>OX291541.1:16912406-18197707 GCA_946406115.1 Apoda limacodes
AGCCCGTCATGTTCCAATGAGTCTTTTCTTAATTTCTCACACCGTGAGGAAACCTTCATGTGTAAAAAAAAGGCGTATGTGAAGACCACAATCTGCACAGGGCCTGCGTGTGGACCATGGCCAGTGGGGACGTATAAGGCTGATAAGGAATAACTATATTCAGAAACTTGATTGCAAATAATTGTTTAGCTAACAACCCGAATGATTTACTATAAGGAGAGCTACCACTTATTCAGATTTATTATTGTCTGAACCTGGTATTACCTGACGTAGACCATAAGACAGTGCAAGTTCAGTCGAAAATACCTATTTCAATCCCTACATTAAATCTATTACTGAAAAAAGACACAAAGTTAGATTTAAAAAGTACCGCACGAGCAACTTCTCTTGAGAATATTTTTTTTATATTTGAGTATTTAAACATGAAGATTATTATTGCGTCCTTAAGAAAATCAGTTTTTTAGCGATAAAAAACAAACGACTGGACCGATTTTTCTCAGACTCTTATCAGATCTAAGTCATGACGTGGCGTATCGATTGACATGATCATGAGACAAATTGGTCCATTGGTTCTGAAAGCTATTGAGGGGCAAAAAAAGCCAATATAAATAAATACACACACATCCACAAAATTTTTAGAGTGTCAGTATTCTTGCCAGCTGACGAAATATGGTTTTGTTAAGGAAAATTGAATAAACTTGTTTAAATATAAACAAAATTTTTGCTAATGGTTTCGAAAGGGGCATGTCAGTACATAGATATACCAAGGTAAGTTTAAGGGAACCTACTGAAAAATTATAATTTTAGATAAGAAATGGTTTTTTCAGATGCAAAATTTATTTGGAAAAGGTACCTACTCAGGAGCTGCCTTCTCCTGTGCATAGGCAAGTCATAAACCTTAGTGTAACTAAGATGTAGAGAGTATAACATTAAAAAATAAATTACTTGTTAGGTGCAGTATACAAAGTGCTGTGAGAAGTGTGAGAATCATGTCTCTGTCTTGCAGGTGCAGGTGTGGATGCCCCACCTCCCAACAATGAGCGACGACTTTCATCTTCTGATTCACTGGCACTTCCCTGTCAAATATTAGGACATTTCAATTGTAATAGTTTTAAGTGAATAATAAATAAAAGTAGAGTAAAATTTATGTCTATTAGATCCAAGAAAAACCCCATTCCCTGTGGTCCTAAAATTCCAGAACACTCCCCTTTCCATCTCCAAGAGCATTGGTATGTTCAGTTCATTTGCAAGTCAAGGTGAAGCTGGTGTCTAAAAAACTTGATGTCAACAAAGCGAAGCAGTGCTTCACGTCGGGGAAAAGGTTGCTACTTTACAAGTCGCAAGTTCGGCCTCATATGGAGAACTGCTGTCATCTCTGTGCAGTTGCACCCAGATACCAAGCCTGGCCCTTTTGACTCGGTTTACCGACGGGCTGTAAAAATAGTCGACGATCCAAACTCATTTGCCGTATGGCTCCCCAGTCTGTGTTTTACCACTTGTGCACTGGGATGTGTTCTGGAGATTTCCCCAGATCATTTGATCGGAAAAATGCCCACGGCTACTTTATACCATCGCACCGCTCGCGTAGCACGTAGCGTTCGTGGAATATGAAAAAGCCTTGGATTCTATCGAGGCCTGGGCGGTATGCCACATTGACTATCGGTACATCGTAGTGCTGAAGTGTTTGTATAACAGAGCCACGATGTCTGTATAAGACTATAAGACCACAACACAAAACCAATCCATCTGCAGAAAGTCGTGAGTCAGGGAAACCTAGGCACCATGCTCGGAGATCTCACCTCAGTAGTTTCCCAAGAGGTTGGCCTTAAAATGAACATGGATTAAACGAAGGTGATGTTCAATGTCCATGTTGCACCTATACCGGTTGTTTTACAGTATGGTTATAGAGAAACTACCTCGCGCCAACGCTTGGGTTGTGGAATGAGCTTAATGCCCAGGTTTCCTCTAAGAACTACAGTATGGAGTTTTTCAAGGAAAAAGTTATTAGATTTTTGAAGGGTCGGCAACGCGCAAGTGATGATGTTGCAAGGTTTGACCACTTACCATCAGGCGGACGGTATCCTTGTACCTTAGTGGTATATAAAAAAAAAACATACCTGGACACTGTTTCTTCTAATTGTATTGAGTCTAGGAACTGGCCGCAGCTTTTGTCGTACTTTACTTGGTGAAGGCAATGGTACTATGGGATCAAATAATACCTCAGCATTTTCTGATATGATTTCATTTTTCAACAAAGCTATTGGCTTTGGAGCAGTACGTATTGACTGCAGAGGTACAATACCATCCATGACAGTTTCATCGGTGATGCTTTCTGGGTTGCTTTCTGGGATGCTTGGAGGGTTGTAATCTGTTGTAACATGATATAAATTGAAGAGTATATGAATTCCTCAACAAACAATTGCAACCATCTAATAGCAGCTAATTGTCAAATGAATTTGGTACACAAATTGATTAGACCTACATCAATGAGGTTGTATTCCAAATAAAATTTTTGGAGTTTACTCCTTAAGAATAGATTTTTCTTTCTGTTAAATAGTTATCACTTTGACATATTTCATTTTAATGACTTTTTCAGCAGCTATATAGCTGTTTCTATAGCAGTGTAATATTTATCCAGTGGTGGTCGATCAAAAGCACATTTTTCCAGTCCGTCATATCTTATGGCATTCAGCAGTCTTTATTTTGCCAAAGGGAGCTGTATAATAATCTATAAACAGGGTCCTTAAAATTTTCACAGGGAAAGTCTATGTAGGAAAGCTATTAACGAAAGGTGTCAATAGCAAAACCGGCGTTATCAAAAGTGTGAAAAGTATCAAATTTGGAAACCTTTTATTGCAAAACGAATGTGCTCAAAATTATTAGACTAGACGGGGGTGATGGTGGTGGGGTACAATCATTCATGTTGTTCGTATATATGATCTGTGGTAATCCAAGTCTTCTCCTTGTTGATACCAAATCTACTTCAGTCAAACCTGGATAACTGAGAGCTCAAGGGACCGCGATTTCTTTTTCTCTTACAGAGGTTTCTCACTAACCCTAGTTTCTAGCTTACAGAGTTACAGAAGATGTCTATAAAAATACGGCAAATATGACGTAAATAAAAACAAAATAGGTTTATGTATGGGTATTACATATTTATTGAAATAATAGCTGAACATAAATGTGTAATCTAAATAATATTCAAACATTTACTTGAAATTCTAACAGGCACTTTTCAACGTTGGAAAACTCAGATAACCGGCTTCCCTTGATATTTTAATGTCTCTCAGAGCACTAAAACTTCATTAATTCTTTTGATTTTATAAATTTTAGTAGGTGGATTCTGCTAAGCCAAAGTCACTCTGTATTTGATTTTGTAATTTCCTAGATTTAAAAGCATTCACAATTTCTTCGCAACTGCTGTTTATGAACTGATTTTAATCTACTTGGTGAGCACATTTGGCTTTTTGAAGAGAATGTAAGTTCCTAAAACTGCAGAAAACAATAACAGACGCACATTTGGTTTCAATTACATAAGAGTCCCTGAAAATTTAAGAATGAGACATAAATAGCAAAAGTTAAATGCATTTAACAGTCACTTATAGAGGTATAGGTAAGTATCAATCTCACTTGAAGAGGTTCACATGTGAAAAAGGACTGTCACTTATACAGGTTTTATGTTTCTCACTTATAGAGGTTTTAGGAGGGGAAAATGATGGAACCTGGTAAATACTCTCATTAATAGAGTTTTCTCGCATACCCAGTATGCACTTACTCAGGTTTGACTGTATTTCTAAAACTGAAAATATGTCTTTTACGTTTGAAGTCATTTTGACAGTAAATGTTTTTAAAAACATCAAACAATATCAAAGCAGGAATCATCATGTGCATAAACAAAACATTGTGTAGATGTTGCTTTAGAACTTAATTAATTAGGATTAAGAAATTTGGCTATTATGTAATTATCTGGTATAAAATTGAGTATTGAATTATTTGAATATAAGTATTGTATTAATTTTAATATGAATTTTTAAAAAAATAGAAGATTAACTACTGAGTTTCTTGCTGGCTCTTCTGGGTAGTATAATTATTCCGAACTGGTGGTAAAGTCTATAATCAAATTGACAATTTATAAGTGCTGTTTAAAAGTCTACTTCAATAAAAGTGTTAAAATTTTGTTTAATAGTTGTACCAGTATATGTAATTTTAACTTGTGGTTTAATTATAACATTTACCAGAAAACAAAACATACCTAGAAAGAATGAGTGAACAATTATTTAAACAATGAGTCCTTACTTAGGTAAATGTTCAACTAACCCTTATCTATATTTTTCTGAACTTCTGTATGTGATGCTGAGCTTTCAGCAGTGTCTTTAGCAGCCAGTGATGATGACTCTGTTGTTTGCAATGATTTATTTTCCTCAATGATAACTTCAGTCCTCAATATTAAGTTTCTGGGTGATAGAGCGAATAGAGATGCAACATTATTAACAATGGGACTATTCCTTCTGATAGGAGATACTAATACATTTGAGGTATGAGTTTTTAAGACTGGTGTTGGAGTAATAACAGATACCTTTTCTGACAACTTTGGAGTTCTGGGTAGTGCAGTATTTCTTTGAATGGTTTCATTAGGGATGACAAAAACAGCTTCTTTAGATGTTTGAGTATTTGATACTATAGCTGAGTCAGCTTTATTACTAATACTTGTGTCAACTTTAATGTTTGAATTGAGTTCCCGTGATATCGGGGCTTGAACTGACGGAGAAATTAGTTTTTCGTCGCTCTTTTTAGCAACATATGTTCGTGGTGTCTGAGGACTTTGCATGACTTTTTCTGTGTTCTCCTTTGTCTCATTTTGTTTCGGTTTAGAGTCAGCATCAATACTGTCTGCATTCTTCCTTCTTACAGGCAACGAAGCAACAGCTTTAATTCTAGCTCTACGTGTAGACATGACCACGATTAACCCAGACGGCGACTTAATAACAATAATCACACTTTCATTTAGGTTTTATATTGAAATTTAAATAATGAAGAAGTGGTAAATATTTTTTTAAAGAAATAAGAAATTAATAATTTTATAGCAAATAAACATATCTCTTCCTCTCACAGATAATAGTATATGTCCATAGAGAAGTATAAATAATACAGGGAAGTATAAATAATACAGGGAATAGAGTGCCCTCTCTGAATTATTTAGAGACAATGATAGCACAGCGTCACCTATTATTTGATCCCCGAAACTTTTTCAATGTATTTTAAATGGACCCTATCATTTTTATAATTTGAATAGATAAGAGCATTCAAATAACTTTAATGTACTACAGAAGTAACATTTAAATTATGATATTCATTTAGGAATTAAATTGTAATTGTAAAATTAATGTTGGACATCAACAACATTCATTGCTATGCAGATGACAGTACAGGGGGCCGTTCAAAAACCGACTGAGTCGAGTAGAGTTATGACTCGAACCGTTCATAAACTAACTGAGTTCCAACCCTAATCCGTTCAAAAACGCGTAGAGTTGTTATCCTAGGGTTGGCTCAAGTGAACCGTACTCAACGCGGGTTCGTCGGAGTAGGCGGCCATATTCGATTAAAATAGTCAAAGCAATGTTTCCGTATTAAGAAAATTAGTAAATTATTTTGTTGTTTGTTTTTGTATTTAAGTATTTTTTTATGACTTTTGTATTTGGAGTTTTTTAGTAATAAAAGATTTTTAAGTCTTTCCACTCCACCACTAGGGTTCAGTTTTTCTTAGAATCTTTAGTGAATAACCCTAAATACCTTTAAATAGTGTTAAAATATTGATTTTAGCCGTAAATTTTAGCTGTTTAGAAATACTCCTATTTTCATTTTATTTTTTGTCAAAATAAAATCTAACTATAAAATAAACCGCGATTCAAGTGTTTAGAATGCAAACACAACGTTACAACTACAGAAAGGTAAACATTGTTAACATACTGATAAATAAATAGTATTATAATATACTTAATAATAATGGTAAGTTTTATTAAAATATATGTACCTATAATCAAAACAAAAGAATTCACCAAGTTCCCACCTAGTTTATGAAAACTTAATTCAAAAAACCAAGAAGGAAATTATTAGTTTGTTCTCACTCAAAGTCAAAAAAAATAGCCTAAAACTTTATTTAAATTTTAGTGTTCCGTAGGCCTTACATAGGTATTTTAAGTGAAAAAATGCCCTACAAGGGCAAAATTCCTAAAAGTGGAAACATTGATTAAAACTTGACAGATGTAACTCGGTTAGCCGTTCAAAAACTATAGGGTAGAGTTAGAAACCCGATGACGTCATTTTTTACTCAAGTTACTCGTTTTTGAACGCAACCCTGGAGACGCTTATTACACGGGCCGTGCAAGCATCCCACGTTCCGTTGTGGAGGAAAAGCGTGAAGAACTTGTGTCTCAAATCGAGATCGGTCTGTCCAAGGTCTCTGACTGGGGGCGGGAAAACTTGGTCCGATTCAACCCTTCAAAGACACAAGTCTGCGCGTTCACCGCTAAGAAAACCCCATTCACTGTAGTCCCACAATTCCAGAACACTCCCCTCTCCATCTCCAAGAGCATTGGGATCCTTGGCGTTGACATCTCCAGCGATATTCAATTCCGAGATCATTTGCTAGACAAGGTAAAGCTGGCGTCCAAAAAACTTGGTGTACTCAACAGAGCGAAGCAGTGCTTCACGTCGGGGCAAAGGTTGCTACTTTACAAGTCGCAACAACTAAACTGGCAACTTAATTGGCACTAAAATCGAGACGAAATAATAAAAACCCTTTTGGGTTTGAGGTGCCATAATAAGAGGTTCATAAACCCTATTCGGGTTACCCAAGTAGCACTGACAGCAAGTCAGCAAATACATTTTTCTACATTAAGAAACTCTAAACCTTCTGGGTGAATTTTTGAACGCGTGTAATTATTGCACTCCAATAGTTTGTCCATTTTTATTACAGTAAAATTTTTTTTACATTGATAGGTAGGTACATAACGGGATATGGTAAGATTCCAGAGCCCTCAGAGTCTACAGTTGCAAAACTTCCATAAGATTTAGAATAATTATGTAATACGTCTCAGAATGTTTCTTTGAATCAGAATTTATCAATAAAAATTAGATCAAAAAATAATTATGCGTAAAAAGATTTTTTAATTTTTGTTTTTCTTTCCAGCAAATATCGTACACTACATCGATTGATCGTTGTGTTGTGTGTCACTGATAGGTCTATAAAGTTAGCATACAATTTGTAATCTAATGCAAAATTAAGAATACCAAAATTTGCCGTTGTTTATCCGTTATATTCAAAATTTTGCCGTTGAGCTAGTTTTTGAAAAAAGGCTATGTCCAGCTAACTTTACTCAAAGTGCAAAATATGACATACAAGGCTGATATGTACCCGCATTTGCCGTTTTTATTGGTTGTTCATCCGTAATTTTGAAAAAGTAGCCGTTGAGTTTTTTTTAAGATAAAGACCACGAAGTTAACGACCACCTTCGCAAAATGTAAGACGTAAGGCTGATATGGACCTGAAATGTGTCTGAGAATTTGCCGTTTTTTATACGTTATTCATTCTTAATAATAAAATTTTTGCTATTGAGTCATTTTTTTAAAAAAGGGTATGGCCGGCTATATTCTATGAATGTTAACCGATCACCTCGGAAAATGTTACATGCAATGCTGATACGGACCTGCAAAGAAATTTTATTCTTAAAAAATAAAAATCTACGTCTATTCAGTGCGCAGCATGTATGTTTATAAATATTGTGTGATTTTTGTATGTGCACATTGTGGGTCGGAACTAGTGTGGGCTATTTGAATAAGTTAAAATGATCGATATTTATAAAATCTTGACAATTATTATAATGGTAATAATGAGTATGTGCAGTACCAATGTGTTTTGTATTTTTGATGGTATGAGAGTAGATAAAGAAGTGTATGAAATTAGGTAGGCTGCACATCGTGTGATACTATTAAAAACTTCGCCTTTTCTGAACTTACACTTGTGTTTTAATAACCCCTGTTAAGCATCAGTTCCATAAACTACTGATTATAATTTAAATGATTATTATTTCGGAACTATTATGTAAATTATAGTACAGTATTGATTTTAGAAAAAAACAATTAAAACAACTGTCAACTGCTGCTTGTTTCGACAATCGAATGTCGTATTATTTCAAAATGTTTCGTGAATATTACAGCTTTTGATATAAGCTGATATAATTGCAGATACCAGCAACTATACCCCATACCTCTGTCATTTCCACAATATTTAGATAACATATAGGTAGTAAACATAATTATGCGTACCTACTTGCCAGCTTGTATGGGGCTCTTTTAAAGATAATAGGTACGAAAGCTATATAAAATCTTACTCTTTTACGTTGAAGTAGCACATCACAGCTGATTTTTGTATATGTGTTGCAGTCTTGCATAATATTGTTAAAATCATACTCTTTATTGCCAGACGCTGCCAAGTGCTAGACGCTGCCAAGTGCTAGACGCTTTAAAGCTCGTGAAAAAATGTGGCAACCCACGTTATCATAGCAAGCCTGAAACCTTTTACATGTATAGATTACCTATGATATTGTCGTTTCATACAATAAAGTTAATAATTTTTTTGTCTTTTCATTTCTGTCAATCGAAGTATTCACCTATGCTATCGATGCATCTTTGACTTCTTGTAGAAGTCAGCTGGATGAGCAAAGTACTCTACATGGGCATTTTATGCTACCTCTCAAGTAATGATTTTTTTTCCTCCCTAGAAATTGTCCAAATTCTGGAAAAGTAGCAGTTTGTGAGTACAAGTTCTGATGAGTAAGATTAATGACGGAGAGAGTCTAACACTAAGTAGTTCTTGTAGATTGAGAATCGTCTGTTGTTCGGTGCGTGGGATAATGCGTTGTCGTTCAGGAGTAGCGACGACGACCATCACGATTATCACAAAAATGAGTAGGTCTGAGAGGCTCTGGGATCTTAGACAAGTAGTACTATAAGCCAGTAATGTTATTCATAAATAACTCCTATAATTTTAATAAAACTTTAATTAAGTTATCATAAAGCCCATTGATTGATGGATCTAAATTCTTTCGCCGTTTCTTCATCATGTTCATAAAAAAATGTTTTTTTTTTTAATTATAGCGATATTCATAATCGTAATACGTGAAATAGACTTGCTCTGATCCACAAAAGGCATAAGAAATTAGATAAATCATTTAAAGGACAAGGTATCTGTTTGTGTAAAATAAATTTTAAAGTATTTTTAAAACAGAACGTTTTCAAAAAAGCTTATTTAACAATTAAAAACTACTTTGATGATAAAAAATCATGGGATTAAATTTTTGCTAGCTAAATTTTCTCGACACCTTGTATTGATTATTTATATTTAAAAGAGCGACTGCTCGAGAGTTTCTTTCGCTGTTTCTTCTCGTCAGAACGGCATTTTGACATTAAAACGGTAGTAACTTGTAGTTTATTGACTTCAAAACAGTCATATGAGATCCTATTTTAGAAAAATAAAGTATTTGAATCTAAGTTTGTTCGCGCTTTCCTACCACACTAGGCGATTTCTGTCTTCATGGAAGACTGCGAATGTGCCGAAAAAGGGCGATAGATCAGATCCATCGAATTACAGGCCTGTTGCTATTACCTTTCCCCTCTCCAAGGTGATGGAGCGTGTGCTCGCCACGGTCGCTCGACTGGCGACCTTCTAGTGTATCTCACACACCGATGGGCATTAGCCATTCAGTCAGAGGGAGGCATTGGCATCTAGCCTGGAAATAGCGGAGGCGTTCGATCGGGTTTGGCACCGGGGTCTGTTATCGAAGTTGCCATCTTACGGAGTGCCCAAGGGTTTGTGCAAATGGGTGGCTTGCTTTTTGTCCGGCAGACGCATACAAGACGTAGTTGACTGTAGTTACTTTGATACATTAATGGTGGTATCCATCAAGACTCCTATGCTGTTTCTACTGCATATCAGTTACATGTTGGACATCAACAACATACATTGATATGCAGATGACAGTACTGGAGACGCTTAGTACACGGGTCGTGCAAACATCCATCGTTCCGTTGTGGAGGAAAAACGTGGAGAACTTGTGTCTCAAATTGAGATCACTTTGTCCACGGTCTCTGACTGGGGACAGAAAAACTTGATCTGATTTAACCCTACAAAGGCCTATATACCTATGTAACAACTTGCAATCTTCAAACTCCTTCAGGCAACCAAAACTACGCATGTATTGTGTTATCGTGTAAACTGTAGCACTATGCGTACTTACGCGAAAACGATGCAGTCCTCATACCGGATAACATACGGTAATAGTATGATTAAAAAGTATTTTTTTAAAAAGTTCAATAATCGTACACCCACTATGAAAATATCAGGTTAAGGTCAGGATATCATGATGGGATCCTGGAGAAATTGAGGGAGCGCTTAAAATTTTTATAGGCACTTAAAGCGATTTTGGTTTTTTTTTAGTTTACGAGAAAATAAGCCAATAGGTCACTTAAAACTAACAATAAAAACTTCTTTTTAGTTTTAAAAAAGTCGGTTTTTTTTTGTCAATATTTTTTCCTCTTATGTTGGTTATTATTTTTATCTTATCTATCACATTACCCGTCGGCTTCAAATCTTGCAGTAAGATAATCTCGGAGTCGTTATGCTTACTTCTGAGAAGTAAGCTAGTCAGATCGTGTTTCTCGGTTTTCCGACTTTCCTTTTACTTCTGCAAATAGCTCGAAATTACTGTTCAAAATCTCGAAAAATGCCCGAAAATGTATGCCAGGTGTGAATTCCGATTAACAGTTTCGACTGGCTTACTTCTGGGACATCACTGCCAACTAAATAAACATCTCGTTAACATCGGCATCACTGACAGTCCCCTATGTAGAGGCTGTCTGGATGCTGAGGAGACACTAACTCACGGGATCTGCAGAAGTGTGAGCAATCAACGGGCAAAACTTTTGGATAGTCCGGAAACCGTGAGTGAGGCACTGAGGAGCATTAGATCACTACAATAGACACCTCCTAGATTTCTGGACAGAGCTAAAATGGTATGAGTAACCAACGACGAACAAATTGGTGACTTTGGTACAATGGCCCAATTGTGAGGCTTAGTGCGGAAAACATACGCCCAACTAACATACGACGACGGTAACGGCGCGGCGGCAAGCGGGGCGCTATGTTTTTCCACTGGACGGTTGCTGCGATGGTTTTGGCAGCACTAGACTACACTTTTGAAGTATTTGTACGGTTTTTAATACCTTACGTAAAAAGTAAGATTTTTGCTTAAATAAAACGAATTCTGTTTCTTTACGTAAGTTTTAGCCCCCAAAGAGTAGACCATGAATAAATTAATAAGTGTTGTAGATCTATAAAAAATTTGGCATTGTTAAAATGAACAAACTTGGAATGCTAATGTGTTCTACGGGACATAAAGGAAGTGTTTCGACCAAAGTTCGCTTAGTTTTTATTTAGTTGACACCCTATTTAGAGCTTTAAATATTTTGTTTGAGGTTACCGACGGTTTCTTGCCTTTCTTTCGTAAATTTAGGCTCACTGCGTGCTCTTGGTAAAATGTTCTATTCAAAAGAATAAAAATTCATCAAATCCAAAAATCGAATCAGTCATTGGCATGTTATTAAATAACCAACTGATTCTTATCAGCGGAAACGGTGAAATTAGATTAGACCAACATAAGAGGAAAAACTTTTTGACACAAACCACAACCATATTCAAAAAGTAGTTTTTATTTTTTTACTTTTAAGTGACCTATTGGCTTATTTTCTCGTACACTAAAAAATACCCAAATCGCTTTAAGTGTGCCTAAAAATAATAATGCCTATAATTTAAAGCGCTTCCTCAATTTCTTCAGGCTCCCACCATCATATCCTGACCTTAACCTGACATTTTCGTAGCGTACGATTATTACACTTTTATAAAAAATACTTTTTAATCATAGTGCTAAAGTTTACACGATTACACAATTCATGCGTTGTTTTGGTTGCCGTGAAGGAGTTTGAAGATTGCAAGTTGTTACATAGGTACAGGCGTCTTTAGGCTCCTGACCTCTCAGCAGCAAAAAAATGGTCGAAAAGTGTGACACAGACGAAGCAAAACTGAGATCCTTGGGATCTTTCTAACTTGTTTTAATAAAATTCAACTAACAAAATGGCGGAATTTGATAGAAAGAGACAAGAGACTAGAGGTTTGCTTTGTCTCTTTTTAAAGTGTGGCGAATTTTGTAAGGCTATTGCGCAGCACATAGGTCTGATTACACAAATCGAAGTCCATGATTAAACGTTAACAAATAAATGGCGGACGGTGATAGAGAGACAAAGAGACAGCAAGTTCGTTTTGTCTCTTTCAATTTTGTGAAGCTATGCGCAGTTCATAGGACAGATTACAGAACTCGAAGTCTGTCCCTTGCTGACGTAGACAGAGAAACCTATAGACACAAGGACTGTGTAACCACTATGAAGGACAGAATATTACTCACACACTTACATTTTATGTAAATATAAGTATTCTATGAGTGAGTATAATGTTGCCATACTAAATGACGGTCGCGAAGTATATGGGAAATTGATAGCGAATTGGACCTCAATAAAAGAAAAAAAATCGTCAAAGAATTGACGTCTGGTTTACTTTTATTCATTACTAGACTTTGCCAGCGGTCCATCCAAACAAACTTTCACATTTATAGGTAGTAGGATATCAGCCCATAGACAGCGACTGCTGGACTTAGGCCTCAACTAAATTTCTCCAAAGCGTTACTACTTTGAGTAACCAATGAATTTTAACTTTTTAGGGTTCCGTACCCAAAGGGTAATTAGCGGAACCCTATTACTAAGACTCCGCTGTCCGTCCGTCCGTCCGTCTGTCACCAGGCTATATCTCATGAACCGTGATAGTTAGACAATTGTAATTTTTACAGAAGATGTATTCCTGTTGCTGCTACAACAACAAATACAAAAAAACAGAATAAAATAAATATTTAATTGGGCTCCCATACAACAAACGTGATTTTTTTGCTTAATATTGCTCGATATTGATAACGGCAACAGGTAGACGCTTAAATATTTACAGAATATTTAGTTATTTATTCAATTTAAAAGTAAATAATTAATTTAAAATAAAACAAATATTTAAGAAGAGCTCCCATTGAACAAACGTGATTTTTTTGCCGGTTTTATAGATAATGATACGGAACCCTTCGTGTGCGGGTCAGACTCGCACTTGGCCGATTTTTTAATTAAGCGAAAATTTGCTAGATTTCATAACTCAATTGTAAAGGATATGCGGTACGTCTTTAGCAGCTAAACATTGACCTTTTCCGTCTGTAAGGCGTAGTAGTGTTAAAAAGTGCAATTTTTTATATACTACGTATACGATTATCATATGAATTGGTAAGCATTTGATATAGCATATAGCAACATATAATTTTACTAGACTGATAGTAAAGTTTATAAAAAGAGGTAAGCTTTGTTAGATGGTTTTGTTAGATAGCCTATGGACGCTCGCAATATCAGGAAAATTACTCACGCGTTTCAGACCTTTCAAAAATCTAATCACAAGAAACCCATACTGTAGTCCCTAGAAAAACCTATGTATTATGTGTGCACTGGTAAACTCCGGTAACTTAGCTGAGATGTATGTGGGATTTTCTTCCTATCTTGTATAAAAAGGTGTTTTCCATTTTATAACATGTTACAGTACACAATTAAAATCCTTTACAACGCGTTCTGACAAGAAAACCTCCTGAACGAGGTAAAACTTAGAAAAAAGTTCCATAGCGAGTTACATAATATTGTGTTTATAAATGGGCTAGTTTACTAACCTAATCTTATATAGTAATATCATGTCAGTATTGAAATGTCAGGCTGAAAGGGAGAATTGGAAACAATAAAAAACATTTAGGATTTATTTACCATTTATTCATCGTCTCATTGATTTCTGAATAAAGTTAGTTTAGTATACATATTTCTTATTTTAAAATCAGGTTCTGAAAGCTTTCTACTGTAATAATGTATTCTAGCGACTAAATACTTTAATGAAATTGATTTAATTAGTAGAATTTTATGATCATCTAATGGTGAATGGTCAAAATTAATGCCATGTTCATGAAATAAGTCTTTCTTTAAGCATGTTTTTAAACATTGGTTAACTAGTACAAAGAGCAAATTCTTTTTTTCCAGCAATTTAGTACCCAGCTGGGATATGTTACGTCTGAATATCTTTTCTGTTAATTCGCATATTTCAATGACATCATCAGCCGGATAATGTAGACCACCTTTATCTTTTTTAAAAATTAATTTCATGTTGTTTTTTGATTGAATATTAATCAAAGAAATCAAACAATCTTCGCACTTAATTATTTTTGATATTTTTGTAACGACAAAACCTGCCATATACGAAATAATTTCTTTTGTGTATTCAGTTAATCTAGAAGGATCAGCAAGATAATCATGGTCAATATCTATTGCAACTTCATTTATGTCGGTTAATCCTTCAGAAAAGTCATCATGAGTTTGCCTTAAGAAGGCTAAACTAGAATTAATTGACTTCTCATATTGAGTTAGTGTAAGTCAAAATGTTAATATTTTCAAGCATTGTGCAATTGCCAGTATCGATGTGCTTGAGTTCTCCTTGAACTACTAAGCGCTTGTACGCAGCTCGAAATTGCACTGGTGAAGGATTGTTATTAAATCCTCCTTTTGATCGTATTGCACTAAAAAAACACTCAAGGTGGTCTTGACTCAGTTTGTATGTAGGCAAGAACACTAAATTAGAAGTAGCAATATGCCTTTCAAATAAAATTTGGATACTTCGGATGCAACATCTAAAACCTATTACACAAGCTTTTCTGTTGGTTTGATATACATTTTGACCATCATATAATTTTAGATTTTTTAAATAGTCAAACATATCATTTAGGAATAAATTAATTTCATGGAAGTTTTTTGAAGTTAATGGCTTTTTAAAGCTGTACGCATTCATATTTCGACTGTTCAAAATATCAAAAAGGTTATTAACTTTTCTTAAAAATTCTACAGTAGGCGATGACTCTTTAAATTCGTCTAAATGCAAGTTCTCTTCACAATATTCAATTGCGTCCGCTACTGAATTGCTCAATGTTTGAGCTGCTAATTTTACTTTCATTATTTGTTTAAAAAAGTTTATATGAGCCTTTGTTAATTTATTTGCTAAATGCAAGCCTTCTTTTTCTTGCAAATTGTGTAGATTTGTTAAATATTTCCAGCTGATAACACGGTTATTGTTTATCAATACACCTTTGTCACCTAAAAGGTTTCTTATCAGTTTTAACATGTGTGGTGGATCTGGAAAATATACTATCTCTTTATTTATTCCCTCAACGTCTACTTTGAATAGAGGCTGAATGTTATCAGAATGGCCATCAATGTCACACCCCAAAATTTTTGCCATAGCAAAATTGGATGCACATCCATCGCAAGTTACTGAAACTATTTCTATATTACATGAAAACAACAATTTAAGGCACTTGGTTACAAGTTCTGCTTTTTGTTCAGCTGAAATACTATCTATTAAAAAATATCCTACCGGAATTTTCCAAGAATCGTTGAGAGCTGTTACCATAAAAACCAAAGCTTGTTTGGCCATCCTAATGTTGTCACCATCTTGATTTAGACCTACGTTCACAGTTCCGAAACATTCAGATCCGCTCAAAGTGACTGCCTTTCTTATTGACATTTCGTCAAAAGATAGACAAGCATAAATCTTTTTTTCACTATTCCCTACTTTTGCCTTTATACATTCTAAAGACTCCTTAGTAAACCCTGGATTTCCATCTATTGCTTTATACCAACTTACTAAAGTTTGTGGGTGTGGAAGACAAGTGTTAAATTGTTCTCGTACATATGAGTATGCTCTAGGGCTTATGAAATGTAAGCATAGTGCAAACTTTCTGAGGGATGGTGAATACTTTTTGTTCTTAACTTCAACACCCACAAAACGTTTCAAAAAATTTGTGTTAGCTGCATTTACAGTGCTCAAAACGTCAGCCTCCTCGCAAGATATAAGATGTTTTAATCTAAGCTCTGCAACTATTTCTACCAGCTCAGCATTTTTTTTACAAAGACGCCTATTGGCTTGCCGCACGGCTCGTAGTTTTTTTCGGCGGCTTTCAGCAACAACAGATTTTCGTTGTAAATCTAACTTCAACTTCTTCTTCCTCGGTGTATCAATTATTTCATCTGTCAGCTTCCTTTTTGTAGCAGCATATGAAGGCCCAAGTGTTGATTGCGTAGTTTCGGAGCAGCTTGGAGTAGAAAAATCCGGTATACCAACCTGGAATATTTTTTATTACATTTATTATTTTTAATACTCAATTACAGAGATATCCAACTTTTCTACCGACATTAGAGTATGTAACTGAACTAAAATGAGCTGCCATAGTAGCATACAATGACACATGACGTTGCCATGCCATTGCGTTTGTCACTTTGCTAATAAGTTTTCGATGTTTATTGACATACAAGACTATTAAGGGCAATGTACTAGTGATAATATTCTTTTAATAGATAACCCTATAAGATAATGCCATGCTATAAAGTTAAAGTTTAAGAAGGTATTAATTTTGTTACTCAATCACACATAAATGGCTAAACGATTTTATAACAAACTTAATGTATTAAGTGTTACCTTTTTATCCAGAGTTGGTCTCGTAATTTTTTCGAAACGTTTTGAACAAATGGAACATATTGAAACACAGCTTGAAGGTGGTTCAGTGCCAGATGTAGATGCAGTAGGTTCATCTGCTAAACCCTGAAAAATTAATGATAAAATGGATGATTCGTTTGTTGTTAAGTTCGGAATGATGCCCACGTCTACTTCCTACCATCACACCGCCCGCCATCGGCAAGGAGTTCATCATCATACCTTAAAACCTAAATGGTCGCGCACTGTGCCGTTTAAGAGGTGCTTTCTTCCGCGAATGCTAAGCTATTGGAATGAGCTCCCTGCCGAGATTTTCTCTAGGGACTACAGTATGGGGTTCTTCAAGAAAGGAGTGATTAGATTTTAAAAGGGTCGGCAACGCGTGAGTTATGCCCTGGTATTGCAAACGTCCATAAGTCTGAAGCTTGATTGCCACCTTGGTAGTACAAAAAAAATGTCCTGACTTTCCAATAGAACACATTTACACTACCAATCTTGATCGAAAACATCAGTCAATCTTAGCAAAATATATGAAAAGGGTTCGAATCATTTGGCGGAGGGTCCTAAAGTGTTTTATTAATTTTTCAGGCCAGGGTCAGACTAACACCAGTTTACCGACAGAGGACGTAATCACAAAGAATCCATTTAACTATAAAATCCAAAGTGCGGGGTTAAATAGATATTTGAGATAAAAAATTGATTTTAGGGCCCTTTATTAAATAAATATGGCACTTAAGACTTTGTTGTGATAAAATGATCAATGTAGTGCCTATATATGTCCTCTGTCGATTGGAATTGGTTAAACCTGCCCCAGGAATTTAAAAAAAATTGGGGCATCGCTGTAAGGCTCCATTAGTCCAGGCCAACTACCTAAGAAGCAGCTCGAAGCTATTTCTAATATATTCAAAAAAAATATTTTGCCATGCTGCATAAAAACCAGTGATTTCAAATACTATAAATAAATACTGATAAAGAGTTAATTGAGGAAATCGTTAGGTAATTAGAGTTACCTTTATATTAAGTGTTGGTATGGCACCCGGAAATAATTCTCTTCTTTTAAATTTTTGCATCAATAGTTTATTTTCAAAATGTCTTGAACAAATCCTCATATGCTTTGTCGGGACCCAGTTCGTACGGCCTGTGGCTTCGATCCATTTTTTTCTTGTATCAGATTGCAATGGGAAACTAAAGGGGAAAATAGATAAATTTTTAATTTCGTATGGTAATAATCGATTTACATCACAATCAGCTCACAGCTGTCTACTGTTCGACCATATGGACAACAAACGGCGCATTTGATTGTATATTCTATGGAAACAGATTTATCATCATTATTGTATGTATGATGTAAGGTAATTCTAATTTTTCAACCTAGCAACGCCAACGAAAGGTTATAATATGAATTTCATATAAAATATTGAACGATTTCTTTTATTTATTGATTAATATTATTAGAAATTCATAAAAACACATAGAACAATACAAAATATGCATTACTGAATACTTATTCGATGCTTTTATGGAACTTACCCATGAAATGTGACTCCTTCAATATTACGCTCGCTACGGCTCTTACATCCCACAACACTACAGCCCACCATTGTAATGGATGTCTCAAATAACCATTCGCATATAGTTCTAGGTTTAATTTGCAGAATAATTAGACAAAATCACTGATGCACTTTTTTTAATGTTTGTCACAACCTTGTGACAAACAACAATAAACCGGTTACAGCGATAAGGACAGATATTCGATAACATCGTCTCTTTCTGATTAGTCGTAAATTCGATTTAATATCCTTTGCTGTGTGACCGCGATAGAAAACGTGGCTTTGTCTATAGGTTTCTCTGTCTACGCTTGCTGAACAATCTAGTGGGTATTCTACAAGTTTTGTTCTATGGTTTCATTAGATGTAAGGATAAGTTAAGGAAAAGTCAGTTTTGTTTTCGTCATTCTTTAATGCATTTTCTCTAATTTTCTTGACAGCGATGAGCACTTTTGGTGAAATCAGATTACCAGAAATCAACATATTTAGGTATACAACAAAGGTACAGGACATTATCAACAATTTACAGAAGGTACACTCGCATGTTGGTAACAAAATACAAATGTTAGTTAGCCTCAGTGTTGCCAGATATTTTTTTTCCTTTCCTCTTAAATGGTACCTATAAAATACGCCATTTGGAGCCCAAATTATCGAGCATGACGATTACACAGTTACGTACTGTGTAAATTTATGTGTTTATACAAAAAGAAAAATTGTTTTCAGATAAATTACTTTCTTAACATTTCAATGCCTTGCTCATAAACGGCAGAAGTAATTTTTTAGTTAGTTAATGCGGAAGTAGGTAAGTAATAGACCGTATTTAAGCTAAAAATACCATGTAGTTACGGGAATCACCGTGTACGCTGGTAGGACTTTAGGCCATGTATGTAATAACTAATACTTTAAGTAGGCCATAAAATAAATAAAAAAAAAAAGTTTTACTTTACATCAATTTTTACGGTGAACAGTTTTTTTTGTATGACTACTACAGTTGGCTGATGCAGCTATTACTGCTCCCCGAGGGGGGAGCCTCGGCTTGGGTTGTCGCTATTGGGGTCGTCCCTTCGATCGGCTTGAGCCTCGAACCCGAAGTTGAGTGGTGAACTGTTAACATTGCTCAAAACATTCACGTTTTATTTATGTTATTCCAACCCACTAACGTGATAGGTGGTAACCATATCGCCACTAAAGTTACAGAGTAAGAATTAGATACAGAAGTCCGATGAAAGGCGTCTAGACAGGGCAATTGTGCGGTAAGTCTGAGTATTATGGAGACGTCACCATAATATTACCTAAGGTTAGTTGCTGTCGCTCCCTGTCCCGCACGACCTTTTGTCGGACCTCTGTATCTAATCTTTACTATGTGACAGAGTTGAGACAACTTTACAATTCAAAAATTACCTGTGTTGGTTGTCCAACAATATTGACATCGACTACGGGGACCTTCGACATGACAGTCTCACGTACAACCACTTGCACTACTTAAGAGTCTGAAATATGTAGGATACGATAAGATAAATAGGTTAGTGTATTTATGGCATTGTGCAGCGGTGCAAAGACCGTTGCTAAAGTTGCTAAACACATTGAATATAAATAGAAAGTTCTAGGAAGGCAGTTTGCGAAGGTGTGTACATAAATTTGGCTAACGGATCACGGATAAAAATCTTAGTGTAGTGCGGCATTCAAGTGAAACCCGATAAGATAGATAGATAGAAAATTCTTTATTGCACTAAGAGTTATACAACGGCGAAATTAATGCCTATTGGCATTTTCTTCCAATTCCCCTAATAAATAAATTCGGCTAACGGATCATGGATAAAAATACAAGTGTTGTGCGACATTTAGGAGGAACCCGTAAGTATACTGCATTGGATATCTCTAACACTGGTTACGTTTACCTTGCTCTTTTACTCACTGATGAAATAACTAAGTATATAAAATTAAGACTGTGATATAAATTGGTTAGGTGAGCCATCAGATTGTCCTAAATATTATTAAGGCTTTTTTCAATTATTTTTATTTACTGTGCCTACGCTGTCTGCCTATCTGTCTGTTTGACCTTTAAAGGTTCCATCTTATGAATCTTAACAGGTAGATGGCTGACATTTTCACTAAAGACTGCGGTATAGGCTAGACCGCTTAAATACGTCGTTTTTGTGCAAATTTTGTGGCTGAACTATACTATGTATTGAAAAAAATATATGTTATTAAACTGGCTTTTGTCTAGTGCATTACCTTAATGAGTGATTTTCAGTTATTGTATTGAATGCAATAAAAAAATCTGGAAGTAACCATTGTTTCAACACTAGGGCAAATTTCTAAAGCGAGTATTGCATTTTATTGTAATGAAAGTTGGTAAAATTATTAGGATAGCTTGTTATCTAGTGCATTGACTCTAAGTTGTAGAAAAAACTAAAAAAATGTGACTACAAAACGGTAAAAACGTTAAATCCCATATTAAAAAAATTTAGTTTTAAAGCATCTTTATGGAATAATTTACTAAGGAAGTATATAACAAATATATCTAATAGTAATATTTATATGCCATTGTGTAATGATTTTTAGTACATTTACATACACAACATAAGTATTACAGAAATTAGTTTTCTATTATATATGTACTATTATGGCGGATCATCTACACACATGAAACATATTTCGGTTATTTTTGATCTATCGTAAAAAATGTAATACATACAAGCTTCAAACTTGCAGTAATTATAGCGTGAGTCCTCAAGTATAACAAAAAATAATAAAAACCGGCAATAACAAAAATGAGAGTCTAAGACGGGTTCGCACCATTATCATTGTAAATTACTATAAGCACCATCTATCGAGAGTAGTCCAGAGTAAACGTAAGTACAGTTTTTAACGAACTTGTGGCCCTAAAAAAATTGTTATTGAAAACAATATGCGAAAGTAACGCCCGGCTTGATCAGCCATTGGATGGATGACCGTGACCACCTAGTGGCACATGTAATTGTTGCCTGGTAAAGTTTGTTTTCCAACCATTTTTGAACAAGTTTTTGACAGTTAGTTTTGACACTGACAGTATTTATTACAGATTACAGTTTAAATAATTTAACTTAACAGCAAAATAATCACCCTGAGGTAGGCGTTCCAAAATAATTTTATAACTTTCTCATTGCGTTTTGGAACACAAATTAGTCGTTTTCATGCGAGTGTACAATTATATAAAATAATCTTAGACCATAATTTATACAAGTACCTGTATAACATTTCAGATTAAAAGCAATTTTTTGTTAATTCCATATAGACTTTTACATATACACAATATTGTAGTTTGATTTCACAATAAAAATAGATCTCTTCTATAAAATTTAGGTATATACTTTACAAAAGCTGTAATACTTGATAAAATAACAGTAAATAAATGCTTCAGGGAATTAAAACAATTATATATTCATTTATATAGATAAATTGACGGAAGTCACTCTGCTAAGACCAAATTGTATAAATACCTTATGAGTACAAACTGTCTATTGGTGTTAGTCGCCAGAACTGAGAACTAGGCTGCGTATATCTACTTTTAAGCTACTGCATATTGGTTCATCATTTATTAACTATATTTTGGCTAAAAAGTCAACATTTGCAAAACCAACTTTACAAATTGTCATGACGTTATAAGAATTAGTCAACGATGGAGCTTTTCAAAATTTCACAACTCGGCTGTCGGCTCGGTGACGCATCCTGCGGAGTTATTACTGTACAAATAGCAAACGATCCATTGCTGTGGCGTCGCGGCTGTCTCAGTAAAACACAACGCGTCGCAAAGAGTTCATAGACGGTAAGACACTTGTATAGAATCAAGTAAAATTGCTACATATTTGAAAATCAAATAATATTTCTTTAAATTGCCCGTCAATTTTCTATTTAATAGAATCATAACCAGACGTATGAATTGTTGAAGTATGAAATTAAAATAAAAAATAATAAATTAAAAAAAATATATGTTCTTAAAGTATTCAGTTACTATGATAATTTTATTAAGTAGTTTTTGCAATCTCTAGATTATCACTTGGATTACTTAGCAAAAATAAAATGGATAACGTTTCCCTACTATGGCCACTAAAAGTGACACTCATAAGGTCGATGGTGACATTTAACTAAACATCCTTTGCGACAATTGCAAAGCGCAATCAAATAAGCAACACGACAGCAGCTGATCATAGTGCTTTGTAAGTAATTATCCCGCTATTCTCTCCTTGCTAAGATATGTCGCTTGTGTATTTTACTTATAAATAATCCTAATATTACTTCATAACAGTAAAGCGGTAGCAAAGCACTTTCTACCAATTTTAGAATTAATTAAGATTGTATTCGTTGTTAAACAATAAGAAAAAGTTAGATTAATTTTCTTCTAAGGCATAAATTATTAAAGCATGGTGAAGTCATGCGGTTCTACACTTAAATCTAAATAATTGAACATAACCCAGCCGACGGCCGAGAAGTGCTAGCAGCCGAGTGCTGCATCTATCACAATATTTAGTTCGTCCCAAATTTGTTTTCTCACCGACCTACTACTACGTAATGTTCGCTATCGATAATAAATTATTATTTTTCTACAATTAAAACAAGGTGAAGTGTAGAAAGCTTCGCGACGCGACATGTGTTGCCATTCGAGATTTATCTCGTAATGAAAACACAGATTAATTGACTGGACCGCTCGCTAACACTTCGTCATACACCTGACAACACTAGCGATGTTGCCGCACCCCACTTCCCTTTGTACCATACTTAAATTAACTAACACTAACATTCTCGAGGAAGTGCACTTCATAGAATCACAGGGGAAGTAGCAACATCGATGGTATTGCCGTATAAATAAAAAAAAGATACAATATTTACAACAAACAAAAGAGTTTCAAAAAGATTTGAAGCTCTACTAATTCATTTCTACTTAGGAAATCAAGAAAATTCTTTGCACTAATTAATTATTGTTAGTTTATGACTTATTAATAAAATGAGAAGTCAAAATGTGTGCTAGGTACTGGATGTGTGAGTTGGGCGGTGGTTTGTCGTCTGAAATAAATATTAAGGCATAACACTTAAAGTATGTAGGTACATAGGTATCAATGTATAGAACAATTGCTGATATTCTCATGAGTAAATGGGCAATAAAATCTCCCTAGTAGCAGATTGCTTTTTTCATTGCTTCATGCTTCATAACAAGATATATTTTGTTTTTGACACCAATATTTTTACTTTGATTTTATAATTCGATATTTAATTGCATAGGTAATTAGAATCGTGCAATATTAAGAAATCTAAATTTTCGGAATCTAGATTCCAGAATTAAGTATGATACATAAAGCCATTTTTTAATCAGTAGTAGTATTCAAATATTACATACATATGTGAATACAACCGTTTTCTAGGGTTGTCACTCCGATTTTTTAGCTAAGCGGCTATTTTTTGTGTTATAAAAAGTTGCTTTTACAAATTCGTAAGTAAGGCAAACACATGACTTAAGTTCAAAAGGATTAAATGTCAGTTTTCAGCGACATCTGAACCACTCGGTACAACTCACACACAATCCATCGACGTGTTACTTATAAACTTCGAATATACCATTTTTTTTATCAGGAACGTACTTATATACACATCAAAACATATCTGTCAACGACTATACGACGTCCATCAACAACGGAGATTCGTTTCGTACGTCAACAAAGCATAAAATAGTGATATCTTTACATTTCAGTCTAGTCTATATAATTATTTTCTCAATAAATGGCAAGGTATCTCTATAAAGATTCAATAGTATCATTCTTCGATATAACAGTTATATCTATACAATCCGAATACGCATCGTATTCCTCACAGCGTCAATGATATAAAATTTAACCTAAAGTATAACACAGGAGAATTAAGTATAAGATCACAAAATGAGATTCAGCGGGCGGCGCGATGCGTGCGCGCCCGGCGAAGTCGCAGCTATATTCTACGCTACAACTAGCGAGGCGGCGAGCTCGCACTAAGCCTAGTATTGCTATCGGTCGGGGCGGGCCCCTAGCAGAGCGTGCGACGTCAGGGCGCAATGCCGGCGTCCGACTTGTGAAAGGCGGCGGCGGCGGATGAGAGATGTGGCTGCGTCTGTGCTGAGCTGAAATCGTGCTCGGATTTGGGGCGAGGTAACGCTGCCGCCACCCCTAGCCCGGGCAGCGCCACACCCGCCATTCGACACGATGCCGCCTGAAGAGGTTGTAGAGCCAGCCCTAACGATCGCTCCGATAACCGAGCCACGCTGTCGTCCGATAAACTCACGTGCTCTGCTTCCGCTGCCAGCGCGTTAACCACGGCGTTTATCGTGTTTCCTTCTGAGGTCGTATCGTCTTCTCTATGCGCCACCAAATTCGGATTCTTCCCAATCTTGTTTAGACGTTCGGCAGCAACGCTTTCCATTGTGCGTCGCATTAAAGGATATTGATCTAATACGGCATTGAAATGGTCTACTGATAGGGAGAATAAGTTGCAGTATGTTTCAGCACGGACGGAAGCAACTCTGCGGGCGTTTGTTAGAAGGCAGATTTCGCCAAAGTAGGAACCGTCCGACAGACTGGTGGCCACTTCACCGTTGGCCATTACGATGTCAACTATGCCTTCTTGAATAAAATACATTTTGTTTCCAATAGTTCCTTCTTTAATGATGATATCTCCTGAAATATTAAAAGAGCAATTTAAGGAATTTAATTTTCATGACACTTTAAATTATTACAACGTGAGATAATATTTCACGAGTGTCCACCTAGTCTATCTCATATAACGATGAGCAATAGACATTGAGAGTCACGGTGAAGCATTGGCATGTAGCCTTGACATAGCGAAGCGTGCTATCTTTCTTTAGGACGGTGTAGTTGCTCTATTAGGAAGAATATTTTTTTTGGATTGGCTGCCTGTCACGCAGTGATCGTATGATTTTTACTGAGAAAACTTGTGAAAAAGTGCTAACATCACAACAAAGCCGTCGCACAGGCCGAACCTTGATGCCCTAGATATTTATTGCGTGCATACCTATTGACGACTAATCACTTTATTAAGGCAACGTTATTAAATGCGTCAACAATTGATACACTATCTACATCTAGCAGAAAAACAGTTACAACAGAACTAGAGCATAAATGTTTTTTATACCACTAAGGTCACCGCAGCCTGTGGACAATTGCAACACTTGAGGAATCACTCGGGCGTTGCTGACCCTTTTAATAACTTTTGTCTTGAAGAACCCAATACTGTAGTCCTTAGAGAAAACCTTGGCAGGGAGCTCATTCCACAACCCAAGTGTTCGCGGGAGGAAGTTTCTATGAAATCTCACTGTGCGCGTCCATTGACATATACGCTAGAAAGAATAAACACAAGAGTCGGAAATAGCAAATCCTCGTAGATGACAGTAGAAATTCTTCAGCAGCAGTAAGAAAGCATTGGAGAGACCAACTCAATTTTTTTTTCGGGCTATTATGGTACTGATGAGGAAAAATTCGCAAAAGAGACTAGGGAATTAACAAAAAGAAAAAAGCAAAATTGATTGGCTTGCAGGAATTGTCTATTATTTTCATACCATTATATAATTAGAATATACGTACGGTTACACGAAAAAGAACAAAGAACATAATTGTCATCATATTTTTTAAATAACGCAAACTCTGATATCCGTTTAGAGCACCTCAGCTACACTACCAACTCAAGAAAAGGAAAAACCTTTGCTAAAAGAAAAAATAAAGAAACTTAGAGGAGGATCTCATCAAAGTGTATGTAGTAGATAGTTACTAAATTTTTATTATTTACCAAAATTACATCTAGCTGCTGGCACCTTCACGATAATGATTTTAAACGATGGTAGCATCAAAGTAAATTCCTATAATGATGAAGAATATAGAGAAATGACTAAGACGGTGACGTTGAATTGTCAAGAAAGGCCAATACATGTGAAAACATACAGAAGAGGAACCTACATTTGTGCACTACGGAAACTATATCAGTTTGTTGATATTAACAGTGACGTTCAGTTTCAAGATAATAAAGACAAAACCAAGTACTACTGCTGTCTGTGGGAGGGACCGCCTGGATACTAGCTTGGCACTTTTTATTTGATTCAAAAACTAGCTGTAGAAATAAATTTTAACGATCCCAGACTCACGAGCAGTATTAAGTCTCAGGTGAGACTTTTCCTTCCTCCTACAGGTTCTACCGCTTGTATAATGGGCTGTGTTCTGAGGAATTATTCGAAATTATGTTCATTGCTACATTGTACCATTGCATCGCTTGTTTCTTGCCAATGGGCAGGGAATTCACCGTCTCAACTTTGAACCTAAATAGTCACGCACTGTGAGGTTTAAGAGGTACTTCCCCTCGGAAACTGTTAGGTCAAGGTTATTTCTAGGGACTATAGTATCGATACTATAGTAGTATCTGTCAGTTATGTTTCGTTAATAGTTAATTTTAATATGTAGTAATCCTAAATTACTTTGTGTTTTATCATGAATTTAAATAAGTACCGGGCTGGAAGACTTCATAACGTAATTTGGTGACGACGTCCGAGACAAAATTGGAGTCAGCGTTTGCAAAGAATGGCACAGAGGCGACTAGAGACCGGCAGTTGTAGTTGATAACATCTTCACGCAGCTTTTCACTAAGTTCTCCAAGAATAACTTCCTCATCGAAGAACTTCCCTTGATAACGATGCTCGAAGTATTCGGTAATACGTTGGCGCATCTCCCGTGGTAGCTTACGGTAGGCCATGTACTCCTCAACTTGTTTCACCTGTAACACAAAATGTGTCAAAGTTTTAACTTACGCACATAGTAATTTGATGACAATCTCCGTAAAGCTTCATAAAACACAATTATTCAGAACCTTAATACGCCGATACATATACCAAATTGTGCCAATATTTAGAAAATAAAGCAAATCTACCACACATTTGTTTGAAATAACAAACAAATCATGCAATTGTCTGACCCATTTATTATTTTGACGAACACTGACATATTCTCACAATAACTTATACAAGACAATATCATTCTTGTAATCTACACCACAAACTACCAACAAACAATGATATTTAAATTTCTGCCTTTAGAAATGAAATTGTTAGTGCAACCTGTGGAAAGGAATCTGTTATGAACACCCAAGTGATTGATATATGTAGGTATGAAGTGATATAGTTTAACAATGAATTTTGTTATTTTGCGAATCAAATTGTTAAGTTAGGCGCATAAATAAACAACGAACAGTTCAAAATGTGTAAAAACGATATTGACACACATACATTTATGTTTGTAAGTACTCACGTCTAATCTCTGAAACAGGAATAAAGGTTTTAATAATGCAATTAAAAATTAAATGATTGGAGTGTTTAAGAGTAAAAACAAAGTGACTAAAGGAAAGACATGCCTGTAGTCAAAATAGATATATAAAATTGATGAGGTTCAAATTTTGTATAAACGGTGTTCATAACAGGTTTCCATTTCTATATAAGGATTATATCTAAACACTCGATAATGCTGTTAAGTACCTAATTATTAATAAGTAGATCTAACAAACTAAAATGCTTAATATATTCAGTGGGTAGTCAATAAGTGTTAGTACCTCTTACATGAAGTAAAATGGCAAATTCATAGTTGGCCCTTATCCCAATTTTGTTACTGTACCATAAGTATCACTTCTATGTATAATAAGTTATTAGAATTTATAACTTATTTTACTAAGAAGTATGTCTAAAATTATTTATCATCTTTCCATTTGGTAAAATCTGTTCTTTTTTGTTGTTGATGACTGGAATGGGTAATCTCTTTGGTATTGTTTGTTTTGGTTGTTATTTTAGATATTTAATATAAAAGATAATGTTAGATGTTTTGGAATTCATGCCAGACCAAACTCTTCATCAAGCTTGTTACAAATTACCTTTTCACGGTATTGTCTTCGGGACGAATCAAGACTTTGAATAAGGTTAGTGGCGTGTCCAAGAAACAGTGCGTAACACGTGGCTCCAGATATCATCGACAGCATGGTAAGCCACATGTCGGTAAGCGATTGAGGTGGGAATCGACCATATCCGATGCACAGCATATGAGACATTGCCTTGAAGAGCGCCCATGAATATTGTTCTAACCAGAAGGCTTCCTGAAAATTAAATGGCAAAAACTAATAACACTCAAAGAAACACTCATCGAAACAAAACGTGTTTGATGAATATGATACGAATTGTAATATATTTTATCTTACTATTAGTATTACTAAATTCAATAACACTCTCCAAAAACACACACAACAACACACAAAGGGATCGTAT
Source organism: Apoda limacodes (assembly GCA_946406115.1). Taxonomy (NCBI): domain Eukaryota; kingdom Metazoa; phylum Arthropoda; class Insecta; order Lepidoptera; family Limacodidae; genus Apoda; species Apoda limacodes. The sequence continues at coordinate 16,940,980 of OX291541.1, forward strand.
TCGTGACCTATTATTATTAATTCTATATATGTCAAAATCTGTCCCTGAAAGCCTAAATGTTTCAAAAGTTAAGAAGGAGACGACTCGTTTAAACGACGCAGTCGGAATTGAAACGCGTTGCTTCCGATGGTCGCAAACTTTTCTATGTGATTTGTAGCGATCAAGTATCACTACATAAAGTTTTTGTGACCGTCCTGCTCCTATCTACTTTCTAAAATCTAAAATCATAGATATGCTATAGTAACTTACTAACCTGTAGTTCATTAATTGCTACCCATGAGTTTGGTGGAAATCCCTGTAGCATAGGAACGAGAAACTGAAGACATCCAGACCAGTGGCCGATTAACAACATCATACAGATAAGGTTGAAAATCCGCATGAACACTGATGCCATGTTGAGGAACTGAAAAGAGGGTAATAACATAATAGAATATTTGATGATCTGGGAACCTCTTCTCTAAAGGAAGCCGTGCGGACTGCGCGCGACAAGGACGCCCGAGGTTAAGCATCGCGATGATTGACTACTTAAATGATTGTTTTAAAGTTGTGAAAAATAAAATATGAACGCGTGAAACTAGTCTCGGAGCTAGCATGCGTGGTGGACGGCACGGCGACAAGTCGCGAGTCCGCGGCCGCCGCGCAGTCGCGCGACCTGTTGCCGCTCCTTGCGTGCTAATGCCGCGCGGCTGCCGCCGTCTGGACGAGGGACGAAGACAGAGATGCCAAAGAAATAGAGGAAGCTAAGCGAGGGCAACGATCTAGAAAGCCGGGTAGCGCCGGCGACATGCTAAGCGGGCGATCGAGCTCATGCTTGCCGGTTATTGCCTACCCTGGTTACCTTGAAAATTAGATTGCTTTTGGTGTTGCCCTTCTTTTTGGCAACATCGGAGCCGAGACGTCCCCTGCGTTCCGTGCGCTTTTTTTGAAGATTCTGCAAGATCTAGAAAACAAGCGAGAAACACGAGATAGTAGGAAGAGAGCAGGCGCGCCCGATGGAGCGCGGGCGGGGAGTGTGAACGCGGGTGTGACGGGTCGGGATATGGAGTGCGTGCAGGGCACGGGCACACGCAGGATGCACTAACACCGAGTCGAGCGGGAGGTTACGGGCTAGGCCCCTACTCTAGATCTAGTGGGCGCGGGTGGGTCATGCCGCATGCCGCATGCGGCACCTGCGTGGCGAGGTCGCGCGAGCTGCCGCTGTCCCCGTCGCTAGGCTCGCTTGGCTGCGGCCCGGGGCTCATCTGCACAACACACCGTTACTGCGCTGCAGTCTCGCCATTCGCAACACCACCACCCTCCCGCGCCTACTTCACTTCTCACTGAATCTCCGCTTTCGTCATTTCAAAAAGTAGGTACGCATGCTGTCACTAACTCACTACGTACGGTGATACGTGGTTTTGTAACTAGAATTTATTGGTATTTCTAATTATTTTAAGAATTAGGACGTGAATCATATGAAGTTTTTTTTAACCCCCGACGCAAAAAGATTTGTTCAAAAAGCTCATATTTAATAGTTTTTGGCTGTCCGAAGTATTACCGTAGATTGGATGCGCATTGCTTGTTTGAAAGAGTAGATATAATTACGGGGTGGTTTTTGTTCTTATATTTGACAAGGGGTATGATAAAGACCATAGGATGTTATAACTCGATTTCTATGATGATAAGCGTTGGATATGTAGAAATTATAATTAAACGTTTTGGGCTCAGTAGTTCCCAAAGTGGTCCACGAGAGACTTGACGGGGATCGACGATGGCATGACAAAAAATGGGGGTCCACAAAAATTTATCTGCTAAAGATCTAAAATATTGGCTTGACTTCACCTTTCAACGTAGGCAGATAATATTTTAAGATGCTCAGCGGCTGTTACTTGTAAAATCTTGCATATTCCATATTTAGATATAGAACCAATTTCCAAAGTTTAATAAAGCCGAGTTTCTATTTTAAATTTTAGGCTAATCTTGGTCAAGGCATTCTACCCGGAATCTTGAGAATCTAATAATGAATAGAGAAACATTAACTTGATCTTAATCCCAGGAAACTTGTGAGCCAGATGAACATGGAAATTTTATCTGGTCCATGTCATGACAATAAGAATTAATAAAGCCAGGTTTCTATTTCAAATTTTAGGCCTATCTTGGTCAAGGCATTCTACCCGGAATCTTGAAAATCTAATAATAAATAGAGAAACATTAACTTGATCTTAGTGACAGTAACACAAAGTAGATCTAACTAAAGATATATGTGATTAAGATAATGAAGACGCTCATTCAAAATATAAGGTTGTTTAAAGATGACTGGATAACATTAACAGGATCTCTATAAATCTAAAATTTACTAAGAAGTAAAACTTTGAGTATCAAGAGTTGACCGAAGAAACATTAATCTTTATTAAAGTAACAGAAAAATACAGGATAGCCTGGTGCTGACCTGGTAAATGTAAACATTAACTGAACTTCAGTAACGGTACCAACGCTGTCTATTAGAAATGGAGACGGATTTATACTCAGAAACTCGACGGTTGTACCTGACTAGTAAAACCTTTATCTCATTTTATTAGTTGTTTAACACTTTCTTCTGAACTTGGCTATTGTAACAGCTAATGCATCGAGTTCGGGCTCAAACGTTTATATTTATATATATGAACCTGCACCTCGACGATTTAAAAACGACCAGGGGCCTGATTCTCGTGCGGATAGAGATATTCTCGAATTCGAGATGTGTTTAATTGAAATAATCATGGCTTGTTGATCGCGGTAACTGTTTTAGTTGATAGATCAACTAGTTTGAACTAGATATGTTGAAAAAACATGGGGGATATCACATACAAATAGTTTTTCGTATTCATAAAATCTCTATCACGCTAGCGCCCGACATGCATCGAGTGGTCGGTAGCAGTAGAGATGGGATGTCGCACGTAAAGTTGTATGAAAGAGAGTCAAGATTAGTAATATTGGTTGAAGGCTAAATAGTTTTGATTTGGGTGGGAGTGGGGGGGAGTATCGAATCCCCTCTTTTTTAAAAAATAATACAGTCACAAAAAAATGTTAGGTAAAAACATTGCTAGGATCGATGGACTCTGTCGATTTTTAAAATGGGAACTCTAGGGAAAATCCCCTTTTCAAAAAAAGGGGCACAAGAGGGTTTTTTTGACAACCCCTCTTATTTTAGGGGAGTCATCAAAGTCATTAAAATGGGGAATTATATGGACTTCTTTTTGAAAAAAAAGAGGGGTGGCAACAGGGGTTTCTGTGACCCAAAAGCCATAAGAATGGGGAATCATATGAACCCCTCTTTAAAAAGGGGTGTTTCCGTATGACTTCCAATTTTGATATTTATTACTAACCCTCCTTCCCCATAAAAAAAAAAAAACTATTTAACCTCACTCACTAACTCTGACTCCTTTTCATATCACTTTCTGTGCGACATCCCATCTCTACTGCTACCGATCAATCGATGCATGTCGACCACTAGCGTACGACATATGCCTAAAAAGAGGTTTTAAGAATCCAAAAAAATATTTGCAAACTATATCCGCCATGTTTTTTTGACTTACCTAGTTTAAACTAGTCGATTTATCGACTAAAACAGGTACCGCGATTAACAAGCCATGAGTTAATCGACTAAACATATCTCTAATTCGAGATTATCTCTATCAGCACGAGAATCAGGCCCCAGATCAAGATTAGCTTACCATATGCTTAACATATTAAGATGTTGAGATTACCTTAAGGTAATTGGATTGGATTCATCGCCAATTATGTAAAAACCGTACATTAGAGATGAGAAATCCATCGAACCAAACCGCAATGAAGTGGAAATGCGGCATATTTCGTAAATATTTTGGTCAAGCTATTGTGTATATTTTTTTTATTTTATTTTAGAGTAGTTTTTCTTTTTACTTTCGGGGGCTATAATTTTTATGTTGTAATATATTATGTTAGAACTAAAACAGAAGACAAGTAATAAATATGCCGAGTTTGATCTTAATATTGGTTTTTTTGACTAAAGTGCTATGATATGTTGAAGAATGTTGATGTCGCAGAGCTCCTATATGGGTAGGTTCTGAGCAGGATACGTAAAATTATCGGCGTCAGCTTATCAATATAGGCTTCGAGAAAGCGGCAACATAATATTTAAGTAGAGCAAATAAAACGTATGTTGGCAAATGTAGGGACGACCGGAACGAGTAAATCGCGACGCGCGCGGGCGCAAAGAGAAGAGATATGGCGTCACACGAGTGAGAGCGTGCCAGGCAGAAAGAAGCTTGCAGAGAAGCAGTAGAGAAGTGCAGAGCGGGAGGTGGGGCTTACATACAGTAGGGCTGGGATTAGTGGTTTAATATGTTTACATTAGACTTTGTACTTATTAGGGCACTACGTACAAGACACTTTATCACTTTATTTATATGTAATCTTACCATTAATTTAGACAGGAGGCGTAATCATCTGATAACCAAATGTAATCACCAGCATAATGTTTTTTAATATAACCAAGTAAATTGAGAAACTGGCAGTTAGTTAAGTCATGTTAGTAATGTGAGCGTTCGATGAAGCAGTGTTAGTTGGTTAGTGAGCTCCTTAGGAGAAGCTGACAGAGGTGATAGCTTACATATACTTCCTCCCATTGTGAGACATATCGGACAAGTCTGGAGAGCCGGAGAAGTCGCACCAGAGAGAGTAGTTTGGCTAACCGGAGTATCCTTAGAGCACGACCCGCGTGTAGAATTTGAAAGCTCTCACTAAAATCCTGAAAATACAAATTTGATACTATTTTTTTTAGTTGGCCAAGAAATATTCCAAAGAACAACGAGAACATCGTTCTTTGAAATATCAAGATAAGATTTGATTTAGAGGAACTTTTTACAATTCGAAGTGTATAAGACATGCAGAATTTTTGATATTAAAAATTCCATCAGCCAAAGAAAAGTGCTGAAGCATAACAGTTAGGCATGTTATATTTATGTTGTGTTAATTTACATTATCTTGTATTATTTGGGAGCATTGTTCGGTTAGTGCAAGCTGTTTGATTCTTGAAACTCCTCATACATGTGATGTTTATTTCCATATCAAGCTTCGATACCTTAGTTATATTATGAATTGTATTATTACTGCATTATGATACATATGTAAATAATTCTTTATGAATTGCTTCGTAATGTTTTTGTTAGTGTGTTACTATTAAAAAATATCATTTGGTCGTGTTGTTGCTAGCAGAGTTATAAATAAAATAATAAAGATACTAAATGCGATAATCATGACATTAAGAAACAGAACATGTTATGACTTATAATAAATAAATCATAATATATAAAGCATATTGAAAACTTTACATGCCAGAAATAAGATTTCAGATACGAAATTTGTAGGAGATAATGAGAAAATAACGTGCAAAACATTTAGCGATCAAAATATATACATGAACTGTAGACATTGAGGAAAATTTGTAAAACTTGAAGATAATTGGTGCAATACGCTTAAAGAATAAGAAGTGTACACAGGAAGAGGGTGCTTGTTTTGATATGGAATTTAGCAGCCTTCAGTATACCTACTATACAAACAAGATGAGCAGAAAATAGATATTCTGGCGCAAGTATAAAAATACAGAATGATCATATGGGTTACTATTAAGACCATTACCAATTATAATAAACGTGCATCGAGTTTGGAAAAGTGATTCACTTTAAAATTTTGAAAGAAAAATAATGAACTGAAGATACTGATTGCTTTAATCAAACCTTTTTTCCTAAAATTTTAAATACACGAAATACTAAAACGAGGCACGTCGGCACCTTGAATGTTCTCGTGGCAGATGGACAAGGACCACAGTGACAAACAAAATAGAAATAACTAACAAATACAAATAATATGCCTAGAAATCAAATGAACACCCAGGCTGAAACAGAATATCAAAATAACATAAAAAATAGATTTATATACTATTAATAAAAACAACACGGCCAAATTGAAACGTACGTTTACCTGATTGAAGATCAAAAATATATAATCTAGTGGTATGCTAGAGATGAGGTCTAGGAAGAACCATGTCCTCAAATAATGCTTCGCTATTAACTTGGGATCTAATATCACTTGTTCTGCATTATCCTGCTGCATAATTCCTAAAAACGAAAATAAGGCACGTTACTTTGTATGTCACACTTGTGTATTTTAAATTAACACTAGCTTTTAGTATTTCAACTAACTCCTTGATTATAGTAAGGATGTTTGCGTTAGCAAGCTATAGGTTTAGCAGGTCGTTCACGTAGAATTTGGATACAGTATAGTATTATATAATCTGTGATATAGTTATTCCTGTGGGAACTTCTGAATTTTCCGGGATAAAAAGTAATCAAGTCCTTCTCCGTTCAGTAAGTTCAACTAATCTCTGTGCCAAAATTAATTGATTGGATGCTCCTTTGCGGCGTAAAAGAGGAACAAACAAACAAACTCAATTTGTAACTGTAGTATTCATTTGTATGGATTTGATAAAAATATTAAGTTATCTTAGGTTACTGACCTGTTCTAAAATTAACAACAATATCTATAAGGAATATGGTGTCCGATAGGCAGTTAAAGGCTATCCAGCGCGTACTGAGGTCGTCGTTGAAGAATGAGATGGCGACTGGCAGGATTATCAAATTGGCTACTAGGAGCAGCAACATACACAGGTCCCAGTAGAACCTGCAGAACAAAACAGAAAAGGCAAAATCAAAATGATAAGTTCTACAGAAAATTATTGTTACCTAATTTGTACTTCTGGACACTTTATAGTATGAATTGGTACTTGAATAATTAATGACACCATATTGATAAGGTGCTTTTCAAATGGTAATATTCCACTTTGGAGAGAATAGGTTTATTCCATGGGTTCATAACATTAAATTCTATACGGGGCCCAAGTATCCCTCGCAAAATTCCTTTAGGGCCCGTGGCACCACCGGCTCGCACCACTGGTGGTGTCAAGGGGATTTTGAAGTCCCCATGACACCACCAACAAATAGTGGTGTCACTTACTCCATCGATGAATAGCTGTCACACTAGTTCCATTGAACAAAATAATGGTTTACATGCTGTTTCTCATCTAAAGTAGTTTAGTCCAATTCGAAATTACAACACATGATTTATTTAAAAGTAATATACAATTTAATTAAAGGATGCAACAAATCATTTTTATTTCCACTTTATTATCACCCAGATAACAACAGTTTAGACCTTTTGACTCGGTTTAACGACTATGGCCGAGAGAATTGTGGACGATTCACTCACAAGCGGTATCGAACCTTTGAGTCTGAGGAGAGATTTTGTATCCCGGTGTGTGTTCTACAGCTTGTATAATCGGTTACGTTTTGAGGTATTGCCACGAGCATCTAGTTTTTTTAAAAAAAACTGGTTGCCTGTAAAGTCGGTATAAAGGCGAAAGTTTTACGTGACAATGATTTTATGTCTGTCTCTCTCGCTCTTAGGCGGGCGCGTGCCTCTCACTCGCTCTCATTGTGAGCGCATAACGTGAGCGGAGCGTAACGCAGTTTCTTGAAGTGTCACCCGGCAAACCAATTTATAAGACGTTGTCACGTCAACATAAATAATCTACGGTTGACTGGAGGAAAACATGACTATGCCTTAAGAATATCCAATCAGCCGCGTTAAAACTAGATTATTCCATTTTTAAATTTGGATTTATTCAAAATTTCTACTGATAATTTTTTTTCATAAATTATTCAATCCAATGACGATTATGTGTAATTAAGTTTAATAACACAAAAAAATAAGATATTTTAATCATACCACATTCCTAAAAATTTTGTTTCTTATCTCCTTACATATATAAAGCTTTTAACAAAACTATTTTTATAATAAACTAGGTACCTTCTTATATGGTTATGCACAAAAACAGTTCCCTCGTAAAAATTATTCAGAGATAAAGATACAATTTCTAGTGATTACTTTCAAAGTAGCCCTTTGTCGCCATTGCAAAATATTCACTATAAATTAAAGTATCTAATTTATGCATATCTTTTAAGTCAAAACATACTATTTCTTTGCTTGTATTTTATTACACGTTAAGACTACAATGTGAACATTGACTATCAAATGCAGCTAATTGTTACAATTATGTCGTCATATGTGAGGAATCGTGATCTTGGTTGCACATTGCATACTTCGAGTACAATTTACCCAATAAAATTATGTTTGAGCTCGCAATTGAGACTACGAGCCAAATGATCTCATCAGAATGCACGATTCTGTGTATGCAAATTTTTTGTCCCATATTGTGAAGTGTCTTTTGAGACATACGCGTAAGTATTCTTTTTACTACGGCTCCGTGGCTCAGTGGGACCCGACTGCTGAGCTACACCAGCAGGGAGAGCTACAGTGACGGGGGGGATACAGTTTTTATGGTATAGGTGTCACCCATGCGAATGTAAGTGCAATCTAGTTATGAAACACCATGGAAACTATACATCACTATAAGAGGCGGAGACGCTAACCTATGATGTCTTTTTGGGGTGTATTTCTTGCACATCAGAGGTGCCATTAGTAGTGTAAGATCATTACTTTTAGCGAAAGTACATAACTGTAGGTATAAACATTGTTATCTCAATAAAAACGGATGTGATAAAACACAACAACGGATGGTCAGTCACATCCGTTGTTGTGGTTTATCACAGCCGTTTTCATGGTTTTATGTAGGTATAAACATTGTTATCTCAATAAAAATGGATGTGATAAAACACAACAACGGATGGTCAGTCACATCCGTTGTTATGGTTTATCACAGCCGTTTTCGTAGTTATATGTACCGACTTTAACGTTGAAGTGTTCATGGATCGGATCCCGCTCGCCTGACAAACAAAAAGTGTAAGTTTAACATCGACGACGACGACGACAGATGGCGCTACTTATATTGGTAATACTGTTTAATATTTATGTTGGTAACATTGCTTCATGATGTTTGTTTGTATTTATGAACAAAGTCAGGTGAAAAGTGTTAAATATAAACGTCATAATCGACTCACGCTTGACTAATGACTATCAATGCGGTCAGTCACATCCGTTGTTCTGGTTTATCACATCCGGTTTTATTGAGAATACAATGTTTATACCTAAAGTTATGTACTTGCGCCAGAAGATGTTAATGTTCTTACAATACTGCCATTTTTCATAGCCCACTCTCCATCTTTGTTCAATTTAAATATCGCTGTTTATAAAGGGTTACCTTATAAAAAACTATATTCGCATAAGTGTATTGGTTTACGGGGCCTACATCATTGTGATTTCCCATCATCATAGAAGTTTTATTTTGTAAATACTTGTCACCGCATTTTAATTTTTAACGCAGTTCATAAGTATAGTAATATTATTCGTAATATTCTGAAACCTGACGAAAGCCCCATATACACTTTTATCCCCTTATCTATGGTTGAGAGATGTTTTTTTTTAACACCTGAAACACGTTTTTTTCATTTGTAATAAGAAGTCTGTGGACTTGAACATTTTTTAAATTTCTAGCATGAAATTAAGTTTGTACGGGGGAAAAGCCATACAAACGTCCATCTTCTTATTTAAAGGGTGGGGGTGATATACTTAAAATCCTGAAATATGTATTGTATTATTTATAACAAGGATTTTGATTTTAATAGAATCTAAAGTATACGAGCTATGCAATTGAAACTTTATATGATTAATAAGTTCACAATTGTCATCATATCCCGATATTATCTGGTATAATCCAAACCCAAGTTATGACGGTTCAAAAAACGACAAAACGCTTCGAGAAAAGGTAAGGTATAGTGCCCTTGCGCTTTGCTTGGCTCGTCTTGGCAGATATATTATTCTGTTTGTATGGCTACACCCACCTACATGTAACACAGACGATAATGTCATCGTGGGTCTATTATATCCTGGCCCTGAGATCACCGCACACCGTTTACCTCATTATCGTTCAAATCATACAGATTATGTATTCGACATAGGGTTCCTTACAGAGCAGATGGTTGTGAAGTGTTACCACGGATCATTGTTGTTAATATTTAATACTAGATCTTTCCAGCGGCTCCGTCAGTCCTAAAGTCGGTTATCGGCGTGGAATTTCTACAATTCTATGGAATTTCAATTTCTCTCCTTAATTATACTAATGAAATTAACTATATCTGCAGCTATGCATCGTTTAAGCTCAATTATTGTTATGCCTGCGGGAACTTAATTCGGGTTAAAAAGTAGCCTTTGTCAAATATGTGTGCCAAGTTTCATCCCGATCCGTCCAGTGGTTGAAGCATGATTGAGTTACAAACATCAAAACACCTAAACTTACACATTTGTAATATGAGTAGGATTTCTGAATAACAAGGATCATAAAATATTCACATTATCGATATAAGATTCGCAGTGTTGCTAGCTTCATGAAAGTCAAGTAGATGTTGCTGTGTAGAGCTTGTCTCTCTAATCCATCATCTCCTCAGCCGCAATCTCGCAATCTGCCAAGATGTATACCTATCTACAGTACTGTAGGTATCAAATGGTTGTAATTTATATAATGAGCAAAAATATCCTTTGCCAGGTAGGGTCTCATGAATGGCTTAATAGGGCTGTGGTTCAAACATTTCCTTGATTTACGCTAGATAAGCTAAGAAAACACGAACAAAAGACGAAGCGACCACTGTGTAATTTCGCTTGAATATAGAATTAAAAGCACAGTCATCATTTCACACAATTAAACATCATTTTTTAAGAGTTTAAATAAATTATATTATCGTTTTTATTCATCTAACCAAGAAGAACCGATGACGGAAGACAACTATATCTTTGTAAGACAAAGCACTGATAAAGTATCTTTATCTTAGTTCAATAAACTAATATTTATTTACTATTCATATAGGTACGTATATTAGTTGTTCCAAAGCTGCATATTGTGAAATAAAGAAAGCATATATGATATGATGTGAGTCAAAGACTTTCCCGAATATTAAGTTTTCGATACAACACAAAAAGGTATAAAGGGCAAAGGTACGGCAAAGCTATCTCTTGAAATTGAACATTAAAGTTGAGGTTTTGAAATAAAATTTTACATTCATATCAAATGAAAGTGGCATGTCTTTACGGCAATGTTTTTACTGCTATATGCATGTCAATATGATCATGAATATAAGTTATATTTGAAATATATTTATACATTAAGGGGTAGTCAGATTTTGTCGAAACTAATTAATAGTTTATTCAATTGTCGCTTCGTGGGGTAATGATCTGACTACTGATTCAAGAGTCGTGGGTTCGATTCCCGCACAAGACAAACATTTGTGTGATTAAAATTTGTGTTTGTCTTGAGACTGGTTGATTTCTAAATATAATATGTATGTATTTACAAAAAAAAAGTAAGTATATGCATATATGTATTTGTATTTATCTGGTATCGATAGTACAAGCTTAGCTTAATTTGATTTTTTAGGGTTTTTTTGGGAAATTATGTGCCTAAGTATGTTTGTTTGTTACGGCCAGTAACAACAAATGCTGTGGGACTTAAAATTTAGTATCTACAGTGGCAAAATTTAGTTGCCGCTATCTATTATTATTTTTTTTAATTAATTGGAAATAGGGTGTTGAAATCTGACAGAGTTACTAGGGTAAACAGGGTGTAATATGAATAGTCATGTTTTTGTATTCTTTTCTTAATTTTTTTGTTATATTTATTACTATTAACTAGATAATAGTTTGATAAACCTGAATGCAATGGCACTCAAATTGTCGTCAAACAAACAGACAAAGATACAAACGCTTCATCATCTCGCCTCTTAGACCTCACTAGTTTCTTTTCGCTTGCTCGGTCTATTACGTGTGGCATCGGATTAAATGGGTTGCGTGATTAATTATTTTATACCCGGAACCCTCGGTGCACGAGTTTTCCGTGCTTTATGAAAAAATACAAAAAAAAGTGTTTTTTGGCATCCAACTTCAAGAAAAATACTCATGACACCACTATACTTAGTCAGTAAATACCTACTTAAGCTTAGGTTGTACTGTTATATTAACTTTTTTTTAATTTTTATTTCAATTTTATTGTAGTTGTTTCTTATCACGAATTATGCTTTATCCTATATTTTTTACAAAACTCCTTTAATAAAAAAAAATCGGGTTGCACTCCGGGAGTGCCGGCAGAAGTGAAAACATACAACCTGTATATAACATTTTAACATGTGTAATCCGCACTTTCATCTTTTCATCAACCCAATTTTCTCTTACTTTTTACTTCTTCACTTCAAAATCAATTCTTTTTATTTTGCCAATGATCCTATTGGCGTGGCATTATGGGTTCCGTCTTGCGAATTTTTATGGCGTGACATTATGGTTTCCGTTTTACGAATTTTCGATCAGCCAGACGCGAGTTTATCATTTTTTACCCATCACAAAAAAGTGCACAGCGCCGCTAAAGAAGTTTTCACTTCAAAAAAAAAAAAACAACAATATTACATTTCCTGATTACTAACACTGTCTCACTTCACATGACAATAGTACAGAAATTGCCTTGTTAATACAACCAGTTAGTACGAACGCACGATCATAAATACTGATTGCCTTAATTAGCCTTAATTCGATGCATTCGTCCGATGCAAGTAAATCGCATACTCGAATGCAACCTTACTATGTATACCTTACTATGAACCATTTCGTGCGATGCGATCATAACCGTGGTAATTACCTACTTACAAGCTGCATATGTTAAATTAGCGTAACGGAAGCCTTTATAAAGGTAAGTATTGATGTTTGTGATTGATTATGATTGTTCAGAGGCCTAACCATGGTTAATTTAGCTTCAGCACCAAATACTCGTGACATTTCGCAATAAGCTACCTAAACTGCAGTTATCGATAATTTGTTATTCAATCAATTTAATATCCTAACTTCATACTGATGTAAATAGTAAGTGATATATATCCATAAATTAATATTCTTATTGATGTATCGAAATTTGCCCTTTCGAAATTTGTCCTGCTTCCTTTTACTTGCTACGCACTGGCCTTTGTGAAAAGATATGGGTAAGGCCTACGTTTAGCAGTGGACGTTTTCCGGCTGAAAAAAACTAATACCTTACTTCCTTAAAGAAAAATATATCGTTTTTTATTATCCCGATTAAAAGTTCACACGGATTTTTTTGGCGCTATTCCGTACTAGTATTTAACGTGCATTCAATTGATAGATTATCTAAATTTATCCTGATTGAGAGTTCCCACGGAAGAGTTTTTCTACAGCCGAGATCTCGGTGCAGATCTAATGCGGAATGTACTTATGTCTTAGATGCGTCAGTCAAAATTTGGCTACCTTGTACCTTGTCAAATATCCTATAAAAATTAACTTTGTAATAGGCAATAGTTACTTACCTATGTATTTTGTAAGACGAAATTATTTATATTGGAAATCCTTTTGTATTCAAATGTCTTTTGAAATATGAAAGAAAACATCACTAGGGACATTGCTTCGATACAAAGAAAATGGACTTTTACATTCCTTTTAGTATATTTATTTCTATTCAAAAGCTCCCAAAAGCTTCCCGAAGCATTGCGTGACAGGAGGGTCGTGTATTGAAGCCCTTATTAAACCATTAACGTGGTGTGCGTAGGATTCTTAACATAGGTAGTAACAAGTGAGCCGAGCTTCCTGAGGCTATTTAAGAGACCATTAATCTGAATGGTCTATTACATAATGACGACCTATTTAATGGCGCACTTATTGTGGCAATTAATTAGACGGCTTTTAAGAAACTACGGTAAATTTTGGTTTAATTTTTTATTGTCATAGACTTTATATTGGCTGGATTTATTACACCTTGTATCAACTAAAAAAAAAACCAGGGATGCGACGTGAGCTAAAGAATTTATTTGACAACTGATACTCTCCGGTGACTTTGTCTGCGTATCTCAAAGAACCTTAAGTATAATGAAATATAGCAATAATACCTTTTAAATAATTTTTAAAATCAGTTCTCATATACAAACGGACAACCTCACAGTAGTGAGGAGTCACTACTAGTTTCTTTAATATATTGGGCCAGATATTTTTGACAATTTATTTGCTCTAATTATCATATAAAATATAAATATGAAAACTATATATAAGATTACGCGAAGACAAGGATCAGTAAAAGGTTTATTATTTAACGACAGTTAAATAGCTAAAATTAATTATCACGCTAGTCTGTGCAAAATGGCTAGGAAAAACTCAAGTTGGGTGTTGAGGAGGAGTAAGAGATTTCAGTTATCCTCATACATACTTACCCGTAAGTCTGTCTTCTATAATGCGTTTGTCAGGAGTCATTTGGACTTCACATGAGAGAGAGAGAGAGATGGGAGTACCTCTATTCACATGGTAAAAAAGGACAAAAATGTAGGAAGAAGTCAATAAGGAACCCTTATAGTTTCGCCACTTCCGTCCATCTGTCTGTCCGCGGCTTAGCTCAGAGACCATTAGTACTAGAAAGCTGTAATTTGGAATGGATATACATATTAATTAGGCCGACAAAGTGGTAAAATAAAATATGAAAAAAAATTTTTTTTGGTTACCTACACGTCAAATGGGTATGATTTTTTTTACAATATTTACGTTTGAATACGCAGGCTCGGCGCTTGGTCGCCTATATAGTATCTATATAGACTATATATAGTCCTTAAAGTATAACAACAAATGAAAAAAACCGGTCAAGTGTGAGACGGGCCCGAGCCATTTCCCATCTTAAATCACCGTTACAGCGCCATCTAGTTATTATTAAGCGAAACATGAACATATTTGTTTGTTAGAAACGATATTCAATGTAAAGCAACGTCGGTCTTGGTCAGTAATTGGATGTGAGACTTAGTGGCACACTTCTGGATTTGTTTGTGTTTGTGAATTACGTAACTGGTGGTAGGTACGGAACCCTCGAACTCGATGCGCGAGTCCAACTTGCCAGTCAAGAGGTTTATTTTATTATTTGTTAGTAAATCCTCCATAAAAACACATGCATACACTGTGACAGTTTTTTATTTTGTTATTCACCATTAGATACAAGTTTTCGATCGAAATTTGCTTGGAGTCTATTCGGCTCATACTTCGAGAGTTATAGGCATACTTATTTCGTTAAAAATAAGAAATCTCGATGGATCTATTTCAGACACTTCTTGCAAGTTCGAAAGTTGGAAGATGATGAAGGTTATGTTTTTCATAGTATAATAAACATATTCAAATGAAGACTTTTTTTTTAATATTTTTACTTACTTTATTTAAGATAAATACAGGAGTATATTTCGTTTTGTTTACGGTCGCGTCAAAAATTATGTTTTTGACTAATTTTAAAAATGCACTTTATGTCAACCCTGGGGGCAGATTTTTTAGGGTTCCGTAGTCACCAAGAAACCCTTATACTTTTGCCATGTCCGTCCGTCTGTCTGTACGCGGCTTACTTCAAAAACTACTAATGCGAGAAAGCTGCAATTTGGCAGGGATATACACATTGATCATGCCGACAAAGTGGTAGTATAAAATCTTTGAAAAATTTTTTTAAGGGTACCTCCCCTTCACGTGAAGTGGGGACGTGTTTTTTTTCTCGTCCTCCCTATCGTGTGTGGTATCGTTGGATAGGAATTTCAAAAACATTAGCGGTATGCACAGATCATTTTTTGATGTAGGGCTCCGTTTGCGAAACATTTAGCTTTAAAGTACTAATTTTTGTTAGAATCAAGTCCCCTCCCCCTCTACCAGCGAAAGTATAGTATTTGGAAATGTAAAAAAAATTCGGTGGCAGTGCATATAATGAATTGAAAAGGAAAACTATCACGGGTTAGTACACTTTACAGGCTTAAGTGTAATGGTCGACCAAGTTATAAAATGTACTTGGAAAAGTGAAATTTTCGTACAAATTCCATTAAAAGTTACTTATATGAAGAAGGTGCATCTGTAAAACCAGTATAAAATATAAGTAAATGAAAGATGTATAATTATAGAAAAATAAAATAATAATATTCTAAAGACTATTCTTCTTAAATTGATAACAATAGTTACGTTTAAATGACGCATTGGACTAGCCGGCGTGCTTGGTGCAACATCCAATCTAGCGTGTGACAGGCAGCTGCGCTCATAAGCGCGCATGTTGTTTGGATGTCTCGAAGATGAAAGTCCATGGACTTTCGTTTATTCTGCTTTGCACAGAATACCGCCATAATATGGGTTATTATGGCGAATTACCTTATGAATAATAATTGACTTAAAAAATTCTTAACAAATAATAAAAGCAATGTTATTCTTTTAATTTACAGTAAAAACTGTTATACATAGATATAAATTTTAAACTTGTAGTAGGTACTTTTTGAAAGTTGAAACAAGATGGAACTGTGCGCGAGTACTACAGACTCGCACTTGGCCGTTATTTATTTATTAGGAAATCCACCATTACACATATTATGTGGAAATTTCAGACTTTTACTCACGAGTTACAAAAGATAGAGCTCCTTAAATTTCGGATCGACGGATACCTAGACAGAAATACATCGTAGGTTTAGTAATAGGACTCCATTAGCACCCTTTGGATACGGAACCCTAAAAAACGAAATTAATATCAACGAGAAAGCAAATTATGGGCTTGAAAACACTGCCAGTGTCAGTCAGACAGTCGAATGGCCACTAGTTCGACAGCGTCCACCAATTCTCACTGGGCTAGTACGGTCGGCTATAGCATAAGCCTCCTTCTCTAATGAGAGGCCAATGCACGTGCAGTGGGGACACATAACGTATAAGTATTAGCCATCTATATAATAAATAACTCTTAAAATTATTCTTATGTAATCACCATTACATATCGCCTAATTTACCTGTCCTTTCCAAGAAAGCTGGAGCCATTGGCAGAAGCTTAGTGATACTCTAACATTACAAGATATGACAGTAAACTAATTGAATTCCTCTTATGCTAAATTTGACCTAGCCTTGCTGCATTCACCGGAGGCCGCCTCAGGAGTGTTGGTAATCTATTTGACTTTGACACCGGATTTCGCCCGTACCGCAGAGACTTGGATTACTCCGTCTGACGTATGAGACTTATATGCTAATGGAACGTTTTAGACCAAGTCAAAATTACTTCATTATTAATCATGATTCATTGTTAGTCAATTTTATAATTCAATAATAATAATAAATATGTAAAATACTAAAATTTCTCTACTACAACTATGTTACAGAAAGCTTTTAGGCAATTAGGTATATTATTATTTTGTTATAAAAACTTTTTAGCAAAAAAAGAAAACCAACCGGCTTTAAAAAGATGCACTAAAAAAGTAGAACTAATTACTTATTTCCAAAATTCTGATCTGAATTATAGTTTGAAGTGAAGTTTGTATGAGCCTTTTAGGTGTATGACGGAGTTATGCCCGAACATACATAAAAAAACTACAAACATCCGAATTAAGAACCTTCTCCTTTTTTGAAGTCGGTTAAAATTGAGATTATTTTATTTTCTTTAGACACACAGAAAATAAATTATAGTGAATGTCTTTAGATAGCTAATAAAGGCTTGAAAGCTTCTGTTAATAAAAAAACCGGCAAAGTGCGAGCTTGGCTCGCGCACAGAGGGTTTCGTACAAACTTATTATATAGGTATACCTTACTTCTTGCCAAATTTAATGATTCTAAGTCAACGGGAAATACCCCATAGGTTTTGATTTATTTGTGTCACAATATGCGACCAAATTGACCGTATTTTGGGCATTTTTTGTATTACATTCACTTAGAAACTTGATTTTTTTACAGCTTCCAGGGACTGTATACCTTAGAATTTGATATAAATTTAAACTTGATACCTTTACGCGTTTCCGAGAAAAAGGGTCTTGACAGACAGACGGACAACAAAGTGATCTTATAAGGGTTCCTTTTATTTTTTTTTAAACTACGGAACCCTAAATAAACAAAAATTCCGACTGCCAAAAAACTGAAAAGTGAAAACTTTATTCTGCAATATTTAAGACGGCATGTGAAGTGCTTCTTAATAGATACCTACTTAAACTAAAGGTTCATGCTAATATCACCTAATGACCATAACTACGGTGATTGCAATAATCATTAAAGATGTTGCTATCTTTAAAAGTTATGAGTTATATCAAGAAATGTCACTAAGTATAAAACGCAAAAAAAAGGTTGAATGAGAGGAAAATATAGGTACCTATAGGTAAGTAAAAACTAAACGATCAAAATCGGTTTATAAACAACAACGTTATACGGGAATTTACACAATAGATACGTAATATATATAGGTAGATAAAGATTAATTAAGAGTTTCTTTTTTGCAGTTGGTCCAAACAAACAAATTAGGCACCTCACTAACTTTCGTATAAAAAATTAGTCATGTTAATAACAAGTCTATAATCTGTGATTGCACTATCCAAATGCGGATATCAATATTTATTTCCCAATATGATACATCATACCTAATTCTATTTATTCTCAAATATCAGTACAATGTTAAGTTCGACATCAAAGAGGAAGGTTTTTGTGTGTATTTGCCAAAGGCTAGCTCGGGCCGTCGAGCCTTTAGCAAATACCTACTCACCGTCTAATCGTTTCTCGATTTTTAGGTAGGAGAATTGATGGAAATAAATTTTATGTAAATCCTACTTCCTACTAATATTATAAATGTGAAAGTTTGTATGTCTAGATGGATGTTTGTTACTCAACCACGCTTCAACCGCACTAGACGGATCGGGATTAAACTTGGCATACATATAGGTTAGGTCCTGGAATAGCATATAGGCTACTTTTTATCCCTAAAAATTCAAAAGTTCCTGCGGGAATAACTATAACATAGTTAAACGAACTATTGCTGCACTGCACTGCATTAATTAATTTGATGGAGTTAATTAAGGAGTTCTACGCCGATAACCGAATTTAGGGCGGGCGGAGCCGCTGGCAAAGTCTAGTGTAAATCATAAAACTTAAAAGTAAAATGCACTTGTTTTTTGAACGCTTTTCCACTGCTCTCCTTATCAACTAAAGCACCAAGGGGGTTAGAGGACGAGTCACAATCACCTTTATACCTAAATAAAACTAGGCACACCCTTAAAACTGTATTTTCGGCACACTTTCGTAAAGAGACTCTTATTGTACCACTTTTAGATTGATAACACATAATGCATATATAAAACACGCGTGCTTTTCACTGTGTATTATAATACTAGTGCATAATGAACATTTTGCTTAAATATCAGCAAAAGAAAAATGGAGCCTTTGCTGGCCAGTACGTTGATAATATCGTATGCTTACTTCCATTAGCACGACACGGGAAAATAAGAAATTTAAGCACAATTTTTCACAAATATTTGTGTGCACAAAATGTGTTGTGTTATTCTATGTGTAAGTAACGGAAAAGACCAAGCTAACACGTATCATAATGTAACTACTATTTTAGTTCAACCGTCTATAACATTTTAAATGTATATACTATTATATGTTGATAACCTGTAGTGGTACCTAAATGAGTACAGCACAGCAGCGTCAGATCAATACCTGGGTAAATGTAATTAGCAATATTCCGGTGCTACGGGTCACTGCACACCTATATCTGGGGGCCGATTCAGTAATGCTACGTTTCAAAAACGAATTATCTGAAATCGTTAAAAATTAGAACGAGTTATTCTGGTAACTAACCTAAAGACTCGGCTTACCAAAAACACCATCTCACCAATGTGACTTTTTAACTGTCAAAAAAAGGATGTTCCAGTCACTAAGTTACTGACCCTCGAAAATAACTTTTTACGAAGCTAAAATTTGGCAGGTAGGAGACTCTTTGGGACATGAAATTTAGTAGCTTATATAAATAAATACTGTCATAATATTTTCACTATAGACATGGATTAAAGGGGCCTAGGTAGTTGAGTATTTACACAGTATCTTAGGGGGCATGAAATTGGATCGTGAGTTAAAAGATTTAACATAATTAAATACTGTCTGTACTGATATTTTATTTTTGCAATAAAGCAGAATTAAAGTAAAAGTTGAAAATTTATATAACCTTTTTTATACATTTAGAATCGCGCATTATGAAAACGAGGTCTCACTGAATTGATGCTGTGCATGAAGGTACATATTCGATTAGATCCGCATATGAACATAATATTTGGAACACGAACAAATTTGATTTAATCCGGATATGAACATCTTATCTAAAACTAATTGGCAAATGTATAATGAATTTTGAAATATGAATTTACAATTATATTTGAAGTCGAATGACTTAAATCAAACTTTATGTCTGCATATGTTTTTATGTAATAGTACATTAGATATTATGGTACAAGTCAGATAGGTTAGTTATTACATTTCACACATCATTTTGAACTCACTTGTGCATAGAAATAAATAAAACAACACTTTACATTGTGTAAACAAGTATTGTGATTGAGGGTGTGAAAGTAAACATACCCTACACATAACTTGTATTTTTTTTGGACTAATTTGCCCATTTATCTTTGAGTAATCTACCTATTACGCCAAATCTCCTCACGTAATTAATGAACACCCCTTAAGCTCAGTAAAACAAGATATAATAAAAACCAGTCAAGTGCGAGTCGGGCTCGTCTATTCTGTGGTGGTATAAAGTCTCCCTCAGTGCCCGAGTCCGGTTTGAACATAGTCGGTTTGATTTATTTAAAACCCTACTTATTACCTACTATAGCCTATTTTGTGCCATAATGATGGTTACTTCACGTATGTATATTAATATTATCTGAAAAGATAATGTAACGTTTCCTTAAAAATATGGGTTCTAGAAGTTTTAAATTATTGTTTAGCAAAAGCAAATTAGACTAGCTACAATACCATTTATTAGGTTGAAAAGAGTCCTTACCGCTTTTCAACTTAAGAATTCGTAAGCAGCCGTGATCAAAAGACTTCCAACCTCGAAAGCTTTAAAAATGCTTTACTTGGCTTTAGGGAGATTTCTTATACTTCTTACGAAAGGTCAAAACATTATGACTAAGTTGTATCTACATAAGCTATATATTTTGTCAGAAAACCGTAGGTAATGATTGATTTAAAGTACTTATTTATGTACCTCATTTAAATCTTTACATATGGGGGATGTATTTTTTAATTGTTGGTTATTGTAGCAGGTATAAAATGTATCTAAAGGTGTACTAATTTCTGTATCGGTAATATGGCTGTGAAATACGGTCGAACGGAAGGACACGGCGAAACTATAAGGGTTTCTCATTTGAATACGGAACCCTAAAACTTGAGCTTAACCTTACATGACTTTTAAACTGTTTTATTTTTATTTTATTTATTTCATTATACTATATATATGAACTGTTTAATATATATTACTAGCTTTTGTCCGCGGATTCACCCGCCCTAAATTCGGTTATCGGTGTTCGGATTTCAACGGCAACTCCTCAATTATAGAAAAAAACCGACTCACACTTGACGTTTTCAAGTAGCCTATGTCCTTGTCCTGGACACAAACTATCTTCATGTCAAATTAGCCTGCGGTTCCACATGCCCCAAATTCGGTTAGCGGTGTAGGATTTCAACGGCAACTCCTTAATTATAGAAAAAAAAAACGACTCACACTTGACGTTAAAGTAGCCTATGCCCTTTGTCGGGACTCAAATACTATCTCAATACCAAATTACACCTTAATGGGTACAGCGGTTTACAGTTAACAGACAGAAAGAGTTACTTTATAAAGTATTATGCTATAGCATTTATAATATTTATATACCTATAGTAAAAACTCGATTACGTCAAATAACAATTGCCAATATTTTAAACCAATTTAAACTTATTATTTTATTAACACATTATTCGTACATATGTACCTACCTAAATATTTTATTTCATGATAAAGGCTGCAGTATTTTTGTATGTATTACATTATGTATGTAGCCTAAGAAAATATGTATGTACATACATAATAAGTGCATACATGTTATGTTGGAAAATGTATCTCTTAATAATTTCTTAATTAACATTGATTTTCGTTGATATGTATTTGTTGTTTTTGATAAACACGTAACATTATGGACAACATGCACGAAACCCGCTTTTCTTCATACATTCGATTATCCGGATTTTCGATTATCCGAATGCCTTACGACAATAATTAGTCCGGTAAATTGAGTTTTTACTGTATATAGATTAAGAGCATAATCTTTAAACCTACTAAATGTAAGCCTGATTTTCTCAAGGTAGTTCAACATTTTATATCAATAGGTACCTCAATGGCTTTGAGGGAACGTGAGTGCTTTTAAGAAGGCAAGGGAGTGGTTGAGAATTTTCTATAGTTTCCACTTGAGAGGAGGACCCAGCCTGACCTGAACGTGTCTTCGATGCTTTTCGCGAACAATCACAGCACAGCCACTTTAAAACACCTTTTGGTCAGAAATAGAATTAGGGCGGATATTGAAAAAAAATGACTTTTTTTAAATTGCTCACTAGTAATGAAGCATTTTGAGATTGTTTTTTTTAGATGCACACGTTCAGATAAGAGTGTTTGAATTTTGAACCATTACCTTAAAATGTATCTGAACTATGCGCTTGTATGTTTGTTTGTCTATTAATATGTAACGTTGCGAGTAATAATTGATTACGATAATCAAATAATCAAATTGATTATCAATAATCAATTATTTATATATTGTATTATTCTTCTTAAAATAAATTAAAGAAAAGTAACATACTTATCTCTGATGAAATGACTTCTATCTTAGTTTTGTTCCGAACTGGCCTTTTAGTCACATTTTAAGTATCCTTAATTTTTTTAATACTTTAACTAGCTGTTTCCAGCGGTTCCACCCGCTAGGTTGATAAAATACCAATTTTATGCACTAATCTTCAAAAAGAATTTTGCAAAATACTTCTTTCATACTCGTTTACGTTATAACAGGTAAACTCTGTGCAAAATTTCAACTGATTAGATACAAAAGTATCTAAATTCTCACATACACAAGTTTTCATCCCCTATTTTGCCTTCTAAGGGACGATGTTCCAGAAATGGTGAAATACGGAAATCTTAATTTTTAACCATAAAGATCAAATACCAATTTATATTTGTCCCTGTTATAAGCTAGGATTGTAGTTTGCAAAATTCATTCCATAAGGGTGTAAAATGGGGTTTAAAGTTAAATAGAATTTAAAAAGTCAAAAATAATACTTATCGTTGAGCTATCAAATTCGATTGAGTAATACCTATATATATTTAAATTATGGAAATTGAGAAATGGCACGATGAAACACGTCTAAGAAAAAAAAAAGATTCCTAAAAAATAAATAGATAGTACAGAATTAGTAGTTTTATTCACTTGCTATTTTTTACGACTTTTATTTAGTGAAGTTATTTCAGAAGGTATTTTTAATTACCTAGTAGAAGCGAATAATGAGAAACATGTTTTAACAAAGAAAACAAGTACCAAAACACTTAGTAAAACATAAATTTATTTTTTGCCAAATTAGATTGTATTCATAAGTTTTCACACAAATTATTTCTAAAAATATTTCACAGAATTGCTTTCAGTATGTTTTTTTTATAGTTTAATCATCAAACAAGTTGTTTTATTTTTATTTTGTTAACCAAAAGAAATTAACTAAAAACGTTTTCTTGCATCTAATAAAACTTTGAGAAATATATGTTTAATTCCGATATAAGTATCAGAATTCAATTTATGCAATTTTTTATGGTTCTTATTTACGAAAATTACCAGGTAACCCTATTAACCCCCAAGACTTAAGGCCGAATATTCAAAATAAGATTTTAATATATATATATATATATATATATATATGTATAATAAGAATTTTTTAATGGATTTATCATCAAAAATTACGGACTTTATACCAACCTATTTCACCATTTCCTGTAGCTCATGAAACACATTTTTGGTAGCTCTATACTATATTCTACATTTAGGAACAATACAATATTTTATACAAAAGAGTTCTTCACTCATTGTTTGGGTGCTATTAATATATATATATATATATATATATATTTTATTTGGGTGAAATTATTATTGTTAACAACAAAAAACAATTCATTCTTTAATACAATGCTTGGCGCCAGTCACAAGCACTGGAGGACGATAAAACGCAAGTCGTGTTCGTTAGAGCCTGTTGTTGTACGTACATTGCTAGAGGCTTCGCCTTGTGATATCTAGCTTCGATCTGCCACAACCTGACCAAATTACCGGTACATTTGCATCTTTAATAAACGGTACAAATCATATAAATCCGAGATTATTACAATCTTCCTTGTCGTTTTAGCTTGACAATGTATAATTCATGGTTAAAAACGCTAAGCAAACATAAACAGGCAATTTATATCATAATCATCTTGTCACCAAACAAGTTATACCGACTCGATTAGGGTCAGCTAGCTTATTTTAACCCCTAACGCATAAAATAAGGGGTGTTATAAGGTTAAGGTCTCTGTCTGGGTGTTTGTCTTTCTGTCTGTGGCATCGCAGAACAACCGATTTCAATTGGAATTTTGATCGAGATATGTTAAGATAATCAGCTCTTTACCAAGTGGGTCGACAAGAAGGATCATCAGCTATATGAATATTTATATCACTTCCACTCGCCCGACCTACTGGAAATATGATACACAACGTAAATACGATGACACTAAACCAATGACAACCTTGATCTGCTGCTGCAACCAGGTCAGTCTGCAACCTAACTGCTAGACCAACTTACATCGGATATATTGTGTTTGGACTCATTAAGTTGGTTGCGATGCGATGCTCATGAATAGAATAACCAAAGGAATTTTAGACAAAGAGAGGCACTTCAATAATGAATACCAACCTATGTTGGGGTTTTTTTTTCTTTTAATTATTTTCACAGAAAGTTGTGTGTGTTACGTGAATAAATAAAGGAGGTATCTAAATAAATGATTTCACGTTACCCGTAAGGCTTTCTCTTCACTGATAAGCAAGAATAATGGTGGTTTAATCTCACAATTTGTCTTAGAAATGAATTGAAAAGGTTTAGTTGTCTGCCTAAGATTTATATAACACAACAGTTTCTTATCTTACAACAAAGTTATGTGACGTGAAGAATTTTAGTTTTGGAAACAGAATAGTTTCTTGGATTGTATTATTGTGTAGTATAATTAGACATTTTGAACATAAATAGTAGTCATGAAGATGTTATTTTATGAAAGCAAGATATATCTGAGGACTTTTACTGCCGTAGTAGCGTCGACTTTTATTGTCGCAATAGTTCTTCTAGGCAACAATAAAAAAAAAATTTATACTAATATACATTTTATATAAATACGCCGTATTTATGCAAATTTTATATCTAAAATATAGCATCTAAAGTCTTTTGTCTAGTGCATTATGTAATTGAGAACTTTTGATTTTGATGCAAATAAAAAGGTTTGGAATGGGAGGTTAAAATTTGAGAGTACCTAGATATGCCATGACAAGTGATGTGACAAAAATGTATTTTTTTACACTTTAAGGAAATCTGGTTTTTGACATATTAGCAAAAATGTTCAAATAACCAATCCCAATATCTTCGAAATTTGTTAGCTAAAAATCTAAAATGATTCAGACTCATAGGTACATAATTTTAATACAGGAAAAATAAAATTAAGTTTTAATTACGCTATGCCATTACTATAGAAATCATATCATTGCATAAGGATAACTTTGTGACCTTTACTGTGCCAATGCTAAAACACAATATGAACGAAACACTAAAAATTTAATAATACAGTCGAAATGAATTGCAATAGTTCAGCTCGTTTTTTTTTTTTTATTTCATAAATTTTTGGCACACAAAACATCTCCGTACTCGTGATATTATTATCACTTTTTGAGCATCAGTATTAAAAATAATAAATATAATCTTATACTGATCTAGGTACTAGAGGCGTATTGAAAGGATTTAAGAGAATTTAACTAAAGCCGCTTTATTTGAAATGTAGGTGGGCCATTGTTTCCGATTAGTTCATTATCCTCTTATATTTCAGTTGATACCATTCCAGTGCACAATCGAAAACGGAAATCATTTCCGGAGATTATTTGTTAATTATTTACCTACTGAAATATATTTACTTTTGGATTCGCATGGCGAGTACCGGGTCTATACTTATTGTTGGAAAGTAGGAAAATCATTGTAAATTTTCCACAGTGTGCGTGTCATCAAGTCGGTCTTTTAAAATAAGTTCCTGGAAGACAGAGCTCGGTTTTTTTAGTAACGCCATCTATTGTCAAGTAGCTTAATTG
This sequence comes from Apoda limacodes, assembly GCA_946406115.1. NCBI lineage: Eukaryota > Metazoa > Arthropoda > Insecta > Lepidoptera > Limacodidae > Apoda > Apoda limacodes. Next base: position 16,967,214 of record OX291541.1, read on the forward strand.
CTGCTGCGTTGGTAACAATAATAGAAATTCTACTTGCCAATAGCTGTCAGGAAGAGTCATCCTTTTTCAGTATATCATTGCCTGAAAACACGGATCAAATGCGGTTTTCTAAAAATGAAACCTAGCTAGATCGATTTATCGCCCACGAAACCCCTGCATACTACATTTCATTAAAATCATTGGAGCCGTTTCCGAGATTCAGATTATAAATATATATATATATATATTTATTTTTATATTTTTAGATTACAAGTTTTTTTGCGTCAGTATAATACCACCCACATCGATGAAAAGATAGTCGGCACGCGTTTTTTTGACCTTTGACAACTTTAATATTGATACGTTTATCTAGCATTCAAGTATCCTTGTAAAAAGGCTAAAAGGTTAAAGGTGGCAAAGTCACTTCACTGTAGGTACCTAACATACCTTCTAAACATCAAGAGACCTAGACAGGTATGTGACCCCTTTCGATGTGCTAATGGATTGCGCTACGGGTCACAGAAAATTGGTTCAACATATTATGCCAAAATTGGGGTCTTGCAGAGCTTTTAACCTTGCCTGCCAATCTTTTACTCAGCAAATGTATGCGTTTAAGCTATGTTTTGCAAAATATAAAGGTAATTATATCCAAAATAAATAAAAATTAGAAATACCATGAAAAAAGTCGTGACCCAGTTACGTTTGTTTATCGGAAACGATATGCGAAGTTAAGCAGCGTCAGGTGTAGTCAGTACCTGGATGGAGTGACCACCTAGAGACACATTTTCTGAGCTCCTCAGAGATTTGGAGTACTGGCTGTTGTCATAAGACAGCCAAGTCGTAACTTGCGGTCTGAAAACTCTGACATTCGAGTGGCCACTAGCTCGACAACGTCACTAGGCCAGCGTGGTGGTCTAGATGGCCTAAGCCTCCTTCTCCAAGGTTAATGCAACGTAGTAAGGCTTATTACAGCTGGGGCGAGATATGAAACCAGTATTAAATTACAGTGTTGATATAATTTTGATGATAGAAAAAAAAAATTTGAAGCCTCACGTTTTCATACAAAATACGTTAACGTTTCTCCCTCCGCCCCTCAAAACCCAGCCCAATATTCACGATTATTAAAAATTTAATAGATATTAACAAAGATAGATTTTTACGTTTTAATTTTAAAGTAATATTGGATAAAATCGGAAATCTTTGCCATTTAAAATTTTAAATGTACCTACAGTTTGACGTATTTCAGCGGCAAAAGCGGGATGAAGGTGATAGAGATTAGGTTGGTCTTATCCGTAGGAAATGCCAGGGAACTTTTCGAAAGAATGCCTACGAATAGCCCGGGATGCCTAGAACCTAGAAATTCCTCTAGGAATAGCCCGGTTTGGCTAAGACGTAGAAAGGAATTGCTACAAATAGAAGATCCTCTTATATATATTATGTACCTAAACGTAAATAAATACATATTGTATTCATGTCGCGGCGTTGCGCTCTCACTGTGTACTAATTTAAGTCGAACAATGTAAACAGATATGAAAACGAAAAGTAACATTTTTAATTCAAATTATTCCCCGTCAAATGGTATCTAAGTAGGCGAAAACCGTGTAGTTTGATTAGCTACGTTAACTATGAACTTGGCAATAAAATATATGTTCATTGTTCAAGCACGCCAAAGGTTACAAGGGTAAGGCCAAGATGTTGCTGAAATAAACAAAGTAGAAAGATAAACTGGAGATTGTAGTACTGGACGTATTTAATTAAAACTTTCCCAGAGCAGCCCATTAACAAGACAAGACGTTCTCGGACAATGCGTTCGCATAAGTACTTTGCAGACTGTGTATACAAAATACTCTTGTATTGTTTTGTTTCAAGGATAAAACAGGGCTCATAACTCATTAGTTCACTAAAGTACACTTTTCTAAGGAGAAATATTTTCTGTAGATGTCAAAAAAAATAAGATATCTACATTCTTAATGAATTTTAGGGTCAGTGATCTTATAACAGAATCCTTATAAGATCACTGACTATCTGTGTGTCCATACTTCACTCCTGTCACAGGCGTTATCAATCGATTCGCGTTTTAACCCGTAATTTTGTGTAGTCACACGTGAAAACTAAAAAAAAAATTAAACAAGAGCAGTTACATAAAGGAATACTAGCTTTTGCCCGCGGTTTCACCCGCCCTAAATTGATTGTATCGGCAACTCCTTAAAAATAAAGAAGAAAAAATCGACTGACACTTAACGTTTTTAAGTCGCCTATGTTCTTACCCGGGATTCAAACTATCTCCATGCCCATCTTAATCGGTACAGCGGTTTAAGTTGAAGAGGAAATAGATAGACAGACAGACAGAGTTACTACCGCATTTATAATATTATAGTATGGATTTGGTGGACGATACCAAGGACATGCTTGTGGAATCTGTCCATACGGTTGGGTCTAAGTTCTTTAAAACCCACCGTACAAATAGAACGAAAAAACTCTCGGACCAGACTCTAAGACTTATGGACGAGAGACGAAACTTTAGGCTGCAGTCTTCGGATGATGCATTGTCATATCGGCGGCTTAATAGACAGATCTCAAAATCACTTGCACGCGACAAACGCCACTTTTATACTTTGCGTATTGAAAACCAGTTGGCAGTCCAGCTAAAGACCCTAGACTGACTCGACACTATACCGAGGACATCCCGGACGTCAGCTTGTACGAGATTAGTATGGCTCTCAAAGAGCTTAAGAACAATAAGGCACCGGGTGATGGTGGCGTTACGACTGAGCTTCTGAAAGCGGGTGGAAAACCGGTACTAAAAGTCCTTCAGAAGCTCTTTAACACCGTCATACTCGAAGAAACTTCGCCACAAGCATGGCACTGGGGCGTGGTGGTGCTTTTCTTCAAAAAAGGTGACAATACCCTTCTTAAGAATTACAGACCCATCACGCTTCTGAGCCATGTTTATAAGCTGTTTTCAAGAGTAATTACGAACCGTCTCGCTCGCAAGTTCGACGACTTCCAGCCTGTTTCCGAAGAGGCTAGTACCGTAGACCACATACATACGCTACGGCAGCTTATACAGAAGTCAGAAGAGTATAATCGCCCCCTTTGCTTAGCGTTTGTGGACTATGAGAAAGCCTTCGATTCGGTGGAAACATGGGCAGTGCTACAGGCTCTACAGAGATGCCGTATTGATCATCGGTATATAGAGGTGCTAAAATGCTTGTACGATAACGCCACTATGTCAATCCCTCTCCAGGATCAGAACTCGAAACCGATCCAACTGCAGAGAGGTGGGAGACAGGGAGATGTCATATCTCCGAAACTGTTCACAAATGCGTTGGAAGATGCCTTTAAGCTTCTGGACTAGGACGAGCTTGGCAACAATGTTAATGGCAAGTACATTACCCACCTTCGGTTTGCCGACGATATTGTGGTCATGGCAGAATCGATGGAGGACCTTAGCACAATGCTCGAAAGCCTTAGTAGAGCTTCCCAACGAGTGGGCCTCAAGATGAACATGGACAAGACGAAAATCATGTCGAATGGCCATGTAGCACCCATTCCAATAACTGTTGGGAACTCTACACTCGAAATTGTTGACGAATACGTATACCTGGGACAAACTGTTCGATTAGGTAGGTCCAATTTCGAGAAAGAGGTTAATCGCCGAATCCAACTCGGTTCGGCAGCGTTCGGAAAACTGCATACTATTTTCTCGTCCCAAATACCCCAGTGCGCTTGGGTTGCGGAATGATTGAGGCAAGGATGCCAAGGTTTTTTTCAAGGACTACAGTATGGGGTTACCCAAGAAAGAAGTTATTAGATTTCTGAAGGCTCGGCAACGCGCGAGTAATAACCCTGGTGTTGCAAGCGACCATAGGCTACGGTGAGCGCTTAGCATCAGGTTGACCGTAAGCTTGTTTACCACTTTAGTGGCACTAATTAATTTTCAACACAATGTTTACTAACCAAGGTGTGAACAGGTTTTATCGTCCTACCAAGCTTGAATTTTTTGTATGGAACTTAACGTATGTTCAGTTTTGTACTAGTCAATGCACTAAAAAACAACCAATTCTTATTATTTGATCGACTTTCATAACAATGAAATGCAAAACACGCTTTAAAAATTTGCACAAGTATTGAAACAATGGTACCAGATTTTTTTTAACATTCAATACAATAAATAAAAAGCAAAACACGCTTTAAAAATTTGCACAAGTTTTGAAACAATGGTACCAGGTTTTTTTTAACATTCAATACAATAAATAAAAAATCATTAAGTAAGGTAAGGCATCACATAAAAGCCAGTTTTATAAAATATATTTTTCTCAATCGTTCAGATGCTATAGTTTTGGCCCAAAATTTGCACAAGAACGGCGTATTTACGCCTATTTACGCTACAGCTTAGCCTTAATAAAGGTGTATAGATTGCCTACAAAATCTTGGCACCGCGCTACTGTACTTGATGTGACTTTGTGCCTAAATAAACAAACTGTTTTGAATGTAAATATGTGTAATATTCACATAGTTTGTTGTTTGCTAACACATAATTAATGACAGTTTTGCTCTGTACTTACTTACCTACACACACTTGTATCCATTGTGATACTTTAAGGTTGTAGGTACCAAGATTTTATAGATACCTATACCGACTAGTGAATTAGCCGAACCATAGGCTAAATGCAAACCTGCTGGCTCACTAGTCGCCAAAAAGCAGATAATACGTAGGTATATAGGTAAGAAGAATTTTAGTAATTTTTAACCCCCAACTTGTCAGCGAAAGTAAGCAAAGCTTCTACCCTATCCTGTGCATTACGTAAGTATTGGAATAATTTTACATAATAAAATGTTTTTTTATTGTTCTTCGTAAAGTTTTATTCATTATCTATGATATATTAAAAAGTTATGAATCATAGATAAAATAAGCAGTTTTCACTTTCGAGCATAGATAGACAAGTGGGATTGCCATATTGTTATGTGTTAAAATTTTGCTAAAGTTAAGAGAATACGATTCGGAGCGCCTCTCAGCGTGCGTAATACAAATGAATTTCGCACTTATTTTTGACACTTGCTGATCAAACACCACGAAATTTTGAAGACATGTTCTAGTACTAAATATTTAGGTCTGCAGTGTGCCAGTTTTCTATTAAATTTTATAGTTTAAAAGTTATACAAGATTCTAGTTTTTTCAAACAAATGGTTTCAAAGCAGATTCCTAGTTAATAAAAATATTTTACAAGATTTGGGGCACACAGACATAGGCTTGGAATTATTACTAAGAAATTTTACAATGATTGATCAGTAAATGTCAAAAACAAATGAGAAATTCGTTTGTATGAAGCCCGCTGCGAGGCGCCGCGAATCGTATTCTCTTAATAAATAAATATGGCGGAAATAATCACCATTCAGTCCTCCGTTCCTATGTCATCAAAAATAAGCAAAGCAATGATCCTCACACCTCCTTTGGTGCTTACGTAATACTTGAACGGCCCCTTACTCAAAGATGAAGTCGAGTCGACGAAAAATTTCTGGCCACTGTATATTTTGCAGTGATGAAAGACAGAACTGAACAATATTCAGTTGGGTGAAATCAACGTGATATTTTAATTTTACGCGGTGAGAGTAGAAATTCAACAAAAAGTTAACTCTTACGTAATACCACATACTGTATGCTCTCCGTTTTTCGCAGGCCAATATCCCAAAAAAAACAAAAGGCACAGGTAAATATGCTTTTTAGTTTTATATAAAACTTGTGTTTTTGACCTTATAAAAACAAATTAACAATATACCTATGAAAATCTATCTATTTAATTAACCTACAAAAACATTTAAATAAAAACTAACAAGCAAAACGTTTTCTTCTTCTTTGTTTAGCAATCAGACTATTTCGCTGCCTTGTTATTACAAAAAATAAATTTACAGAACCTTAGGCAGTGGTACGTGATTAAGTAACAGTCTACTGGGCACAATTTGGTTCTATAGTATATCTTAATATAAAACCACGGATCGATTCCTAACTTGTACATGCATTAAATATTAAGGCCACCAAAAAAAACACAAAAGATTACTTAAGGAAGGGTATTAAAAACTTTTCAAGCGTGATAATAATTTAACTGTAGATAATTTCATGTCTTTTCATATTTTGTGGACCAGTGAATCTGAACCAATTTGCTACCAGGGACAATGTAAATTGTTGGCGTGGCCGTAACAGAGTGTTTTAAGGCACACTTTGCTAAGCAGACTCTGTAGGTTACAAGTATAAGTGTTAAGTAATATGTTATGCATACAACGTATAATCAGACACGCCGATAAGTGCAGTTTTATTCACAGTTTTTACTTAGCATGATGTAAATATTACTAATTAGCGTGTTTAAGCGGCTATTTTGTTCGTAAAAATTTTTGCACCTGTCACCTATTTTTTAATTTATATACCTACATATTTATTTTGCTCGTAAAAACTTTTGCATTTGTCACCTACACCCAATTTTTAATTTCTATACTTATAATTTCTTACTTTTCATATTTTGTAAATTCAAAATCAAGTAAACTATGATTTAGGATCAAATACTTTTTTTTTTACTAAGCATATACCTTCACGCCTAAAAAACGAAAACGATGTTTAAAAGAAGATGAAAATAGATTAAATGTAATCTACAATGTCATTTTTAGTTGCAGAAAGTTACTGATTTTCCTGATGCCTACCGTAATAATATTGATCTTCCTGCTGTATCTCAATAATTAATTTACTATTGACAGTTGAGAAAATCATTGAAAACAATAGCTATGACTAAACGAGGAATGGTTTCCAATAGATCGCTTAAGTATTGTTTGTTAATAGGAAGTAAAAAAATTGTGTTATCAATAAATTATTTCCGTTACCAATATTTCCTTTTTTATGCTAACCATATTTGTACTAAAATAATGCATTATTTGCGAAGGTATTTTTATAAACATGATATTAATCTTTATTCAAATAAATACGTTATTCATCACAAGCATTTAATTTAAAACAAAATTGGCCTGTTCATCATTCGATTTCAATGAATATCTTAGGAGATATCGCAGTTTTAAGAGGGCGATATAGGCCAGAAAGCTAATTTCTGTAATTCTAACGTTGTGTATGTAAATGTGCTATAAATCATTAGATAATGTCATATACATTACTATGAAGTATATATGTTATATACTTCTTAAGTAATTTATACCGTAATGACGCCTTAAAACTTTAAATTGTTTGTATGGAGTTTAACGTTATTACCGTTTTGTAGTCTTATTTTTTGACTTTTCGCTACAACTTAGAGTCTATGCACTAGATAACAAGCTATTCTAATTATTTAACCAACTTTCATTACAAGCAAATGCAAAACATGCTTTAAAAATTTGCACAAGTGTTGAAACAATGGTCAATTCCAGATTTTTTATTGCATTAAATACAATAAATGAAAATCATTCAATAAGGTAATAAACTAGACAAAAGCAACTTTTATAACATATATTTTTTTCAATGCTTTAGATGCTATAGTTTAGCCACAAAATTTGCACAAAAACGGCGTATTTTCGCGGTCTAGCCTATACCCTAGCCTTAAAATAACGTGGCAGCAAAATAATTATCAAGTATTGCGCGCGCATTTATGACGTGCGTGGCCGGCGTGCAGTCATGAGGGGGAAGGGCGGTACGTATTATTTAAAAATATTTTACCTTTTGTGTTTTTTTTATGATTGAGGAGTTGCCGTAAGAATCCTAAGCAGACAACCATAAATTACACTTTGCTGTTACTTCCTATGATATCTACAATAATTACGTAGACGAGGAATAAAAAAAAAAAAAACGGGTTGCACTCCGGAAGTGTCGGCAGAAGTGAAAACATACTGGCTATTTACTTCCCATCACTTCGTATACATATTTATTTATTATAAATAATAATATTTATTATTTACTTTTTTGACGTAGTATATTTGACATCTCGATCTGTCATAGAATTAAAATCCCATATTTACGACTCATACGTCATATTTAATTGTAGAAAACCAATGCCCTTATCACACAATTCGCGCTTAACACTCAAATATGTCACAAGACATGTCTTGAGCCATTGTATATTCTCAATAACGTAATAAGCTATATTAAATATTACTATAGCGCCATTACTACTATGGAACTGGCTTTCTATCCTAACAAACGTCTCCTCTAACTTTCCTTTAACTTTCGACTATTTTCTTTGACACAACCTAACATAATTAATTAAGAATTGTATAAATAAATGTTTATTTATTTTGCTTATATAATCCCCTATTAACACGTAAACACATAGATATACCTTTTATCCTAACGTAAACTATGCTATGCTCTACAATTACTTTTATCTCACCTCGTATCGAATCACATTTTAACACGCGTAATCCGCACTTTCATCTTTCCATCAACCCATTTCCCTCTTACTTTTTATTCGTCCTATATTACACATCACAAAAAAAGTGCACAGCGCCGGTAAAGACGTTTTCACTTCAAAATTATAATAGGCGTGGCATTATGGTTTCTGCCTTGCGAATTTTAATGGCGTGGCATTATGGTTTCCGTCTGACGATCAGACTGACGCGAGTTTATCATTTTTTATCCATCACAAAAACTAACCTAAAGTAAATAAATCATACGCGAGTTCCGTCCTACGAATCTTCTATGAATTTTCGATCAGGATACGTAACCTGACGCGCGTTTAACATTTTTTACCTATACCAAAAAAAGTGCACAACGCCGCTAAAGAAGTTTTCACTTCAATAAATAATTCTGAACTTTGTTATTATGCTCTTAAATAAAGTTGGTTGAATAAGAAGGCCTGGAAGCTTATTGGAAACAGACATGTATGCAAGTAGATCTTATCTTTCGAGACCTGTGAAGTTACTTGCATCTCGAATTTCAGAGTCTGGCATACTAGGGACTGTTCCAAATAACCTCCCTTATTATTTCTATTAAACCCTATGCGATACATTTAATTTTACCAGAGAACCCTGAGATTGAGCATCGTTGATTAACACTTTTAAAATTCAATTTCTATGATACTAATCAGTTCAGGAAAATCAGTCTTTCCTAAGTACGTTAATCGTTCACAACCCTGGCAAGGAAAACATCGTTACGAAACCTGCTTATGTCAAAACAAAAAGCATGTCCACAATGCGCATTGGGACCGCGTGTGTACATGGCTCAAATCACCCTCTAGTAGGCCGTGCCCCAACAGTGGGGACATATGAGGCTTATAAGACATGTCAGACAAAATGGCTTTTTAATTTCTCTAATGTCAAAGTGTGATGATAAAGTAGATACATAGGAATATAGATTACTCAAATTCAAACTACTATTAATTTGTAAAAGTCTATTTTTTGGTTTTTTATTATAGACTATACAATTAAGTTGAAATTTACACAGAGGTGGCTGTAGAAATGGAGAAGGAGGCTTTTATTATTTTATAAGAAAATTCAGGGCGTATGGAATCGCGAGAAAATTTGGCATGGAGATAGTTTTAGTCCCGAGAAAGGCCACATAGGCTACTTGAAAACGTCAAGTGTGAGTCGGCTTTGTTTCTACATAACATTGAGGAGTTTCCGTTGCAATCCTACACCGATAACCGAATTTAGGTGAAACCGCGGGGAAAAGCTAGTGTTTAACAAATCTCTGCGGATGTATCATCGAATTATATATAATTGCCATACCATCCTTTCATTCAATATTCACGGTGTGACCTGCATTTGTGATACCGATCTACAGCGTTATTGTTTATTGTAAACTTCGCGTCGTCTGTTTATAAAACATTTCTTGCTATTCCGATAAAGTGTTTCTGTATTCCTCGGCAATACCGTACCCCGTATTGTTCCATTATTGGATTTCACAGCGTAGTTTCGAACGATATTACCTATACAGAGCTTTGTACTAATAAAAGAAATTTGTAATAAACGTTTCTATTCGTTCACTGAATATACGTACTTTTGTAAAATTCATTTTGGAATATTACTTTATGAAGGATCGCTTCCGGCAACTAATATACAATGTAGCTTTTAGAGTTTCGTACCGAAATAAGTAATAGTATTACATGCAAAAGGTGCCAACAGGCTTTAGTAATACCCCCCTACGCTGTCTGTGTACGATTTATAACCCCTAAAAGCTATTCAGCTGAAATTTTCAAACATTATGTATTAATACGGCGGATTTCTCAACGAGTAATGAAAAAACAGCAATAAGTAAATAGAGAAATATGTTCCAAAAATCTATTATTTAAAGTATTTTTATCTATTGTAAAAAAGTATTTCATACACGCTTTAAACTTCGAGTAGTTATAAATAGGTCAACTGTACCTATTAGATTCGGAAATAAAAATCTTTTCTGTGTGCCTACAATTTTACAATAGCAAAATTATTGTTAGGCATGGTATCAATTTTGTTGCATAAGATTTGTGTGTACGGAACTCAAAGTGCACGAGACCGGCTTCCTAAAATCCGAAGATCATGATAATTCTTTCATACATAAACGTATAGGTACTGTCTGTCATACCTGAAGTCAGCGTGCAGCTGAAGATACGTACACCCCAAATAGTAGACGAATAATTTAGGCTGAAGGATATATTTTTGCGCCTAATTCCGACTACACATCTGTTTCTTGTTCGATCTCTATTCTATAGTTGATTGAAATTGCTATGTAGTAGTAGTAATAGTACCGACATGGACATCGGAACGTATTGTGTGGTCCCCGGTCATTACGCCCGATGTCCGCCCTATTGTTACGCCAATGCATTGCTTTTGATACACATTGTTACGCCAATAGTCCGTCCGCTCGTATAGGTCTTTATGGACATTGTTTACATTGTCGGTTCTACGAAAACGTGAGTTTCTAATTGAATTGTCTTCGTTGATTCGACTCTGCGACGTTTAATGCACGTGATGGGTATGAATATAAATTATTAATTAGTACGTTTTAAAATGTAACTGTATACATGGTGTTTAATTAAGATTTATAAGGAGCGAAAACGTTAGTCATTCAATACCAAGTTGTTTTTTACTAGGAATAAGACTATGTCCCTTAAATCGTTTTTTTTTAATATTAGCCCGTATTACATATCCAAGGACTCCTGCAAGCACTTTTATAGTAGCGGTCACCATATTCCAAGGACTTTGATATTACGATCCAGCTAAGCCAGTTGCTATTTATTACAGCATTCGTCATGATTATCGTATTTTCTATGTCCATTTTAGATTTACTTGAAACATTTTGTATAAGACAATGGAGCATTGATCTCAGGTCCCCACTCCTCAGGCAATTCTGCTATGACGTCCTTATAATTGGCAAATTGAAGATGATAAATGTATTCGCCTTTGATATTGATGGCGTTTACCTTTTTAGGGTTCCGTACCCAAAGGGTAATTAGCGGAACCCTATTACTATAAGACTTTGCTGTCCGTCCGTCTGTCACCAGGCTGTAATCTCATGAACCGTGATAGTTAGACAGTTAAAATTTTCACAGAAGATGTATTCCTGTTGCCGCTATAACAACAAATACTAAAAAATAGAATAAAATAAATATTTAAGGGGGCTCCCATACAACAAACGTGATTTTTTTGCTCGATTTTGCTCGATATTGATAACGACAACAGGTAGACGCTTGAAATGTTCACAGAATATTAAGTTATATATTCGCTTTAAAAATAAATAATTAAATTACAATAAAATAAATATTTAAGGGGGGCTCCCATACAACAAACGCGATTTTTTTGCCGTTTTTAAAGATAATGGTACGGAACACTTCGTGCGCGAGTCCGACTCGCACTTGGCCAAATTTTTTCACATGCAGTAAGTAGTTTTAGAAAGATGACGCTTCTAATTGATTTATATAGGATTTAGGTTCGACGCGCAAGGGGGGTAATGCATGGACTTCCAAAATGTACTTGGCCCAAAAAGAATATCGGACCGTTAGTTTGAAAATTGTAAATTTGATAGGTCTTTTAGTGCCCAAACAGACACAAAGTGGCGCTGGTGCATGTGCGGGTCTTGGCGCCGTTTCGGCCACACCGTCAGCTCTCGAGATACTGGTGGGTAAGATGTAATAAAATATTGGACAGTTTATATAATGGATAAAGAAGACATTTCATTAATGGAAAATACATACATACATTTATAATTATACAAGAATGTCTTACGAAGTACCTTAGATAATTAATTATATAGCAAAATGTTTGGGAATTTTCGTTATTTATTCTCTTCGTTGTTCGTGGGGCGAATTATAGGAATAAACACCCTAGAGCTGAGGCGTAAGATGGCACTCCTAGAGCACATCTACTTTGTTTTTCATAATAAGGTGAACTGCTCCAGCGTGCTAGAGCATTGTGGCGTGGTGGTGCCTAGAGTTGGCCAGCTGAGCCCTGCTTAAGACGCCCCCGGCCCGCACCGAACACGCCCGACAAGCTGCTGTCCACAAGGCCTGCCACTTGCTCAACACTTATTAAGAATAGCTCAATTGGTTTGCTGCGTTCCGACATGGCTTGACATGGCGAAACTATAAGGGTTCCTTGTTCACTACAGAACCCTAAAAACTTATATATCATGCATTTGTAAACATCCTATACAGATATTATTTTTTGCAAATAAATGAGCAATACATATTTATTTATTTGTCTGTAATCGCATGCTCATTGAGTTTACACGCACAAAAAATTATGATATTGTTTCTAAATTTTGTACTCAGATAATGATTTACTTTTCTGATACAAAAAAAAAAAACAAAACGCGCAATTACCATAAGCCATTATGAATATGCAGACAAACTCTATGTCTATGTCACTAAATGGTTTTGATAGATCAGTAAGTGAAAGCGTCAGAAGAGCAACTGCTGCGCTGACTGGTATCTAATCGGGCGGAAAATGTCACAAGTCAGAACCATCCGATAGATAGTCAACAAAACTCGTCTAACTTTGTGTCAGACCTCGCTGTTCTCATAATCTATAAGCCGTCACTAATATTATAAATGAGAAAGTTGGTTTATTTGTTATTTAAAATTTTTGCAATCACAATTTTAAATACATTAAGTTCTCTGGGCGTAGCAAGATAAACTTATGAAACTGTAATGTTCTGGTATGATAATTGAAGTGAAAACTTCTTTAGCGGCGATATGCACTTTTTTGTGATGAAAAAAAAACTATAAACTCGCGTCAGGCTGATCGAAAATTCGTACGACGGAAACCATAATTCCACGCCATAAAAATTCGCAAGACGGAAACCACAATGCCATGCCATAATAGGATGATTGGCAAAATAAAAAGATTGATTTTGAAGTGAAAACTTATTTAGGGGCATTGTGCACTTTTTTTGTGATGGGTAAAAATGTTAAACTCATGTCAGGTCACGTGTCCTGATCGATAATTCATAGAAAATTCGTAAGTCCAACTACATTTTTAAGTTAGTCGAATATTACTATTTACTCATTAAGTTGTTAAGCCTACTTAGCTATGATAGTTTTCCTTTTAATTTCGTTAAATATACAACAACCATGATTTTTTAGGGTTCCGTACCCCAAGAGTAATTAACGGGACTCTATTATTAGGGTTCCGTACCCAAAGGGTAATTAACAGGACCCTATTACTAAGACTCCACTGTCCGTCCGTCCGTCTGTCACCAGGCTATATCTCATAAACCGTGATAGTTAGACAGTTAACATTTTCACAGATGTATTTCTGTTTCCGCTATAACAACAAATACTAAAAAACAGAATAAAATAAATATTTAAGGGGGCTCCCATACAACAAACGTTTTTTTGCCTTTTTTTTTTTTTTTAATAGAGAATTATACGGAACCCTCCGTGCGCTTGGACGCGCACTTGGCCGATTTTTTCATACACCCATGAACAGTTATTTAGCTTAATATTTTACCAACGTATCGCTAAATCGAAAATTGGTATGGACACACCAACAATATTTTTAAACAAGTTATCCAACAATACCCCACATAAGGGGTAGACGAAAAAAAAAAATATTCATCCCCACTTTACCCTAAAAACATTTAGTTTATTTTATTTTATTTTACCACTTGTCGGCCTAATTAATATGTCAATTTACAGTTTTCTAGTACTAATGGTCTCTAAGCTAAGCCGCGGACAGACGGACAGACAGACAAACAGACGGACGGCCATGGTGAAACTATAAGGGTTCTTTGTTGACTACGGAACCCTAAAAATGAAATTTTCTAAAAAAATATCTGAACTTTTAGCAAATTTCCTTAAATTTTAGTTTCAATGTTGTTTGCGTTGTGCTACGCTAAACCAGGATTTTCAATTGTTACCAAAACAGGTACTCAAAAAATCTTCATATATGAGTATGTCATTTAACATCTTCTAAACTGCTGCACCAAATTTAATGATTCTTTTGGATGTGTAAAAGTAGGAGCCTGGGTGGTTTAAATTCACAATTGGACCTGGTGACAGTTGCTGTGGTTAAGTTATTGGTAAATTTGGAATTATGGAGTAAAATCGCAACCATTTTACAATGGTTGTAGAAATAATATTTATAAAAGACGTTTAAACAAATTAGAGTTTTTCTTATAGTTTGTGTTTTCAGTGTGAATTGAGATCGAGATGGAGGAGGGGTTTGGTGTGAGGGAGTGGTGGTACTGTGAGAGAGGAAAAATTTTTTTACACACACATATACACATATATATATATATATATATATATATATGTGTGTGTAATTTTCTATTTAGATAGGTTTAGCTTTTAAATTTATAAAGAAATAGTTGTGTTAAATGTGGTATATAGTTGTTTTTTTTTGTAAAAACGTTATTTTTTGGAAATAAAGGTTTCTGTCACCAATGGTACTCTATGTCTAATATTTAGTAATTTCCCTAAAATCACGTTACTACTTTACAACATGCCTTCTCACCTACTAAAAGACACATAAACAAGGCCAATAACCTTAAATACACTTCTACTATAAAAAAAAAATATATTCATTGTAAAAACAACAATATTTATTATTTAAAACTGACATTAAGTTGTTACCTTACAAGCGTTCGTAATTATACGTCAACACCCTTTCATGTACCGTATGTCTTCATGATACGCTCTGCTGCACTAGATGATCGCCAGCCAGCAAAATGGTTTCTAAACTGTTTTCCTACTTCAGGTGTCGAATGTTGTACGAGTTTATATAAAGTATCAGCTCCATATGGCTCTGATGGCAGAAAATACTACCTGTGGATCCGAGGGGCGCGAGTTCGATCGCCGCCACAGAACAAATACATATGTTATGATCATTTGTGTTTGTCTTGAGTCTGGGTGTTTACTATGTATAATGTATGTATTTTCAAAAATATAAAAAAAAAATTTTTAACCGTTTTCTGGAATCCAGAATACCAGCTTAGTTTTGGACCAGATGTTGTAATAGCTTTTGCCAGCGGCTCCGCCCGCGCTGAAACAGGACAGGACTTTAAAATTTTCCGAGTCTTCAAATATCCCTGTGCGAAATTTTAGCTCAACTGGATTCTTCGTTGCGGCGTGAACGAACGGCAAACAAACTCAATATCGCATTAATGCATTATATGGAAGGCAGATACGTGAATATGATAAAAGATTAAATAGGTTGATTTTATTAGGAACTAGCTCTTGCCACCGGCTCCGCTAGCGCTGAATTCAGGCATTGGCAATTTAGCATAGGATTTCTACAGCAACTGCTTGATTATAGTAAGAAACTTTGCTATACCAAGTATAATTCGTCCACGTGGAATTTGGTTTTACTAATTCCTACAGGCAATTATGGATTTCCTTCCCCGTCTCTTCACCTATCTCTGTGCGATATCTCAGCTCAATTGGATGCAAACTTACAAATTTTGCACCTTCGTTAATGTCCACTATGCTATTGTTTACACTACACAAAAAAAACACCTCAGGGCTAAATACTTACTATATAGGCTTCATGGCGTTTTAAAGTCCTTGTTGAAATGGGTAAACACAATCATCTTTTAATGTGTAAGGTAACAGTCGTTAATTTATTTACCAATGGGAATCCGTATAAGGGTATAAAAAACGTGACATGGGGGGAGGGGGGGTCTAAAATTAAGAAAATTTACGTGACGTACTATATAAATGGCCCCAAAGTGGGGATGGGCATAAAAGTAAATAAGTAAGATTTATTTGTATATATTTCACTCCGAGACTTAGGACTTCCCGAGTCTGAAGTCTGAAGTACCTTTACACTTGGATCATTTCGGAATCAAGCTCCAGTATTTTTAAATATAATAAAAATCGCTAGATGTCTTCTTTTTTTCGAAATATATTTAAGAGAATACGATTCGCGGCGCCTCGCAGCGTGCTTCATACAAACGAATTTATCACTTATTTTTAACATTTAAAGATCGAACTCTGTGATATTTTGTAGACATGATCTCAAGCAATATTTTTGTCCATGGTTTTCCAAAATCCTGAAAAATTATTTTACTAACTTGAAATTTTAAATGATACTATTTGTATGAAAAACTAGAATCCTCTGTAACTTTACTTATAACCTATGCAATTTAATAGAAAACTGGCACACTGTAGACCTTGAAATTTAATCCTAGAACACGTCTTCAAAATTTCGCCATGTTTGATTCGTAAGTGTCAAAAGTAAGTGGAAAATTCGTTTGAATGAAGAACGTTGCAAGGCGCTGCGAATCGTATTCTCTTAAACATATTCAGCCTGTTTGAAAAAAAATATCGTCGAAATCTACGTTTTTAATTTCATTATATTTGAGATAGGTATATGCGCTATTAGACTCTGCAAATTTACTTTAAACTCTTGCTGTTGAAACGCATTTAAAGGTATGACAATTAATTAACATTCGCTTTGACTTCAACGAGGATTTGACGAAGTGTTATAATAGTTTTCTTTATTTTATTTTTAGCCTGTTTCTTTGAGTTATTACATTGTTCATGTTAAATATGACAGTATTGACAGGAGTTGTTTAAGTTTCTGACGCTCTGTAACGAATTTTAGCGTAATGTCTTCTTTAGTAAATGAATCATTGTTTAAATTTATCTTTTTAATTGCCCGTAGGTGTCAACTTATACAGCTGTGGCTAAGTTAAACAGAACAATGAATACAAATAATAATAGACCTTCAAAGTACTTTGTCTATTTTGCATAGGTACTTACTTGTATAATTAACTTGTAGTACTTTTAATATAATAGCATGCTGAAATACGTCATGTGTTTAGTTCTGTCATTATCATTTACCTCCTTCTCTAAGTCAGAAGTTATGGTAGTAGTCAGTTTTATGGAGCTATATGACATTATATTAACACAGACTTTGATAATATTGATTGTTTTTAATTTTGCCTCAGTTTTTTTTTATTTCATGTTTTAGTTTTTTTTTTTTTGAAAACTTTACAAAATGACTGCAAAGATGTATCTAAAAGACAAGAAAAATAAATAAATAAAAATAAAGAAAAAAATCCACCCAATTTTAAGTATGCCTACAGCAATAGGTAAACTATACATTATAGAAAAATAATCAAGGATTTGCTGAAAAAACCCACGCCTATATATCTAAACTAGATTTTGCCAGCGGCTCCGCCCGCCCTAAATTCAATTATCGGCGAGGAACTCCTTAATTAGGTATACTAATTTGCCAGCGGCTCCGGCCGCCCTAAATTCAATTATCGGCGAGGAATTCCTTAATTAGGTATAGTAATTTGCCAGCGCCTCCACCCGCCCTAAATTCGGTTATCGGCAGCTGTGATTTACTCCTTAATTACACTAATGAAGTTTGCTATATTAAGCTGAAGCTATATCTATAGTTCGTTTAAGCTCGGTTATAGTAATTCCCGCGGGAATTTTGGGATAAAAAGTAGCCTATATGCTATTCTAGGGCCTAACCTATATGTATCCCAAGTATCATCCCGATCCGTCCAGTGGAGGAGTCCAGCGTGAAAGAGTAACGAACATCCATCCAAACAAACTTTCACATTTATAATATTAGTAGGATTTAGAGCGGGCGGAAAAGCTAGTTTAAAATTACATTCCTTCACTATTTAGGTACAATGTAAAACATACAATGACTAATTAAATATCTGTTCATATTCGGACCTTATATTATAAATGTGTCCGTTTCTCCTCCTTTAAGTTCCTTCACGTCGTAACGGAGTATCCAATTTTGCTGACATTTGGCACTGGGATCGTAACAGAAACGAAGAAGGTCATAGGCTACTTTTTCTCCCGGAATATTCAAAAGTTTCCGCAGGGATGACCATAACCAAATTCTACGTGGGCAATAGCCACTATAGATAGCAAACATTCTAACTATGATCTTACTATATCTTTAAAGTTAGTTCATGAATCTCTGTGTATCATGATCAGAAAATCCAACTCCTGTGAATCGTACGTCTACGAAAAGCGTTTTATTAGAATCAGCGAAGTAAAATCATGTGAAAATTCACTTCGTAATAAAACTCCACAGAAGATTTTGAGTTTTGTGAATTGTTACTTTGTAGTTTTACATACTTTCTCAAGTTTTCTACATTTTAAGCTTTACGTTCGTACGTGCCATAAAATCAGTGCAGAGCGCCGCGTCGGAAGGCTGGCGTTATACCGGTTTTAACGACGGAAATGGTGATGTCTGAAGAAAATTGCAAATATAAATGTAATATCTGATTTTATATTGCTGAAGTATAAAATTTTAGATTCTATTCCATTGATACCTTGTGACTAAAAGTATGGCAGTTGGAATCAATGTGGTGTGTCTCAATTACTGAGAAGTTCAGAGCTCAGGGTTGCACAACTATGTACTTAACTTCAATTTATTCAGTTTTATGTAAAACTAACGTGTCCTGCAGTTTTACCCCCAGAAAAACTTATTCCCGTGGGATCTCTCCATCGGGATGAAATTATTCTTTGTCTTTCTCTGTCCCTACCTAAAACCGTTAAAAGAGTTAGTGCAGAACGTGTCTGCTACGTTCTTTTGTGTTGTCTAACAGATATCGATATTTGAAACTAAAAACTAATTTTCATCAAAACCAAATACAGCATTTGTGTAAGCTTTATTTAAGAATTTTTAAACTTTGGTTCGCAAGTCACAGATCCTCTACAAAAATAGTAATAGATTTTGTTCAAAACAATCTATTATTTTTCATCAGTGATGCTCTGAAAGTAGCTAGTATTAAATCTAAATGCGGGATGTAAGTAAATTTGAAAGTCGAACGAGGCTTTTACCATTCACGAAGTAATTTTTAGAGTTCCGTACCTCAAAACTAAAAAAGGAACCCTTATAGGATCACTTTGTTGTCCGTTTTTTCAATGCCCTTTTTTTCAGGAACGCGTGAAGGTATCGAGTTGAAATTAATCTCAATTACGAAGGTCTACGGTTTCTTGAAGCTGTACAAAAATCAAGCTTGTAAGTCAAAGCAATAAAAAAATACGGTCATTTTGATCGCATATTTTGGCATTCATAAATAAATCAAAAACCAATGGGGTATTTTCTGTTGTTTTAGAATCATGAAATTTGACACGAAGCAAGGTCTTACATTTTAAATATAGGAAAATATCCGAAATTCGTTAATCGAAAATCGAAATTGTAGTCATACACATAAAAAAAAAGTTCGTCTGTCTGTCAGACACTTTTCTCAAGAACTTACTAATCAATCAATGATAATACCACCGGATCTACACCTAAGAAACCTGATGAATATCAGCAAATATTTTGTACATAATTTTTTGTTCACAAAAAACAGTGTAAAATTGCGAGAAAATAGTCAAATGAAGTAAAACATGTGTCTTTACTAAAATATGGCTAAATCCTACAATATAATATTTATCGTGGTTATGCGAACGCCACAAAGTAGAAAATTAAGCATGTTTATTTATATAAATCCTACAGTATCAATCACAGATTAACGTAGGTATCTACACTCAAAATAAAAATTATGAATTCAAGTGATGATTATTTGGATTTCACGCCGGATTCCGCCGGAATCCGCCGAAATCAATAAAAATTTAAGTAAAGTTAAAACCAATATCAAAAGAAAGATATATGAAAGCGTATAACGATTTTACAAAGTGGCGGACTGAATCTCACGCCGATATTCGAATTTAGCGCAGGTTGCGTCACGGGCAATGTATGCGTGTTTTAAATAAATAAGGTACCTACGTAATTCATTAAAAATAAAAATAGTTGCTAAATTACGAGCATACAATATTTTCTTAAACGGCAATAAACATCAAACAATCCTGACATCTCATTAACTAGAAAGTTAAGTAAGCTAACGTTCCGTATAAAATATGCGCCAGTTTATGACTCTCCCAAGCGAATAATATTCGGGAGCATCAGCTTTATTGCGATGGAACGGCAAGCCAGCTAATTTAACGAGTTAATGTTATATCAGCTACAATGTAGACCACCCGTACATTAATTTTGAGACAGTTTAACTGACTTGCGCATTTTCATACTAAGTAAAATTTTGCTATAATAAAACTATTTAGTAACAGCTCGTACCTTGACCTACGTGCATCCGGAGTTAGGCGATTTATTTATGTTGGTAATAGAAGCTATAAATCTTACTAGAGAATCAAATTTAAAAGTTGGTACGTAGTAACATTACTAAGTTACTGCGAGTTGCTTTATTTATTTTACCGGGAATTGAATCCCGTTAAGTATATACAAATTTGTGAGAAGAAAGCGTTTTCTAATTTCTAAAAAGAAACGCGTGTTCACTACAAAACAACATATATAAATCCATACTAATATTATAAATCCGTAAGTAGCTGTATCTGTCTGTCTGTCTGTCTGTCTGTCTGCTAACTCTTCACGATTAAACCGCTTTACCGATTAAGATGAAATTTGGTATGGAGATAGTTTAAGTCCTAAGGAAGGACATAGGATAGTTTTTATCCCGAAAAATAGGATAGATTTTATCCCGAAAAATTCAAAAGTTCCCGCAGGAATAACTATAACCGAGCTTAAACGAACTATAGCTACAGCAAACAATATTATGAGGTATAATTAATTTGTTAATTCCACGCCGCAGATTCTCATTTTACCGATATAGATTAGTTTAGTGATACCAAGTAAGTTAAAATTTGGTAGTACCTATACAAATATTTATACATTTTTGTGACATCATAAAGGAAGGGTAACGCAAATTAATACATTTTAAATATGGGGTCACTTCTAAAGGAAGCCACTCCTGGAAGTCCATTGTCTTAAAAAACTAGATAAAATTGTATCAATATTGTTGCATAAGATAAGACAAGATAAGATTAATATTTGTTTGGTGATACCGAACCTTTAGTGTGAAAGCTCGTCTCACACTGAACCGGTTTTTTTTGCAATTCAAAGAGGGTTGCATCCAATTTGGTTCTTGTCATACAGGTTTCTATTAAAAAAAGAAAAACTGCTGAACACTAAACTGTAACGTGTGAGCTCTTGCCGTGATGACTTTCTGGTTATTATAGCATGACTCAGTCTTTACTGCAACACGGCAGTATACAGACAGTCTTATTCTTTGATATTAATTATTTTATCCAACAGGGATTCATAACTAACTACGCAATGGTATAGGTACAACACATTTGCTCGTAAAGTGGCACTATTGCACCGCTTAAGGTTTATAATAAGCTGAATAAAATACGTGTGTACTTTATAATATAATCACACTTGAGGGGTAGTGATACATTTTTTTTTAATCTTAGCCAAGTAAGGCTTTTTCGGCTCCTAAGGCGGTGCGTTTACTTCCATGAGCGGGTGCGAAAAATACACTATGTGTGCAAATTTTTACAAATCTTTCTCTAAAAACATACCCAATTAGTGTTGTTTTTTGTGGTGTTGTTAAATAAGTCATCAATATTGCATTTCAGGTTTCTTAGTAACTCTTTTCTTGAATGTAAATTTACAAGTTATTAGCTTCTAAAGTTTTAAACCGTGTGATCTAGGAATCTAAAAAAACGCGTTAATAGAGCTTTGTAAAACTTTTAATATCGATTGTTTTGGACAAAATCTATTTTTATTTTTTTTGTGTCTTACAGAACTCGTAATCTGTAATCTGTGTACGACACGTCACGTGTGTGTGTTTATTTTGTTTTTACTTTTAGCAATGTAGGTAGACTGGGTACGATTGAAACCTTTTTGAAACATTGAACGTTTGAAACATCGTAAATAACTCGGCAACCGTTACCCGGAAGGATTAGAGGTGCACGCAGGGAAAGACGGGTCACAGTAGTTCGCCAATCAAATTTATGGACAAAAGAATAAAGTGAAGCCTTCAAAAAAAAAGAAAGCTATTGCTCCACCGCCAGAAACATTGTGTGTGTGTGTGTGTAGGAGAAGAGTTAACCTGGTGAGAAGTGGATACAGTATTCGAGTTGTAAGCTTTGGACACACGAAGAATGCACTGAAGGCAGTTTAATCTACATTGGCCATCATTGTGTTTCAGTCTACAAGTTTTTTTCCTGTATTTAATAGATAAATTTATTTATAATGTTACAGTAAGAGCAATAAACGTATTTTCATTTGATATAATTAACGAAAAAGTGTAAAAACTGTTTCAACTGTACCCAGTCTACTCTACTTGGCGGCACTCTAAAATCCTTTGCTTTTAGCATGTAACTTGTACTGTGCTTTTTGGTAACTATTCTTATATTATAAAAAGATAAAATAAATAAATAAGTAAAGTAAATAAAATAAGTTTGTATGTTTGCAGGGGGTTCTTCTGCTACTAATGAACCGAAGTTTTATAATAAAGCTACACCCTATTCAATAAAAATGCTATATTTTTTTTTGATGAAAATAAGTTTTAAGTTTCGAATATCAGTTTTTGTTAGTCGTGACAGTCAATAAAGAAACTCAAGTATAGTTGGAGAGACTGGGATAAAAAATATTTCGAATTTAAATATATATTCAGTGGCAATCTGCACTAACTCACTTAACGATGCATGCAATTCTGTTTCTAAAAAAGTCTTTTTACACACAGATGCTAAGGACACAGAATAATTTTATTCCTATGGAGAGGTCCCACGGGAATAAGTTTTTCTGCTCATAAAACTGTGAAAATTGAGGTAACATTAAATGCATTGTGCGTGACAAAATAAACATTATAATAACCAGCTACTTAATTTAATGATGGTATTTAACGAATGTGGTCATGTAAGTGAATTTGTGAACTAAGGGTCCTACCACACTAGCAATTTACAAGCGATTTCAAATCATATTGTACGACTGCAGTTTATCTCTAGGCGAGCTCGTTGCGGTCTCGCCTCGCTTTGAACTCGCTCGCAAATGGCCAGTGTGATATTACCCTGTGTTGTTAAACTTATACAATGAATATAGATAATAACCAGCCAAAAAAAGAAACGAACAATGATAATGTTACTTCTATTTTGTGAGCAGATAATTCTGGTTTGCGTCAGAATTGCTATTTATATAATTACTAAATATTCTATTTCTGAATTTATCAAGAGAAAATATTAAGTTTTGTAGTATTCAACTGTAGGGATTTTCTGGTTCATTATAATTTTCTTTGAATTGTTAAACTTTACAGAATGTTGCGGCATGTCGGTTCTATATGGATTTTATACTTTACCATAGCAAATTTATACAAAAAAATCTGGTTTTTGGGTTTATTTCTTGAGGCTCAGCGTGAGAGTTTGGTGTATTCCTGACTAGATTGTCACATGACCAAAATATTATCATAGCACCTGAACAAAAAACACGTACCTGAAACTACTGCAGGGATGTATGACCCAGTGTCCAGCCGCCTTCTGCCTAATCCTCTCCTTCATTAAGGCTTTCTTGGAGCCAAAAAGCTTCATAGCCAGCTTGTTGTCGGTGGGCTGGAAGAGAGCCTGCAGCTGATTTCGCAGAAAGCCTTGCTTGGCGTCGGACACTGGAGGCGCGGGTTCCACTGGCGTCCCGTATAGGGACACATCGTCCAGACCACCGAAATGGACCTTCCCCGTCCCGCTACCGTGTTTTAACGCCATATCGGTATCGCCTGTGGACAAAATTTAATGTGAGTTCATAAATGCCAGGCCATTTTCGATGAGGTTTGTGTCGAAAAACTAGAATATTAGGTAGTAGATAAACATAGGTTTTTTCCAAGGACTACAGTATGGGGTTCAAGAAAGAAGTTATTAGATTTCTGAAGGGTCGGCAACGCGCGAGTGATACCCCTGGTGTTGCAAGCGTCCATAGGCTACGTTGACCGCTTACCATCAGGCGGACCGTAAACTTGTTTGCCACCTAAGTGATTTAAAAAAGTTATCAACCGTCAAATCAGAAAATCTAAACCCAATAATAAGTTTGAAAAAATTTCAATACAAGTTTTTTATATATATTCGAAATAATTGTCAGAACCCTGCTTAATGTGTGTACGACACATACTTGACTAGTTTTTCTGCTCATAAGTCATCGCCAACTACATAGATACACCGACTGAGACACAAGAAGCTATCATATACATATTACTCAGTCTGTCTGCCTGTCTATCTGTCTGTTCTTGCTTGCTATAGCCAACTTCTAGGGCAGGCGGGGCCGCTGGCAAAAGCTAGTAACAAATATAGCAAGGCATATTAGCTATAATATAGTAAATTGTGTATTAAGGGTGGTGAGGATAAAATTACTAACGAGAGGCTATTTAGAAGCCGAAGGTTTTAAAAACTCGAGTTTGTAATTTTTGTACCGCCCGTGTTACACATAATGTTTTTCATCATATTTGCGAGTATGTCTGTGATTATACCTACTGTTTTACCGTTTGTTATACTTAGTTAATTGTGTCTGTTAAAAACCATTGCAAAATAATAGGAAGTTATGGAAAAGCGAGACCTCCTGCCACAGGTATTTTATATACTTACTAGGATGGTTCCCGCCTTAATATAGTGTTTAATGTAGCCAAAAAACCGAAATAAACATTTTTTGATTTTGATTTGTATAATATTTTTTTCTTTAAGTACCTATATAGTAGATTGTGTCACGGAAGAGAAAAAAAAATAAGGTAAATAAATAAATAAACTTACCAAAACAAAATTGAAATGGCGGAAATAGAAGTAGAGAAAACAACTCCACCGCCCGGATAGATATCTAAAGAATTTAAAACTTGTAATTATTAGCTTGTAGCGTGCGCGTAGTTCATATTTTGAACAGACAGCTTTCATACATATTTGATTGATTATGCGCGTCATTACCGCCCGTGGGTTCTGTGAACGCGTTTCGTGCTTTTGAAAAGTAAAATTTACAACTTATTTTATTCAAAACAAAACATAGGTTAGGTCCACTCTGAAAGTCAATTCTAAATATTGATATTAATACGATGATACGTAATAAATGGATTAGAAATTTTGAACTCACATAAGTAATCTCGGAGATTACTTCCTACAATCAAACTTACAAACTTTACCACTTTATATTATTAGTTTGTTAATCAAAAACAGTGCTGCATGTCAAACACCCACTGCAGCAACATTAATACCAAAAATTTGGAAAATCCAAAAGTGCACGCCTCATAGCGGTCATTCACATTTAAAAAAAAATTCTAAAACTAAAACTCAAGTTTTTTAAAATAAAATAACAAAAAAGGTGAGGAAAAAATATACTGTAAAATAAAAATAAAAAATATATAAATAGATATACAGTATACAGTGGTATATTAGTTTTTTATAAATTATAATTAAACGACAGTACTTAGAACGCTAATATTAACTAAGAATCAGCACAGTGTAATACTTTATATATTAAAAACAAAAGTATTCCGGTAAGATGAATTTTTCGACCAATTTCTCTGCCACATACATGGTCACATAAACACAGACTCACGGACGTCCAAGAATGATTAGTTTTAATGTTATTATTTATTATATTAAACAAATTAATTGTTTATAAAATGTACCATATGTGCTAGACAGATTATTTAACTTCATATTAGTGCACTCATATTTTCCTGTAAGTGTTATATTAAAAAAAAAACGTTATTTAAGTTTCGAAAGACTGGGTTTTTTGACATGTCGAGAGTAGAGCACTACCTCACCGCTCCGCTTATGAGGCGTGCAATAACTTCTAAATCAAACTAAATCTAGCAGATTACTTAAATATTTTTGTATAGGTAGGTCGATTTATTTTGGCTACACATATTTTTTTAGTTATAGTGAATTGGTAACATAAAAACTAAGCCCTTTTTTGTTTCAACTCCCAGCCGCGTTAAAATGTATTACTGGCACGCACTCAAAAAAGTTTGTATCCGGAAAGTCAAAAATATTTGTTTTTGAATAAACTGTCATCAGCTTTTTGCTTTTTAATACCTTTTTGACGGGTTACAATTTTTATCCATTCAATTAATATAAGTGACAAACTTCATACCCATTAAGCAGCAGATTTAACATAATATGATTCCCGAAAGAATTTTTTGGTGTCAGTTCTGCAGTTGCTCCAAAAAAGCTATATTTTCCTTGTACTTCGAGATTTTTCGGAATCAAACCCTGTGGACGACACTGCTGGGTACCGCAATAACACAGCCTAAACATTTAGGTATACAGTTTGAATCGAAGGTACGGTTGAGGTACGGTGCACGGCTGAGGGCAAGCGCACCCGACTACTATAATGTTGTCAGATAATAATATGGGGCGCTGTCCAGTCAATTTTATATACATTTTGTCGCGGCGCGACGACTGTCTCTACGTTGTCCGATTTATCAAAGGCGATAATTGACTGTATGAATGAAATGAATGGTTCAGGTGTGGTCATAGTGTACCTAAACTTACTTTTACCTACAACACTAGTCAATGAACTACTAAAAGATCTAAAAAAATATTAAATCTATGTAAAACTTTTGTCCGTGTGTGTGTGTGTGTGTGTAAAGTTGAACTCGAAACTATTGCCGACAAATCTGTTACACAGTTCGGTAAAATGTTTCGTAAATTATATTTGAAAATATCACGTGTGACATTCTACGCTTTTGTAAACTTGACGTGTCTTTAGTATTAGTACCAAAAGCGTTTTAGGTATTTATACTTGTTGCCTTGACAGTCTGTGTTTAGTCATGATTCTTATTAAGATAGATACTTGATATATCAAATAACTCTGACTCACAAAGTGGGCCGAGAAAAATTATGTGTATCAGAAAACTGAAATATAAAAGATCCTTTGTCGTAAAAGGTTCTCTTCATTGATCGAGGTACCTACAATTCTGGCTTATTCAAATATATTTATATTGATAACATAGCCACAGATATTTTAAACTACTGTTGTCAACATGTATGATTTATATTCTACCAATACCTACCGAAAGCGGGTGTTTTTGCCGTTTTAATACAGGTATTTAGAAATGACGTAAAAACCGTTGTTTTTTTTTTTTTTTTATACCACTAAGGTGGCAAACAAGCCTACGGTCCGCCTGATGGTAAGCAGTCACCGTAGCCTATGGACGCTTGCAACACCAAGAGCATCACTCGCGCGTTGCCGACCCTTCAGAAATCTAATAACTTCTTTTTTGAAGAACCCCATACTGTAGTCCTTAGAGAAAACCTTGGCAGGGAGCTCATTCCACAACCAAAGCGTTCGCGGGAGGAAGTTTCTCTGAAACCGCACTGTACGCGACCATTTCGGTTCTACAGTGTGAGAATGAATTCCCTGCCGATGGCGAGCGGTGCGATGGTAGAAAGTAGCTTTGGGCATCATTTCGAACAATTCCTCAGAACACAACCCATTGTACAAGCGGTAGAACACACACAGGGAGGCAAAGTCTCTCCTCACACTTAGGGGCTCGATACCGCAAGTGAGTTTGGGATCGTCGGAAAATTCTCACAGCCCGTCGTTGAACCGAGTCAAAAGGGCCAAGCTGGTATCCGGGTTCACCCGCCCAGAGATGGCAGCAGTACTCCATATGGGGCTGGACTTGCGACTTGTAAAGCAGCAACCTTTGCCCCGACGTGAAGTACTGCTTCGCTCTGTTGAGTACACCAAGTTTTTTGGACGCCAGCTTTACCTTGTCTAGCAAGTGATCTCGGAACTGAACATCGCTGGAGATGTGAACACCAAGGATCCCAATGCTCTTGGAGATGGAGAGGGGAGTGTTCTGGAATTGTGGGACTACAGTGAATGGGGTTTTCTTAGCGGTGAAAGCGCAGACTTGTGTCTTTGAAGGGTTGAATCGGACCAAGTTTTCCCGTCCCCAGTCAGAGACCTTGGATAGACCGATCTCGATTTGAGACACAAGTTCTTCACGTTTTTCCTCCACAACAGAACGAGGGATGCTTGCACGGCCCGTGTAATAAGCGTCTCCAGTACTGTCATCTGCATAGCAATGTATGTATTTGATCTCCAACATATCATTGATGTGCAGTAGAAACAGCGTAGGAGACAGCACACCCCGGTGCCAGACCCGATCGAACGCCTTCGCTATGTTTAGGCTACATGCCAATGCCTCCCCCTGACTCTCAATGGCTAGTGCCCATCGGTGTGTGAGATACACTAGAAGGTCACCAGTGGAGCGACCGTGGCGAAAGCCATATTGACGGTCGCTGATCAGGTCATGTTTTTCTAGGTATCTCAAAAGCTGTGTGTTGATCACACGCTCCATCACCTTGGAGAGGACAGAGGTAATAGCGATAGGCCTGTAATTCGATGGATCTGATCTATTGCCCTTTTTGGGCACCGGGTGCACATTCGCAGTCTTCCATGAAGACGGAAATTGCCTAGTATGGTAGGAAAGCGCGAAGAGGCGCGTGAGTACAGGACATAACTCAGGAGCACACTGCTTAAGCACCACTGCTGGTATACCGTCTGGCCCACTCGACTTATGAACGTCTAGGGAAAACAACGCCCGCCGGACGACTCGCTGTGTTATAGAGATTTTCGGCATGGTCTGACCGCACCACGGTAAAGTAGGTGGTACAGCGCCTTCGTCGTTCATATTCGAGTTGGAGGCAAAGAGACTGCCCAATAGATCGGCTTTCTCTTTTGCACTATGGGCCAATTCACCATCGGTCTTTCGCAGTGGTGGTAACGACGACTGGCAGAAGTTCCCCTCGGCAGCTTTAGCAAGCGACCAGAAACCACGACTCCCAGAAGGATAGCTCGCAAGTCGCCCACCTATTTTGCCAATGAATTGGAATTTTGCTCTAGCAGTTGCTTTCTTACTGAACCTCGAGGCAGCATTTAATTTGCGTTTTAACTCAGAAATATTCGGATCCTTATTATTACGAGCCGTGGTCCAAGCCTCATACGCAGTTTGCTTAAGAATTTTGCTTCTCTGCAAGACCTATTAAACCACGGTCGTTCTTTGACGCCGGCAGCT
The DNA here is from genome assembly GCA_946406115.1 of Apoda limacodes. Classification (NCBI taxonomy): domain Eukaryota; kingdom Metazoa; phylum Arthropoda; class Insecta; order Lepidoptera; family Limacodidae; genus Apoda; species Apoda limacodes. Next base: position 16,996,462 of record OX291541.1, read on the forward strand.
ACTCGCAGGTTAGGAATGAAACATTCCATACCAGCGAGGATTGTCTCAGTGACTGCGGCTGCGCAGACGTCAGGATCATCTGAGCTAAAGCAGAGCTGCCTCCATGGGAACGATGAATAAAATTCTCGCAATCCCTCCCAGTCTGCCGACTTATAGTGCCACACACGACGCCAATTAGTTGGCCCAGAAGGATCGGGTTGTGTGCATGACATTTGAGTCCGAACGAGACAGTGGTCCGAGGAGCCAAGAGGCGCATCCACTGATACGGAGTATCAGTCCGGACGTGTAGTCAGCAGAAGGTCCAGTAAGGAGCTCGTATGGTCCTCTATATCTGGTATTCTCGTTGGAGAAAGTACCAGCTGAGAGAATCCATAGGTCAGAGCAAATTCATGAGCAGATATCCCTGGATAGTTATTGGTTTGAGAGCTGAGCCACCCACGATGGTGGGCGTTAAAGTCTCCCAAAATAACTAGTTCTGCTGTGGGATATTGCTCTAGAACTTTGTCAGTCGTCAAACTCAGGTGCGTGAAGAGTCGAGTTACGTCCGTGTCACCGCTATGAGACCTGTATAGGCACGCATAGATACGAGTGTGGCCGCCGTGATCTACGCTCACCCACAATATCGACAGGTCCCTGTCTTCAAGGCTATGAAGTCGGCGACAGCAGATATTCTCCCGGACGAACATACATACACCGGCACGACTCAAAAACTTATGCTCGAGTTTGTAGCCGGGATAATGAAGGTATGATGTGTCGGCCGGGCAGGATATCTGCGTCTCCTTTAAAAAGAGGATGGTCGGCTGGGCAGTCTCGAGGTGATGGTGGACTGCATTAAGATTTGCGTGAATACCCCTGATATTGCAAAAATCCACATTGTATGTGGATGGAGTAGCCGCTGTGCAAACTCTTTTCCTTTTTCTATTTCTGGCCATTGTATATAAAGTTACTTAGACTAGGGATGAAGATTCACTGCACAGACAGCTTAGAAGACAAAAAGGTGCGGTACTAAGACTGCCGAAGCTCAACACAGATCATACGGTTGCTGGCACGGTGGGCGGAAGGGCCCCTGATCCCCCTCTGTTGTAGTAGCCGGGTCCACTCCGGTCTCCTTCTCCAGCACGACTACCACTTCAGAGACTTTACACAGGCTGGCGGATCAGCCTCTCAGGGCCGAGATTAAGTGATCCCTGGGTTCAGGAACCCGTTCAACCTGCGGTCGGCCACCGGTCAGCCGTTTCATCAGGTCTCCCTGACCGCCGAACCAGCACGCCGCGTCTACGCCGAGCAATGACAGCGATAATCACCGCCGGTCCTCCGCTGTCCGCGCAGCGAATCCTCAAAGAGAGCTCTGGCAACCTTACTTACCGCCAGGAACAGAGCACTACTCAATGTTAGTGTTATTGTGGCCGCGGTTTTCTGTAAGGTGGAGGTACTTCCCCAGTTCGGGCCGCTCATTCGAGCAAGTACTCGCTATGCCCCGCTTTATTTGTTGGGGCAGCTTATTCGAGCGAGTACTTGCAGTGCCCTACCTCTCTTAACATTGTTCTACAGTAGAACAGCTTCGATTGTAACATTACCGACAGTTACTGGTCGTAAGTCAACGTGGCCATTAGACCTGACCTACATCTTTGGGTAAGTATATCTTAATACCTAGTCACGTAGAAAGACCGTTGTTCAGCTTTTCGTATAGCTCTAACAGACTTAGCCCCTACGATGTCATCCACGAATCGGAGTGTGGACATGAACTTGCCATCTACAGAGATGTCTCGAGTTTAAAACATCCTTCAGTGTGCAGGTAACCAGATTGGGGAATATAATGCACTTCTCTACGCAACCGAATAGGCTTTATCTATTAGTTCTGTACTTGTAAGGTCATTAAAGCAGTGTCATACAGTCATCTCAGAGGTTACAGACATATCTTAATCGACTTAATTTCGCAGTGTTGCACGTCCTAGATAAATCCTGACGACGAGTGGGTTTTAACATGAATTTGGATAAGACAAAAGACATGTTTAACCAATATAACCAGGGAAAATAGGGATAGGGGAAGAAGAGGTTATTTTATTTTTCAATCAAAAAAAATTCAAACTTATATAACAATAGCAACAATATTGGTATTAATGATCAATTATCAACATCGTCCCAGCACTAGACCCGTCACTTTGATAGCTGACCCCGAGCTCATCCTATATTTTAGGAATTTGTAGTAGCTTACTCAGCATAGGAAGATCAGGATTATGTCTATTATATGGACATAAACCTGATATCCAACTTGGCTGGAACAATGCCGATAAGAAAGACGATAAGAGGACCTAACTAGGGTGGGCAGCATTTGGAAAGCTTCGTCAAGTATTCGCGTTACTTGTAGTAGTCTGAAGACAAGGATCTTTAGCCAGTGCGTCGTAACTTTCCTGACCAACGCTGCCGAGACCTGGACACTTACAGCGGGGCTAGTCCAGAAGCTCAAAGTTAGTTAATACAGTTAGTTAGTTCAAAGTTAGTTATAATAGGCCTGCCCTAATCCCCGATATAGCTTGCTATATTAGCGACTGGCAGTGGGCTTGCAAAATCTGTCGAAGGACTAATAGTCGATTGAGAGGGACCTGGATGCCGAAGTTTAACATTGCTTGGACAAGTGCTCAGTTTCAGTAAGTAATCCTTGCTTATTAGAACCTTCTGCCTTACATCTAGCAAGATCGCTATATCATAGTAAAGAATACTATGGCTACCGGGAGCTTAAGGCCGTACTGCTTATGTGTTTTGCCTATAATGGTTACGCTTGGTGGATGTCGGTCATATAGTAACGCCAAGCTTCGTCTCGGTAATACTGATGCAGTTGCTCGAGTATGCTGATTATTACGAAACTGCTCAGTCGGCAAATTATCGTCCAAGTAAAGTTGATTTTCAAGGTATTATTTATCTGGATCCCCTTTTATTTTATACATATACGTCGAATAGTGGCAGTAGTAAACTAGTAAATTATAAATAAAAGCTATGAAACTTATGAATTCGTTCTAATAATTAAAATATTTCTCATAAGGTTGCTGATTTTGAAATGAATATTTTATTTAAAAATGTTTTTTTGATCATAAATTTTTTGATAAAGATTATTTATTCTTAAAATATATTTACTTCAAATTAACTCGAATAATACGAGCCTCGCTATTCGTTGAACTCGAATACTAAAATCCGGCGAATGATCGGAATATTGCAAGCTCTACCAGTGGTTATGTATTCAATAAGTCATCTCATCATCATAAATAACTATATAAATGTGATTTCTTGCTGTATATATCAATATATTACATTTACATACAACTTCTTCAATACAACTCACAAACAATGAGCTCCCTGCCAAGGTTTTCTCCAAGGACTACAGTGTCCCCACACTGTTTCTTCAAGAAAGGAGTTATTAGATTTCTGAAGGGTCGGCAACGCGCGAGTGATACCCCTGGTGTTGCAAGCGTCCATAGGCTACCGCTTAAAATCAGGCGGACTATAAGCTTATTTGCCACCTTAGTGGTATAAAAAAAAGAACACAACTTCAAACTCTTTGAACTTTGGCAATATTTAAGAAATCAGCAGAAACGAGCGTGGGTGGACGCTTAATTCCTTAAATATAGTTTAATGTTTTAGCCATCAGCAAACAAATTAATTTAGCAGGAGTATTTAATAACATAAATTAGGTTTTAATACGAGATTAGGTCTACAATACCAGGGTCATGGAATAAAAGCGTGGTACCGTTTGTTCCGAAATCAATTCACGACGACAATTGTGATCGGTGCACAATGTCGATTGTAGAACGTTATCAAGACAAATCTTATTGTTCCTTCACATGCCCTTCTTAGGCCATTGTTTAATCATTTCCTGCTTATCAGTGTGAAATAAAATTTGTTATTTGCTTTTGTAAAGATGTTATTTAGGAAGTAGTTAGAAAAGGTGAAAGTAATGTCTTGCTATTACTAACACAATGGCTGATGGCATGTCGATCATAAATAAGGTAAGGTCATGCTAATTGTGACAAAGCTAATGTTGTGTTTTAGAAACTAGCTGATTCCCTGCGGTGTATCCCAATTACGTTATACGAAACGAAACTTTTACGTATCTGGAGAGCGGTCCACGGCACATAAACAGGTGATAATTTTGACTTCAATTGTCTAATCTAACATAATGCAACTTAAATCAACTAACTCTAAACAACCACAGGTCATAGCAAAGTATTTTGGTTTTTTCGTAGTTGTACGTCAGCTGTCAATGTCCAATATAACTACTGATCCCTTATAATTAATTAAATACGGTAAACCACTCAAGCTTAAACCAACTTAAGCCCAGGTTTCTTGTGGTCGTGGAGACGAACCGCTACCCTAGTTAGAATTCGTCGTAGCAGTAAAACTCCCAGGCAAACTTTCTTGCCCTATGTAACCCGAACTGATTTTCCGAAATCACTGAAACACGTTATTATTTATTTACAAATGAAATACCATTTCATGGTTTTATTATACATTTATTCTACAAAAACAACGGGATTCCTGTGCAAAGCTTTATCTCTCACTATAACTCCTTACAGATGACTGTTAAACACGTAAATTTTTAATTTTTAAACCAAAGGGTAAGGCAACTTTTTTCATAAATTTAACAATAAAGGGTTAATTTATGAAAATAATGGATTTTCATACTAACTTCTAACTTTTGTAACAACGGGATTCCTGTGCAAAGCTTTATCTCTCACTATAACTCCTTACAGATGACTGTTAAACACGTAAATTTTTAATTTTTAAACCCAAGGGTAAGGCAACTTTTTTCATAAATTTAACAATAAAGGGTTAATTTATTATATAAACGTGACCCGCCATAATAATTTATTTTGTCTGTATCTTGGGAAACTTCATTACATTTCGTGGAAATCAAAAAAAAAAGGCCAAGTGTGAGTTGGACTCGCGCACCGAGGGTTCTGTACCTACCGCCATTAATGTAATATACAAACACAAGCAAAAATATTTTATATTTGAGTTGATTGAATGGAAGGTAAATTACGGTTTACGATTTGTGACGTATTAAAAAAAACCGCTTACAAGATCTTATTCAAACCAATTTTTGGTACACATTTTACCACTTAGTATCATTTTTTAATTTAAGAGTTTCAGTTCTAAGTATGGGGAACCCCAAAAGTTTATTGTTTTCTTTTTTTCTATTTTTGTGTTAATCTTCATGCGGTTCACAGAATACATCTACCTACCAAGTTTCAACAGTATAGTTCTTACAGTTTCGGAAAAAAGTGCCTGTGACATACGGACGGACAGACAGACAGACTTGACGAATCTATAAGGGTTCCGTTTTTTCCATTTGGCAACGGAACCCTAAAAAGTTTATTGAATCTGACTATGAATTTTATGAAGATAAAACTTCAAATAATCCGCCAGAAATCAGTAATTTATTTTCTTCCTATTTTATCTCAGTGTTTGAGCCTCTCTGATACACCCAAAGACAACTTAGGAGAAATTGACCCGGATCCTGGCACAAGCTTGATTACTAGCGTCTTTGTTATGGAAGACGAAGTTTTAAAGGTTCTGATAACTATTGATGTAAATAAAGGTGCTGGGCCAGACAAAATTAGTCCAATATTTGTAATAAAAACACACAAACAGTGACAAAACCATTAATACACATTTTTAACAAATGTTTGAAAGATGGCGTTTTTCCATGGCGGTGGAAAGTTGCGTTTATTACATCAATCCACAAATCTGGGCCCAAGAAAAAAATTGAGAACTATCGTCCCATCTCCATTTGGTCGAAAAGATATTTGAGAGACTGATTCACAATGTTATCAACCCCACTTTAAAAAATAAATCATCCAAGAACAGCATGGTTTTGTAAAGAAAAAATGTACTCTTTCAAATTTATTATTCTACACTAATTATCTCTTCGAGAACATGGTTGAACATATAAAAATCGACGCTGTCTACACAGATTTTCGGAAAGCATTCGATAGAGTAGATCAATTACTACCTTAAAAAGTTAGCGTCAAACGGTATAAAGGGCGACATGCTGAAGTGGTTCAAATAGTATGTATCAAATAGAAGTCAGATTGTTGTTAGCAATGGCTACTTATCGGATCCTGTATCTATGACATCAGGAGTAGCTCTGGGCTCCCTGCTAGGACCACTCCTGCATATCCTCTTTATCAATGATGTCTGCAAGTGTTTCAACTCCTGCAAGTTCTTATTGTACGCCGACGACTTAAAAATCTTTTAAGTTGTTCGTAAAAAGGCAGACTGTTCTCAGTTTCAAGAAGATCTGATCAACTTCATGTAAATTGCCTAAAAAATAAGTTAGCTTATGACAAGTGCCAAAAAATCTCATTCATCAAAAATCAATTTCCGGTTTCTAGTTCGTATAATATTAGATGCTATATACTCGCACATACCAATAATATTCGGGATTCAGGTGTACATTTAGATGCAAAACTAACATTTATAAATCACATTGATCACATATGTAAGATAGACACCAAGATGTTGGGTTTCATCCTTCGAAATACGTGACCTTTTAAAAAGCGCTGTAGTTTTCTTAACACTGTACAATGCCCTCGTACGCTCGCAGTTAGAGTACGCGTTGTGTATTTGGACCCTCCAATATGCGGTACATATAAATAGAATTGAATTAAAAGAAAAATAAATTTGTAGGGCACTTAACCGTAGCTTAGGTGCTACATATATCAGCTATAGAGCTCTTTTAGCTAAATATAACATTACCTCCCTGGACAGCCGTAAACATTTGCACCAGCACTTATGTTTGTCCTGAAGACCGATAAGATTATGTAAGAGTATACCTTTTTTCCGCTTATCCTCATTTAAAACCAAGGAGAATGTGTGATTTCTACAACTCTAAATTGGAAACGGTAGATATGTTAAGCACCTCTGCCGCCCCGTACTGTCGCCAAGTATAGAATATAATCGAACATGTTCCTGGTGAAACAATGTTACTATTTTGTTGGAATTTACTCCTTAAGAACCGACTTTTATATAAGGCCGGCAGTATGGAAATTTTATGAGGACTGTAAACTTTTTGTTATCCATATGCTTCCTTGTGTCCAATTGAGCTGGGTATACATAGTTATATAACTTCGGTGACAATGCAATTATATGGTTCCCTGGAACTGATCTTATAATGAAGCCAAAAGGTGGCTTCGAACTCTGATGTAATGAAACAGCGCAACCACGTCGAGTTTGAGCTTGTTTGCTTTCAAGTCGTATCAAGCACTCTAATCTTAAATAAAATCCAGCGTCTGTTGATGAAGCCAGAAGGTGGCTACAGGAACTCAGTAATGAAACAACGCAACCTCGTCTAGTCTGGGCACGTTTGCTTTGTCCCGACAAGCACTCTGGTTTTGAATGATATTCAGGGGTAACGATACAGCCGAAAAGGCCTAAATGCAGGCCGTTTTTTCAAAAGCCATAAAATAATTTTCAAATAATTATGGTAAGATTAAGAGATATCAGGAATTTGATATAAGAATGTCATGAAGAATTTCAAAGGAAACTAAATAAAGTATATCAACAAAACACGTCTGCGCATTTGAACCGAATAACGTTTGAATATATTTAACAGGTCGTGAATAAATTGCTAAGTCCTAATGTTTTTTTTTAAATGGAAACTTCCACTAACAGGTGATCAGCTACTAAATGTTGTTTAATTTTATTTTAATGATGATATGATTGCGTCATGTAAAATATCTCAGAAATAAATTAAAAATAGAAGATTCTTCGTTTTTTTCTGACTACTAACGTACTGTAGGTACCTACAAATAAGTAATTTATATCAGTTTTAGATCATTTATTTATTTTTATACTTATCTTTTTAAATATTTTATGCTCAAATGTATGTTTGTTTGTTGCCTAATATAATTCTTTTTTGTAAGATACGGTAATTTAAGTACACTTCTGGCCGTCAAACCCTTACAGAAATAGTTTTGGAATGTGCAAAAAATATTATGCATTTATTATACCAATTAAGGTATTAGCACCCGCTTTGCCTGCACGTAAGGACACTGTTTACGAGTAAATCTGATAATTTTAATCTGGTTGTCATTGTATAGGACTTTAAATTAAAAATGCATTTGAGGTTTTTAAGATTTATTTTCTAAGATTTATACTATTATATTTATACTTATAAACCGCGTAATAATAAAATCTGAAAAAATCACTATAGTAATGGCTTCAAACATACCTACTACCAACAAAAATTGTTTTGGACTAAATCGGTTTATCGGTGTTTTAAATATTCACAATAATTCTCATTCTACGGAGCCTAACTCAACGCACTTGGCCGGTTTTTTTGCGTATGTGAACTACAGCGTTACCTAGCCTTACCTTACCCCTTATAACTATTCCTGTAACTTTTTTACTTACTTATATGATAGTAGAAAAAAATAAAAAAATATGCATATAGCTTCAAAAATGACGGATTCCATACAAAAATCACTACTCCCATTTCACCCCGTCCGAGGATGAATTTTGCAAAATCCGTTGTGTTCTCCGTTATAAATAATCCTCTGTGCAAAATTTTAATTATTTAGACCAGTGGTTTGGGCTACAAACTAGGTATTTACAGTAAATTCTGTAACTCCTTTGTTTAGACCAGTGGTTTGGGCTACAAACTAGGTATTTACAGTAAATTCTGTAACTCCTTTGTTTAGACCAGTGGTTTGGGCTACAAACTAGGTATTTACAGTAAATTCTGTAACTCCTTTGTTTAGACCAGTGGTTTGGGCTACAAACTAGGTATTTACAGTAAAATCTGTAACTCCTTTGTTTTGTGTTATATTATTTAGGCCAGTAAATCGAGCATCGGCAAATACCAGGTCATTCCTATTGAAGCAGCGTTAGTTCAATTGAGATTTGATTTCTGATTCATTGTTCGGTTGCTCGATACGAATGCGTTGGTCTATAAATAAATCTATTCCAAGAAAGTAGTTATCTATTGCATACATACTGAACTAGTTTTCTATGCGGCTTTGCGTGTACAAAATTGGGAAAAAACAAATACTTTTACTTAGTTAGTAAAACAGCAACAAAAGCTAATTATAAACTAAAATGTTACGGTTATATAATAACGACGTTCGACCCTTAATTTTAGTTAAAATTACACTTTTTACCCGACTGCCGGAAGAAAGGAGTATGCATGTATGTTCATTTCTTTGGCACGCCCTACAGCCTAGAACGGCTTGACGGTTTTTGACATGCAAGGTGTCATTTGATTTGTCGTGATTGTGTTTGACACTAGGTATATTAAAAATTTTTTTTAAGACCTCGAGTTGGGTATCAAAATAAGGGCTTTCCTTTAAAGGCGAATACGAAATGTATGACACTAACGGTAAAATAGTCAAGCGTGAGTAAAAAAATAAAAAAAAATATAACACGAAAAAGCTGTGAATAAAAATAAATAGTTAAGTAACTAAAAAAGTGCCCCTAAAACATACCAAATATTTAACTATACTTTTTTTTTAGTTCTTGCAGTCGGGTTTTTTTGTTTATTTATCTATACTAATATTATAAAGATAAAGTTTTGATTGTTTTTTTGTTTGTATTGAATAGGCTCCGAAACTACTGGACCGATTTAAAAAAATATTTTACCATTAGAAGCCGACATAATCCCTAATGAACATAGGCTACTTTTTACTGCGTAAAATGCTTTATTCCTACGGGAAATCGAGTAATAGGACAACGGGTAGTAAAAATTATCCTTCCGTACTTATCTTTTTCACATAACTTCTAAACGGCTGAACTGATTGGGTTGAAATTTTATATGGATATTTCGATGGTTTCCTGGATGATTTAAAAATACAATTGGACCCGGTAGGTGGCGCTGTTGTCGGTATGTCAACTTCTAAACGGCTTAACCGATTGGGTTGAAATTTTATATGTGTATTTCCATGGTTTCCCTGACACGAATGTATTATGCCATTTAGGAGGAAATATTTGATTGTTTTTTTTTCTATAATTGAGAAGTTGCCGTAAGAACCTACGCTGATAACAGAATTTAGCGCGGGCGAAGCCGCTGGCAGAAGCTAGTTTACATTATAATCAAAATCTTCAAGATGCTCATATATTCTCGAAGATAAACCTTGACAGGCGAGCTCATTTAACAACCCAAGGGCGTTCATGTTCTAAGGTCTGAGCATGAACTCCTTACTCATGGACAGTGTTGGGGAGGTATAATGTAGTTATGTTATATTAGACAATTACTCAGAACACAATTTATTGCACAAGCGGTAGTACACTTACATAAAGGGAAAGACCCTTCTTTTAATAAAAAGAATATCGTTTGTAAGTTTGTGATCGTCAGGGATTCTACAGCTCGTCGTTAAACGGAGTCAAAGGTATCTAGGTGCACCAATCTCATAGACGTGGCAGAAGTACTGCAATTTGGGCCAGACCTCTGAATCAACAAAGATTCCTAGGTCAAGTACTGCGACGCTGTACTTGTAACTTTTAAGTTAAAAAATCCATTAATTGAATTCACAAGTGGATGACCAAGGATCAGCCGCTCTTCTTCTGTAACTCTCCGACACAGTCCCGATGATTTCGTTATTGTTGAAAATTAAGGTTTGAAGTGCCAGACACAAGAATAGAGAAGATATTACTACGTAGGTGATGTTATAGATCTCGTGTGAGACCTCTCTTGCACGAACGTCTCATGCTTTTATTGCAGCTGATATTGTTTAATCTTGAGCAATGAGCCAATCGCCATCATTGATTTAAGTGGCGTCAACAGTTTAACTGAATACCGCCAATCAACAGACCCCATGTACTGTAACTACTTGGCAAACATCGCCTGCATGCAGCCCATGTTGTTACCATGCGTGAAGCCATGGAAGACTTTTTATAAAATTATAGACTATTTCACTATTACTGTTTTTGATGGTTTGTAATCGGTGATTACTATTATACGTACGTATAAATTATACAAAGATTAGTCTTACAACGGTAACCAGGACACATTTTTGATAATTGGTAAAAAAACTTTAAAAATAATACATTTTATTTATATTGCTTTGCGTGTAGATTATTTTTTAAAAAAAAACACCATAGGTTTTTATTTTTTGGATAACTCCAAACGGTTACCAGAACAGATTTTTATATTTGTTACAAAAAATTAATAAAATAAAACATAAACCGACTTTTAATGTAAATTGTGTCACTGTAATGTAAGGAATATGGAAATAGAAGTTTCAGTACGCAAAACGCTTGCAGGAAGAGGTTACGTCGCCCGTCGGCTTCGTCACATTACGCGTTATACTTGTCTTGCTACAAATACACCTGTAAGGACAGTTGGGCTTAGGCTGGCCGTTATAGTTACTCAAACACAGAGAAAACCTAAACATATTATTTTTAAAAATATCTTAGCATTCATTTGAAAAGGTAGTCTAAATTTCATGAACGCAGTTAAAATATGTGAGTTTGCGTCATAAAACTTTGCAAAATATCACAATACGTAACTTCTTGACGCAATAAGGTTGAGTTGTAAACTTTTATTTTAGAAAAATATTGATGAAGGAAGGAAATGTAGATAAGGAAGGAAAAGGTAGGTAAAAGCTCTATGAGTCCAAGATGTTACAGTGCTGTTCAACTCTTCTGACCTTGGGTGTTTGGTCGCTAGTGTCGTTGTAAGTTCACACCATTTCAATATGGCGACTGCAGTTTTGATTTTTAACAACCGGGCCAGAAAAGTTTGTTGCACGATACACTTGCACAAGCATTGTTTTAAATTTTTTTTTTTTTAATTAATATTGAAATGACAGATGCCTTAAAAAATACATTGACAGTTGTAATATATATGTAATAATCGGCCTTGAAATTAGTCGGTAGGTAATTGAAATGACAGTTTGTTGATAATGATGCCACGAGAGAGACGCGATCACGTGATTTAATATCGACCGCAATTACGGATACACGGTTGTGTAGAACCAAAGTACTTAGAGCGCTCATGAGTACTGTGGTTTTACACTGTAGCAGAGGTAGATATTAGTGAATAGGTTGAACACTGTAGTACTTAAGAACACAGTTATACTACACAGTCCATGGCAATAAGTTACATCTGTAAAGAAACTGAACGAGAAAGAAGTTAGTAGATACCTAAGTTTCTAATTCCATGGTAAGAGTAAAATGGTAACCTACATCATTTAGCCAGAGCCTAATGACCATAGCTCGCAAGTGTCATACGACATTTTTAGACATATTTGTGCTGTAAAAAAAAACATCTTGTTTTCACAGGTAGTTCTAAATTTTGTACATCATCATTATCCTTTAGCTGCAAAATGTCTGCTACAGAATCTGTTACCTATTCAGTGACAGAACTGAAGCCTTCTCTTTAGATTTCTGCAGAAAAAATTGAGTCTGAACCACCTGAAATGAGTAATGGGTGACTTTAAAGCTGACTTTAAGCTTTGAGCTTTAAACTATAAACTGAGGGAACCTAAAATATTTTCTTATACGAAATTATATCTTGTTATGCCAATGATGACTCACAGACTGATAAAAAAATAATGAATAATACCTACTTTTTTCTATGTATACTAATATTATCCTACTAATATTATAAATGTAAAAGTTTGGATGATTATATGTTTGGTACTTAATTAAGCTTCAACCATTGGACGGATCGGGATTGGCACACATATAGGTTAAGTCCTGGAATAGGACACAAGGTACTTTTTATCCCGAAAAATTCAAATCCCGCGGGAATAACTATAACCGAGCTTAAACGAACTAAAGCTACAGCTACCTTGCTATAGCAAATTTCATAAGTATAAATTAAGGAGTTCCACGCCGATAACCGAATTTAGGGCGGGCGGAGCCGCTGGCAAAATCTAGTTATACATAAATTATACAACAGTGTGTTTCTTTGCTAATTATTATTTTACATTGCAACGAAGGACTTGATAGGTAAGTATAGCTGCAGGGACACAGAACAACATAGAGTACTTGTTCAGGAATTTCCCTGGGGAGTCAAATTTTTCTTAAGTAAAAGCACGGGGCTTTGGTACACCGCTGTATGTGCCAATTACACCGTTAAAAAAAATAGGTGGGAACAAATCGGGCTTCTACTGCTAGTTACTTTTCGTGAGTTTAATGACTTTCAATGTTTAATAAGGTACTTTACTAGCGAACGGTCGACACAGAAAGTTCTATGTTCCTCCACTTCAAGAAATTATATATTCTTTTTCCTTTGGATGCTCCACGCTCATCAGAGTTACATTCGAATTGTTTAAAAGCGATCGTGCTGATGTAGATGGCTGCGAAGTTGAAATAGTCCATTTGATTTTCGCTTTCTTCGCTCGGCGTCTTCACCCGGTTCGAGTTAGTGTCACTTTTCTGCGCTTCTTTATTGTTCGTTAGATAAATACGACACGTTTATATCTTGGTGGACTATTTTCTTTGATCGCAAATGGGATTTAGCCTTTTAGTTACCTACCTTATTTTGTCCTTTAATGTTACAAATACATTAATATTGAATATGTTGCGTCAAAATAAAGTTTTATTTAGACTTTAATAATAGCTAAATACAGTTTGTTATCGAATCCAACAATGATTTTCGATGTTGTACATCGTGAGTTGTGGCAGTTCATGATCAGTGCACACTCCTGAGACAAAGAACGTTGAGCTCGCGCGATGGCGATGGAACGCCAGAAGTTTATCGAAAATACGTCAAAATGAATGACATCTACGAGTATACTATATATGACGTAAGATAGCGCTTCTGATGCAGTACCTACATACTCGCGCATATGCTCAAAGTTTATGACAAGGTCTAAAATTATTAAATCCGTGAAAGCTGTAAAGTATATATATTGTACATATATCCTTTCCTTAAGAATATTATATCCTTTTCCCTATAGTTATTATAGGGAAATATATTATATTATAGAAATTATTAGCTCGCAAATAGGGTTACCGTTTCAATATTTTAAAAGTCCTGACAAAAAACATAAAATAAAACAAAAAAGTCCTGTCACTGTCACATAATCAATATTTATTTATAAAAAAAATTATTATAAATATTTAATCATATTTTATGCTGGTAATTTAAACTATAAGTTGAATGTTTTAAGTTGAGATGAATCATGATTGAGACTGATTAACTAGTCGAATTTTATTCATATATGAATAACATTGCATAAGTCAAAAGTCCGGATAAATGACAAGTCCAGACGGAATGCAGACATAAGGCCAAATGGTAACCCTACTCGCAAACTAAGATTAATTTTTTTTTGGTGTAAATACCTATTAAAACAGAAGAATGGTTAGTATGGGGTTGTGCAAAAAACTTATATTTAAAAAACGTTCATAATAATAAAATATCTCTGAAGCTCCATTGTATTGTGTCTAAAGCTTTTAGGCTGCCTTTCCACAGTTCAGTGTCGTACAATTTCTATTAAATACAAAAGCCATTATTTTACCTTTGATGCTTAATTCCTTTTGACCTCATTTAATCTAAAGGTTAAATTCAATCTTTTGTTGCAGTCAGTTTGAGGTTAAATTTGGCGGCCTGAATGGCGCGACGGGAGGTCAAGAAACTTCCTTCAAGCTTGCTTGATGTCATATCATGATATGCTTCATTTACGTACTGAGATTAAACGGTCCTATAAATATCTCCAATTGCTTCCGTTATTTCATTGATTCGGTTACAGGCGTAATGTGACGTGTTTTGGCATTTTAAAGTTCAGCCCTTTTGTTTATAATACTCTTGTTCTGCTGCTAGCCTTCAACATTCAGTTATAAGTAACTAAACTCACTCCATACTTTCATATACTTAAGTAATTCTAGTTATTTTTTTTTTCATATTTTCAGATTGACCAGCAGAAACTTCTTGCATTTTATATTGACGTTAATCTTATTAACACTGATATTGGCAATATGTTAATAAACAAAAGCCATTAGTAAAACAATCAATCAATCAATTAAGGCTGCGGTATATGCTAGCGCGAAAATACGCCGTTTTTGTGCAAATTTTGTGGCTAAACTATTGCATCTAAAAGATTGAAAAAAATATATGTTATACAACTGGCTTTTGTCTAGTGCATTACCTTACTAAATGATTTTCATTTATTGTATTTAATGCAATAAAAAATCTGGAAGTGACCGTTGTTTCAACACTTGTGCAAATTTTTAAAGCGTGTTTTGCATTTGTTTGTAATAAAAGTTGGTTAAATAATTAGAATAGCTTATTATCTAGTGCCTGGACTCTAAGTTGTAGCAAAAAGTCAATAAATGTGACAACAAAACGGTAATAACGTTAAATTCCATACAAAAAATTAAAAGTTTCAAGGCATCACTACGGTATAAATTACTTAAGAAGTATATAAGTGCATTTACATACACAACGTTAGAATTACAGAAATTAGCTTTCTGGCCTATATCGCCCTCTTAACTGGCAATATTCGTATCTAAGTTGTCCGTTTTCAAGCATTTGCTGGGATCCTTTTAAGCTGTAATTTGCATAGTTATGTTTATGTTATCTCGGTGACAATGCAACAATAGATATGGTAACATAGAGCAGGAGCCTGGGCTGGGTGTATTAATGTATTTATTTAAAAAATTGTATCTCTTGTCTGGCTTTCATGTCAGATGGCACAGTGTAATATGTCCAAAATTATCATTATTATTATAAGCAAATGTAATTTCAATCGTAGGGCAGTATTAAATCCATACCAATATTATAAATGCGAAAGTAACTCTGTCTGTCTGCTACCTCTTTACGCTTAAACCGCTGTGCCGATTAAAATGAAATTTGGCATGGAGAAAGTTTGAGTCTTGAGACCTACTTAAAAACTTCAAGTGTGAGTCCGTTTTTTTCTATAATTGAGGAGTTGCCGTTGAACTCCTACACCGATAACCGAATTTAGGGCGGGTGAAACCGCGGGCAAAAGCTAGTATTGATATAAAATGTCGAAATGGCAGTAAACAAAGTCCAATTGACCATACCAAACGATATGAAACTTGCCAGCACCTTTTATAAACCAACCCAAACCAAACTTCTGACGATATGTGTAGTACCTATATATTTATGTAAGAATGCACGATTTTAGGAAAGTGTTAACTTTATATTCTTGCCAACATTTTGCATTTTGCGAATACACACATAGGTATTAGGAAATACGATTGCCGTCGCGCTAAGGCCCGGGTCAAGGCGCCAATGTGCGATAGGGACAACTGCGCCTCGGGCTAATTAAACCTAGTTACAAACATCAAAGTGTGTGTCTTGTAATCCCCTCCCCCTCTTTCCTCCTCCAAATCTCAATCGAATTGTATAGAATAATCTGTATGTTTTGTTGACATATTCGTATAGAGCACGTCTGAAAATGTCATAGAGGCAAGTTTTTGGACTTCTACAGGGCCCGAGTTATTTATACAAGCAGTGTTTGAAAAAAGACAAAACATGCAGACAGTGGTAAGTGGCTGTATATCTATCATATATAAAAAAAAATATAGGTCTGATGCCAAAATCCAGAGAGGCAACGGGGGAAAACGTTTGTAATAGGGAAAAGCAGCCTGATATTTCCTCTTAATTTTTTTCTTAACTCATCGTCTTTAAATGTAGTACACATACATATAAAAAAGTATAGACATATTTGAAGGTTAGGAATAAAGTTTTTGTGAACACATTTTTATTTACGTTTACTCCTTAAGTTCGATTGTTCTGGTTTTTTATGACCCATAAAAGGGTCTCGTAAACTTCAAGTGGTCATATCCTAGACATAAAAATGCCTTAAATGTTTCCGTTATTTCATTTATTTTATCGTGTGAGTTTTGAATACCCGTTCAAATTATAGTACATTGTGTATTAAGAGTGATAAGTAGAAAATCATTAACGAGAGGCTCTTTAGAGCCTTAGGCCGAAGGTTTTAATGACTCGAGTTTGTTATTTCCGTACCGCCCGTGTTACACACAATGTTTTTCATTACATTTGCGAGTAAATGAATAAAAATATAAGGTGAATAAATTAACTCACCAAAATGCAATTGAAATGGCGGGTATAGAAGTAGATAAAACAACGCCACCGCCAGATAACAATTGTAATTGCTCGCTTATGTAGTGTGCGTGTAGTTCATATTTTGAACAGACAGCTTATATACATACTTGATAAAATAGGCGCGTCATTACCGCCCGCGAGTTTTACGAACGCACGCTTTGCTTTGAGAAAAGTAAAATTTACAAAGACAAAGAAGAAGCACGTAGGAGTAATTAAGGTCTTAAGCTTCGAAAAAACATGCCACTAGATGGCCACCTATCCATTGTCATTTTTGTTTTTATAGTTAATAAATATTATATATATACCTCAATAAAGTTTTTCGTGGAAAACGGACAAACTATTTGGGATTCCGAATGAGTAAATCGCAATTCAATAGCTTTGTTTAAATTTAAATGAGGATATGGCAAGAGCAAATACGAATAACGCAATTGAGGAAAAAAACGACTTTAAGGATTTGGTTACAATCATTTGTAAATTCACAGTGTACGAGTTTATTATTATAACACGGATCTCTAACAGCTGTTCTTAGAAATGTGTTTCCCTATAGATTTGAGCTGTGTAAACACTTGTATAAATTTCACCTGTTTAGGCTAAATCTTGCAAACGTAATTCGATCATTTCCCGACCAGCTAGAAAGCTTAAATTTTTAGGAAAGCTCAGAACTTGGTGTCAGACAATACAATAATCATAACTAAGAAGTATAAAAATTGAGGAGGAACCATGCTCATAAATTTTTTTTTTAAATTGAATTAATAAAAAATCCCGACTGCAAACCTAAAACCTAAAACAAACCATATATTTAACTACAAGCAGGCGGGACTCATTTCAGTAGAAGTTCGAATAGTTCAATTGGTCAAACTATTGTTACCTTAAAATCAGTTACGTCTGCTTATAGTTAAATATTTGGGACGTTTTAATCTCTGTTTAGTTCTTAATGTTTTTGCAGTCGAGTTTTTTAATTTATTTTTATTCTCGCTTTTTAGTGGTATTTTTTCCCATTTTTATTACTCGCGCTTGACTATTTTATTATAAGTGTCACATATTTTCGTACTCTTCTTTTAGAGCCTTTTATTTTGATACCCAACTCGAGGGATTTTAAAAAAATATTTTAGCCCGCATGAATGTGCACTGTTTTTTTTTTTAATAGGTGCTTAATTATTTGACTGTAACTAATAGATTTCGACGTACGTCACCTACTACAAGAGGATATTTCGAGATTATTAATCGTCATTAATTCGTACGGTAAAAAGTGATTTTATTTACAATTCTTTGTAAAGTCATTACAATTATTTTATTGACTGACATTCTTACAGTAAAGAATTTTTCCAACTGATTCGCTCGGAAAAGCACACTTTATCGCCAAGCGCGCAAAAGATGTTTTTTTAACTAAAAAAAAACATAAAACGCGGTTGATTTAATAAATAAATTCGATACCAGTAAATAAAATATTATCTTTAGTTTTAATACATAGTTTGTAAAATTATAAAAATACAACAAGAAAAAATTATTTAAAGTATTGTGTTTTAAGAGTTTCAAATTAGCATGGTTCAAACTCAGAACCCACATAAATATTTTTTTTACGATTTTCATACATTTTTTTAGTGCGTTTTGTAATAAGCTTGAAGAGAATTGATAAATATGAGTGATTCCAGCAGCGTAGATATGAATTAAACACCTTTAAAGTTCCTAAAAACGGTATAAAATGCTGAACATACATACATACATAGTATACAGGCAGACGTTCGAAAGCCGTGTAAAGTTTTTCATAGTCAAAATATAATATTGAACTATACAAAACAAGTAACCAAATAAAGTTATATTTTGTAGATAGGTTTACTGCTAATGAAAAATAAAAAGCCTATTATCATAAATATATTTGAATTGCAGGTATTTATTTTTGTTGCTGAAGTAAGCTAAAAAATTGTGCGTTTGTCGCGGCTGCAAAATTATTCTATTTCTTGTAAATTTATTGTCAGTTGTTTCTATTTTTAAACCAACACTAGTTTCGCTTATATTGTGGGTTCAATCTTGTAATACGTCGCTTTATCAGTATTAAATTAAGGCATTCGCGCACAAATAACAACTTTGTAGCCTTGCCTAACGAATAACTAAGAAAAGTGCGTATGGTTTATTCATTGGTCTTCAGTGTGTTTACTACATTTTCATAAATGTTTGTATGTTTGAGCCGTTGTTAATTGTGGTTACCATTGTATCTACTGGGTCTCTCATTTTGGGGCTTTGACAATGCATGCGTATGTGAATGTGATAGTTACTCTAGTCAGTGTTGCAACTTGCTTTTTCTCCCGCTCTTGGGGTAATTTTAGTGAAGTTATATACTGTTTTCTGCTTATACACATGATTTACTAAATGCTAGTACAAAATTCTTTATATTTCTATCGATTTTATAAAAAGTTGCGTAACTGTATGTATACAATACCCCACTCTTTGCTATACGGAATGTACCAATAAGAGTTGACTTTACAGAGTCGAGCATGGAAAATCAGTAATTTCAAAGGTACAGTAGAATTCGCATGAAGGTATTTTCGCGTACCTACAGCTAACAAAGTAAACCTGTTACCTAAAAAATATAGTCGAATTTTATAACTTAAATATTAAAGGCGTGTAAAATTATATAATATGATGTATAACCCGCATACTTAAGGCGTGTAAAATTATATAATATGTACGCGTGCAATTTAAGTTCTCGTCGCGTCTCGCCGACAGAATGGTAATCGAGTTTACTCCCTCAGTGACCAGTTAAGGTGCAATTTGACGACAGTTGTAGTAAGTGCAAATTGTATCTTAGAATAGAACCAGCAGTATTCACCAATTACCGGGCAATTGAGACAAAAGGATAATGTTTGGATCTCGTGTCAAGGTCGATTTACCCTTGTGATAGGTACCTATGCTTTGTGTTCCTATGTACCAACATGTATCTATGTCTATGTTTAGGCATGTATTTTAAATTTCTGTTATTTTTTGAGCAGATATTCACTCTTATAAAACATCTTATCTTATCCTTCCATCGGCAGGAAATCATTCTTACATCTTAGAACCTAAATCAACCTAAACCGAAACTAACCTAAAGCTAAATCTAAATAATGCCCACGGCTTCTTTCTACCATCGCACCGCCATCGGCAGGGAATTCATTCTAATACTTTAGAACCGAAATGGTCGCATACAGTGCGGTTTCAGAGAAACTTCCTCTCGCAAACGCTTGGGATGTGGAATGAACTCTCTGCCAAGGTTTTCTCTAAGGACTACAGTATGGGGTTCTTCAAAAAAGAAATTATTAAAATGATATATAATAGAAGGAAGTAAATATCTTTTTGAAGGGTCGGCAACCTGCGAGTGATGCCCAAGGTATTGCAAGCGTTCATAGGCTGCGGTGACCGCTTACCATCAGTCGGACCGCAAGCTTGTTTGCCACCTTAGCAGTATAAAAAAATCTTAAAAAAAATTTAAGAAATATAGAAGGTTTTTTATTCCACCAAGGTGGTGCATGTGATTTCATTTCACCATAGCCTTGCAACACCAAAGGCATATTAATTGAAAGGTGCCGATCCTATAAATAATCAAAAAAACATCAGAAAGGAGCATCGGATACTTTTTAATTATTAAACTAGAATAAATCGATAAGTTTACGATTATGATTGAATAATAAATTATATAAATATCTTATTCCAATTGATGGCAAAAAATTCTAAGGGGAGGTCCGGACAAAGTGGATATGATATTGTGTGTCAATGACTACAATCGACAAGCCAATTCAGAGATCTTATGGGTTGCCTGTATTTGGCAGGCGTGGCGTACTGTGGCCTGAGCCTCCTTATTCCAAGTATAGTTTATCCCTGCACTAGCGACCTACAAATTGTAAGTCACTTCAGTAATTACTAACTAAATAACTTACTATAATATTCCGTAGATTCCGTACCCAAAGGGTTGAAAACGGGACTCTATTACTAAGACTTCGCTGTCCGTCCGTCCGTCTGTCTGTGGCCAGGCCGTATCTCATCCGATATCAGTACGACTTGCCCTTTGCAGGTTTTTTATTAACTCAAACCGCATAGTTATTTTATTCACATTCAGCATCATACTGAATGTAGGTACAATTACCTATGTACAGTACTAAAAAGTCTGGTCGTATCTCCGCCCATGACTCATCCGTCATCAACTAAATACGTATGCCACACACATTCGTTTTTAACTTTTGCAAGTCAATCTAGATTCTGCGCATATCAAGGCATACTAAAGGTTGACAAAATTATCTATAATATAGTCAACGACGTCGCTAGTGTATTGTAATTTTTAATGAATAGATTGGATAGAAAAAGTTTCAGTACTTATTTTGGCTGCTGAGGTGCCAGTAAAATAGAAGTCAGCGCTGAGGAAATACATAGATACATTTCCAATCATAGGCCTGCTGTTTTAACGGCTGTTGTAAATGCCTGTGATTGTTTGAAAAGTACCTCGTGTTTCCGTGCTGATATCTGCTAATTACTATAATCGTGGCCCATATCACACTAATCGAGAACTGTGCATCATATTGTAATTGGTTCATAAAACCATCTGTTAATTCCAATTCAAAGATTAAGGTTAATATTTGGACCTTCAATAGCAGCATACAACACAATTCTATAAATAATGTAAATTAGATATAACTTGTTTAAATGTGTTTACATAAATAACTGGGCGTTCCCCTTGTTTGAAGGTGCTTGTATATGAATCAGTACCTACAGTGTATCGTATCGTGTTCCCGGAGGATTAATCTATGATTATATCAGCATATAGCCTATACCTTTAGCATCCGAAAAGAAATTGATTAGACTTGTTTTACAATTGT
This sequence comes from Apoda limacodes, assembly GCA_946406115.1. Classification (NCBI taxonomy): domain Eukaryota; kingdom Metazoa; phylum Arthropoda; class Insecta; order Lepidoptera; family Limacodidae; genus Apoda; species Apoda limacodes. The sequence continues at coordinate 17,018,338 of OX291541.1, forward strand.
ACTAAGGTTAAAGGCATTTGTAGTTGCAGAGGGAGATAGACAGACAAATTATATATACAGGAGGATATTTGACGAAGGCTTGACGATTTAGATCGCGCAAACACACCTTTTTAGGGTTCCGTACATAAAGGGTAAAAAACGGGACGCTATTACCAAGACTACGCTGTCCGTCCGTTTGTCACCAGGCTGTATCTCATGAACCGTGATAGTTAGACAGTTTAAATTTTCACAGAAAATGTATTTCGGTTGCCGCTATACTAACAAGTAATAAAAAACAGAATAAATTAAATATTCATGCGGGCTTCCATACAACAGACGTGATTTTTTTGCTCGTTTTTGCTCGATATTGATAACGGCAACAGGTAGATGCTCTTAATATTCACAGAATATTTAGTTGAATATTCAATTAAAAAAAAAAATATTTAAATTAAAACTATTATTTAAGGGGAGCTCTCATACAACAAACGTGATTTTTTCTCCGTTTTCATAGAATGGTCCGACTCGCACTTGGCCGATTTTTATTATAAAACAATTGTGACAAAACTGTAGGATCTGAAGGACTAAATGAAATATATGTTATAAAACTTGCTTTTGTCTATTGCATTACCTTACTGAGTGATGTTCATTTATTGTATTTAATACTAAAAAAAAACTGGAAGCGAATATTGGGCCAACACTTGTGCAACTTTTTAAAGCGTAAATTGCATTTATTTGTTATGAAAGTCAATTAAATATTTAGGATTTGTTGTCATCTACTGCATTGAATATAATTTTTAGCAAAAATGCTTAAATATGTGACTATGAAACGGTAAAGACGTTGAAGTATGTATTCATTATGGTATAAATTACTTGAGAAGTATAATATATCTCAAAGTATATGTCATCACATTATGATTTTTAGGAAATTGATATGTACATTGTTAGTATTACTGAAATTATCTTTCTGGCCTATATCGCCCCCTTAAATATGCATGAAGGCATGAATATATAAAAAAATCCTTTAACCAAATTTTTATAGGGATTATTTATGGGGCAAACAAACATACGACCTGCCTGATATTGAGCTTTTACCTCTACTTTATCTATATACAGTAATATGCTATATTGATACTTGTTTCAACAGAAGCGAATAATATAATGGAGGTATATCAAACGAAAATAAATAAAAGTTAGCTAGTCTGTCTACTACTGCTACAATGACTAACAATATCCTATTCTAACAAGATATTATCTTAATATAAGCCGTTCTTAGAGGTTTTTTGACTGAATGGAAAGCTTCTGGTAGTCTACATTCACGTCATTCATCTACCTAGAGGTGTGTTAGGTTTCATTGTCCTGGTCAGATTATTTATCCAAAAAATATATCCAGAAATAAGACGAAATACTTATATTTATATGTTTGCTTTCAAGAAAAAGATGTATATAACACATTTAATATTTTAGTAAATTCATTTAGAAAATATTACCTACAGTTTTTTTTTGTCAATATCTGTCAAAACATCAAAAAAATCCTAGAATCAGATTGCAGCGCTAGCCACCGGGTCTAAATATGAATTTTAACCATCCAACAACCCACTTAAACACACACATAACAATAACCCACTCAAACACACACATTAAATCTATCAAAATCGGTCAAGCTCTTTAGGAGTTCAGTTCAGTGACTTACACACCTTATTCTAATAACTCGACCGCAGCGAAACCTATCGGATTCAAATCTTGCGATAAATCAACATTTATTGTGAATATGAGTTATTTTGCTCAATAAATAAAAACTAATTGATCACCACGCCACCTACCGGGTCCAGTGTGAATGTTGTCCATCCATCCAACTTACACATAAAAAAAACATGACTAAAACCACGGATAAAATGACATTTCAAAAAATTTAACCTGCCTAGATCGATTTATCGCTATCGCGTTTTCGAGATTCAGATTACTTTATTCAAGAATTGCTCGTAGATAAATTAACATTGTTAAATAGATTGTATTGACGATTCAAAAGTGTTCTCAGAAACCCATTTAAAAAATAATTTTTGATTTGATATAAAGGGTAAACGGTTAATTAAATTTAATAATTATTATCTAATAAATGTATAATAAAAAATATGTAAGTAGACTAATAAGGCTTTTTTACAAAAACTGTTGTAACAGATGTATCATAATAGGTACAACGGAAAATATATGTACGCTACGATTTCCAGGCATTTGATCCGTCACGACCATTTCATAATAAATATAATGGAAGGAAATTGGAGACCAAAAGAAAGCGTGGAAGACCTAGAACAAAGTATAAAGACCAACTCGAATTCATTCTCAAACTTTAGAACCGAAATGGTCGCGTACAGTGCGGTTTCAGAGAAACTTCCTACCGCGAACGCTTGGGTTGTGGAATGAGCTCCCTAGCTCCCTGCTAAGGTTTTCTCTAAGGACTACAATATGGGGTTCTTAAGAAAGAAGTTATTGGATTTTTGAAGGGTCGGCAACGTGCGAGTGATACCTCTGGTGTCACAAGCGTCCATAGGCCACGGTGACCGCTTACCATCAGGCGGACCGTGTGCTTGTTTGCCAACTTAGCAGTATAAAAAAAAACTGAAACAGAACTTAAAGGAAGAAAATTATAAGAGGGTGAAGGAATTAGCACTGGACAGAATAAATTGGAAACAGCAAGACCGACAATTGTCTGACACTTAAATAATGGATAATGACGATTTCCAGTGTTTCACCGCGGTAACTGCATGATAACATCGAGCCCGCTTGCCCAAATATTATTTTTAAAATCAGCTGTTATTGATTCATCTTACGTAATTTCTTAAAATATATATATATACTCTTTGCACGATAAAATCCGAAATAAAAAAAAATTGGTGGAAAATTAAAGCCACCCAAGTAGCTCCAACAGAAAGCAATTGACGACTACTGCTATCTACAAATAGTAATAGTGAGTGATATATTCTTTTTCTCTCCTTGATTAAAGGCTATACTTTAAGGCGCCATTAAAATAGCTATATATACACATATATATTTATAAATAAGCTATGCACTATTTTCCACATCTAGTTAGCAAGGTAAAGTGGCAATGGGCAGGAGTTATCAGAGCTTATTGTACCGATAACTGATGGGGAATATAGTTCTTAGGAAGCGCCCACGGGATGAAAGACGCAGCTTGGGAAAATTTAGTTAGAACCACAGGATTAAAGCTATTAAAGACAAGTAAAGAAGCACTCAGCTTCTGATTTGTTGGACGGCTAAACGGATTTTGATGAAATTTAGAATCAGAAAGTCATTTATAAAGTTTGCCCTTCTTTTGCCATGCAGAAAATGCATCTTTAAAATGCACATTTCGAGGTATGTGTATGAAAAATACTAATGATTTGTTTTGAATATTAAATAAAATAAGCCCAAATTTGGTACTCGAAAGTTTTGGGGATTGTTGATCGATGACTTTGGGTGAATTTAAAGTAACAGACATACGACGTCAACATTCTGTGTTTTTGAAATAATAAGGAGGACCAGGGAGGTTATTAACAGTCTCGAGTAAGCCAGACTCTGGAATTCAAGAGATTTTTTTAAAGTGATCTTACCTCTCAAATCCCGTGAAAGTACTTGCTTTAATTTTTGACTCGAATTTCTGAGTCTGGTTTACTCGAGACTGTTCCCCTGACATCCCAAAAACCATTTTTGGGAATTGAGGATGACATATTTCTGTGTTTTTGTATAATCATCCTTCAGGGGTCATATTGGAGGATAAAAATTTGCATGGAGTTCCACTACTCCTTTGTAAGGCTAACCCACTGCCTGTCATCGCACAGTGGGAAAGCAGAACGGCTGGGTTAACATGCAAACTTGATAGCTACAGGTACAGGTTGGTAGCGTTCTGCAGCATTGTTAAAGTTAATAAATCATTAAAACATATAGGCCTCAGATAGTTAACGCCAATGAGTTAAATTTGAAAGCTCCCATACAGGTCTATGCACTTCACCACAAGGTATCCGGCACCAATAAGTAGCCGTGACGCGGGGGCCCTTGAGAGTTGGGCGCTATATGGGCTGAGACTCCTTCAGAATCTTGCCCCAAAAGTCCGGTGAAGCAGTAATGGCTGCATCAGTCAACTGCAGTAGACCGTTCAGAAAAAAAAACTGCAACGTGAAAAGGCACGATTATCACATTGCTGTATTGTGTCGCAGAAACGTGGAACACTAAACACTAAACACGGTGACCTTAAAAGAGAGTGCATTTTACTGCTGAATTCAATTTGGAAAGATAACTTAGTGCGCTAATAACTGTATAGGCTGACCCATACATATAGATACGTAGCATAGAGGATCAGTAGACAGTCTAAAAATCTAAAGAGACGTAGTGGAAAGAGGTTTTGGACTCTGACCCACATCTTGAAACTATCTATTAATCCTATATATATGGCATTTCCTGTATAGATGGCACTTATTTTCTGAAAGTTTTTCAAGCGCTTTAGTATTTCGCATCATGTGGTTATCACAGTTTTGGGAATGCTGATTCGAAAGAGATTCGTCGGCTTACTTCTTTCTAGAAGTTGGGCGCATTTCACCAATCTGCTAGGGAAGAGTTCTCAACAAATAACAGGAAAAGTTACGACATGACAGTAAACATATTGTCTTGATCCATGTTCAATTTCAGGCCTACTGGTTAGAATGTTTTTCTATGTCTTCTAGTGTCTTTGCTATGACTACAAATAATGTAATTTCTAATTCTAATAAAATTGTATAACAAAATCCAGTATATTAATTTATTGTAGATATGTAAACAACAAGGAAATTACACAACTTAAACCATTATAGTATAAATGTAATACATATATGATACTTTTCGAGGTAAGACTGTGGTTATATTCGCGATCGCTCGATCTGGGAACTGACTATAAAGTCTAGTATATTGTACAAAAATCTCGTTTGATCATTTAGTTACCTTAGTTAGCCACCAACCGGTACAAGAACTATTATACTTTATTTTAATTAGCATGGTGCGAAATATAAGAGAGATTTTACTAAATCGCAGTCCCTGGTGACCACAATGAAGTTTATGAGCATGTAGTTACGAAGATATAAATTATATCTCTATGAAAAAACCAGCCAAGTGCGAGTTGGACTCGCGCACCGAGGGTTCCGTACCTACTACTATTTATGTAATCTACACTTTTGAAAGACCTATCCATAATAAATAATGAAACTGGTAAAGCTAAGAATTCTTGTCAGGACTTTGAGTTGATTGTAGATGATGCTAGTTTTAAAACAAATTCTGAGGTAGCAGTTGCCTTTGAACAGTTTTTTAGGAATATTCCATTCAAAACAACTGAACATCTAAACTCAAGTCCAAACAGAGCAGAAAAATTATTAAAAACTAGTGATCCTGAATGTAACGTTCCCTTTGTATTTAAAAACATTAGTCCTGCGGATATTATTAATACATTTAAAACATTAGAAATTAAAAACACCACAGACCTTAAGGGACTTTCTGTTAAAACTATAAATTCAATTATTCATGTTATAGCACAACCCTTAGCCATTATTTTTAATAGTTGTGTTGATAGTGGTGTGTTTCCTGATGAGATGAAACTTAGCAAAGTTATACCTCTTTTTAAATCAGGTAGTTCAACGGATCCTAATAATTTTCGGCCTATTTCAATACTACCTATACTCAGTAATGTTTTTGAAAAAATCATACTTTGTCAAATGTTAAGCCATTTCTGTATTAATGAGCTTCTTAGTAGTAAACAGTTTGGCTTTATGGAAGGCCACAACCGATGCAGGAGTGGCACTATTAAAAAATATATATAACGCCTGGGAGGATTCGCATGACGCCCTTGGAGTGTTTTGTGATTTATCTAAGGCATTTGACTGTGTTCAACATGAAAATCTCATCAGGAAGCTACATCACTATGGTATAAGAGGCAAAGCTCTCGACCTTTTGACATCTTATATGAGCTGGAGAGTACAGAAAATAGATGTCAACGGTGAAAGATCTCTGGGATCAGCAGTCACTATGGGAGTCCCTCAGAGCTCAATTTTAGGTCCTTTTCTATTTCTTATTTACATTAATGATCTCCCATAAAATGTAAAAAACCATGACATTGTCTAAATTGCTGATGACACCTCTTTGCTTTTTAAAGTTAAGAGACTACAGACATATTATAATGAATTAAATAATGCCCTTTCTAAAATTTAAAATTGGTTTAACGCTAATTTGTTACTTAATGAAAAAAAAAACCAAATGTGTTAAATTTACATTACCAAATGTTAGTCAGAGACAGACATGTATTAATATTAATGGCGAGCAATAAGAACTTGTTAATTCAACAGTCTTTCTTGGCATAACGCTGGACTCCAAACTTCAATGGTGTCCTCATATTCATAACCTAGCCAAAAAACTTAGCTCTGCTGTGTATACGATCAAGAAAATAAGACAATTGACCGATGTCGACACTGCAAAAATAGTATATTTTAGCTATTTCCATAGTTTAATGACATATGGTATCCTATTGTGGGGTAGCGCTGCTGATGTAAATACAATATTTTTGTTACAAAAAAGGGTAATTCGTGCTATTTATAAATTAGGATCTAGGATATCTCTGAGGGATAGGTTTAGGGAAGTAAAAATTTTAACTTTAGTGTCGCAGTACATATATGAAAATCTTTTATATGTACATAAAAATATCAATAGTTTCAGCGAGAAAAGTGACGTTCACAAAGTAAATACTAGAAGTAAAAATAAGCTGTTGGTGCATGATACACGTCTACACAAAATAAGTAACACTTTTATGGGGCAATGTATACACTTTTACAACAAAGTTCCCAATAAAATTCAAAATCTATCAATAAGTAAATTTAAATCTTTTATCAAGCAGGTACTTTGTAAAAAGGCATACTACAATATTTCAGACTATGTAAATGATAAAAATCCTTGGGACTGATGATGCTCAATTACAGGATGCATAGGTAAACCAAATTAAAATGGAAATAACATAAAATTGTACGACTAATTTTTTTTTATTTAAAACATTAATTGTATTTTAGTTTATTTGTATTATTGATAGTGTTTTTAAAAGAGTAACTATCGAGTTTCTTGCCGGATTCTTCTCGGTAGAAATCAACAACATTGTGAACCGGCGGGAAGGTGGGAGGGTTCAAAAAATAATATTTTATAACTTTGACGATTCAAAAGTGATTGTCAAATCCTTATTTGAATAAACCATTTTGACTTGACTTTGACTTTGACATAGATACTCGACACGTATTTTTATATTTTTTGTTGAAAAAAACATTTTTGAGTTTCAGTTTTAAGAATGGGGAACCCCAAAAAAATATTGTTTTTTTCTTATGTTTGTGTGAAAATCTTAATGCAGTTCACAGATTACCAAGTTTCAACAGTATAGTTCTTATAGTTTCGGTAAAAAGTGGCTGTGACATACGGACGGACAGACAGACAGACATGACGAATCTATAAGGGTTCCGTTTTTGCCATTTTTCTACGGAACCCTAAAAATGATTTATATAATGAATTAAACCATAGGCATTTAGGATTTATTTTTGAGGGTAGTTTATTCAGGATGTAATACAAAATAAAAGGTTTTTAGATACGCTTATTTATTATACTATTATATAGAATATAGGTAGGTATAGATATAACATATTATGTAGGTAAACCTGTTTATTGCAACTGGTAGGTATATTGATATGCGAATTATGATAGTTATAATTTAAATTTAAGTTAGGTTGTTATTTATGTTATAAAGTAGTTTTAATGCGAGTATGTTCTCTGACTGACCTTGTGTGTAGGTGTTTTACTTCGCCCTTGAAGTTAGTATACACCTAAAATTAAGTTCTTTATTTCATTTATGTAAATAAAATTACTAATGATGTACTAGGACTTTATAAGTCACTAGAAGTTGTTAAGTACTTTTCATCGCACTCGTAAACAGTGTCTTTACGTGCAGGCAAAGCGGCTGCTAAGACATTAAGGTGATGGCATACTCAAACGAGTTAAGTTGGCAAGAATTTGATTGATTTTGTTACATTCTCAAGTACACTTTTTGATGCGAAAAACATATATTTTATACTTTAAACCTTAATTAAGTAAATTTGCTAATATTTTTATAATTTGGCCTTTAAAACAGTTAGAAAAAAAAATAGTCTGACACTTTATTTTTGGGCATAAATTGAAATTTTTTGGAGATCTAAGAGCGATGTTCTATTCATTCTTACCTCATAAAATATATATTAATATGACCAAGTGAATTTGCTAATTTCATAGTTCTAAATAAATATTTGAATTTTATACCGACAAAAAACCGAGAAAATCAATTTTTTTTTGTACGTACGGTCACGTGGTAGCGCCTATCGTTCGTGGTTCTGTGTCTCTTTGTATGCTTCAGTAGTATAATAAGTCTTTGTACATGACGACGCGTTTTTGCTAGGGTATGCCATAGTCTTAAGTTACATACAACATTTTTGGTTGCAAAACGGACGGTTGACGTATATACACTACAATTATAAACACACACACAGTAGGGTAAAACGCCAAAATGTCGGCCCCATAACGCGAATACAACTTTCAGTCTAAACAACGCCTGAACCTTAAAGTTATTTATTGTTGAATTTGCTTTGTCAGGCTATTTGACTATACTTTTATGTTATTAGTGCCTATAAAAGTCTTAAATTACGTAATAAAGTATAATAAGCCTTTAAAATTTTGTAAAGCAAATTTCCCTAATTACAGCCTTTTTTATCCTAATGTCAGCCAGTAACGGATGACCTAAATCGTAACCTCTGCATTATATCAATAGACATTATTTATTTATGTTAAAATTTTATTTTAACATAAGTTAAAATTATAATACCTATTAAAATAGAAAATATATAAGAATATATATGTAGGTATTCTTGTTTGTCTTATGATTTTTATTTAAAACTGAAATTGACTAATAATAAATATAATAAAATAAATTATCAAAATAATCATAAACACATTATTCAACACAGTTACATGAATAGACTTATTGAGTCTTTTGAACTTAGGCTTATTTTATTTTGTTATTTTGTTATTTGAGCTTAGGCTGTTAGAGTAGTCTAATAACAGCCGTGATTTGTATAGTCTAGTTAAATAGCATAACTAGCATTTTGAGGTGCCTGAACTTTGGTCATTCAATTAACGGGTATCACACGCCTTACAAAATAAACTTTAAGAGCCCTAACTTAAGGTACTTATAAATCCCTGTGAGATCCAAGATTGCTGTCATCTTTCTTGTCTTAGCTGGATGCTGACATAAGGGTTTAGTAATAAAGTAAGGATCCTAACAACGGCCCTATTATATCTGTAACGAATTCAAAATAAACAGTTAAATGAAAAGAAAGAATATCCTTTATGTCGTTATTTCACACTCCGGAAGCAATAAGAAAACTATTTTTAAAAATATATAGTACCAGAGCGGTCGCTTCCTATCAAATCAGTGATAGAATTAGGCTGTAATGCAGCACACCGGCTTCTGCACACTAAACCATCGGTGTTTACGACATAAAGACACCTTATTGCATACATATTAAAACTAATTTTATAAATCGTCGCATCCTATTTGATGCCGAAACCTTTCTTTCACCTACACGGAATTTCGACCTAACTATGAGCTTAAACGTTTTAGGGGTCGAACTTAGGCGGGGGCCGAAATAAGGACGTTTAACCGTACCATAAAAAATGAACATGTATAGGCAGTTTGACAGATAAACACCAAGACCCCACCTCCAGACATGGGTCTAAAAACATCGTAAACGAACGCTTGACAGTTTGTTACAGATGATACTGAAATTTGATATTTTTGATACATTGGCTAAGCGAACATAATCATTCTTCATCCCAAAACAAATAGACCTTCAGACATACCAACCGGGGGATTCTCCTTGTTGTATCAAAATCCCGACTGTGACACGTAATCATTTTTATTACTTAGCAAACAATTTGGTTCCCCATTAGGCTCGGAGTAATTTCTTAACTCCAGCCTTGCATCACAGTTTGCAAATGCAGCTGTTTTCTGTAGTATTTCATGTGTACCTAATTTATAATGAAGTGTTTGTGTATTATTTATGGTAAATTTTGAACCGTAAAATCTTGAATGTATTGTTCTGATAATAAATATTTACATATTTTTTATATGGTTCGTTGATAGATTGTTTTGTAAGTACTAATACGTAAACAATTTTATCACAAATGTAGTTAAGTTTAATATTTGTCACATATTCGTTAGTTGTTTCCCAATTATTGTGATATCTTTTCATTCTCTAAATTGTAACGGTGACAACGTTTTATGCAAAGAACGAGTTTATATACTAAAACAAAACTTCGAAAAAAAAAGTATTTATAGATAAATCAAAAGTATATAAAGTTGTACACAGTTCACTATTTACAGTAGTATTCATTTTTTACCGTAGTTATTCACAATTTACCGTAGTATTTAAGCACAATCTATTAAATAAATTAGACAAAAATGGTCAAACGTCATTTACACACAGTCTCACATGTTCATATAGAATATTATGAAAGCGTCTATAGTATACTTACTTTCACGACCAGCTAATCCACACGTGTACCTCCTTAGTTTATGCCACAAATAGTTGGTTAACCTCTCACAACACATATTGAATGTTTGTACTTAAATAATACGGTCAAAAAACTATAATCAAAACGTCATTTTGTCACGAGAAATGCGCGAGCGCAAATTACTATCGTAAACCAAACGCGTCTGTTGTGTGCACATTACACGGCACGATTGATACGATCGGAGACCGGCTCTAGTGTGGGGACACGCTATGTTGTCCTCGACAATGCACTTTGATATAAAAAACAATAATAGCTTAATACTGGCTAGAGTGGCCGGCCATACGGCTGGCCGTGGCCACACGACACCACCAACTGATATTTTTACCACAACCAGTAGTAATTAATATCGATGACTGACGAAACCGATATAAAACAGATCAGTAGTATTTCTTAACTAACTTGGCTTTAACAACAGTTTTATGACCAGTGGCTGGAGTTTGACATGGCATTATGCGTAAGATTATAAACACACTTGAAATACAGCTAATAGGTAGGTATATATACGCTTTAAACAATACTCTTCAGTTTTATTTTGACAACATGGAATTGTACCATACTGAACATAACAATACTACATCTGGCACCTGACCTAATAACCTACCTAAAAATAAAAATGTGTAAAACGGGCCAAGTTCGAAACAAAGCACGAGCGGTATCGACAACTTTGTCGATGAATAACACCTAATTAGGTGCCAAGTTAATGTTTGTGTTTAAAAATTTGCTGTTCTTACATTTTTTTTCCTTTGTACGTTTTCAATGACCTACCTCGGTGCTAAAGTTCAAGTTAAACTCACTGTTCAAGAGACTCTCTTGTAAGTGGTCAAGAATTTTGATGTCAAATCAGTAGTGATAATGGAGAATATAGTACGTCAATGTTTCGAAAATCGTAGAAGCTCAATGTCAATGTTTCGAAATTTAAGATTTTCGTAAATCGGAAGACTTATGTTCACGACTAGCTTATTCCTGAGACTTCGTCCGCGTGGACTTGAACAAAAAGAAATCTGTGTAGTATGGTTTTACAGACAAAAATTTCGAAATTCTCTTACTAATTTTCATCCTACATTTTGCCTTCTAGTGTATGATTTTTTAAAACGGGGAAACACGTTGATCTTTATTTTTAGCATTCGCTTTATAAATGACGAATTTCCAAATCAACTGCCAAGCCCCCTTTTACCTCTTTAAGGAATTAATTTTGCAAAATCATTTCTCAGTGCCCCCTTGCATTATAACAGAAACACAGAGGTGCAAAATATAAAGTCTCCAGACACAAAAGTATCGGAGTAATCGTACACACTTTCATTCCCTAGTTTGCTTTCTATGGGATAATTTTCCAAAAACAATGAAATACATCAGTTTCAATTTTTAATCTTTAGGCGAAATCAAATACCGAGTTTTATGTATTTAGTTTTAATATTGACGGATTTCCATACAAACTACTAATCACTATTTCACCTTTTTAGGGAATGAATTTTGCAAAATCTTTATTAATGTTCGCTTAAAATTAAACCGAAACCGAATGCAAAATTTAAGTTTTCATCCCCTTTTTAGTCCTTTAGGGGATAATATTTTGAAAACGGTGAAACATGTTAATCATTATTTTTAACTTTAAGGGCTAATACCAAGTTTTATATGCATTTAGTTTTAAAAATGACTAATCTCTTAGTTTAGTTATAGTTTTAATAGGCTTACTAACTAATAATTATTATTATTTTCAACTAAAAAAACTAGACTAACTAACGTCACAGAATAAAGAAAATAGTTCCTTTAAACAGTTTGTAAACATTTAACTCAAAAAGGCTTTAATCGCAGTTACTCTTGCTAATTTGTGACGCATTCATGTTATTGTGGCTCTACCGGTAATACTTTGGACGAGTTATTGTTCTATAATAGTGCTGTGAAGTGCTATTCAATGTTATATTAGTAATTTTTGTATCCTTTATGATACAATTAAGTCATATTAACATTTATTTTGGCATTGTTATTGAGGACCGTGGACACTGGTTGTTGTTTTGTTTTGTGTGACACATTTGTGTCTGAAAATAAAAAGAATGAGATTTTTTAAGACTGTTTATTAAGTAGTTGCATAACACTTGGCCATCACGACATTTATCCTGTATAGGGTAGTAAGAGATGTAACGAACGTATGCCCGTTATATCCATGTATCACCGATGTTCCCACAACGTGATGGTGCTGGTGGTGAGCCTAACGCCGTACCGGGCACAAACCAAGTTGAAACTACTTTACAAATAACAAATTGTAACAACATTCGTTGACTCTTGTCGGGAGTCTAACTCGGGACCTTTGAAATAGAAGCCCTACACTCTACCACTGCCCCACTACGTCCTTGACAGTTATTGAAAACTGAGTTATGCGTCATTATTATGTAAGATTATGTAGGCAATAAAATTAACCAGCGATTACAAGTAAATCAAATACTATATTTAGTGGAGCTTTTCAAACGTCTGGTTGATTTAAAGACTTGTTTTTTTTTTTTGTTTAAAAGATTTTGCGCCTAGGTACAGAGGGCCACAGGCTAAAGTATAACATTGTGGTTTTGAACCCTATGATATTTTTTAATATTTATCCACTATTTAACATACATTAGTTAAATTTCTGAGCATGTAATTTTATTGGCTTAATATTTAATAAATCTACCTAAATGCACCGAGTTCACATAGCAAACTTTTAGTTGTGGCCCTGGGCCATTCTTTGCATCGAATTGTAGAAAGTATGTAAGTAACTTTGCGAGTTTTGGGTACTTAAATGACTTCGTAAGTAATTTTTCAATGGAATTTACACCACACATGCGCGTTGAAAGTACCTTCATGCAGATCTAAAATTACAGTTGAAAGTCGCGAAGATGTTGGATTAGTGACCTGCTAGACGTGGTGCAAACGAAACTTTGTAATATATACGACAGACAGTAAAATCTATATGACGCGTTCTCATTTTGAACAGCACGGTTGGTGGTAATATATGTGAACTATATTTCCTCATAGGAATTAAGTGTTTCAAAAATGTTACCGGCCACTTGCATTTTATTTTTCATTTAGAATGATTTTGATGTTAAAGCTAGTGCTAATTATGGTGAAATTTCTTTGACCAACTGTAATGATTGTTATATAAATTTCAATTAAGCGTCTTATACATTTAGATTTACTATCTTTTAATTTCCACGTAGATGTAGTATTAAGCACTATGTATCACTCGGGGTAAAGTGCGATTCCTACCTCGTGTGTATTTAAGACTTAAACTACATCTTCGTAAGTAAACAGTCATTTACCCTTCGGTGAACAATGCACAATTTATTTATAAGATTAGTGAAAATCATATTAACAGAAATTCACTATACTTCTAGCTTTTGCCCGCGGTTTCAGCCGCCCTTAATTTGTTCAACAGCAACTCCTTAATAATAGAAAAAACTCAAACTAGTAGCCTTAGTCCTTCCCAGGGACTCAAACTTCCTTTATGCCAAATTTGCCATCAGTTCCACTCGCCCTAAATTCGATTAACGGTGTAGGATTTCGACAATTAGTATAAAAAAAAGACTCACACTTGACGTTTTCAAGTTGCATATGTTCTTTTTCGGAACTCAAACTTGACAAATTTCGTCTTAATCGGTACAGCAGTTTAAGCGTTAATAGATAACAGACTGACAGACTGACAGAATTACTTTCGCATTTATAATATTAGTATGGATTATAACATACATATTATACCTACTTTAAAAATATTTTTACAACAAAGCGATATTATAATTCTCGAAACAGGTATTCTTTTTCTTAAAATGGACATTAATGTTTTTAAATAACCATTCATGATTAACATCTTTTAAATCTTTATCTCTGTAGTTTACCAAAAAAAAAAGACTTATAAAAGGTATTTTTTTCCTACTAATTGTTTTTCAGAATAAATGTTATTTCCTTGCAGCAGTTTTACGACCTGCTGATGGTTGACCATACAAAATCGATTTCGATCCGCTTGCATACTAACTGTAAAAAAATTATACACAGCTAGTGTTTGACCGTGGCTCGTACCGCATGTAATTGGATTAAATTGGCGGTATTCGTATAGGAACTCTAGTTTGGGATCAAAACTATCGCACGTCCTTTTTATTCCATCCAGCTATTGCTGTCCCACAATCACTTAACTCGACTGTTTCCACCAAAAATTCAAAAGTTCCCGCGGGAATGACTATAACAGAGTTTAAAGAACAATAGATGTAGCTATAGCAAACTTCATTAGTATAATTAAGGAGTTCCACGCCGATAACTGGGCGGGCGGAGCCCCTGGCAAAGTCTAGTATCAAATATTAGCTTATTACCACTATTCTGTAGCAAGCATTTACTAAGCTTCAAAAATGACGGATTTCCATACAAACTTCCAACTCCCATATTAGCTAGATTTTTGTGCTCGCCTACTTTATAATATATATATTAGGTATATGATATATTATTGAGACCTCAAGTCAAAATATTTAGTAGGTAGGTTTCGATCTTTAAACTAGTTAACTAAAATACTAATGGTGACCCAGAAGCTGAAGTATGGTCGTGTAGGTATTTTGTCTGTGGTACTGGCCTGATAATGTTCGTACTAGACAAGCTCCCTTCTATCACAGCTGCTTCCAAACACTTGTTCTCATAGCATATTTTTTTCCATCACATTTTTCTTCAAACATGATTAAGATTATAATAAACGATACTTAAGTTCAGAAATAATACAAAAAAAGAAATAAAAAAACTGTTAACACGCTTCCTGACACTTAGCCGCTTTAGTGATAAAATTATTATTTTACGGAAATTTTCACAAAAAATTTACATGTATAACTTGTTCAAATTCTTGTAGCTAAAATCTTCGTTTCCTTTTCTCGTGAAGATTCCTTAACATTCCTTGATAGAAAAATCTATTAAACTATGAAAGCTTTACCTCTCACAATCAGACAAGGCCAAAACTTACACTGCTTCAAAACTCAGGTTTAAAATTACTATCGATTACATAAATATTTATTATTTTACGAATAAGACATGTTATTTTGTTCAAGTCAAAGTCAAAGTCAAAATGGTTTATTCAAATAAGGATTTTACAATCACTTTTGAATCGTCAAAGTTATAAAATATTATTTTTTGAACCCTCCCACCTTCCCGCCGGTTCACAATGTTGTTGATTTCTACCGAGAAGAATCCGGCAAGAAACTCGATAGTTACTCTTTTAAAAACACTTAAATAAACTAAAATACAATTAATGTTTTAAATAAAAGATTTTTAGTCGTACAATTTTATGATACCTATGCATCCTGTAATTGAGCATCATCAGTCCCAAGGATTTTTATCATTTACATAGTCTGAAATATTGTAGTATGCCTTTTTACAAAGTACCTGCTTGATAAAAGATTTAAATTTACTTATTGATAGATTTTGAATTTTATTGGGAACTTTGTTGTAAAAGTGTATACATTGCCCCATAAAAGAGTTACTTATTTTGTGTAGACGTGTATCATGCACCAACAGCTTATTTTTACTTCTAGTATTTACTTTGTGAACGTCACTTTTCTTGTTGAAACTATTGTTATTTTTATATACATATAAAAGATTTTCATATATGTACTGCGACACTAAAGTTAAAATTTTTACTTCCCTAAACCTATCCCTCAGAGATATCCTAGATCCTAATTTATAAATAGCACGAATTGCCCTTTTTTGTAACAAAAATATTGTATTTACATCAGCAGCGCTACCCCACAATAGGATACCTCAATAGGATAGGATATGTCATTAAACTATGGAAATAGCTAAAATATACTATTTTTGCAGTGTCGACATGTGTTTTATGTATACGTCTATGTAGTAGGTACTACATGTAAGTATATGTATAATTTTTTTGTCATACTGTATATAATATGTAGTAACTTGTATTATGTCTTATTCATATATTTTATTATAATAACGCACTTGTTTTATTTATTACTATTTATATTTCTTTCTTGTTTCAAATTGCGCCTACTCTAAAATCTTATTCTACTAGAATTTCTCTATCCAAAGGTAATTTGGAATAAATCGCTTAGTAGCGATAAGACCGCGTCAATTGCATTTCCCCAATGAATTGTTTGTACTACTTTTACATTCTTTGTGCAATAAAGTATTAATTACATAAATGGTTTACCTAGAAAAACCAAGACAAGTTTATTCCACAGCCACATAGTTCACAGATCCAAAAAACGATGGGAACGAAAGGTTCAGTGTAGTTTGGAGATTGTAATCCGAAAAATGCAGAGTGGGTCAAAACTTCATTGCAAATATTATTTTTTAAATTGTGACTGCAGCAATTAATTTTCGATAGTGTCAGCTACAATTAATTTCTTTTATATTTTATTTGTGACTGCTGCAATTAAACATATTTTGATAAATTAATTAACGCGATAGCCACTATTAATTATTAATTGCAATAAACTTTTGCCCAACTTAGTTATGGCTGCCAAAAGTCGTTAGAAACTCAAACAGCTTAAACCCATTTGTATTGAAAATTTAAGTCGGAGGCCCGTGTACAGCAGTGGACATTTAGCGAATGATAATACTAATCTTGCAGCAGCTTAACCAAAACATTAGTATCTAGGTAAACATAGAAATAAACATATTTAAATTTAATGTAACAACAGACGGGTTTGGGATTTTTGAGCTTTACAAGTATTTTAATAGCCATAAAATAATAATTATTTTTAAAGAATAATATTAGTTTCAATGCAACTTTGAACCTTGAAAAACCTGCGGTAGAATTCCTACGCCGATAATTATCGTGGGCGGAGCAGCGGGCAAAAGCTAGTCGATATACCATAAGCAATATAATGTTTACATATGGTATTATTGTATTCTATATTTGATACCTAAAGCTTAAGTTAAAATATACCTACAAAATTTGTCTCAATTTATTTTTGGAATAAGGAAATTGGGGCAAATTATTTCTCCGCAACAGCTTTACTTAAATATTCTGTATAATGTAGCGTTTTGTAGCAAAGACAAAGGTCGAGATTGTAGACAGATTGGCGACCAATTTAAACACAAGTTTTGCAGCAAAATGAAAATGTATGAATGAATAATTAATAAAGATCTCTGACATTATAATGTTTTTGAGGTTCATTAGCATTTTATTTTAAACGTATATATATATTGTTTTTAATGCTGTACTTACATACTTACGTGTATATTTTTTTATACTACTAAGATGGCTAACAAGCTTGCGGTCTGCCTGATGGTAAGCGGTCACTGCAGCCTATGGTATATTACTGTACCGCCTCTTACTATATAGCCGCAGTGTATTACTACAAACGTGTATGAATTTTAATATAATAAAAGCAACACGTTTTTAAATTTTAAAGTAAATGGTAAACAAATTAAATGTGTAAAATTTATTCTGGAATACCTCGCATAAAATTAAGTTAAGCCAAAATGTTTTTCTTTTTTAGTTTGAAATAGGTTAGTAGGTAGGTACCTATATATAGCAGTAAATGTCACGATTTGTCTATGTATTGTGTCTATTTATTCAGTTATGTTTATATTCTGTATATTTTTAAGTACTTGGGACGACACGAATAGGTGCGTCCATATTTTTGCGGCTTTATTATTTTTTAGTCTTGTTTTGGAAAAATTCAATATTTTGAGCCTTTACACTTGGACACAACCCTATTAGCACTTCATGCACACTTTAGTTCAACTGAATCTTCTGTCCAGATTTTCCTGGGTTAGTGTCGTGTTTGATCCGTTCAAAGTCGTTCTAGAATCTACATTTGCATGCTGGAATCGAGTTGCAAGAGATAACAAGTGAATCATCTTCCAATTAAAATGAATTGTTTTTTTATGACCATAACATGATGAAGCGTCACGACTTTAATATCCACAACGGAATATTTTAAAATGATGTGTGTATTCCGATTAGTTCCAAACGTCATGCAGTTGTTAAAACAATTTTAAAAACGATATAACAAATATTTCAATGCTTTGAGAAGTATTTATTCACTAAACACACACTACATGTACCTATGACCCACGGCGAGAAGTCCCAAGAAGCCCCGAGAAGCATGAATGTGACTGCATGGTTTCTCGCCTTCTCGTTCTTGTGCTCGCCTGTTCTCCGATCGATGTCGGTTTTTAACGTGAATCAAAGGATTTCTCTACTACCTTTGTTATTTGTGGTTGTACCACCATTGGTATCCCGGTTACTTTTGCTAACATTGGTAACCCATTCTGCCACCAGTGGTACTACGGTTACTTTTTCATAACCTTGGTCCCTAAATGGGACCACGGTTAGTTTTTTCTAACTCTGGTACAACCGGGTTGTCCACCGGAATCCCCTAATAAGATCCCCTGGATAACCCAGTGAACTAGTGCCTTTATTGTAAACAGTACTAAAAGCCTTACTACTGCTAGTGCTATTTACAAATGATGACACTACCATGGCACCATGGCTATGGTCGTTCATAACGAACCATTAAGGGTTCCGTTTTTGTGATTTAGCAACCCTAAAAAACGTATTGCTTACACTTATATAGTAAATACTTTTTTTTTTAACCAGGTGCGTGTTGTCTCGTGGGAATTCAATATTTTTTACAGTACAAAGTACCCTATATTGACCCCGACACTACTATCTCGAAATATTTTTCAATTTAAAAAAAAAAATCAAGTCATTTATAGTTACTGAGTTTACTAATTTCGGACAGGCAGACCAATATCATTTTGACGTTAGAATAACTGACGGATAATATATCAAAAAACGAAAAAGTCGTAAATCACAGCCTGACACTTCAATTTTATTTATTTGACTTGATGTCTTGACTATGTGTCATTAAGCTGTTTAAGAATTAAGATGAATGCCTTAACTTTTTTATCAACATAGTCATGCCTAAAACACCCGGGCCAATGTCGATGCCAAACACTTTTTTATCGTTGAATCTTCTTTCCTTATCTTCGAAGTTTCTGACCCATATCGGTTGTTCCTGTGGATAAAGGAACAACATACCCATCATCATATCTGTCAGTAGGACATTTAATGTTTTTTGTAGACATTTAAGTCACACAGATAACATTAGAGTCATCGCGATAAACTTGCAACATACTGCAAACTATGATAATTTTATTACCATCTAAGAATAATTACTTTATACTTTATCACTGTTAACGTTAATTGCTTATGCAGGCGTCTCTAGACCGGCCGTTTTATAAATGTGTATAAATAAAGAAAAATATTTTTGGAAATTACACACAGCTCCATCTGGCCCCAAAGTAAGCAAAGCTTGTGTCATGGAGACCAGACAACGGATACAGATGCATAAATACACCCAAACTCAAGACACACACGAATGTTTTTTATCACATAAATGTTTGTCCTGTGCGGGAATCGAACCCACACCCTCTGCACAGCGTCAGCCACACTACCAACTAGGCAGTGAGGGAGTTAGGCCCTTAGGAAGGGGCCGTTACTTTCTCGTTATAATGATGAAGGCCTATACTTTTAACGGTGTGGAACTCTAGAGGGTGAGACAGGAGGGCTTAGCATGACTTTACTATCATATAAGAAACGTATCGTTACGTTTTTGACGTAAAGCAAACAATTTCGTATGAAATATGTAACAGTGCCTAAGCAAAAGTATCTTTTTCATGCAAAACCTCGCTTGACGTCAGTTCACGTTATAGGTATAGTAAAACTTATGATTACCGATTAAGACGATGACGACGTATACTTTGCCTAAGTGGGTAATTATTTAAGCGAGAATAATTGAGGCCTCTATGGTGAGACGCAATGACGAAAAGAAATGGTGCACAAAATTTAAAGAGTAGGTACTTATATTACTTTATCTGTAAATTTACAGTCATTACTATTTCATTCAAAATATTCTTTGGCAAATCCATACTTATATTATAAATGCCGAAAGTAATGCCTGTCTGTAACCTCTTAAGACTTAAGATTAAAATGTGGCATGGAGGTAGTAGAGGGAGGTTAAAATTACATATCAAAACAAATCACTTGCTACAATATAAGTTACTTGAAAATGTCAAGAGTGAGTCGGTTTTTAGGGCTTCGTACCCAAAGGATAAAACGGAACCCTATTACTAAGACTCCGCTTCCCGTCCGTCCGTCTGTCTGTAACCCGGCTGTATCTCATGATCTCATGAACCGTTATAGTTAGACCGTTGAAATTGTCACAGAAGATGTATTTCTGTTGCCGCTATAACAACGAATACTAAAAAATAGAATAAAATAAATATTTAAGGGGGCTCCCATACAACAAACGTGATTTTTATGCTCCTTTTTGCTAGATATTGATAACGGCAACAGGTAAAAACTTGAAATATTCACAGAATACTTAGTTATATATTCACTTTAAAATATAATTAATTAAAATAAAGCAAATATTTAAGGGGGGCTCCCATACAGCAAACGTGATTTATATATATGATAATGGTATGGAACCCTTCGTGCGCGAGTCCGACTCTCACTTGGCCATTTTTTTTCTATAATAGGAGTTGCCGTTGAAATCATACACCGCTCACTGAATTTAGGGCGGGTGGAACCGCAGGCAAATTTAGCATGGAGATAGTTTGACCCGGGGCAGGACATAGGCTACTTGACATCGTCAAGTGTTTGTCGGTTTTTTTTCTATAATTGAGGAGTTGCCGTTGAAATCCTAGACCGATAATCGGATTTAGGACAGGTGCAACAAAAGCTGGGTGTAGCAAAAACTGGTAAAAATATCGCTCAAATAAACGTCATATTCTTGCTAATTACTCAGTGAAAATATAAAAGTAAAAGTATATATATGGACCAAAATGAAACAGTTAAAGTAAAAAAAATGCGTGGATAATTGTATTACCACGCTGAACCTTTTCATGGTGATATGTTTCCGACAAACGACCGTCGATTTAAACATATTTCCTCACATGCCTCAATCAACAAGGATATTTTGCGCTTAGGAGCCGAGAATATTTATAACTTGAAAAAATTAAGTCATATATAAAACACATCTTCTGGCTATCAAAGTAATATGATCTATTTGCAATGTACTCTGTACTTTTCCCCCTTTTAGTACAGGATTCACAGTTACCTACAGTCCCTCGTAGAAGCAAAAAACGTTAAAATTTTCAAAACTACATACATATACATACATACATTAGTTATGGAACATCTCATGTGTTTATTATGGAACCTTGAAACCGTGTTAGAATTTATATAAATTTTGGCTGCTCAATTTGTGATTCCTACGAAATACGCGAGGGATTTCAAAACAAAAACAGAAATAAACTGTGTTATTTGCATAAACAGCATTACGAGCTGATGTGTTTGCGGCATGACGTGAACGATCTGTCACGCTGCTGTGGACCAAATCAATGTCATATACCTACATAAATTTGAGAGAAGAATATATACATACTTATGTCAAGGGTAGCACAACAGTGTAAGCCGGATCAGCTAGGCATGTTTGCCACCTTAGTGGTATAAAAAGAAAAAAAAAAAGTAAATAAAAGTTCCATAGAATGTGAATTATTGCCGATATATAGGAGTGAATTGATTTGTGAAAAAAGGCTGTTATAATGTAGGTATGATTTGGATGTGAGTGTATCCAGCCATTGGTTACTCCTTTCTAGGTAATAAACTATAACCTTTAAGATACTACTTATACACGTGTGAAACGATTTCATCCCATTTTTAGGAGTTAGAATCAGTTAACTAGCAAGTTCTTTTAAAAAAAAAACTATTCGAAATTAATTAATGAGGCCAACGATCACCAGCAGACATTTAATTAAGAACAATGACGCGTCTCCTAAATGACACCCATTCCCTAGAAAGAGAAATGTTCTTACCTTATAACTGTGCATAATATAAAATGACCAATCTAAATAACCCCCACGTGAGGAACTTCTTTGGGAACTACATACGCCAAACGCTAATGTTAAATTGTTATTTATGTAGCAGGTATGTATGTTTGAAGGAGAGGAGAAAGGAAGACGGAAGAAGTGATTTCATGTCCGGTCTGACCTCGCAGAGTATCTTGACCGTGCCCTTTAGAATTATTTATGCAGTCTTCGTCGTTAAGAGAGAACGTCATTAAAGTCACGGTTTGTTATTGCTCCAGTCAACAATATATTGTAACTAAATAATTCACTGTAGTCTAGCAACGAAAACTGCATTGCGATGATTATTTTTGTTTTCAAAGTTTACTTTAGGAAATGGAGATTTTGGATGTACAAAAACATGTTATAATTTCAAAATTTTCGCTTTAATTCTAGTAAAAAAATGTCCTCCGTTACGTCTGTCTACAAGTTTGTCTCTGCCCAAGTTTGGTTGATAATACTGAAAGATTTTTAGAGATAAAAACAGTTGTTGTTACAGAATATAGGAAAAGAAGTTTTAGGAAACACCTTTATGGGCTGTTTTAAATTGTAGGCTGTAGCAAAACAACGTAGGCCAGGTCAGCTGGTTTACTTAGAAATGTAAGATTTTGTAGTGATGTTAAGATGTGTGTTAGTCAGTTATGGGTGAACAGCTATTTAAAATTAAAATGAGAATTTAAACACATATAGACCATGAATTAATACATAGGATACTTTTTATCGATGAAGAGTTTCCTGCAGGAAATATAGTATGTATAATAGTTCCGTCCGCCATAGATTTGGTTATCGGCGTGGAACTTCTTAATTAACTCCTTTATTATACTATTAAAGTTTTCTCCTAATGAAGTTAGCTAAAGCTAAAGTTCGTTTAAGCTCTGTTATACTTATTTCCGCGGGAACTTTTGAATTTTTCGAAAAAAAAAGTAGCCTACCTTTTATTCCAGGACCTAATCTATATGTGCCAAGTTTCATCCCGATCCTTCCAGGGGTTGAAGCGTGATTAAGTCACAAACGTTCAAACTTTCACATTTATAATATTAGTAGGATAGGATGGGATAGTATGTAAATATGCCAGCGGCTCCACCCGCCTTAAATTTATTTATCGGCACGGGATTCATACGTCAACTCCTTAATTATGCTAATGAAGTTTGCTGTAGCAAGCTATAGCTGTGGCTATTGTTCATTTAAGCTCGGTTATAGTTATTTCACTATAAAAACTATCTCTATCTCCATGCCAAATTTCATCTAAATCGGTTCAGGGGTTTAAGCGTGATGAGGTAACAGAGAGACAGAGAGACAGAGTTACTTTCGCATTTATATTATTAGTATGGATATACGAGTAGCATTAATCCGGTTACATAAATCTTGCCTCCACACAATTTTTGTAGCCCTTGCTTTTGGGTAAAATTCCGGATGCTATGTAGTCAATGCGGGAAAAATTTAAATGACTGTTTAAGCTACGGATTGGGTGCGGGCATACCCGGTGCCGTTTATTAAGTTTGAGTCCAAAGAATTCTGGATGCTTATAATTCAACCCTAAAAGCCATATTTATGGAGAACATAATTTTCAAGAATAATTACCAACATAAATGTTACCTAATAGTTACATCAAAGAAGCAAGAAAATATTCCTTGTAGGGATAAGAAGAGCTTAAACATCAGAGTTGTAAATTATAACAAGTGAGTAATGTAACGTGAGGCACATATAGATCCTTTTTACATATATTTGTGTATGAGCCAAGTTCAGATGTTATACATAAATAATCTAAGGAATGCTGCTAGTCTGGGAGCAACCCTTTTAAATATTTAAGGTTCAGAAGGACACAAGTGTGTCGGAATCAGGTCTGTTGATACTTAGGATCTCCATTCGGGATACAAATTAACTGAATAAGTAACGTGGTAGTTTTGGTGTAACCGATTTCGAATAGAGGGTTACAACTTGCCTACCATTTTACTAATGCTGAATTATAGATTTCTTTTCTAGTCCTTTTTTAATCATAATCAGTACCATATCGACACTTAAACCAGAAGGGATTGGTCAGTGTCAGTACGTATTAGGTGGTCTATTGCCGACTGGCGGGCAGAAACCAGCTTTGAAATTTGCAATTTGTAACAATCTTATTTTCTTTTAGCGGGAATCGAACCCTGAACCTTTGACATGTCAGCGCAGGACTCTACAAATTCGCCACGTATAGGTATGATCTTATGCCAAGAATTCAGCCTAACATAAAGATCTCTTGCAAACTTAGCTCATTCTACGGTCTGATTAACAATTTTACACTTAAACCATGAAAAAAAAAATCAAAGCATTCGAGATACAGTCTGCGTATTGTTTCTAACATGCTTTTAAATAATAAAGGATATGTAATATTATTAAGGTATTCGTAAAATAGTCGTTTATAACCTATTTAACGAAAAGGTTTATTAAAATAAAGTAATTAAGAATAATTGATTATTTTTGCTGGTTGCTAATGGCTTGTATATGTAGATATATATATAACCAAACGAGATTACGGTAAATTAATCTGATACACGTTTGTTAAACATGAATATGAATTTAACATGAACCTTTACATTTCGACATCTGACAAGGGTTGAATCAAATTCGGTACATTAATGTTAACATTATTAATATTAATATTGGTAGAACAAATATTTAAACATAATTTTCAATTAATAGAAACTACAAAAATGTATTACTGCCACCAAATATATGAAAATTTCAGTTAAGGCAAAAATAATTAGAATGTACAATATATATATAGTGTACATACGACCGCAACTATAAATATGATCATGTCAACTCAACTCATAACTAGCCAAAACATAAATAATTAAAACACATAAATAATTTAAAAAACTACTGTAATTTCCATTGACAGATTTATTTAATATAAGGCAATAATATAACCTGAACAAATAGAAATTGATAAATATTTATTGTATATTTTAATTAATTTTGCATTGAAAACCATTCCATTAAATCAAAATACATACAGCAAAACTTTTTCTGTTTTCAATAATCGAAGATAAAATTTATTAAATTCATCCAATACCTACATGTTGGTCAACTTTTATAAGCTATCCACTAAATCTCACACTACAATATTTAGTTTAGGATAGTTTTTTTTTAATGAATTCAAAAGAAACATTTTTTTATACCACTAAGGTGACAAACTAGCTTACGGTCCGCCTGATGGTAAGAGGTCACCGTAGCCTATGGTCGCTGCAACACCAGGGGTATCATTCGCGCGTTGCCGACCCTCCAAAAATCTAATAACTTCTTTCTTGAAGAACCCCATACTGTAGTCCTTAGAGAAAACCTTGGCAAGGAGCTCTTACCACAACCTAAGTGTTCGCGGGAGGAAGTTTCTCTGAAACCGCACTTTACGAGACCATTGTTTCTACCGTGTCCAAAATAAGACATTATCCTGATAGCGTATTTCCGGACGATATGTCGCGATTTTTATTGGCCAGGTTTTGTGCTTTGATAGCTGAATTGGTAGAGTTCTTAGACGGACTGTAATGTTTGTTGCAGATTCGAGTCCTGGCTCAAGGTTAATATTTTGACTGCAACTTTATTATAGGCATATACTACTTATAGGCATTTATGTGATATTTTCTTCTAAGTCTACAACCTTCGAGGAGTCTTAAACGAGGAAAGATTATTTCTATGTATGCTTTTTTATAATTTATTTCCTAGTTCGATGCTGATTCGTAGTTTTTTAGGATTCATGTGCTATAGCTGTGTAAGTATCTAAAGTTGTAAATATATTTGTGTTTGTATTGAGTCTGGGTGATTTATATTTAAAATCAGTACCTACAGCAACACAGCAAAGAATATATATGTCGCAGGCAAATCGTATAAGTTGCCGTTTTACAATTTGCCTAGGCAGATCGTAAAGTATGGAATAGAATTTATCATATAACTGAACATATTATTATATAAAGCTTGGCTGGAACGCTCCGCATCTACGTTTACAAAAGATAAACTGAACCTAATCTAACATACATGACTTATACAATGCGATTGATGTTCCTTTCCTTTCCATACGTTACGATCTGCCTAGGCATATTGTAAAACGGCTAATTATACGATTTGCCTGCGACATAATATATATAACGACACACGACCATTTGGATACTCTTCGTGGGTTAACAAAACAGCAACTCTGAAAGAAGTCGGTGGTGGCCGAGGGGTTTTAATTTCACTTCACGTCCCAAGTGGCAGACGTTCGACCTGGGGTCGGCGTGTACCAATGAGTCTTTTTTTAATTTCTCAAGTACACTAATTATTTATTCACACCAATGGCTTTTCGGCGAAGAAAAACATCGTGAGGAAACCTGCATACGTCAAGAAAAAAGAAAGACGTATGTGAAGTCTACAATCCGCACTGGGCCCGCGTGTGGGCTATGGCCAAAATCACCCTCGCTTATGAGGATAGGCCGTGCCCAAACAGTGGGGATGTATGAAGGCTTGGGGGGTTTTAATGAAAATTAGTTTCAAGCCTGGCTGCAAGTTTAAACTCAATCTATTTCGGTTGTCTTGACTATATGAATAAAGAATTGTATATTCGTATGCTTCAACTAAATTTTATATACCGATTTTATAATTTCTAGTGAATCTTGGATTATATTCTATTGGAAATTGGCCTGCAATTTCAGTTCTTTAATCGAGCACTACCTATAAATACTAACTAATTTCAAGAATCAAAATCACCGATTTGTAGCAATTCTTGATCGCCGCAAGATTTTACGACTGAAATAAGATTCAATTGTTAGCCTGCTGGTGTGCGCATTATGAATGCAACATAAACCGTGGCAACAATTTATTGTTTGTCGTGTGTTTCTCAGCCACAAAAAGAGCAAAAATATTGTGAAACATATACAATCATTCAACGTCTATCTGTAATTTTGTGTCCATATATTTGGCATAAATTCTTCGATTCTCTATTAAAATAAGATTTGATGAGTTTTCGAGAATTCTGTATTCAAATCTTTTATCAGTTTAAAAATAATTTAAGATGGCGGATCCATTATGCTGAAAAATTTCAAGAAATAATCGATGTCAAAGTTAAAGTCAATTTTTTTTTTCAAATTAGGTGCTGCATTCATATTTTTGTCAGTATACAACATTGTTTTTATGGCGGATCTAATATGATGTGCATTGTTTTCCTAAAATACTTCAATACCAAAGAAAACTTGTAGGGGTTTAACTAGTATCAGAATTGCCGTTTTTGCTACGTTGTTTAATGACTAAGTAGTTTTAATAGGTTTTAATGGCTTATTCAGGGTACTATACCAAAGTTCGACGTAAAAAAATCTGTTTATGAATAAAATCAGCATGTTTTCATAGTGTGAAGACGACAGACAATACCTGCGGGCAGCCATTAGCCATAGACCGAGCGAGTGGAACTAAACTCATCACTCATAATTCTTCACGATTGTCAAGCAATTTGCAATATAATGACCATAAAGACAAATGAGCCAATTTGAGGCTGTTACCCGAAAGGCTTTCAGGCGTTACAAGAAATATTTGAAGTTATGAATTGAATTTTAGTAAATGCGAATAAGGAAAAAAAACAGATAAATATTTACTGCCCCTTTTAAAAAATGAATTAGTAAATCTAATATTTTGTTAAGATTTTTATTTGAATAACAAAAGCAAGGCTTAAAAGCTTCAGAATAATCCAAATTCAAATTATATATCAAATATACATGTCTGTTTGTTTGTTACACGTTCCTGCTGATCAACCAATTGAACTGAGTTTTGGTACAGAAATTGTTGAAGGGATGGAGTATATAATCAAGAACTTGCCGTAGAAATGTTACGCCGATTACCAAATTTAGCTCAGGTGGATCCGCGGGAAAAGCTAGTCAATAATAATGGTTACATGTCCATGTAATTTTTAATAGTATTAATAAACAGGCAATTAAAGGTGACTATATGTTATTGAATGACCTAAATGCCACGTTCTAGCCCTTTTTATTCATTTCTCAGAAATATGATAAAAATGAGTCCTAAACTCAATTTTTCTGTTGCCGAGGGTGCGATGAGATTCGGAGCAACCTTCAGCGTGCTTCATACATACGAATTTCTTAATTATTTTTAATACTTGCTGATCAAAGTTGTTCTAGTAATAAATATCTAGGTCTACAGTGTGCCAGTTTTCTATAAAATTTAATAGTTTAAAAGTAATACAGGATTCTAGTTTTTCATACAAATGGTTTAAAAAAAGATTTCTAGTTAATAAAAACATTTAACAAGATGTTGGAAGACCCCAGACATAGGTATTCCGCTAAGGATTATGACTAAGAAATTTCACAGTGATTGATAAGTAAATGTCAAAAACAAATCAAAAATTCGTTTGTATGAAGCCCGCTGCGAGGCGCCGCGAATCGTATCCTCTTAAACTGATCTTGAAACACATGAAAAGCGCCCATTGTAGGTACTAGTTTTTTATTCTGGTAAATAATTAATCAATTTTGTGTTCGAAAATGTGTTTCTTGTATGGGAACCCTCTAAAATTGTTACATTTTATTATTTGTTAGACAATCCCCCACTATGTATCCCATATTGTGTGAAAATTTCTTGCTTCTACCTATATCGGTCTCAAAGATTTCAAGAGATTTCTAGAAAGAGAGTTTTATTAATGGTCGGCCCCAGGACTCAAACAAAATTTCATCTTAATCGGTATAGTGATTTTTTTATTTATAACCACTTATAGCACATATAAAAACTATTACAATATTATATTAACCTATAAAATTGTATGAATCGAGGCGGACTTATCGCATTATGATATTTCTGCCAGCCAAACTTTACGAGTTTCCGAAACCTGATTAAATTAAAATTTATGTAGGTAGAGTCAATATAAAAAGAAAATAATAATAAATAATATGAAGAATAAATAACCTAAATAAACATACATATATAATATTGTGATTAGGGAATGCAATCTAGAGACGAGATCGCTAAGTCGAGATCTTGAGGGATCAGAAATTCGATCTCGGCGAGATCTCGAATGGATTTTGAAAAGTATTGTTTTTATTATATAACTTAAATATGATTGAAACTGCTTAGTAGTTGTGATTATGATGCTAGTAAGATACAAAATGAATTATTGAAAAAATAACGTTATTTTTATAACTTTTACTCATGCTATGTTAATGAACACAAAAATTCAGACTCGTAAAATCTTATAAAGAAAGTACATATTTAACAAAGATAATGGAAAGTGAAAACAAAAATTGCTATTTCCAAAACTCTCTTCACTCCTAAACTAACGAACGAGGTTACGAGTGATATTCACCGCTTTCCTCAAATATCTCCATACCGGCAACGAACTATTAAACACTATGAAAGGTTCATTTCGATTGTTTGTCGACATTTTAAAAGTATTAACTAAACAGTCTAGCACTTGCGTTACAAAATAATACAAATTTTCATTTAATTAACCCATAAAAATACGTAATTTAAGCACACTATGACAGTAACTGCACAACCAAAACAATTGTAAAAAAACAATGTTATTGAATGACCTAAATGCCACGTTCTAGCCTTTTTTATTCATTTCTCAGAAATATGATAAAAATGAGTCCTAAACTCAATTTTTCTGTTGCCGAGGGTGCGATGAGATTCGGAGCAACCTTCAGCGTGCTTCATACATACGAATTTCTTAATTATTTTTAATACTAGCTGATCAAAGTTGTTCTAGTAATAAATATCTAGGTCTACAGTGTGCCAGTTTTCTATAAAATTTAATAGTTTAAAAGTAATACAGGATTCTAGTTTTTCATACAAATGGTTTAAAAAAAGATTTCTAGTTAATAAAAACATTTAACAAGATGTTGGAAGACCCCAGACATAGGTATTGCGCTAAGGATCATGACTAAGAAATTGCACAGTGATTGATAAGTAAATGTCAAAAACAAATCAAAAATTCGTTTGTATGAAGCCCGCTGCGAGGCGCCGCGAATCGTATCCTCTTAAACTGATCTTGAAACACATGAAAAGCGCCCATTGTAGGTACTAGTTTTTTATTCTGGTAAATAATTAATCAATTTTGTGTTCGAAAATGTGTTTCTTGTATGAGAACCCTCTAAAATTTTTACATTTTATTATTTGTTAGACAATCCCCCACTATGTATCCCATATTGTGTGAAAATTTCTTGCTTCTACCTATATCGGTCTCAAAGATTTCAAGAGATTTCTAGAAAGAGAGTTTTATTAATGGTCGGCCCCAGGACTCAAACAAAATTTCATCTTAATCGGTATAGTGATTTTTTTATTTATAACCACTTATAGCACATATAAAAACTATTACAATATTATATTAACCTATAAAATTGTATGAATCGAGGCGGACTTATCGCATAATGATATTTCTGCCAGCCAAACTTTACGAGTTTCCGAAACCTGATTAAATTAAAATTTATGTAGGTAGAGTCAATATAAAAAGAAAATAATAATAAATAATATGAAGAATAAATAACCTAAATAAACATACATATATAATATTGTGATTAGGGAATGCAATCTAGAGACGAGATCGCTAAGTCGAGATCTTGAGGGATCAGAAATTCGATCTCGGCGAGATCTCGAATGGATTTTGAAAAGTATTGTTTTTATTATATAACTTAAATATGATTGAAACTGCTTAGTAGTTGTGATTATGATGCTAGTAAGATACAAAATGAATTATTGAAAAAATAACGTTATTTTTATAACTTTTACTCATGCTATGTTAATGAACACAAAAATTCAGACTCGTAAAATCTTATAAAGAAAGTACATATTTAACAAAGATAATGGAAAGTGAAAACAAAAATTGCTATTTTCAAAACTCTCTTCACTCCTAAACTTACGAACGAGGTTACGAGTGATATTCACCGCTTTCCTCAAATATCTCCATACCGGCAACGAACTATTAAACACTATGAAAGGTTCATTTCGATTGTTTGTCGACATTTTAAAAGTATTAACTAAACAGTCTAGCACTTGCGTTACAAAATAATACAAATTTTCATTTAATTAACCCATAAAAATACGTAATTTAAGCACACTATGACAGTAACTGCACAACCAAAACAATTGTAAAAAAACAAGTGCATGCACGCACTCAACTATCTTCCGCTCACTTACTCTAGTCAGAACTCACTTATTATTTTCTATTCCGCTCGCCCAAAATCGTGAATACTCGGTAATTGTCGGGATTGTTTGCGTATGCAGTCCGACACTTTCCTTCGCTAGTCAGCGACTGACTCGATCTCGTCAATCTCGGCCGAGATCTCGCCATTTTATGCTTCGAGATTGATCTCGAAAAATGAGGCGAGATCTCGGATTATCGGGATCTTGCGAGATCGAGATTGCGTTCCCTAGTTGTGATCAAATGGTTTAAGTGTGAAGAGGTAACAGACAGACAGACATACAGCGTAGCCTTAGCAATAGGGCTCCGTTGGCACCCTTTGGATACGGAACCCTAAAAAGCCAAGTTAAGGGAGTCAAAGTGACCCATTTACAATCCTGCATGATTATATTTACTAATGTTTATGCGGGTTAGATTACCTATTGCATAGCAATATTTCAAGGGCGCTCGCCTGCGTTGTACCATAACCTTATTTTAGAAGCAGACGCGTATTACATCTTTTGATGTTCTCGTGATTCGTTTACGAATACTATGTAGGTATATGTAATTTGTAAACACTGGTTGAACATGTGCTATTTTTGTGTTAAACTAAGTAAGTCAAATTATATGTTACCCGACAATCTATAGGATCCAAAATTTGCGATTTATCTACTCGGCACTAACTTAAATACATTGTGAATGTGAGTTATTTTTCTGCCTACATACAAATTTGTTAATAACTCGACCACAGCGCCACCTGCCGGGTGCAATTGTGATTCTAAATGTACCTACATACGTACAAAATAATTTTATATACCTATATGTGAAGATAAATATAGCAGCCATAATAACTTGATAAAATTACAGAAAAATAATAAAATTATGTAAAGAGTGTGGTATCAAATGAAAGGTGAAAGATGATACAATGCAGCAAACGCATAAAAAAATGTCAATACCTAAATAATACCGATACCAAATGAGTGTTAGCCTGTGCCGATACGTAGTGTGATCTCACATTACTAATGTGATATGTACCTAATGACTTAAGTAATCGCAGTATTCTGTTACCTTCTATATAAATAAATAAATATTTTTGGACATTACACACAGCGCCGTTTAGCCCCAAAGTAAGCAAAGCTTGTGTTATAGGTACCATACAACGGATATAAATACATATATATTACTTTTTTCTGTAAATACATACATATCATACATAAGTACACCCAGACTCAAGACAAACACAAATGTTTATCACATAAATGTTTGTCCAGTGCGGGAACCGAACCCACACCGTCTGCACGGCAGTCCGTCACACTACCAACTAGGCTGCGAGGGAGTCAAATATTAATAACAGTTACTGCAATATGTCCGTATGTATACAATACATACAAGTGAATAAGAAAAAATCGGCCAATTGCGAGTCGTACTCGCGCACGAAGGGTTCCGTACCCTTTACTATGAAAACTGCAAAAAAAAAAACAGCGTTTGTTGTGTCGAAATATACCCTTAAATATTGGTTTTATTTTAATTTAATTATTTGTTTTTAAAGTGAATATGTAACTAAATATTCTGTGAATATTTCAAGCGTCTACCTATTGCCGTTATCTATATCGAGCAAATACGAGCAAAAAAATAACGTTTGTTTTATGGGAGCCCCCTCAAATATTTATTTTATTTTGAATTTTAGTATTTGTTGTTATAGCGGCAACTGAAATACATCTGTAAAAATTTCAACTGTCTTCCTATCACGGTTCATAAGATACAACTTGGTGACAGACGGACAGCGGAGTCTTAGTAATACGGTCCCTAAACGTCAGTCGCATTATAAAGTCAGTTTTAAAAAAACTGAAACTATAAGAACAGTCAAGTAGACTTGTTGCTATGTTGCACAATACAAACATATAGAAATCATGGCTGTACCAAAGTGGATGTCTTAATAGAATAACCATAAATATAAAAGTAAAACCGGTATAAAACATAGCACGCAGCGTCTGTTTAGTAGTCTTTACGTTAATAGCGTACTACTAGAAGTTGTAGTATAGGCATGCAGCAATAATTTAGGCGTGAATTCTAGTCTCTGCCACCACCAGCTTAAAAACAGTTATGTCAGAAAAGAGATATTTATTGAGCTGCTATTTAATTAAAAACATTTATTTTTTAATGTATTATAAACAAATTATATTTCGTATTTCATGTACCTATATGCATATAGAAATAGTAGTACGTTTGTTAATTAAATTTTTGAAGTGAAAACTTCTTTAGCGGCGTTGTGCACTTTTTTTTGGTATGGGTAAAAAATTATAAACTCGCGTCAGGTCACGTGGAAATTCGTAAGACGGAAACCGTAATGCCACGCCTATTATAATTTTTATTTTTAGTATTCGCGTTTATGAGTAGTACAGGGAGGTTGGATATGGAATTTTAATTCTATGACAGATTGCGATGTCAAATATACTACGTCAAAAAAGTTAATAAACAAACATTATTATTTCTTGACGATGTCAAAGATATGTCTTGTGACATATTTGAGTGTTAAGCGCAAATCGTGTGTAAAGGTTTTTACTTCTGCCGGCACTCCCGGAGTGCAACTCGTTTTTTTTTTAATATTTAATGAACTGTAGTCAATATTGACTGTAGTTATTTTTTATGTGTTTGCACCCTATTTGGTAATGTGCTTTTAAAATCTTTTTTCTAAGGTTTGGAAGAGATCGCCCAATTAGCGATAAGACTACATTGAACTGCATTCCTTTTGTTTATTTTATGTAAATTTGTTCAAAATCTGTACTTATGCAGTTGTACAATAAAGAGTATCTGTTGTTGTTGTAATTGAGTGTCACTTTAAAAACAAAGACATAGAGATGCAATAAATCTCTGCCGTGGAATGAGCAATAGGCAATAGATATCGGAATATGTGTTTACTTAAAATATATTAAAAAATATATATCTGTGAAGCAAAACCCAAGAACCTTATATATGGTTAGCTTTTTGAGCAAAACCTCTACTTTCGCCCAAAGTGCTTAGTGGCAACACTGCCTACTTTGAAACACCATTAGGTTGACATTCTATGCCTAACGATGCGTTTTTTTACAGCCTGTGAACACATGTGTTCATGCTATGTCAGAACTGAGTTTTTTTTACCAGTAATAACTATTATGTAACGGGAAGTGTACACAACTTCCGAGATAATTGAGATAATAAAATAATTAGGCAAAATTGTACAAAAGTGTGTGTGTTTAGGTATTATTTGTTGTTGGAATCACTGTTGTTGAGAATTGTAATCACTACAGTACTTAGGTATTTGATCACAGTATATATATGTCAATTACAAAAAAATACGTAAATACGTATGTTTTATTTTGATTATCTAGACGTAAACGAAAAATGGACATAATTAAGGTGAATTCGAATCAGGTTTTTCAATACAAATTTTGGTCCACTAAATATCTTTACCTATTAACATTTCGCTGCTTATAATGTGTTATAATCATATTGCTGTTTGCTATGTCGCAAATAACATATATTTTTTCATGGAATTCCAGTCAACTAATAAATAAATTTTTGTTGATTTTAAAGGATTGGCTAATTCAATAAAAACTTTAGTTATTTTTTTTAATACTGCGATAAGTATAGGTACCATATCCTAAAACAGTCTATTTTATTTGCTTTAGATTGAAGAAGTGAAATACTACTTATCTTAAAAAAAAAACAGAATAAGGCAGAAATAATAAAAAAGAAAATTGTAGAGAATTAAAAAAAATCAGAAATAAAAAAAAAAGATAAAAAAGAGTTTACTTGTCATAGATCTCGACATTTAGTTGGTTAACCCAATTATTAATAAAATACATTATTTAGGTACATTACATATTAAAAGAAAAATCGACTAGGTTTTCTACATACTTGTAGAGCTTCCCTTTTTTTTAATAAATTAAAAACATGAAAAAAAAAAACCCAGCAAGAACCGAATCGCGCTGCGTGTACCTAAGTTACATAAAACGTTATATTCAAAGTAAACCTTATTTAAACACTCTTAAAATGTTTTTAGCTTGCTTTGTACTTGAGCAAGGTCGCACGCGTCTTTTGTTCCCTTAACATTTTACATGCACTAGAGATGAATATGCGTTTTGCGACTTTGGTACTTAGCGCTGTATATGTATATGATATTTAATGTAACGCTGTTTGTATAAAATATTATATAAAACAATCAATTTTAATCAATTAGTATTTGACTAAAGGTACTCACTAATTGTGTATTTAGCATTCCTTGCAACACATTTTTCTGATATTGCATTTTTTTTCAGGCCCAATACTGACACAGCACAATGCTTTAAAAACCTCATGTTATTGCAATTTTAATTGAATTAAACATCCTTTACATCAAAAACAGAAGCTATGCTAAAGTGAATCGTTAACCCAGACGGCATGTTTGCTTCATTGTAATACCGATACTGAGGAATAAGATCGTAGAAGTTGATTTAATTTTAATTGATGATTAAGTACATTAAAGTGTAATGACATCTTACGAACGCGTGTTGTATGTAATAGGTAAAACCATATACTTAGGAAATTTACCGGTAAAACTAAATGGAATTGAATGGCAATCCGTACAAAGTCTCTGAGTAGGTACAAAAAGATATCGTTGCCTTTTATTAATAGTACCTACAGCTTTGATCATAATATTGTTCCATAGTTTCTGTAATTGCCGATTTTTATATTATCTCATAACTTAAATCGAGCAATTCTTATATATAGATAAATAATCGGAATTTTGGAAACTGCTACAACGATTTTCATAAAATTTAGTATGGATGGAGTTTAATCCTTGTTTTCAGGCAATGATTAACTGAAAAATATGACTCTTCCTGACATCTATTGGCAAAACTAAAGCTACTTGACAATAGATGGCGTTGTTAAAAAGAATATGAGCAAAACTCGGTCCCCAGGTAGGTACTTTAATTAATACTGGCAAAAAGTATTGTAACAATTATAATATTACAAGGAAATGTAATGTTTAGAGAGTTTGATACGAGAAGGTAAATTAACTAAAAAGTATAGAGTAGGAAATTGACTAATTTACACTGGTATCCGAAAACTTTATTCCTTTTGTATCGAATATAGGTACCCAGTTATCTAATGACATTATTGGCATTTATTTAAAACCAGCCAATTGCGTGCGAGTTGGATTCCCACACTAAGGGTTCCGTAACACCACAAAATATTACATATTAACGCACAAACAACACTTAAGAAAGAAATCCTTGAAATGTTTTGCTCTCAAGATCTCAAGAAACAAAAAACGCATGGAGGGTGCTTATAATAATAATAAATATTTTTGGCCCCAAACTAAGCAAAGCTTGAACACTAGACAACGGATACAAATACACATATATGTATATATGTACTAGCTGACCGGGCAGACGTTGTCCTGCATGGTACCAACTGCAGCGCCATCTGCCGGGCTGATTTATGAATCTAAACCATCCAGGGCGCCACCCAAACGCATACAAAAAAATTCATTCTAATCGGTCTAGCCGTTTAGGAGGAGTACAGTGACATACACACGTACAGTAGAATTATATGTATAAAGATATGTATATGTATTCTTGTAAATACACGCATATCTTACATAGAAAACACTCAGATTTAAGATAAACACTTTCATCGCACGTTCTGTGCGGGAAACGAACCTACACCCCTCAGTTCAGCAGGCAGGTAATCTGCTAGAGCACAGCATAACCAAATATATTAAATCAAAGAGTTATTACAATCTAGTAATAACATTATAACATTGCAAACGGTTTAAATAATATCATTATTGTCACTTGGTCACCCTAGCACCCGCATGCATACCAGTGGTATTTCTGTGGCTACATACAAATTGGCTTCACAGCCCGCATGATTATTTTACGAGGTTTTGTTTGACATCGTGTGTATGCTTGGCTTAAATTCTGAAAGCAGATGTCGAATGTTACCACTGTTTTAAAATTTTCCTTGGATACATAATATGGATAATTGTATAGATAAACTTTACCACCATAGTATGAAAATTATTTTTACATCTTATTTATTCTTAATAAAAGAAAATTGGTTCGGCAGCAAGTACCGTACATGCAACTTCTCTTGAGAAAAATTCTTTTACAAAAAAAAAATTACGTCATATTGGATCCGCCATTTTTAATTTTAAAAAACTGATAAATAATTCGAAATCAGCACCCTCGAAAACCCTTTACTACCCCTCGATACATGAAATTATACATGAAATTTATATTGCGTGCGTAAAAAAGTCAGTTTTTAAGGATAAAAAACGAACCGCTGGACCGATTTATTTCAGACGCCTTTCAGATCTAAGTCATGACGTGGCGTATCGATTGATATGTCATCAGAGCGATTCGGTCCAGTAGTTATTGAGGAATCGAAAGCCAAAATATGTCTACACACATACATACGTGTACACACACACACACACACACACACACACACACACACACCCACACACACACACACACACACACACACACACACACACAGACATCACTCTAAAAATGATTGCAAATGATTCTCCAAGTCTTGAAACGTAAAGAAAACACAAAATTTTCGATTTTCGGACCTATTCCAATAACTTCTCAAGAGAAGTTAAAAATAACAGAATTTTAACCCTGATTTAGTGCACTTGAGTTAAACTCTATTAGAGTTAGATCACTAACCACCAAATTTTTTGAATTTTACAAAAAAAATAAAAAAAATTGTCTTACATACGATTGGCCATTTCGCTTTAGCTATATTTTGGTAGTGACAAGGATTGAAAATCTGGTAAAAAACGTATAATCTCTTTTAGAAATAAAGTATAGCTGAAAGAGAGAGAGAGGAAACGTGTAAGTAAATCATTTTAAAAGGAAATTCTTGTTACTAGTCGTTGCATTTCTTACGCGCCATATGCTAGAAATAATAGGCGATCTTTTAAATTTATGATATACCTACTAAAGATTTAGATTGTTAGCTGTACAATGTTACAATTTACTTTGGTTAGTCAGTCAACAGATTATTTTGTGGTGCTAACTGAGTATCTGATTAGATCCCAGTATATTAAGAGGATACACTTCGCGTCGCCTCGCAGCGGGCTTCATACAAACGAATTTCTCATTTGTTTTTGACATTTACTGATCAAACATCACGGAATTTTAAACACATGTTCTAGTAATAAATATCTAGGTCTGCAGTGTGCCAGTTTTCAAACAAATTTTATAGTTCAAAAGTTATACAAGAATCTAGTTTTTCATACAAATGGTTTTAAAAAGATTTCTAGTTAATAGAACGTTTTACAAGATTTTGGAAAAACTACAGACCTAGGTATTCGGCTTGGGATTATGACTAAGAAATTTGTGATTGATCAGTAAATGTCGAGTGTATCGTGTAAAGTGTATCCTCTTAAGAGTTCTATATTATTCTTTCTCTACTCAACTC
The DNA here is from genome assembly GCA_946406115.1 of Apoda limacodes. Classification (NCBI taxonomy): domain Eukaryota; kingdom Metazoa; phylum Arthropoda; class Insecta; order Lepidoptera; family Limacodidae; genus Apoda; species Apoda limacodes. Next base: position 17,057,423 of record OX291541.1, read on the forward strand.
AGTGGAGTCCACTAGCCTAAAATTAAATCACACGTGGCACCGTTTCGATGTCAAGGAAAAGCGTCCGCGGTATCCCCTTTAGAAACTCTCGATCACCAACAAAAGTACTTTATGTCCTTCTCCATCCGTCAGGAGAAGGACGGAGGTTGTGACTAAAATTGTTTTTCTATTTTTTGTTATCTACTTATTGTATTTTGATTAATTGCAAATTATAATGGAGTATACTTACATACTTGCTTACTAAGTAAGTACATATATAAAATGGTTTTCTAATAAAATAGTCGGTAATTAATAAAAAAAGACACCTAATCTTATTTTCACGCTTACAAAAGTGTTGTAAAAACTCGATTAACTAGTTTGCGTTGAATAAAGAAGACTTTCAACGCAATGACGCAATCGACGTCATCAATCAGAAGTCAAATAAAAGTTACCAATATTTATTTTTATTTTATTATTGTATAATTTAACATTTTCTTTTTTTCGATACTGTTGATTATTGCAAGTCGGATTTGCGGATAGGGTTACCACCAGCTCCCGACAAAATTCCTTAATTTATTAAAAAAATCTCTATATTTTGTCCCAATGTTGTAATATGTGATAAAATAATGTGTGTCTGAGTGTGTCGTATGTGACTTTTTTGCAAAATACTGAAATGGTTATAAAACCACCAGCACTTGGTGGAAACAAATGTTATAATTAACAAAACTTATCTTGTTAAGGTTTGAATCTTTTATTAAAAAATATTGCATAAAATAAATAGTTTTCATAATTTTACATTCAAAACATATTTCTCTGTTTCTTTTATAGTGAGCAAAAAATCCGAAGATGTCGAATGGCAACCCTACTCGCACACAGTGGGCTTTGTACTTAATTTTTGTATTATTTTGTAATATCAATGATGATTGTTCTATTTTACAATGTCAATAAACCCATTAAAATAATTTGTAATTAATTGATTGATTATTTCCTCTTACGACGTAGGTTTATTTATAATCAGAATTCTATAATACCATGGCCACAAAACCACTTCATTCTCGGATTTGTTTGCGCTGTATTTTACATGTATTTCGAATATTGTTAGGGTCTTCCACAACTTTTCAACATAATTGATGTATTTTTAATTTATTTTTTTATTAATAATTTATTAATGTACAATAATTCCGTTTGCGAATTGGTAGTAAATACTTTTAATTTTATAAAACTCTTTTGAAATTATTTTTGGCTTTTAGAACACATGTGAATGTAAGAGAGGGAGAGAGAATAAAAAATTAACGACTTTAGAAGCTAACAAGTGAAATTATCTATAATTTAAAAACAGGCTAGGTGTTATTATATATTGTTCTCGACTGAAAGAGTGAAAGTAGCTTAGAATCTTTCACCAATTTATCATTTCTTTTTTCTGCTTCATCATCAGATTTTAAACACATCATCTACCTATAACCTATTCATTAAAACCATTCCTATGAGCTTAAACCCAAAAGCTCTGCTGGAGTTGGGCATCCTTTAATTAACCGGTGATGCTGCATCACCAGGTCAAGGTTACTATGTTCTTGCAATATCATTAAAGTAACGGGATACCAAATTTTGAATCGATCAGACCTAAATGTATAAGTTGCTAATAATTATATCCCTTCATTAACTATAAGATCATCAGGATCTTCAAATGGCTGAACAGATTTTCTGAAATCACAGCCAAGAACAAGAACTTTCCGACACAAAAAAAATAATTATAAATCGTTTCATCTGTTTGGGCTTAACGATGCCACCGATACAGATATACAGGTCAAACTTATAACATCCCTTTGTTTTTTAGGTACTAAAAAAATAGTAATTTAGCTATTTATATAGCCACAACCATCTTAAAATATAAGTTATATTTACTAATACAAATGGTTTACTTGAAGAATAAAATGTAATAGATACTCGTCTAAAGACAATTACCTTACAAAACCGAGTGCTTCGTCAGACTTGTTAATTTGTATAATAAACGTGAATTAATCGCTGAGTAGTACTCAGACTCTGACCGGCCACGTGACTCAAATGAATATATATATCATCATGAGGTCAAGTGGATGTAACCAATACTTGATAACTTTATGCGTGTGCTACGTGTGAGGATTAGATCAATTGAACCAGGGAATTGAGCATGGTAATAGAATAGTGTGGTAACTGGCTTAGCGCGGTATCACTTATGCTTTTATTTATCTGTGCAATTTACGTTTTGCGAATGAATTGTCGTTAGCTCATTACTAGTTGTGGCACTAACTGATAGGAGGTGTTTTGAGGCTTCAAACCGGGGGAAGTCCAAGAAATGTTTTTTATGGTAATAGTTGTGGTTTTATATTATAAATCCGTTATATGTAAGGACTTTTTGCTAATACTGTGGAGTAAACCCATGCCCTGCTTAATGCCCCCGAAAAAAAAAAAACCTGGATACGCCTACAAGCATTTATATTCGAAGGGGTCAGAGATGTTACGAACGTATGCCCGTATCATCCACATTTCACCGATGGTATTCCCGCACTACTAACGTGATAGATGGTGAGCCTATCGCCATGCTGGGCATAAACCAGAGTCAAGACAACTTTCCAATTATCAATTTGTAACAATATTGGTTGCCCTTTACCGGAAATCGAACCCGAGACCTTTGATATTCGCGGGCGTAGAAGGCGCTTGAACTGTGAACCTAGTAGTGGTATCATTGTCTGACTCGATTGTTACGTGCCTAGGGTATCTAGGTCCTAAGGCGTTTTGACGCGACTTTAAATAACGCCTTTATATACGCATGTAGTATACACATACACTCGTAATTTATGTTTTTTGTTATTATACCTTCGTTGCAACAAACTTCATTCGTTATTAATTTATCGCATTGCCTGTGGATGTAATAACCTTTATAATAGCTAGTAGTTAGAATTCGAATGACAAAATTTGCAGTAAAGATAGGCATGAATGTGTCTATTGTCATCCGAAGGCAAGGCAACGATAAAATGTGGCTTAATGTTTCGCCACTGTCTGCTAAAGGTTATTTTTAGTGGATTTTGAAAGCCGGTTTTTAGGGTTCCGTAGTCAACAAGTAACCTTTTAAGTTTCGCCATGTCCGTCCCACCCACTACTAACTAAATGGCTGTTCTTGGGCGCGTGAAAAATATCATGGGAGTCTACATATATAACGAAATCAAAAGGAAACTATCATAGCTAAGGAGTGTGGTAGTGTAAATGTAGTCGTAAAAGTAAAAATTTCGTACAAATTCCATTTAACTTAGATGAAGTTGCTTCTTGTGTAAAATATTTATTAAATATAAGTTTATTAATCATGTACAATTATAACATTCTGAATACTAATACTTACAAAATTAATAACAAGATATTGAAAATATGTTTATGAAATTCTACTTTTAACAATAACATTCACCCTCTCACACCAGGCACACAAACACACACACACACCACACACACACACACACACACTCACACACACACACACACACACCACACACACACACACACACACACACACACACACACACACACACACACACACACACACACACACACACACATGCACGCAAAATCATTTTTTTATCATTTTAAAATTCTACTTTTATTTATTTTCACTGTAGTTAATGTAGGACAAATCTTGTTCTAGACAGAATTTAAATATTAATATCTTTCAAATGGGAGAAGCCACTGGCTAAAACAGTTTTTACTAGTTTGGGAGCCTATAATTTCAATTCAAATAAAAAACAATGTTAAAAACTTGGTACACGAAATATATTTGATTTACGTTCGAATTCGAGCGCGGCGCCTAACGGTAAAGTGACTCTATCGTAGAAACAGTAACGCATTGTATGTGTGTTTGTGAGCTCTGAAGTATAACAACAAATAATAAAAACCGGACAAGTGTGAGACGGGCCTGAGCCATTTCACTTCTTACATCACCGTTACAGCGGCATCTAGCTTTTATTAAGCGAAACAGTAACACATTAGTGTGTTGGAATCGATATTCAAAGTAAAGTAACTTCGGACTTGGTCAGTAATTGGACGAGAGACCGCTCAGCGGCACACTTTTTGTCTTTTTAAATTACGTAAATGGTGTAGCTACGTAACTCTCGCTGCGCGAGTCCGACTAGCACTTGGCCGGTGTTTTTGTTATTCTTGTTAAAATTTCATTCTATTGCTTAACGTAATCGTATCCCTTCCCTTCCACCAATATCAAGGGGCCCACTGATTGTTATCAGTTTGCCGGCAGATATTTAGCTGTCAGATTAGCCTTTCAGTCAGTCGATTGTAATAGAACACACACTTAAAGTTTTTCAGAGATTTTGGACTGACGGATTAAACGAACTGCGAGTGTGTGCTTCTCGCCCACGCGTGCCTACGTCCACATGTATTGGCTAGACAATCCATGACCTTATGGCCAATATAAATGCACACTAGCAGGTAGTCGTCTGCAAGCCTGTAGAGAGTTATCACGTTTCTGGCAAATCCTTTAGTTTTGTTTTTTTCGAGTATTCAATATTTTTTTGGCATTTTAAACTTTTGATAGTCGCCTGCTAGTCAGTGGGTATGGATTGTTATCAAGGTCGACCATTGCCGGCAGTCAGCCATCGCTTCATTGAGGGATGAGCTATGAAGACCAAACATGCAAGGCCCCCTGATAATAAATACCAGGGACTGCAGGTAAACTCATTATCAGAGGGCCCCTTTACTGAGAATTTTGAGAACCGACTTCAGTTGTTAATAAGCTTTGTCTACGTAAGGGTGTTTCTGCGCCGAATTTTTCTAAATTACTCAATTAAAATATAAATATCTCGGGAACTACAAGTTTGTTCGCGAAAACACAAAGTATGACTAAAATAAAGTAATCGGCCAAGAACTTAGAAAATGGCAACCATTTTAAGATTGACGAAACTCCTCAACCAGCGCGGCATGCCCCAAAAGCGACTCAAATCCGAGTAGCTATGCGGGAGCTAGCAAGAAATCAGACGATGAAAATGCTCATAATTCCAGGTCCACTAGTAGACAATGATTACCAGGCCTTTTTTAAACAACAGTATGTCAGGGATTGCGCTGGGCTCGTCGTGTGATACCAAGGAGATTGAAGAGTGCTTCTTGTAAATGAGATTACTTTCTCTAACACATCTATACCTACATATAAAATGCATTGTCCTGAATGACTGACGGATCAACGCACAGCCTAAACCGCTGATCATAGAGACCTGAAACTTGGAGGGCGTGTTCTTTGTATGACGTAGGCATCCGATAAGAAAGGATTTTCCGAAAGGGTCAAGTGCGAGTCGAACTCGCGCAATAAGGGTTAACCGATTGAAATGAAATTTTGGTAAGTTGTTATGCACACGCCGGGAAATGTTTCTGAGAAAGAAAAAAATAGTCAAGTGCGAGTCGGACGGGGTAAAGTGCGAGTCGGATGGGGTCAAATACGAGTCGGACTCGCGCAATAAGGGTAAACTGATTGTAATGAAGTTGTTATGCACACGCCGGGGAAAGTTTCTGAATTAGTACAACCGTTTTTCAATAGGTTAGTACGGCAGTTGTTTTTAAAAAAAAAAACGTTCGCCGGATCAGCTAGTTGTTAAATATAATGCCTAATGTAGGTCTTAATCATTCAATGGCATTACGTACGTAAAACATTCGAAATGCTTGCGCAACTGAACACGGTGTAGGTATTGTGTAGTTTAACATTATTACTTACAAACGCAGAACGTAATGTGTAGGCGGCTTTCACGTAACGGATTGCTGCTAAAAGAGAGGATCTATGAAGTAATTCCTATCACAGATTGTATTTACATACATACACCACCGAAAGCGAGGTCCATCTAGCATAGCCTAGTAAGGGTATGAAGACCACAAATAACCTGGATCCTAATCCAATGAAATCAATTTCTGAATTTTGTAGTTTAAAACTGAACCTGCATCTATTTAATTCCATTAAAGTAGCTTCCTAAATACAATAATGGTACATATGGCAATTGAATATTAATGTTTCGCTAAAGATCAAGTAAATAGTAGTGAGTAAGTCGTTTCAACAAATAAGTAATTATTTATATCTTTAGCCGCAGTTCATGTTTTTTCTGTGTAAATTAAGCGGGAACAGGAAGGAGAGGGGTAAAAGTATGATTTGTTGCTGCAACAATAATTAGTCTACTACCTTTAAAGCAACGGTGAACGCTTACCATCATACGGACCATAAGCTTGTTTGCTACCTCAATTCGTAAAGATCTAATAAATCGAAGTGCCAGCGGAACTCCAAATCTATTATTTTGCTATGATAAGCGTATGGAGTATCTAATAAAGCTTAAATTTGAAACTGGAATAGGTTGAAAAGACGGACAAGAACAATCGAATAAAAGACTAAGCAAAATTCTGTCTGGACGGTCTATTGTAGCTTGGTATAGTAATCTTCCGCATAAAAATCAGAGAATTGCCGCCGTAGGAATCCCACGCCGATTTTCGAATTTCGCGCGGGCGGAGACGCGGGAAAAGACTCATCTATATATAAATAAAAGCTTTAATGTGATGAGTAATTTAATGAGAGCTTACATAAGCCAGCCTAGATAAGCTTAAATGTCAAGCTTTTTACAACTGGTTGTTGCTTCAGAATGTGTGGCTAAATAATCCCACTCGTAAAAGAGTAATTTGCTAAACATAAAAGTGTCATTGTTAAACGTAAACGTGCTCGCAGTAGTTTATTTATGTTTACAAGCAATTCATTTTAATTATGGCTTCATAATCGGCGTATAAACACAATGGATATGATTTATTAGTACACAGTAGAGTATTAGTACAGTAGATAAATATACAAAAAAAATATTTTAGGTTTTTTAGGTAACAGATTGGTTTAAACGAGTGGTAGTCGTATATAGTACTTGATATTGGTCTCGAGTGAAAGGGTAAGGGTAACTAGCCAGTGTCTTAAATTACCCTTGCTAGTGTCTTTACCTGGCACGAGGCAATGCAGGTTTCTGGTTACAGTGTATTTGTTGTACCGATCCCCTCGTCTAATCCTAACTTACATTTTATAGTTTGTCTGGAACTGGGAAAGGGGTATATTATTCTGTCCTTGGTCTGTCTTGGTTAAAGCTGGTAATATACAACGTACAGGACATATATAAAGCCACCTGGTCCAGATACACAGCTTCAGAATCTGTGTGGCGTCGATAGGCTCACCCCCCTGTCACGCACAACTAAAGTGGTTGGTGAAAGGACGCTGTCCTCCACATTATGATGTAGGTGTGTATTAAGCCACTAGTTACGCTCTTCTGGGGTTCAAAACCGTGAAAATGTACATACATACAGGATAGGATGCTGGTGATATTGTGGTCAGTCAGAGATAATCAGCCGTCAGGTAATCTGTATGCCTTAGCCGTTCTTTGTTCCCGCCACAGGAGTTCAGGCTCTCCAGGTTTTCTCAAGATAAAAGGCTAAGGTTTTCACTGCGATGGCCTAGTGCGACTTGGCAGAAATGGTCTACCCATAAGGCTTGACTTAACGACTGCTCATATGACAACCGCCAGGAATTAACAGCTTAACGTGCTCCCCAGAGCTTAAAAAAACGTGCCACTGAGCGGTCACCTAACCAATGACTGACCACGCCCGATGTTGCATAACATTGCATATAGTTTCCGATAAACGAACGTTACTAGGTCATAAGCTTTTCTAGTTTAGTCTGTATGCTTGTCACTTATTTACTTTTAAAGAGTTCTGGGTTCGAATCTGGCTTTAAGTTAATCCATTTTTATGAATCTCATCTTAATTAAAATGGATAGCGATGTAGTGTTTTTTTATTGTATCGTTAGGCTATTAGAGCTCTGATAACAATTACTGTGAAGGTTATGCCGGCCTTATCGTTAGTTGTGTCGCTCGATTTTTTAGAAAGCGTAAAATTTGGGCTATGACTCGCGGGACACTAAAGTAGGACGTCCTGCCTCTTAGTCAGTCATATTTAAGTAATAAAAAATATGGCAGAGGTCAAAGACGATTTTGTGCAATCATACAATTTAGATACATATAAAAATGAAAATATAGATATATTATTTAAAAAAGAGAAAAAAACTTGTATCAATAATTTCTATTAAAACATCAGTTTTCATGAAAATATATTAGCCTGAATATCATAGTTTAGATCTGGAACTGTTTTAATCAATTCTGCATTTTAGGAACTCCGCGTAAAATTACAGAATACAAATTAGAATATATACTATAACTTATTCGTAATATATCATAATTATAAATTTAATTTAAACTGTTAAACACTGAAAAACCATGTTAAAAAAAAAACAACTTATAAAGCAAATTTACTTTGTATTAGGTACCAACCTATTTGTTTGTTTCACAGAAACCTTTTATTTTCAAAGAACTGACGCCAGCATGCCATTGTTAGAACTAATTGAAGTTAGCCGTAACATACATGTAACATTACAACACTCATATGCATAAGCTTTACTATACAAAAACAAACTTAGCTACAAACATGATTAAGTCCTTTTCCGACATATTGATCGAAACGAGCAACTGGCACTTTGAAATCCAAAAATTGAAAAAAAATTGGCACTTCAATTTTAAATTAGGAACGTCTTATTTTATTAACGAGCTTTATTGACGGGTTGAGCTTTGGATACGAGGGTTTTGCGCGGCATGTCAGCGCGGTTTGCACGGCGGCGGAAGACTGCACTCGGCCAGGCGGGATGCCAAAGAGCCATGCGCATACTAATATAGGTTTAGAATATTTTTTAATGTTTTCTATTAGGTATATCAACAGAGAATAATTCATTACTATAGCCTCTTAAGGTTGTAAGAATAAAAAAAAAATAGGTGACTATGTTATTTTTGCCAGCTAAATAGTTCGAAAAACGTCGCTAATGCAATTAATGCAATGGTACCAAGCAAGCGTGCTCATGTCCCATTGGCAGCAATTTTTTGTCCCAGCTCACTTTGGGTTCACGGTCATTACCAAAACCTTGAATTATCCTGTTCCCGATCACGATAGATAAATATAATATTTATAATCATGTGTACCGATGATTTATTTCTTATTGGCCTGTTAAAACCCGGCTTTTAAACTCAAACTATAGGTATAAGTATATTAGGTACTATGCCTAGTAGGTACCTACTCTTGACTAGTAACGGAGGCGAAGGTAACGTGTGTTTATTACGGACTAGCTTTTGTCAGCGGCTCTACCTGCCCTAAATTTGGTTTTGGCATAGGGTTCTTACGTAAACCCCTTAATAATACTAATAAAGTTTGCTGTAGCAAGCTATAGTAAAGTAGGTATAGGTCGGTTAAGCTCGGTTATAGTTATTCCCGCGGGAACAGTTGAGTTTTTTTGGGATAAAAACTATGCTATGTCCTTGTTGGGGACTCAAACTATATCCACACCAAATTTCATCTAAATCGGTTTTAAAGGGGTTTAAGGATGAAGAGGTAACAGAAAGTAACTCTATATTACTTTCGCATTTATTATATTAGTATATAATACGGAACACTAATGAAATCGGAGGCTCTGTGTATCTATTCTCAAAAGCAATGTTTAATACTTGTTAAAAATTAAGAATTCAAAACAACATAGTATTAATTAGTAGTATTTTCAGCACCTCGTTGCATAAAGTATGTACTAGCAACATTAAAGCACGAGCAAAACAAACCTTACTGTAAAGAGATGCGACACGCTTAATTAACAAATAGATCGTGCTTGATTAGAGATTTATATTCACAAATTTTCTGTCATACTTATTTAAAATTATTTTTGGAAAAATAAACAATGAGGATGTTCTTCACAAATTATTATGTACCACAAAAGTTAGAAATGTACACTAGCTACTAAATATTTAATAATTATTGTATATTATTATATATTTTTTTTCTGGTCGTATTAATAATAATAAATATCTTTAGACAGTACACATAGCGCCATCTGATCCCAAATCCACGTTAAAAAAAAATAAGTTTATAAGTACATCGAATAAGTACATTTTATTCACGCCATACCATGCTGAAAATGTAGCAGTACACGGACTATTTGGATTATTTATTGTGTATCCGGTGTAAATAGAGCAGTGAAAATAACTTGTGTAAATGAAAACAATGCCTGCTCATATCATCTGTAAAAATTTAATGTCTGTGAGCCTTAATTGCTGTCGGAAAGGCTTTCATTTTCCGCTTTGTGTTGGTATTTCTGCCCGCCCAAGAGATAACATTATTTTGTTCGCTCGTCATTGTGTTGGTTGGTGTATGCAAAAATATTATCAAATTAGGCTGTGTTCCAAAACCATTATCATTGATACATATTACTTAACCCACTGGCTTCTCACTGGGCTTGTAATGAGTAACTGCGGCTTGGTATAGAATTCCACCGAAGGAATCGAACTTTAAAATATCAACTTAATGTATGAAGAATTACCCTAAGAAAGTAAATGAAATAAACATAAGTCTTTACCACAGACTACATATAATACTACCTATACTAGTATCTTTACTAATCTATACTAATATTATAAAGAGGAAAGATTTGATTGTTTGTTTGTTTATTTGTTTGTTTGTATTGAATAGGCTCCGAAAATTCTTTTACCATTAGAAGCCGACATTATCCCTAATGAACATAGACTAATTACCGCGGGAAAATGCTTTATTTATACGGGAAAACGGATAAGAGGACAACGGGTAGTAAGAATTATCCTTCCGTACATTCTTATTACTTAATTAGTTATTAGGACTTCCTTTTTCACATAACTTCTGAACGGCTGAACGGATTGGGTTGAAATTTTATATGGGTATTTCGATGGTTTTCTGGAAGATTTAAAAATACAATTGGACTCGGTAGATGGAGCTGCTGTCGGTAAGTCAACTATTGAACGGTTTGACCGATTGGGTTGAAATTTTGTATTTGTATTTCATCCCAACCTACTAAGGGAAAAGGGGGCCAGATGGTCATGATCTGTCGTATTTTTTTCTAAACCTATATCATGTGAATCACCTCCGACGAACTGACCAGGATTGATCACTGTCGGCCGCATGTACACCAGCTATTTTTAAACTTACTTTTTCGGACCACCCAGGTATACGTACCGCACTTCATCTTCTAAGACAACATACCCTATACCTAATGAATTCGACATAATTTTTTGTAAAATGGGAAGTCTCATTATAGTCACGCGTGACCTAAATAAATGATTCACGCACATATGTGCAAGACATATATAAGCCTAACAAAAAAAAATATAATGTAAATGTACCTATATTATGAAAGAAGAGAGGAAGAAAGATAGGTATGTATTAAAAAGACAAAAAAAAAACAACAGCAATATATACAAAATTGTTCGAATGATTATTAACCAAATTGTAGTGTGTCATAAATCATAAAAGCTAATAACTTAATAATGTATGATTGTTGACATGTATACATGAATATTAAGAATGTGTAGTGTCGAAACCTATAATCAAAAGGTAATTAACTACCTAGTAGTAGGTACCTACCTACAAAGTACAACCCAGCAGTCTAAATCCGGTTAAATCTACCTGTAACTGCGGCCTAGTTGTTAACTTCATAGGTGTTGTAAATTGGATCCGGAAGCCTTTATCGAGTTTGGATGATTTTGTGTACGAATACAAAATAAATTGAATGTGATTATTGTCCAGGGCCATAACGTTAAAAAAGCCTATTACATTATTGTACCTATAAAAGAACATGGTCCAGACTGATTGGTTGATTTAGTAAAGCCGATTCGAAACCGCTGAAGTTAATATGAAAGGATTGTAGGTTCCTTTTGTAAGTACTCGTTTCTATATGTAAATGCTATTCTTTTTCTTCGAAATCTTATCCCTAAATGGATACTTTGTACGGTTTTTTCTTTACGAACAAAATATTTTCGTACGAAATTACTTTTCCTATTGAAGGTAAATACCATGAAAACCGGATTTAGGGAATCGGATCTTCTGTAGAGTGTAAAATAATACTATATTTAAATAAATAATGATTATACATTTTTTTTTTTTTTTTTTAATGCTACTAAGGTGGCAAACAAGCTTACGGTCCGCCTGATGGTAAGCCATCACCGTAGCCTATGGACGCTTCCCAAGTAACACAATGAAGCTGTTAAATAGATGTACAACAGGATTTGCTTCATCCCAAGCCTGTAAAAAAGGCTGTAAGAAATCTGTATAAGCGCTTAGCCAGCTCTTATAAGTGCAATTTGGGCCCCAAATTATACAGACTTTGGTTTTAGAGTAACTGTTTTGTATTACATCTGTTGTATAACGGAATTGTAAGTGCTTGATAAAGGCTGACAAATCTGCTTTTGACCTAGAATATGTCTTTAGTATAGCGCTTACCCAGTCTGAGTTATTTATAAGCGTAAAATATAAGCATTTGCAAATGTTGTTTGTATTATTTACGATGTTTTAATTATCAACTAAAGTTATTCAGTATTAAGTTAAAAGTTTGTGTAATGTTTGTCGACGTACAGGAAAAATTATAATTGGGAAAATTTTTGCATCTCTTTCAGTAGATAATTGTGAAATATGGTTGCGGATATCAGTTTATTGTGAAAGTATATACATATTTTTAATTGATATTTCACGCGCCCACTATAAAAGAGCTATTTAATGTATGAATATATTAAAATACGATAAAATCAAAACATATTTCTGTATTTTGTCAAGGATATTCTTATTTTTAGTTAACAATTTCGGTAAAAATGAAGGAGCGCATAAAATAGACTTAGTGTTATTTAAAACATTCTGAAAATATAAAAATTAAATCGTAATATTATGAAAATAAAAGCAAATGGTGGCAGTTTACTCACAAGATTTAGACATTTTAAACATTCGTTGAAGTGCTATCAGTTTGATAAAACTTGAAAAAACAGCTGGAGGGCAGTTTGTTGCCGTATAAATTACTTTCTTAAGGAGATAAGCTGCATCACAGCGTTTAGAGAGTATGTAGTAATGCTGAAAGCATTATGAGCGATAATAATAAAATAATTTAAGAAACTAATAAATAGTAGGGTTAAAATAATATAGTTATTAGCTAATAATAAGGTCTTACAACCATTAGCATTTTAAAATACTTCTCTATACTTTACTATATAGCTAAAGGCCTTACTAAGGGACCTTTTATGAAGGATAAGGAGGAAAGGCTTTACTAATTATTTTATCAATGCTTACGTACAGCTGGCATCAAAAGAGCATTAACTTTTACCTTTAAATAGTTATAACTCTTTAAAACGTTCTTATATATTGGAGAGGTTTATTAGAGAATTTTGCGAAGATTTTCAAAGGATTGTTGCTGTAACAAATTCGTATATAAGGCTAAAGGTATTGCAGAATACCTAAAGCTGCAACGAAAGTTGTAAAGGAGAATATATTAATTCTTTATTACAACTCATTGCTTAGCAATACATTGATCTTGAGCACTATACAACTTTAAGAAGTATTAAGTTTGTTAAATTCTTTTAAACAAAATATATCCTCTCCAGAAGCCGTTATGTTTCTTTTGTTAGACTTGGAGACGTGTACTAGTTTTTAGTTTTTCTATTATACAGAGTTTGTGTTACTTGGGTTGCAACACCAGGGGTATGACTCTTCTGGTCTTTAGTATGTAACAAATTCACAACACAGATGGTAGGTAATGGATTCTTTTAAGAAACTGTTGTTTTGTCAATCCACAAGGTAAATGTTTGAAAACTTGAATTTATTACCAGCTTTTTACGACCCCATTGCTGAGGAATCGGCCCAACCTTATCTTGGGCGATTAAGGGCCATGGTCCATCAGTTGGTCCGCAGCGGTTATTAGACTTCACAAGTGCACGTCATTGCGACGTATGCAGATTTCCTCACGATTTATCTTTCACCAAATTAGGCCAGTGGAGTTTACCGTAAAAAATATTCTTGAAAAATTTTAGAAAAAGACTAAATGGTATATGTTAAAGGGCTCGAGCGCTCGCCGCACACCACAGGCAAACGCCAAGACCACTAAGATACCACCCGACTTGTAAGTCAGGTAAGAGACCACTAGGCTATATACCACCTGAAAAAGCAGTCGAGTCATATATGAATGCCGATTTCAGCTGTCGACTTACTGAGTAGCTATTTGTTGTCCAGCTAGCTCATTGTAGTTTTTGGCATACCAAATCTTAAACAAATATATAAAACTAAGACCCAAACTAAAAAGGGTATTTTTCCGTAAAACTAACTAAACTACGGGTATGTAGTGTAACGTTTGAACACTTTCTGTTTTTTATAACATATGTCAAAAGCTTTGTTAGGTTGGTAGTTCTGACCCTGTAGAGTGTAATACCTAGGCCAAATAAATTTAGTCCATATTAAGGACGCTGAGTATCTACAATATAACGAAAGCCACAGCGTGGGACAACCTCCTGCCCAGGTTAGAGACTACCCTAAAAAGGCAATAACGATGGGAAACGTGTTTATTATTCACTTACCAAGCAGCAGGGTCTCGTCGTCAAGAGCGGTGACGAGGGAGTCGGTGCAGCAAGTGTTGGTGTTGTCAATGGATATGCGGACGGAGGCGCAGTCGGCGGGAGAGTGCGGCAGATGTTCCGCCGACTGCGCCGAGACGCGCCCGTTCGCGAGCCGCAGCGACGCCGCGCGCCCGCCCGTGCCTGTCGCTGCGCCAGCGGTACCGCCGCCCCCATCCTCGCATCTTATAAAAAAATGCATTTAATTTAAATTAATGAACTTTCAAAGGCACAATCTGATCCCTAACCAAGCAAAGCTTGTACTATATGGGTGCCATACTATACAACTATAAGTACTTTTTTTTTACATACATACATACATCTTACACACAGAAAAAATCTACACTCAAGACAAATATATGTGTTTATTATATGAATATTTGTCCTGTGCGGGAATCGAACCCTCAGATCGGCAAGCAGTAGGTACTACTACTATACAGAGCAACGGAGCCGCCGTCGAAACACCATAGGACAAACGATTCTCTTGTCTGAACAAATCCCTCTAGTATTGTATGTCCCCAACAGAATATTTACAGTAACTTTTTTAATGAACTGGAGCGCCCACTCGGGTCTCAGATTTTTAGGGACAAAATGTATGTAAGTAGGTACATCACGCCTTTCAAGACGTCTAGAGACTTAGTTTTAATGTTGCCCCTGAGAACACGAGACCTGAATATCTACTCCAGACTTTTCACAATAAGCTCTCGGAGCATTTTCTAACCAACTATGATGTAAATACGGGCGGTATGATAAACTAACCTGTCCCTTTGAAAATGACACAGTCGTTGTCCCTTTCTTAAGGCCAGTATATTTTGTAAGACTATAACAGTCTAACGTAATCATTACGGATTTAGGCTTCCATAGCCAAAGGGTGCTAACATGACCCCACTACTTAGTCTACGCTGTCTGTATGTCTGTCTGTGTACTTTTAAAATCTAAACCGTAATAAGTAAAGCTGAAAATATAAAGTAAGGCTGAAATTTTTTACAGAATAATATGTGTTATTATAGTGGATTTCTTAACAAATAATAAAAACCCCAAAAAGTATAAATTTAATAGGGTCCCCATATGCAAGATACACTTTGTTGTTGTTTAGTTCTATAGTAAAAACAGTAATACAGACAACTGTCAAACTTCAAGTGATTTTAGTAAAAAATCTAAAGTAAAACAAGAAATAGTAATAAAAAAATCGGCTATGCAATTAGCCAACAACAACTTAGTGGGGCTCGTGCATTCTGTGGTGGTACGGAACTATGGCATGCGGTACTAGTACTTTTCCCGGAACCGGGACTGAGTTTTTACGGTACCGAGCTGGTACTTCGGTATTTGTGGAATTAAATACATATTAAAACTATCCTATTAACTAGAAAACAGATTAACTAGGTTAAAAACTTGTGTTATTTCCTGTCTCTGTCCCTGTGCGAAAAAATCACATAAACGTAGCACCGATTTAACGTGAAATAGAAGTGAAATCACCATATCACCCGTGGAAAATTTTATTTCCGTGGGAACTATCAGTCAGAAAAAAAAGTCTTACATCCCAAGAGCTATCTGTGTGTCGTCCATTACCATTTGAAACTCTTGGAAACTCTCTATAGGTATAAATAATTGCTGTTTGTCCTAGTTCGTTCTTCTAACTACCCTGTGCCAAAAATCAGGTCACCCCGTAGAAACAAACAAACTGTTGTGTGATGTACGGAAAGAACCTAAGAACCAGATTATTATCGCTAGTAAAGGTTGTGAATCGCTTGAAAAACGGACATGTTTCCGGGAATTTAGGGTACAAAATAATCGATATTTCCGGGAGCATGCCCTATACCTAAGCAAGCCTCGGTGCACAATTTCGACTCGCCCTTGCAGGGTTTTTTTAAGCTGCATCTTGTTACTTGGAGTTTCATCGAAACCTTAGTGTCCGTGCAGCGGTGATTTCCCGTATCCGACAATTTTATTGCACTTTATGTCTGAGAGATGAGGAAAATAAACAACCGCCAACGATTTTCTGAGAAGCCGGCTCAAACGTCAAGTAGATGCCTACAATAATCGTATGCAAATTTGAAGCAGAGTTAAGGTTACTGTATTTAATAGGTTTTCACTATCTTTTACTATACGACTTCGGTGGAAAACAAGCTTACGGTCTGCCGGACGATAACCGGTCACCGCAGCCTATAGATATTGTTCTTTGGTCACAGTGTCACTGCTGCTTAAACCACATAACCCCTAATTTGTGTCTGATATAATAAGTACTCGTAGATAATAACAATTCTCGGTACTATAGGTATTTATTTTTACAAATGTTATATTAGAAATAACAAGGAATGGCTCAATTTGAATCGAGGGCATCAAACAGATACCTTACGACGAAAAAGTGTCGTAATTTTAACCCACGCACGTCTAAACAAAGGTTAAGCGAATTGCTTCAAATTATACCTTTACTAGAGACCCGCTTCGGTTTCGCATCTACTCTACCGTTTGACCTGAGTGAATACTAAGGATACCTACCGAATGTATCTATGGCGTGATGTAGCTCTTAAAAGGTCTAAAAAAAAATTTTACTTTTTTGCGAATCCAATACTACTCAATCTAATACAATCAGCTAGTTCATAAATAAATTGCTGAAATATAACTATCACTTACTAATAAAACTGGTATAAAAAAAAAAAACTATACATCTTAAACTCCAAGCGAACACTCTACTTCTCTTCTACGTACACTTTATTTTTATGGTTTATTTATTTGACGTAAAACTCCGACACCTAATTTTTTTTTATACCACTAAGGTGGCAAACAAGCTTAAGGACCGCCTGATGGTAAGCGGCATTGTAAAAAAAACCGGCCGAGTGCGAGTCGGACTCGCGCACCGAGGGTTGCGTACAAAAAATATGTGATGCAACTAAAAATTTAAGGTTTTTGAAATTTTTCCTTTATAGGTATGTGCTACAAAAAATTGCTTCATGCCAAATTTAAAGATTCTAAATCGACTGGTTTTGGTTTTGATTCCCTTGTGAGTAGTTGCGAGTTTGAAAATATGCGGCTTAAATTGCTGTTTCTTTTGATTGCGTTGACATAGGAGTTTGATTTTGTTATAGCTTAAAGGTATTATAGACCCAAGTATTTGATATGAAATTCAATTTAATACCTCTACGCGTTTATGAGGAAAGGGGGTAGTAACTGCAAAATTATTAAAAATATGATATAACTAAAAATTTACGGTTTTCGCAAATTTTTCCTTTATCTGTACTATAATTGCTTCGTACCAAATTTCAAGTTCACGGGAAGTACCCTGTAGGTTTTGATTCCCTTGCAAGTTTCGAAAATTTGCGGCATAAAAGGCTGTATCTTTTGATTGCGTTGGCTTAGAAGTTTGATTTTTTCACAGCTCCAAGGAACAGTAGACTTGAGTATTTGGTATAAAATATTAGCTTGATACCTCCATGCGTTCTGAGAAAAAGGGTCTTGACAGACGGAGGGACGGACGGGCAGACAACAAAGTGATCCTATAAGGGCTCAGTTTTTTCCTATCGAGGTAAGGAACCCTAAAAACGGCCAAGTGCTAGTCCGACATGCGCACGAAAGGTTCCGTACTATTATCTATAAATACGGCAAAAAAAAATTACGTTTGTTGTATGGGAGCCACCTTAAATATTTATTTTATTCTGTTTTTTAGTATTTGTTGTTTTAGCGGCAACAGAAATACATCTTCTGCGAAAATTTCAACTGTCTAACTATCACGGTTCATGAGATACAGCCTGGTGACAGACGGACGGACGGACAGCAAAGCCTTAGTAATAGGGTTCCGCTAATTACCCTTCGGGTACGGAACTCTAAAAAACATGTAAGAACTTCATCATATTTCCAAAGTCTGATATTAGTAAAAACATAAAAAAAACATAAACTAAAACGTAACAAAATAAAATCGATAGAAAAAAATCTTAAAGTTTCCGCTAATGTTTGTCAATTTTTGATTTATTATTATGACGGTAGATATAATTTACCTGATATTTTAATAAAATATCAAAAATATCTCTCAATACAAAACCTAGGGCTGTAATGGTAAATTTTAAATACAAATGATATTATTCGAGTTACTTATAATATTCTTGCCCATACTTCGTTAATGTTCCGTGTTGTATGCTGGATTTTAGCCCCCTTTTAAGATAAGTTAGTCATAAATATTTACAATCATTTATTTCCAAAAATCTTATCTGAATTACAGTTTAAAGTTGGTTTAAAGTAAAAACTTTTGAGTACTTTGTTAAGATAAAAAAAAATTATACAATCATCAACATAAAAGGCGTTTCACCAGTTCCAAATTAACACCAATTATTTTTTTTGACCACAAATTTAAGTTTTAAATTCACTACAATAATAAAGGACCACCTCGAAAGTATACCCTTTAAAAAAATGAATTTTGCAAATCCGTCTATACATGACGAAATTATTATACGAACATACATAAAGAAAAAATACAGACAGCCAAATTGAGAACCTCCTCCTTTTTTGAAGTCGGGTAAAATGTGTACATAAATATACAGAAACTTATTACACAATGTTTCATACATAACGATGTCACGTATTCCTTAAATACCTAATTCAAATACTTATATCAAAATTGCGTTCGGTAGGTTCCATTTTTCTAGGGATTCTTTGGTAATGGAAGCTCGTAGCCCAGTAATATGACGTCTTTGTTAGAAAATGTATGCAATGTAAAAAAACGTCGGGCGTGGTCGTGGTCAATCATGGGATGGGTGTGACTGCAGTGGTACATTCTTTGTGCCTCGAAGAGCAAGTTGTTAAACCCTTGGTTTTGCCTGTTGTCATATAAGAGCAATCGTTAAGCCAATTTAGGGGCGTTATCGGCGGCTTGAAAACTATGACAGTTGAGTAGCCAGTTCAACCACTATTGGCTGGGCCATTCCCTGGACAATATGGCCTAATCCTTTATTTTCTAAAGGAAGGATCCCATCTAGTGAAGATAAAAAACAGTCACATTTTTTGATATTTCACAATACAAAGTTGTAAATTTATTTCATTAACACTTACCTACCTTACTACTACAAAGATTTTAGGTCCTATTTAAGTTTTAGGATATATAGGTATTTACCGGTTATAGGTGACTTCGTAACGCAAACTGATACCATGAATGGCTACAATACACGATTCTTAACCCCTAAACGTTGAAAGTTTGGGTGAGTTGAATATAATAGGTAAGTTATTTTTTTATTAACAAAATGTATAAATGAAAATTGTAAAAAATTACTATTAACGTGTCCTTGAATTCTATTCTGTAGTAAAAATAAATTATTTATGGTTTTATGTAATTTTTTTTGTAACGGTTTTTTCTTAATTTCGTTTAGATATTTCGCCATAATCATTTTGATTTGATTGATCATCGAAACAGAAATACAAAATTAAATTTAAAAACGCAACATTCCAACGAGAAGGTTTTTAGAATCACGGAGCTGACCTCCGTGGTCTTTGGTATCAATTTGTGTTACAATGTTACTTTATAAATCACCTGTGCGGTCTAGTCTATAATGATTTTAATTATTGTTATTTGTAAATAGCGATTCTATTCTACTATAAAAATATAGGCACGAAATTCATTTTTACACTTAAAAATTGAAATGGTCGCGAACAGGGCGGTTTCAGAGGAACTTTCTCCCGCGAACGCATGGGTTGTGGAATGAGCTCTCTGCCAAGGTTTTTCTCTAAGGACTACAGTATGGGGTTCTTCAAAAAAAGAAGTTATTAGATTTTTTGAGGGACGGCAACGCGCGAGTGATACCCTTGGTGTTGCAAGTGTCTATAGGCCACGGTGACCGCTTACCATCAGGCGGAGCGTAGGCTTGCTTGCATCCTTTTAGTGTTATAAAAAAATATGCTGATCTCTCGTATACAATTTGGTTTCTTTTAGGTGTTGCTACTCACCACTAGATGGTGTTAACTGTATGTTTCTAATATATTTTTGAAGCTTTTGATAATAAAATTAAGTACTGACTGGTATAATAATAAAATATAATACTATGGTAGGCTCGTTTCTTTTTTATTTTCATCTTCGATATTGATAATGATATCGACACCGCCCATCATCACATAACTAAAATTTCATCGCTGACATGAATGAATAAAAACCATTCTAGGCTTATACTTAACTAAAATCCATTATTTTTTTTTTTGTTTATTAGTATGTAGGAGCATAGATTATATAATACTTTACTAGGTAGGATGTAATTTATGCACCTAATGAACTAATTCTAAATTTTTTAACTCATAGAAAGCTACACTAGCCCTGATTAACAAAGGTATAAATTGTTTTGATGAGAATAAGTTTTGAGTTTTTCAGTAAAACAAGTTGTAAAATATGGAAAAAATTTGGAAAATCCAAAAGTGCACGCCTCAAAGCGGTCATTCACATTTAAAAAAAAAATTCTAAAACAAAAACTCAAGTTTTTTAAAATAAAATAACAAATAAGGTGAGGAAAAAATATACTATAAAATAAAAATATATATATATATAGATATACAGTATACAGTGGTATATTAGTTTATTATAAATTATAATTAAACGACAGTACTTAGAACGCTAATATTAACTAGGAATCAGCACAGTGTAATACTTTATATATTAAAAACAAAAGTATTCCGGTAAGATGAATTTTTCGACCAATTTCTCTGCCACATACATGGTCACATAAACACAGACTCACGGACGTCCAAGAATGATTAGTTTTAATGTTATTATTTATTATATTAAACAAATTAATTGTTTATAAAATGTACCATATGTGCTAGACAGATTATTTAACTTCATATTAGTGCACTCATATTATCCTGTAAGTGTTATATTAAAAAAAAAAAACGTCATTTAAGTTTCGAAAGACTGGGTTTTTTCACATGTCGAGAGTAGAGCACTACCTCACCGCTCCGCTTATGAGGCGTGCAAAATGGGCACTATTCCTTTACCTTGCAACGAAGCAAGAGGTGACCTAATTCTGGCTCAGGCATAGCTGCGTGGACTTTCAAAGGATATAGAATAGGTGCTTTTACTATTACTTTTACCCCGTTAAAGAGTTCCCACAGATGTATTTTTTGCAGATCTTGGGCATAGAAATAGCTAGAGACAGAAAGACAAAGAATCTCAATTACTTTTATCTCGATCTATAGTTCAGGGAAGGAGGTTTTCCTGCGGGGTTTATCCAGTATGTTATTAATTTTTATTCATGATTTTGATGTTATTTTAAATTATATATCTATCTATTCTTGCAATCCATATCTTGTTTTAAAGTCGCGCTGTCTAGGATCTTATTGGGAACAGTCTCGAGCTATTTGGACTCTGAAATTTAAGGTAAAAATGTATTCAAGTACCTTTATGGTTTTCGAGAGGTAAGTCAGACTTCAATACATTTTTGTCTCGAATTCTAGAGTCCAAATAGCTCGAGACTGTTCCCAATAAGGTCCTTATGGCCTGCTCATTTTAATTTTAACTTTAAAAGAGATCGGTTTAAAATATAGGTACAATATTTTTGAATTTAATAGATAAATTTTATTTAACGTTTTCGTATTTATTTTTATTTTATTACCAGTGGGATATTATGCGATTCAATTTCTGCAATAAATTATTTTATGTTTCCATACTGCCGGAAACGCAAACTCGTTAAAAAGCTTTAAAAATCCAATGATGCTTCCAAAGCTAATCTCAGTCCGTATTTAATGAAAAGGGGACACAAATTCTACGATTTGGTATAATTGATTGCTTTTTAAACCAGATATTTCCATTCCTTCCTTTTAAAAATTTGTACCTACCATAAACGTAGGTACCATTTTTGCATTTTGGCTCCAATATAAAAAAAATGTACGATTAAACTGTATCTACCTACCTTCTCTTATCCTATAATATCAATGTAAATTAACATATTCGTAGCACAGACGCAGTATAAAGATTAAACTCGTCCTCGAGCCAGGACTTGAACCTGCAAGTGT
The DNA here is from genome assembly GCA_946406115.1 of Apoda limacodes. NCBI lineage: Eukaryota > Metazoa > Arthropoda > Insecta > Lepidoptera > Limacodidae > Apoda > Apoda limacodes. The sequence goes on from OX291541.1 coordinate 17,079,899, forward strand.
TTGTAGGAACCTACTTGAATTAATATTGTTTGATTGATTGATTAACAATCCGTACATAACGTGTAAGTGCCCTACCGATTGAGCTATCGAGGAACAAGTCTGGCCAATGAAAATCCCGCACTACACATTGGCCATGGAAACGAACGTGACGAATGTCACAAACAATTCCTAGTAATTAAAAGTCCTAGTGCCTCGATAGCTCAATTGGTAGAGCACTTACACGGCAAGTAAGAATTGTTACAGGTTCAAGTCCTGGCTTGAGGTTAATCATTTGACTGCATCGTTGCTATAAAAATATAAATTTTCATTAATGATGTCGCCATAGATAAAATAAATAAATAAGTAAATAAAATATATTTGGACATTACACACAGAGCCGTCTGGCCCCAAAGTAAGCAAAGCTTGTGTTATGGATACCAGACAACGGTTCAAATACATATATATTACTTTTTTTTTATTTGTAAATACATACATATCATACATAAATACACCCAGACTCAAGACAAACACAAATATGTATAACATAAATGTTTGTCCAGTGCGGGAATCGAAACCACACCCTCTGCACAGCAGCCGGTCACACTACCAACTAGGCTGCGAGGGAATCAAGATAGATATGGCATGTATGATATATGATCTTTAAACCTTTAGGAAATCACAAACGAAGAGGGATTATTTTTATATTTATATAGTAAGCTTTTACCCACTACTACACCCGCCCTAAATTCGGTTACTGGTGTAGGATTTCAACGGCAACTCCTCAATTATACTTCAAAAAAAAACCGTCTCACACTTTTTTTTTTTTTTTTTTTTTATACCACTAAGGTGGCAAACAAGCACACGGTCCGCCTGATGGTAACACCAGGGGTATCACTCGCGCGTTGCCGACCCTTCAAAAATCCAATAACTTCTATCTTGAAGAACTCCATACTGTAGTCCTTAGAGAAAAGCTTGTGAAAGTGAGGTAGGTATTATTTAAAAATGGCTTTGTTATCACATTTTCGAAAAAAAATGTTTTCAAAAGCCGACTGAAAAAAAAAATCGGCCAAGTGCGAGTCGAACTCGCGCACGAAGGGTTCCACACCATTATCTATAAAAACGGCAAAAAAATCACGTTCGTTGTATGGGCCCCCTTTAATTTTCTTTTTTTATTTTTATTTAATTATTCCTTCTTTAAGTGAATACATAACTAAATATTCTGTGAATATTTCAAGCGTCTACCTGTTGACGTTATCAATATCGAGCAAAAACGAGCAAAACATCACGTTTGTTGTATAAGAGACCTCTTAGACATTTATTTTATTCTATTTTTTAGTATTTGTTGCCGTTATAACCGCTAATAACCCTTTGGTTACGGAACCCTAAACAGGAGGTTCTCAGTTTGATATGTTATGTATGTGTGTATGTATGTTTGTTCGCGATTATCTCGCGTTTTTTTTGAAGTCGGTTGCTGTTTTTGTTAAACAAGATTTTTTTTACGTTTCCTGTTTACGTACGGAACCCTCGGTCTCGAGCTTTACCTACTCGCATTTTCAGGTCAGTTTTTAAATTCCCAATCATCATCCAATGCTTATGAACCACCATGCCTGAAGATAGGTACCCGCCACCACATTTAAACTATTCATTACCGCTTCCGCTTCCGTCATAAATTAATGTGCTGAAATTCAATGTTATCACGCAAGCATGAATATGTACCTAATTAAAGTTATTGGTAATTTTTGGTTAAATTTTCGTATAAAAATATAATCATGTGCGATGTTTGTATGTATATCAGCTACTAGACAAACATTCGCTTCTCACAGGTATAAATGCCACCCACGGGTGTAACTGTATGCTGACTTAATAATTATTTAGTCGTAAGGATCACGTTTCTCATAATAGTTAATTAGCCAGTGCAACCAACTACTAGTTAAAATTATCCAAACAAGCGCATAGACCTATAAATAATAAAGCTGAATTGTCTGTGTGTGGTGGGAGAGGAAGACAGAGCTCTTATATCAAATCTACACATATGAGAACTATAACTTGATCTTGCATTTCCATATTATAAGATTTTGTGTTCGTATTAGGTACTAGTTAATTTGTGGTATTCGTTCTTAATGTTAATTCTTATTAATTGAGCAAATCAGCTTTATAAGTTTATTCTCAGTTTCCAGTTTTTTTTTATTTTTACAGAAAATTTAGTAAATTCGTTATTCTTCGATAGATTTAACCTGGGCGAACTAAATTAGTTTTAAATCAATGATTTAAATTAGCGTAAGGGTTAACCTTTCCCTTCTAAGGTAGGGGTAAGATCACTATTAAGGTCCCTCCGTTTGTCTATGACATACATTTTGCGTTTTTTTAAATTAATATAAAAATCAGCGCTAGATTTTTCCTATCGAAAACAGACGGGTCAACGTAATTCGTTGCGTACATCAGTTTATCAAAAGAAAAAGAAACGTTACAGGGGTTTTGGGTTTTCCTTGTCAATGATCTTGCCCCGTGAAATTTGTTATCTGTGGTTAAAGTATCATGGTGCTTCGGGGCAAAGGTTGCTGCTTTACAACTTACAAGTCGCAGGTTCGGTCCTATATGGAGTACTGCTGTCAGCGGTGTTTCGTGAAAAGTTATATGTGATGGGAAAGTAGGTCTGGTTGTTTGGTTTAGGTATTTGTCATGTTTGACGAGAAATATTAAAGGTATACAAATAAATTAAATTTGAGTTTTAAAATATTTTACATTGAAAGATTTACAAAATTAACAAATACAGAGATGGACATTTTTTAAATTGATATTTACGGCTTTTCCGAAGACTAAAATCTTTAAGCACACTAATATAACAAAAGAGCTACGTCATTTTCGATTGAAAGAATAGCAAGGGCTGAAAGCCGATCTTCCGTCATCGAAATCCTCAAATATGTTTTAATAACTTTAAGCCTTTCAGCAGACACAACTGTAACAGTACTGTAACTGTGGTGGAAATAATTAACAGGACTATTTCGATAGTGGGGTAAACGTCAGTTATTTTTTTTTCTATTATGTATTTTAGCACTGAGATAATGTCGTTTCTTTCATACACACGGATGAACATATTCAGTTCTTCGTACAATTCATGTCAATCAATATCACTTGATTCTCCTACTGTCACAGATATTTGCAATTGCTTCAAAAGTTCACTATCACTAATTTACTTTAATCTCTTTATTTTATACATGAAACCAAATATGCTCTCATGATGTTTAAGTGCCTCAAACCTAAGATGGCAGCGCGCACATTGTCGACGATGACATAAAAATAGTTTATTTTGAAAATCTTTTCCGCATTCAATTCATGAGCCTCATCTTTTCCTTCATAATCAAAATACCTTTTTTTACGTCATATTCTGACTTTTTTGAACTGTCTGTCAATATCATTTTCTTCGGCTATTTCTCTCGCTGATACAAGGGATGACTGAAAACCATTTTTCGATAATTATCGAGCCAATTTGTAAATGCGTCTAGGCGTTGTATAGCCACATCTAAGTGTATGTTTTCGCTTTGCCACATTTTACTTATAAAATTTATCTTTGTAAGAATGTCATACCATTTGACAAGTGAAACTACAAATTCTTAGGTAGTTATTTCCTTTGCTATAGAATGGCATTCACTGACCAACTGATAATCTGTTGTATTTTCTGCTTAATCCTTTAAAGCATGACATATATCGCTTAGTTGGTATTTAACGGCATTTACCGATGCTACCCTGCACTCCTATCTAGTTTCAGAAAGCCCATCTCTGACTTAAGCCGTGAAACAGAGTTTAAGCTTGTAGGAAGCCAACAAAAAAATTTTGCTTGGACACAAGACGATGTTGCATCTCCTAGGATGAGATTTCAACTATGACTCCCACAAGGTAAAACTTGTATAGTGGTCATTAATTGTCTTATCCTTTACTTGTTTTAGGTGAAGTCTTAGCACGGGATCAAATCGGGCTATTAACTTTACTAAATCTATAAAGTTGCCGCTTGTCTTATTTGAATCTGAGTCAAATGTTAACTTCTCTCTATGACCCCTAAAGACCACATAGTGAGATGCTTAAAAATTTACAATTGCGAGCAATCTTTCTAAAATATCTCTCAATTGTTGCCTTCCTTGTTCAATTTGTGACTGGGCAAGGAGTCAATAGTGGAACAGCTTTTAAAACCAGTCTCTAAATTAATCCATTTCAACATACAATCTTTGTGCTGTCGAGAAGATTCGTGCGATTTTAGATAATCACCCAAATGTTTCCAATCACACACTCCTTCACTTGGTCCAATCTTTGTATTTTCTAGCCCGAATATTCGACACGGAAATCAGTAAACGGCATCCTTTGTTTGTCACTAAATCATCCAGCGCCTGTCAAGCTTTTCACTGTTAACTAATATCTTATTATAAATGATATTCGCTGAATAGCCGTCCAATATCGTTACATTAATAAATAAAATTTAACCCGGGTTGGATCTTTTAATACAATCTCAGTTCGGTCTACATCAGTAATTGTTATGGGCCACAAACCGGAGTCATTTTGAGGATTAATATTTTCCATTCCAGCAGTCATGGATGTCTATGTCTACAGACTCGGGCTCAGATTCGCGTTCTTGATTCGGCATCCATGATAATATGGAAGGAATGTCTTCAGCTGGATCAGGATTAGAGTCACTTTCAGTCAATAAATGTTTTGTAACGGCTTCTTGATTATCACTTTTTATATATTCATTTAAAGATCCACGTAGATTTTCTTCTACCTGCTTTCTTTTGATAGCTCGTTTCCTAGTTCATCTACCTGACTTCTACCGGCATCACAATCACTCAAACTCATTTCGTAAACCTTTTGTTTTTTTTTCTTTCTTTTTTTGCTATCACACAGTTTTTTTAAACTTTTCCAGCTCACTCAATACTATAAATGCTATAAGAACGTATTATTCAATAAAATTGAAAGATATGTACGGTACAGTAACGACTTTGTAACTCATATTGCAAGCAAAATAATTCCAAGGTGACAAGAGTTGACGAACGAAATGAAACACGTGGATTCCCCGAGCAATAGGGGTGCATAACCAAAGATGACTTATATACGTCAGCAGAACATTATGTCCCGACTCCCGAGCTGACCCGAGTGCTATGCTATTAAAAAACCGATCTTCAAGTGTTTCGAGGCGCGATATTCAAGTACTACATAGTAAAATTTTCAATTATGTTTTGAATAAATGAATTAGTTGACTAATTTTATTTTTCTTTACCGCTATGTTATAACCTGAATAAATAATTAAGGATCAAAATCAAAAGTTTTAAATAAAAAAAATATAGTTCAAAAAAATCTATATTTTTTTAAATTTGCTTAGATTGTTTCGCGAGGCCCCTGCAAGAGCGAGGCCCCGGGCGATTGCCCGGTTCGCCACCCCCTAAGGCCACCGCTGACTGCTGTCATCTCTAGGCGGGTGCACCTGGATACAAGCTTTGCCTGTTGGACTCGGTCTACCGACGGGTTGTGAGAATCGTCGACGATCTCAAATTCGCAAGCCATATCGAACCCTTAAGTCTGAGGAGAGACTTTGCCTACCTACGTGTGTTCTACGGCTTGTTCTGAGGAATTGTTTGAAATGATGCCCACGACTGCATTCTACCATCACACCGCTTGCCATCGGCAGGGAATTCCTCCCCACACATTAGAATTTTCCTCCTACGAACACTTGGGTTGTGGAATGAGCTCCCTGCCAATGTTTTCTCTAAGGACTACAGTATGGTTTTCTCCATAAAAGAATTTATTAGATTTTTAAATGGTCGGCAACGCGCAAGTGATGGCCCAGGTGTTGAAAGCTTTCATAGGCTGCGGTAACCGCTTACCATCAGGCGGACTGCAAGTTTGTTTGTCACCTTAGTGGTATAAATTTTTTTTTTTCAATTGGCAATAAAAATGTTATAAATGTCTGTCTAAATTTCCTTACTTATATTTAATAATAATAACGGAAAGCTAGAGCCACTAGAGCTTAAGAAACTATAATAATAGAAAATTATTTAATCGAGAGCGTCTAAAAAAATTAAACTAATATAATTAATTCAAAAGTGGGTGACTGTTTGTTACTCAATGACACCGCAACGGAGCATTCTATTAAACTTTTTACTACAGCTAAAGCTTGCTGCAACAAACTTCTTTAGATAGGTAATCAAGGAGTTGCCGTAAGAATCTCAAGTTAGCAAGCAAGTTATAATTAAAATTAGGGCTGGCGGAGCCGCTGGCAAAAGCTAGTAAGTACTTACATAAATTTAATTTGCACTATCATTACACAAATTAAATAAGACGAGTCTCTATCATATACCTATGCTAGTTATAAGGTATTATTTTTAATATATGCATATATTTATATATATATATATATATATATATATATATATATATATATATATATATATATATATATATATATATATATATATACTAGACTTTGCCAGCGGCTCCACCCGCCCTGAATTCGGTTATCGGCGTGGAACTCCTTAATTTTACATCTACATAGCTTTATCTATTGTTCTTTAAACTCTGTTATAGTTATTACCGCGGGAACTTTTGATTTTTTCGGGATAAAAAGTAGCCTATATGCTATATCAAGGCCTAACCTATGTGTATGCCAAGTTTCATCCCGATGCGTCCAGAGGTTAAAGCGTGATTGAGTAAAAAAAACAAATCCATCCAGACATACAAACCTACACATTTATAATATTAGTAGGATATAGTTTGTTACACTATTAAGGTGGCAAACAAGCTTACGGCCCGTCGATAATGCAATAGGCGGACTCGAGATAAATTCAGTTATATTTGGGTAATCTAATTCTTATAATAATAAATAATATTCTAATTCTAATTAATAATATTCTTGATATTCTTTACCATTTCATTCCTGTTCAGGAAAATAATACCCTAACATGATAAAAAAATCATTGCTAAATTAAAATAAGTTATTAGCATTTATTATTTTGAATAAAGATATCTAGCACAAGTAAATGCCTACCACTTAGTTTTGATTTTAATTACGGTTTTACAACACTGTCGTGTCGTGACTAATTGCAAATATTTGTTAACAACTTCGAAAGCTTCGTTTGAATGAGGCCATCAAATAAACTTGTGCTCAGCTATAAATACAGATAAATAAATCTAACCCTGGGCATTCAGGTAGGTCGGTAGCGGGGCTGGGGCATGCCACCTCGCGTGAGAACTCTCAGGGTCGATACCTCGCCTTTCGACGTATCGCTGCCGTTTCGACAACCTTTGCAAACACCTGCCGTGTTTGAGTTTGAGTTACGTCATTATTTTGCAAACGAATATTGGCTTTTATTGTAAACGTTTTATTTAATAAAAGTTGACTAAAAGAGCGATTTGCTTCAGTGAACCTGACGCAAGCAACTCAATAACTCATTGCGTTTGCAAAATATTTGAAGGCTAATTTTGTTGGTTCCCAAGTTTATTTTCTTCAGTTATTTATTGGTTTTTAGTTACCTATCTATAATATATAGTTTTCTAGTTCTAAGTTCCTTTCATATTATCAAAATTTTACGTCTCCTGTCAGTGTGATTTTACTTAAGACCTACTTATGCGATTAAGGTACATGATTCTGTTGTTGCATGAAGCAGCCAAATACAACCTAGGTAGCAGGGAGCTTATCGGGTACATTCTCAAGTACGCCAGGCTATGGAATCCGAGTGAGAAATATATACAAGGGGTGATCAAAAAGTAATGATAGTCGGATATTTCTAGTAGTCACAAAAATCTAAAAAAATAGAGAGCTTGCTTAAATATTCACTAGTAGGTACAGGTTAAAGGTATTTAAACACATAGTCACATTTTGAAACTTCATTCATTTTATGTCAAGTCAGAGCCGCCTTCAAAACTTCTGCATAGAAAATGTTCTAATGTTTTATATCGATTTATTACTACTTTTTGATCACCCCTCGTACAAGTAGGGCTAAACTGTCGAAACCCATGAAAGTACTTGCATACATTTCTTACTCTTACTCGAGACTGTTCCCAATAAGCTCCCTGCTCGACGCTATGCTCCGCGCTACTTAACTTAGCTTTATGCTCGCGCAAACCGATTATACAGGGAGCTTGTTGGAAATAATCTCGAGCTATTCGGACTCTGGAATTCGAGAAAGAAATGTATACGCAAGCAAGTAGATTCACGGATTTCGAGAGGTCAGTCAGACTTTCATACATTTTTTTCTCGGATTCCAGAGTTCGAATAACATTAGTAATAGTTCTGCTGACCAAATAATATTTTTGTGTTAGACCTATTTATTATACTAGCCAGGCCAGATATGGTGTTTTTTTACGGCCAACCAAATCAAATCAAATCAAATCAAAATAACTGTTCAGCAATTTTTTTGCTGATCGAATATCTAAAAAAAAAAGTACCATTTATTTACTTGCCTTAGTAAAAATATAATCTGAATATATCACAGTAATATAATATAATAAGGCAAAAATACCGTGAAAAATAAGGAAAAGAAAATGGAACGATTCTAGCGCCAGTCTGAAAATGAAACAACTTGGATTTGCAGTCTCTGTAAAAGTTCTCGCGTCCGCCACCAGTTTTGCGAGAAGGCAATATCGATGACTGGTCATAGATGGCGTCAGTTGTCAGTTTATTATAGTAGCTGTGTTTTGTTGACAAGTTGACGGCATCGCAAAGTTCACCAAATGTAAACAAACAATATAGCCGTTCACTATTTGACAGTGCATCCACTATTCTACCTTCCGAGCATGTGCAGCCAATGCGTTGAATGCGGACTGAAAGTGACGTCATAGCGCATTCATTTTTCCTCAACAGAACGATCGAATGTGTCAACATAATAAATAGAAAAGTTTAGAATATGTAAAAATTGTATTTGATTGAAATGTGGATGATGACACAAATTTATAGAAACAGAACAAGGTTTGTGTCTATTTTTAGGGTTCCGTAGCCAAAAGGCAAAAAACGGAACCCTTATAAATTCGTCATGTCTGTCTGTCTGTCCGTCCGTATGTCACAGCCACTTTTTTCCGAAAGTAAAAGAACTATACTGTTGAAACTTGGTAAGTAGATCTATTCTGTGAACCGCATCAAGATTTTCACAAAAAAATAGAAAAAAAAACAAAAAATTTTTGGAGTTCCCCATACTTAGAACTGAAACTCAAAAAATTTTTTTTCATCAAATCTATACGTGTGGGGTATCTATGGATAAGTCTTCAAATATGATATTGAGGTTTCTAATATAATTTGTTTCTAACCTGAATAGTTTGCGCGAGAGACACTTCTAAAGTGGTAAAACGTGTCCCCCCCCCTGTAACTCCTAAAATAAGAGAATGATAAAAATAAAAAAAAAAATTAATGCACATTACCATGTAAACTTCCACCGAGAATTGGGTTAAACGAGATCTAGTAAATAGTTTTTTTTAATACGTAATTACTCATACACATCTCCCGTTCTCACTCTCACATTCCCGCTTCACGGGACTTCTTGCCGTGTGTCTGGACCGGCCTTTAAACGTTAAGTAGCCACTTGAGTACATGCAATCACATCTTTATTAAAATTGGATTATTTTTTAAAATAAAATCCTTAATTGTCACGCTTGCTAAATTCATGTTTGGTTATTGAGGTCTTTTTTTATATTTATACTTTAATTTTACGTCCTATATTGTTATTTTTTCGTTTTTTATTTATTTTCAATTTGCGACCCTGGTTGCAAGGGACAACATAGTGGGAAGGTTATTAAAAATTTCAAGAAACGGCCAATCTTTTTCCAATTTTTTCTTTTCGTTTAAATGCGATTTTCTTAGAAACACTATACGAATAATTTAACGTTGCTGATATTATCAACTGCAGAAACAAATATTTTTATGACGCTTAAAATATCAACTGTAGACATACGTGCTTAATAAATTTTTAAAGGAAGAAAATATATATTTTATTTGACTATTTGTATTATATTGTTTACCGAGTGAGAGAAGCGAATGAGTTTTAAGAGGTGAGTTGTGAGCTGTAACTTTCTACAATAACTTTAGTACCTTTGCACAGAGACCACCGTTGAGGCCAACAATTTTGAGTTAGAACATCAGTGAGATTGGTCGAGTGGTTAGGGAGATATGTGGTGCAAGATGAATGAACACTATAAGGTAAGCATACGGCCCAGTGAGATACAAAATGAAAGGACGTAGCCTCAGTGACAATTATTAAGTACCATGGACTAATTAAATGCTTTTTATGACAGAGAGATGTCTTTTTAGATGTAATTTAATGAACTATACTACTTTACCTACTACTTTTTTACTTTAAGTTTGTAATTATGGGTTAAATGGAAAATCACTATATAATAAAGAAATCAGTGGAATGTAACTCAAAAAATACCATGCATTTGTATGCTTCTGTTTGCAATTTATATAAGACTTGCTTTTGCCGCGGTTTCACCCGCCATAAATTCCGTTATCGGTGTAGGATTTCAACGGCAACTCCTCAATTATAGAAAAAAACCGACTCACATTTAACGTTTACAAGTAACCTTTGTTCTTTCTCGGGACTCAGACTAACTCCATGCCGAATTCCAACCTAATCGGTATAGCGGTTTAGGCGCGAAGAGGTAACAGAAAGACAGTTTCTTTCGCATTTATAATATTAGTATGGACTAGCTGGCCCGGCAGACGTTGTTCTGCCCTAATTTTGATGCACTGAAGCGCCATTTGTTACAACAAGATTTGATTTTGGGATCTATCAGAATTGAAAATTGAATCAATAAAACAGTAAACCTAATAGTAAAACTACATCCTAGTCTATCAATGTGGATCTATTAGGAGTATTTCAAAAACTCTTAATAGCACATTGTGTATTAAGAGTGTTAAGGAGACAATTACTAACGAGAGTCTATATCTTAGATGCCTCATGCCGAAGGATTTAATGACTCGTGTTTGTGATCCAGGTACCACCCGTGTTGCACACAATGTTTTTTAACACATTTGCAAGTAAATTAATAAAATGATAAGGCAAATAAATAAACTCACCAAAACTAAATTCAAATGGCGGGAAAAGACGTAGCAAAAAAAATAGGCCAAGTGCGAGTCGGACTCGCACACGAAGGGCTTCGTACCATTATCTATAAAAAACGGCAAAAAAATCACTTTTGTTGTATGGTAGACTTAAAAATTTGTTTTATTTTAATTTAAATATTTGTTTTTAAGGTCAATATATACCTGTTGCCGTTATCAATATCGAACAAATCTAGCAAAAAATCACGTTTGTTGTATGGGAGCCCCCTTAAATATTTTTTTCTGCGTTTTAGTATTTGTTGTTATAGCGGCAACAGAAATAAATTTCAACTGTCTTACTATCACGGTTCATGAGATACAGCCTGCCGACACGGTCGGACGGACAGCGGAGTCTTAGTAATAGGGTTCCGCTAATAACCCTTTAGGTACGGAACCCTAACAATAAACGCCATCGCTAGGTGGCGCAAGATATCTAGAGAATTTATGAATTGAAAAGTATTGGCTGAAGTAAAAACTTTGCTCTTGCTCGCTTTTGGTGTGCCCGTAGTTCATAAGAGAGAGAGAGAGCTTTTATACATGACATAGCGATGTTTGTGTATGTAGACACTATCAGACTACTTGATAGAATAGGCGCATCATTATCGTGCGTAGAATCTGTGATTCGCGCTTTGCTTTGAGAAAAGTAAAATTTACAAAGAAAAAGCCCTTGGGTGTAATTAAGGGTTTAGCACCCGCCTTCCCTGCACATAATTACACTGTTTACGATTAAATGATGGTGATGAAGAATGTATAACCATCTCATTGGTAAGAGTATATATTAAGTTATATTAACTATGCAAAGAAATTTACAAAATGCAGAAAATCTTTTCGCTGTAAGGACAATTCAATGACAAATGAATGATAGGCATACTTTTAAGGGTTTTCGTACCTCAAAAGGAAAAAAGGAACCTTTTTAGGATCACGTCGTTGTCCGTCTGTCTGTGTGTCTGACTGTCAAGACCCTTTTTCTCAAGATTATTATCAAATACTAAAGTCTACGGTCCCCTGAAGCCTTTAAAAAAATCAAGCTTGTAAGTCACCGCAAGAAAATACGGCCATTTTTGTTGCATATTTTTGCATTCACAAATAAATCAAAACCTATATATGGGGTACTTTCCTGTCCTAGAATCATGAAGCAAGGTCTCACACAACAAAAATATAGGAAAAAACCGAAATTCGTTAATGTGTAGTTATAACGCATTAAAGAAAGAGTTTGTCGGTCTGTTTGTCAAGACCCTAACCCAAGCGGCCCGAACTGGGGAAGTACCTCCACCTTACAGAAAACCGCGGCCATAATAACACTAACATTGAGTAGTGTTGTGTTCCTGGCGGTGAGTAAGGTTGCCAGAGCTCTTTGAGGATTCGCTGCGCGGACAGCGGAGGACCGGCGGTGCTTGTTGCTGTCATACTCGGCGTAGACGCGGCGTGCTGGTTCGGCGGTCAGGGAGACCTGATGAAACGGCTGACCGCTGGCCGCCCGCTGGTTGAACGGGATCCCGAACCCAGGGATCACTTAATCTCCGCCCTGGGAGGCTGATTCGCCAGCCTGTGTAAAGTATCTGAAGTGGTAGTCGTGCCGGAGAAGGAGACCGGAGTGGACCCGGCTACTACAACAGAGGGGGATCAGGGGCCCTTCCGCCCGCCGTGCCAGCAACCGTATCATCTGTGGCGAGCTTCGGCAGTCTTAGAACCGCACCCTTTGTCCTCTATGCTGTCTGTGCAGTGAATCCTCATCCTTAGTCTTAGTAACTTTTTTTTTATATATATTATGGCCAGAAGACAGAAAAAGAAAAGAGTTTGCACAGCGGCTACTCCATCCACATATAATGTGGATTTTTGCAACATCAGGGGTATTCACGCAAATCTTATCGCAGTCCACCACCATCTCGAAACTGCGCAGCCGACCATTCTTTTTCTAACGGAGACGCAGATATCCTGCCCGGCCGACACATCATACCTTCATTATCCCGGCTACAAACTCGAACACAATTTTATGAGTCGTGCCGGTGTATGTATGTTCGTCCGGGAGGATATCTGCTGTCGCCGCCTTCATAGCCTTGAAGACAGGGACCTGTCGATATTGTGGGTGCGCGTAGATTACGGCGGCCACACTCGTATCTATGCGTGCCTATACAGGTCTCATAGCGGTGACACGGACGTAACTCGACTCTTCACGCACCTGAGTTTGACGACTGACAAAGTTCTAGAGCAATATCCCACAGCAGAACTAGTTATTTTGGGAGACTTTAACGCCCACCATCGCGAGTGGCTCAGTTCTCGAACCAATAACTATGCTGGGATATCTGCTCATGAATTTGCTCTGACCTATGGATTCTCTCAGCTGGTACTTTCTCCAACGAGAATACCAGATATAGAGGAACATACGAGCTCCTTACTGGACCTTCTGCTGACTACTCGTCCGGACGGGTACTCCGTCTCAGTGGATGCGCCTCTTGGCTCCTCGGACCACTGTCTCGTTCGGACTCAAGTGTCATGCACACAACCTGATCCTTCTGGGCCAACTAACTGGCGTCGTGTGTGGCACTATAAGTCGGCAGACTGGGATGGATTGCGTGAATTTTACGCATCGGAGGCAGATCTGCTTTAACTCAGAAGATCCTGACGTCTGCGCAGCCGCAGTCACTGAGACAATCCTTGCTGGTATGGAATGCTATATTCCTAACCCGCGAGTAGCTGCCGGCGTCAAAAAACGACCGTGGTTTAATAGGTCTTGCAGAAAAGCTAAAATTCTTAAGCAAAATGCATATGAGGCTTGGACCACGGCTCGTTTTAATAAGGATCCGAATATTTCTGAGTTAAAACGCAAATTAAATGCTGCCTCGAGGTTCAGTAAGAAAGCAACTGCCAGAGCAAAATTCCAATTCATCGGCAAAATAGGTGGGCGACTTGCAAGCTATCCTTCTGGGAGTCGTGCTTTCTGGTCGCTTGCCAAAGCTGCCGAAGGGAACTTCTGCCAGTCGTCGTTACCACCACTGCGAAAGACCGATGGTGACTTGGCCCATAGTGCTAAAGAGAAAGCCGATCTACTGGGCAGTCTCTTTGCCTCGAACTCGAATATGAGCGATGAAGGCGCTGTACCACCTACTATACCGTGGTGCGGTAAGTCCATGCCGGAAATCTCCATAACGCAGCGGGAGGTCAGGCGGGCGTTGCTTTCTCTAGACGTTCATAAGTCGAGTGGGCCAGACGGTATACCAGCAGTGGTGCTTAAGCAGTGTGCTCCTGAGTTATGTCCTGTACTCACGCGCCGCTTCGCGCTTTCCTACCACACTAGGCAATTTCCGTCTACATGGAAGACTGCGAATGTGCACCCGGTGCCCAAAAAGGGCGATAGATCAGATCCATCGAATTACAGGCCTATCGCTATTACCTCTCTCCTCTCTAAGGTGATGGAGCGTGTGATCAACACACAGCTTCTAAGATACCTAGAAGTACACGATCTGGTCAGTGACCGTCAATATGGCTTTCGCCACAGTCGCTCGACTGGTGACCTTCTAGTGTATCTCACACACCGATGGGCACTAGCCATTGAGAGTCAGGGGGAGGCATTGGCATGTAGCCTGGACATAGCGAAGGCGTTCGATCGGGTCTGGCACCGCGGTCTTCTATCGAAGTTGCCATCTTACGGAGTGCCCGAGGGTTTGTGCAAATGGGTGGCTAGCTTTTTGTCCGGCAGACGCATACGAACCGTAGTTGACGGTAGTTGCTCTGATAGCATGGACATTAATGCTGGTGTCCCGCAAGGCTCTGTGCTGTCTCCTACGCTGTTTCTACTGCATATCAATGACATGTTGGACATCAACAACATACATTGCTATGCAGATGACAGTACTGGAGACGCTTTTTACACGGGTCGTGCAAACATCCCTCGTTCCGTTGTGGAGGAAAACCGCGGAGAACTTGTGTCTCAAATCGAGACCACACTGTCCCAAGTCTCTGACTGGGGACGGGTAAACTTGGTCCGATTCAACCCTACAAAGACACAAGTGTGCGCGTTCACCGCTAAGAAAACTCCATTCACTGTGGTCCCACAATTCCAGAACACTCCCCTCTCCATCTCCAAGAGCATTGGGATCCTTGGTGTCGACATCTCCAGCGATGTTCAGTTCCGAGATCATTTACAAGATAAGGAAAAGCTGGCGTCCAAAAAACTTGGTGTACTCAACAGAGCGAAGCAGTACTTCACGTCGGGGCAAAGGTTGTTACTTTACAAGTCGCAAGTTAGGCCCCATATGGAGTACTGCTGCCATCTCTGGGCAGGTGCACCCGGATACCAGGCCCTTTTGACTCGGTTCAACGACGGGCTGTGAGAATTGTCGACGATTCCAAACTCACTTGCGGTATCGAGCCCTTAAGTCTGAGGAGAGACTTTGCCTCACTGTGTGTGTTCTACCGCTTGTACAATGGGTTGTGTTCTGAGGAATTGTTCGAAATGATGCCCACGGCTACTTTCTACCATCGCACCGCTCGCCATCGGCAGGGAATTCATTCTCACACTTTAGAACCTAAATGGTCGCGTACAGTGCGGTTTCAGAGAAACTTCCTCCCGCGAACGCTTAAGTTGTGGAATGAGCTCCCTGCCAAGGTTTTCTGCAAGGACTACAGTATGGAGTTCTTCAAGAAAGAAGTTATTAGATTTCTGAAGGGTCGGCAACGCGCAAGTGATACCCCTGGTGTTGCAAGCGTCCATAGGCTACGGTGACCGCTTACCATCAGGCGGGCCGTAAGCTTGTTTGACACCTTAGTGGTATTAAAAAAAAAAAAAAAAAAACCCTTTTACTCAAGCACGCGTGGAGGAGTCAAGTTGAAATTCCCTTCAAATACTAAAAACTACGGTCACTAAAAGTTGAAAAACAATTAAGCTTTTAAGTCAATGCAATAAAAAATATGCCCAAAATACGGTCATTTTCGTCGCATATTGTAACACAAATAAACAAAACCTACAGCGCTTCCGTTGACCTAGAATCATGCAATTTGGCGAGAAGCAAGATCTTCCAACACAAATATAAAAAAAAAAAACCGATAATTAAGGCATAACCCTCGGTGCGAGCCAGACTTACACTTAGACGGTTTTTTTATTTCAAAAAATATTAAGTTAAAATTGTTAGTATAGGATTGTATACTAAATATACTCAAAGCATAATTCATTATAAAAATCTTCCGATTAAAAAACGAAAATAAAGCGTACCAAATACGCCTATAATTATGTGTTTTTAGGATATAAGATAGACATTCCATACACAGTTTTTATATATAAAGCTTTTTCCTATATTTATGAAAGTAGTAATAAAACAAACGATTAGATTCGTAGAAACGCCAGGCGGTTAAATATAGCCGGGTCAATATCGCGCCGCTATGGCTCGCTCGAGACTTCAAGCCACTGAACTCGTTAGCTTATGTACGATTCCATACAGCTTTAAAAGTTTATTCTATTTGAATTTCTAACTTCTCTTGAGGGAAGTTATTTATTATAATAGTTTTGAAAATCGATATTTCTAAATTTCCGTTTTCTTTAAGTTTTGAGAACTGAAGAATCGTTTGCCATAATTTTAAGAGTGATATGTGTGTGTGTGTGTGTGTGTGTACGTGTGTGCGTGTGTGTGTGTGTGCGCGCGCATATGTGTGTGTGTGTTCCCCATTGCCCCTCGATATCTCAAGAACCAATGGACCAAATTCTCTCGTCAAACTTAGATCTGAAAAAAGAGTGAGCAAAATCGGTCCAGCAGGTAGTTTTATATCGCTAAAAAACTGATTTTTTAAACGACGTAATAATAATATTCATGTATAAATTTTCAAATATAAAAAAAAAAATTACAAATTATTTTGTTTTCAATATTTTTTTTTCTCACTAAACTTTTCTGTTTGTTAACTTATTGTTTTTTTATTCATTTAGAGAATAAGAACACAGGAGACAAATTTAAAAGCATGAAGACTAGCTTTAAGACTACCCCTGCATCAAATTCGGTTATTGGTGTGGTATTTCTCCGGCAAGTCCTTGATTACTTTGTATTGTAGTTTTTGCGTGATGTACATACACACATACAAACAAAAATTCCATAGATATGTTTTTGGCTTCTATTACTTGTATAAAGATATCTCATATTATTTGTTCTTATATTTCTATATGTACAGACATCAATTTTGTTATATGTAATATTATGTGTTCGTTTTTTTTAATTCGTTTTAAATATTTATTTAAGTAGGTATATACACGATTTTAATCAACACTATTGTATGTATGGCACGGCTTACCCTTTACCTTGGGCGAGGGTGATTTAGGCCATAGTCCACACGCGGGCCCAGTGTACGTTGTGGACTTTACATACGTCTTTGTTTAATCAGGTTCCTCACGATATTTCCTTACTTTCTTCGAAAATCAGTGGTGTGATATTCAATATACTTGAGAAATTAAGAAAAATTCTTAGTGGTACACGCTGGGCTTGGAATCAGAGAATAATAAAAGAAAAACATTTTATTAAGTTTGCAACTGCCTTATTATCCACGTATATTAATCGTACAAATATGTATGAAAATGTTTAAAAAATCCATCACGCCTCTTGCAATCAATTGTCATGTTTGGAAGAGCACGGCCTTACTGAATGATATGTTTTTTGTTCTTGAAACTTAGTTTTGCAAATGAAATTTCGTAATCCAGCAAGTAGTTAGTTTAACAGCACTCTATATGAATTACAGCCCTTATGGCAAACTCTAAGCAATGAACACATACGTGAGATAAAAACAGCATGAAACAATAAAATAAGCAAAATCCGCGACAAATACCAAATGCAAGCGCGCACAAACAGTAATAATGGCGGATGTAAATATTCATGATATTTGAATAAAACGCAAGTACACTTCTAAATAAAAATTTACAGGATTTTGAGGAGTTCAGCCATTGAAATCTTATACAGATAACCGAATTTAGGGCGGGTGGAACTGTGGGCAAAGGCTAGTTTGAATATATTTTGATTTTTTATTTTGCACTTTATCAAAGACTAGGCGATAAAGAGAACAAGCGGTAAAAATGTATTCGTCAGATAGAGCAAAAAAACGTATCCCGCAAATGATAAGCCTACTGTAATATGGTAATATGCAAATATTATGGCTTTACGCTACGTTGAACACAACGCGAAACCGCCAACTTGTACATGGCGCTTTTAACCCTTTGGTCGCGAGTAAACTTTTTGCAGATAGCTTATCCGTAGCAAAGTACTTGCAGCGCACCGCGTTTTTTTTTATACCACTAAGGTAGCAAACAAGTACACGGTCCGCCTGATGGTAAGCGGTCAGCGAGGCCTTTGGACGCTTGTAATACCAGGGGTATCACTCGCGCGTTGCCGACCCTTCAAAAATCCAATAACTTCTTTCTTGAAGAAACCCATACTGTAGTCCTTAGAGAGTCTATAGTTAGTATGGACTATTGGTAGTATTAAAATAATGAATGGAATGTCTGAAAGGTAGGCTGATGTAAATCGGCTTATACGAACACTTCGCTTGTCATTGTGTTCAATGGACATTGTGTTCAATGTTTGATAAGCAATAAAATAAAAATAATAAATAGTAAACATTTATCACACTGTGAATGCTGCGATATTTGTATCAAATGGATACGCTATAATATTTGTATAACGCAGGCTTAGGCTAAGGTTTCTTTGCCTTGAACTCGAGGTTAGACCTCAGTGGTGCCACAACTGCCGGCTGTATAAGATTGTTATTTCCATTCCGTGTAAAGCAAGTCTCAACTGAATCTAAAACTAACTATATAACAATAATTGTATGACATTCATTAAAATGTATTAGCTAAAATTATTGCCCGCCTCTTTACGATATAGATTATATAGGTTTGTCCGTATAGTATAATAAAAAAAAATTAACTCCTTTGTCAGTCGCAAACGAAATGCGATGCTAAGCATCTGTGGGAAAAAATAGTCATGGATGGAGGGATGGCGTTGTTTGACTACCTAACAGCTTACTTTTCTAAGCTCCTGCGTGCTTCGATAGGCACGTAAAACTTAAGCCTTGGCTGTTGTTATATGACAGCAGTACCTAGTTTGGTTAAGTCATTGGCCACACATGGGTGAGGGTTAAATATTCTTACAAGTGAGGCCACTAGCTCGACAGCGTCTACCAATTTGGACTGCGCCAGTGAGGTTTACTATAGCATAAGCCTCATTTCTTTAAGAAACGGCCTGAACCCTTATAGTGTCGAGGTGTGACAAACAACAGCGGAAAGATGTTGGTTTATGTTAGTCTATTGTAACATTTTTCAATTAAATGATTACTGAAGAACCATAGACACTAAATAAAAGAATCCTACTAATATTATAAATGTGAAAGTTTGTATGTCTGGATGGATGTTTGTTACTCAATCACGCTTCAACAAGTGGACGGATCGGGATAAAACTTTGCATAAATATAGGTTAGGTCCTGGAATAGCATATGGGCTACATTTTGTCACTAAGAATTTAAAAGTTCCTGTGGGAATAACTATAATAGAGTTAAACGAACTATTGCTGCACCTATATAGCATGCTAAAGCAAAAAAAAAGGAGTTCCACGCCGATAACCGAATTTAGGGCGGGCGGAGCCGCATGCAAAGTCTAGTTATTTATAAAAAAGACACTTTCGTTAGTGAACTTCTACCATACCAGCTAAAAAACGCTCATAAATTTACGAAACGTGAGTAGTCGTTTGCGATTATCCTAATATTTATTTGTTCATATATATTTACTTATACGTAATATATATTATAATTGTATTTATTATACATATGTATTTATATATGTACATCTATTTATGTATATTTATATATACATTATTCATATGTTATTTATGTGTATTTATTTATTTTATATGCATTATTGTATGAAATATATATACTTCTTAATAACTGTATCGAAACACACCTACTATACTTTGTTTAACTTTACTTTTTCCTCTACCCAAAGGTTGTCTGGAAGAGATCGCTTTAAAGCGATAAGACCGCCTATTGTTTTTCTCTATTTGTAAATATGTTTTTTTTTGTAAAATTATTATGTTGATGCAATAAAGTATATCATTATTATTATTATTATTATTAAAATAAACTTTTTTTGCAATGATCTTGAAATAAGTCAAAAGATTACAAAATTCATTCTTATTTTTCAATCATCCGGTCGTTTGTTGATAATGTTGATACAATCAATACAAATATATAAAGCTGAAGAGTTTGTCGTTCGAACTCGCTAATCTCGTCATCGGCAGGGAATTCATTCTCACACTTTAGAACCGAAATGGTCGCGTACAGTGCAGTGCAGTGTTTCAGAGAAACTTGCTCCCGCAATCGCTTGGGTTGTGGAATGAGGTCCCTGCCAAGGTTTTCTCTAAGGACTACAGTATGGGGTTCTTCAAAAAAGAAGTTATTAGATTTCTGAAGGGTCGGCAACGTGCGAGTGATGCCCCAGGTGTTGCAAGCGTACATATGCTACGGTGACCGCTTACCATCAGGCGGACCGTAGGCTTATTTGCCACCTTAGTGGCAAAAAAAAAAAAAAAAAGATTTGGAAAAATTATTTCATTGTTAGATAGCCCATTTATCTAGGAAGGCTATAATCTATATATCATTACGCTAAGAGCAATAGGAGCAGAGCTCCAATGAAGAATGTTTCAAAATCGAGAGTTTTTTTTCCTTTTCAGAGCTTCCGTTCCATGCGCTGCGTAAACGGTTAAAGTTTCGCAAAAATCATGTATGACAGAATTGTTCCTTTTTAAAGTTCTTTAAAAAATTCCGCGACAGAATATGTCTATCTTTTAAGGTTGGCTCCTTTTTTATGCCAAACAAATTTGTTCTTAAATAATGTAGTATTTGCGAAGGTGTTCTATAAATATGATATTAATCCTTATCCAAATAATTACGTTATTTATCACAAGTCTTTAATTTAAAACACAATTTCCCTCTACATCATTCGATTTCAATGAATATCTTAGGAGATATCGCAGTTTTAAAATAACTTGTCATTAAAATAATGATCAAGTACTGCGCGCGCAGTTATGATGTGCAAGGCCGGCGGGCAGTTATGTGGGGGAAGGGCGGTACCTATTATTTAAAAATATTTTCACCTTCTATGTTTTTTTTTCTATAATTGAGGAGCTGCCGTAAGAATCCTACGCCGATAACCAAATTTGGGGCGGGTGAAGCCGCTGGCAAAAGCTAGTTTCTCAATAAAACCCATAATATACAGACTTACTCGCCTCAAAAAAGTAACGTATCGTTTCAAAAATGATTATATTCAACATTTGAATTAAAAATAGTATGTGAAGGAAGTCGAAGGAATTGGCTAGTTGTATACAAAGTGCTAGAGATCGTGTTAGGGAGACGTAAAACAAACAATCAGATTGAATTCATAGATTAACGTACACAGCTATGAATACGTTAGTGGGTTAATAACTTTACAAATATATATGTACAAAAGGAAAATATAACATTTCGTCTTCTGTGCCCTTAAAAACAACTAATAAAAAATTACCGTCATAACGAAAGGGGACGTTTGTACGACACACAAGGTATAAGTACGTATAACGTAGGTTCAACATCCGTTCGGCGACGCGCGCCGGGCGGTCTGTTAGCTACGTTAATATTTATTTAACGATGTGACTCGCTACTGTAGTGGACACTCACGTCTTTATAATGCTATTAAATAAGTATTATCAGTATGGAGACATAAAGTGGTTGCTAATCACTTGATTGAACTGAATAGCAGGTACTTATGCTAGGATTATGTGTGTACTACGTAATGTCTTGGCTCAGCGTGTTGATTACCTAATAACTTTTCGCAAATAAATCATAATGATAGGCTACATGAAAGGCGGCTACCTCCAAACCTCTAAAAATACATTAACTAACATCCTCTTGGATTTTCTAGATAATTTCCCCAAATTACAGCAAACACTTATTTATTAATCTTTTAATTTCCAAACACAGTTGCAAAGCAAATATATTTGCTTTCTACTTATGCGAGTACGATATTTCTTGCACAAATAATTTTTTTTTTCAGCTCGAGAGTTCCTACGAGCTTAGGTTATTTCGCAGGACAAAACCTAGTATAACAGTATATACGATTAAATAACAATAAGCAATAAAATGTAAACAACTATTTGTAAAAATGTAAACAAAAGTTTTTTTTATTAAAATTATTTTTAAATGTTTAGATCCATTCTGTTGCAGTTACTTTGTGTGCATGTCTGTATGTTACCAATTTTTAAAGAAACTATTGGACCGATTTAGATGCGGCGTCTTGCATGGCCTAGGTATCACTTCAGAGCAGTTTCTTAGTGTTTTGCGAACCGACTGCCTGTTGCGACAGAATATTTTTTTAATAAAATGCAGGACTAAATTTGATGCAGGTAATTGTATCACACAGGTATGTTTGTACGTCATGTTTTACGGTTCTAGGTCACCAAAGGGAACTGCACTGGATGTTTAACGGCCATAAGTAGTTAGGCCGATATATTGTCGTGGGTTTTCAAATTTTAATTATATCGCTAATTGAAATACTAAGCGAGGCAAAGTAGTAATCGATTAAATATAACTAGGTATGTAACTTATATGTATTTTTAGTTATTTATGTACGAGTATGTATTGTATTAGTATTTGGTTCAGTTCAGTAAATTCAGTTTTGGATTAATTTTCTCTCGTGTTATGTAAATTACATTTTGTGTTGGTTTTTTTATGCCTCATTCTGAGTTATGTAAGTTATTATGCTGATAATATTAAGTATATTTATGTTAAATTATCCAAGGTTACATTTACGCGTTTCATGAGTGTTATATATTTTTAATAAAAATTTTACGTTTGCTACACAAAGCTAAATTATGCGTTTACCTCATGCACTTAGCAGGTTTTATTTTACGAACGTGATTAGTTAGGGCTAATTATACTATAATTAGTAAGCATGGCAAAAACTTCAGTGGAGTTCTACAGGGAAAGTTTGATTTTCCTCTACGTTACACGAGCGGGGCGGGACTGGCTGCTTTTTCACTCTCACTGTGCTCCGTAATTACTTAATCAATATTACATAGCTAAGAACTAACTTTACTGCCGAATTTCAAATTTATTCATATCAAAAATATTTAGTCCATAATGTAAATAGATCATATTCTATATCAAACATAGGTTTTACAGATTATTCGTTTTCTATGTTTTGCTGTGCACAAATAAGTGTTCAAGCATGCGTCAATATCTTAATACACCAAATATTATTAATAATATTTCTGGACAGATCACACAGTGCCACCTGGTTGCTTATTGGGAACAAGACCCGTGCAAGTACTTGCAGACAATTTTCTCTCGAATTCCAGAGTCTGGCATACTCGAAACTGTTCCCAATAAGGTCCCTGGTCTCAGACTAAGTAAATGTTGTACAGACAACTGATACATTATTATATATTTTTTTCTTTGTAATATCTGCATATATATGTACATATCAAAAATGAAATATAACCGTAGTTCACTGAGTACATTGAAATATGACCTCTGTTCACAGAGTACATTGACATATGACCTCTGTTCGCAGAGTACATTGAAATATGACCTCTGTTCACAGAGCACATTGAAATGTGACCTCTGTTCACAGAGTACATTGAAATATGACCTCTGTTCACAGAGTACATTGAAATATGACCCCTTTTTGCCAAAAAATCTTCATTAATTCCTTGTCACTTCTTTCTAAACAGTTTTGGTCAAGGAATCTTCGAAATTCTTGGTACTATTTATTGCTTTACAACTTTGATAATAGTCAAACTTAAAAAGCAATTTTTAAGCACTGAAGCATAATAGAATATTAATATTTCTCTTGTATTCTACACACACCAAGTTACATTTCGCAGCGTCTTTGTCTTTACTTAAGGTTACTACTGCCAGGTAACACTGGCTAACGCAGGCTTAGGCTAAGGTTTCTTTGCCTTGAACTCGAGGTTAGACCTCAGTGGTGCCACAACTGCCGGCTGTATAAGATTTTTATTTCCATTCCGTGTAAAGCAAGTCTCAACTGAATCTAAAACTAACTATATAACAATAATTGTATGACATTCATTAAAATGTATTAGCTAAAATTATTGCCCGCCTCTTTACGATATAGATTATATTGGTTTGTCCGTATAGTATAATAAAAAAAAATTAACTCCTTTGTCAGTCGCAAACGAAATGCGATGCTAAGCATCTGTGGGAAAAAATAGTCATGGATGGAGGGATGGCGTTGTTTGACTACCTAACAGCTTACTTTTCTAAGCTCCTGCGTGCTTCGATAGGCACGTAAAACTTAAGCCTTGGCTGTTGTTATATGACAGCAGTACCTAGTTTGGTTAAGTCATTGGCCACACATGGGTGAGGGTTAAATATTCTTACAAGTGAGGCCACTAGCTCGACAGCGTCTACCAATTTGGACTGCGCCAGTGAGGTTTACTATAGCATAAGCCTCATTTCTTTAAGAAACGGCCTGAACCCTTATAGTGTCGAGGTGTGACAAACAACAGCGGAAAGATGTTGGTTTATGTTAGTCTATTGTAACATTTTTCAATTAAATGATTACTGAAGAACCATAGACACTAAATAAAAGAATCCTACTAATATTATAAATGTGAAAGTTTGTATGTCTGGATGGATGTTTGTTACTCAATCACGCTTCAACAAGTGGACGGATCGGGATAAAACTTTGCATAAATATAGGTTAGGTCCTGGAATAGCATATGGGCTACATTTTGTCACTAAGAATTTAAAAGTTCCTGTGGGAATAACTATAATAGAGTTAAACGAACTATTGCTGCACCTATATAGCATGCTAAAGCAAAAAAAAAGGAGTTCCACGCCGATAACCGAATTTAGGGCGGGCGGAGCCGCATGCAAAGTCTAGTTATTTATAAAAAAGACACTTTCGTTAGTGAACTTCTACCATACCAGCTAAAAAACGCTCATAAATTTACGAAACGTGAGTAGTCGTTTGCGATTATCCTAATATTTATTTGTTCATATATATTTACTTATACGTAATATATATTATAATTGTATTTATTATACATATGTATTTATATATGTACATCTATTTATGTATATTTATATATACATTATTCATATGTTATTTATGTGTATTTATTTATTTTATATGCATTATTGTATGAAATATATATACTTCTTAATAACTGTATCGAAACACACCTACTATACTTTGTTTAACTTTACTTTTTCCTCTACCCAAAGGTTGTCTGGAAGAGATCGCTTTAAAGCGATAAGACCGCCTATTGTTTTTCTCTATTTGTAAATATGTTTTTTTTTGTAAAATTATTATGTTGATGCAATAAAGTATATCATTATTATTATTATTATTATTAAAATAAACTTTTTTTGCAATGATCTTGAAATAAGTCAAAAGATTACAAAATTCATTCTTATTTTTCAATCATCCGGTCGTTTGTTGATAATGTTGATACAATCAATACAAATATATAAAGCTGAAGAGTTTGTCGTTCGAACTCGCTAATCTCGTCATCGGCAGGGAATTCATTCTCACACTTTAGAACCGAAATGGTCGCGTACAGTGCAGTGCAGTGTTTCAGAGAAACTTGCTCCCGCAATCGCTTGGGTTGTGGAATGAGGTCCCTGCCAAGGTTTTCTCTAAGGACTACAGTATGGGGTTCTTCAAAAAAGAAGTTATTAGATTTCTGAAGGGTCGGCAACGTGCGAGTGATGCCCCAGGTGTTGCAAGCGTACATATGCTACGGTGACCGCTTACCATCAGGCGGACCGTAGGCTTATTTGCCACCTTAGTGGCAAAAAAAAAAAAAAAAAGATTTGGAAAAATTATTTCATTGTTAGATAGCCCATTTATCTAGGAAGGCTATAATCTATATATCATTACGCTAAGAGCAATAGGAGCAGAGCTCCAATGAAGAATGTTTCAAAATCGAGAGTTTTTTTTCCTTTTCAGAGCTTCCGTTCCATGCGCTGCGTAAACGGTTAAAGTTTCGCAAAAATCATGTATGACAGAATTGTTCCTTTTTAAAGTTCTTTAAAAAATTCCGCGACAGAATATGTCTATCTTTTAAGGTTGGCTCCTTTTTTATGCCAAACAAATTTGTTCTTAAATAATGTAGTATTTGCGAAGGTGTTCTATAAATATGATATTAATCCTTATCCAAATAATTACGTTATTTATCACAAGTCTTTAATTTAAAACACAATTTCCCTCTACATCATTCGATTTCAATGAATATCTTAGGAGATATCGCAGTTTTAAAATAACTTGTCATTAAAATAATGATCAAGTACTGCGCGCGCAGTTATGATGTGCAAGGCCGGCGGGCAGTTATGTGGGGGAAGGGCGGTACCTATTATTTAAAAATATTTTCACCTTCTATGTTTTTTTTTCTATAATTGAGGAGCTGCCGTAAGAATCCTACGCCGATAACCAAATTTGGGGCGGGTGAAGCCGCTGGCAAAAGCTAGTTTCTCAATAAAACCCATAATATACAGACTTACTCGCCTCAAAAAAGTAACGTATCGTTTCAAAAATGATTATATTCAACATTTGAATTAAAAATAGTATGTGAAGGAAGTCGAAGGAATTGGCTAGTTGTATACAAAGTGCTAGAGATCGTGTTAGGGAGACGTAAAACAAACAATCAGATTGAATTCATAGATTAACGTACACAGCTATGAATACGTTAGTGGGTTAATAACTTTACAAATATATATGTACAAAAGGAAAATATAACATTTCGTCTTCTGTGCCCTTAAAAACAACTAATAAAAAATTACCGTCATAACGAAAGGGGACGTTTGTACGACACACAAGGTATAAGTACGTATAACGTAGGTTCAACATCCGTTCGGCGACGCGCGCCGGGCGGTCTGTTAGCTACGTTAATATTTATTTAACGATGTGACTCGCTACTGTAGTGGACACTCACGTCTTTATAATGCTATTAAATAAGTATTATCAGTATGGAGACATAAAGTGGTTGCTAATCACTTGATTGAACTGAATAGCAGGTACTTATGCTAGGATTATGTGTGTACTACGTAATGTCTTGGCTCAGCGTGTTGATTACCTAATAACTTTTCGCAAATAAATCATAATGATAGGCTACATGAAAGGCGGCTACCTCCAAACCTCTAAAAATACATTAACTAACATCCTCTTGGATTTTCTAGATAATTTCCCCAAATTACAGCAAACACTTATTTATTAATCTTTTAATTTCCAAACACAGTTGCAAAGCAAATATATTTGCTTTCTACTTATGCGAGTACGATATTTCTTGCACAAATAATTTTTTTTTTCAGCTCGAGAGTTCCTACGAGCTTAGGTTATTTCGCAGGACAAAACCTAGTATAACAGTATATACGATTAAATAACAATAAGCAATAAAATGTAAACAACTATTTGTAAAAATGTAAACAAAAGTTTTTTTTATTAAAATTATTTTTAAATGTTTAGATCCATTCTGTTGCAGTTACTTTGTGTGCATGTCTGTATGTTACCAATTTTTAAAGAAACTATTGGACCGATTTAGATGCGGCGTCTTGCATGGCCTAGGTATCACTTCAGAGCAGTTTCTTAGTGTTTTGCGAACCGACTGCCTGTTGCGACAGAATATTTTTTTAATAAAATGCAGGACTAAATTTGATGCAGGTAATTGTATCACACAGGTATGTTTGTACGTCATGTTTTACGGTTCTAGGTCACCAAAGGGAACTGCACTGGATGTTTAACGGCCATAAGTAGTTAGGCCGATATATTGTCGTGGGTTTTCAAATTTTAATTATATCGCTAATTGAAATACTAAGCGAGGCAAAGTAGTAATCGATTAAATATAACTAGGTATGTAACTTATATGTATTTTTAGTTATTTATGTACGAGTATGTATTGTATTAGTATTTGGTTCAGTTCAGTAAATTCAGTTTTGGATTAATTTTCTCTCGTGTTATGTAAATTACATTTTGTGTTGGTTTTTTTATGCCTCATTCTGAGTTATGTAAGTTATTATGCTGATAATATTAAGTATATTTATGTTAAATTATCCAAGGTTACATTTACGCGTTTCATGAGTGTTATATATTTTTAATAAAAATTTTACGTTTGCTACACAAAGCTAAATTATGCGTTTACCTCATGCACTTAGCAGGTTTTATTTTACGAACGTGATTAGTTAGGGCTAATTATACTATAATTAGTAAGCATGGCAAAAACTTCAGTGGAGTTCTACAGGGAAAGTTTGATTTTCCTCTACGTTACACGAGCGGGGCGGGACTGGCTGCTTTTTCACTCTCACTGTGCTCCGTAATTACTTAATCAATATTACATAGCTAAGAACTAACTTTACTGCCGAATTTCAAATTTATTCATATCAAAAATATTTAGTCCATAATGTAAATAGATCATATTCTATATCAAACATAGGTTTTACAGATTATTCGTTTTCTATGTTTTGCTGTGCACAAATAAGTGTTCAAGCATGCGTCAATATCTTAATACACCAAATATTATTAATAATATTTCTGGACAGATCACACAGTGCCACCTGGTTGCTTATTGGGAACAAGACCCGTGCAAGTACTTGCAGACAATTTTCTCTCGAATTCCAGAGTCTGGCATACTCGAAACTGTTCCCAATAAGGTCCCTGGTCTCAGACTAAGTAAATGTTGTACAGACAACTGATACATTATTATATATTTTTTTCTTTGTAATATCTGCATATATATGTACATATCAAAAATGAAATATAACCGTAGTTCACTGAGTACATTGAAATATGACCTCTGTTCACAGAGTACATTGACATATGACCTCTGTTCGCAGAGTACATTGAAATATGACCTCTGTTCACAGAGCACATTGAAATGTGACCTCTGTTCACAGAGTACATTGAAATATGACCTCTGTTCACAGAGTACATTGAAATATGACCCCTTTTTGCCAAAAAATCTTCATTAATTCCTTGTCACTTCTTTCTAAACAGTTTTGGTCAAGGAATCTTCGAAATTCTTGGTACTATTTATTGCTTTACAACTTTGATAATAGTCAAACTTAAAAAGCAATTTTTAAGCACTGAAGCATAATAGAATATTAATATTTCTCTTGTATTCTACACACACCAAGTTACATTTCGCAGCGTCTTTGTCTTTACTTAAGGTTACTACTGCCAGGTAACACTGGCTCTTAATAAACAGACGTATCGTTATTAAACAGATGTATTTTTTTTACTAAGGTGGCAAACAAGCTTACGGTCCGCCTGATGGTAAGCGGTCACCGTAGCCTATGGACGCTTGCAACACCAGGGGTATCACTTGCGCGTTGCCGACCCTTCAGAAATCTAATAACTTCTTTCTTGAAGAACTCCATACTGTAGTCCTTGCAGAAAACCTTGGCAGGGAGCTCATTCCACAACTTAAGGCACTCCGTATGATGGCAACTTCGATAGAAGACCCCGGTGCCAGACCCGATCGAACGCCTCCGCTATGTCCAGGCTACATGCCAATGCCTCCCCCTGACGCTCAATCGCTAGTGCCCATCGGTGTGTGAGATACACTAGAAGGTCACCAGTCGAGCGACCGTGGCGAAAGCCATATTGACGGTCACTGACCAGATCGTGTACTTAAAGGTATCTTAGAAGCTGTGTGTTTGGACACATGTTTGGATAGATATTGTGTACTTGATGGCTTGGTTCCTGCATGACTGATTGGTAACAGGTGTACATCCGGGAGTTTCTTGTCACTTCTTCTCCCTTTAGGCTAGTTTCCGAAGTGATGGTAGTTTAAATGATGTGCATTTGTTGCCGGGCTGTTGTGTAGGGGCTGGGCCACTATCGGGTGTGCAACGTCTGTTTGAATATGTGTGTGCATTTATGTATATGTGCGTGTTTGTGTGTAGCACCTGCTCGTGTTCGGAGTCCTGCCGCTATCGGGTGGCCGAACGAGGATTGAATCAGATAGGACCTATAAGTTCTTTTACGTATAGTTTTATTTTCTATCTTTTATATATATTTATATATATGTATTAATATTTGTCTGTATGTGTATATATGAATATGTGCATGTATGTGTATCTTATATTATCCTTAATATGTTATGAATACCTATTTATTTATTTATTGGCATTTTTGTAAAATGTAAATATGTATGTATGTGTATATATATATATATATATATATATATATATATATATATATATATATATATATATATATATATATGTGTGTGTATATGTACGTCTGCTGTGTAATATTATATGTTATATGAATATAGTACAATCGAAGTTTTATTGGAGTTGCTTGAGTGTGTCATGATCTCTCAAAGTGTCTCTGCGATGGTGGCGTGTATGTCGGGTCGTAACGTTCCCTAAAACATGGTTGAGCGAAGCGATGGCCGATTCATGTGTCATACTTGTGAACGGGTGCCGCCTGTGGAGGCTGGTCTGCTCTTGCAAACTTCTTTGTATTCTTATTAATTATATATGTACGTCTGCTATGTAATATTATATGTTATATGAATATATTTTTCTCGGGAGTTGCTTTTAATCCCGTCACAGAAAAATTGAAAACTTTTAACGTATCACATGGTGCCCCCCCCCCCTATGCAATCTGAAAAACAATAGGCAATTGAAATATTACATAAATATTGATTGTTTTTTTTTAAAATCAAACTGTTTACATTGTAAACCTTATTTATTTAATGTTTCAATACAAAACATGTATTTATTAGTTGATACACTATAATTTTATGTTTCGTTTGTGATTTTACAAAGATTACCTATTGGACGCACGCAATAAAACAGTATTGTAATTAGTTTGTAAAGCTAGTTGTATTTAATTTACTTGACGATTCGAAAGTGTTCTTAGTAACCCATTTGAATAAAAAGATTTTGATTTTGTGTTTTGATCACACGCTCCATCACCTTAGAGAGGAAAGAGGTAATAGCGATAGGCCTATAATTCGATGGATCTGATCTATCGCCCTTTTTGGGCACCGGGTGGTTCGCATTCTTCCATGAAGACGGAAATTGCCAAGTGTGGTAGGAAAGCGCGAAGAAGCGCGTGAGTACAGGACATAACTCAGGAGCTCACTGCATAAGCACCACTGCTGGTATACCGACTGGCCCACTCGACTTATGGACGTCTAGAGAAAGCAACGCCCGCCTGATCTCCTGCTGCGTTATAGAGATTTCCGGCATGGTCTTACCGCACCACGGTATAGTAGGTGGTACAGCGCCTTCATCGTTCATGTTCGAGTTCGAAGCAAAGAGACTGCCCAGTAGATCGGCTTTCTCTATAGCACTATGGGCCAAGTCACCATCGGTCTTTCGCAGTGGTGGTAACGACGACTGGCAAAAGTTCCCTTTGGCAGCTTTGGCAAGCGACCAGAAAGCACGACTCCCAGAAGGATAGCTCGCAAGTCGCCCACCTATTTTGCCGATGAATTGGAATTTTGCTCTGGCAGTTGCTTTCTTACTGAACCTCGAGGCAGCATATAATTTGCGTTTTAACTCAGAAATATTCGGATCCTTATTATTACGAGCCGTGGTCCAAGCCTCATATGCATTTTGCTTAAGAATTTTTTATTTTCATATTTCTGCAAGACCTATTAAACCACGGTCGTTTTTTGACGTCGGCAGCTACTCGCGGGTTAGGAATATAGCATTCCATACCAGCAAGGATTGTCTCAGTGACTGCGGCTGCGCAGACGTCAGGATCTTCTAAGTTAAAGCAGATCTGCCTCCACGGGTACGATGCGTAAAATTCTCGCAATCCATCCCAGTCTGCCGACTTATAGTGCCACACACGACGCCAATTAGTTGGCCCAGAAGGATCGGGTTGTGTGCATGACACTTGAGTCTGAACGAGACAGTGGTCTGAGGAGCCAAGAGGCGCATCCACTGAGACGGAGTATCCGTCCGGACGAGTAGTCAGCAGAAGGTCCAGTAAGGAGCTCGTATGTTCCTCTATATCTGGTATTCTCGTTGGAGAAAGTACCAGCTGAGAGAATCCATAGATCAGAGAAAATTCATGAGCAGATATCCCAGCATAGTTATTGGTTCGAGAACTGAGCCACTCGCGATGGTGGGCGTTAAAGTCTCCCAAAATAACTAGTTCTGCTGTGGGATATTGCTCTAGAACTTTGTCAGTCGTCAAACTCAGGTGCGTGAAGAGTCAAGTTACGTCCGTCTTACCGCTATGAGACCTGTATAGGCACGCATAGATACGAGTAAAAAGTATGTATACTATTATGCTGATAAAGTTTTGCACAATTTGAGTTTTCTAAGTTCAATTTTATTTGATGTTTTTATACGAGTAAGGGTAAGTGGAAGTTTTCACTCTCACTTAGTAGCGTTCTCAGGTACATAATCACAAAATCAATATAACGGCTAAGAATCCAGTAGGTACTGAGCGATACATAAATGAAACTTATTTACTATTTAACGTTTGAGAAATTTAATAATAACTGTAATAGTAATATAAATATGTTATTTCAAATAATTAAGAAGAAAAGAAATATATTTAAATAGATATTTTATTTTGTCTTTTTTTATTATGAAAATATATATAGCAAAAATTTTCATTTACTATTTGGATAGAGAATGAATAAGTTTATTTTTTTGAGTTAACTTATGCAATGTTGTGTAAACAACACATTTTTAGGGTAAATTAATAAAATAGGTCATGGAATTTGACAAGAAAGGGATGTATCTTGCGAGATAAAGTGTAAAAATGGGCTAGCTCACTTGTACCAATCATATCTTTAACTCGCTCACTCGTAGTTAAAGCGTATCAGAAATGAACTTATCTACGTCTCAAAAATGAAGAATATGGAATTCCTATCTTTCAGCGGGTAAACAAGATTTGCATACACTTTTAAGTAATTAAATAAATCATTACAGGTTGAGGTAAGGTACCTATGTTGTTTCCCTAACTTAAAATGAACAGTCTGTCTGATTTGCTCCATAATGTTGTTTTTGGAGTTAAAGGAAAACAATTTACTCACAATAAATAATTTGGTAATCCCTGAGCTTAATGAGCTAGTGAGCTAAATGATAGATAGAGCTTTAGATCGAAAATAAAAATATCAATCCATAATTTCAGTTAACACCGCGCACCTTTATTTTTAAACCATCTGTAAATTGATCTATTTTACATATGTTTAATTCTAATTATGACTAACTCTTAAGCGAAGGGTTAAAAATAATTTTATACTCCTTGTACCTACTACAAAAGCTTTCTATTTAAGTTTAGTTTATTATTTAACGATTATCATTTCATAATATTTAAGCTTTTGAAGTGTGTCACATTTCTATGACATATTATGCAAGTATATTTTATATTTCAAAAAGAGATGGATCACAGCTTTCAGTGGATTAACAACTTTATGGAATTAATTTTCTAAACGTCAGGAACACATAAGGTTATTGTACGAAAACTTCACTCAAAAGTGGGGTTTTGTTACTAAGCTAATAAATTATTAACACTTTGCGTGTGAGGAAGCATGTGTACTTACTATGTAACACTTAAGTTGCCTTCAATCAAAACTGTAGAGTATTACTAATAAAATACAATGTTTAAATCACACCGTATAGAAAACAAACCTTTGAATAAAAACCGGTCAAGTGCTTGGCGGACACGAGGCAAAGATTTTTACTATGCAAATTGCAGGTCTGGCCATCTCTGGACCTTAATACTAGCGGCATTTTGACTTGGTCTAATGTTCAGCTGTTAGAATTGTCGATTCGGTTGACAATCCCAAACTCACAAGCCGTATTGAAACGTCATAGGAGAAATTATTTCTTTTACCTGTGTTGATATTTTTTCCTTTCCTACAGTTTCGAGAAATGGTTACATAATTGTGTTTTAAAAACATGATTTTTTTTAATAATTTCTCAATATAATCGTTAAATTTTATTACTGATAAAACTTTACCAGCATTAATTTGGAAGAGTAGAAAACTTGTTACATAATTTTCACCATCGTCACTATAATTATTAAAAATAATGTTGTAGAACGCACAAATAAAATAAAGCTTTCGAATTCCCCATTCTGAAGTCTTATATATATTCTTTGAGTAGTAGAAATAATGTGATAACATAATTTATAAAAGCAAAATGTGTATTTTGCTATAGTAAATAACTTAATATATTCAATTTACAAAGTTGTTCCTTACTATTTGTTATACAACTGTCTACGCAAGATGGCGTACACTATTCAAGTAATTTGGAACAGAAAATGAAAGCGCGAATGTACAAGAGTACCGAGTTGAGTCGCTCGCTACGGTACTTCGTAGGCTGTAGCGGTGCTACGTGAGTGGCTTATGCGCGTGATACGAGTATTCACTTCAGTGCTTTAAAAAGTTTCGAGTTTCATGTTTTATTATGAATGCTATTCTAATTTAATAATTTTAGATTAAATACTTTAAAAGAAAATTAAATAATGCAAATTGAAAATAAAGATGCACAATAATATAAAGAGGTAAAATTTGTTTGTTTGTGTGTAAAAATGGGTTTTTTCTTCAATGACAGAACAGATTAAAAGCAAAATTATCTTTGAGTTACATAGGTTATATTTTGTTTAGTTTAAAAAAAAATTTCTGTTCAAAATATTAATATTTGTAGGTAAATTAAGTCCAGAGTTCCCACGGGAATAGGTTTTTGTATGTGCAGAACTGCGGGACAATTCAAGTAGTTTATATGTATCAAGTGTTATATGCAGCACTCAGATTATATTCATATTACAAGTATGTCTAATTATCTATGGAAAATTAGCAAATGTAGTTTTATTAATACTACCAAGGTGGCAAACAAGCTTTCGGTTCGCCGGTAGCTGTCATAGCATCTATCCATTTCAAAGTGACGTATGAAAAAGTTTCTCGCTTCGTTTCGTTTCTTCTTAAACATATAAATAAATGAAAATATTATAATATTATTATCAGGGTAGCCTAATATGGCAGTGAAGGGCGGCAGTAATTAAAAAACAAACGATGCTTGAATATTGGTATGTAGGTTCTGCTAAAGTATGTAAGGTAAGTAAGTAAGTACTCATGAAACTACGGGTTAATATTTCTCACATCCCCACGTTGTAGCGGAGTGACTTGGTTTTTGTCACAGGGATAACTGAGAATAACAAACAATATCGTTTGTTTTCGAGTCACATTTTTTGTATTTTTGCTACACATTAGAGTCAGTGTACTAGATACCAAGCTAATCTAATTATTTAACCAACTTTCATAACAAGACAATGCAAAACACGCTTTAAAAATTTGCACAAGTGTTGAAACAATGGTCACTTCCCGATTTTTTATTAAATTAAATACCTTAAATGAAAATCATTCAATAAGGTAATGCACTAGAGAAAAGCAAGTTTTATAACATATATTTTTTTCAATCCTTTTGATGCTATAGTTTAAACACAAAATTTGCATAAAAACGGCGTATTTACGCGATTTAGCCTATATCGCAGTCTTAATTTTGTTTGGGCAAAACCGCGGAAAATAACTAGTTTGTATTAAGGTGATACAAAGCATCAAAATAAACCAAACAAAAATAAAAGTGTTTAATTGCTCACTCTGCTTAAGTCACACCCACCCAAGTTTTGAAAACCGGTCAAGTGTGACTTAAAAAGAAGTTTATCGAAATCTGGAAGTATTAAAGTTTCTGAAATAATATATGTGTTAATTAATAACTAACTGACTTTAAAAGTTTACGAACCTTTTTTGTTAGATAATGCCTAGTTTTGATAATAGTTATTGCGTTGAAGCAGATGCTAGTTGGCTATAAATTACGACATACACGTAACAATATAGAGCCTATTAAATTGTTGTGGTGTCGTTAACAAGTTTTTGGACTACTATTCGGAATATTTATAGCCGAGACCAGTCGGTAATTAGGCTAGAATAGTCGGCTATCATCCTAGTCGGTATATTTCTAGTTATAATAATGAACTAGATGTTCCTCCGCGGCTTTAAGGCTTTGCTGTGTGGAAGTTATTAAAGAAATAAGTGTAGATAAGTAACTTTACTATTGGATGTTCTCGTACTTATACTAATATTAATATATTAATATACTATTACATATTAATAAACTATTATTTACTGTGCGTACTAAAGTAATTATACGTTGTAGTACTTGGGAAACTAAATAGTGTTCAAATTCGAAAGTATAAATTAATTTATAATTATTTTTTACGTTAATTCAAAGGAGCGCGATTAATAATGCAACCGCGGTATATTTTTGTTTGGCTAACACCTGCTTCTTCCGTGTAGCACAGAATTTCAGCACCGAAACAATGAAGGTTATTTTTTTAGGTTCTGATTAAAGAAATGTATACTGCGAAGTTGGATGACATATGAAGTTGCTATTACCATACTTTTGTATTATTATGCTTACTTATTACATTTTCCAAGAAGATAAATTATTTTAGGTAGGCCGTGGCCCACGTGAGCTGGTTACAAATGTTAGCACCTACACCGTTTGGAACCTAATTGGAAAATTTTAGCTAGGGCTACGTTCGAGGTATTTATATCTACTAGTTTTTAAGTTTTAGCGGCCCTTAGAGAATTTCCTATTTTTATATCATTAGAATTGAAGATACAGTTTATATACTTGTTATAGCTGTCCCTAGGGCCGAAAACTAAACACAAAAAAAATCAGTCACAAAGTCAATCATCTATACAGCCACACTTCAAATATTACTAGTTATATGTTGTAGATTTTTTGGCGCTAGAAAAATGTTGCACGTAAAAAAGAAAAAAGGGCGGTAAATCATAATTAGTGCAAATTCAAAGGACGGCGCAAAAGGTAAAATAATATTGAGCCGAGTGATACACTCTACTTTTTATTACCCTCTATGAGAAAAGAGATAAGTGTTACTTATAAAAAGGAATAGTACGTTTATTTATTATCACTACTTGAGGAAAACGCACTATATTTTTATATAAGTCTCATCATAAATACGAATTGGAGGAAACAATTACAAAAGCGGAATAGATTTTAAGTGGTTTTTATTTTTTCACAAACTTTATTTTATTTGGTTCGCGCACGGCCATCCAGTTTTATTATACAGCTAGTTACTTGTTCATATATATTTTTGATCGATCTCCACATCCACATTCCAAAATAAAATCCATTTGCGTCTCTAGGGATTCAAAGTGCCTCTTTAAACCCTGTTTACGAGGAACCAACCAGCTCTTTTTGAATAGATGGGGTAAAAAAGAAGTTTCTATGTCATGAAGCTATTTTTGTAAGTATTATAGAAACAGTTACTCGTACTTTCATTACACTTGCCCATAAACAGTGTCATTACGTGCAGGCAAAGCGGGTGCTAAGACTTTAACGGGCTTTGCTTTGGAAATCTTATTTTAAACTCACGGGCGGTATAGTGACGCGCCTATTCTATCAAATATGTATTAAAGCTGTCCGTTCAAAATATGTACTACGCGCACTCTACAAGATAGCAATTACAAGTTTTAACTTCAGCCAAAACTTTTTAATTCATAAATTCTCTAAATATCCAACATTTGAATTATGATGTGGTGAGTTTACATATTTATTCACCTCATATTTTTATTTATTTACTCAGAAGTGTGATGAAAAACATTGTGTATAACACGGGCGGTACGAACATTACAAACTCGAGTCATAAAAGCCTACTGCTTCTAAATAGTCTCTCCTTGGCAATTTTCTCCTTACCACCCTTAATACACAATGTACCTACTATTATTGTATTGTGCATGCATTATATTGCCCTGATCGTGACTTTGTTTGCATGGATGTTGCTTTAGGTCTAGTTTTAACGCATTTACCAGCATTGTCGAAAAAGAACTACTTTTTAATTTAAACCTAAAGTAATGTAACTGTAAAAATATTCTCAACTGCCATGTAGTTTTTGCATCATGAGGTAACAAACAAACATATCTATAGGGAAAAAAATATTGCTGTAATTTCTGTTAAGTTTTTCTTAATATATGCTTTGTACAGACACTAGCTGGTTCGGTTACCACATTATTATATAGCCATAGAGTTATTGTACAGATAAGAAAATTTACAAACGTAATTTTATCTTCTAACGATATTTTGCGTGATAAAGTTTAGTTGGATCTTTACGAAAATTTCCTCAGAGGATACAATACGAGTGCCTATAATGTACGACTATTAAATTTTCCAAGAAGAGAAATAAATGGGCGTAGTTTGGTAGTGGGCCCACGTTCTCGGGACGTGAGCTGTAACTAAATGGCGGCACCCACGCTTTGAGTCACCCGTCTAGAACTTATATGGAAAATGTTCGACAGATATAGTACAGTGGCCCAGTGGGGCAATAGTTATTGGATTTTGTAGCGTTTTCACATTAAATGTACTTTATTGGGAACAGTCTTGAGTACGCCATACTTGTCAATTCGTTAAAAAAATTATGCAAGAAGTTTATAATCCTCGCGGGCAGCGGATGTTCTTGCATAAATTTTGCGCCCGAATTCTAAATAATCTAAAATTTGAAGTCTTCAATATTTGGCACGAGTAGGTAATAAATAAACTTGTGCTGTTTGGAAGTGAATCCATCAGGGGCTGAACCTGCGAGTCATGCTTCGTGGCCGAAGGTCAGATATCCACGCAACACTTCCAACTAAAACATCGCTTTATTGTACTACTTTTCGGTCAAGGACAAAATCTTTCGATTGGCGCAGTGATACAGCCTAGGCCTAGTTTTGCGAAATGTAGCAAATAAATGGCAGACCACACTCGAGGAAAATAACACGGTTTCAAGCTACTCATAAGAGTCTAGTTGGTAAAATTATAAATTGTTTTTGCTTTGATAGCCCAATTCTAGTCGAAGGTTATGGGCTATTTGACTTGACTCTATAGACCTTTGAAGGGGAGTAGTAAATTAAAACGAGTGAAACCGCAGGGAAAAGCTAGTAAGTTAATTAAATTTAATAAACACTATTTATTTTTAAACCCACTGAGTTTTTTTTAAAGCGACTTACTACTTTTGAAGTCGGTGCCAAGCCCCGAAATATACCTGCATAGGTACGAATTGCCCAAACCCCTGGGTCTAGAAATTTTAAATTTAGCATGCGCGTTCCTTATGTGACGTTGGGCTCCACTATGAAAGGATTTTGCAACATTCATCCCCTAAGGGGGTAAAATGTGGGTTGGCAGCTTGTTTGGAAATCCGTTACTTCAATTTGGCATTTAGGTTAAAAATTAAGACTTTTATTGAATTAGTTTGTAGGCTTCGTATATTTCGCCATTATTTGTACCATTTTCTTTTGCTTCCCTTTTTTTATTATACGTTAAACTTATCTAGGTATTTTGTAAAATAATTCACTTAAAACTGAGCGGGGCTTCTGGGTATTGCACCTTAAATGTGTAGGTATAATCGAGGTAATCCAACAATTTTATTTAAAGTTAAAAGTTCATCTGAAACTGGCAATGGGACAAATTATTGTGTCCTAGGTCGGTCATTTTACCGCTTATTACCAAGTGCGTTGCAAAGATTTTTTTCTAGGGGCCAAATTGTATAGCTGCTCCTCAACAAACTTTACAACAGCAATAGCGTATACGTAATATAGGCGTGAATTAGTGTTTTTTAAATACTCGTTAATCAACAAATTTTCTTCATTTCTTAATCATAAAAAACATTTATTTATCTACTATCTACTAAAAATACAAGACTATATTTGTTATCAAATTAATCTATCAAAACTTGTCCCTTAAGATAAAGTTAATCCATCGGATAGTGATCAGAAAATAGAGGCAACGCTGCGGACTTGGCTGTCAGAGTCAGGCTCCGCGCGATGCCGATAGTAAATCATCTGGAAGATAGAAATCGTCTACGAGGCTGAGGATCAATTGATCGTCCAAGCCGTACTTACAATTACTTTTATTTTACCGTCCACTAGATGGTTTTGCGGCTTCCAATATTCGAAACTCCGTTTGCAAACGTTTTTTGATTATTTTCAATATTTAATGACTGAAAAATTAATAGTTGAAACATCGTGATCAATTAAACTACGTCGAAACGCGTAACCAGCAACTTATACTTGGCGCTTTCGACCTTTTGGTCGCGACTTATGACATTATTGCAGATAGCTTCTCCGTAGCAAAGTACTTGGAGTGCACTTCACTCTACAATTTGTAGATTTTGAAAGCTAGGCTAATGTAAATCGACTTGTATCTGTAGCAAAGTCCTTGGAGCACACCTCGTTTTGTAGTTAGTACGTTTCTGAAAAGTAGGCTAAAATTAGTAGTTAAAAATTAAATGCAGTAAAAAACCTACTAGTATAGTTGTCCGTCACTGTGCTTGAGTAGTATTCTTTATGTTTTCTACTAAAGGTTGTGATTACCAAGGTAAAATGCTCCTCATATATCAAGGCTTTCTATAAAGTGGCCGAATCAAATAAATTGAAAATGGAGGCTGGTGGAACTTCCAATAATACGAAAATGATCCTAAATCCTTAATCATTGCGTAACACATTATATTATTCTGTTATAACAACGATTCAAATGTTAAACGCAATTATACTGATGTCAATATCAATGGACTAAATACGATACAAACGTAATGGGTTCTATTACGGTTTCGTAAAGAATTTTACTAACATGCCGAATGCCCACTTTTTTAAATGAACTATGATCCTAATTACATGGATTTATGTATTTTTAGAGTTTCGTAGTCAAACCTTATAGTTGCGTTATTTGATACTCATACTCATACTCTTTATTCATAAATTAAAAAAATTACAATTTGAAATACATTAATTGATTGAGTTATTACAAATGTTTAATGTCAAAAATTCATTTATGTCATAAAAAGCATGTTCAGTCAATAATTTAAGTTTTTTTTGAAAAATGTTGTCGTTCTCAATAACTGTAATTTCGTTGGGGAGTCCATTGTAGATTTTAGGACCCATACTATATACCGATTTAGACATTTTTTGTAACTTGGATGGAGGTAAGTTAAGCTGTTGCTTGCGTCTTAGCATATAATCATGGGACCATGTTTTATTTGGAAATAGGTTTCTGTTTAATCTTACAAATTTAACTATAGAAAAAATGTATTGGGATATAAATGTTAAAATTTTTTGCTCCTTAAAAAGATTTTTTGCTGGAGTACCAATGGGGACACGAGCGATTATTCTCACAGCGTGTTTCTGAATTGTAAAAACACGTTTCCATTCTGCAGCTGTGCCCCAGAGTTCAATTCCGTAGCTTAACTGTGAGTGAAGTAGTGAGAAGTAGCAAGACCGAAGGGCAGAGGGAGGAAGCACTTTAGACAATCTGTATAGTGCAAAGCACGTGCCACTTAACTTACCACATAAATCACTGGTCGAAGGGACGACCTCAAGAGCAACAACCAAAGCCGAGGCCTTGAGCGTTGGGCGCTATATGGACTGAGACTCCTTCAGAGTCCAGTGGAGAGGCAATGGCTGTATCAGTTAACTGCATAGTCCGTTCAGAAAAGAAAAGTGTCACAATATGCGATAAAAATGACCGCATATTTTTTCACATTGACTTAGAAGCTTGATTTTTTTTACAACTTTAAGTTACTGTAGACTTCAGTATTTGATATTAATTTCAACTTGATACCTTTTCGCGTTCTTCAGTAGAAGGGTCTTGACAGACAGACAGACAAACTTTTTTTATAACTACAAATTTACAAAATGCGGTTTTTTCCTATAATCGTGATGTGAGACCTTGCTTCGTGTCCAATTTTATGATTCTAGGACAACGGAAAGTACCTTAATACCTATATATACCTATATGCGTCAATAATGGCCATATTTTATATTACGTTACCATAGAAGATTGATTCTTTTACAGCTTTAAGAGACCATAGACGTATTTGATATTAATTCTAACTTGATACCTCTACGCGTTCTTAAGTAAAAGGGTCTTCACCGGCAGACAAACATTTTTTTTAAATGTGTCATTTCTACAAATTAACATATTTCGGATTTTTCCCTATATCTAAGCTTGCTTCATGTCAAATTTTATGATTCTAAGATAACGGGAAGTACCCCATCTAGGTTTTGATTTGTTTGTGAATGCCAAAATAAGCGACAAAGAATACCGTTTTTATGCCGTATTTTTTTTTTTTTACTTTTACTGAGTTAACTAATAAGCTTTATTTTTTACAGCTTCAAGGGACCGTAGAGCTTATTATTTTATATTAATTTTAACGTGGTACCTTAACGCGTTCCTAAGAAAAAGGGTCTTGACAGATAGACGGACGGACAACAAAGTGATCCTATAAGGGTTCCTTTTTTCCTTTTGAGGTACGGAACCCTAAAAACCCTAAATTGGTACGTTTAATTAAAAATACATGTTTGTTTTCGCCTAAAGCTTTATTTGTACGCTTTTGTTGGCAATTTATTTAAAATTAGCTAAATACAAAATAAAAACCGGTTACAGTCGTAAAATATAATTATATAGAAGTGTTAATAATTTTAAACAACAGTTGTTATACTAACACACAAACTAAAATGTTTTTTTTTCCAATTACTTACAAGAAAATTCGAATATGCAACGAACAATGTGCTTAATTTAAGTGAAAAATATAATATAGTTCTGGCTTTATGATATATGTAACTATCTACATATTCACATATGATAGCAGTCGTAAGCCATGTCAGAAACCTTACCAATGAGCGGCTTGAAAACTCTGACAGTCGAATGGCCACTAGCTTGAGAATCCGCATTGGATCAGCGCGGTTTACTAGTTATGACTTAAGCCTCCTCTCTTGAAGAAGAGGCCTGTGCCCTGTAGTGGGGAAGTAGAACGGCTAAGGCAATATTGTATACCTTGAATGCATAAACTATAACAATGTATGTGTGTATGCAGCCATGTATGTAAATCATAATAGTGGCTTTGTGTTGACTGACATAATACACATTATTCGCTTAATGTCAATAATCCAACCAAAGATAATGAGCCAACATTTGTGCAGTAGGTTAAACAGAATTTATGTCTTTTGAACTTGGTTGGATTGCGACATTAAACGCATTAAAGCAGTGAACAGAACGCACCTAATCTCAGACCCTGATGACATTTAATTTTAGGTTTTTAGGTTGGCTTGACACTTTTGTGTAGCAGTGTGTGCTTTGTGATAGTGTTTTTGTGTTTCAAACTTTGTAATGTCTATTGTTACGTTGTTGGTACTGTCTGCAAAAATAATAAAGAAGTGTTTTTGTTTGGATTAAATAGCATAAATTTGCAAGGCAAAGACAGTTAACAGGTGCAATATAGATAGAGAAGAGACATACAAATGGTTGGTTTGTTCGTGGTCATTGGAGTCATGCGTTGGTTGCGAACCGGAGCGTCGCAGCCGCCAGATGGCGTGGCGCGCAGCCACCAGCCGCGCGAAGCCGTGACGAGCCACACTAGAAAGCGCTACGCGCGCATCGCACCGCACGATTAAGAATACGCTAAAAGATCGCGAAAAGTCACGCGTCCAATCCACGCAGTGCTCACCATACGAGTTAGGCAAAGGACAGGAAACCAAGGATAG
Organism: Apoda limacodes; assembly: GCA_946406115.1. NCBI lineage: Eukaryota > Metazoa > Arthropoda > Insecta > Lepidoptera > Limacodidae > Apoda > Apoda limacodes. The sequence goes on from OX291541.1 coordinate 17,123,486, forward strand.
GACAGGTAAATGATCAACAAGTGAAGGATCAAGTTCCCACTATTTTTGTTACTCGTTAACGTTACGCCTCAGAAACATTGATTTATTAAAAAATCACTAAAATACTGACTACGAGCAAAAAGCTAGCCTAGAACAAATATATCACAACCGAATATCACAATAAAGCGGTGGCAAGCGAAGCTTCGTGGACGGCGGCGGGTTACGTAACGCTAACTTAACTAGGTTTGTAAAACGTGCAAAAATTTTATTGATCACAGAAAGAAGCCTTTAACACTATGTGTTTTTATTGTGCCCGGTTATTATGTAACGGAGCCGATTTCATTGGGAACTTGGGAAAGGTGGCGCGAGGGACATGCGCGCGGTTTTCAGGGCGGGCGAGCACTGCCGCCGACGTCTCTACCCTGCCACCCCTTGCCCCTGCCTTGCGTTACCTTCATATTGTGACATAACTTATAGAAATACATTTGACATTTTTGCATATGACTACAAAATCAACCTTCATGTGACATGAATGCTTATTGTTTCAGTTTCTATTTCTACCAGCAAGATGGTTGACTGCTAGTTAATATTTTGTGAGAAACATGTTAATACGGAAACAGATTGTGTGAAAGCGGATGTTTTCTTCAAGTTATATAGCAGGACAAGACAATCAAAGAGAAATCCTTTATTGCACTGATATACAGAGTTCTAATGTTAAGTCAATGTTTTACAAGCGCTTTTATCGCCAGATAGCGATTTCTACCAATGTAGGTTACATTATTTTTAATAAACTTGATATAAAACGATAGGATATAAAAAAAACAATACACATGTTTGAAAAAAGATAAAAATTACATAATATTACATAAAAAAAAAAACTAAAAATACATACAGAATATATAAATAAAAATAGTTAAACATACGTATATGATCCTAAACAATACATAAATACTTATCGATAAAAATAACAAGAGTAGGTAATAAGAATAATTAAAAGTGTCTAAATTGAAAAAGAAAATGAACATAGGAAAATGAATCTTTAACATGACATTTACTCAAAATTAATTAAAATGCAATGAAATTAAGTATATCAAGGTTAGTAGGCTGAAGAAAATTTGCTTTAACTTGTTTTCGAAAGTGATAGTAATTTCCGGATATTTAGAGAAAAAGAGAATTTCATAAACGCACAGCTTGTACAGTTAACGAATCACTGTTAAACTGTGTGCTGTGGTTTGGTTTTTGAGCAACAAATTAGAGGTGGGACGCTAACAGGCATGGTTGGTACTCTAAGTGCTCTCTAAAGTAGTGAGGATAACTATCCATACTAATATTATAAATGGGAAAGTGTACGTGTGAGTCTGTTTGTTTGTCCGTCTTTCACGGCAAACTGGAGCGACAAAGTGACGTGATTTTTTAAGTGGAGATAGTTGAAGGGATGGAGAGTGAGAAAGGCTACTTTTTGTCTCATTATAACACCCCCCCCCCACTTTCCTAAAATGAGGGTGGAAGTTTGTATGGAGCATTCCGCAATTTTCAAGGTAGAAAGCTAAGAATTCGTATGCGGACTATTTGTGACCAACAAAAAAATCGTGCATCATTTTTTTTTGGAAATCTGCCTCCAACCCCTTAAAAGAGGGGGTGAAATTTTATATGGGACTTTTCGCAGTTTTCAAGGTAGGAAACTAAAAATCGGTACACAGATTCTTCGTTACCAACGAAAAATACCTGCCTTATTTTTTTTTGGAAATCTTCCCCCAGCCCCTAAAGTAGGGGATGAAAATTTGTGTGAGACTGTGTGAGACTCTCCGCAAAATTAGTAAAGGTTCTATGATACAAACGAATTATAAAATAATTTAATTAAAACAAGTTACATAAAACAATATTAAAACATAAAATCTAACCATAAATCAATCAGCTTTTGAGAAAAAAAATCAACATCCGAAACATAAATAAGTGTTACTCATGGATGGAAAAGGGAACCGTGTAACCCCGAATTTAACGCGAGCGAACCCGCGGGCAAAACCTAGTTAGGATTAAAACAACAAACTGTAAAGAACTGAAAGAATATGAGCATTCCGGCGAAAACTAATTTAGAGCATCAAACAAAACATAATATGATTTAATATAACGCATGTTTTGCAACGTAGTTACGTATTATCATTATAAACATGCAACCGTATGCGGGCCTCATTCGCTCGGGTAACTGAATCTGAAAACTTAATGGTCAAACCTGATGTTTACACCTTAGAAATTACAATGTCTGTTAATGCTGCTATCATGTCATTGTATTAAGGTTTGTCAATGACCTACTAAGTAGATTTGTACTGTTGTCAGGTCCACACGGGTGTACCTAAATAAATTTCAATTATGTAACAAATTAGTTATAACTTCGAGGTTTCAAAATATTTAAAACTTGTACATTTGCCTGGAATGCTTAGGTCAGGTACAATATTTTTTGTTGCGTTTGAACCTTTTGGGACGAGCGAACTTTCTTAGAAATGATTAAGTAACAGATGGTCGGTTTTGAGATGTTGTCGCTATAGCGTGCGGCATCATGCATCAACGCGCCAAAAATTCAAGAGCGAGAAAGACGTACAAGTGCGTACGAGACAGATAATTCGCGTAAGGGATGGTTTTCGCATAGTTATAAGAATAAGAGATTTACGGGCTTATTGCAAAGGCGATGAGGCCGAATAACACTAACGTATAATTGAGAGTTACAGCTTTGCTCCGACACAAAGGTGCGCCAGCGCATGGCAGAAGGAAGGCGGTAATCGTGGCAGTCATTTTTGAACTTAAGTAAGGCCAACACGGGGCAGTCATTTTTTAACTAAAGGAAGGCTAACACGTGGCTAACGAGTGAACTGTGAGAGTGTTACGTGTTAACGTACGGAGACCTTTGTTCAAAGCTAAGTATAACTGCATAATCAATTTCAGCAAAACTGTAAATATTCTAGCAAACTAGTTTGAAATGTACTCAATCCTTAATTGTTCGTAATCGAGTTTCCAATAATAATATAGATTTCGAATCTTGAGTAAAGATATATTTAAATTCATTAAATCTTGAACTTATTTGTGTTATAAAAGTAGATATTACTTAAAGATCTCTCTTTGGAAATATTGTGTGTATTAACCTCGTTTATTTCAGCAACACATTTTTTATCATAGGCTCGGAGAGCCCATCCTAACCCGTAAATTAATTAACGTAAATAACTACTCGACACTTAATGTAATTTTGTGAGAACTTTTGTTTGTTTCTAAGTGTCGTATTTTCAGACTGTAACGTAGTTTGGTCTAGATAGTCCTTGTGTAAAAAAGGAAAGCGCTTTTCGGAAAGGCCTTTCTGGATTGAGGGTGAATGACCTTTACCAATTTCGGTCATCCATTGGGCAAGTCTCAATTTCTGATCTCTGAAGGCTAAACTTCGTGGAACAGAAATTGCGACTTTGGAGACAAGGAAAGGACTATCTACTTTCCCAAAAGGGAGATTTTTTCTTTTGCAGCAGACAACGTCTTTTATATTCAAAATATTTACACTTTATCTCGTCAATTCCAGGTCTTTAACGCATGGACAAGCGAAAGGAGTGACTAAGGCGGACAATACGCAACACAACAACGGAACGAGGTATCTAATATTGTCGAACGCGCACGAGAACGACAGCGTGTACAATGTAAGCCATGTTTGGTAATGTTTTTAATTATTTAATAGAATTAAATAAATGATCACGTCATATCACAAGTCTTTTACTAAGCGATAGGCTGGGGATGTAAGAGGGTAAGAGGGGGGACCTCACGTTTGGTGCCGTGACCAGGATCTTTGTCTAAAATTCAAAATAATAATTTTGAATCAAAGAAATAAAAAACTAAAGTTACTACATAACACAACGTAGGATTCATTGCATTACTTCATTAATTAAAAGCTTAGTAATTGAGTAGGAGATTTAGCCGGAGGTAGTACATAGGTTAACTAGTGGTTCTAGATTTAAGATAAAATTAGACGATCAAATGAGATATTTTAGAAACTAAAACACACTAATTCTATATTTGTCAGCATCAGAGATATGAACAAAAAAAAAACTTAATATTTTTGTGGAAAAATATGTTGTAAAGAAAAATATGTAGGTATATATGTATTTATGTACATCTTAATGTATGTGCTGTCATAAACATAAAGAGTTCTCTCAAATAAAAATAAAACAACTAAATGAGAGAAAACTCTGACTATAAAAAGTAAATTATAGTCATTAATTGAAAGGTTTTCTGTTTCTGAAAAAATACCTATTCTGTAAAATAGAAATGATGTAGGTTAAAATATTAGATTAAAGTGTTGAACTAGCGCATTGCACAATGAAAACGTCTGTAGTAAGCAGTGGAAACGTCCTACATGGGATATTGTAACCTTATAGACTATTGTGAAAACTAATGATCAGGCAGGCCATATGCTTGTTTGCCACTTTTGTAGTATGAAATAGAAGCAACTTATTCATAACTACACAGTAAAGTTGTTACCTGTCAAGTCATCCGACATAGATATATAAAAAGTCAAGGGATAAAAAGTATTGACTATGGAATAAAGTTAAGTAGTTTTACTTTGTAGAAAACTCATATGATTATAAGAAGTAAGAAACAAGACATGTTGCGATGCTTTAAGTTTATTTGAGGCAAAGTAGGATAAGCAAAAATACCTATGTAATGTCGACTGTGAAATGCTAACTATAAATTAGACAATACTTGCGTATAGAATTACTGTTAGAAAGATATCAATATAAGGTAATATCATGTAAGATAGTTAAAAATTCTAAAGTAAACCCTGTGCTAAGGTTTACTGTCTGTCTGTCTGTCTGTCTGTCTGTCTATCTATCTGTCTGTCTGTCTGTCTGTCTATCTATCTGTCGATCTGTCTATCTATCTGTGGATCTGTCCGTCTGTCTATCTGTCCGTCTGTCAATTATTTAACCGATAAGCTAGATTGTCTATCCGTCTGTTTGTCTACGATTATTTGTATGAATGCTAAACTGTTTTATACGAAAGTGTTGAACGGAGTTATAAGACGAGGTTTAAGCTTAGGATTTATAACTAATTTTAAGGTTTCTACAAAGGCAAAACATCGTAAGCAGGGCCAGGTCTGCTTTGAAGCTAAGCTATTTGATTTACAAATGACAAAGTTGATAGAGAGAAATGTATGTAGTGAAGTTGTCTGTCTTACGCACTACGCCTAACAAAATGAAATATAGTAGGTTGTTAGTGATATATATTGAGTGTCATGAGTGTAAGAGTTATAAAAGTAGTCATGATATATTTATAAATTAAATGTAAGGAGTAATAGATATAGGATCTAGATTGTACTGTGTTGTGGGCTTGGTTGAAAAATAATGATAATGAAAATTATAATCCTGACTACCAAGATTTTATTCAGATTTTTAAACTAGGACATTTTAAGAGAGGTTTATATTTTCTCAGTACGATTAAGGTATCAAATTAACTTTGTGGTTCAAGGTTCGACTGAACAAATCACAGCCAAAGCACAATAGGTAGGTATAGAGGGATACCGATATGAATAAAAGACTGGAGTGTTGACTCAGTCCTTGAAAGATGAATAGTATTCTATGATTTACTTAATATCGTGAGCATAAATAATATCATACGAATGATAATTATAACGATAAGCCTGTTGATTTATTTCATAATGAATACATAGTAGTTAAGCTTTACAGTTGCGTGAAACTTAGACGAATAGAAAGGAAATACTGTTCGTGAGATTAGGTATTTCACTTGCCTAGATTCGATTTCTAGGATGATAAAACCGTTTTTCAATATATCTCAATGAATAAAATGTTTGTAGTTATTTATAGATAAATATAAAAGTACATACTCAGGTGAATGAAATATAAAACTCAGGGTTCGATTCTCGGTAATGAGAGATTTCACGTGATAAAATAAATACGCACCAATATAAGGATGCCATGGTTTTATCCTAATGTACTATATACGATAAAGTAAAATAATTAACGTAATAAGGGTTGATCAAGAATGATGACTTATAAAGCTGGTACAGTAGTGAGTTATTGTGTTAATAAGAAACATGCATTAGGATCATATTCACAGTGTTGAGCAAAATGATGAAGGGGTATGGACAATATGATTGATGTTAAACGGAAATGATTACCATTATGTATGTATACATGTATGTACTACAAGCAATGTCATGTTTGTGCTACAGCAAACGACATGTACGTTTGTCTGTATAAAGAAAACTACTGAACTCCGAAGGGTATACTTACTTGCCTCTAATTAATTTAAGTTTGATATATCGACGTAGTTTAGGTGATGAAGACCGAATTAGGGTCTTGGAGGGGAGGCTATAAGGTACTTGTGAAATTGGTACGCTTATATCCTAAATGTCAATATGCTGATTTGATCAATAATGATGATGAACTTCCTATATTCTTCAGTTTGTATGTATGTATGTAACAATCACTTATATATTAGACATAATGTAGATAATAGTTATTTTATTTACATTAAAATTATAAAAGATTAGAAATATCAGTGAAAGTTTATTGAGTAACAGATGGTCGATGCAAGGAAAACATAGCTAAGGCTGTGTATTATAAACCGCTAGTGGTGATATGTAAGGAATAACGTGATAAATGTTAACTATGTGACTAAGTTCGCAGAGTTTGGTACTGGTTGAGACATAGGTGTTAGCAGCAAATACCTAGTCACGATATAACTAAGTGTTAAAGCTGATCCATGTGGATTCGATTATACCCACTATGGCGTGTGTAATGGTTGATGTGATTATAAACAATGGTCATACTTAGATATTAAGGAACATTCTGTTTGACTTATTTAGTTAGGTAACGGTATTAATAACAGTAGTTTCGTTGGGATAAAATAAAATCATTTAAAGTTGGTATTGAAGTCGCTTTAGATAACTAAATTGGTACTTACAGTGGAGACGTAGACATATTATGAATGAAAGTGCAAGTTATATAGGATTGCGATAATTAGATTGAATATCAGCAGTGGAATAAATAGATCAATAGGGTAACATGCTCTTGGTCTAATTGAAAACATTGTATAAGTCATTCATGGTAGAAAGAGTAATTGACGAGTCAGAGTTATTATTAATAACCACCAAATTTCAAATAACAGAATCGAGTTTCTGGTACGATTGTGGATTCTTATGTAAATTAAATGGTTGTAAAGTGGTTTTATCATGTTAAAGAAGGCTTGTGGGCTAACGCTACCGATCTCTTTATTGTTCGCCAATATTGTTTTAAGATAAAGAATAGATAGCGTAGTACCTGTCTATGTGGAGAAGTGTGTCCAGCCAAATAGCTCAATCTTGAAAGCATTAAGACGGGGCCCCGCACTAGGAAATTATATACATGATATTATAACGAGTACGCTCAAGCATAATTACGCGAAGCCGCTACCGGCCTGTCTATTACGGCAGGACGGGGTTGAGATAATTATGGCTAGAAGGTACCAAGCTATAATACTAAAGAGCACGAGTGCATAGAAAAAAAAAAAAAAAAAGACGTACGCCGAGCGCACAGTACAGGACTATTTGGAACTGGATAACATTTTTCCACACACACAGACGTAAGGAAGGGCTAGAATAAAGTTTATATTTAAATTATTAATTCGGATACTGGTAAAGGAACTTGTCACGATGATACAATTAGTTTGCTTGCAATGCGTAATATTTTATATTTCAGCTGTGTTCGAGAAGAAGCCGATAGAGTGAACGAGCTTGGTACGAGGAACGAGAACGCATGTTAGCATTAGAATTGATAGTATATGCAGTTAGGGAAAGCTTTGTTTCTCAACTTTGCATGAGGTTGATAGATGAATGTGCAATATTGTAACTTCAGTGTAGAGTTCCTCAACCTTTTAAATATGTTGTTAGATATCCGATGTAGTGAGATTAGGTTTCGGTGCGTGAAGTCCACAAAGCCTGACAAGCAGCTTCATAGATTCACCGTGGAGGGGGATGTCAGGTCCACACGGGTGTACCTAAATAAATTTCAATTATGTAACAAATTAGTTATAACTTCGAGGTTTCAAAATATTTAAAACTTGTACATTTGCCTGGAATGCTTAGGTCAGGTACAATATTTTTTGTTGCGTTTGAACCTTTTGGGACGAGCGAACTTTCTTAGAAATGATTAAGTAACAGATGGTCGGTTTTGAGACATACAAGTGCGTACGAGACAGATAATTCGCGTAAGGGATGGTTTTCGCATAGTTATAAGAATAAGAGATTTACGGGCTTATTGCAAAGGCGATGAGGCCGAATAACACTAACGTATAATTGAGAGTTACAGCTTTGCTCCGACACAAAGGTGCGCCAGCGCATGGCAGAAGGAAGGCGGTAATCGTGGCAGTCATTTTTGAACTTAAGTAAGGCCAACACGGGGCAGTCATTTTTTAACTAAAGGAAGGCTAACACGTGGCTAACGAGTGAACTGTGAGAGTGTTACGTGTTAACGTACGGAGACCTTTGTTCAAAGCTAAGTATAACTGCATAATCAATTTCAGCAAAACTGTAAATATTCTAGCAAACTAGTTTGAAATTTACTCAATCCTTAATTGTTCGTAATCGAGTTTCCAATAATAACATAGATTTCGAATCTTGAGTAAAGATATATTTAAATTCATTAAATCTTGAACTTATTTGTGTTATAAAAGTAGATATTACTTAAAGATCTCTCTTTGGAAATATTGTGTGTATTAACCTCGTTTATTTCAGCAACACATTTTTTATCATAGGCTCGGAGAGCCCATCCTAACCCGTAAATTAATTAACGTAAATAACTACTCGACACTTAATGTAATTTTGTGAGAACTTTTGTTTGTTTCTAAGTGTCGTATTTTCAGACTGTAACGTAGTTTGGTCTAGATAGTCCTTGTGTAAAAAAGGAAAGCGCTTTTCGGAAAGGCCTTTCTGGATTGAGGGTGAATGACCTTTACCAATTTCGGTCATCCATTGGGCAAGTCTCAATTTCTGATCTCTGAAGGCTAAACTTCGTGGAACAGAAATTGCGACTTTGGAGACAAGGAAAGGACTATCTACTTTCCCAAAAGGGAGATTTTTTCTTTTGCAGCAGACAACGTCTTTTATGTTCAAAATATATACACTTTATCTCGTCAATTCCAGGTCTTTAACGCATGGACAAGCGAAAGGAGTGACTAAGGCGGACAATACGCAACACAACAACGGAACGAGGTATCTAATATTGTCGAACGCGCACGAGAACGACAGCGTGTACAATGTAAGCCATGTTTGGTAATGTTTTTAATTATTTAATAGAATTAAATAAATGATCACGTCATATCACAAGTCTTTTACTAAGCGATAGGCTGGGGATGTAAGAGGGTAAGAGGGGGGACCTCACACTGTCCGTTTTGAGTGAGTTGATAGCGCATGATCAGCAGGCAAATCACCGAAACTGAAACTGATAGCAATCTGAAACTGTTCTTGATTCAAAGTCAATTAAGTCTGAAACCAATATAAATCGCACCGCAAGTAGTAAGTAACGTGTTAGAAAATAATTCGGTCTGAATTATTCCTAATTTTTACATTTGTTTGGTGCTAGTGTGTCTATGGTACTGAAACTGAAATTAATCTACATAATATTCATGATATAATCCAAGTAGGGAAAATGTTTAATGCTTTATTGCTGACTAGCTTCTGCCAGCGGCTTCGCCCGCGCTAAATTTCGTTATCGGCGTAGGTTCTTAAGGCAGCTCCTCAATTATAGAAAAAAACAAACTATCAAATATTACCTCCTTAATGGCATAATACATTCGACTCTGTGGAACCATCGAACTACCCAACCCAAGCTGTCAAGCCGTTTAAGGACAATTCTAACTAACTGTTGTCCTATTACCCGTTTTCCCGTAATAATAAAGCGTTTTTCCCGCGGTAGAAAGTAGCTTATGTTTATCATGGATAATGTCGGCTTCTAATGGTAAAAGAATTTTTCAAATCGGACAGTAGTTTCGGAGCCTATTCAATACAAACACTTACATACCAACCTTTCCTCTTTATAATATTAGTATAGAAGTATAGATTAAATTAATCATCATCTTGGTTGTCATTTGTTGAGATTTTTTTTTGATAAAGATATAAGTATGAATTGCTGCTTGTTTTTCGATGATTTCTGTTCTAATATCAGTATCTAAAACTTTGATATATTTTTATATAAAATTTAAAATCATTCCCAGTCGATTCGACAACTATTGAAATTATAAAAATTGTTTGTTCCAAAGTATCTTCACTTAATTTTTAAATCCTGATATTTAGTTACTTTAGTAAGATTAACCTTGAACTGGTAACACTTCCATTTCTTACATGGCTCAAGGTTAATCTTTTGACGGCATCTTTGCTATGAAAGTATTTATTTAGGTATATTGATGATATAGCCATAGATATGGCAAGTATGACTTCTAAGACTCTAACCTTCAGGGAGTCATTAACGAAGAAAGATTATTACTATGTATATGTATTATATCGCATTTCTTAATTATTTGAAGATTTTGTGTGTTTGTAAGATTTATGTACAATAGGACTTTATAAGTCACTAGGAGTTGTTACTAGGATGTGACGTTCGTAACGAGTGTATTTCCAGAGCAAAGATGTAGTTGGGATCATCAGCCAGGCTTGTGCCACGATAGATCAATGATAGAGCGCTTACATGGAATGTAAGGGTTGCAGGTTCAAGTCCCAGCCCGAGGTTAATCTTTTGACTGCATCTTTACTTTGAATGTATTTATTTATAATGATAATTCTATGAAGATTTTGTGTGTTTGTACGATTGATGTACTAGGGATTTATAAGTCACTAATAATCAGCCTCATATGTCCCCATTGCTGGGATACGGCCTATCTTCATCAAGGATCTGGGCCATAGTCCACACGCGGGTTCAGTGCGGATTGAGGACTTCATCACATACGTCTTTTGATTTGACTTATGGAGGTTCCTCACGATGTTTTCCTTTACCGTAAAGCCAGTGGTGTAAATAATCAATATACTTGAGAAATTAAGAAAAATACTCTTTGGTACACGCCGGTTCTCGAACCTCCAGGACGCAAAGTGAAATCGAAACCTCTCGGCCACCACCGACTCACATATACATATATTATAATATAATAATGTGATTATAATGTAATAATATTATATTATAAGAGTGTTATTATGTTTCCGTCTGTTAAAGGTTTTTACCTAAGGTCAGTTACATCTAGTACTTATATTTTTGAAATAAGCATTTTATGAAGAGTAAATAAAAATTATACAAAACATTCTAAATAAAGTTAATAACTTCTATGTACTTACTACATTTCTATAAAAGTCTTTGTACGAAAGCTAGTTAGCTGCTACAAGGCTATTAAGAGGATACACTTCGCCGCGCCTCGCAGCGGGCTTCATACAAACGACTTTCTCATTTGTTTTTGACATTTACTGATCAATCACTGTGAAATTTCTCAGTCATAATCCCGAGCCAAATACCTAAGTCTATGGTTTTTCCAAAATCTTGTAAAACGTTCTATTAACTAGAAATCTTTTAAAAACCATTTGTATGAAAAACTGGAATACTGTTTAACTTTTGAACTATTTAATTTGTTAGAAAACTGGCACACTGCAGACCTAGATATTTATTACTAGAACATGACTTTAAAATTTCGCGGTGTTTGATCAGCAAGTGTCAAAAATAAGTGAGAAATTCGTTTTTATGAAGCCCGCTGCGAGGCGCCGCGAAGTGTGTCCTCTTAACTTAAATTACTCACTGAAATTACTGAGATTGCTCGTTAAATCAGAATGACGATAAATTATGTTCAGACAAATGCCTTCAACTGTTTAATTACTTATAAACTTATTTTGACTGATTTTACTGTTTAAGATTTAAGATTTACAAATTGCTGTAATAGAATTTATGGAACGCTTCAAATAACACTAACGAATTATTAATTTTAACCACTTTCATGATTATACACAGCACTGACAAGCGAAAATAACTTATTTAGGTACATATACATGCTTCATGCAACTAAAAGTACATTAAAAATAGTTTTATTTTACATTTAAATTATTTAATAAGTTATACGCCTCAATGTTTCTTTGACTTCACACAGCTGTCATCAGTTGTTTTGGAAATATGGTCTTCTATGTAAGTTTCTAGTTATATTCTTACTTGGCAATGTCCCTACAACAAACCATCCTTGAAGTTGGACGTTAGGTTCTAATTTAGTTGATAATTACCGAATAACCTTGTATTTATATTTATTACTTTTCTGTAGTCCACTCCAGCTAAAATCCAATAAAAATACTCTAAGAATATTAGGTATTATTTCTTTTGCTCAAACTGCCAAATCGTTTTCGACACAACAAGCTAGATAACCTTAACACCGCCCTTGAACACTGCCCTTTGTGAGCGACACAAAGGAAAAAGTTTTCTTTGTAGCAAACGAAAGCAACAATCGTCTAATGTTGTATAGGCAATTTTATGTAGGTATATTTTTATTTTTAAAATAGCCGAGGATAGTTTTGGGTTAACTTTCAATGTTTAAAGGCCATTCTTTTATAGAATTGATTGAAAATTATTTTAAGCACTATTATTTTTTTCGCTGTTCATTCCCCCTACATTTGTCGATATTTTTAGAGTAAATGTATCCAAAAAGTAAATAGCGTAGATAGGGGGGATTTAGACAATGAAAATTTTATAGTAAAATGTATATATGAAAAACAGGGAGGCGATTACAGTCTTGAGTAGGTATGCCAGACTCTAGAATTCAAATGTTAAATGTATTCAAGTACTTTTACGGGTCTCAAAAGGTAAGATTACACACATTTTCTATCGAAATCCGGAGTCTGGCGTACTCGAGACTTTTCACGATAAGCTTACAATTATTTTCCCCCCTATCGCAAAAAGATATTTACGCCACTAAGTCGACATAGCCAAAACGTAAATATGGTAGATTAAATTAGGAGGTTAGTCATAGAAAGAATGTAATATACTGAATTATTTACTAAGCTAAAAGCTAAGGCTAAAGTTCCGTCGAAAACCTAAAATGAACTTTATTTAATAATATTTAGTTTTTACGTTCTTCTTAAAATATTCCAAAACTAACAAACAATTTTATGTACAAGAATTCCAAAGTATTACAAAGACAATTGAATTTGATTAGAACCGGTAAAAAGAAATGCCTTTGTGTATATGTATAATTAATGATTTTTTTACCTTAGTATATTCGACATGAGTTAAATCTTTGATTTTAGTGGCAAACACTGGAACTTAGGTTTGTTGGCTTGCTAGAATTATAGCCTGTCACTACTCGACGCTAGATGGCGTTAGGCGCATTAACTAAAACAGTTTCTTGTTATAAATTACTTGTGCATAGTATTTGAGTTTAATAAAATATACCTATATGTACACAGATTATTTGTTAATTTTTAAATGGCTTTTTAAACTTTGCGTGTTTTAATAGAGCTGAAAATTAAATATTTAGGAAACCTGTTTAGAACATCTTTTATTTTATGGGCATAAAACCTGTCAGATGTGGAGTTTTTACCATAGGAAGCCTAATGAACGCTTATTACACGAGTTTTATTACTTTATGTCACAGTCTAAGTTATTACTATCGCACTACACAAGGAAATAAACAAATGTACTAGTAACTTATGTTCTATAGTGGCTCTGAGAGCTGTAGACCTTGCAAATCTGTCTTTACTTTAAAACTAAAAATAACAAAGTTTTTTTTCATTATTTTCCACACCCGACCCCTTGAAGTTTATGGGATTTATCCATTCTATGAAAAAAAATTGTCAGATTCTTGAACTTTTTTCGATATGGCTAAAATATGTTTTTTTTTACGTTTACAACCCCCATATCTCCGCCAGTTTAAAAGCCTGAATCAACAAAAGAAATATCGAACCTGCTCACAAAATTTTACGAGAATCGGTTGAGAATTGCGACCTATAGAGGATAACAGCCGGACATCCGCCGTACATCAGACACACGAAAGATTTTTTGCCCAAACAGAAACGGAGACACTTCGCGCTCGCTAGGTCAATAATCTGTGATACTAGCCTACTAATTTGTGGCTAGGGAGCTTATTGGGAACAGGCTCGAGCTATTCGAACTTTAGAATCCCAGAAAAAAATTATGCAAGTACATTCACGGGTTTCGAGTGGTGGTCAGACATACATTTTTGTCTCGAATTCCAGAGATTAAAAAGCTCGATACTATTCCTAATAAGATCCCTGTTCGAGGCCCAGTAATGACAACCTCACCTTTCCTTTGTTACGATTTTTTTACCACTCACAGAGAACACGCACACATTTGTGCGTATAAACATGTCACTTGGTTTTGTAGTGTTACTACGTACGATAAACGGCAGTTTTTGTATGTGGTTTGTGGGGGTACCAAGGTTATGTTGATATTCTATACTTAGATATTAACTAAGTTACTAAATAAGGAGGAATCGATCGATCGATCCAACGATCTTAATCTTTCAAAATACTTGCCTACGATTATTAAACCGCCCAAGTGCGAGTCGGACTCGCGCACCGAGGGTTCCGTACAAAAAATATGTGATGTGACTAAAAATTTAAGGTTTACCGAATTTTTCTTTTATATGTAATATAAAACATAAAACATTGCTTCATGCCAAATTTTAAGATTCTAAATCGCCCGGAAGTACCCTTTAGGTTTTGATTCCATTGCGAGTAGTTGCGAGTTTAAAAATATGCGGCTTAAATTACTGTTACTTTTAATTTCGTTGACACAGAAGTTTGATTTTGTTACTGCTTAAAGGTATTATAGACCTGAGTATTTGATAAGAATTTCAATTTAATACCTCTACGCGTTCATAAGGAAAGGGGTAGTAGCTGTAAAATATTAAAAATATTTTTATTATATGATGTAACTAAAAATTTACGATTTTCGCATTTTTTCCTTTATTTGTTGTTGCTGCTAAATTTCAGGATTCTACGTTCACGGGAAGTACCCTGTAGATTTTGATTCTTTTGCGAGTTTCGAAAATTTGCGGAATGTTGCGGCATAAACGGCTGTATCTTTTGATAGCGTTGGCTTCGAAGTTAAATTTTTTCACAATTCCAAGGGGCACTAGACCTGAGTGTTTGATATAAATTTAGCTTGATACCTCCACGCATTCCTGAGAAAAAGGGTCTTGACAGACGGACTGACGGACAACAAAGTGATTCTATAAGGGTTCCGTTTTTTCCTATCGAGGTACGGAACCCTTAAAACGATTTATATACGCTGAGGCTATCGTCTAAAAATAAATATAGGGCAAAACAAACAAGTTAAAATATTAAGTATAATGTACACTAGCGTATAAATGTTGAAAAAGTGAAATTTTAAACAGTGTTCTTAATATGAAATGGTCTTATTTTTCACATTCTGAAATATATTTACTAGTGAAGATTACCTAACGTCTGAAAAAATAACATTCCCAAGCTTGTTAAAAGACCAGAACGCTATGAATATAATTATGTAGAAACTTAAAATAATAATAAAGCAACCCTCTGTCATAGTTTCCGTTAAAACAATAAAATTTGATTAAATATTTTTTTATAATAATCATCAAAAAAACTATCGAAAATTATATTATGAGATATATATTAAGAGGCGTAAATTAAATTGGTGATTTCGTACCCTGGTGCTTATATATTTATGAAGTACAATTGAAAAACAAACCATCACGACACTCCTGAGGGTGGTGAGAGAGATTACCAAAGTCAACTACCTGCCCAATACACTATTTATTTTTAAAGCAAATTGTGTTTTCTATTAATTTGATTAATTCCATTGGTGCGGTGGTAACTTCGTTATACTTACTCGTATTAACTTTATTCAAGTATACTTTATTTATCTCATTTGATGTATTTAATTTTTTAACTTCTTTTAAGCGATTACAATAGGTCCGAAAATCTAAGTCGCTAAATTTGCGTTTCCTTTACGTTTTGAGACCTGGAGAAACGTCATCATAAGCTTTTTTTTGCCCCTCGATGTCTTAAGAACCTATGGACCAAATTCTTTCGCAACGAGTCCCAATGACTTTCGTGACGTCATAACTTATATCTGAAAAGAATGTAAGTAAAATCGGTCCAGCGGTTTGTTTTTTTTGTCGCTAAAAAACTGATGTTTTAAGACGCAATAATAATCTTCATGTATAAATTCTCAAATTTAAAATAAATAAATATGGCGTCAACATAAATGCCGAGTACATCACTCATCTTGATTTGCCGACGACATAGTGTGCATTGCAGAATCGCTGGAAGACCTAGGCACGATGCTCGGACAACTCAGCAGAGTTTCCTAACAGGTTGGCTTTAAAATGAATATGGATAAAACTAAGGTAATGTTCAATGTCCATGTCGCACCTATACCGCTTGTTGATGGAAAAGCTACTCTCGAAGTTGTCGACGAATACCTAGGGCAAGTAGTCCAGTTAGGTAGGTCCAACTTTGAGAAAGAGGTTAACCGAAGAATCCAGCTCGGTCGGGCAGCGTTCAGGAAACTACGCAACATCTTTTCGTCCAAATTACCTCAGTGCCTAAAGACGAAAGTCTATTATTAATGCGTGTTGCCAGTGATGACTTATGGTACAGAAACGGGGTCTCCTACTACGAAATTCGCCGAAGAACCAAATTTACCGACATAGCTCAAACAGTTAACAAGCTGAAGTGGCAATGGGCAGGCCACATCGCTCGTGTAACCGATAACCGATGGGAAGGAAAGGTTCTCGAGTGGCGACCACGGATAGAAAGACGTAGCGTGGGATGGCCTCTTGCCAGGTGGATAAACGACCTGGTTAGAGCCGCAGGAAGCCGATGGTCATGGGTGGTTCAGAACCGGCCGTTGTGAAAGCCTACGTTTAGCAGTGGTCGTCTTCCGGCTGAAACGAACAAACAAATAGAGATTTGATAAATTAACGTTATTTTTTTACAATGAACTTGAATGCCTTATCAGGCAAATAAACTACAATCTACAATTATGTTACATGTGTAAAAAAAGTGTTTGTATCCATGTTTTATATATTTATTGTATGTATTTACTTATATGTCTCCTAAATTATTACTTAAACGGTCCAGTAGATACGGAGCAAATTGGCTTTGACAAATGGAAATACGGACAGGCATACTAGTGATCCTATAAGGAGGTACGGAACCCCAAAACGTGGAACAGAAGTATGTCAACCTTCACGCAATGAGCTCCCAGAATTCGTCAATCGTTAGTGTCAGAATCTGGCCACCTTTTTTGGCAGCATTGTTCCTTTATCCACACAGATAACGTTTATACTGGCAAAGAATGGACACCCATTGTAATGGACTCTATAGAATCGTACTGAAATACTTTTGTTACTTAGTAAGGTCAGTAATTAAGAAATAACCTAGTTTTAGATTCAACGAAAGTAAAGGTGCGTTTTGGTGTCAGGGATTTTAGCATATTTATGTTAAGGGTAAAATTTAATAAATATATATCATAATAATAAAACTAAAAGACCTTCAAGATAATGACACAGTTTCATTCATATTATACTCATTTCATTCAAATGATGTTTTTTCATTGGTATTTTTAATGAATTCAGAGATATTATAAAATCTACGCTGAAGAAGACACAGGCGACCTGTAGTGGAGACTGAGTTACTGATATCTCAGTAATTCAAAGTAAAGTGCAACAATTTTTTCTGACCCGGTAGTCAAAAGTTTAAACTACAGTCACCATATTAAAATGGTGCGAACTTACACGACACTAGCGACCATACACCGGGTCAGAAAAGTTTGTTGCACTGTATTTACTAGTATATAACATATTAAAAAAATCGGCCAAGTGCGAGTTGAACTCGCGCCCGAAGGGTTCAGTACCATTATCTAAATAAACGGCAAAAAATCACGTTTTTTTGTATGGGAACCCCTTAAATATTAGTTTAATTTGATTTTATTATTTATTTTTAAAGTGACCATATAACATAATATTCTGTGAATATTATAAGCGTCTACCTGTTGCCGTTATCAATATCGAGCAAAACGGATCAAAAATATCACGTTTGTTGTATGGGAGCCCCCTTAAATATTTATTTTATTCTATTTTTTAGTATTTGTATTTTGAGCGGCAACAGAAATACATCTTCTGTGAACTGTCTATCTATCACGGTTCCTAAGATACAGCCTGGTGACAGACGGACGGACGGACGGACAGCGAAGTTCTAGTAATAGGGTTCCGCTAATTACCCTTTGGGTACGGAAACCTAAAAATATTTACGAATAAAGGCGTGTCACAAAACTTCTTCAAACCTCGGACAATTGTATTAAAAGATTTATTCATTAACAAAGAGAGTATATTTTGTTGTGACAAAGGCAAAAGTAAAATAAAATTACTGTTTCCCCAGTTACAAATATGAACAGAAATATACTAGTCTCCAGAGGTATCCTGATAAACTGAAGTCAGTTCCAATATCTATTACTAATAGGTTTTTATGATGTCGTACCTATCCTGGAGGACCAAGTGGCCAACTAACTAACCAATATTGTTAAATAGGTTGGCCGGTTAAAGTGGCCTTATGGAACAATGATACACAGCTTAATTCTTGCATGAATATTCATCAAACATTTTATTTATATTGGAAAAAATCAGACATTCACATCAGACAGACTGCGATGAATTCGGCGTATAGAATTTTGTACTTGAGACCAGATAGATGATTTACTCGCACTAAATCTCGTTATGGCTTAGGATTCCTACAGCAGATTCTTGATTATATTAAGGCATCCGACTCATACTTGACGTTTTTTAAATAGCCTAGGGTGCAAGAAATCACCCTGCTAAATCTAATTAAAATCGGTTCAGCAGTTTAGGTGTAAAAAAGTAGATACCTAACAATGTGAAAAATTTTCGCATTTATAACACTAACTTTTGCCAGCAGCTCCGTCCGTCCTAAATTCGGTTATCGGCGTACATAGGATTTCTACAGTTACTCCTTGATAATATTAAAACAATTGACTAACACTTATCATTTTTCCTTTTTTCTTTAATTGCCATTCGTATAAATAAGTAGGGGCCTGCAAAACAAAACATTAGTTATTTCATAACATAGGTTATTTCTTTATTTGAAGGAAAAAAGTGGGAAATACAAAACACCGATTTTTATGATTGTGACTAGGTATAATTAGCCCAAGGTGCTGTTGTTTGTCCCTATCGCAAATCGGTAGTTTGGTCCGGGTCTTAGAGCGACGGCAATTGTATTTCCAAATACCTATGTGTATATTCGCTTGGGTCTGATGTTTCCTCTTAAGGCTGCGCCCTACTGAAATGTACAGTTTTCTGCTCGTTTTTAAAATCGATTCCACATTACTATTGCAAGTTTCAGACTGGTAAAAAATTTCATGCCTTTACACATTCTTTAAATAGAAACTTAATGTATTTGTTTCTAAAAAATTTCATGCCTTTACACATTCTTTAAATAGAAACTTAATGTATTTGTTTCATTATATCTGTTAAAACATCGCTTTAAAAAAATAATGGTCGACCCTCTTGTTTTTCTATTTTTAATTCATTACCCCTTATTAACTAAATGTTAAGTAGTCTACTTACTTAACATTGTTTACAATAAATTATGTTCCTGCTACTAGGGAATTATTGTATGAAATTTCTATATCTTACGTTTTTCGTATCTTTGTATTCGCTTGGTTGTGATATTTCTTCTTAAAATACTAGCGCGACAGCAAATGTTTTTCGAATACCTATCGCTGTATTTGCTTAGTTGGAATATTTCCTCTTAACTTATCCACTCACTTATCTAAAACCACAGTGCTCTTTTTAGGGTTCTGGACCTCAAAAGAAAAATAACCCTTATAGAATCACTTTGTTGTCCGTCTGTCCTAGACCTAGACCTTAGGGTCTAGGATCCCTTGAAGCTGCAAAATATACTTCAATATTAAATACTAAACTCTACGGTCACTTAAAGTTGTAAAAAATTCAAGCAACTAAGTCATTGCAATAAAAAAAAAATTACCCCAAATATGGTATTATGTCGCATATTGTGGCACAAATAAATCAAATCCTATAGGGTAATTCCCGTTGACCTATAGAATAATGAAATTTGGCAAAGAAGGAAAAGAGGTTACATCACAAATATAGAGGAAAAAAACCAAAAACTGATAATTAAGGCAAAAACCTGTAAGAAGTTCTTCCATTATGATTGTTCTCATCTGCGTATAATAAGTTTGTACGGAAGCCTCGGTGCCAGACTTGAACTTGGCTAGTTTTTTGTAGCTAGGTATTGCTAGGCCCCAAACTAGGATCACAGCTCATAAAAGATAAAACTTTTGAAAAATTACCTGTTGAAACCAATAGAAAATTATAAATATTAAATTTGCATCCTTACATTTTAAACAACTGACCAATAACGTTATAGTAAATTGTGTAGTAAGGAGAAAAATATTAACGAGAATATTTTAATTTTAATGACTCTAGTTTGTTATTTCCGTACCGCCCGTGTTACACACAATGTTTTTAATCACATTTGCGAGTAAATGAATAAAAATATTAAGGTGTAATTAATTAAGGTGAATATTATTTATTAAATAGAAGAAAAGCAGAAACTCACCAAAACACACCTGAAATGGCGGAAATAGAATAATAGAAAAACATGCTTCCGCTAAATGGTGCTAAATATCATTATATAATAAAATAGAAAAATTTATGAATTAAGAAAATTTGGCGAAAGTTAAAAGTTGCTACTGCTCTCTTGTAGTGTGCGCGTAGTTCATACGCTAATACATAAGTTTTAAACATAAATTTTTTATACATAATTATATATAAATAGATGCGTCATTACCGCCTGTGTTTTCTCTGAACGTGCGCTTTGCTTTGAGAAAAGCAAAGTTTACAAAGAAAAGCCTGTGGGAGTACTAAGGCTCTTAGCACCCGCTTTACCTGCACATAATGACACTGTTTACCAGTAAGTGTGATGAAAATCATATTTTATTGTTAGCTTATTACCCGTTTAATTTCAACATACCTAAATTTACCATACACAAAATTTTCGAAACTAAAATTTAAATTACTTCCATGTCTTTCTACCGCGTCTTAGCAGGTTTACATTTTCTTACTACCACATATCATATTTTTATATTTTAACAATATTGATTAACGATTTAGCTAGAAAATTCTCACCAAAAATACCTTTAATAAGCTACTACCCCTTTCTCTGTCAATTGCCAGCAATTTGTTCGAAGCATGAAATGAACAGTAATTAAATGCCGTCCCTTTATGTCCTCAACACATTGACGCAGCGCTCTCTGTCGTAAAGTTAATTTTTACGATGATACCGAACAACGAAAACCAGCGATATTTTTTTATGTGTGTGGTACAACTTTAAGTAAGTTGATTTGGAATAAATACTACAAATATTTTAATTTAAGAGGTAAAACATATCCCGCTGTTTTTTCCCATACGTATTCCCCTGCTTCCTCCCTGGATTTTGACAGTAGAGCTATAATTTTTTCATGTTTGATAGATATACATGATCAATATGTTTCTTCTGTATGTTCTGTATGTTTCGCTATAAATAATATATAAATAATTGAGTCCAAAAAACAAAACAGAAAAATTCATTAGCTTTAATTGAAGTAAATCTTATTATATTTGGTTGAGATTTGTAAAAGGAAAGTGGGGAATACGATACCTAGATTTTGATAAAGTCCGGAGGTGCAGTTGTCCCTATCACACATTGGTGTCAAGACCTGGTGGATCCTAGCGAAACAGCAAATCTTATAAATGTCACAGGCAAATCGTATAATCCGCCGTTTCAAAATATGCCTAGGCAAATCGTAAAGTATGGAAACGAAAGGAACAGAAATCGCACTGTAAAAGTCATGTTAGGTTAGGTTCAGTTTAACTTTTGTAAACCTAGATGCAGAGCGAGCGGAGCGTTACAGCCAGGCTTCATATAATAATCTGTTCAGTTATATGATAATTTCTATCCCATACTTTAAAATCTGCCTAGGCATATTGTGAAACGGCAGATTATACGGTTTGCCTGCAACTTAAATACCAGTTTCTGCTTAAGCTTGGTAGCAGTGCCGTAACTAGCTTTTTGTGCGGGCTTCTATATGTGCGCTCTCGAGACATGGTTAATGCAAAGGTGGCAAACAAGCTTGCCTGATGCTAAACGATCCCCTTAGACTGTTGACACTTGTAATGGTGTTATAAATATAATGCAAAAAATGTTCAAAACACTTTTTTAATTGTATGAAATTTTCCTACAACTGAAAACAAAAAATCCTAAATAAATCCTGGAAACGTCTATTGCACCTGAGGCATTACTTGCACATTATAGACCTTTTAAAATTCTAATTTCTAACTTCTTGAAGAGCCCGAGAAATAGCCTCGACTGGGTCAGGGACGGTGCGATGGTAGAAAGTAGGCGTAGACAGTAAAGCTTTAACCCAATAAGGCCCCCAAATACAGTATATTTTTCACCCAAAAATTTTTTTTTTATTTTTTTTTTATACCACTATGGTGGCAAACAAGCTTACGGCCCGCCTGATGGTAAGCGGTCGCCGTAGCCTATGGACGCTTGCAACACCAGGGGTATCACTTGCGCGTTGCCGACCCTTCAGAAATCTAATAACTTCTTTCTTGAAGAACTCCATACTGTAGTCCTTGCAGAAAACCTTGGCAGGGAGCTCATTCCACAACTTAAGCGTTCGCTTTTTCTCTGAAACCGCACTGTACGCGACCATTTAGGTTCTAAAGTGTGAGAATGAATTCCCTGCCGATGGCGAGCGGTGCGATGGTAGAAAGTAGCCGTGGGCATCATTTCGAACAATTCCTCAGAACACAACCCATTGTACAAGCGGTAGAACACACACGGTGAGGCAAAGTCTCTCCTCAGACTTAAGGGCTCGATACCGCAAGTGAGTTTGGAATCGTCGACAATTCTCACAGCCCGTCGTTGAACCGAGTCAAAAGGGCCAAGCTGGTATCCGGGTGCACCTGCCCAGAGATGGCAGCAGTACTCCATATGGGGCCGAACCTGCGACTTGTAAAGTAACAACCTTTGCCCCGACGTGAAGTACTGCTTCGCTCTGTTGAGTACACCAAGTTTTTTGGACGCCAGCTTCACCTTATCTTGTAAATGATCTCGGAACTGAACATCGCTGGAGATGTCGACACCAAGGATCCCAATGCTCTTGGAGATGGAGAGGGGAGTGTTCTGGAATTGTGGGACTACAGTGAATGGAGTTTTCTTAGCGGTGAACGCGCACACTTGTGTCTTTGTAGGGTTGAATCGGACCAAGTTTACCCGTCCCCAATCAGAGACTTGGGACAGTGTGGTCTCGATTTGAGACACAAGTTCTCCGCGGTTTTCCTCCACAACGGAACGAGGGATGTTTGCACGACCCGTGTAAAAAGCGTCTCCAGTACTGTCATCTGCATAGCAATGTATGTTGTTGATGTCCAACATGTCATTGATATGCAGTAGAAACAGCGTAGGAGACAGCACAGAGCCTTGCGGGACACCAGCATTAATGTCCATGCTATCAGAGCAACTACCGTCAACTACGGTTCGTATGCGTCTGCCGGACAAAAAGCTAGCCACCCATTTGCACAAACCCTCGGGCACTCCGTAAGATGGCAACTTCGATAGAAGACCGCGGTGCCAGACCCGATCGAACGCCTTCGCTATGTCCAGGCTACATGCCAATGCCTCCCCCTGACTCTCAATGGCTAGTGCCCATCGGTGTGTGAGATACACTAGAAGGTCACCAGTCGAGCGACCGTGGCGAAAGCCATATTGACGGTCACTGACCAGATCGTGTACTTCTAGGTATCTTAGAAGCTGTGTGTTGATCACACGCTCCACCACCTTAGAGAGGAGAGAGGTAATAGCGATAGGCCTGTAATTCGATGGATCTGATCTATCGCCCTTTTTGGGCACCGGGTGCACATTCGCAGTCTTCCATGAAGACGGAAATTGCCTATTGTGGTAGGAAAGCGCGAAGAGGCGCGTGAGTACAGGACATAACTCAGGAGCACACTGCTTAAGCACCACTGCTGGTATACCGTCTGGCCCACTCGACTTATGAACGTCTAGAGAGAGCAACGCCCGCCTGACCTCCCGCTGCGTTATGGAGATTTCCGGCATGGTCTTACCGCACCACGGTATAGTAGGTGGTACAGCGCCTTCATCGTTCATATTCGAGTTCGAGGCAAAGAGACTGCCCAGTAGATCGGCTTTCTCTTTAGCACTATGGGCCAAGTCACCATCGGTCTTTCGCAGTGGTGGTAACGACGACTGGCAGAAGTTCCCTTCGGCAGCTTTGGCAAGCGACCAGAAAGCACGACTCCCAGAAGGATAGCTCGCAAGTCGCCCACCTATTTTGCCGATGAATTGGAATTTTGCTCTGGCAGTTGCTATTCTTACTGGACCCTGAAGCAGCATTTAATTTGCGTTTTAACTCAGAAATATTCGGATCCTTATTATTACGAGCCGTGGTCCAAGCCTCATACGCAGTTTGCTTAAGAATTTTAGCTTCTCTGCAAGACCTATTAAACCACGGTCGTTTTTTGACGCCGGCAGCTACTCGCAGGTTAGGAATGAAACATTCCATACCAGCAAGGATTGTCTCAGTGACTGCGGCTGCGCAGACGTCAGGATCTTCTGAGTTAAAGCAGATCTGCCTCCACGGGTACGATGCGTAAAATCCTCGCAATCCATCCCAGTCTGCCGACTTATAGTGCCACACACGACGCCAATTAGTTGGCCCAGAAGGATCGGGTTGTGTGCATGACACTTGAGTCCGGACGAGACAGTGGTCCGAGGAGCCAAGAGGCGCATCCACTGAGACGGAGTATCCATCCGGACGAGTAGTCAGCAGAAGGTCCAGTAAGGAGCTCGTATGTTCCTCTATATCTGGTATTCTCGTTGGAGAAAGTACCAGCTGAGAGAATCCATAGGTCAGAGCAAATTCGTGAGCAGATATCCCAGCATAGTTATTGGTTCGAGAACTGAGCCACTCGCGATGGTGGGCGTTAAAGTCTCCCAAAATAACTAGTTCTGCTGTGGGATATTGCTCTAGAACTTTGTCAGTCGTCAAACTCAGGTGCGTGAAGAGTCGAGTTACGTCCGTGTCACCGCTATGAGACCTGTATAGGCACGCATAGATACGAGTGTGGCCGCCGTAATCTACGCGCACCCACAATATCGACAGGTCCCTGTCTTCAAGGCTATGAAGGCGGCGACAGCAGATATCCTCCCGGACGAACATACATACACCGGCACGACTCATGAAATTGTGTTCGAGTTTGTAGCCGGGATAGTGAAGGTATGATGTGTCGGCCGGGCAGGATATCTGCGTCTCCGTTAGAAAAAGAATGGTCGGCTGCGCAGTTTCGAGATGGTGGTGGACTGCGTTAAGATTTGCGTGAATACCCCTGATGTTGCAAAAATCCACATTATATGTGGATGGAGTAGCCGCTGTGCAAACTCTTTTCTTATTCTTTCTTATGGCCATAATATATAAAAGAAGTTACTAAGACTAAGGGATGAGGATTCACTGCACAGACAGCATAGAGGACAAAAGGTGCGGTTCTAAGACTGCCGAAGCTCGCCACAGATGATACGGTTGCTGGCACGGCGGGCGGAAGGGCCCCTGATCCCCCTCTGTTGTAGTAGCCGGGTCCACTCCGGTCTCCTTCTCCGGCACGACTACCACTTCAGATACTTTACACAGGCTGGCGAATCAGCCTCCCAGGGCGGAGATTAAGTGATCCCTGGGTTCGGGATCCCGTTCAACCTGCGGGCGGCCAGCGGTCAGCCGTTTCATCAGGTCTCCCTGACCGCCGAACCAGCACGCCGCGTCTACGCCGAGCATGACAGCAACAAGCGCCGCCGTTCCTCCGCTGTCCGCGCAGCGAATCCTCAAAGAGCTCTGGCAACCTTACTCACCGCCAGGAACACAACACTACTCAATGTTAGTGTTATTATGGCCGCGGTTTTCTGTAAGGTGGAGGTACTTCCCCAGTTCGGGCCGCTCATTCGAGCAAGTACTCGCTATGCCCTGCTTTAGTTGTTCGGGTGGCTTATTCGAGCGAGTACTTGCAGTGCCCTACCTCTCTTAAAAATAATACTCAGTCAATAAAAAAACGATGGATCCTTAAATCAACATTTTATTAAAAAACCAATACTATGAGAACCATTGTGTCATCTAGCCGTTTAATATTAATCATCAAAATATTGACGATACTGTTTGTATCCTGGTCTAAGCATTTCAGAAAAATTACTAGAAATTTGGAAGTACGCTCGTGTTGCCGATAAGTTTGTGATGTTTAAACTTATATTATTAGTTTTGTTTACTTACTTATTTCATATAAAGAGTGCATACATTTTCGTGCGTAATTCTGAAGTCGCGTTTAATTATGACAAAAGGACTTACTTAAGTTGTTGAGAAAAAAAGAAAAACACTTGCAACCCAAAAATAAATTTATTAACATACTACCAAAGCCACTTTATTTCTACTCGACTATAATGAAACGAACAGGCAGTCCATTACTTAGATTTCATCATATTAAGAGTTCGTCAGTTATAAGTCAGGCAACTGAGACTAACTTAATCAATGGAAAATGTTGACAAAATGTTTAGGTGCAAATATAGATCTTAAAATCCTTAATAAAATCAAGTGGTCTGCACAGGCTAATGTAGATTAGTATTAACAAATAAATTAATTACCCTAAATATTTGTCAATCTGAGAAACAAGTGAAGAGGCTCAAAACCGTGTCAGAAAGAGCTAAACGGCATATCATATAACGGAGATATCATATATTATATATTCATAGAACGGAAATATACCTACTGGGAATCATTAATGAAACGTGCCTAAGCTTTAGCACGTGTATCATATCACAACAAATATGCACTTGCAACACAACTGTTTTATGTGCCCATGGATTATATCAGTAGTGCACAAATTAATTCATTTAAGTGACAATATAAGTTATTTGCTGTCAGAGAAATTTAAATAATTCCTTAGTTACAAAAGTTGATCACTGAACTGTTAAGATAAACGCAATGGATTTGCAGAATGCTATATTTACAAAAACATTTAAGCTAATAAACCACGTTCTTATTTAAGGCACCACTGTAAAACCTTGCAAATGAATCCGCTGACTCTAGTATCTCAGCCTTATATTTCCGAATTTATTTATTTAAAAGTTCTACAGTAAATATAAACAGTAAAGTCAAAGTCAAAGTCAAAATGGTTTATTCAAATAAAGATTTTACAATCACTTTTGAATCGTCAAAGTAGGTAACATAAGACACGAATGACATCAAAAAGGTACTCGTTGGTAGAAATGATAAAGACAAATTTATTTTTCATCGCGCTTGTCATTCGTCAGGTGCTACGCTATATCGCGTTTGATCAATAAAATCGCTAGACCGAACAATCTTTCTTAATTTATCATAGATCGAAGGTACGTCTTAATCAATTTGAGTATGATCTTTCGCAGGTAGGCCACAGTCACTGGCATAATAAATCTCGCCTAGTTTGAAGACGTGCTGTTTGCAATTTGTTGCAGTTTATGTGTGTAATGTCAACATCACAAGTCAAGAGTGATATGGTTTTAAAGATCGCCTGACAATTGTCATATACAATAGGGCATGTGGCGAGTCTACAACCATATATGTCATTTCTGCGCCCCTACAGGGCCTGCGCTCTGTGCGTGGACACCGGTGGCATGCATCGCCCGATTTACGGCACTGCTTGGTTGGGATATTTTTTTTTAATAGCATGCATAAAATACTTAAACTATTACAGGTTCTGTTTTTATTGTTTTACCAGGTATTTTTATATTTCATGTATAATATAGTATGCAAAATAGAATATATTTATGCAAATAAACATATAAAGAAATAATAGATACTAGCAATATTTATAATCACGCTACAAATTTAAGGTACCTTCCTTTAATTTGAACTTAATGTATTGATATTACAATAAGGCACGTACCAACGTAAAACAAATTTTAATTAAAAAAAATTGTACTGTCTTTAAAAACCCACTAAAAAGTAAAACTAAGGCCCGGATTAATAGTCGTTGTTAAGTTATGTCCTAAGTACTTCTTCTGAAAGTATTACTTGGAGAATTATATACAATACATACTATTGCTATTAGTCATATTTACCGGATTTTCAAAAACAGAAAGCCATTTATGATAGCCATAGAAAAAAAAATTTTCGGTGGTTATAAATAGCTTTCGGGTTTTTTTACCTAAAGAAAAAACAGTGGTTTTGTTTATCGACAAGGCTATATGGTGTTAGCCTGTACCTGCGTGCATCCAATGCCATAAAGAGCAAAAATCCGGTCAACCGGACAAATTTATATGCTACACTTTTAGGATGGCATTCAAAGAAACGCCATTTTTTTTAACCATTTAAAGCATTTTTTTGAGATACTATTCGTTGCTGTAGAACGTGGGTAAATTTTGATCCTTGTTCGTTTAATTTTTTTGTGTTGTTTCCTGTTTCCTTCTTTGATTGTAACATTAGACTTATTCTTTTTTTTACATTAATTAATTTTTTGTAAATACCATACGTATAAATAACTGGAGACCTGCAAAAGTCCAAACAAAAACTTCTTTTTTAATGAGATTTTCAGATTTTCTCCCTGTACGAGTATGCAAACTAAGTTTTTAGAAAACAAAATATAAAGATGTATTATAATTCAATAACTTCCAGGATAAATAATTAATTTACCATTCGGTTGAGATTCTACGAAGTAAAGTGGGCAATACAAAACACCGATTTGATCATTTTGCCTGGGACCGGGTCTTTAGTAACCAATTGTATTTCCAAATACCTACGTGTGAATTCGCTTAGGTCTGATATTTCCTCTTAAGTTATAACCATAAAGTCATTATAGAATTCACAATTAATAAGTAACTAATTATATTTAATTTGCCTAAGTTTCAGAAAAAAATGGTTCGGTAATTTGACATTACTTTGTGATATAAATTGAAATATACATAAGTTACATTTGTACGTACCTACCAAATGTTCATTTAGCATTCTTGTCGTGTAATAAAGTTTTTCCTTCGCCCTTCAAATGTAACCTTCATTTTCTCATTTTGCAAACCTTGTTGGTACTTCAGCGGCGTCCATTAAATTAAATCTTAAAACGAGGTCTTTTTATATTTAATTACGTATATATTTTTTTATTTTTAAGAATATGTATGAATATATACGCAAATAAATCAGAGAATTATTTAAATTTGTTACATATATGAATATTTTTAAACAAAACACACCGCGCCGTCTAGTTGGCTGAATAAATACATAATACATAAATACACCCAGACTCAAGACAAACACAAATAAGTTTGTCCAGTGCGGGAATCGAACCCACACCCTAAGCACAGCAGCCGGCCATACTACCAACAAGACTGCGAGGGAGCAATGTAAAGTTTCTAAAATTAATAATTAAACTAACGATTTAAGAGTGCTGTTTAAAAGTCTACTTCAATAAAAAAACTAAAAAAAATAGTTTATAGTTTAAAATCTTTAACGTATAAACGTTATAGTTTATTGATCAATCCGCGTAATTTGTCCCAATTTTTGACATTAACTAACATAATTAAAAAAAATAAAAAATGTTCTAGGAATTAAGAGTAGCATAAATCCAGTCACATTTTGCATACAACGCGGAAAAACGGATAAAACGACGTTTTCTAAAAATGAAACCTAGCTAGATCGATTTAACGCTCCGAAAACCCCCCGCATACTAAATTTCATGAAAATCGTTGGAGCCGTTTCCGAGATTTAGATTATATACATATATGTATACAAGAATAGCTCGTTTAAAGGTATTAGATAGATAGATTAGTCAAAGGTGTTCATCTGTATTCCTTCAAATAAATAAATAAATATATATTATTTGGTCTTATTGCGAACTAAGTGATTTCTTCCAAACAAACTTATGGAAATTATGGAAGGAAGAATATTTCAAGGACTCGGAAACGCGGAACACGGAAAACACTTATAGTATTTAATATTTCTTCTTTTTTTATTCTTATTTTATATATGTCGCAGGCAAATCGTACAATTTGCCGTTTTACAATCTGCCTAGGCAGATCGTAAAGTATGGAATAGAATTTATCATATAACTGAACATATTATTATATAAAGCTTGGCTGGAACGCTCCGCATCTACGTTTATAAAAGATAAACTGAACCTAATCTAACATACATGACTTATACAATGCGATTGATGTTCCTTTCCTTTCCATACGTTACGATCTGCCTAGGCATATTATGAAACGGCGAATTATACGATTTGCCTGCGACATATATATAATAATATACAAGTGTCCATATTATACGTACATTCATATATAAAAGTAAATAAAATATATACAAATATATAAATAAATAAATAGTGAACAGCTTAGGAATACTAAATGCAAGTAAAAAGTTCCACAGTCTAATTGCCTTCACGAAAGAGTTACTGTACGCATGCGTGTGATGTGTAGGCGTATTTCATAAATTATATGTACCATTATAAAATAAATCGAAAATTAGCAAAAACAAAGGGGATTTTATGACTTTTTCTATCGAGAAAATTTTGTTGTATTATGTTTTTGTTGATGTCAGTAAGAGAACTTGTAATTATGAAATTCAATTCTACTATAAGGGCAATTTTTCTTTAAACCGCCTATTAAGACACGGAGAAATAACTTTAGTAGCTACAAGTAAATAATACTAATAACCACTAAAATATTTATTAACAGAAATAAAACTAGTCTTGTTAGAATAATAGTGTTGTTTACTAAAAACAAGTAAAAAATTTAATGAAATGTAAATAACGTATAAACACGCTTACAATCAGCGGTAAATTACACTGATAGGTCCTGATGAAGCTCTGTGATGCGAAGCGTACGGTTGATAATAACTGGTCAGTGTACCTGGTAGATGAAGGAAGGGCTGCGGCAGATAGTGCGTCAAAACTGTTCAGCTCAGGGTTACCAATTGCGGAGCGGCGGCAAAGAGGAATCCCCCGCCAGGTGAGAAGTTATGCCTGGAGAACGCCTTGTCCTACTTTACTTGCATTTCGGTAAGTCGGTATATATGCGAACTACCGAAAAAACTTCGATAGGGTGATGTAAGACGCGTGACGTCAACCTTAATTCGTAGCAGTACGATATGATGTTTGTTATTAGTAAACTTCACTAATTCTTAGAAAAATGTTTGTAAACGTGAATAAGCCTTCATTGTTATGACAAGTAGTGTTTTATCTGCCCACTTTAATAAAACTTTTAGTAATCTTTAGTTAGCTTTATATGTTGATATTGATTACCATACTCATAAATTCGAGGAAAGTTTTATAGGATTTGTAAAATTCTGTAATCCGAAGTACAAATAATTAATTACGGAAAAGAATAAAACTTAACTTAAATTTGGTTGTTATTATTTTATGCAATTGAATTAAATGTACTTAAATTTATATTGTTTTGTAATTTACAGAAAAAAAGTTTTGAAATTTATAAAGTTTAGTATTAATGCATTTTAAAAAACAGTTTTTTAATTCGAACAATATTTTTTTTCTCGTTGTATATAGGTCTGCAGCGTGACAGTTTATATTTAGGTTGAAAGTTATACAAGATTCTAGTTTTTCACAGGAATGGTCTCAAATAAGATTGTAAGTCAATAAAATAACATTTTTTAGTATGATACTAAATAAGTTACTAATTTTCGTTCAAGGGCTAAGTAAGACTAAAAGATTTCTTTTTTATTTTTAAATTTTTTTTCTTTAGTTCGATTTTTTGTGAAAACATTTTAAGACATATCCAGTACCTACAAAAATAATCTGCACTGCATCCATTAAATGTTATAATTCAATTAAAACAAAAGGTTTTTGAATAGCTTGAAGTATTTAAATTCGAAATTTCGAATTTTTGCACACAGAAAATTTATAAAACCTTTATTAAGTAACGGAGCGAAATTGTGCCCCGCGGTCGTCTTAAATAAATTAGGGGCTTCAGACACGCCCGGCAAATTAAGACAAGGTTTATAGTACATATATGTCGAATAATGTTTTTACTTAGAAAGCTTTTGGGAATATACAAAGATTTTATAATTATTTTATAATGTAATATAATGCCATGTAAAATATTATTACGAAATATATGAATGTGAATATGAATATGAATAATAAACAGCACATATGCTACAGACTGTAAAAGATTCAAGCGGTTCATAGTGCTAAGATTTTTAGGGTTCCGTAGTCAAGAAGTAACCCTTATAGTTTTGCCATGTCCGTCCATCTGTCTCTCCGCGTCTTAGCTCAGGGACCATTACTACTAGAAAGCTGTAATTTGGCATGAATATATATATTTATTAGGCCGACAAAGTGGTAAAATAAAATAAGAAAAAAAAAATTGTTTAGGTCCCCACGTAAAGTGGGGATGATTTTTTTTCTTATCTACCCCATAGTGTGGGGTGTTGTTGGATAGCTCGTTCAGGGTGTGCAAAAATCATTTTTCGATTCAGCTTTGCGTTTGTGAAATATTAAGCTTTAAAGTACAAATTTTGTTGCTGCCAGCGAAATGGCCAGTTTGGGTGTGTGAAAAAAATCATGGGAATAACATACTCGTATATAACGAAATTAAAAGGAAAACTATCATATCTAAGTAGGCTTTACAACTTAATGAGTAAAAGTCAACTAACTTAAAAATGTAGTCAGATAAGTAAAAATTTCGTATAAATTCCATTAAAAGGTACTTAGAAGTTGGTACTTGTATTAAGTTTATGGACCATGTACCAACATAAATATAAGTTTTTGTTGATACTTGTGAGTTTATGAAACAAAAAATAAAATTATAACAATCTGGATACCAACACTCAATAAATTAATAACAATATTTACGTTTGAATTCAGGCGCGGCGCTTAGCGGTACAAGGTACAAACTTATAATCTAGTTGCTCTATCGTAAAAACAGTAACACATATATTCTTGCAGTGATCGTCACCCGCAAACTAATTTCTATAAATGAGCGATTCTAGTATATAAATGTACATATACGAATGTAATCTGAATCTCAGAAACGACTTTAACGATTTTCATGAAATTTAGTATGCAAGGGGTTTCAGGGCGATAAATCGATCTAGCTAGGTTTCATTTTTAGAAAACGTCGTTTTATCCGTGTTTTGAAGCAATGATAAACTGAAAAATATGACTCTTTCTGACATCTATTGGCGAGTAGTAATACTATAACTTTTACCGAAACAACAACACTAAAGCTAAATGATAATAGATGGCGTTGTTAAGCAATACGAAAGCTACTCGACAAAAGATGCCATTGTTAAAAAAAAACGAGCAAAGCTTGATCTTCTAGGTACTGAAAGCATTATACAAAAGAATCATCCCCCAGGGAATAAAATGTGGGTTGTAAGTTTGTTTGGAAATCCGTTATTTTATGCATTTAGCATAAAATTTGATATTTAGTTGATTAATCAAATTCACTGTTCTTATAAAATCATAGAGGGCTCTAGAATTTTGATATTTTTGTAGGTAAAACTATAAACAGTTGCAAGTTTTGTGTTCAAAAGTGCATGCGGATGACGCCAATGTAGGTATAAAGTAGTTTATCATATTGTGCAATCACATAAATGCGGGTACTGTACGAAGCGGCACAATGTGATAGCACACAAAATAATCAATGTGCGTCATCAAACATTTGACTAGTAGCTGATGTTTGCTCACAAAAGCACACATAATCTCCAATTTGCATAGTGCTGTGTTATGGTACTCAACCGATACAGGAATCACTTAGATAAAGGTACAGTTTCAATTTTATCTATTGGTTAAAGCGAGCCAGTAGTTTGGGTGTGAGCGTGGGTTTGTGGGTTTTTGATATATAAAAAAAACTAGCATTTGCCCGAAGCTCCGCCTGCGCTTAATTCGGTTATTGGTGTGGGATTTCTACGGCAACTTACTTGATTACCGATTAAGATGAAATTTGGCATAGAGATAGTTTAAGTTCCGAGAAAGGACATAGGCTACTTGGAAACGTCAAGCGTGAGTATATTATATATATATATTCTACAATTGAGAAGTTGGCGTTGAAATCCTACATCGATAACCGTATTGAGGGCGGGTGGAACCGCGGGCAAAATCTAGTCTATAATAAAACGAAATATTTTGCATGCTTGTAATTTATCCAAACACATTACCTAATGTTTCTACTAATACTGTGAGACTTCGCAGACTCTTTAGTCTAAGAGGCTACTTAAGCTGAGAGGTCCCGTTCTTACACAAACTTAGACGAGAGATTTAGTGAACTTTGCTATTCATGTGACAAAGGCTGGAGCGCACATCTCTTTTTACGTGCTTGGGTGAGACGATTACAGAAAAGTTAACTGTTTTAATGACGTTTAGACTTTAAGGAGTTTACAAAACAAGGTAACGGTTTCATATTAGGAAGAGGAACTGCTTATTGAATTTAATATTTCTGTTGAGTTTTCTAACACTTCAATGTTTACCTATATACATACCTAAGAAAAAGATAATTTTTTTTTTTTTTTCAATATACTTCCGTCCGATTCTGACAAGTTTATTACATTCAAATAACCGCTTACCATCAGGCGAAACGTATGCTTGTTTGCCAACTTAGTGGTATTAAAAAAGTAAAAAAAAACGTGTAAAATTTGACGTGTCAAACATGACACCCAAAAACTAACTCAAGACAAAACTCTAACCCAAATGCTGATATAGCGAAAAATTTATCGTACATTACCGAAAGGGCAACAATACGCCACTAAAACGTACTTAATTAGAACTTTTCAGTAACTTTAACTTACAAGTCATTAGTGGCATGTAAAGTAAGATCCTCAAGGGACGCCTAGTAGCGTGTGTGCCAAAGAGATTGCACCACCGAGTGAGCGCTCTTCGGCGAAGAGTCTCTCACTAATTAGTGTTGTCTTGTTAGCCTGGAAGGGTTCACAACACGTCATCATTCATTCACTGGTAAGTCAATATCAAGGTATATATACCAATTTGGTATCTAGTACCTTAAATGAAGATACAATGGTATGTAAATTGAGAGAGTAATGGGTTTCGTTATGTGTAATATCAAGACATAAAGAGAAAAAGGGGACAGTAATTTGTTTTTAAGATGTAAACTCAAAACACACTGAAATGATTTAAAAAAAAATATTTCTGCTAAATGCTACTAAAATTCAATTGTTACAGACTTAAGGAGGAATAAGGAGGTAGTGATATGTTCGACGCGTATGTTTTTATTGCTATATGTTTTTTCACTGATATTCAATGATGCAATATTCCACGTCTGCCAGACCTACATCATTTGAGAGCTTATATTTTCACAATTCAGATAATATGTAGGTAAAAAACGTATTTACATTTATAGATAACAGATAACACGTAAAACATATATGAAAGTCAGCTACGCTATTTTTACCTAAAACACTTTTAGGTAGAAATAGCGTAGCTGACTTTCATATATCTATGTTTTACGTGTTACACAATATTTTAAGAAACCAAAGCTTATTGCGGCAAAATTGGAAGCAGCTTTCGATGTACAATATTAGTCCATTTGCGTCAAATAGGCGAGGTAAAAAAGGAGTGCCACAAAAAGTGATTGACGCACGCGTTGAGGCAAGCCTTACATTGCTCAAAAGACACACTACGAAGGGATTTTAAATGTCACATGTAAAATAACCTAATATATGTAAAAAACAGGCTTGCTTAATAGCAAAATACTTTGGCGTTTGATCCCTAATTTTTATAGTTTCGAGGCATCTGACACTAAAGTGTTTTGATTTCCAATAATATTATATCGTTTCCAATAATAACACATAATATAAAACCGTCAAAGTGCGAGATGGACTCGCGCAC
The DNA here is from genome assembly GCA_946406115.1 of Apoda limacodes. NCBI lineage: Eukaryota > Metazoa > Arthropoda > Insecta > Lepidoptera > Limacodidae > Apoda > Apoda limacodes. The sequence continues at coordinate 17,159,420 of OX291541.1, forward strand.
CAAGGGTTTCGTACCACCACCGTTTTCGTAATTTACAAACACAATCAAAAACAAAAAGTGTGCCGCTACCACCACCCATCCAATTACTGTACAAGCCCGACGTTACTTTATTTATTTTGAATTTCATTTCCATCAGACAAATGTGCTACAATTTGCTTAATAATAGCTAGATGGCGCTGTGACGGTGATTTAAGCTGGTAAATGGTTTGGCCCGTCTCCCACTTGGCCGGTTTTTATTATTTGTTGATATACTTTAGAGCTTACACTCACTATGATCACTGCAAGATTGAACTAGGTACTATTTTTACGACAGAGCAACTAGATTATTAAGTATGTACCCTACATTTTTTATCTATTATTTAGTTACTGTGAAAATATTAGCTCTCCTAAAATGACGTCTAGGGGCTCTGAGATCTCCCCTTTTAACCTATTTGAATGATTTGAACTGTATTTGATTCAGGTTGAGCGCTAGGTGGTCCTATATATTTTTAAAAACAATTGGATCACAGGCCATTGAGATACGTATAGAGGTAAGAATAGTTTTTTTAGTTTTAATTTAAGAGGGTTTTAGTGTATATGTTACGCGACGTCTTTGCCTAATGTAAGCTAATGTGAAAATATCAACTAAAAAAAACTAAAATATCAACTAAAAACTAAAAAAAATTACAAAGACTTCAAAATCCCACTAAAAAGTGTAAAATAAACCTACCGCACGCGTAACATTTAGCTAGTTCTCTTCTACTTAAGTCAGATGCCAAAATATTCATCCCCCGACTGACCTCGGCATGGTCGTAAAACTATAGTTAAGCGGCCTCGGCACGTACTAACGCCCCCAGATAACGATCTCGCTGTCCGGATAGCGGGATTAGTCTCTACAACCTCCCCTAAAAGGGCCTCCCCCCCTAACACGATGTCGACGTCCCCGGGTTCGTTGGCGCCCGCAAGGATACACGAGGTATCAAAGAAGGCCGGGGCGCTTCTCACCCCCCACTCAATCGTAACCGCACCCGCGTAACGGGGAACAACCCTCCTGGCGGTGATTCACCTTCGGGATCGAGGCTCACGCCGGTCGAAGGGACGCCCCCGAGAGCGAAAACCCAAGCCGAGGCTCCCCCCGCGGGGATCCCTTGAGCGTTGGGCACTATATGGGCTGAGGCTCCTTCAGAGTCTCGCCCCAAAAAGCCCGGTGAAGCAGTAATGGCTGCAACAGCCAACTGCATAGTCAGTCAGAAAAAAAAAATCCAAAATAATGATTTCATTCTTTTGTGAGGTTTTGAAGTTGGTGTAAATTTTTTTTTTATCTATTTAGTTAGCTAATCATGTTTCTATAATTTTGCCAAAAAATATGTCTTTATGACTTTTCTGTGTTATAAAAATATTTAAATCGTATTGTTTTAGGAATCAAAAAGGTCTATAAAGGTAATTTTTATTGATTCATTGTTGAGTGAATAGGAAACCTTCGACACTAGAATGGCTTCCAAACTTTTTTCCATTTCTTAGCGAGAAATATGTTTTTGCACTTTCCAATAATGTAAGTACCTCAGCGCAAGTCTGAAATTACTTTAGAGTCTTTTATAGATCATTAGCTTATCCACAAACTTCGAAGTGTATGCTTTTTATTGACTTTGTAGGAATAACGAAGTTTACTTGTTTTGTTTTGTACAATGCCACTAAACGTTTTAAACAACTTTTATAATAATTATATTTGTGTTTCTATTTGTATCTAAGGCATCGAATCTAAAATGAGGAGACGCGGAAGAGAACTAAAGTGGTTAGATTCGGTAGACAGAGGACCGGGGGAAATGGCGTGCCATGGAAGAGGCTTGTGTCCAGCAGTAGGCCAATATAAGCTGATATGATGATGTATTTGTGTTATTATTAGATATGTCATTTAAATGCAGTAACTTCCGGTTGAGATAAAAATTTTGAAATCGATCTTAAAATTAAATACGTAAATTTGAGTGTTAAGGCCTGGAGAATCATTTATTTTTAGGGTATTGTTTGTGTGCGTTAAGTTCTTGCATTTTGATGAATCAAGTTGAAATCCAAAAGATCTATAGTTGGTACTAATATTTATAATTATTAGGTCCTTACTTCAAATCATTTATTGTATTTATTAATTCCACAATGGCGGATATAATATGGTGTATTTTTTTGAAACACTTTTGCTTTGCCAGTTTCCGATATGGTTTTCAAAGATTTAAATATAAATAAGTGCCTCACCGTATTCAAATATCTAGCTAAAGTATATGATACCGACTGTCTCTCTTTCCCTTCTGCTTGTCATAGCTTCAAATATTTGTACATATATTTCAACTACAACAAATATGTGCACTTGCCATTCCATGTCGGTATTTGAGTGCACATCAAAGCGTCCTAACATGTGCAAAAATATTTGTAGCTTGGCATTTTGTAGCTGCAACAAATTTGTGCAAAGTTATTGCTAAGGGACCCCAATATACGGAATGCTAAGAGTAGGAGTCATAAAAAACTTCAAGTTCTTTGCATGTTCAATAATCAATTACAGACATCCGTCAAGTTTGCCGTCAATTCGAAAATTGTAAGCTCAAATGTTTACAAATTATACCCGGCAGGTGCACTTGTTTGCGACAATATGTGCTGTAGACTTTTCAAACGAGTTGACACATATCTGGCGCTGGGTAGAAGTTAAAAACCATCAGAATTAAAAGGACTCAACTCGATTTATTCCAAAGCAGCTTTGGCTTTTTGGCTTTAGTGGACGATCACAACAATTTTAGTTACATAACTTAATCAGTGCGATTTTCGGCCACGTTTTACCACTACACAGAGTATGCTGTTTTAGCACTTTCACTATTTAAGAACACACTTAGCCCAAAGTCTTTTCTCTTAGGACTTATTTTTATCTTTTTTAACATTTCTGAGTTAAAGAACGAAATAACAAAACAAACACTGAAAATTATGTTTTAATACATGTTAATGTAATTCTTACACAAAGGAAACATAATAGAAAGTAAACATTTCAAATATAAGTATCAAATATGACAGAATAGACGGGTAGGTAATTATACAATGCCACATCAAACAGCAAACAGCCAAGTTTCTAAAGCTGAACAAAAGTTCCTCGTCGCAACGACGGTGTAAGCTAGGATGTCTTAGAGGTGTTAGACTAATATTAAGAGCTTAAAGATTAAGGCAGTATCGGTTTACGATACAAAGAGCAACTGTTTTGTTAAAAGGTGGTGCTACATAACATGCGGTAGGTTCTCAAATAATATATTTAAACACAAGATGTGAACCACGGTATCCTCCGACAAAAAAAATTGCCGTGGGAAATCTCAATCACAATAACGAGTAGGTACTACATGTTATTCTCCATTCCTACATATATAACTGTGCTAAAAATTAACTCATTATTTAACTTAGTTGCGACATTATATAGAAGGATCAGCTAACAAACACTAAATAATTAAATCCGAAGCTACATCTACACATGTAGTCAAATACAAGCAACGCGTAGCCAAGGAGATGTGGTCAGCTAGTGCAGGGGGCTGACTTTTCCGTGTGCCAATTCTGCCAATTCCGATCGTACGTTAATCTTAAATTATTTCGTGTAAAAGTAAACACTTTTAATAACGGTTATTGATATATGAGTTCTTTTGTGGCCTACATAATGCACTAAGTGGTTTATTTAGATACCGACATTATAGCGAAATTGAAATTGAGCGTCGAGAGTAACTCCACACATCAATTATTATATATGGTATCAATATTAGTAACAACAGTATTAATTCATTAGCCAAGAAGTCTGCAGTTGTGAACCGAACTTGACATAGGCATTTAAATAATTATTGATGTTACTTAAACAAAAATATGATCTGTGGAGTAACTCTCGACGCTCAATTTTAATTTCAATATAATTTCGGTATCTAAATAAACCACTTTGAGCATCATTTTAGGCCACAAAACAACTAGTATATTAAAATGACCGACTCATCACCAAAAGTTATTTAATGTGTTGACTGTTACACGAGATAATTTATACAGCTTATACTGTAATACATTCACTGCGCTGGGATTTACTCTAGCCACTTCATACAAATACCGTGAAAGACGTGTCTTCTAAAACTACAAAAAAAAAATACTGTTTACGCGCAAATGAGTGCGTGAGAGGTTTCAAAACAGTTACAGAGGGAATTCAGGATCGTCTCAAGAATAATATAAAAATAACAATAAAATTATAGACCTTCAAGACACTTTATCCCTTAAAGGGTATTCAATAATAATATGTATATCAATTGTTGCGGCAAACACCTTTATTTAGTAAAACTTCTAAGGAATAACCCAAAACAATAGATATGTATGTTTATTTAACAAAGTCATCCAATATGTTTCTTATCGCAACGGGTATTTTATTCCTTACATAATACCTAATAATTTTGGATATATGTATTATTTGACCACAAATCATAAAACTGCAAACTTTCGTAATAAGACGATTGAAAGATCAGATTCAGTGTTCCCGTAATATTTTCTGGAAAGGCGCCACGCCGCAGAATGGCTCCAAAGAGTTTACCCTCGGCCTCGAGCCATTATTTTGCACCACTTGCAGTTTATATGTCCCATTACAGATAAACTGTGGCTCGGAATAAGCTGCGGGAAATATTTCAAACTTTTAGCTACTTCATTTGGTTTTTGAAAATAAAATATTGAAAATATATAAAGGATTATTTGACCCGGAGAACGTTGTTTCTCTTTTTAAAACAACTGGCGCGCCACCTGAGAGACCTTATTCGGCGTTCACAACAACTCGCTCTTGACCCTTTTTTTCTTTCTCAGAAACCTTCCACGGCGTGTGCAGAACAACTTACCAAAATGAGTCAAGTGGCCACAAGCTCGATAACGTCCGCCACTCATATTTTTTTTCAAGAGAAAGGACTTTGGAGCGTATAATTTCTGAGGCGAATGGAAAATGTATAGTTATGTAATTGAATTATGCTGGGTAGATACAATTTAAGAAACCGCGGAAACTGCTTGAAGCTTTAAACTAGAACTTACTTATTTATATATCAAATAATGGTTTTTAGTACACACTACTGTCGTTAGAAATTAGAAAAAAACCGGCCAAGTGCGTTTCGTCCACGCATTAAGTTTAGGTTCCGTATATTGAATATTATTGCGAATCACTAAAAAACCGATTATGTCCAAAAATTTTTACTGGTATAATTTATAAAGCAGCTATCATCGTGTGATTTTTTCAGGTTTTTAAACCACGGGGTTCAAAAATTAATGGGGAAACAACTGTTCCAACTTTGGGAACCAATAACTCGCATAATTTATATTTTAGAGAAAAAGTTTCTTAAAAACACTAAATGCATTTTCAAAGCCCTATGAAATTAAAAACCCTACATAAATGACGCCGCACATGATATCGTGCGCGATTTCATGCCTCGATTCAATGTATGGATGGCTACCCCTAAACGCTTCTTCTCAATTTCCATAACATTTGTTAACATCTCCGTAAAATTTCAATAGAATCTTTCCAAAGGTCGATTATAAGGCTGTGACATACGGACGGAAGTACAGTTTCTTGCCTTTTCGAATAAATGAAAAAATAAAAGTAAAAGAAATTGATAAGTACGGTGACGTATCTTCTATTACGTGTAACATCTTTTTCGATTGTCTGTTGGCTCTCTTTTTTTTCTCTTAGGTCAAGTAACTGCTGTCTGTCCTTTTTGCGTCACAACATAAAGATTTTGAAATTGCTGAAAATAATTTGAAATAATGACCTTGAAATTGCTCAAACAAAATTACTTTAATAATCTGTTTTACGGGCAAAGCTGATAGAAAAACCTAGTTAACATATAAAACTATTCGTAACAAAATCGCTCGCAATGCTCATTCGTGTGTAATTATGATCAAAGAATATACCGTGTCGCTTACGTTCGGTTCACATCGTGTGGGTGGATAATGTCATGGCTTCAGGGGTTGTCAATGTACGCAGTTAGGTCAATGCGCTGTTCGCATTTAGAATATGAATGATACTGGGACTTTTTTGGTACATCGTACAAACACTTTTTTCTTCTTTTTTATAATGTTTGTATAGTCACAAACTGTACTGACCCGGTGATCAAAAATACCACTTAACATCACGTGAACCGTAAGCTTATTTGCCGTCTTGGTGGTAAAAAACCAAAAATAAGGAAATCCAATGACCGTCAAAACAAAGGTAGCTCGAACTCCATATTTTCGCGTCTGCACTGAACGTAAAAGCACCGTAAATCAGAAACCTTTTAAGATATTAAGATTGCGATAAGTAAAATATATTGTTAGTTTGCAAAAAAGAAGCCACGCATAAAATACGTAATGAAACTTAATATATTAATCAGTTCAATCTGAAACTTTGTTTGTTAGGTTCAACAAAATACACCTTTTTGTAAAATTTCATAAGAACTTAGGACTTGGGCATTATATTGCAATTTCGGAATCCCGGAACGCTAGGCCAAAAAACCAAAACTTCCGATACTGAATAGATCAATATCGTAACATCAGAATCAGTATTTTTTTTGTATTTCTTTTTTAAAATAATATGCAAACTATGCTAGCCCGCGCTCAGCTCTGCGTGCAATGTAATGTTGTCTCACTTACTCCTTATGAAACAGCTTAAGAGTTAAAGAACGCTAATAAAGCTAACGTATTGATGTTTAATTCGTGCAACCTGGCCTCACCTTTAGCGACTTCATAATTTATTACTCAGCATAGACGCATTCACCGCTAAGGAAACCCCATTTACTGTGGTCCCACAATTCCAGAAGACTCTCCATCTCCAGGAGCATTGGAATCCTTGGTGTTGACATCTCCAGCGATGTTCAGTTCTGAGATCATTTGTAAGACAAGGTAATGCTGGCGTTCAAAAATTGGTTGGTGTTGGTGTACTCAACAGAACGAAGCAGTGCTTCAGGTCGGGGTGAAGGTTGCTGCTTTACAAGTCGCAAGTTCGGCCCCATATGCTCCATATTTTATGGCAAAAATTCAAGATTAAAACTCAAGCCGTTTAGTATACTTGTATAACATTTTTTCATAAATCAGCGGTTTCCATTGTAAAGCGCTTGCAGCAATTTTCTTAATCCTAGTGGTGTAGTGTCCACTTGCATATTCAGTTATCGGGAACTCGTGCCGGTTTTGTTGGCGCGAAGCCAAATTGGCCACACTCGCCTGCTGCAGCGACCGACTAAAACATGGACGTCATTGTTTAACATCCGAACTAGTGTTGCGCATATAATTTGTTAATGGGGTGATAGTTATAGATACATAATAGCTCTTTGTGCAGCATGACTACCCACCACTGTTCTCTACAGTCGACCCCGCCGCCCCTCTGTTACAATCCTGTTACCAGTCGCATAGACCACGCACACGTCTCGTTTGTTTGTAGTAGCGTCGAATAACGCGGTTTTTATTCCCCGACGAAAACAGAGGGCGGTATAACATTGACGTGTATAGATATTTGTTTATCTGGCAGTGGCATCGTAGCGCCTAAATTGATGAGACGATTTTGATTAAGTCTTTTGGTTTGAAAGGACACTTTATTCAATATTCAATACCTATATATAGAAAATCGGTTTAGATGTTCGAAGATATGAGGGGAGGGATATGAGCAACTTCTACAGGTCTGATCTATTCAAAATTTGGTATCCAGTCACTTCAATAATATTGCAAGAACACACTAACCTTGACCTCATGCTGCAGTATCACCTAGAATCTTTAGGATACCCAACTCCTTACCAACTTACATTGGCGGTATTAGGTTTGGGCTTAATGGAATCAATGGTTCCGTTTTTTTTCTTTTAAAGTACGGAACCCTAAGAACAATATAACTTTTGGTTTCTACAAGAGAATGTGACCGATTTAATACGATGTAATGCAATTATTTAATGCAAGCGGGTTTTACATAATAAAGAAAGCCTTTCCGAGCTAGTGTGATAAGAAGGTCAAATATGTCGTCCATACTGAACAGAAAATGACATTACAGGCCAGATTTGAACACTATCATTGGAATCTCTCCATAGATGACATTTGCAAAAGTCAGCGGACAACACACAAAAGCACTGGAGAGCTAGTTCACTTAAAAATTAGCCGCTCTACACATTCTTGTGCACATAAAGGCACGTGTCGAAACGCACACAACACACATTAAGTGAACAATCAGGAGGCAATTCCATTAGTAAATGTAATTAATGATATTTACCATTCAAATAACTTCGTCCCTGAAGACTTACCTGAAAAAATACAAAATATTAACTTTCAAAGGATTTAAATAACAAATATACTAGAAATATTTAACTGTTTCAATTTCTCGTCATTATGATGGCTAAAGAGCGAGGCGAGAGCTTTCGACATCAAGCTAGCATTCCACTTCACGCGACAATAATAATGTTGCAGCTTTAAAATATTTTAGAAAAGGTATGCATAGATTAACTTTACCCGATGTTTGAAATTGTTTTTTATAAGAGAGGTCCGTACTTTAATTTGAATAGGTTTTTTAAGGTACGACAAAACAAAAAATTATGGAAATATCAGTACATTTACAGTTAAGTTACAGTTACAGTTTTCGCTGTATTATATACTTAGTTGAATAAATAAAGAAAATCACAACAAACAAAGTCACTGTTAAAAGCTTGTTTTATTTTCGTATTCGAACCATGTATTAAGAAACTTTCATTAATAATAGCAAGTCATTTCTAAATCTTACATTTGATCCCTTAAATATTTTTTTCCTTATGGGTATGCACTTTTACTTTTTACTGTCTCGTTTTTACCTCCACGTTTTAATGAGGATACTATGATAGCTAAAAACTGAGGCGTATTTATATGCTTAAAAGTATTTTTGCTTGTTATTGACTGTGAAATAAAATAAATAAATATTTTGCATATTACACACAGCGTCGTCTTGCCCTAAAGTAAACAAAGCTTGTGTTACGGATACAAATACATGTAAATAGTTTTTTTTTTGTCAAAACATACATATCATAAATAAATGCACTCGTAAATGAAATATGTTTAATTCTTTAAAAATCTATTTTGTGGCATAGTTCACAAAAGTTATATGTAAGGATCTGCGTGATATTATTGACGTGAATTTGATAAAACATCTTTATGCTCATTGTACAAAAACTTGCGTTTCGGTGCCTTAGATCTCAAAAACAAGAAGAGATACAGCAAGGTGTGCTATATCACCTTAAACTTAGTTATTCTAACTTGATGAGATATCTAAAATTTAGGATTTTGCTAAAACGGCTTACAACTCTGAAAGTATGGGTGAGATCGACTCCAAATAAGTTCCAAACTATAAAGAAGGCTTGCCCCTATCAGTTTTCCGTAATATTTTATAAAATACTAAATGATTTATAAATATTATAAATTATAGAAATGAAAAAAAAATTACAACAAATTCCGCACAAAAAGGCTGCGAAATCCATACGAGTCATTTGCAACTGAACACTTGTGCTCAAATCTGCTTAGAAAAGTAGCCACTAGTGATTCTGGAACCGGATCAAATTTACAAACAGCTGTAGTCCAAAATATAGCCTATCTAGATTTTTAGGGTTTCGTACCCAAAGGCTGCCAACGCAACCCTTTTATCAAGCAGCGTAGGCTGTCTGTCTTGACAGCAGTCTAAGCTTAAAAGGGCTTTATCTTTTAGACAGAAGAATGTTTTTCAAGAATATGTGTTATTATAGCAGATTATTCACCAAATAATAAAAAACAGAATGTTAAAATTTAAGTAGGGTCTAAGAAATAAAAAAACATGTTTTTGTTATTTTGCTTTATTGTAAAATCCGTAACACGAACAAGCTTTAAGCTTGAAATTAATAAAGTGTAAGCTCTGTCAATACCTAAAACAACAAATGATTAAAGTCGGTTAATAAAGAAACCGAAAACTCGCACTCGGCTGGTTTCTTTTAAACTTCTCCTTTAAATGATAAGAATCTTTCACCGCTGTAGTCCTATTAATCATTACAAAACGTATATACCTACATACATAACGAAACTATAAGGGTATCTTGTTCGACTATAGAACCCTAAAATCTGACAAACTCTTTTATTCCTCTATTGTACCCACATCAATTGTGGTGTGTGGGTGTTGCCTGTTTGTACAGTATGTATAATAAAATAGTTTCGAAGACTTGCAAAGTTTCGTTTAAGAAGTTTGGAAATTATAATAGCATGTTCCCTGGCTCATTAGAATATTCTTACAACAAACTAGCTCAAATCCTATACTTAATAATATTATGAATGTGAAAGTTTGGATGTTTGTTACTATATATACGCTTCAACTACTGGACGGATCGGGATGAAACTTGGCAGACATATAGGTTAGGTCCTGGAATAGGACATAGGTCAATTTTATTTTTAACCCGAAAAAGTCTAAATTTTCCACGGAAATAACTATAACCAACCTTAAATGAACTACACCTTACTATAGAAAACTTCGTTAGCATAATTAAGGAGTTCCACGCTGATATAAGCGAGTTCTTAATATTTCCAATTTTGTGATTGGTTTTTAAAGCTCCGTGCTATAAGGTCATAAATGCTTTCGGGTTTTATTTTTTCTTTATTTATGTTTGCTATGCAATTAAACAGTTAAATTTTAACATAACGGAACATAAATCAAGTAGGTAAGCAAGTTTACCCTACCCTAATGTTTTTCATCTACTTCCCACAAATTGAAAACTAGCATTAGAGCTTATTGCAAAAAGTCTGCCCTCTAGTATTAGAAATTCGATATAAAAAAGTGTGCAAGTCGGTGTTACCACTCGAGACCCGTGAAAGTACATTTACTTCCTCACCCACGAATCTGGAGTACTACAGGTTTTCGCAATTAGCGCTCCATTATCATTATGCCTTTACGGTTCGTCTACGGCCTCATTAAAAGACCAATACAGAACGCGTCATTGCGAAAATAAATAAATGTGAAATCGCGTAGCCCCATCAGTCGGTGTCACGAAGTACTTAGGTAGTGGATATTCGAAGTTTCTTACAGTTTTTTAGTTAAATCGTTTTTATTTTTCAATTTTTAAATGGTGCTCGAATAGGAAATTTAAGAAACGTCGGGCTTGATCAGTACTTAGATAGGTGACCGCTTAGCGACACACTTTTTGTTTTTGTCTTTTTTCGTAAATTACGTAAACTTACATCGGTCAAGTGCAAGTCGGACTAGCGCACCGTGGTTTCCGTTCCACGATTTACGTAATTCACGAACTCTACTAGCTTTTCGTAAACTCTACTAGCTTTTCGCCCGCCCAAAATTTCGGTATCGAAAACTCGCACTCGGCTGGTTTCTTTTAAACTTCTCCTTTAAATGATAAGAATCTTTCACCGCTGTAGTCCTATTAATCATTACAAAACGTATATACCTACATACATAACGAAACTATAAGGGTATCTTGTTCGACTATAGAACCCTAAAATCTGACAAACTTTTTTATTCCTCTATTGTACCCACATCAATTGTGGTGTGTGGGTGTTGCCTGTTTGTACAGTATGTATAATAAAATAGTTTCCAAGACTTGCAAAGTTTCGTTTAAGAAGTTTGGAAATTATAATAACATGTTCCCTGGCTCATTAGAATATTCTTACAACAAACTAGCTCAAATCCTATACTTAATAATATTATGAATGTGAAAGTTTGGATGTTTGTTACTATATATACGCTTCAACTACTGGACGGATCGGGATGAAACTTGGCAGACATATAGGTTAGGTCCTGGAATAGGACATAGGTCAATTTTATTTTTAACCCGAAAAAGTCTAAATTTTCCACGGAAATAACTATAACCAACCTTAAATGAACTACACCTTACTATAGAAAACTTCGTTAGCATAATTAAGGAGTTCCACGCTGATATAAGCGAGTTCTTAATATTTCCAATTTTGTGATTGGTTTTTAAAGCTCCGTGCTATAAGGTCATAAATGTTTTCGGGTTTTATTTTTTCTTTATTTATGTTTGCTATGCAATTAAACAGTTAAATTTTAACATAACGGAACATAAATCAAGTAGGTAAGCAAGTTTACCCTACCCTAATGTTTTTCATCTACTTCCCACAAATTGAAAACTAGCATTAGAGCTTATTGCAAAAAGTCTGCCCTCTAGTATTAGAAATTCGATATAAAAAAGTGTGCAAGTCGGTGTTACCACTCGAGACCCGTGAAAGTACATTTACTTCCTCACCCACGAATCTGGAGTACTACAGGTTTTCGCAATTAGCGCTCCATTATCATTATGCCTTTACGGTTCGTCTACGGCCTCATTAAAAGACCAATACAGAACGCGTCATTGCGAAAATAAATAAATGTGAAATCGCGTAGCCCCATCAGTCGGTGTCACGAAGTACTTAGGTAGTGGATATTCGAAGTTTCTTACAGTTTTTTAGTTAAATCGTTTTTATTTTTCAATTTTTAAATGGTGCTCGAATAGGAAATTTAAGAAACGTCGGGCTTGATCAGTACTTAGATAGGTGACCGCTTAGCGACACACTTTTTGTTTTTGTCTTTTTTCGTAAATTACGTAAACTTACATCGGTCAAGTGCAAGTCGGACTAGCGCACCGTGGTTTCCGTTCCACGATTTACGTAATTCACGAACTCTACTAGCTTTTCGTAAACTCTACTAGCTTTTCGCCCGCCCAAAATTTCGGTATCGAAAACTCGCACTCGGCTGGTTTCTTTTAAACTTCTCCTTTAAATGATAAGAATCTTTCACCGCTGTAGTCCTATTAATCATTACAAAACGTATATACCTACATACATAACGAAACTATAAGGGTATCTTGTTCGACTATAGAACCCTAAAATCTGACAAACTTTTTTATTCCTCTATTGTACCCACATCAATTGTGGTGTGTGGGTGTTGCCTGTTTGTACAGTATGTATAATAAAATAGTTTCGAAGACTTGCAAAGTTTCGTTTAAGAAGTTTGGAAATTATAATAACATGTTCCCTGGCTCATTAGAATATTCTTACAACAAACTAGCTCAAATCCTATACTTAATAATATTATGAATGTGAAAGTTTGGATGTTTGTTACTATATATACGCTTCAACTACTGGACGGATCGGGATGAAACTTGGCAGACATATAGGTTAGGTCCTGGAATAGGACATAGGTCAATTTTATTTTTAACCCGAAAAAGTCTAAATTTTCCACGGAAATAACTATAACCAACCTTAAATGAACTACACCTTACTATAGAAAACTTCGTTAGCATAATTAAGGAGTTCCACGCTGATATAAGCGAGTTCTTAATATTTCCAATTTTGTGATTGGTTTTTAAAGCTCCGTGCTATAAGGTCATAAATGCTTTCGGGTTTTATTTTTTCTTTATTTATGTATGCTATGCAATTAAACAGTTAAATTTTAACATAACGGAACATAAATCAAGTAGGTAAGCAAGTTTACCCTACCCTAATGTTTTTCATCTACTTCCCACAAATTGAAAACTAGCATTAGAGCTTATTGCAAAAAGTCTGCCCTCTAGTATTAGAAATTCGATATAAAAAAGTGTGCAAGTCGGTGTTACCACTCGAGACCCGTGAAAGTACATTTACTTCCTCACCCACGAATCTGGAGTACTACAGGTTTTCGCAATTAGCGCTCCATTATCATTATGCCTTTACGGCTCGTCTACGGCCTCATTAAAAGACCAATACAGAACGCGTCATTGCGAAAATAAATAAATGTGAAATCGCGTAGCCCCATCAGTCGGTGTCACGAAGTACTTAGGTAGTGGATATTCGAAGTTTCTTACAGGTGAATTTCAGAATACCACGACAGTTTTTATTTCTTGAAAGTATATGTTAAACAGAAATTTCCGGAATTAATGATTACTCCGTTGAATTGTTTGTTTTCTTCATGGTTGCGCACGCGTATGGAACGGCAAGATAAATTGTACATTGTAACGAAAGGCTATTTAGAAGCCTAAGGCCGAAGGCTTTAATGACACGAATTTGTAATTACCGTACCGCTTGTGTTACACACAATGTTTTTTATCACATTTGCGGGTAAATAAATAAAAATAAAAGGTAAATAAATAATAAACTTACCAAAACAAAATTAAAATGGCGGCGATAGAAGTAGAGAAATCAACGACACCACTATCTAGAGAATTTATGAATAATAAAGTTTTGGCTGAAGTCAAAACTTGTAATTGCTCGCTTGTAGTGTGCGCGTAGTTCATATTCTGAACAGAAAGCTATTATAGATACTTGATAGAATAGGCGCGTCATTATCCCCTATGGGTTTTATGGCGCGCGCTTTGCTTAGAAAAATAAAATTTACAAAAAAAAAGTCAGCACCCGCTTTGTCCGCACACAATGACACTGTTTACAAGTAAGTGTGATGAAGAAGTCTATTATTATGTATATATATCCTTAGCGGTTTTCCCCAGAAAGGGATGACCAGTGTCTGGGTACACACCCACATCACAATGTTGGGGGTAGCCTCTACCCACCTAACCCACCCACCTATAAATTTACGAAAAGAAAATTTTAAGCGATCGTTACGTTAACCTTTGTAGCAATTATCATCATGAACCCCTACTCCTAGTAAAAAGTGTGACGTTATTTCTATATCTCACTGTATATAATAAATAAATAACATTTTTGGACATTACACACAGCGCCGTCTGGCCCCAAAGTGAGCAAAGCTTGAGATATGGGTACCTGCAACGGATGCAAATACATAAATATTACTTTTTTTTGAAAATATATACATGTTATGCATAAATACACCCAGATTCAAGACAAACACAAATATTTATATTATAACATAAATGTTTGTCTAGTGCGGGAATCGAATCCACACCCTCTGCGCAGCAGCTGGCCATCCTACCAATTAGGCTGCGAGGGAGTCAAATATTATATATGACTATAAAGTCTGGGAAAAAAGTTAACCTTACGTTAAAAATTAACCTTAGGTACGTTAATTCATGACCGATGCTATATAGGTATAACTATTAAATAAAATTTACTACTGACGCCCAGACTAATAGATGAACAGACAAAATGTCGTAGGGACGTATCCAACCATACTCCAAACTGAAACAGGCGATTTTTCGACATTTTGTCTGTTTGTCTGGGCGTTAGTAGTAAATTTCACTTGGAGCTTTTTTTTAACTTTTCCACTTAGTCTTTTGTTGTGTCTGCGTCTAATCTTAAGTTGATTTTAACAAACTCCTCACGATCGAATTATACTGCTTTTTTGCATGAAAACTGAGTTCACGTGACAATGCAATATAAAAAAAAACGAGTTGGCAGGCAGAAGTGAAAACCTTTACACACGATTCGCGCTTAACACTCAAATATGTCACAAGACATGTCTTTGACATTGTCAAGAAATAATAATGTTTGTTTATTTACTTTTTTGACGTAGTATATTTGACATCGCAATCTGTCATAGAATTAAAATTCCATATCCAACCTCCCTGTACTACTCATAATCGCGAATACTAAAAATAAAAATTATAATAGGCATGGCATTACGGTTTCCGTCTTACGAATTTCCACGATTAGGACACGTGACCTGACGCGAGTTTATCATTTTTTACCCATACCAAAAAAAGTGCACAACGCCGCTAAAGAAGTTTTCACTTCAAAAATTGTCTTTTCGTCCGTTTGCGTCAAGTATTTGAAGTCAATCGTGACTAATTTCTCTTTATTGGTTGGTCCTACTGTAATTTAGCATGCACTTTGAGTTCACGTGACAATGCAATATAAAAAAAAAATGTAGACCAAATATAAAAACTTTTGTTTAAATTTCTTTTTTAACTAAAACTTATTTTGAAATTCTTTTATATTAGGTAACGTAAAAGAATTGCTATTTATTTAAAAACTTTTGAACATAAAATTAAACCGCCCGAAGTAAATCTAAAAATCTTATTTATTTTAATAACAATGCCCCTTGAAATGTTAACAATTAATTTTGAGTTGGCGCATTTCACCGCTGAACCGTAGTCGAATAACTTATTATTTTGAAGTAAAATATATTTTTGTTAATTCTTTGTTTAGCGCTGACTCGAAATTAATTTCTTTAATTAGTTTAGGAGCTAAGATATTTCCTAATAACGAAGCTGCTAAACTAATGTAAGTAAAAGTAATAATAAACTAAAAAGTTTTTTTTTTTATTTTAAATTTTTAGTTAAATCGTTTTTATTTTTCAATTTTTAAATGGTGCTCGAATAGGAAATTTAAGAAACGTCGGGCTTGATCAGTACTTAGATAGGTGACCGCTTAGCGACACACTTTTTGTTTTTGTCTTTTTTCGTAAATTACGTAAACTTACATCGGTCAAGTGCAAGTCGGACTAGCGCACCGTGGTTTCCGTTCCACGATTTACGTAATTCACGAACTCTACTAGCTTTTCGTAAACTCTACTAGCTTTTCGCCCGCCCAAAATTTCGTTATCGGCGTAGGTTCTTACGGCAACTCCTCAATTTTAGAAAAAAAAAACAAACAATCAAATCTTTCCTCTTTCATGGCATAATACATTCGTGTCTGTGAAACCATGGAAATACACATACAAAATTTCAACCCTATCGGTTAAGCCTTTTAATAGTTGACATACCAACAGCAGCGCCACCTACCGAGTCCAATAGTATTTTTGAATAATCTAGAAAACCATCGAAATACCCATATCAAATTTCAACCCAATCGGTTCAGCCGTTTAGAAGTAATATGAAAAAGGAAGTAATTAGGTACGTAATTAAGTAATTAGGAATATACGGAAGGATATCCTTCTGGGAGTCGTGCTTTCTGGTCGCTTGCTAAAGCTGCCGAGCGGAACTTCTGCCAGTCGTCGTTACCACCACTGCGAAAGACCGATGGTGACTTGGCCCACAGTGCAAAAGAGAAAGCCGATCTATTGGGCAGTCTCTTTGCCTCTAACTCGAATGTGAACGACGAAGGCGCTGTACCACCTACTTTACCGTGGTGCGGTAAGACGATGCCGGAAATCTCTATAACACAGCGTGAGGTCCGGCGGGCGTTGCTTTCCCTAGACGTTCATAAGTCGAGTGCGCCAGACGGCATACCAGCAGTGGTGCTTAAGCAGTGTGCTCCTGAGTTATGTCCTGTACTCACGCGCCTCTTCACGCTTTCCTACCACAAGAGGCAATTTCCGTCTTCATGGAAGACTGCGAATGTGCACCCAGTGCCCAAAAAGGGCGATAGATCAGATCCATCGAATTACAGGCCTATCGCTATAACCTCTCTTCTCTCCAAGGTGATGGAGCGTGTGATCAACACACAGCTTTTGAGATACCTAGAAAAACACGACCTGATCAGTGACCGTCAATATGGCTTTCGCCACGGTCGCTCAACTGGTGACCTTCTAGTGTATCTCACACACCGATGGGCACTAGCCATTGAAAGTCAGGGGGAGGCATTGGCATGTAGCCTAGACATAGCGAAGGCGTTCGATCGGGTCTGGCACCGGGGTCTTCTATCGAAGTTGCCATCTTACGGAGTGCCCGAGGGTTTGTGCAAATGGGTGGCTAGCTTTTTGTCCGGCAGACGCATACGAGCCGTAGTTGACGGTAGTTGCTCTGATAGCATGGACATTAATGCTGGTGTCCCGCAAGGCTCTGTGCACTCTGTTGGACATCAACAACATACATTGCTATGCAGATGACAGTACTGGAGACGCTTATTACACGGGCCGTGCAAGCATCCCACGTTCCGTTGTGGAGGAAAAGCGTGAAGAACTTGTGTCTCAAATCGAGATCGGTCTGTCCAAGGTCTCTGACTGGGGGCGGGAAAACTTGGTCCGATTCAACCCTTCAAAGACACAAGTCTGCGCGTTCACCGCTAAGAAAACCCCTATTCACTGTAGTCCTACAATTCCAGAACACTCCCCTCTCCATCTCCAAGAGCATTGGGATCCTTGGCGTTGACATCTCCTGCGATGTTCAGTTCCGAGATCATTTGCTAGACAAGGTAAAGCTGGCGTCCAAAAAACTTGGTGTACTCAACAGAGCGAAGCAGTACTTCTCGTCGGGGCAAAGGTTGCTACTTTACAAGTCGCAAGTCCGGCCCCATATGGAGTACTGCTGCCATCTCTGGGCGGGTGCACCCGGATACCAGCTTGGCCCTTTTGACTCGGTTCAACGACGGGCTGTGAGAATTGTCGACGATCCCAAACTCACTTGCGGTATCGAGCCCTTAAGTCTGAGGAGAGACTTTGCCTCCCTGTGTGTGTTCTACACAGAATTGTACGCTTGTACAATGGATTGTGTTCTGAGGAATTGTTCGAAATGATGCCCACGGCTACTTTCTACCATCGCACCGCTCGCCATCGACAGGGAATTCATTCTCACACTTTGGAACCGAAATGGTCGCGTACAGTGCGGTTTCAGAGAAACTTCCTCCCGCGAACGCTTGGATTGTGGAATTAGCTCCCTGCCAAGGTTTTCTCTAAGGACCACAGTATGGGGTTCTTCAAAAAAAAGTTATTAGATTTCTGAAGGGTCGGCAACGCGCGAGTGATGCCCCTGGTGTTGCAAGCGTCCATAGGCTACGGTGACCGCTTACCATCAGGCGAACCGTAGGCTTGTTTGCCACCTTAGTGGTATAAAAAAAAAATCCTACTACCCGTTGTCCTATTACCCGTTTTCCCGTAGGAATGAAGCATTTATCCGCGGTAAAAGTTCCTATGTTCATCAGGTATATTGTCGGCTTCTAATGGTAAAAGATTGTTTCAAATCTATTGGTCCAGTAGTTTCGGAGCCTATTCAATACAAACAAACAAACAAACAAACAATCAAATCTTTCCTCTTTATATCATTAGTATAGATGTTTGTAAATTACGTAAATGGTGGTCATTACTTGGATGGGTGACCGCTTAGCAGCACACTTTTTTTTTCTCTTTGTGTTTGTATATTACGTAAATAGTGCTGTACGGAACCCTAAAAACACAAACAAAATCGACTAGACCCATCTTCTTTTGTTTTTCATCGGTTGAAAATCAACATAATTAGGGCTAACATTTTACCGGTCACCAGCGGTCAATACAGTCAGGTAGGTTAATTTTAAACCAATCACAGAATGACGTTATTAACAGCTGGCGCACATACTGGACTAAAAATAGTTTAAATCTTTATTTACCTCATGTCTCAGTACTGACCCCTTTTTTGATATTAGCTCTCATTGTGTAACTTCGTCTACAGATGATCCTATACATATCATATATACTATGCTAGATATAAATATATATGTGGAAATTAGACGTGTCAAATGCGCGCAAGTAGAATTGCTACTATTACATGGGTCGATTAATATAATAATATTACTAGGAAAGGTTTTTACATTTGTTTTTAGCTTCATAATAACTGATAGTTTTTCTACGCAACTCATATGTACTATCCGAATTGTTACTTGGTATATATCACACGGATAGAACTGCGTTTAACAGCTACTTAAATTTAATTGCACTGTCACTATTCAAAATCCTCCGAAGAGAAGGGAAGGGAGGAGAGAAAAGGGCAATTCCTTCTGCAAATCTATTGTTGTCGTTCCAGACAAGTAGATTAGACAAACAGCTCACATTTTTATTTACCTATTCAAATTTCACATTAAATATTCTCATAGAATTATCGTTTATCACTTGCATTATTACAAACTCTTATACCATTGTTTAGTAGGTTTCATCTACATATTCTCATGTGATATGAAACGTACATTTAAATCTATATGAAACTTTCAGTTTTGGACCTATTTCACGAAGGTCTCTGCCATGTTACAACAGTCTTTTGAAAGCTGAAATAGTAGGGATTGGCAACTATTAATTTTACACCTTGCAGATTTGCAGACATCGTGCAATATGTTCCTGGTTTCAATTGCGTAAGTTTTCACTGCCAACAAACAACAGTATAATTTTCGTCTAAGCGCTGAGTTATGTCGTATAAGTTTTCACTGCCAAAACAAACAACAGTATAATTTTTGTTAAAGCGCTGAGTTATGTCTTTTAAGTTTTCACTGCCAACAAACACCAGTATGATTTTCGTTTAAGCGCTGAGTTATGTCGTATAAGTTTTCACTGCCAATAAATACCAGTATGATTTTCGTCTAAGCGCTGAGTTATGTCGTATAAGAAAATATGACGTTATTTTCCGATCGCTGCTGACCATTTAGTCTATGTAGCTAGATTTGTCGAAGTTGGCTAAAAACTGAAAGTTTTGTACCACGTATATGCATTTGTGAACTTCGAGAATAGTGTTCTTAACGAGAACAGTGTGCCTAGTATCAGTGTTAGTGAGTTTTCTACCCTAGTTGTCCTACTACCCTACCCTACCTAGCGTCCGCATTAACGATTTTTTCTCCAACCTCATACCTCCACAGCAATTTGGGCTATAGTCGACAAGCTGGTCCATTGTGGATTGTGGACTTCATTGTATATGCAGGTTCCTCACGATGTTTTCCTTCATCGAAAAGACACTAAAGTAAATAATCAATGCACATGAGAAATTAAGAAAAGACTCATTGGTACACGCCGGGCTCAAACCTCCACCCTTCAGAATGGAGGCACCACCAACTATTTGTCACTTTCAATGAAATAAATGTATGCGAATAAAGCAGCACCCTTAGTGGACGCCTTTTGAAAACATTTATTTTATAGAACACAAAAACTAACGCTAGGTAAAGTTCCAACTTAGACATTAGATAAGATGTCGTCTAGTCAATTATAATTAAAAGACCGACTTGTTGGGATTCTGTACATATATTTAATTGCATTTTATATTTCAGCACTGATGGGAGGACTGGAAGGCAAGTTAAATTTTGTATGGTAAAAATTGTGAACACAACCTAATTACTGTGTTCGAACGCTCGAAAATATTAAAAATTTTCACTTTAAATAAATGTAAAATTTAGAAAATTTGCCGAGGATGAAACGAGTTACAAAAAATATAACCGAGGAGAACAACGCCCCAAAACACAATCTACTTTTGTATAAGTGTAAATAGTATAACATTTAGTCAATCTGTAAAAAAAGCCCTTAGACTATTTCCTACGACATCCTTAGTGCAAGTAAATAAAGCATGTTTTTATTTCATCTCACAACATCCAAAATAAGCAGGAAATATTTATTTATTCTCTTTAAAACTTATTTATGTGACGAAGAGCCGTTTTCCACTTAGATCGTTCTCCGCTATCAATTACATTTAGTTTCTATTCGGGGAATTCAACATGGTGTGTATCGCATTATTATAAGTTACACTTTTATCACCATTCGAAATAAAAAAAAACTCCGGGAGAAATGTTTATATCAAGCAGATGGACCGATACCCGAAGAAATTAGTATCTTCATCCATACAGAAACCATTACTATGCTTAACCCCTAGGCCTAGGTTAATATGCTCTTCTTTGCCACTTATCCCTTATGCATATTTTTATTTAAAAGTAAGAAGAAGTAGCAGTATCCCCATATCTCTGTGTAGCAGGTCAGTATAGTATATGTTAGCATACTTATAATATCAGCACAGAAGTAAAGTAACAAAGGTGAAAATGACCACAAAATCTGTACCTATATTTACAGAAATACCCAAAGTAATAACCTTTAGTGGTATTTCTCGTACACTAATATATCTAAAGCGGGTGTTAGTTTGTTTTAACTTGAAAATTCATGGCGAAGTGCTAACTTAAGACTAAATTGTAGACGTTGGCTCTCGCCAACTCAAGCTTTTAATTAAAATATTGAAGCGTCACTTGTGATGGTTAGGCTCCTAATGGAGGCACAAGTAGGTGCGTATCGTAGTAAACATTGTCTCAGCTGTGCTACGTTCGTCCAAGCTAATGACTGCGCGAGATGGATTGCCTCCGATTCCGGTCTAGCTGAGAAATCTTTGGTAGTTATTATATTATTCATATTGATAATTACATTCCTCCTATTTATATGGTGTGGAATGCGTTCCCAGTTTTTAAGGTTCCGTACCCAAAGGGAAAAAACGGGACCCTATTACTAAGACTCCGCGGTCCGTCCGTCCGTCTGTCACCAGGCTGTATCTCTTGAACCGAGATAGCTAGACAGTTGAAATTCTTACAGAAAATTCATTTCTATTGCCGCTATAACAACAAATACTTAAAATATTTAAGGGGGCTCCCATACAACAAACGTGATTTTTTTGCTCGTTTTTAACGTGATAACGGCAACAGGTAGACGCTTGAAATATTCACAGAATATTTAATATATATTCACTTTAAAAATAAACAATTAAATTAAAATAAAACAAATATTTAAGGCGGGCTCCCATGGCAGAATATTTAATTATATATTCACTTTAAAAATAAAAAATGAAATTAAAATAAAACAAATATTTAATCCCATACAACAAACGTGATCTTTATGCCGTTTTTATAGATAGTGGTACGGAACCGATCGTGCGCGAGTCCGACTAGCACTTGGCCGATTTTCTAGACTACAGCAAAAAGAGGTTTTTTAAAAAGAGTTTACCGACAGGTTTTAATAGGGTCGGCAACACGCTAGTAATAGGCCGCTGGTGTTACAGTATACTACGTTAACAGCTTCACATCAGGTGGGCCGTATGCTTGTTTGCCAACTTAGTGGAATAAAAATAGAAATAAACCATTTTTAAATGTCGAACAACGACGTTAAACAATCGTACAATGTTATATTCATCAAAGTTATCGTACATCAGTCAGATCACGATTGAAGAAACTATTAAAAATAAAGTCAAAATTCTTATCCGTGATCTGCCTTAACACAAACTGAAAGACCAAGGAGACTTGGTGACCTAGTCTTGGTGCAATTAATTGTTACTTATCCTACACAATTAACCAATGCAACAGTTTTTATTACGTAGTGGTACGTACATAGGTATGGTCGTTACCATTCGATAGGTGGAGACAATTAATTGTAATTTAGTTAACAGTTCAACCGTTCTTTAAACCTTATATCAGTGAATATAACTGATTATTGAGGATTTGAGTGGTTCGAGTGCGGCATTTATTATTGAATCTTTTTCTTAATTTGGTGGTGAACGCAACGCAAATATCGTAAGGAAAACTGCGTTCGTCAAAATACGACGTATGTGAAGTCCACAATCCAAACTGGGCTCACGTGTGGACTATGGCCCAAATCCCTCCGGTAAGTTTCGACACAGATTTTAAAATCGGCTGATCTGGAACGTGCATACGTACTGTCGTTGCAAAGGGGTAAAATTGTTTGTAAGCTTACAGCAAATGTATAATTTTCTAAATCAAAGCCATTTTTTATGTGGATTATAACCCAGTGTGGATTATGGACTTCACATTCGTCTTATTTTGACGTACGCAGGTTTCCTTACAATGTTTTCGTTAACTGAAAAGCCAATTTAATGGTGTAAATAATCAATGTACTCGTACTTAAGAAATTAAGAAAAAGACTCACGTACACGCCGGGCTCGAACCTCAGCCACTCAAATCCTCAATAATCAGATATATTTATTGATAAAACGTTTAAAGAACGGTTTAACTGTTAACTATACAGTTAATTGTCTCCACCTATCGAATGGCATAGCAAATATACAAATACAAAGCTAACAACGGCGCGCGGCGTTCTACAAATACTCGCTGTGTTAATAATTAATTTGCAGCACCGCTACGCGCCGTAGCGGCGTAGCTATATTGCGCGTAGCTGTCTACGAAACCAAATAAAACATGAAAGTTTAAGTAATAACGTAAAAGTATTTTATTTTGAACAAAAGATGTATATTTTTACTTTCGCTGGGACGTTGCCCTGTATCATATCTATTAACAATTTATGAAAAAAGTATAAAAAGCTTAGAGGCTTTAATTTAATCATTTTCAAGATACTTTTGTAGTGTTTTTGTTTCCTTGGTTGACGGTATACAGTTATACATATGTTACTTTGTAAGGACTGATGTAACACCGCAATGCAGTTTTGTCGGTCCGATAATGGCAGTTATATAAAACAAAATAACATTGTAAGGACGTAATTTTAAAAAAAAATATTTAATATGTTTAGTAAACGGAATGTAAATGCTGCAGCTTATTTGTCTTAGGGTATTATTCTATCTTCGTATTTAAAACCATTGTGTCGCTGATGGACTAAGTGGCTGCCCAGCAACACACAGCTTAAACCAGAGGTCAGTCAGATGTTTTTTTTGAAATAACTTGGTTCGAACACTTAGAAAGGAATTATAAATTGTAAAAGGTAAGAAAAATATAGAAAATTACGAGAATTAAAAACGTTATAAGCGCCTAAAAATTGGTACCTAAATCATCATAAAAATTTGGAGCTAATAATAACGTCCAACTAAGTTTTATTACTAACAGTGTCAGCAGTTATTTGCTAAAGCCATTTGTGAAAATAAAAAACATTCCACTCGGCTGAACAAAACGCGCAATGTACTAAAATAAAATTTTGTCGCACGCGTGGAAGGACAAATAAACATTTAAATATTAAAGATCAAAGCTAACACGACACAGTTTAGTCGACGTCGGCGTTGTACAAACACACAGCAAATAAATTTAATACGTATACCCTCGCATATGAAGTGTTGTAAAACAATATTGTGGTAGATACGTAAATACATACTAGAACCATATGTAGAATGTACATAAATGTATATATAGAGGAATGGTTGGTTTGGATCCTTTTTACGCACAAGAAAAGATGCATTAACTCACACCACTTGTTACAGTTGATATGGGTACTGCTTCA
Organism: Apoda limacodes; assembly: GCA_946406115.1. Classification (NCBI taxonomy): domain Eukaryota; kingdom Metazoa; phylum Arthropoda; class Insecta; order Lepidoptera; family Limacodidae; genus Apoda; species Apoda limacodes. The sequence continues at coordinate 17,184,129 of OX291541.1, forward strand.
CTGTATATTATGAGTTTTGACGTGACAACGTCTTATAAATTGGTTTGCCGGGTGACACTTCAAGAAACTGCGTTACGCTCCGCTCACGTTATGCGCTCACAATGAGAGCGAGTGAGAGGCACGCGCCCGCCTAAGAGCGAGAGAGACAGACATAAAATCATTGTCACGTAAAACTTTCGCCCGTATACCGACTTTACAGGCAACCAGTTTTTTAAATTACATTTGTATAAAGTTATAACTCCTACTTTAAAGACATTTAAATATGTCATTTAGAAAAAACTTGTAATTTATGCGGTTTATCAGTTAAAGTGGAATTATAACTTATAAGATAGCATATTACCAATCTCAGGCAAGATATTTGCCATATATTTATGTTTCTATTGTTCTATATCTTTTTTTTTTTATAACCCTGAGGTGGCAAACAAGCTTACGGTCCACCTGATTGTAAGCTCGCCCGTTGCACATCCTTAGAGCAAATCTTGGCAGGGAGCCCATTCTACAACCTAGGAGTTTGCGAGAGAAATTTCTCTGAAACCACACTGTACATTTAGGTTCTAAGGTGTAAGTTTGAATTCCCTGCCAATGGCGAGCGTTGCGACAGTAGAAAATAGCCGTTTATTCTCACACTTTAGAACCGAAGTGGTCGCGTACAGTGCGGTTTCAGAGAAACTTCCTCCTGCGAACGCTTGGGTCGTGGAATGAGCTCCCTTTCAAGGTTTTCTCTAAGGACTACAGTATGGGGTTCTTTTAGATAGAAGCTTTTAGATTTTTGAAGGGTCGGCAACGCGTGATTGACACCCCTAGTGTTGCAAGCGTCTATAGGCTACGGTAACGGCTTACCATTAGGCGGACCGTAAGCTTGTTTGCCACCTTAGTGGTATAAAAAAAAAATAAAAAAAAATGGACTTTTCAGTATAGTGTATAGTGCAATAAAATTTTCTGACCTAATTGATGGTCTGACTTCTGGACTGAAAACTTCAGTCGCGATATTGGTGTAAACATAAAAAAATCTTACCAACTATTTTATACATTGTAGATATCCAGCTGATTATATCCAGACTTTTTTTCTTTGATAGTAATATAAGGACATCTAAAAAAGTCAGTACAGTATTGTCTTCACTGCTATGCTATTATGCTAAGCTACTTTCATTAATATTCTGTTTATATTAAAAACAACTTACCCCACACCACATAGGCCCTTAGTAAACACATGACGCTCCCAAGAGATCTGACATTTCGCTGGTATTTGGAAACCATTGTTGTCGCAACTCGTAATCCTGTTTTTCTTTCTTAAATATCATAAAATGTTAGTATCATTGTTAGAATGACAGCTCCAAGTCAGGCGATTTCAATTTATAAATAGTTTATCCAAGGCAGGTTTATTTTACGTATATTTTTTTTATTTTTTATAAATTAACTCATAGTATAACTATTTAAAAAATTAAAACATGAAACCCAACTACTTAAACAAGAGTTATGAAATGTTTATTAAACAAGATTCTACACCACAAATCCCGTGTGCAGTCTTGTGCCAAATATTTATAACCATACTAATATTATAAATGCGAAAGTAACTATGTATGTCTGTCTGTCTACTCTACTGTGCTATCTCTTCCCGCTTAAACCGCTGAACCAATTTAGATTAAAAAAATTCTATGGAGATAGTTTGGGTCCCGAGGAAGGACATAGTATTCCGAAAAATTTAAAAGATTCCGCGAGAATAACTATATATAACCTTAACTTGCTTAGCGATCTGAGCCTAATCGAACTATAGCTTAGAAGCCCACGCCGACAACCAAATTTAGGGCAACTGGAGCCGCTGGCAAAATTCATAAATTACCAGGTATCCCATTAATATTATAAATGCAAAAAATTGGTTTGTTTGTTACTCAATAATGCTTCAACCACTGGATGGACCGGGAACCACTGAATCGATTTGGATTAAATTTGGTATGGAGATAGTTTGAGTCCCCGGGGAGGACATAGGCTATTTTTTATTCCGGAAAATTTTAAAGCTCCCGCAGGAATAACTAAAACGATACATTGCCCAATCCTGCACCAAGGAAGCATTCAATTGAGCTAAGATTTTAAAGTTCCTGCAGGAGTAAGTATAACCGATTACCACGAACGAACCATAGCTGCAGCTACAGCTTGCTATAAAAAACTTCTTTAGCATAATCAAAGAGTTGCCGTAAGAATCCCACGCCGATAAATAAATTTAGGGCGGGCGGGGCCGCTGGATAAAAAAAAGCTAGTAATATATATAGTAATATTTTTGTTTTCAAAGCAAGACTCAAACTGGAATTATCATTATACACAATTTACAATACCATTCCAGTGCTCTCTCAACTGAGCTACTGAAGTTATTTATATTACCTTTAGTAATTTTGAACAGTTATGTTTTAGATATTTTTATTTCTTTCTTCTAATTTTGCATTCAAGACCTTTTTATCTCATACTCAAATGGCAGTATTTTTGAAACGATATCTTGTCAATAAATTTACATTCAAAATTTAACCGCAAGCTCGGTTTCGGCTATCAATGAATGGTATATGTATGTATGTGTATATTATACATAATATTAATTAATATATTATTAATTAGTGATGCATAGTATATTTAGACATCCTAATCTCTTACTGGTTTTAATGGTTGAGTGTAACTTTAATTAAAAAAAGGGGTTTCTCTCACTATTGCCTATCTATACTAATATTATAAAGAGGAAAGATTTGATTGTTTGTTTGTTTGTATTGAATAGGCTCCAAAACTACTGGACCGATTTGAAAAATTCTTTTACCATTAGAAGTCGACATTATCCCCGATGAACATTGACTACTTTTTACAGCGGGAAAATGCTTCATTCCTACGGGAAAACGGGTAATAGAACAACGGGTAGTAAGAATTATCCTTCCGTACATTCCTAATTACTTAATTACGTAATTACTTCCTTTTTCACATAACTTCTAAACGGCTTGACCGATAGGATTAAAATTTTGTATGTGTATTTCCACGGTTTCATAGACACGAATGTATTATGCCATCAAAGAGGAATGATTTGTTTATTTGTTTTTTTTCTATGATTGAGGAGTTGCCGTAAGAACCTACGCCGCTAACGAAATTTAGAGCGGGCGAAGCCGCTGGCAGAAGCTAGTATAGCATATATTTTCTAATTAGCCTATGGTAAGCTGATGGAGAATGTCATATGGCATTAGGCTCGCCATTGTACACTGTTGTTTGTGCAGAAAGAATAAATAAATTGATGGATCATTTCGTCAGTCAGGATAAGTCTTTCATTTCTTACAGATATGTCAGTCAGGAAAAGCAAAATCAAGTTATTATTTGTCTGCCGATATGCAACATTTATATTTTCAGTTTCTAATGAAGACAAAATCTATAGACTTAACTATACGTAAAACGAGTCTCCACATCCAGAAAGCGTCGGTGCGCCGTTGATTTATCGATCGCTGCAGCGTCTCTGGACGCCGATCCCGATCTCATTGTTCTATGTAAATGTCAGCGGTTTCAATTTAATTTAAAAATAATTTTCTTATTTCGGAATAAAAAAATATATATTTAAAAGATTATTGTCAATTATTCAAAATTTAGACATAGATATAATCACTAAATAAGTTAGTAGGATAGTTATTGTCACGTATTTGAGCCTTAAAGGTCGGATCCGCGAATTCAATTAATAACACTGTGTGACAAATTTTTTTTTTTGTGCTCTAACATTTAATGAAACGGCTATTTTTTATCAAAATAAACCTGCTGAACAGAAAAACTTAAATAGATTTTTTGTAACACGTATCATATTAAAGTTATGATAAATTGATGTACTATAAATAAATAAAGACAGTATCAAAATTGTATATCATATTTTTTATTTAAATTATTAATTTTACACAAAAAAAATGTTATATATATTGACAAGTGACAACGAATCAAAATAGCTGAGGTTTAAGTGGTCAATATAAAAAATGAGCCAAATATTCCAAAAGAAAATGATGAAATATTAACTTTGCCTTAATTTTTCCTTAACTTTTCCGGATGATTTAAACACTTGCGGTAGTTACTTTTCTTCATGACTTTCGAAAAAAATGTTATGATTACCCAAATAAACTGTTAGAATTATCTTAAGACCACTAAAACTTTTAATTTATAGTCGTACAGACTTCAGTATTAAAAGAAATCTGCAATTAACAACGTTTGATCTTTTGTTTTTTACGAGACTTAGAAACGTGACGTGTTAGACAACCATATCAATTGACAATGTTTTCAACAATGGAATAAGGAATTCAAAACACGTAATCTCATTTATGTTAGAAAAATCGTGTCACACAGTGATTATTATTTCGTTTTTACCAGGGTAAAAGCACCTTCCCTACTATATTTAGTAATGAACGTGATCCGGGTATTGCATAGATTAACACACACAGGCGAAAGCACTACACTCGCGCCACCATTCTCCACGCGCATCACCAGTCTTATAAAACCGTTTTCGTCGCGGCGCGCCGCATGGAAATTTATAAATAAGGTAAGTTGATATTTAACTGAACCGTTTAGCAATAGCTCTCCTCCTTTTTCTTTTTTTGTAATAACATTTCTATTAATTGCTTCCCCCTTTTCAAAATGTACTTCCCTTCGCTTCCAATTCTCACGCTCTGCTTTGTTTGAGAAACGGACACCAGATTCGAGACGATAAAGGCAAGAAAGCATGACGTATCATTGATCGCGATTGGAGTAACTGGACTCTAATGTCGACCTATGCACACGGAGTCTCAGATACCGGTCAAGGTCCGAGATCCTAGACGAGGAACACTCCCAGATACGGGACGAGCTACCAGGTTCATCTACCGAACACTTCCAAGTAACCAAAGGACCAATTCGCAAAGCAGGAAAAGTTGCCAGGCCAATACAAGGGTTGGCACTTTAGACTAGACACATGAGGACTCCAAAAACAGATACGTTCGTTTCATAATTGAGGAGGGACGACTGACCAGCTCCTTTTTCTTTTAAACGAGTTCCTATTTTGTTTTTCTTTTTTTTAAATACCTAATGGTTCTTTTTTTTGTAAATATTTTTTTGTTGCTGTAATCTTAGACACCTATTAATTGTTATATTTAAATTTTAAAAATAACATCATTTCATTGCAATAAATTTAATTTTATAAAAAAGTTCCCGATTTATGCCCCCCAGTACACGGCATTATAAATACTAAAATTACATATATAGACGTTTCAATTTTTGTAAAGAATTTAGCGTTTTTGATATTTTGTATTATTTTTTTCGCTATAAATTTTAGGTACCTGGGTGAATCAATTATTTTACCGAAACTATTTTGCGAGAAAAGAGATTTCAACCTGCTCGCACCGACAAACATTTAAAAAGATGTTCATTTTGCCGATACCAAGAAATGTCGCCTAATATTAATATAAGTGAAATTTTGGGCGGTAACTTAATATACTTAAGTTTATGGGAATAATTTAGCATTTTTTATACAAATGTAAAGTTATTTTTTTCTTAGCCCGTGATTGTAATTGAGGTTAAATTATTTTGAAGTTTCTTTTTGTTATCAATGGTCTAGTGTCAAGTTTAGTCTACGATCGAGAGAAAAGGCTTCTTATAAAAGGACTTGTGTTTGTATATTGAGTTACTGGAATTTTTTTAAATTAATTTCGTAAGCTTAGGAATAGAAAAACATATATCATATTACTTTATGATCTAAAATACTAAAATATCAGGGACATAATTGTTTCGGTAAAAAAGTTGATTGACCCACCTACCTAAAATTATTTTTATTCACTAGATAAAAATATATTCCAATATTTTTACTTATTCTAATATATTTAGTAAATTTAATATGTTCACTTACTTCTACTACAATAGACGCTTAGTTATTTATACAAATGTTATAAAAATAGACGCTTCATTTAAAAAGCCTTAATTTCTTTATCTACTATCAAAAAACATGTCATATACGACTCATTCGCATAGAAAATTAAATACTGTTCAATATAAACAATATTGAATACTGAAAGGTAATTTGTGATCCGATCGTGTTTGTTTACACAAACTAGTAGGTTCTACAGAGAATACGTAAATGTATATATATGTAGGTCCCTAGTAAACATCTTAAAGTGGGACGGAAAATTAAGGACATCTGTTCTCTGATAGTTGTATTTACTTTTCTTATTTGTCCTAAACTATCATGTAACAGATATATGACATCTAGCTTTTGCCCGCGGTTTCACCTGCTCTAATTTGCCGATGTAGGATTTCTACAGCAACTCCTCAATTTTAAAACAAAACCAGCTCTACCATGACTTTTTGATGTAGCTTATGTCCTTCCTCGGAACTGAAACTATCTCCATGTCATATTTTCCCGCGGTTCCACCCACCCTGAATTTGGTTATCGCTGTAGGATTTCAATGGCAACTTCTCAATTATAGAAAAATGTCCTTTCTTGGAACTCAAACTATCTCTATGCCAAATTGCATTTTAATCGGTACAGCGGATTAAGCGTGAGGAGATAACAGACAGATAGACTGGCAGCCAGACAGAGTTGCTTTCGCATTTATAATATTACGAGGAGTATGTATAGTATGGAGTAGTATGGATAAAATATGTAGGTATATGTGTTAAAAAGAATCGCATGCTGTTGTTGTAGCCTACTGTAAAGTTCAATGCAAACTTCATGGTAACTGGCCTTGTGCCTGATTGTATTGGATCAGCGTTTAAAAAGTAACATTAGGTACCTTATTGCTTTCTCATAAAGTTTACACATCAGGTAAACTTTACTTTTTCAATGATTCAATACAATTGAATTTAAACATACCAGGCCTAAACGTTGAACTAATAACCGATAGGGAAGAAAGTGGACAGACTATCAGCCCCCTTATTCAAGTCAGTAAAAACCATCTGGTTCCGAGGTGACTGTGACTAGCATTGTTCGTTTACTTACGTTTTAATTTAAAATTTGTAAGATTACCAGCCCTGGTTAGAGCCGCAGGAAGCTGATAGATGCGAGTGGCTCAGGACTGGCCGTTGTGGAGGCATATGGGGGAGGCCTACGTTCAGCAGAAACGACGGCACCATGCCAGCCACCATGAAATTTATATCTAACTGAATTTACAGGTACGCGGCATAAATTAAATTGTGTCAGCAAAGTGTGGAGAGTTCAAGTAACCATTTGATCATCCATACTACACGAAAGCTCTACAACCATTAGACGGCAGATTTATTTACCCTATCATGGCTAAAATTTTACTTTTAATCGGTAGAAAGTTTTTAGTCTACGAAGTACACCTTGTTGACCTGCAGAGTACACCTTTTTGACATATTATGATTATATAATAAACTATTAATTTATTTCATGTATTTCTATGAAAATCTCAGTGAAAAGCGATGTAGCTGCACTACTCACGCACACTTGGTCACATATCGCGTCTTCATAATTATTACTGTCACGTAGTACTGCCTCTTAATTATAGTTTTTTATGTATAATTCAAACCTTTTATAACATATTAAATTTACTTTAATTATAAGACTGACATAGCGATAGGATCTTTAAGTAAGATTTAGGTTTACTGTAGTGCGATCTAAGGAAAATGTTCCTAAATCTGAATGTGTTTGAATTAGTGATGTTGCTGATCAGCCATAAAACGAAGATTCTCTAACCATAGTATAGATTGAATTGAGCAAGTCTTCGCTATGTATAACAGGAATAGCTTAAAAATTAAGGGGTTGTTGTGGATCGGATCAATGATGTTTTTTTGAAGATGTTAAGGTTATGGGAAAGCAGGTACTTAGGATAAGTGGTCAAATTGAACGTAGTTTACGATGATGACACTTCCCAAATTTACAGTATTAGATTTCTAAATAGAAAACAAACAAAATTTGTAAATTCAGAAATATAATAATTGTCACTTTTTTACCGTAAAAAATACAAAGAACTGAAAACAAAATACTCGAGTCGTACGTCACTCGTTGACAAGTCAGTTTATCAAAGAGGTTTCACAACAGGGGTAATATTCTTTCAAAAACATTTTACATATATATATATATATATATATATATATATACACTAGCTGTGCCCGCGATTCCACTCGCGCTAAATTCAGTTATCGAGCTATATCTGATTTTGCTCATCCTATGAAAACTCTATAATTTTTTCAGGATAAAAAGTAGCATATATGTTTATCCAGGGTGTCACCTGACTACGTACTAAATTTCATTAAAGTTGGTTCAGCTGTTTGAGCGTAAAGACGTTACAAACTCATTCACAAACCTTCGCCTTTATAATATTAATTAAGGGGTTGGAGGCAGATTTCCAAAAAAAATGATGCACGATTTTTTTGTTGGTCACAAATAGTCCGCATACCAATTTTAAGCTTTCTACCTTGAAAATTGCGGACTGCTCCATACAAACTTCCACCCACCATTTAAAAAAAGTGGGGGGTTAGAAAGAGACAAAAAGTAGCCTATGTTACTCTCCATCCCTTCAACTATCTCCACTTAAAAAATCACGTCAATTCGTCGCTCCGTTTTGCCGTAAAAGACGGACAAACAGACACACACATACACTTTCCCATTTATAATATTAGTATGGATTTCTATTAAACAATGTTAAGATACATATATATATCTGTTTATCTATCTTTATATAGGTATGTTAAATACGTAATAATTAATAAGCCTTCTCAGAAAAAGTGTGAAGGCAATTGTGAATAAAGATTCTATTACATCCCTAGAATGTGGATACAGATCCGGTACGCAATCTATATTGCTTGTTTATGCCCGACCTAAAACGGTCCCATTTTATTTTCCGGGGCGCTGTTTGCTATGTGTTTACAAACAAAAACATGCAACGAAATAACATATTATTCAATATCAGCGTATTACAATGGCACAGCAACATTGTAATAATTGAATTTAGATTTTATTATTTGTTGCATTTTTTTTATATTATGGTGTAATTTAATGACATTTATAGAAATTGACAGAAAGGTGGTCTCTTACTGTTGGCCTCTCAAATAAGCTTAGAGTAGCTGAGCGATCGATGGAAAGAGCTATATGCATGGTGTTTCTTTGTGCGATAGAATCCAAAATGAGGAGATTCGCCGAAGAACTAAGGTTACCGACATAGCTCAAACAGTTAGCAAGCTGAAGTGGCAATAGGCAGGCCACATCACTCGTCGAAGCGATAACCGATGGGGAAGAAAGGTTCTCGTGTGGCGACCACGGATCGAAAGACACAGTGTGGTCGGCCACCTACCAGGTGATCAGACGATCTGGTCAAAGCCGCAGCAAGCAGATGGGCGCGGGCGGCTCAAGACCGGCCGTTGTGGAGATATATTGGAGAGGCCTACGTTCAGCAGTGGACGTCTTCCGGCTAAAATGAACGAACGAACAATATGAATACGATTATATTTATGAATATAAATAAATATTTTTGACTTGTTAGTAGGTCTTTTGGCCTTTTGTTAAGAATATAAAATATATTGTAAAATACAATCAAATCAATCTGTGACCATGTAAGTCTAAAACTGCAAGTATATTATACAGAAATATTTTATAGGCCCTAAGTCGTGTATGTGTTAGTACACTTTGTGTAATTTAGTAGGTCCTCAATAAGCGGAAAGTGTTTTTTATTTTTAAAGTCATGAATCTGCAAATGTTGAATAGTCCATTTTTTGCATTTTCTATTACGCAAAACAAACTCTTAGTAGGTACTTGATGTTTCGATCTGGTTGCACATTTAGTACTTGGTGTATCGATCTGGTTCCATATTTAGACATTTAAGGGGTATATACATAGCAGCTAACTAGCGCCGTCATTAAATGTTTAAAATTTTCTCTCCGAAGAAATCGAAAATAGTCATAAGCAATGTTTAGAACATTTCCTATTATTTGTAGAATATATCTGTGACTTATAGTAGACATTTCTGCTTACAACAGCCACTTTTTGCAGACATATATTCTATGAACAAACAAACAGACTCGCTTTTATATATGTGTTAAATAAAAAAGAGAATAGAATACTATTGGTGATATCAACAATAAGAAATATAATAAAGTATTACCGGAAGGAAGTGTAAAGATAAATGTGAATAAAGATTCAATGACACGATGAAAGTAACCCTTAAGCTATGGATATAGATCCGGTTCGAGCCCGGATCATCGCTTGCTTGTTTATATCCGAGCTTAGACGAACCTATTTTATTTTCAGGTGCGCTGTTGTCAATGTGTAATGCATCTACATATAAGAACTCTGGGGAAATAATATCTTGAGTATCACAGAGAAAAGAGAACGGGGCACGTATGGCGTCACTTTAGTGTATATCTGTGTTTCTGTCATAAGCTCTGGAGTTCTAGCGAGGGACTTGCATAATTGACAGGGACACAGAATTGGTCTGTAACATGCTGAATGTTACGACCAAGTGCGAGTTGGACTCGTGCATGAAGGATTCCGTATCATATCATGGGAGACCCCTTTAAATATTTGTTTTATTTTACTTTAATTATTTATTTTGAAAGTGAAGATATAACTAAATATTCTGTGAATATTTCAAACGTCTACCTGTTGCCGTTATCAATATCGAGCAAAAACGTGCAAAAAAATCACGATTGTTCTATGGGAGCCCCATTAAATATTTATTTCATTCTGTTTTTTTAGTATTTGCTGTTATAGCGGCAACAGAAATACATCACTATCACGGTTCATGGGTAAACTGACCATTATTTTTTTAATTAAAACGGGACATGGGTTTATATAAGTCAGTTAGCCGGTTAACATTGAAAATAGACACAAGTGTTTAATTTTTTTTTATTTAAAAACAGTGTAACTTAATATAATTAATGTTCACTGGTAACTGGACGACCGAACTTTGCTCGTTTTTTTTCAACGACGCCATCTATTGTCAAGTAGCTTTAGAGTTGCTGTGTAGTATTACTACTCGCCAATAATTGTCAGGAAGAGTCATATTTTCAGTTTATCATTGCTTGAAAACACGCCTGAAACGACGTTTTCTAAAAATCAAACCTAGCTAGATCGATTTATCTCTCTCGAAACACCCCACGTGCTAAATTTCATAAAAATCTTTGGAGCCGTTTCCGAGATTCAGATTATATATTTACATTCGGAAGCGGCACGATGTGCATTTCTATATTTTCAGACTTTACATGCTGTTCAAAATCACCACCACCACTATGAGAAACACTAAATTCTGTGCGACACTTTTTACATCTGACTTCCGAAAGAGTATTCATTTGATCAATAAATGGGTTTCTTTCTTGTAGGTTGACATTAAATGAACACTTGCGTTTCGACATACTATAGTATACTATAGATAAAATTTCAAAACAACAGAAACTTCAAATTAGTTACCAGTTTACCACTAAATTACTTCACGAACATTACATGAAAACAAAACAAAACCGAGAAGTGAGTCTGTATGCATTCGCGTGGCTACCCTAATAAACAATACAAAAGCCAAATGCCCTCTTACTAGTTACGTCTCGCACCACGTCACGTTTCGGAAAACGGGACTATTTTGCTTCACGGAGCTTTGTCTGGGGACAACGGGACAGGTGACCGTGAAAAGGGACAGTCCCGTTCAAAACGGGACGTATGGTCACATTATTCATGGGAAACGGTCAGGCAACAGACGGATGGACAGCGAAGTCTAAGTAATAGGGTCTCGTTTTGTGCCCTTTGGGTACGGAACCCTAAAAATGGTACAATATTTGCTTAGTAAGAAAACTGAAAAACTCAGTATAAAAGAGGAAGGAGAAACGGTCTCTATGTAGTACACGTCAGTATTTATATTTATATCACAAGCTTGGGACCTTTGGGAGAGGACCTTGCAAAATTGACAAAAACATATATAATTGGACCGTAACATGCTGAATATATTTTATATTTTCATAGAAAAAATCATAATCATTATGTCAAAATTCGGAAGTTGTACAAGGAAATATTTTAAATTTAAGTATGACATTAATTTCTAAAATAAAAAATAAGAAATATTATACCTTATATAACAAATTAACAATTCAATACTTACCTTCTTCTTCAATTGTGTAATACATTTTACCTATCAAAAATGTTTGTAATTCTTTTTTAACACATCTGAAAGGATTTTTTTTAATTATATCTGGCAAATGATTGTATAACAGAATAGCCATGCAGTAAGCGTTTCTTTTATAAACTGTTAAATTCTGTGACGGGTCATACAACCAGTCAGCATATCTACCACTGCTGCCAGTCATTTCCATATTTGTTTTAAAAACACGTTCTCAAAAACGAAAATACAAATTTCATAAATGCGTAAACATGGTAAAGGTAGTATATTCATCGATTTAAATAAGGGTTTGCAACTGTCTAAGGGTTCAGATACACATAGTGACCTTAGGCATGTTTTTGAACCTTAAAACTTAATCTATTTCTACAGAATAACCCCACAGTATAATGCTACAATATGCTTAGAACTGCCGAGACATAGCCATGGTAGGCCAAGAGTGCAGCTTCTATTGTTGCAATCTATCGAGTTCTTCTCAGAGCATAAAAATAATAGATAGGTATGCAGACTTTTTGCTATATGGCTTTTCCGATTGCAATACTCGTCAATTCTTATGCCCAGAAAGTTAGTGTTATCTACATTCTCTATTAAAATGTCATCATATTTAATTTTAAGTTGTGGTAAATTACTGTTTATTGTTTGAAATTGAATAATTTTAGTTTTATTTATATTAATTGCTAGATTATTAGATTTTAACCAATTATCCATCTTATTCATGGAAATTTCCGTGTCTACTTAAAGATCTGATTGATTATCAGATGTAATTATTAGTGTAGTATCGTTGGCGAATAAAATACAATTGTGTTTTGAGATATTTGGCAGATCATTTATATAAATGAGAAACACAGTTTATGAGAAACACAAACAGTAGAGGCCTTAACACGCTACCCTGAGGTACACCATTTTCATTTCGACGAAACTCAGATCGATTATTGTTTTTGTTTTTGCCTCAAACTTTTATTATTTCGTCACATTGTTCCTTTAGCTTAAGTAACTCGATATCCATTTGTGTGCTGTGCCTCTAATCCAAAATTTTTCCCAAGTATACGCAATCATGTTTTGGGCTGTGTCACAACCTCCAGTATATGGTATATTTAATGGTGTTTTTTTTTCAATACATGCAAATACATTCAGCAGTTTTTGAAAATACCTGCTAAAAAAGTGATTTTAGCCATATAACAAAATTGCTGACATAATCGCGAAAATTCTAACACACTACAGTAGTTCCTAATTTTAGGGCCCCAAAAATCGAAGGCCACGAAGTGTTATTGACATTACATATTACATACAAATATAAATACTTGGACAAAACTAAATTATGTATTTTAAATACTTAAAAATATTGTGGACATTAAATTGATGGAAGGAAAGCTCGTAAAGATCTCAGAAGGAAATGCAATTTCTCAGAAGCCCCGCCCGCCTCGTTCTCGTTAAAGAGCTTACTCGTATTTGATGTCAAATATCTCGTTTTCTGGGCTCATCGATGTCGGCTCTCAAGTGAGTTTAGTTATTAAGTATATTGAATTGACTATTAAATCAAATTGGGCCACTAGACAGAAGAGGAAGAGACAGAAGATCTCTAAAGAGAGATACATTACACGCCTAATATTACAAAAAGGTGAGTGAAAATATGTTTGTTTCGTAAGCAACAAGATATGCCCGCGACCGAAATTTTATGTCGCTGCCTCAGAATATAGTTGTAAACATATACAGAGACGCAGACTTAGTTTATTACGTTTTATTGTTGTCACTGGTTTGCAATGAATTCTTCTATTAATTTCGATGTAAACACGTTTCGATGTAGCGACAGAATAAAACAGACATATCTTGTTGTTTATATCAATAGTTACCACAATACAAACAACGGTCGATGACAAAGCCAACAAACCTAATACGTGCGCCTGTACGTCCAGTTAGAATTCAGCATCTCCCTGCCACCTTGGCTTACCGCGGAATTAAAATTTGATGATTGATGATCGAGATGAGAGTGTGCCAAAAACCAATATAAGCGAGACTCATCTGAAAAAAGTTCTTTTAAATAGAAGTCTCTCAGGAATCGCTGCAACAAGATGTGTAGAGATGCACAACGACTGCATATCCATCAATCCGTTACTAACGGAGACCCAGCTAAAATCTAGAAGTTTCTTAAGTCACTAGAAGTTGGTGAGTGTAACTCATCTTTTTCCTCTCAAGACTTCAACATTAATCAACTGAATCAACCATTTTCATCTCCCGTTACCTTTGACGTTAACAAGAAGTTAAATGCATTAAAGTCTCTTTCACTAACGCAAACTCCTGACTTACCTTCATTTCATTTTCGTCAATGTAGCGATTGTTATGTTAAGAAGAATATTCTCTCTATTTTATCAAATGCTGTTGGAAGCGATTGCATTAGTCGTAATATGATAATTCCCATCATGGACATTATTACTCCCTTTATCACACGTATCCTTAATTATTCAATATCCAGTAGATTCCCGAGGTATGGAAAGATGCCAAAATCATTCCTTTACCTATACCAAACCAATCCCGTTTTCTTTTTTAATTTTTGTCCCAAATCCATTCTACATTTCTTATCTAAAATCTTAGAAAGTCTAGTACTGCAAAAATTAAATATATTTCTTACTAGAAACAATATCCTTAATCTCTTTTGATCCGGTTTCCTTTCTTTTCATAGTCACATCACTGATCAAAATTCCGGATGATATTTGTTGGAGTATGGAAAATCAACAGCTTACAGTATGGACATTACTAGATTTAAGTAACGCTTTCAAACACCGTTGATTTTTATGTCTTTTTCAGCCTCCTATATTCGCTTAACATATCTCCAACTATTTTTAAATAAATTAACTATTTGATAAATTAATTATTAAATAATTGATAAATTAACTAACGATTCAAAAGTGCTGTTTAACAGTCTATTTAAATAAAAAAAAATTGAGTTTGAGTGTCACGGATCGTCTGTTTTTTGCCCTTCTACGAAACTGATGTTAAAAATCCCTACACACTCTTAGAACTCTTATAACAATTCTTTTACTGTCCGCACGATGAGACTGTGGAATGTTCTTCCAATAGATATAAGACGTGCGGAATCACTATCCACATTTAAGAAAATGGTCACTGAACATTTCCTTAAATAATAAACCGACTTTTTGCTACTTCAATTCTTTTATATGTAATAGAGCATATATTATATTTACTAAATATTTTTGTTTATCTGTTTGTATTTATTAGTATTCATATATTGTATGTATATGTACGTACGAGTATATTATCATCTTAATATTTCACTTCACAGACTGTCCATTAACACCTTTTGATTTCTCCTCTTCCCAAAGGTTGTCTGGAAGAAATCGCATCATAGCGATAATAAAAGGTTAGTAAACAAATTTGATAAACAAGAATATACATAAAAAAAAATATTTACAAACAAGCTTTCAAGACCCTGGTTATTGTTTAAGACCAGAGTACTTGTCAAGACAAATCAAACAAACCCAAACTCGATAGGGCAGCGTCGTTTCGTTACATGGATTCTATGGCCACCTTCGGGCTTCATCATCATACCAGTTCCATGGGTATTTTACATTGTCATCCGATTTACGTGTGCATGCAAAATTTTAACTCAATCTAACACCGGGAAGTGTGTCAAATTTAACTTGTAAGATTTGATTACAGACGACGGGACAGTGAAACTAAATTAAAACTTGTAATAGGGTTGGTTGGTATCTACTTACTCTATCTAAATAAAATTAGTAATACTAGTATGCTGTAGCGTAACCACATAGAAAATAAATTTCAAAAATCCAATACTAACTGCAACTCAATAGGTAAAGATCTAATGTATAAACAGCCTGTGCAGGCTACGTACAGCAGTAGCAAAAAGTTGTATGTAATCCGGACAGG
This sequence comes from Apoda limacodes, assembly GCA_946406115.1. NCBI lineage: Eukaryota > Metazoa > Arthropoda > Insecta > Lepidoptera > Limacodidae > Apoda > Apoda limacodes. The sequence continues at coordinate 17,200,112 of OX291541.1, forward strand.
TAGTGAGGACAAATTCTAAGTAGGTCAAACCACTCCACCGCCGCTCTTGCGCTAACACCTTCACCCTGTTATGTTAGCAGGAAAATGAATTTAAATGTAGCGTATGTACTTCAAATTTTATGAAGTAAACATGTTATTTTTCTTAGTAAATACGTGCGTGAATCATAAACATCTAATATAAATTTTATTACTCAGTGACAAAAACATCTAATAAGTTATTTCTGAAGGATATTAAATTTTGTCTAATAGTACCAAATTTAATGACTTCGACACTTCGTTTCTGCATCGAACAACTACAAAATAGCACCCTTTAGATTTTCTGGTCTTACGGGATGTAACTGTTTTGTTGTTATTGTTATTGCTTTATATAAATATCTTGGCGGTTTTTGGGGTCAGTGATTAGTAATCCGATGATATGTTCTAGAGTCTAGATTTATATTTACACACCCCGTATTTGTTATCTTACGGATACGAAAACCAAATGGTTTGACATCTCTGGAGTTTTCGGGGTCACTGATTACGAGTTAAGAAAAAGTTAACACACGGCTACAAGCTTACTGAAATGTAAAAATGCATTTTGCGCCCTAAAAAGTAATTACCACATTACAGTTTCTGTCACGTAAAAAACTAATGGACAATTAATGGTTGACTTTTTCGAAACAAGGTTCGAAATATATTAAACTCATTCTGCTAATATCCAGGTCATCAAACAAACTCAAATTAGTATAAGATAGGAACCACGATTAAACTAAACTAGGTATTTTTTTGAATTAATCTCCGTAAACTTTAAGCTGATACGTTAACACTAGAAGAGACGCTATAAACAAATGCAACGTCACAGATTTTGCAAGTAACATTTTTTTTACCTTATGAATAAGTAACCACAGGCAACCAGTTACTGAGGACCTGCGGCCCGAGACAGTCGGCTCTAGTATAATACTACAATGTTCATAGGATTGATTGTAAACAAGAGTTTAAATATCTCGAATAGAAATACTTCAAGCACATAGTTTTACAATATCATTTACAAGACAAGGTGAAGCCGGCCTCCGATAAACTTGGTGTACTCAGCACTTCACCTCGGGGCAAAGTCGCAAAGTCCGGCCCAATATGGGGTACTGCTACCATGTCTGGGTGGGTGCACTCGGATACCAGCTTGGCTTTTTTGACTCGTTCAACGACGGGCTGTGAGAATTGTCGATTATCCCAAACTCACAAGCCATATCGAACCCTTAGGTCTGAGGAGAGACTTTGCCTCCCTGTGTTTGTTCCACCGCATGTATAATGGGTTGTGTTCTGAGGCATTGTTCGAAATGATACCCACGGCCACTTTCTATCATCGCAGCGTTCGGCATCGGCAGGGAATTCATTCTGACACTTTATAACGTAAATGATCGCGTAGAGTGCGGTTTTATTCCGGGAACGCTTAGGTTGTGTAATGAGGTCCCTGCTAAGGGCTACAGTATAAGGTTCTTCAAGAAAGAAACAATTAGATTTTTGAAGAGCTGGCAACGCGCGATTGATATCCCAGGTGTTACAAGCGTCCATCGGCTGCAATGACCGTTTACCATCAGGCGGACTGCAAGCTTGTTTGCCACCCTAGTGGTATTATTGAAAGAATTATTATATGAACAGCTGATCGATATGAGGTTTTCTGTGAATCATAAGCTGTACAGTCACCATGCCAGAAACTTTGAATTATCACTCCGTCTGGCACTCAGCCAAGAATGGTAGAAATGGCGGCAACTTACTCTTCCGTCCGAGTTATGTTACTAGAATTGTGAATTTTCAACGGTGATTTTGTTATAAAAAGAGAACAGAGAAACTTTAATGATTCAGAACAATCGATGGGTAAATATATGAGGAAAAATATGAGAATTAATATTAAAGTAAAATAATATTTTCAGGATTGCGTACCCCAAGAGGAAGAAAGACGCTATCCTTATGCCTTCTTATTTGTTACCTAGTATACAATTTTTGTCACCAGGCCGTGTGTCAAACTTTTTCCCAAGATACCTTTTAGCATTGAAACTGCAAATCGTCTAATAGGCTCAAAATCGATATATCGATATATTAATTCTTTTTTCACTGGTTTGCGAAATTACAGCTTCCTTTTGGAACTTAATTGTCTAAGTTAAGTGTGGAGCTAGTTTTATATGTTTATTTTGGTAATTTAGGTTTTACTTTATTTAGATTAATTATGGTTCTTAAAAAACTATCTATAGGTATGTTAGTTGGTATGTTTGTTTGTTCTTTCTTCAAGTCGCAACAGAGCATTCAATTAAGCTGAAATTTATCTCAAAGCATCATAGTTCAAGAGATGAAGAAGGACACAGGTTTTCATCCTGAAAAAGAACCGAAAGAACGATATATTTTATCTTATTTAACGTGAATAAACTATTAGCTTACTATGGCCAACTTCCATACTATAAAAATTGACGTAGGAAACCTAAGGTAACGGGGGGAAGCTATGGGAGAAGCCAGTATAAAAATAAATAAAAAAAGCCTTTGAAAATGCATAGTTAAATCATTCTTCTAGAACGATACCTACATAATGATGGTTACGTATCTATAGTCACTTGAAATAAAAGTAAAATTATGTCAAGCTGTTCGTTATCGGCAAAATATTCAATGCAATCTGTCCGACGTCAAAAAGTAAAAAGGTTGATAATTAAAAATTGAAATTCTGAAGACCTGGATTTCTCCACAGTCGAAAGGTGGCGCACTGGCTCCCGGCCAACCGTTGGCCTATAGCCTCGGGTAAATAGGTCATTCCTCAAGTTGTTTTTATTAAAATACACGTTTGTAATAGATACTATGAGTTTACAAAACTTTTGATTAAATTTTGACATTTAAAATCAATCAAGTTGTACCTACGACGTTATTTCGTGTAGGTATTTTGTCAAATAGGTAAACGTAATTATGGACTTCGAGTTCTGAAATCTGTCCTATGGACTGCGCAATAGCCTCACATAATTGACCACCGCTTAGAAAGAGAGATTTCGGAGCGACTTGACAGTATGCAAGTACTTTCCGAACTATCGCTTTGGCATATTTTTTTGCAGATAGCTAGGAAAAAAACCTTATTTACTTAAAAAAATAATCATTAAGTTTAGATAGAGGGCCTGTTTTTGAAGCTTGCAATTACTCGCAAATTTATCAAATTTCGCAACTGACAGCAGGATAGCAAATATATTTTTCAAAAAAACTGTAAGAGACAGCATGAAAGCAATTGCAATTGTAACAGCTAAAAAATCACGCCCAGAAACACAAGCACGATGTATGTATCTACACAATATGAAAAAGCCTCGTTCACACAAAATCAAAGAGAGAGGGTTAAGTAATTTTATTTGATTGAAGCATTCACCTTTGTCGACTACATCAGTAACATAAATAACTCATCAAAGACATTAACGGAAAAAGTAAAAAGTAGTTCGATGAAAGTAGAAGAAGTTCTGAGAACTTTTGCTTGTAAATAGTAGATGAATAAGTTAGAACTTCGTTCGCTAGTTCTATACTGTCTATACCTACCAAAATTATAATCAAAAGGCAATCTTTTTTTGTTTATTTGTTTGTATGTAGGAGATAATCTCTGTAAATACTTAATTGATTATTAAAACTTTCACTAATACAAATCTACCCTATCCCTGAGTAGCATAGTCTAGTTAAATAATAAATGTAGAACAAAATAAAAGTGTTGCAGTAAAACCCTTACAAATAATATATCTAAAATGCTGTATTTTCATATTATTACGGTCTTTTTTAAGCGCTTCGTAAAATAAAAACTAACTGAGATTGAGAAGAGCAGACAATAAGCTTAGCCTTTTCAGAACAATAACGTTTCCGATATAGATAGTTTGTAACTTTAGCTAATAATCAATCTAAATGAAAACATTTTCTGAGTATAATTTTTCGTAGAATTTTATCAAATTTAAGATTTTATTTTAAGTAATTTATTATGTTAAACTAAACCTTAACCACCCATCTGTCTGCCACAGGGCAGTATCTTTAAAAGTGTAAAATAGCCGGCTACCTTATAATCTCCTTGAATTTTTTAATTTTTTATTATACATACCTAAGTAAGATTAATAATAAATAACCGGCCAAGTGTGAGTAAAACTCGTGCACCGAGGGTTGCGTAAAAACTTGTTATATGCAGATAATTTTTCCATCAACAGATCAAGTCTCACGGGTTTGCGATCAGTTTTGGACCTTTTGCTATATTTGTGATTTAACATCTTGCTTCTTGCCAAATGTTATAATTCTTGGTCAACGGGGAGAACCCCATAGGTTTCAATTTATTTGTGTCACAATGTGCGACAAATTTTTTTACAGCTTTAAGTGACCTTAGACGTTAGTACTTGATATTAATTTTAACTTGATACCTCTTCAAGACAAACAGACAGACAAACAGACAGACGAACAGACAGACGAACAGACGGAAAACAAAGTGATCTTATAAGGCTTGCTTTTTTCCTTTTGAGGTACAAAATCCTAAAAAGACATTAAGCAAACCCGAAAATATGAAACGAGAAATATAGAAAACGTAAATTTTTAACGATTTCTTTTCCACAGAATTTCAGAAATCCCTTATTGGTGTGGCATGTACGGTGTTGTTTAGAAATCAAAGATTTTTCATTAACCTGTATTGAGTGGAAGTACAGAAATCTAGATACGCAAATCCGACTCGCATTTGACTGGTTTTGCTACTATCAATTTGTTGCAAGATGCGAAACTTGCAATCTTATTCAAGTCAGCAGAAACCATCTGGTTCCGAGATGACTGTGACATGCATTGTCCATTATCTTCACATTTTATTAAAGAAATGTGTAGAATAACGATTTAATCAACAATGTAGATCAAATTCATCAACGAGTTCCATAAATTTTTTCATTAAAGCGTAAGTAAACGTACAATGCATGTCACAGTCATCCAGAACCAGATGGTTTTTACTGACTTGAATAAGGGAGCTGTAATGTTTAGAGTGACGTGTGTGTGTAGTGAGAACTATATCTGCAAAACAAGATAGTCCGAAGTAGCTTTTGCACTTCTCCCGGTATCCAACTAAAAGTTGTAATCAAATGACATCATTCGCAAACTAATGTATCGTGCAGTATTAACAATAATTAAAAACTATTTGAACTCCCTATTCAAACTTAATTCCTGCACGATCCCTATTTATACTAGTACTTAGATAATGTTTATGGCATTAAGTTCACCTTTACTGATTTTATTGCAATAAAGTTTTATATAAAAAAAATAATTAGATATGGTTAACGAAAATTTTCCCATAGGCCACTAAGCTTCGGCAAACTTTTCCTAATCTTGCCGTAAATACTCTACTATTCCACTATTGCGGAAACACTTCTTTGAACAAGACTTTTGCAAAAAAATAAAACCTCTTTGAACCGAATCATGTATTTAAGCTTCAAAACGTGCTTTCCACAAAGGGTGTTTCCTGGGCGTGAAAGAAATAAGCTTTTCGTGCTCAAAGGCATTACAAAGCTTTCACTGAACAACTGAAAACAATAAATTCAATTCTTACAACGTAGTTTAAAGCCACGTTTTTGTTAATAAGTATGTTTTTAACAAATGACACTGAAATTGCTGGAGGGGGAACATTTTTTTTCTGTATTTTACCTACAACACCCCATTGACTTAAAACCAGACTTTGTGTTCAGTTAAATGTCCGATGGACTGCGCTACAGCAAACAAAAATTTACCACACTTGTGTGACCTGTCTCTTTTCTGTATTTTTTTTTTATACCAAGGCGGCAAATAAGCTTGCGGTCCGCCTGATGGTAAGCGGTCACCGTAGCCTATGGAGGCTTGCTATAACAGGCGCATGACTCGCGCGTTGCTAACCCTTTAAACAAAACAAAACGTTAGAAAGGGACAAGAGACTGCAGATTTACTTTGTCTCTTTTACACCTTTACTTGGCAATCTAGAAAATTCGCCGTCCAGTTTCTTTGTCTATGCTCAAAACAATGAAATAGAAGGCAGTCACTGAACACCAAGTTGATCAATTTAAGTAATGCTAACAATTTGCGGCGAAAAGTCTCAAATATTGGATCGATGACAAGATTTCACTTGAATAACAAGTAAGCCGTTACTATGCTGGCAACATCGAAATATCACTCCCTCTGGCTCTCGGCCAAAAACAAACAAAATGAGAACAACCCACTGACGTATATTTTAGTAATACATAACCATAAGATATAATGCGATCAAGGTCAACAGTTTGCCCTTTGTTTCGAACTTCTAATAGTGACTTTGAACCATGGAATAACAAATTTAGTTGTTCGCTGACATAGCCAAATTTAGAAAAAGGCAGATTGGCTTAATGATTTGACGGTTATTTTAAGACTTAAAACCCTTTATAAACTATAAATAGATATCTATTTTTGCTATTGGCTTGGAAATAGTATGTTATGTCTATGTTTGTCTGTAACTTTTTTTGGAAGTGATTTAGATAGTCAAGTGGGTATATGGAATAACTGCTATTTTTCAAAACCAAATTTTAAGGGGTTTCGTAGAAAATGGCAAAAAGGAACCTTATAGTTTCGTCCTGTCCCTCCGCCCGTATGTCAAAGCCTTATAATTCCACTTAAAAAAGTCTTAAGACTTAAAATATTCAGGGTAGCTTTCCCCACATTGAAATAAGGCGTTATTTATTTGCGAACTTCTTTGTGTGGAATGCTGTAAGATATGCCTTCGATATTCACCCTATCTAGCACGAAAAAGGATGGTTTTGGTGTTCAAGAACATGCGAGCGTGTGACAATGTAATTCAGTTCGAAAATATATATATAAATACAACGAAATTAAATGTAAATTTATCACAGCTAAGTAGACTTTAAAAGTTAACAACTAAAAGTCAACCAACTTGTAAAATGTACTTGGAGAAGTAAAAATTTCGTACAATTTCCAATAAAAATAACCTAAATGTAGTTGTTATTTGTGTAAAGCAGGTAGTAAATATAAGTTTATGGTCCATATAAAATTAAGAAAAAATAAAATCCTAACATTCTCAGTTATAATAATTCCCACATTAATATCTGTTTGAATATTATATGAATGAGTGAATAACGCATTGGAGTGGTGGGCGCTTGGCGGTACGGGGTTTGAACAAACTCGGTTTACAAGTTTTTCAAATATCCGCAATAATTTTCATTTCACGGACGAGCCACAGACCGTTTTTTGAATATGCACAGTTTTTGCTTTACGGCGAAAACCAATAAAAAAAAACAAGTTACGATCGTGCGTCATTATTAAATCTATATTTATCTCTTTAAATAAGATAAGACCATAAATTTTCATGTGTGACTATAAATATAAATAAAAAAAAAATTAAATAATAGCTTTGTGAACGATGAGGTAAAAATTACTTAATAATTTAACGCGCACAGACAGACGAACACAAAGACAACGTTTATTTATAATGCATTGTCACTTTAACCTAAAATTGCAGCATAATGCATTAAAATCACAAGATAATTTGATATTTGATAACAAATTTCAGAATGGTCAAAATTGACTTTTAAGGCAAACTTTAAAGACATAGAAGGTTTCTAATACTACATTGTTACGTTAACACAAAGTGCATGCAAAATTGTAGCACAATCTGGTAACAAATATACCATAGACTTTAAGTGCTGTGACCTGTCTTATGGATGTGCAAAAGCCTCACAAAATTGATTAGCCTTTACAAAAAGACAAAGCAAACCTGTGGTCTCTTTTCTCTTTCTATCAACATCCGCCATTTTGTTTATGTTTATTTTAACAATTTAAAAAGAGACAAGATACCTCAGTTTCACTTCGACGATTGTCACTCTTTTGCCATAGCGTAATAACTACTAATAGGGAGGTAAATCAGCTGTCTAGACAGGGCAACGATGAGGTGCGCTGCAGTTCAGGGCGAGAACATCCCACCCCTATTTCGCAGGCGACCGCTCCGACCAACCGCCAGTGCGCCTGGGTACTGTTTAACTAGCGTGTCGCGTGGCATTATCGCGATTATTTTAATTTTAAAATTACTGCGAAAGAGATGAGAACTGGTAATAAAATCGCCACAAACATAATTTATGTAAAATCAAGTCCCCTTGTCTCTCCGTTTATTGTATGTCTGTACGCCATTACTATTATACAAATTTATTTCCGAAGAACGTTTAGACAAATAAAATATGATATTACTACGTAGTTTAGGGATATACTTTACCTAAATAAATGATTATTTTGTTATTTTATGTGTTCTTTTTTTTTTAATCAGATAATTTACATATTAATAACTATTTCAATTTATAACATATTTTTGGGGTTTTTTTTATTATTATTATACGAGTAGATATGGTACATTACATAAATTACTGCCGAGTAAGTACCTATTTATTATACATTTATTATATTAATATAAAATCATCTAACAATAAATGCTGAAAATATTTGCCGGTTCGGCATCTTTACAAAAACTGAACTGTGTGGGTCAGACTCGCACGTCGAGGGTTCTCTACCTACCTACCGCCATTTACGTAATTTGCAGACACAAGCAAGGGGTATGCCACTAAGCGGTCACCCATCCAATAACTGACCGACCTGACGTTGCTTAACTTTGTATATCGTTTGCAACGGACGTGTTACTGTTTATCTTAATAATAATAGCCAGATGGCGCTGTAACGGTATTTTAAGATGGTAAATGGCTCGGGCCCGTCTCACACTGAGCCAGTTTTTATTATTTGTTGTTATAATTCAGAGCTCACACACACTATAATCACTGTTATATAGAAGCTTGTATGTGTTACTGTTTTAACTGTTAATAGAGCAAAAACAACGAAAATGTGTTCATTTATTTGTTATATAATCCCCCATTATAACAAATATTTTATGAAAATAACAGGTTTCTACCTATGTTGGTCTAAAAGATATAGTCCTTTAATAGAAGGACAGAGAGACAGTGTAGGTTTAGTAATAGTGCTCCGTTAGCACCCTTTGGGCACGGAACCTAAAAAATAAATAAACTGTAAGTTTTACCTGGGTTTTATGCACTAGCTTCGGTTCGTGGCAAAAAATATATTAAATATATTTAATCACGAAGGTAATATTTTATTAGAACTGACTAATTAATGTAGGCTCAAACACATGCTAATGCATAAATTTGAACATACAAACATTTCAATCGGTAGGAACGTACTGACTGAACCCTTGACACATTTTGGTGTCTAGCCGCTTTTCGGCATTTTACACCAGAAAAGTTCGCGCACTATTAGTAGTTATTACGCCATGCTTTTGCGACCATTCTTTTTTTTACTCTCTGGGAGTTCTTCTTATCTTTATGACAGCCTTTTTTTATTTTAACACCACTAAGGTGTCAAACAAGCTTGCGGTCCGCCTGATGGTAAGCGGTCACCGCAGCCTATACGTCCCCACTTGTTATATAGGGCACACGGCCTACCCTCCGGGTCCTACCGCAAGCCCAATGCGTCTTATGGACTTCATGTACGACTGTTTTTACTTGTGCAGGTTTTCTCACGATGTTTTCCTTCACCAAAAAGCCAGTGGTGTAAATAATCAATGTACTTAAGAAATTAAGAAAAAGACATTGATATACATGCCGGGCTTGAACCTCTGCCGCTCAGGACGCAAAGTGAATTCGAAACCCCTAGCCCACAACTGACATTAGCGTGATAGGGTTAATTACAGATATTTTTAAACTTAAGTGAACTTTCCACAAAAGTGTATTTCAAATATAAATATAAATATGTTTTTTGAACCGTTTAAATACGTGCGTTGACGGTGATTTGAAAAGTTACAAAGTTTGTTACTGGAGTACGTATTGAACGAGCTGATTTTATGCAAAGCATGTTCCTTGTGCTCTGAAAAGGTGAATGCTTTGCTCGATGAATAATATTTGTATATTTAAATGGCTTTGTCGCGTTGATCGTGACGTCATGGAGAAATAGGCTGTATAATTTTTAGAATTCCTTACAACTAAAGAACCTTATTGTTAGTTTTAGTAGCTTAGGTGGCTCTCCATACATTGAAATAAGGGATAATTTATTAACCTGCATAAAGCGAATAAAATAATAACAACAGAGATTTACCAATATTTCCATGAAGAATTGTTTTAAACAAAGCTGTTTACAAGTTTTTAAGGTAACAATTGTCATTCCACGGAATATTAACTTAAGGCGAGGTTTTCTTGGTTTTATATATACATTTTTTTGTAAATACATTAATATTTATCAAATATACCCAGACTCAAGACAAACACAAATATTTATCACATAAATGTTAATCCAGTGCGGGAATCGAACAAAACTCTGCACAATCAGAGTCAAACCATGACGTTAAAAAAATCCATACCTACTAATATTTTAAATGCGAAAATCATCTCATCTCTGTCTCTTGCCTCTTCACGCTTTAAACGCTGTACGGACAAAGATAATATTTGACATGGAGATAGTTTCAGTCCCGGGAAAGATGTCGAAAGAAGTGAGTCGTTTTTTTTCTATAATTGAGGAGTTGCTGTTGCAATCCTACACCGATAACCGAATTTAGGGCGGGTGAAACCGCTGGCAAAAGATAGTTTACTTATATAAAGGGTACTTAATTTAAAGGACACACAAAAATTTAATTATGTTTCTTTATTTTCCATACACACCAGAAAACCGCAAAACTTTCGATAAAGCAGCGCCGCTCGGTCAGTTCCTTGCGGATTCGCGGAGTGTGTGTGTGTTGTGTGAGTGAGTGTGTGTGTGTAATTAATTACTCGTAATTTTGCGGTAACAGTGCTTAACCTCTTCACTCAAGATAAACCGGACTTAATGCGTGTTTGACACGCACTTGGCCGATTATTTGTTTCTTTATCACTCTGCACATTACTTCTACCAGAGCTAAATATTTTATAAACTATAATCGTGCATAATCGTTTACTTTGCCTGTTCCTAATAAATAAGAAAATCATGCTAGGCCCTCTGAGTAGTCATAACATTTATAGTAGTGACGTTAAGTTATGATTTATGATAGCCATGATACGGTTCACCGCTCAGCCGCCATATTGTGGTTAATCAATTCTATAGTTCATTAGAGAGGATGAAATTTAAATGGAGTCGATTAGATACATTTAGCCGGATTTTATAACTTGTTTTTATTATTTAAAAATATCTAGCTCTTGTGAAATAAATGTGCACATTGAAAGTGGAAATTGAGATTTTTACATGTACAGATCTTAATTTTCGTTAATAATTTCACAAAGTTGCTACATATTTATAAGTCGTAAGTCTGGTCCCACATGATGTACCTACTGCTGCTAGCGGTACCCGAATATCAGCTTACCTATGGCTTTGAGTGTGTTTCTGAGTTCTACTTCTTTAATAATGGGTCATGTTCGTTCGAAATGATGTCCACGCCTATTTACTACCATCGATTTGCTCGCCTTTGGCAAATAATAATTCATCCTCAATTGTCACGCATTGTGATGTTTCTGAATTGATTTTTCCTAAATGAGTTCTCTTTTCTAGCAAAACTGTACAGTTGTTCAGTTACGGTTAAATCTGGTGAAGGTACCAAATTAACTGATTGAAAGAAAATCTAACCGAAAAAGTCTGAAATCGCAAAGGGAAACTTCAATTTTAGTTAGTTGTCTTTATTTCCTCGGTCAAACCGTTGCCTGGCAGATAGCCTAATAATTATAAGTATGTATGACTCGACCATTATATGTTCGACTTCAGGGGCACATGCTTCTCTTTGGAGTATGAGGCTTTGGGCCATAGTCCATCACTCTGCCACTGGACGACTGTTAAGTTTTTAAGCCGCCAATAAAGCCTCTGACTTGACTTAAATACTGCTGTCAATATGATAAACACAGCTACTCAGCTACTAATTGAATAGAATGAATGAAATGAAATCTTTATTCACAATGTTGGATTTACAAAATCACTTATTGTCGTCAAAAAAAACAATTATTAATAATAAAATACATTTAAAAGAGGAAAAAAAAAAGAAAAATACATTGCTTTAGTAAGCTCGTCTAGATACAATAAAATAAATTAATTACATAAAATTATGTAAAAAAAAATACGTCAATAAAATAAAATAAAAATTCTACACGGCTAAGAAATATAAGTTTCATCATACCTACTAGACATCTTTCTAATTTTGACAATAATAAGATCAGTCGGCCCAGGCATTCTTATCATTGATGTATTCCTCTATGGTATAATATCCTTTTCTACAAAGTGTTCTTTTTATACAATTTTTGAATCTATTTTCAGACATACCCAGCATTGTCTCAGGAATTTTATTCTAGAAACGTATGCAGTTGCCAGGGAATGACTTGTCTACTTTGTTTAATCTATGTTTGGGTAGAGCGAGCTTATTTTTGTGTCTTAAATTTACCGTGGTGCATTCACTCACTTTTGGAAAGGAATGAATATTCCTACGTACATATTTTATATTTTCATATATATATTGACAAGCTACAGTGAGTATATTGCTTTTTTTGAATACATCTCTTAAAGATTGTCTTGAACTCATTTTATAAATAGAACGAATTGCTCGTTTCTTTAACACAAATATAACACCTATATCCACAGCTCTACCCCATAAAATAATGCCGTACGACATTATACAATGAAAATAACTGAAGTATACTAGTTTTGCTGTAGCCTCATCTGTCAGCTGTCTAATCCGCTTGACTGCATATATGGCAGAACTCAGTTTCTTTGATAATTTAGTTATTTGGGAGCCCCACTGAAGTTTGTTATCTATAGTAACCCCTACGAAGACTGTGTCATTGTCAACTATATCTATTCTATTAAGATTAAAAACTATGCGAGCATCTGTAGGCTTTACATTAGGCAGTGTAAACTTCATACATTTTGTCTTATTGGTGTTTAATAAAAGGTTATTGCAAGTGAACCAATTTGTTACTTTACTTAGAACAGCTATAATGTTATCAAAATTTTGGCAATGTCTTTCTGTTTTAAAGATCAGAGATGTGTCATCTGCGTATAACACTATTTCACCCTCGTTTTCGATCATTTGAGGAAGATCATTAATATAAACTAAGAATGAAAATGGACCCAAGATTGAACCCTGAGGTACTCCAATGTTGACATATGATCCTGAAGACTTATTACCGTTAATATCCACTGTCTGCATTCTGTTGCGTATATAGGATTTAGGATTAGGATAGGATGTTTTAATTTTAACAGAAGCGTTGAGTGCTCTACACAATCGAAAGCTTTAGAAAGGTCACAAAATATACCTAGAGCATCCCGTGATTCTTCCCACATGTTTTAAATATGATTAACTAAAGTTATTGTTATTGTCCGTAGTCGATCTACCCTTGACAAATCCGTATTGTTTTTTGTTAAGTATATAATTTATATTAAAATGCATTAACAATTGATTAAGCTTTATAACTTCAAAAATTTTACTTAGTATTGGTAATATGGACACGGGCCTAAAATTGCTAGGTTCTTCTTTATCACCCGACTTAAAAAGGGGTATAAGCTTACTGAATTTCATTAAATCAGGAAAGGTCTCTTCGTCAATACATTTATTGAAAATAAGAGCTAAGTATGGGGCAATCACTGTTATTATTAGGTCAATAACTTTTGTTGACATTCCCCATATGTCTTCCGATTTTTTTGAACTAAAGGATTTTAAAGTTTTATGACATCGATTATTTTGCTAAATGTAAAATTCTGTTCACAGCATGGAATATAATGCTTCAATAGTGCTTCAGCGGTGCTTGGAGATGAATTAAGATCCTGGGTAGTAATTATTGGTATACTGGCACAGAATTGTTTAAATGTTGATGCAATATCACTTTTTGAAGTAACTGTAGTATTTTTAACTTTTAGTGAACTGTAGTCGTGTCGTAGTTTAACTTTTCCAGTTTCTCTGTTAACAATTTCCCAAATGGTTTTTATTTTATTTTTAGAGACTTTTATTTGTCTATTTATATAGTCAGATTTTGCTTGTCGGCACACGGTTTTAAAGAGGTTTGAATAGTTTTTAACGTATTCTTTAAGCAGCAAATCGTGGTTATAAGTTTTTTGAGCATATAGGTCAAAGAGCGTGTTTCTACTTTTTATTATTCCTTTAGTTGCCCACTCACTAAATTAATTTTTTTCATTGTGTGTGACTAATTTTTTAGTAAATATTTTTCCAAATTCATTAAGTAGTATATTAAAAAGGTTTTTATAAAAATCAGTTCCATTTCCACTTGTGATATCTAAGCAACAAAGTAAATTTTTTAACCTGTTATAGTACTGCATGAGTTTGTGAGAAGTGATTGGTCTACATGTAAATTTTTCTAGTGTTCGAACTGAGTTACAAATAAAAGTTGCAATCTGTCCGCAATGATCAGATGGTAAATAATTAAAAACAGATTCTTCTGTATATTCGCAGTCACTGAACAAATTATCCAAGCAAGTCGCAGTTGTAGAGGTAATTCTCGTTGGTTCGAGAAAGATATTCATTAGATTAAATGATTGTAATAAGCTTAAGAGTTTAATGCTTTGTGGAGACTGAACCAGTAAATCGATATTAATATCTCCACATACAACGATTTTTTTATTGCAGTTAGTTAATGTACGCAAAGCGTTATCTAAAATAGCTTCAAATTCACTATAGTCAGTTCCTGGCGGCCTGTATACACATACTATTAGGAGTTTATCTAGTTCAACACAAAAAAGTTCTGCGACTTGTCCTTTAGATAGTCTACAAATATCTACCCGTTCCTTGGCTAATATGCCATTTTAACTAAAATTAATGACCCCCTCTTATAGCAGATTTCCTGTTAAAGCAGCTTACTATTTTAAAATTATCAATATGAAATGCCATTTGATTGATAGACAGCCAGTGCTCAGTCATACAAAAAATATCAATTTTATGTTTTTCTAAAAATAAAATAATATTTTTCTAATGTGTCTGCCAAACAATCACACACTCTATTGTTAGTCAAGGATGCAAGGCATTCTTCATTATGTTTACTAAGATCTAGGAGCTCATTGAAAGCTAAGAATATGTTCACCTATTTCTTTCTGTGCAGTTTTATATCGAGAAATGATAGTGTTGAGAGTTTTTTCTAGTTTATAGATTTTAGACTGCATATATTTAATGTCATTATCATATTTTTTTTTTTTTTTTTTTTTTATACCACTAAGGTGGCAAACAAGCCTACGGTCCGCCTGATGGTAAGCGGTCACCGTAGCCTATGGACGCTTGCAACACCAGGGGCATCACTCGCGCGTTGCCGACCCTTCAGAAATCTAATAACTTCTTTTTTGAAGAACCCCATACTGTAGTCCTTAGAGAAAACCTTGGCAGGGAGCTCATTCCACAACCCAAGGGTTCGCGGGAGGAAATTTCTCTGAAACCGCACTGTTCGCGACCATTTTGGTTCCAAAGTGTGAGAATGAATTCCCTGTCGATGGCGAGCGGTGCGATGGTAGAAAGTAGCCGTGGGCATCATTTCGAACAATTCCTCAGAACACAATCCATTGTACAAGCGGTAGAACACACACAGGGAGGCAAAGTCTCTCCTCAGACTTAAGGGTTCGATACCGCAAGTGAGTTTGGGATCGTCGACAATTCTCACAGCCCGTCGTTGAACCGAGTCAAAAGGGCCAAGCTGGTATCCGGGTGCACCCGCCCAGAGATGGCAGCAGTACTCCATATGGGGCCGGACTTGCGACTTGTAAAGTAGCAACCTTTGCCCCGACGTGAAGTACTGCTTCGCTCTGTTGAGTACACCAAGTTTTTTGGACGCCAGCTTTACCTTGCCTAGCAAATGATCTCGGAACTGAACATCGCTGGAGATGTCAACGCCAAGGATCCCAATGCTCTTGGAGATGGAGAGGGGAGTGTTCTGGAATTGTGGGACTACAGTGAATGGGGTTTTCTTAGCGGTGAACGCGCAGACTTGTGTCTTTGAAGGGTTGAATCGGACCAAGTTTTCCCGCCCCCAGTCAGAGACCTTGGACAGACCGATCTCGATTTGAGACACAAGTTCTTCACGCTTTTCCTCCACAACGGAACGTGGGATGCTTGCACGGCCCGTGTAATAAGCGTCTCCAGTACTGTCATCTGCATAGCAATGTATGTTGTTGATGTCCAACATATCATTGATGTGCAGTAGAAACAGCGTAGGAGACAGCACAGAGCCTTGCGGGACACCAGCATTAATGTCCACGCTATCAGAGCAACTACCGTCAACTACGGCTCGTATGCTTCTGCCGGACAAAAAGCTAGCCACCCATTTGCACAAACCCTCGGGCACTCCGTAAGAAGGCAACTTCGATAGAAGACCCCGGTGCCAGACCCGATCGAATGCCTTCGCTATGTCTAGGCTACATGCCAATGCCTCCCCCTGACTCTCAATGGCTAGTGCCCATCGGTGTGTGAGATACACTAGAAGGTCACCAGTTGAGCGACCGTGGCGAAAGCCATATTGACGGTCACTGATCAGGTCGTGTTTTTCTAGGTATCTCAAAAGCTGTGTGTTGATCACACGCTCCATCACCTTGGAGAGGAGAGAGGTTATAGCGATAGGCCTGTAATTCGATGGATCTGATCTATCGCCCTTTTTGGGCACCGGGTGCACATTTGCAGTCTTCCATGAAGACGGAAATTGCCTAGTGTGGTAGGAAAGCGTGAAGAGGCGCGTGAGTACAGGACATAACTCAGGAGCACACTGCTTAAGCACCACTGCTGGTATGCCGTCTGGCCCACTCGACTTATGAACGTCTAGGGAAAGCAACGCCCGCCGGACCTCGCGCTGTGTTATAGTGATTTCCGGCATGGTCTTACCGCACCACGGTAAAGTAGGTGGTACAGCGCCTTCGTCGTTCACATTCGAGTTAGAGGCAAAGAGACTGCCCAATAGATCGGCTTTCTCTTTTGCACTGTGGGCCAAGTCACCATCGGTCTTTCGCAGTGGTGGTAATGACGACTGGCAGAAGTTCCCCTCGGCAGCTTTAGCAAGCGACCAGAAAGCACGACTCCCAGAAGGATAGCTCGCAAGTCGCCCACCTATTTTGCCGATGAATTGGAATTTTGCTCTGGCAGTTGCTTCCTTACTGAACCTCGAGGCAGCATTTAATTTGCGTTTTAACTCAGAAATATTCGGATCCTTATTATTACGAGCCGTGGTCCAAGCCTCATACGCAGTTTGCTTAAGAATTTTAGCTTCTCTGCAAGGCCTATTAAACCACGGTCGTTTTTTGACGCCGGCAGCTACTCGCAGGTTAGGAATGAAACATTCCATACCAGCGAGGATTGTCTCAGTGACTGCGGCTGCGCAGACGTCAGGATCTTCTGAGCTATAGCAGATCTGCCTCCACGGGTACGATGCATAAAATTCTCGCAATCCATCCCAGTCTGCCGACTTATAATGCCACACACGACGCCAATTAGTTGGCCCAGAAGGATCGGGTTGTGTGCATGACAATCGAGTCCGGATGAGACAGTGGTCCGAGGAGCCAAGAGGCGCATCCACTGAGACGGAGTATCCATCCGGACGTGTAGTCAGCAGAAGGTCCAGTAAGGAGCTTGTATGGTCCTCTATATCTGGTATTCTCGTTGGAGAAAGTACCAGCTGAGAGAATCCATAGGTCAGAGCAAATTCATGAGCAGATATCCCTGCATAGTTATTGGTTCGAGAACTGAGCCACTCACGATGGTGGGCGTTAAAGTCTCCCAAAATAACTACTTCTGCTGTAGGATATTGCTCAAAAATACTGTTTGACTAGCAGTTAATTTAGCATAATAAATTTTAATTTGGTTAAGAAGACATAGACGTTCTTTTTTATGATAAATATGTTTTGCTAAAAAGTTTTGATTTTTTAAAATACTACGTGTCTTAAGAATACGTTTTTTTAATATTTTTTTTTGTGAACATTTTTGCTTGACTTTTTGGTAGAATTATTTTTACTATGCTGTAATACTACATCAGAATTCATGAGTTCATTACAAAGATTCTGAACCTCGTCCCTTTTTGTTTGTTGCTTATCATTTTCCAATTTAGATATTAGTTTGTAAGAATGTTTTAGCTCTAGCTCTAGAACAGAAATACGAGTAAGTGCTTGCTCGTAGGTGTCATTACATTGACTATAGGTATCGACTTTCTGTTGTAACCTATCTCTCTCATCCATCACGTCCATAAATATGTCGTTCAGTTCGGTGAGTTAATTTTTAAGCGATTTGTTTTTATCAATAATATTAATAATTTCTATTTTGCTTTCATCTCTTTCTTGCAATAACCGTTCACAAGTGACCCTAGATGCTTTAAGTTCTAGTAGCACCTCTTTAAGATCGCTGTTTAAAAGTCAGAGGGGACAACACGCAAATCAAGCACCCAGAGAAAAAGAATAAAAACCTTATTGCATATTTTAAAACCTACTCAAGAATACCCCACAAATGGGGTGCAGGAATGATTACCTCAGTACAGTGTATGGAAACTTATTTTTGTTAATGTCATAACAAATCCGTATAGCGGATCTCATAAGACGCCTTCCCTTAAAATTTCTTCAGAACTGATCCAAAGATGACAGTATATTAGGCTGTGTAACCTATGGACGGACAGACAGACATGACGATAGAAAAAGTATTCCGTTTTTGCTATGGCTTCATAACCCTAAAAAGTCCAAACCTACAAACCTACTCTTTAATTTTAACTTTAATTTAACTACTTTACTTTATTATAATATCAATACAATGCTAATTACTTCAAAATATCCCGCCAGATTGTATCAATAGTAAATATGTCAATGACTGACGAAGGCCCGACAAACACGACTTGTTTCTGCGACAAGGTTATGGCAGAAATGTCTCCTGGTTAAAATGATATTTAAATAGTTGAGACTTCAACTCGACTAATGAGTGGGAGTAATTGATTAATTGCCCCTCACCACTCACCAAGCGACGAGCCGAGATGTGAGTAATGGTGGCTTATGACACCGAGTCATTCGTTACAATTCTGACGTCACTCACGTTACATTACCCTTGGAAACCTTCGAACTTACTATAAAAGCACGTAAGTCATTTATTTATACCGGCTCACGTAAAATTATTTAAAGAACATTAATTTTTTAGACCACATTAATCGAAACAGTCCAGCCCACAAGAGAAAAGAGATGTACATTATAGTCTGTATAGATAAATATATATATTGTAGTCAAACGGCGAAATCCGGCTAAGCTGAGGATTGACTAGTCAAAGCCCAACTCATAGAACTTTAACTGCTCACAAAAGATGTCCTAATTACGATACAGTATTATTTCAACTTAGGTTGGAAATCCTCATGGATTATGCGCTGCGAGTAAGTAAAGCGCACAACTATGTCTAAAACTAAGGCTAAAACACATAACCGCGTCGCGAAATAAAGCGTTGCGTTGCTGTACTATAGGGCAACAATTCATTTTTAAACTACTTCAAGGAGCCTTATTAGTAACAGTCTCGAGCTATTCGGGCTCTGGAATTCGATACAAAAATGTATGGAAGTCTGATTTACTCGTACCTCTCGAAACCCGTGAATGTACTTGCATAAATTTTTCTCGAATTGTAGAGTCCGAATAGCTCGAGACTGTTCCCAATAAGGTCCCAGGATGACATGTGTTGTTTACAACAAACAACAATGGTTGTCACCAAGTGTGACGTCATAACGCTGGAATGTGCGGCGCACTGCACACCGTAAAATTCTGCGTTGCGGCGAGCGGCGCTGCCGATTTTGGCGGTGCGGGGCGCCGCAGCGCAGTTATGTAGTTCAGCCGTTGGTTTTAGCAACGGCGTTCCTTCTCGCGACGTACCTAACTTAACCTTACCCAAATCAAAAATTGTGACCTTAGAGTTTTTTTAACTAAATGGGAAAGATATTTGGAAAGATAATGGATTAGATATGTAGTTAAATTACTCTTCGTTTACATAATATCATTTAAAGGTGATAGCATACCCAAACGAGTTAAGTTTGCAAGAATTTGATAGATTTTGCTACAGTCCTGAGTACAGTTTCTGGCGTGAAAAAAATATATGTTAAAGTTCAAACCTTAACAAAGTAAATTTGCTAAATTATTATAATATTTTGCCTATTAAAACACTTAGAAAAAACTATTTCTGTAATTAAAATTGTTTTGAAAACTAAGAGTAATATTCTCTTCATTCTTATTTATATTAATATAAGCAAGTAAATTTGCTAATTTCATATTTCTAAATAAATATTTGAATTTTATACCGACAAAAAACCGAGAAAATGGAGATTTTCAACGAGTGGTCACGTGCTAGCGCCTATCGTATGCGGAACTGTGTCTCTTTGTACCTATGCTTCAATAGTGTAATATAGCTTTGTACACTGGTCGAAACGGCACGCTTTTGCTAGAGTATGCCTTAATGCTAGTTCTGATTGTGCCAATAGATGGCCGAGGAAGTGAGATGTATTAATATAGAATCGAGTGCACAGGAAAGGGACAAGTATATTTCCTATTCCCAAAAGAAAATAAAAATATTGAAAAAAAATTTTTTTTTAGTTAGTACCAAAAGTTTCTTTAAACCTTGACTGACGTCTAAACTAGGTTTTTTAATTATTTGAAGCTTGATTACTTTCATAGATTTTAAGTAAAACCCGTTAAATAAACTTAATAGAGCACATAACAAAAGAAGCATCTATCGAGTAAAGTACTGTCAACAGTGCCCCGTCGCTACTTGAAGAAATAGTGCCCCGCGGTATCACCTGCTGGAAAATACAATCCCGAGAGTAAAGAATACTACGACGAGTTTCTAAATTTGCTTTTAAAAAGGTTTCTAATACCCTAGTTGATAATAAAACATGATATGTAATCTCAAAAAGCGCCAGTATCTGTTTTTTAATATACAGTGCTGAAACTGTGCAGTATTCCTAAAAAGGTACATGTATATATCTATACACCTACATATATACGAGGTAGGCAGGCACCTTAACATTTTCTTTGCATCTTTTTACGCTCGCCCCATGATTAATTGTGTGAAGCCTGTCAATTTCAGAACCGATATGTATTTTATAGAAAATGAGTAAGTAATTCTCTATATTATTAAATAACGCCTCAACCGTTTTACGCCCCACTGCAGGGGCACAGGCCTCTCCTTACCACATCTAAATATATAAAACCATCGTGTTGCTGATTGACTTACTGACAATATCAAAGCGCAGCGTGAATAAAAGATGATAGACATACATTTTTCAGGGTAATTTATTGATCTAGAAGAAATAGCAAAATTATTTCTTATAATTGCCATTATAAGAAATAATATATATATATAAATATATATATACCAACCATACCAACACGCGTGAACAGCTAGACCGATTTCGCTAATTCTTTTTCTGTTGTGTTTGTTATTGTCACGAGAAAGTTCAGAGAAAAACTCGAAGACCAATTCGGGTAATTTGTTTTTGTTGTGTTTGTTTGTGTTAGAACAATGTTTTTAAGAAAAAAAAAAAACGGTCAAGTGCGGGTCGGACTTGCGCACTTAGGAAAACTCGAAGACGGCTGGACCAATTCGGGTAATTTGTTTTTGTTATGTTTGTTTGTGTTAGGGCAAGGTTTTCATGAAAGAAAAAAACGGTCAAGTGCGAGTCGGACTCGCGCACTTAGGAAAACTCGAAGACGGCTGGACCAATTCGGGTAATTTGTATAATCAAAAATAGTCTCAAGGCAGCATCCTATTGTTTCCTGAGTAAATTATTAGCAACATAGTACTTTATATTTGTAATGTACTGTTCGTTTTAAATACTACGGTGACAATTTGTGACATTCAGCACAGCTCATGGCGACTAACTATTAAATGGAGTAGGTATTAATAATAAAGTCCAAAATATTCAAGTTCGTTTTGTTGTGTTAAGTCAAAACCACCTGTCGTTGTGATTTTACTGTAAATATATACCATGTTTTCCATTTCAATTTAAACACGCTCTGGATTTATTCAGGAATTTAAATAAAACTGATAATAATATAAAATAGACTCTTCAATTTTTTATACATTTTTATTGTATCTTTCATACCAATTGCATTATAAATTAAGTTGCTTTAATAGAATGACAAATGTGTTATAAATAATGGAGTGTTTTTATGTTAATTAATAATTAACGTAGTCAATTTATAGGTTAGTCCACCAAAATAATGGCGACGTTATACTAAAGCTTATGCTCTCACGTAAGTCATTTGTTACATTTTGAGTGATACAAACTCTTTAGTCAAGGGCATTGTTCAGGCTTTAGTAAACTTAGCAGTGTAATAATAGACTCAAGTAACTACTTTCACTATAGCCAAGCCAATAAAACCGGGTAAACATTTTAGATACGGATTCGATTAGGGTTTTTCAATTAAATAATCAAAACCTGTAACCTGTAGGAAGGAAGGTACTTACCTCTTAATACTGCAGCTTATAACCAAATAATAATGTGTTGTTCGACACTTTTAGTATTAACTTTACAACTTATAACTTCATAAATGAGTTGTTGGACACTTTTAACATTAACTTTGCAGCTTATACTCACATAAATGTGTTGTTCGATACTTTTAACATTTACTTTACAGCTTATACTCACATAAATGGACTGTTTGACACTTTTAACATTAACATTGCAGCTTATACTCAAATAAATGAGTTGTTCAACACTTTTAGCATCATGTGTTACTACACTCTTGGCTTACTCTTTTCTACAACCTATGTCTGCACCTTACAGGCAATATAACACCTTAATACTTATAAGACACTTCATGCCAACAGCTAAACAATAATAAGCGTTAAAAAAAAAACAGTAAGTTTTACAGTTATACAGGTTTAGATTCTACAACAGGTTTAAGCAATACCATATTAAATATACTTGCTGTGATTAGAACTACTCTAACTCTAAAAGCTATTTAACATATTACATTAACGTTCTAGAATAACTATTGGAGCTCAATTTAATGTTATAACTACTCTATATAGTTTTCAGTTATAATTGACACCATTATTAATCAATTGAAAAGATTTAAGTTATTATTAAGCCTGTGTGTGGCATTATAAGTCAGCAGACTGAGATGGATTGCGAGAAATGTATATAGTACCCGTGGAGGCAGCTCTGCTTTAGCTCAGAAGCCGTAGTCACTGAGCCAAGCCTCGCTGGTATGGAATTTTATATTCCTAACCCGCGAGTAGCTGCCGGCGTCAAAAAACGACCGTGGTTTAATAGGTCTTGCAGAGAAACTTAAATTTTTAAGAAAACTGCATGTGTCGCTTAGACCACAGCTTGTAATAATAAGGATCTGAATATTTCTGATTTAAAACACAAATTAAATGCTGCCTCGAGTTTCAGTAAGAAAGCAACTGCCAGAGCTAAATTCCAATATATCGGCAAAATAGTTGAGCGACTTACGAGCTATCAAATCAAATCAAACAATATTTTTTCAAATAGGTTTCTGAGTACACTTTTGAATCGTCAATACAATGTAAACAGTGTTGCCAATGCCAAAAAGAGCTGGCAAGAAATTTTACTTAAAGTGATATTACACTTCTTTGATAATCAGCTAAAGAGTATACAATTTGTACCGAAAAACTTAGTAGGTAATAGAAATAAGTAAGTAAGTTTTTTGTTTTTATGTAGCATAGGGGGGCACCATGTGAAGCGTCAAATATCGTCAATCGTGAGAAGGAATTCAGATATTTAAGAGTTTTCCGATATTTGATAGTACTAGTGGCATTACCTCCATCATAATTATATTTGTGCACAATCATATGTACATACATATACTTAAAACTATCTATACTATCCCTGAATAAAATATAATTATAAATATTATAAATCCGAAAGTAACTCTGTTTGTCACCTCTTCGTGCTCAAACCGCTGTACAGATCAAGATGAAATTTGGCATGCAGTAAGTTTGAGTCACGAAAAAGGACATAAGCTACTTGAAAACGTCAAGTATCATCAGTTTTTTTTCCCAGAATTGAGGAGTTGCCGATAAATTCTAAACCGTTGACCGAATTTAGGGAGGGTGAAACCGCGGGCCAAATCTAGTATATTATAAATGCGATAGTATGTGTGTTCGTTTGTCCCTGCATCACGTCAGGGACGTATTCCGTAAAAACAAATATTAGGTTATGCAGGAATGACCAAATTCCACGTGCATGAACTATAGCCACAGGTAGAGCTTGCTATTGCAACTTTTTTACTACAACTCGGGAGTGGTCGTAATAATCCTACGTCCACCCAGCGCGGGCGGTGCCGTTGGCAACAACTAGTACATATATAAATACATACACAAAGACACATAAATATACATAAAACACAAACAGTATATCAATAATTGATACTACTAAAGAAATATACATATATTCATAAACTTACGTAGGCAAGAGTGTAATAATATAATAAATATAGTTTTAATAACCCGCTGCAAACCACCATCGGCCGCTCGGCGCCAGAGACGCTCCAAATGCGAGAAGGCGCATCACACAAACGTACACACATACCCATATGCATACGCATACTCACAGACGTAGTATATCATGAAGTAGCCCAGCTCCCACACGACAGTCCGGCAATAAATGCGCATCAACGTCAACTCTGGGAGTCGTGCTTTCCGGTCGCTTGCTTTAAGCTGCCGAAGGGAACTTTTGCCAGTCGTCGTTACCACCACTGCGAAAAACCGATGGTGACTTGGTCCATAGTGCTAAATAAAAAAGCAGATCTACTGACCAGTCTCTTTGCCTCTAACTCGAATATGAACGACGAAGGTGCCGTACTGTGGTGCGGTAAGACCATGCTGGAAATCTCCATAACACAGCGGTAGGTCCGGCGGGCGTTGCTTAATGTAGACGTTCATAAGTCGAGATGGCCAGACGGTATACCAGCAGTGGTGCTTAAGCAGTGTGCTCCTGAGTTATGTCCTGTACTCACGCGCCTCTTCGCGCTTTTCTACCACACTAAGCAATTTCCGTCTTTAAGGAAGACGGCAAATGTGCACCCGGTACCCAAAACGGGTATCGCTATTACCTCCCTCCTCTCCAAGGTTATGGAGCGAGTGATCACAGCTTCCAAGATACCTAGAAGAACACGACCTGGTCAGTGACAGTCAATATGGCTTTCGCTACGGTCGCTGAACTGGTAACCTTCTAGCGTATCTCACACATCAAGCGCATTAGCCATTGAGAGTCAGAGGGGGGCATTGGCATGTAGCTTTAAACATAGCGAAGGCGTAAGATCGGGTCTGGCCCTCGGGTCTTCTATTGAAGTTGCCATCTTACGGAGTGCCCGAGAATTTGTGCAAATAGGTGGCTAGCCTTTTGTCCAACAGACGCATAGGAGCCGAAGTTGACGGTAGTTGCTCTGATAGGATGGACATTAATGCTGGCAAGGCTCTGCGCTGTCTCTTACGCTGTTTCTACTGCATATCAATGACATGTTGGACATCAACAATATGCATTGCTATACAGATGACAGTACTGTAGACACTTATTACACGGGTCGTGCAAACATCCCTCGTTCCGTTGTGGAGGAAAACCGCGGAGAACTTGTATCTTAAATCGAGACCACACTGTCCAAGGCCGCAAACTGGGGACGGGAAAACTTGGTCCGATTCAACCCTACAAAGACACAAGACTGCGCGCTCACCGCTAAGAAAACCCCATTTACTGTGGTTCCAGAGCATTGTGATCCTTGGTGTTGACCTCTCCAGCGATGTTCAGTTCTGAGATCATTTGCAAGACAAGTTGAAGCTGGCATCCAAAAACTAGGTGTACTCAAGAGAGCGAGGCAGTACTTCACGCCGGGGCAGAGGTTGCTGCTTTACAAGTCGCATATTCGGCCTCATATGGAGTACTGCTGCTGCCATCTCTGGGTGAGTTCACCTGGATACCAGCTTGACCCTTTTGAATCTGTTCAACGACCGGCTGTGAGGATTGTTGACGATCCCAAATCACTTGCCGTATCGACCCCTTAAGTCTGAGGAGAAACTTTGCCTCTCTGTGTGTGTTCTACCGCTTGTACAATGGGATTTGTTTTGATGAATTGTATGAAATGATGCCCACGGCTATCTTCTACCATCACACAGCTCGCCATCGGCAGGGAATTCATTCTCACACTTAAGAACCGAATTGGTCGCGTACGGTGCGGTTTCAGAGAAACTTCCTCCCACGAATGCTTGGGTTGTGGAATGAGTCCCCTACTAAGATTTTCTCTAAGGGCTACAGTATGGGGTTATTCAAGAAAGAAGTTATTAGAGTTTTGAAGGGTCGGCAACTTAGTGGTATAAAAATAATAATTAAGCTGTAATAGTAAATGTAGTAGATTATGCAGCTTCTAACTAGTTGTATCTACAGTTAAAGCTTTTTACTCGGATGATTTATCTCGTTCATCTTTTGAGCTAAATAGTGTCAGGGTTCTCATGACCAACCCAGGAGCTGGTTGTCCAAACTTTAGCCATATCAACTTATCTTTACATCTCACACAGATTGGCACTCAACGTATGACAGAACCCTCAGATACTCTAATGAGCTAAATTCTATATTCATGATTGTATACACTTTCAAGACTGCTGTAGATAAACTCATGATATTTTTATATAATTGACGTGATTTTTTATTAACTTATCTTGAGAAGGAAGTTATTATAATGTTAAATATATCTTTTTTTGCCCCTCATATATCACAAGAACCAATAAACCAATTTGTGTTGTGACCATATCAATCGATATGCCACGTCATGACTTAGATCTGAAAAGAGTTTGAGCAAAATCAGTCCAGCTGTTTGTTTTTTACCGCCATAAAAACAAAGTTGCTCGTGCGATACTTGCTACTAAACTATTTTTTTTTATTGATAGTGCCGTTAAAAATGTTAGTGCTGAGAGACGAAAATGCAAAGCCGAATCGCATTGCGGTAAATACTGCTCTTAAACCTTAATGAATTATAACATAAAATCCCGCAGAAATCTGTGCTTTGAAAATAGCGTTGGATTCCCTAAACGGCTTTGTAAACAAGAATGTTAATTATTTATTTATAGACGTAACACAACGTTCTGCAAAGCGCCTTTCGAAGCAAATTCTATGTGGTTGAATACAAAATTTACATGCTAGTTTGTCCCTACTTTTTGCTGATAACAGACAATTTTTTTTTATACTACTAAGGTGGCAAACAAGCTAACAGCCCGCCTAATGGTAAGCGGTAATAATAGGTAAGTAATAGTAGGTACTCACCTAATAAATTTTACTTTTTTGGTAAGTATTTCTTTCACTGCTTCTAATGATGCAAAAAAAAAATTCTTTGAATTTCTTATAGATTTGACTTAAATTAAATAATTAATTTAACCGGCCAAGTGCGAGTTGGAGTCGCGCACCGAGAATTACATACCTACCACCATTTACGAAATTTACAAACACAACCAAAAAAAAGTGTGCCACTAAGCGGTCACCCATCCAAGTACTGACCAAGCCCGATATTGCCTAGCTTTGAATATTGTTTGCAACAAACAAATTAAAATAGGCCAATTTTTATTATTTGTGGTTATGCTTTAAAGTTCACATTATTTTTCACTGCATTTATATGTATTATAAGTATAATTACTGTTTTTACGATAGAGCAAACAACTATAATGTGTTTCTTGTATGGGAACTCCTCATAAATTTTAACTTTTTATTATTTGTTAGATAATCCCCCATTATAACACATATTCTGTGAATAATTCAGGGTTCTACCTATTTCGGTCTAAAAGATAGAGTATTTTAATGGTTGGAACAGACAGACAGCGTAGGCGTAGTAATAGGGCTCCATTGCCACCCTCTTGGTACGGAACCCTAAAAATGGGTTATAATTCAAACGTTGTTAAACATAATTAATATTTTAATAATATTAAAAGGTCCCTATTCACTTCTTATTAGATTGTTTTGACACTCAAATCTTATAAGTTTTAGGTTATTAACACCTTTGTTAGGACATAATCACAATTTTATCTGAAACCCTTACGAAGCATTTTTTATAGCAGTGAGATAAGAGTTATGTATTTTTTTATACCACCAAAGTGGCAAAAACCCAACCAGCAAAGAAGTCTTAGAATGCGCACCTTTTAAGAATGGAAGACTTATATCGCTTTAACAATTGTTTTAGAACATGGCAAAGCTCTCTAGGCTCTTAGATTTATTACATAGACTTATTATTTTATATAATTATTTTGTTAGACTATTATAAGCCACAACTCTCACAATAACATTTACTAAAACTAACCACACTTAAAAAAAACTGTGATCTTATATCCACATTTTCTACGCTTGTTTGATTTTATAATAGGCTTACTAAATGCTATTGTAAAATTGGTACACTTATGTTTTACTAGCGTAGGAGCGGTGAACTTGTGTCTCAAATCGAGACCACACTGTCAAAGGTCTCTGACTGGGGAAGTGTAAACTTGGTCCTATTCAACCCTATAAAGACACAAATCTGCGCGTTCACCGCTAAGAAAACCCCATTCACTGTAGTCCCACAATTCCATAACACTCCCCTCTCCATCTCCAAGAGCATTGAGATCCTTGGTGTTGACAGCGATGTTCTGTTCCAAGATCATTTACAAGATAAGGTGAAGCTGGCGTCCAAAAAACTAGGTGTACTCAACAGAGCGAGGCAGTACTTTACGTCAGGGCAGAGGTTGCTGCTTTACAAGTCGCATAT
Organism: Apoda limacodes; assembly: GCA_946406115.1. Taxonomy (NCBI): domain Eukaryota; kingdom Metazoa; phylum Arthropoda; class Insecta; order Lepidoptera; family Limacodidae; genus Apoda; species Apoda limacodes. The sequence goes on from OX291541.1 coordinate 17,228,795, forward strand.
TCGGCCCCATATGGAGTACTGCTGCCATCTCTGGGCAGGTGCACCCGGATACCAACTTGGACCTTTTGACTCGGTTCAACGACGGGCTGTGAGAATTGTCGACGATCCCAAACTCACTTGCCGTAACGAACCCTTTAGTCTGAGGAGAGACTTTGCCTCACTGTGTGTGTTCTACGGTTGTGGGATGAGCTCCCTGCCAAGGTATGGGGTTCTTCAAGAAAGAAGTTATTGGATTTTTGAAGGGTCGGCAACGCGTGAGTGATACTTATGGTGTTGCTAGCGTCCATAGGCCACGGTGACCGCTTACCATCAGGTGGACCGTGTGCTTATTTGAAAACCTTAGTGGTATAAAAAAAACCTGTAGTAGCAGATGGAAGGTTTAGAGTGAAATTGCGCGAAACCCTAATTTTATTTTAACATGGCGTGAATCTAGCCAAAAACTGACATAAGACAAACAATAACTGATATAAAACTAACCTTTTTAAAGTTTTTGCGTACTGTTGAGTCCCGGTAGGTGGCGCTGCAGTTGGTGTGTTACTGATCTCCTAAACGGCAGGGATGATTTTAATGATATTTTTGTGTACGTTCGAATGGGCCCCTGCATGGTTTGGAAACACAATTGGACCGGGTAGGTGGCGCTGCATTCGGTGTGTCACTGATCTTCTCCTAAACGGTAAAAATTAAATTTACGACAATGATTTCAACATACGCTGTATTGAATTCGACTCCATTATTATCATATCCCACAACTTTAGTCATTGTGAAATGTGTAGCTTGCAAACGACACATTACATAGAACGTAAAAAATGCATCGAAAGAGCTAGATTAAAACCAAAAGGATTTACAAAAAAGGCTTCCCGCCAATACTTCCACCATAGAAGATTTAGAAGAAAATAAATTCATAAATAATTTGGGCATAGAGGCCATAGTAAACAGTGAGATATCCAAAAATGATGACTCAACAGTAGATTCGCTGGCGTTGTCGTAGGCGCTGCTTTTTCGGGCAGGACAACGTCTGCCGGGTCCGCTATCCATACTAATATTATAAATGCGAAAGTAACTTTCTCTGACCGTCAGGCCGTCCGTCCGTCTGTATGTCTGTAACCTCTTTACCCTTCAACCGCTGTACCAATTAAGATGAATTTTGTCATGGATATAGTTTAAGTCCCGAGAAAGTACATATGCTACTTGAAAACGTCAAGTGTGAGTCGATTTTTTTTTTCTATAATATTTAATTAATATTTTCTCTATTCAAATTGATACACCGATAACCGAATTAAGGGCGGGTGAACCCGCGGGCAACAGGTAGTATTACTATTATTATAAGTTTTTTACTTACCAAACATAGCGCTATTACGAAGCAAGTAGTAAACGCGGTCGATCTTACGTAATAGTACATTGTTCACCAAGGGGTGAAAGTGACTGATTACCGACGAGGGTGTTGTTTGACCTTTTACACACAAGGTCGGGATCGTCTTTCATCCCGAGTGATACATAGTGCTTTACACTACAAATGCAAGGATAATAAAATATAATTAATTAAAGTTTTAATTCACTTAACAAATATTAATTCTTTTTTATAAACATAGATGGCGCTATACTGAATAATTACAAGCTATGGCTATGTTTTCTGTTGTTTATAAATAGAGAGTTATTTTTTTTTAAAATGAAATTGGTTCGCTAGTATAATCACAGATGGCACTGTACCAAATAAAAAGAAGCTATTATGTTTTTTCGTCAGATTTTAAATAGAAAGTGCTTAATTTTATTATTAATACTGTCTTCCCTCTGCAAACACGACTTTCAGCCCTAATTTAGACTATGCATGAAGGTTCTTTTAAAACATGGGTAAAGAATATAAGCTTGATTAGGCTAGTAAGATCAAGAACGAAGACCAATATTAGCCTTTTCAGTAACACAAGCTACTAGAGTATAATGGGTATTAGCTTATTTAATCTTACAATTGGTTTCGGAATATTACTATAAGTACGAACAAAATTTACCTAGACTTATATAAAAACTTAACACTTAGGCTCGAACTACATGCATCCGGAATATCTCCGTCCGGAAAAAAATGGCTCCGGATTAGCCCGAATCAAATCTGTCGCTCAAAAAAACATTTGAATTTTCCCTACATCGACTACATAGAATCCGTAATCAGTCGATTCTAAATTTTACCTGGAAGCAACCGAAGCATGCTCTTGTTTCTCCAAACGCCCTGTCCGTATATTTTAAGCTGGCCCTCTCGATGCGTTTTTACGTTCTACGTAATGTGTCGTTATAAAGGGACGTCCATAAATTACGTGAGTCATTTAGGGGGGAGGGGTTTGAGCATAGTCTCACGCGGGGGAAGGGGGGTTTCGCCAAATATTATTTAATTTAATTTTTTAGCAAAGAACAGTGCAGAATTGCGAGAAATCTGTTTTAAATATCGCAAAATCCTACACAATAATAATTATCTTAGCTATGCGAACGCGACAAAGTAGCAAGTTATGTTTTTTTAAAAATATCTTAAGCAATCAAGCACAGATTAACGCATTTACACTAACGTACGCATTTTAAAAAATCTGACGTGTGATTAGGGTCCCGATTTTTCCAATCACTTTTCTAATATTATAGAGTTGTTAAAAATTATAGAAAATGACCCTTTAAAAATCTAATAACTTTTTTTTGAAGAACCCCGTATTGCATTACTTAGAGAAAACCTAGGCAGGGAGCCCATTCTGCCACCTAAGCGTTCGCGGGAGGAAGTTCCTCTGAAACCGCATCACATGAAGTACGATGGCTGTTTAGGTTCTAAGGTATGAGGGTGAATTCCCTGCGCATGAGAGTAGAATTGAAGCTGTGGAAATGAGATAATTGAGGAGTGTACGTAAGCGCCTTACTCAAAATGACAGGATAAGATGTAGTATGATACGAGAGATTGCAGAGACACAAAATATGTTGATAGGGGAGAGACACCGTATATCGGATAGTTGTAAATGTATACTTATATGTTTTTATGTAAATTGTTTACTATATAATTTTATTGTTTTTCATTAATCAACATTTCCAATGTTGCACCACCATTTGTTTTAAATTTTTACCCATGGTCGACTGGCAAAAAATGCCCTTTGGCATTAAGTTCACCATTTGTGCAAGTGTGCATTGAATATTGTTAAAACATTTTTTTTTAAATACTTTACTAATTATACCTACACTTTTTTGACATTAATGAACATATAAAAACCAGTCAAGTGCGAGTGGGACTTGAGGGCAAAGGGTTTCTTACCGACTCGCAATACCTGATATTATAGAACAAATTTGATACAGTACTTAGTCAATAATAATCAGGAATCATGCCTTTGTCATAGATTACAAGCATGCGGAGTATATATACACTACATATAAATTATACACTGAGTGTTTACGACCATAGACTACTTTTACGTTTTCCCATAATCTATACTTCTTCGTTTTTTTTAATTGTAGGCTCAGGAGCTTTCGAAAATTAGAAATTATAAATAAAATATGTTTTGAGACCCTAACAACAAGCTGTTTTATTTGACACAGTATCACATGGTACAGTTTGCATAAGTTTTCGTTTATTTATTAATTGCATTCATTTACTTTACACGTTTTTGGTCAAATCAAGGTGATAAACAAGCTTACAGTCCGCCTGATTATTAGTTTTATAAGTGTCGGTGCAACAAATAATAACGAACTGGTAGACGGAGACGAGGGCAAAAAAAACATCACAACAGGGAATAGGGTTTATTTTTTAAATAATACCAAAAATATATATTTTAAATCATAAAAATGTAAAATTAGAATGTATAAGTAATTTTTTTTATATTTTTTTTTATTTTTTATTTTTATGTCATATTTTTATTATAATTTGTTTTTTATTTTAAACAAGGGTATCCGATAACCGGTGCCTTTCACCTAGTGATAAGGATAAGGAAATATATTTTTAGGTGTAAGGCTTGTTAAATTGATGTATAAAACAAGATGCACAAAACAAATATATGAGACAAATCGTATGGAAAGGTCGATAAAGACCTCCTTGAACATATATCGGCATAGTGGAGTGTTCTTAGAGAAGCTGAGGTAAAGAGTACGTAAAAATCGAATCGACTATCATTTTGAAAACTGCACTGGCGGATGTAAATGAAGTGGAAGAAGTGTGCAAGGATCGTAGCAAGTGGAAGTCTGCCGTAACTGACTAATTTTCCGAAAAACTAGTGTGATGTCATTTATGTTTTACTACTAAAGTTTGCCCATGGAACGCTACTGAAGCCTAGTTGACCCCCCAAAATACTAAGGCTGTGACCTTAATATAGAAAAAAAGACTAGAGATAAAATTATTATAGCAAACGTCTCGTGATCTAGGTCACCACCGTCTGACTATGAAAATGTTACACTAATTGTTTTTTGTACCCGTGTGATGTAAAACTTGTTTAATTGGTATATATGGTGAACATTAAATCAATTAGGTACCAAAAAATTATTACATCCATTTGTACCTTTAAAAATAACTCCTAAGTTTAACTTCGAATAAAGTATCTGTCATAAAAATAATTCTCTTATGTAATTTTAACACTCCATAAATCTGAAATAACACTGCCTATGAATAGAAGCTAATCCACCAACTCTTCTTCTATTACTATTCAGTACAATTTACATACATTGAATAACTATTAGCTATGACCAGGATAGCTTCTTTATAGAATCTCTCCTCCTGTTATAGCTTAAATTCAATAATGAACCTTATCTAGGTGCAATAGAGTTTATTTTGCTTGATTTCGGAACAATTAGAATAACAAGCCTTTGGATATTACAGTAATTGAATATTCATATCCTGGCAATGGTCTATCAATCGAAATTTTGTGTGTTATTGCAAGACTGAATTCAGATTTCTATTGCTCAAAGATCTCAGTATTTTCAGCATTTATTTGATAAAGGTCAATAGTAGATAAAGTGTGTTCTATTAATTTCTACTTTCAGGTTCACAATAGTTAAATTATTTTTACCAGTTACATATGAAATTTATCTCAACATGAACTGGTTATTTAATCGCCCTAGTCAAAGTCAAAGACACTATTGAGAGGGTTTTTTCCTTTTTTTCCGTTTTTTACTTTTAAGTTACGGATACCTTAAAAGGAAAAAACGGAACCCTTATAGGATCAATTTGTTGTACGTCCGTCTGTCAAGACCTTATTTCTCAGGAACGCGTGGAGGTATCAAGCTAAAATTTAAATCAAATACTCAGGTCTACTGTTCCTTGGAGTTGTGAAAAAATCAAACTTCTAAGCCAACACACACAAAAGATACATTTCCGCAAATTTTCGAAACTCGCAAGGGAATCATAACCTACAGGGTACTGTCCTTGAACTCAGAATCTTGAAATTTGGTACAAAAATTGCGAAAACCGTAAATTTTTAGTAACATAATATAATCAAAATATTTTTAATAATATACAACAACATATAATAAGTTTGCACGGAACCCTCGTTGCGCGAGCCAGACTCGCACTTAGCCGGTTTTTTTTTATTTAAATTAGGTTTTTACAAACACTTTTGAATCATCAAAGTTATGAAATAATATTTTTTGTTGCCTCCCATCCACCCTCCGGTTCACAAAATGTTGATTTCTACCGAAAAGAATCCGGCAAAAAACTCAATAGGTTACTCTTTCAAAAAAAACATTAAGTAACAACATAATTAGTACATATTATTATAAAAATAAATACAAATACACTCATCAATGTTTAAACTAAAAATTTTATGTCATTCAATTTTATATTATTTCCATTTTAATTTAGTTTACCTATGATACAATATACATGCTTAAACCCTGCGATAGGTTTTTATGAAGCACTCTAAACGAGATCTAAACTAATGACAGGTTAACATTGTGAAAAAGTACTATTATTGCGGTCAAGCGTGCTTTACCATAAGGTGAAAATCATTTACAGCCTTCGCACGAATGATTGGTTATAAATAAACTCGCCAGCACTTTAGACAGTAACTTCGCTGATAAGTTGTAGTAAAATTACATTGCAAAGTTTACACTGAGAATTTTTCTCGATGTTATCTTAATCGGGTCTCTACTCATAGGTAAAGCACGTGTGTCCTCGAGTTCACCAGTATCATTTCTCGATTCTGACCTCTAGCTATGGTGATCACTATAATGGTGGCCACCCACTATGACTTAAAATAAGTAAGGTACATACGTGTTATTAGCAGAGGAGAGTCGCCGATGCAGGCTGCGCAGCGACATGGCGTACCCCTAGCAGGGCGGACTACCGCTGCCTTTGCCGCGCGGCCGTCGTAGCGACCGCGCGCCGAAGAAGGCACCCTCTTCGTTGCAGGACTGCGAGCGCTGCGAGGCTATCATGCCGGCCGCGCGCCCCAGCGCATGCAACGGCCGCACGCGCGCTCGCCTGCCCCACCCGCGCCCCACCACCTCAATCTTGCCGACCCGAACGATCGCAAGCGCGATCAAACGACCACACGATCGGCGCGCGACTTTTTACCGCATCGACTACGTGTGTGTGGCACCCGCCGTAAAAGGGCTGACACAGAACACTTGGCACTTATGTAAGTTACACTAACTAAACTAATTCTAACTCGTAATTGATTTAAGGCGCTTCGTCGTTTCTTTTGTTTTTATTTCTATTATCTATTACTTTAACTTTGTGACTTTTTCGTATCTGAAACAAAAAGAATATCAATATTAAAAAAAAAACTATTTTTATGGTGGCAAATAAGCTAGCGGTCCGCCTGATGGAAGCGGTCACCGCAACTTCTGCTACGCTTGCAACACCTGGGGTAACACTCGTGCGTTGCCGACCCTTTTAAAATCTATTAACTTCCTTTTTGAAGAACCTCATACATTATTTCTATATCTAGTCCTTAGCAAAAACTTATTCCAAAACCTAAGCGTTTGTGGGAGGGAGTTTCTCTGAAACCGCACTATAAAAAAAAAAATAGCATGTCAGGTCATTCTTATGAAAGGTTGAGTACCAGGTGCCACGCTACTATATGGTTACTTTTGGTCGGGTATATCTTGTTAATTTAAGTCGTATTGTCGTATACTTGTAGATGTAATTATTAAAAGTAATTTAATTTTGTGTTAGTATTCTAATTTGTTTAATAACGTTCTAAAGTGGCGTTTACAATAGTCTGACACCAGCGAACTAAAACTGGCCCCGTTATAATCTAAACGTAATAAATCAAAATTTTTTGTCAACGATAAAAACGATATCATTGAGATAACAGTTAAAAGTCACGCACACAATAACTTTGGTACTTTTTATCCACTGAAGACAATTAAAATCCTACGCTTCTATGAAGCAACAAAACGGCACGGTCAGGGGGAAGTGCGCTCCAGTTAATCCTCGAAGACATTGCCTACACCTCGGTATACATATCAAGTGGCTCGGAGGGATTTTTTGCATTATCCCGAGCGCTGCTATTTAAAAATAGGTCAAATGTACATAAACTGAAAGGAGTTGTGAAATAAAACTGGTATTTTATTGAAAAATAAACAAAAGCGTTAAAATTTAATGACGATTATTTTAAGAAGCAGTAAACATAATAAATTTCGTTATGCATAGTTTTATTTATTATTGAGTGTTGTGTCAATGATGACAGGTAAAATAAACCCTAAATTAAAGGAACAAGTTTACTTACCTCAATTGTATTCTTATAGGTACGTATCTTTATGGAGCACGTCTGTCTGTGCTATGTCTTCTAAGGAGCCCTAAACTGCAATGATTTAATGAATCTGAGGAGACATGAAGATAGGGACAAGATGTAACTTAAAATTAAAATATAAACAAAATTGCATGACCTTAAGTATGATCCTTCTTTGATTGGCACTTGCACATACACTGTTTATAATGTATATTACAACGCAATACCAAGCTTGTCTATAAGCGAAATCACAACAAACATAACATATATTTTTACAAAGGTTATTTTGGTCGAGTAATGACAACCATAGTGTGTTGCCAGACACACAAAACAGGTTGCGTTCGGAACCTAGGCGCGGCCCCGATAGCAACGGTACAAAACATTGAGTTGCACAAAACTTTTAGAGTGAGGTATCCATTAACATAAAGAACTGGGCAGCGCATTTCCTAGCCAGCCTAAAGTGTGACAGAGACGAAGCGAACGGGTGGTGTCTTATCTATGAGAAAAGATACCACAAGTTAACTTTGTCTATCTAACTAGGGAGCCTATTACGCAGTCCATAGGACAGATTACAGAACTCGAAGACTATGATATACTCTAATAATAAAGAATATCTGATCTGATAAACAATTTAAATTAAATAAAAAAAATTGAAATAACCGAACGAATTTGAAAGTGGCAACTTTTGCAAAGAGCTTTTTAATTTTTCAACAAGTGTTGGAAACAGTTTGCGGAGATTAGCGATCATGTTCGTTGAATTTTTCATTAAAAGTTGATCGGTAACGTTGAGAACAAACCCTTCCTGCCAGTCATGTTTTGGCGAGAGAACGCCCTGCAATTGACGTTCCGTAAAGAAACGCCCCAATTTCTAATGAATTATTTTTTTCATTAAACATTATCAACAGTTACAAGAATAACTTACAGAATTAAACATTCATCTACATGTTTTATCAGTTGACACGACTTCAAGGCGAATAAAACATTTAGATGAATGTTTTGCCATATAATTCTGCTTTAGGGGCTTATTTACTTTTACTCTTTAGCGAATTTGAAGTCGGGTTAATATTTTTTTATGAAAATCGTTTTCAGTTGCTTTCTGTTAAGCAATTATCTAACATTTTTTCTTCAAAACCCTGAAACCGCTTGACGAACTGAATTACTACCTTCTTGTTACCAGTAGGGAAGTTAATTGTTTAGACGCTCTCTTGGTACTTCATCATCAGCTCCACTTCATCATACGCATTATGATAAGCATAAACTCTTGAAATATATATTAGTATTGAGTAGTTCCAGTGGCCATGTGTGGTGTGGCGCACGAGTACGTACGTGTTTGTCAAGTATGGAATAACATATTTGGATAGAGTTGTGTACTTGATGGCTTGGTTCCTGCATGGCTGATTGGTAACAGGTGTACATCCAGGTGTTTCTTTTCACTTCTCCCCTTAGGCTAGTTTCCGAAGTGATTGTTGTTTAAATGCATTTGGTGCCAGGCTGTTGTGTGAGAGCTGGGCCACATTCGGGTGAGCGGTGTCTGTTTGATATTGCATATATGTATACATATTGCATCAGATAGGACCCATCTAAGTTAATTTACGTAAAGTTTTATTTTATGTATCTATTATATGTATTTGTATATTTATGTATATGTCTGTTTGTGTATATATAAATAGGTGTATGTATGTGTTTTTATTATATCTTTAGTATATTTATGAATACCTATTTATGTATTTATTGATTTACATGTTTGTAAAATGTAAATATATACGTCTGCTTATAATGATATGTGAATAAATTTACCTACCAACGTATCACATGGTGCCCCTCTATGCAATCTGAAAAACAATAGGCAATTGAAATATTACCTGAACTTCGATTTTTTTTTAATGAAACTATTTACATTGTTAATCTTGTTTATTAAGTGTTTCAATACAAAACATGTTATTAGTTGATTAAATATAATACTATGTTTCGTTTGTGATTTTACCTACTGGACGCCCGAATAAAAATATTTTGAATTTTGAATTTTTTGAAGTTCTACCAAACGGTGCTTTTCTAAAGCAAATGGACCGGCTACTTTTGAAAAATAGCCAAATCGAAATAAGTCTATACCTTTAATATTTAAAGAGTTACCTCGATTTCCTCATGATATCATTATCAGATCCTGACCTGATAAGAATGGGACCATCTGAAAAGTATACCTACTTAAACGAAAAAAGAATCGGTCCAGCCGTCTTCAAGTAATCGAATAATTATAGAAAGCCAAGCTGGTATCCTAATGCACCCGACCAGAGATAGCAGCAGTACTCCATATGGGGCCCGACTTTTAAACAATTTTGCATAATGAAATTAGTTTTTTTAGGTATTGTACCTACACAATATGTTTTTCTTTTCTCGATCGAATTTAAAAAGTATAAATTTCGATACTTATTCTTGTTTTATTTGAAATCAATAAAGTTGGTGTTATAAAAGTAACCTATGTCTTTTACAGACACGCTTCGATTTTTTTCTTATATTTTTTATAGGAATTGAAAAATCACAAAAAAATCTTTAACCAGCGAAAACTGTAACGTCCTGCCAGTTCCACTAGTGGATAACATAAATCATAAATTTCCAGTAAGAGAGGTAATAGACAAACCTGCTCTTAATCAAAGAAAAGCGCTTTGGGTTATGCAAAAAGAATTTTATAAGTTTACTAAAGTCAAAAAATTTTTTATTCAAAGTGAGTCACAAAAATTAAAAGTATTAAAATACTTTCACTACATTAATGACGCCTCATTAAATTCAACTTCATAAAACAAAGCTTTTAATGCTGCCTGCCTATATAGGTTAATGAAAACGGACATTCCGTTCTCGTTAAAAGTCTTAGCAAAGTATGTTTAAGCGCAATGGCCCTGGAAGGAAATATTATATTCTCAAAGTATTGTATTAAAATTGTTTGAGCAAACTATGTATGCAAATATGATGTATTGTTATTCTCAGAGCCTGTTCGCTATTTCCATGAATACAAATATTTTGCCGCGCCTCCGATAAAAGGTATTTTCTGCATCCAGATTTGCATAGTTTTAAATGTAAATAAGTTTTTCAATAACAGTTTCGTATTTATAAAAGTATGAACTGTTGTTCGTTATGGATTGGCAGATAAATAAATGCCTATACTAACACTAGTCACTATGCTCTACGGTATCGACTAAGTGATTTTTGCCGGGATAAAAGTATTTTATGGCCTTCTACATCCTTTCAGCAATTACTGTGCCACCTCATATGAGTCATTCGTTGCGACGCCAACGTGAATGAATAGTGCCTAAGGGTTTCTAAATCTATTCCCATGGGCAATCTCTATCAGGATAAAATAGTCCTTCGTTTGTTTCCGTCCTTTCAGCTATATTACCAAAAATAAGATCAGGATTCGCTTCGTTGGGATGCCCGGCATCACTCGCGAAGAAACCTATTTCCGTGAAAACTATTGATCGAAATCTTCGTTCCCTCAAAAATCTTTGTGCCAAAAATCAACACACTAAACTTAAGGAAAACTCTGTTCTGTTTATATGTCAATTGAATTTCGAAAAATATTGTATAGTAGATATTTTGAATTTGTTTTTATATCGATTTCCGGTAATAATGAATTGTAATAACAATAAGATGTTGATTTATTTCTTAAATGCCGTGGGAGGTCCCTGCTAACAGGATGATACATGTTTTACTACGAAGAGGCGTCATCTTTAGAAATTTTTTCAATTAAAATTATTTATTTAAGCTCTGTGACAAGCAAATACAGCTACTTACAATGCCAATATGGATTGTGATAACAAAAGATAACTTATTGTTTGGTGTCCTTTATTTTGAACTTAAGCTTTAAAATTAAGACGACAGATTATTTCTTCAATGCACTTCCGAGGAGGTCTGTTAACAATTAGACACATGTTATCTATAGAAATATTTTCTATTAAAAATATTTATTTAAGCTCTTCGTCATGCAAACATTCCGATACCAGGTACTTACAATGCCAATATGAATTGAGTGATAACAATAGATGGCTTATTGTTTAGTTTTTTTGTTTTCCGACATTGATTCATATCGTGTGAGGTCTCTGTCATATCCTGTTAGAACACGCAAAGACATGTAGGCTATAACCATATATATATAAGGAACCACAGTAAAATTCACACTGCAGTCTTATTCGTGAGTTTCAAAGTTATACCTACAGTGTTTTGTGTTCATATTCCATCAAATGGAGGTAAGTTTAATTACTTAATTTTCTCGATAGTGTATGTTTTATTGTTTTTTCATAATGTATGTGTGTAATTGTTTTATTATTGTCCTGTTTGGTCAAGTGGTTAGTGCAGCTAACTGCGGAGCCAAGGGTCACGGGCTCGAATCCCACAAGGAGCAGGTGTTTTTTGTGATGATTAAACATTTGTTACCGAATCATGGATGTTGTTTATATGTAGTCTATGTACTGATATTCTATGGTTGTTGTTTCTGGTTACCATAACACAAGTTTAATACTTAGCTTTGGGTCGGAACCACCTATGTGTTACGTACTATATATATTATTTTATAACGGTATACGTTTATGTATATTATTTTATAACGGTATTACATAATTAGCGTCTAACCAATAGTTAAAGTACTGAGTTCCAATATTATTATTTTTTTTTTTCTCTTATGTGCTTGTAACAGCAATTAATGTGTGTTAGTATATTATTCAATCGAATCAAATAGTGAAGTTTGTTTGTTTATTGTTCTTTAACCCAGCAATAGAGATTATTAGCACTATAAGGAAATTTTATTAATACAATTTTATTAATTTCATTTTTATTTACTTATTGTTTTATAATTTTTATTGTTCCAGCCTTTATCCCCGGAAAATTATACGTTAAAAAATTATTACTTTCCTTTGGATATGAGTCAAGAAGAAACAAAAGACTGTACTATTCAAAAAAATTTGAAAAGCACAACAAAGCGGAATATCAAAAGTATTGACGCATTTTTTGAAAATCCTAAGAAAAGAAAATCTCAAGCAAAGTCTTCGTGTGTCAGTCAAGGCAATGAAAATGGAATCTCTTATATTTCTACCAATAATGACGACACAACGTCTGCAAGTCACCTATTAAAAATTGAAATATATAATATGAAAAAGATAAAGGACATACCAGCTGAAGAGCATTGGAAATACGCAGACTTAAAAGTTAAATATTATACACAATCACATGACGACCAGCATTATCTAAGTACCCGGGATTCCATATATAATATTACAAAACAAATAGCAATGAACTGTGATTGTAAAAAGTTCTTCATTGAAACTAAAGATAAGCGGGGATATTAATTTCATTCATTCATTTACAACTTCTTAACATTACTTAACAGAGAACGCCAAAGCTTAAAAACAACAATAGATTTCTCACGCCTTCGTCCACAGGTACTTAGGCTACAAGTTATATTTAAGCGATACCTCGTTCACTTTCAATACTCTTATACAAACTAACATCATCATGGACGCTTCAGATTTACAAAACGATTACTTCGACCAACAACTGTATGAACTTTGTATACAGGAAGAAAGAAAACTCATTGATGAATACGATCAATTGCTCTATAAAATATGTCTACACGAAGAAAAGAATCACCAGTGCAACAAACAAGAACAGACATTGTAAGTATTTGGGTTTACTAGCTGTCTTGTCTCGACTTGTTTTATTTGTAACAACTTATTGTATAGCATTGGAGGGGTGGATCATATAAAAGAATGTATTTTGGTTTGAGATTATTGTTACTGTTAGTTTAACAAAATGTGGTCGCTTACTAGTGAGGAAATAATTTTACTCGACGAAGCAATTATTTTAAGTAGATTCCATCGTTATATTAGATTTTGGTTTATAAATGGCAAACTTTCTAAATCAATGATTGAGGATCCAGACTTTAAACCGTATTATACGCCATGTAATACGCATTTAATCAGTGGGGGTGATGAAATTGACGGATTATTACCGGTCATAGCATATTGCACCTCTTGTAAAAATAGTAAATAAACGTGAGATGGTTTTTTTATGTGACTTATTTATAATGTTCTAAATTTCTAATTATATATTTCTGTTTTATTTTTTATAATAATTGTGTTTTTTTTTTCTATTGTTTACAGCCAAGTTGGTGGAAAAAGAAAAATTGCTCTAGATGGAGAAAATGTACTGGAAAAACGACTTCGTACATCAGAACCACAAGCGACTACATCAAGGGGTGGCCCTGAAGCAGTACCATCGACATCATCAGCAGCTGCATCGTCTACTTTTCTTTTAGATGTAAGTTCAAATATTGATAAGATTGAATGCCCCCAATGTAAAGTTTTTATCCACAAAAAACATTTTACTAGTCATTTAAAAAGTAATTCCCATAAAAACAATGTAATAATATGTCATGAAAAGTTTTCAAATGTTCATTTAATTGAAACTGCATTTGGAGCACGCATATTAACCTATAGAATAACCCCAAAACAAACTGTAGCCCAGGTAGAATTCGAGACGCCAGACTCGTTTCTCCAAGGTATTAAAGAAACTTTGTTTCAGTTAATAAGTGATTGCATTAATCAATTAACCGTCATAAAAGTAAATTTTAATTTAAATGCTGATTTTATACAACCAACAAAAGACTTAAAAAATACTTTCGATTTCCAAACTTTTAACTATGTGTATTGTCGTGGAGATGATTTTGAAATAATATTTTCAATGATTATTAATGAGATAACAAATAAGATTTCCAATTTTGAAAAAAAAGATAGCGGCTGGAGCTTACGTGCAATTAAACATATAGATATGAATGTTAATAAATTTAATCCCTTACGTGGTTCATCGTATATAGATTTACCATTAGATATTAAACACAAAAAAGCGGTAATTAATGTGAAAAATTATGACCACCAATGTTTTCAATGGGCTGTGCTTTCAGCCTTATATCCAGTAAATAATAACGCTGATAGAGTCTGTTCATATTTTAGTCACCAAAATAAATTAAATTTTAATAATATTCCATTTCCCGTTAAATTAAAGGATATAAATAAATTTGAAAATTTAAATGATGTAAGTATTAATGTCTTTGGTTTAGAGTACGATGCAAATAATAAAAAAAAAAAATAGTAGGACCGCTTCATTTTACAAAGTGTCGAAAACAAAAACACATTAATCTACTTTTAATTAATACCGGTTCTAATTATCATTATTGTTACATTAAAAATTTATCTAGATTAGTGAGTAAACAAATTTCATCAAAAAATAAAGCTGTTCATATTTGTGACGGGTGCTTGTTAATATTTAGTAATCAAAATGAATTAACTAACCATCAAAGGTTTGATTGTAATCACATTAAAACCGATTTACCTAATTCACTTCCCAAAAAAAAGATGTGGTTTGGTGAACCAATTTTAAATAATATATTGTCATTTGATAAATTTGATAGAAAATTGAAAATTCCATTTGTCATTTATGCTGATTTTGAAGCCCTTTTATTACCAATTCATAGTTGTGATAATGACCCAAACAAATCGTTTAGTAATAATATTCAAAAACATGAAGTATATAGCTTCGGTTATTATATTAAATGTTCGTACGATAATAGTCTGTCTACTTATAGGACCTATACTGGAAAGGACTGTGCTAAGGTTTTTATGCAGTCTCTAGTAGATGATTTAAAACAAATTGCTAAAAAAAACAGTTTCCATAAAAGTTCTCAACCGTTATCGGTCGAGAATGAGAGAAATATATTAGAAAGTAAAACCTGTTACATTTGTGAAAAAGATTTAAATAATGAGTCTGTTATAGATTATGACACACACACGGGTTTATATAGAGGAATAGCTCATTCGATTTGCTCTTCAAATTATAAAGTCCCGCGATTCGTTCCAATTTTTTTGCATAACTTGAGTAATTATGATAGTCACTTTATAGTACATGCGCTGAACAGTGTAGACGGAGCAATAGAAATAATACCTCAAAATAAAGAAAAATACATATCATTTTCAAAGTGCATTCAAATAAATAATTATACTATGAAATTAAGGTTTGTAGATTCTTTCAAATTCATGTCTTGTAGTCTTTCTCAGTTAGCAAAAAATCTTGATACAAATCAATTTCATGAACTTAGTAAAAATTTTTCAAATAACGAAGATTTCATCCGTTTAACACGTAAAGGCATTTATCCCTATGAGTTTATGACATCCTATGAAAAATTACAAAACACGACACTACCAACAAAAGAATTTTTTTTTAGTTCCTTGAATAACGAGCATGTATCTGACGAGGACTATGCACATGCAAATGATGTTTGGAATCATTTTAACTGTAAAAATATGTTAGATTATTCTAATCTGTATTTAAAAACTGATGTATTATTATTAGCTGATGTGTTTGAAAACTTTCGAAATTTATGTCTTGAAACATATGGTCTTGATGCTGCACAGTATTATACTGCACCTGGATTGAGTTGGGATTCCATGTTAAAACATACTCAACAAAAGTTAGAACTTTTAACAGATTTTGATAAACTTGCTTTTATCCAAAAAGGAATAAGAGGTGGGGTTTCTCAATGTAGTAACCGTTATGCAAAAGCTAACAATATTTTTATGGACAATTATAATAGTGACTTACCTTCTTCTTATTTAATTTACCTTGATGCTAATAATCTATATGGTTGGGCTATGTCACAATACCTTCCGACGAGTGAGTTTGAATGGGTTGACATAAATACTAATTTTCAAGTGCCTGATAACTCAGAATATGGTTATATATTGGAAGTAGATTTAGAATATCCAGATCATTTACATGACTTACATTCAGATTTTCCATTTTGTCCTGATCAGATATGTATTGGTAACACAAAAGAAAACAAATTAGTTCTAAATTTAAACAATAAAAATAATTACATAATACATTATCGAAATTTAAAACAATGTTTACAAACTGGACTAAAATTACTAAAAGTGCATAGAATTTTAAAATTTAAACAAAGTGATTGGTTAAAAAAATACATTGATTTAAATACTAACCTGCGTGCATCGGCGGTTTCTGAGTTTCAAAAGGATTTTTATAAATTAATGAATAACTCTGTTTTCGGTAAAACTATGGAAAATATTGAAAAAAGAGTAAATGTAAAGCTGGTGACTCATTGGGAGAATCGCGGAAATGTTCAAGGTGCTCAATCACTGCTAGCAAGACCTGAATTTCATAGTTTATCTATCTTTTCAGAGTCATTAGTTGCTATACAATTAAAAAAGGTAAAAATGTTATATAACAAACCAATTTATTTAGGTTTTTGTATTTTAGATATATCAAAAACGCTAATGTATGAGTTCCATTACGAATATATGAACGTGAAGTTTCAGAATAGGTTAAAACTACTTTACACAGATACAGATAGTTTAGTTTATCAAGTATTTACAAAAAACTTTTATTCCGATATTAAATCAGATGTTGCCATACATTTCGACACCTCAGACTATGAAATTAACAATAAATATGGTATACCTTTGTTAAATAAAAAAAAATTAGGATTATTTAAAGATGAAAATAATGGTAAAATATTTAGAGAGTTTGTAGGACTACGCTCAAAAATGTATGCGATTGACGTGGAAGATAAATTTGTTGCTAAAGCAAAGGGTGTAAACAAAAGCATTGTCAAAAACTTTAAAATTGACAATTACAAAAATTGTTTATTTAATAATACTAATGAAATTTGTAAAATGCTTCGGTTTAAATCTATTAAACATATAATTTTTACTCAAAAATGTAATAAAGTTTCTTTATCTTACAATGATAGCAAAAGGTATATAAAACCAAATTCTACCGATACTCTGGCATGGGGTCATTATAGCTTAAAAAATGTTTAGTTAGAAAATAATGTAAAAACTTTCTGAATTGTTTTTTGTAAAACTTTTTTTTTTATAAATCTAATTAAAAAGTACTGTGTTTCATTAAAAAATAAAGGTGGTGCATTCTTACCTGTAATTTTGGGTGCAGTTCTTAGTTCTTTGCTCAATTCTGTCATATAAGAAAATGGAGAACGCTAAAAAGATGTTATTAATTGAACCTAACGTCTTAGAAAGGCTCAAACGTAGAGAAATTATTCCTGAAGATTCCTTGTCGCGACTAGATAAGGAAATGCGGGATATTCTTAGTAGGAAATTAGAAGACCGTGAGAAGTGGAAGCTCTATTCACAAACATTACAAAGATATTTGTATTTTACTGGTGAAGAAAGACAACCACTAAAATTACCTTTGGTGTCGGATGACAGTGAATTAACAGAAAAATATAAAGAAGAAGAGATTAAAGCTGAACCATTACTTACACAGTCACCATCCAAAGAGAGGGACGTAGTTTACAATAAGCCCTATTCTTATTTTTATTTAATGAGATTAATTCCAAGGACATTTAAAAAAAAAGGTGAACTGCTAATTAAAACGTTGATAGAAAATAATAATAAAGTCAAATGGGATACACAAGGGAAAATCACTATAAATGAGCAGGTTATACCTGGGACCAATATTGTAGATTTGATTAATGATACCTTACGTCAGCTAAAACGTCCAAAACCGAGGGGGTGGGAAGAATTTTCTCAGTTATTAACTGATATAAGTTTACCTTTATATTGTATCGGTAATCCTACAACATTGGAGTATGTTAAGAAACTACATATAGAGAAATTTAAAGAAACTTCTCCCCCTGAAAAACATGCTGCGCCCAGTAGTGAAACACCGAGAACGTCATTAAAAGATATAAAAAGCAAGAAAATTGACTGGGAAAGATGGACACCGTATTAGATATAGACAAAATATATTATGATGTTTCTAATCCAGCTGGTTATAGTAGTATTGATAAGTTAACCCAAGCTATGGATGGAAAGATGAATAAAAAAGAAGTAAAAAAATGGTTACAGGCGCAAGAAACATATACTTTACATAGACCTGTTCAGAGAAAGTTTTCTAGAAATAAATACATTTTATCTAACTATAACGACCTTTGGCAAGTTGATTTAAGCGATATGCGAACCTATAGTCAATATAACGATAATTATAAATATATTATCTGTGTCATTGATGTCTTTAGTAAATATGCTTTTGCAAGATGTATGAAAAAAAAGAATTCAGAAACTACAATACAATGCTTTGAAAGTATATTTACAGAAGCTAACGCAACTCCAAAACATATACAATCTGATAAGGGTAGTGAATTCGTTGCAAAAGATGTTAGAAGGTATTTTAAGAGTAAAAACATAAATTACTACACAACGAATAATCCAGATATTAAAGCAAGTATTGTAGAAAGATTTTAAAGAACTCTTAAGATGAAAATGTGGCGTTATTTCACTCACAAAAATACATATAGATATGTAGATATTTTGCAAGATTTGATGTATTCATATAATCACAGTTACCATTCGAGTATAAAAATGTGTCCATGTGACGTCAATTCTAGTAATATTATGACTGTTTGGTCTAATTTATATGACAGGAAAAATAAAAACCAAAATATATATCCAGAGCTTCCTAAGTTTCAAATTGGTGACCATGTAAGAATAACTAAGCATAAACATATATTTCAAAAAGGCTATGAAACTAATTGGAGTGATGAAGTATTTGTTATATCATCAATTATTCATAGGTCGCCTTATAAAGTTTATACACTTAATGATTTAGAAGGAGAATCAATATCAGGTACATTTTATGCTAAAGAACTACAAAAAGTTTTATACGACCCCACCCTTAAGCACAAAATAGATAAAATCATAAGTTTTAGGTATATTAGAGGCAGAAAAGAAGTGTTGGTCAAGTGGAAAGGTTATCCATCAAAATTCAATACCTGGATTCCAGCATCTAACATTGAATTAATATGAGTCAAGAAAGCTTTTATTTGACTCTGTTAAGTAACAGTTCAATGACCTATTTCCCAAACAATACAACAACAAACTTTTTGACGAAGCTTCCTAAAACAGTTAAATTAGAAGGGGAGTGGCTGGTAGGACTAGTTGAATTTCATTACCCTTTTAGTATTTTAAATGTCAGAGAACATGAAAATGTTC
Organism: Apoda limacodes; assembly: GCA_946406115.1. Classification (NCBI taxonomy): domain Eukaryota; kingdom Metazoa; phylum Arthropoda; class Insecta; order Lepidoptera; family Limacodidae; genus Apoda; species Apoda limacodes. The sequence goes on from OX291541.1 coordinate 17,248,539, forward strand.
TATATCTTAGAAAAAAAATATTGGTCGACAACATTGAAAGTGTTGCAGAATATAAAACCCACATACCCGCTACAACATATGATGACATTGATCAGCTTCTAAATGCCCTTAACAGTAATCCCCTTTTAAAAGATTGTATAAAGTTTCTTTTTGATGAGACATCAAAACTCTTTTCTTTAACACCCCAAAATAAAAACATTTTATCTTTAAGGATGTCACCACAGCTAAGTCTTCAACTTGGTTTTGGACCAAAAACTAATTTAATTGCAAACAACATAGCTAAACGTCCTGTTAATTTGTTTTTAGGATTGCCTTCACAACTTTTTTTGTACTCTGATATTGTGCAACCTCAAATTGTGGGTGATGTAATGACATCACTATTACGAATAGTTCCATTAGACCCAACAAAATATATTTACGGTGGTTATAAAATGAATGTGTTTACACCAGCTCACTATATACCTGTTATGCGTCGTGAGTTTGATACTATAGAAATAGATATAAGGACAAACACAGGTGCAACAATACCATTTCAATTTGGAACTGCGTGTGCTAAACTTCATTTTAAACGAATAAGATGAATTCTCATAATCGTAATCATAGTATTTGCCCATATGAAAGTTATTATTCTCATCAAGCTGGTTCAGGAGTGGGGATCATTTACAAAGGTGTCCCATATCAACGAGGCCATGGAATCGGAAGCTTTTTAGGGGGATTGTTTAGATCTGTACTTCCGTTGCTATCGAGTGGAGCAAAGGCAGTCAGTAAAGAAGCATTGAATATGGGTGTAGGTCTCCTGTCTGATATGATGAATGCACAACCTATGAATGATTCTATTAAATCTCGCATGAAAGATGCAACAAGTAATTTAAAACGGAAAGCAGATAGTAAAATTGATAGCATTATGACTGGATCAGGGTATAAAAACAAGAGACGTAATAAACGATCAGCCATTGCTCTGAAAGCAACGAAAAGAAGAACTACTAAAAAAGTTTTTAACAAGAATAGTTGTGATATTTTTTCTTAAATTAAACAAATAATAATGTCGTTCTTACATAATACTTCATGTGAATGTGCTAAGTCTGAATTAGATTTATTTGCATTACCAACAACACAAACAAGCATAGAGAATGGTCAGTGGATTCATTATAAACCGATTTCATCTTTGAGTGATGAAGGTCCCATAGAATTTCAAGTTCCTGGTACAGGAGAAGACTATATTGACTTATCTAATACATTACTCCAATTAAAAGTTAGAGTTTTAAATCATGATTCAACTGTATTAACTGCAGCGACAAGTGTTGCCCCAGTTAATAACTGGTTACATTCTCTTTTTAATCAAATGGATGTTTATCTAAATCAAAAGCTTGTTTCCCCACCAAACAACACCTATGCCCATCGTTCTTATATTGAAACTTTATTAAATTATGGTCCTGTTGCAAAAAAATCTCATCTTACATGTGGTTTGTGGTATAAAGATACCTCAAACAAAATGGATTCTGCTGATGAAAGCAATGAAGGCTACACCAAGAGACAGCAGTTTACGAAAGATAGCAAGGAAGTTGAATTGATTGGTCATTTACATGGTGATATATTTAATCAAGACAAATTTTTGATAAACGGTGTTGAATTACGTATTAAATTAGTACGTACCAAAGAATCATTTAACTTAATGTCATCTAGTACAGATTTAAAGTTAAAAGTGCAAATCAATGATGCAACACTTTTAATAAGAAGGGCTAGGATAAGTCCTTCTGTGTTATTAGCTCATCAAAAAGTTTTAGCCAACACTACTGCCAAATACCCTATAACGCGTGCGGAAGTCAAGGTTATGACGTTACCTTCAGGAATCCAAGGAAAAACACTTGATAATATTTTTTTAGGTCAAGTTCCCAAAAGATGTATAGTTGGTTTTGTAAATAATTCAGCCTTTAATGGAAGTTTTAATATGAACCCATATAATTTTCAAAACTTTAATTTAAATATGTTTAGCTTATATGTAGATGGCCAACAAATACCTTCTAAAACATTGCAACCTTCATTTGATAGCAGTTTATTTACATCAGCATATCACACTTTATATTCGGGAACTGGTATTCATTTTTTGAATGAAGGTAATGATATATCTAGAGAAGAATTTGCCAATGGATACTGTTTATTAGCCTTTGATTTAACCCCAGATCTTTCATCCAATTCACAATCGCATTGGAATCTAATAAGACATGGAAGTGTTAGATTGGAAGTCCGCTTCGAAAACTCTTTAAAAACTACAGTAAATTGTATTATATATGCAGAATTTGACAACATTATAGAAATTAATAAAAATCGTGATGTAAGTGTAGATTATAATAGTTAAAAAAACATATATATTGTTCTAAAGCTATGATTTTATTCATTCTGAAAATAACTTTTGTAGTTACGAGAGGTGTTATGGATACTTATGAAATACGTAAATTATTAAAAAAAATTAATCCATTAGCAGAATGCAATGTTTTTGCTTCAAATCGCATGCCCGTTTTCATTTCGTATCCATCATATATTGTAAGTAACTTAGATCCTGACACTAAACCAGGATCTCATTGGATTGCTATTCACATAGACAAAAATGGTTTCGGTGAATATTTCGATTCATATGGCCGAAAACCAACTGGATATCATAAAATATTTATGCAAAGGAACGCTAAAAAATATTTTTTTAATGCAAAAATGATACAAAATTATTATACATCAGTTTGTGGTGAATATTGTTTAGTGTATCTATTTATGAGATCTATTGGTATTTCTATGATGGATTTTGTAAACATTTTTTCAAATAACACTCTGTATAATGATCTAATTTTAAGAGCACTTTATAAAGCAATTTTTTTTAAATAAACTTATAGATTTATGAATTTATGTGTTTTATTTGTTGGGAACTTATTAAATAAAAAACGATATTTTTAATTCAACATTTATTTATTTAATAAACAGTGTTTTACATTCTTAAGCTAAACATAATCTTGAGGACTATAGAAAGATGGTGATAAATGTTCTTGTGTGTATGAAATGCACATTTCCTTTTCAAGTCTTTCTTGCTCCAACTGGTCCATCACCGTCAAAATATTAATTTTACGTTCCTCGTATGGTTGTGATATCGGAAGTGAGTAACCACTATTGAGTAACAAATATTTTCTTTCCGCTTCAAAACACATGTTAAGCAAATCCTTGTCGTATTCACGATCTTTGAACACATCCATGGTGTTTGCTGGTGAGAAAATATTGACTAGAAGTCTTTTGCCCGTCTTTAAATACACTGACTCTGACAATGGCTACTTGTTATTGAATGAAGCGTGGGGGTAAATCTATTGTTGTTTTTAAGCTTTGGCGTTCTCTGTTAAGTAATGTTAAGAAGTTGTAAATGAATGAATGAAATTAATATCCCCGCTTATCTTTAGTTTCAATGAAGAACTTTTTACAATCACAGTTCATTGCTATTTGTTTTGTAATATTATATATGGAATCCCGGGTACTTAGATAATGCTGGTCGTCATGTGATTGTGTATAATATTTAACTTTTAAGTCTGCGTATTTCCAATGCTCTTCAGCTGGTATGTCCTTTATCTTTTTCATATTATATATTTCAATTTTTAATAGGTGACTTGCAGACGTTGTGTCGTCATTATTGGTAGAAATATAAGAGATTCCATTTTCATTGCCTTGACTGACACACGAAGACTTTGCTTGAGATTTTCTTTTCTTAGGATTTTCAAAAAATGCGTCAATACTTTTGATATTCCGCTTTGTTGTGCTTTTCAAATTTTTTTGAATAGTACAGTCTTTTGTTTCTTCTTGACTCATATCCAAAGGAAAGTAATAATTTTTTAACGTATAATTTTCCGGGGATAAAGGCTGGAACAATAAAAATTATAAAACAATAAGTTAATAAAAATGAAATTAATAAAATTGTATTAATAAAATTTCCTTATAGTGCTAATAATCTCTATTGCTGGGTTAAAGAACAATAAACAAACAAACTTCACTATTTGATTCGATTGAATAATATACTAACACACATTAATTGCTGTTACAAGCACATAAGAGAAAAAAAAAAATAATAATATTGGAACTCAGTACTTTAACTATTGGTTAGACGCTAATTATGTAATACCGTTATAAAATAATATACATAAACGTATACCGTTATAAAATAATATATATAGTACGTAACACATAGGTGGTTCCGACCCAAAGCTAAGTATTAAACTTGTGTTATGGTAACCAGAAACAACAACCATAGAATATCAGTACATAGACTACATATAAACAACATCCATGATTCGGTAACAAATGTTTAATCATCACAAAAAACACCTGCTCCTTGTGGGATTCGAGCCCGTGACCCTTGGCTCCGCAGTTAGCTGCACTAACCACTTGACCAAACAGGACAATAATAAAACAATTACACACATACATTATGAAAAAACAATAAAACATACACTATCGAGAAAATTAAGTAATTAAACTTACCTCCATTTGATGGAATATGAACACAAAACACTGTAGGTATAACTTTGAAACTCACGAATAAGACTGCAGTGTGAATTTTACTGTGGTTCCTTATATATATATGGTTATAGCCTACATGTCTTTGCGTGTTCTAACAGGATATGACAGAGACCTCACACGATATGAATCAATGTCGGAAAACAAAAAAACTAAACAATAAGCCATCTATTGTTATCACTCAATTCATATTGGCATTGTAAGTACCTGGTATCGGAATGTTTGCATGACGAAGAGCTTAAATAAATATTTTTAATAGAAAATATTTCTATAGATAACATGTGTCTAATTGTTAACAGACCTCCTCGGAAGTGCATTGAAGAAATAATCTGTCGTCTTAATTTTAAAGCTTAAGTTCAAAATAAAGGACACCAAACAATAAGTTATCTTTTGTTATCACAATCCATATTGGCATTGTAAGTAGCTGTATTTGCTTGTCACAGAGCTTAAATAAATAATTTTAATTGAAAAAATTTCTAAAGATGACGCCTCTTCGTAGTAAAACATGTATCATCCTGTTAGCAGGGACCTCCCACGGCATTTAAGAAATAAATCAACATCTTATTGTTATGATAAAAGAAACTGAAAGAACCAAACTAAATAATGAATTATCTATTGTTGTTAAAAACCATTGTTGACACTGCACGCAGAACATTTCATAGAACCGGGAATAAAAATAATGAGACCGCGAATAAAGTTGATCCACACGCGAATTAAAATAATTGGACCGCGAATTAAAATAATGAGATCGCGACTAAAATTGATCCATACGCGAATTAAAATTAATTAGACCGCGAATAAAATTGATCCACACGCGAATTAAAATAATTGGACCGCGAATTAAAATAATTAGACCGCGAATAAAGTTGATTCACATATGATCCGCGAGTGTGTAGAGAGCTTTTTCGCGGGCCCTCACCTCCCTACTACTGACTTAATCTAAAGTTACCTCAAATGTTACTTTTACAACAAAATTACGTCTTGTAAGGTTTTGTAAACTTATGTACGCGAGACATTTATTTCTGCTACAATTCTAGATAAAAATAACTGATTAAAAAAGCTGTTTTAGCACACAAAGTAGGTATCCAAACAATTTGAAGTTACTTGGCGACAAATCTATTTCAGATTGATAAGAGTTAATATGGTAGTTGACGAGGCGAGTACAATTTAAGGAGCTCAATGGAACTACCAAGATTAAGAATCACCGAAAAAAAATATTTTAATACTGGTAAATCTAGTAAAATTTTTAAACCTTGTTATGCCTTTTTAATACGTAAACGAAATGATTTAGAAGATATTTGCATCATTTTAAATTGTTCACAATATTCAGGGTCGTGTTATTTGTGTGTGGATAATATTATTCACGTAGGTCCTCAGCAAGTAACTTTTCAGTTTCCTCATAATAAAGCGTCTTAAGAAATAGGGTTGTAGCTTTTTTGCACTGCTTTTTTTATTTAGTTTATTATACAATATGGCTGATTGTTTAGATGCAAATACAGTTCTACATTTAACATATTGAATTACCTTGGAAGGGTTGCGTTTAGTTAGGATGTTCTGGTCAATAGTCAAATTTTTGTGCCTCTTAAGAATTAACTTTAATGCATATAATTGTCGTACAGTGAGCACGTCAGCAAATTGGTAAAGATCAGTGGTTTTGTATCTTTTATTTTTAAAGAAAATTATTTAGTTAATAGAAAATCTTTTCAATTTCACAAGTTTCGTGCTTGAGAGGTTGAGTAAGATTCTGTTCGCACAGGTTAGGTTAGGTTTGAATGTAATTTAATGTTATTCGTCTATTCGATCACGTTATTCCTGTCTGGAAGTTTCAATACTATTAATAGATTTTAACTTCGGTACCTGTATGGACACTTAAACAATAAGTTGTTTTTGTGTATCTAATTAAACAAACCTATTCATATTCTTTTTTCATAAAGAAACATCATACATGTAACGTAGGTAGATTAATCGACAAAATTAAAAACGCGGAAACTAGGTATAGGTAATTTTTTTTACGATTTAGTTTTCGTATTCGTCCAACTTAAGAAGTCTGTAAAAATTACAAGATAAAGAAAAAAAGTAGTTGCATCAAAACAAATCCACTTTTAAGCAAAATATCTAAACAAATATATAACTGCGGTTTACCCAGCATCTTCTAAAAAGATCTCGAAGAAACGAGGCATGCAAACATTGAATAGGGAGCAAAAGCAATTTCTAGGAGTGCAATGCTAGTGAGGCGTGAAGGGAACTCGCTACGATCGACAACCTACCGCGTAGTCGTCGCCGGTCGCCGGCATCGAATCGAGTTTCTCGCGCACAATGCCTCGAATTTAGGACGAATACCGCGAAAATAGACTTAGCAGAAAATCGATAGGGAGGTACTGCCCGCGTAAGGCGATTTCTTCAAAATTGTGTCAAGTTTTATTACTTTCGCTCGTATTTGACGCTCGTCGAGTTTGGTTTACGTGTCTTTTAAACTTGTTAAATTAAGCATGCTCCTTTCAGTGATGAAAAGTCATATAACATTTTAAATTTAAACGTTTTCAGTATAACGTATACAAACGACTTGGGATTTATGAATTTTATATTCACCTTTTTTTACAAACTTTTTTATTTGTCTAAAACTTATCAGGTTCAAACTATGTGATAAAGCTTCAAATATTCATTTCATTTAATTATTGAAGTGAAAACTTCTTTAGCGGCGTTGTGTACTTTTTTTGGTATGGGTAAAAAATGATAAAGTCGCGTCAGGTCACGTGTCCTGATCGTGAAAATTCGTAAGGTAGACAGCTGGCGCGGCGTGGGAGAGGGTGTATCCCCTTCTCTTTCGATGTGGCGAAAATGTATGCCTGCGCCTGCTGTTTCGTTTAGGCGGCGCAGGGCGCTTGCGCGAATGGTCGTGTGTGTTTATGTTACAGCGTGCTACGCGCATCCATGGATGGTGACAGCTGATGGCTCGACTGTCTGTGTAGTGGCCATACTGCTGTGTATTCGTAAAATTCGCGTATATAAAGTGTTTAAAATATGGAAATTTTACAAAGTGCATCTTTGTCTTTGTAAAATACGGAAACCGTAATGCCACGCCTATTATAATTTTTATTTTTAGTATTTGCGATTATGAGTAGTACAGGGAGGTTGGATATGGAATTTTAATTCTATGACAGATTACGATGTCAAATATACTACGTCAAAAAAGTAAATAAACAAACATTATTATTTCTTGATAATGTCAAAGACATGTCTTGTGATATATTTGAGTGTTAAGCGCGAATCGTGTGTAAAGGTTTTCACTTCTGCCGGCACTCCCGGAGTGCAACTCGTTTTTTTTTATTATTCCATCCATCCATCTGGGCCAACTAATCGGCGTCGTGTGTGACATTATATGTCGGCAGACTTGGATGGATTGTGAAAATTTTATGCATCGACCCGTAGAGGCAGCTCTGCTTTAGCTCAGAAGATCCTGATGTCCTCATTGGTATGGAATGTTTTATTCCTAACCCGCGAGTAGCTGCCGGCGTCAAAAAATGACCGTGGTTAAGGTCTTGCAGAGAAGCTAAAATACTAAAGAAAACTGCGTATGAGGCTTGGACCTCGGCTCGCAATAATAAGGATCCGAATATTTTTGAGACAAAACGCAAATTAAATGCTGCCTCGAGGTTCAGTAAGAAAGCAACTACCAGAGCTAAATTTCAATTCATCGGCAAAATAGGTGGGCGACTTGCGAGCTATCCTTCTGGAAGTCTTGCTTTCTGGTCGCTTGCTAAAGCTGCAGAAGGAAACTTTTGCCAGTCTTCGTTACCACCACTGCGAAAGCCCGATGGTGACTTGGCCCTTAGTGCAAAAGAGAAAGCCGATCTACTGTGCAGTCTCTTTGCCTCTAACTCGAATATGAACGACGAAGGCACTGTACCACCTACTTTACCGTGGTACGGTAAGACTATGCCGGAAATCTCCATAACACAGCGGGAGGTACGGCGGGCGTTGCTTTCTCTAGACGTTCAAAGTCGAGTGGGCCAGACGGTATACCGTGCAGCAGTGGTCCCTAAACAGTGTGCTTCTGAGTTGTCTTTTCGCTTTCCTACCACACTAGGCAGTTTCCGTCTTCATGGAAGACTGCGAATTTGTTCCCGGTGCCCAAAAAGGGTGAAAGATCAGATCCATCGAATTAAAGGCCTATCGCTATTACCTCTCTCTCCTCCAAGGTGATGGAGCGAGTGATCAACACACAGCTTCTAAGATACCTAGAAGAACACGACCTGGTCAGTGACCGTCAACATGGCCTTCGCCACGGTCGCTCGACTGGTGACGTTCTAGTGTATCTCAAACACCGATGAGCACTTGCCATTGAGAGTCAGGGAGCGTCATTGGCATGTAGCCTGGACATAGCAAAGGCGTTCGATCGGGTCTGGCAATGGTATCTTCTATCGAAGTTGCTATCAAACCAGTGCCAATAGGTTTGTGCAAATGGGTGGCTAGCTCTAGCATAGTTGACGGTAGATGCTCTGATAGCATGGTTAATGCTGCTGTCCCGCGAGGCTCTGTGCTGTTTCTACTGCATATCGATGACATTTTGGACATTAACAATAAAATGGCTATGCAGATGACAGTACTGTAGAGGCTTTTTATACGGGTCGTGCAAACATCCCTCGTTGAGGAAAAGCGCGGAGGTCTCTGACTGGGGACGGGAAATCTTGGTCCGATTCAACCCTAAAAAGACACAAGTCTGTGCGTTCAGTGATAAAAAAAAACCCATTTACTGTGGTCCCACAATTCGAGACTCCCCTCTCCGTCTCCAAGAGTTTTGGGATCCTTGGTGTATACATCTCTAGCGATGTTCAGTTCCGAGATCATTTGCAAGACAAGGTGAAGATGGCGCCCAAAACACTTGGTGTACACAACAGAGCGAACCAGTACTTCACGTCGGGGTAAAGGTTTCTGCTTTACAATTAGCAAGTTCGGCCCCATATGGAGTACTGCTGCAATCCCTGGGTGGGTGCACCCGTAAACCAGCTTGGCCCTTTCGACTCGGTTCAACGACGGGCTGTGAGAATTGTCGACGATCCCAAATCACTTGTCGTACCGAGCCCTTAAGTCTGAGGAGAGAATGTGCCTCCTTATGTGTGTTTTACTGCTTGTACAATGGGATGTATTCTGAGGAATTGTTCGAAATGATGTCCACGGCTACTATCTACCATCGCACCGCTCTCATCGCCAGGGAATTACGTATATTACATACAGATAGCCTACTGGGCTCTTATAAATATTATTTATGAGTTTTTTTTAAAGAACCCAAGGAATTCAAAGACTAAATCAGAATGTCTAAGACTTTTTAATATGTTTAAGATTTAGAAGAATTGTTATTGACATGTAACATAAAACATTGTCCGAACAACACACACTTGGACTTTTTGCTAAAAAGAGCTGGTAAGAAGATCTAATTAAAGTAATAATACAATATATACAAAGTTATATAACAAGTATACAATCTGTATTGAAACACTGAATAATATAAATAAGTTAGTAAACTACTAAAAACAAAGTCAAACACATGTTAATTATTATTTTTTGTTTTTACGTAGCATAGGGGGCGCACCATGTGAAGCGTAAAATATCGTCATGGCTTGAAGTCCAATGCGAATAATTTGCAATACAGATGGTACAGCACGGACGCGAAGCACGAAGATTTTCGTACATTGACCTTTTAGCCTGTGTTCTGGCCACTGATAGTAGTAATTTGTGATGACAGCGGTCTACGCATCTGTGCGAACGCGACGGCAAATAATTATGCGCGCGCAACAGAGACAAGTAGTGACCGGTCATTGAACGAAATTTTTCCTGCTTCGCGTCCGTGCTATAGAAAATATTTTATTGGCATCCGACTGCTAGAGGTAAAAGCACTTTCCCTTCTCTCCTCCCGACACTAGAACCGTGACGGACTGGGATAAATTTGGGCAATTGCTCGAAAATCCCAGCTCGCCACATCTAGACCGCGTTCTCAACGTAATCTCTTCCGCGACCGACCTAAACGTAGCTATCGACTCACTCACTAGTCACCTGACCGCCACCGTTGGCGAGTGCTCACGACAGGTGCCGGTTGGTGATTATCACCACCTAATCCTGCCTCAGCACATCAGGTCGCTAATGACTGAGCGTAACACAGCCCGCCGAAGGCGCGATCGCGCTCTTTCTACCGAAAACAAAGCTCGCTTCAACGACTTACACCGCCGTGTAAGAACCGCTGTAGCTGAGCTTCGCGCCCAACGTTTCGGTGATCTTATGGAGAACATTTCTCCTTCTCACCAAGCTTATTGGCACTTAGCCAGAGCTCTAAAATCCGAAACCGCCAACTCTCTCCCTCCGTTAGCTCGTCCCAACAACGTTCCCGCGTTCAATGACGACGAAAAAGCGGATTGCCTAGCATCTAGCCTCCAAGCCCAATGTGCCTTAAGCACACACACACAGCCCTTCGATCCCGACCACGTGCGCGAGGTAGACGGCGAAGTGGAGCGCAGAACTTCTCTGCCTCCACAAGACCCCCTCCCCCTGTCACTGTCGACGAAGTCGTACAGGTCATCAAAGACCTACGCCCCCGTAAAGCCCCCGGTGCTGACGGTATCTCTAACGTTATCCTAAAACGCCTCACTCTTCCCCTTATCTGCCTCCTAGTAGCGATCTTTAACGCTGCTATGGAACATTGCATCTTTCCTTCTCAATGGAAAGATGCAATTGTTATAGGCATCCATAAGCCAGGCAAAGCTCGTACCGAGCCGTCCTCCTATCGCCCCATAAGTTTACTAAATGCCTTGGTAAACTCTATGAACGCCTCCTCCTCGCTCGCCTACGGAACGCTATAGTCTCCAGAGGCATTTTAATAGACGAGCAGTTCGGCTTCCGTGCCAAACACTCATGCGTCCATCAAGTCCTCCGCATAACGGAACATATTCTTACTGGCTTTCAACCAGCGTTAGGTAAGACCCGTCACACGGGCGTTGTCTTCTTCGATGTAGCGAAAGCTTTCGACAAAGTCTGGCACAACGGTTTAATTTTTAAACTGTACAACTTTCAGTTGCCAGATCGTCTCGTGCTCATCATACGAGACTATTTATCGAATCGTAGCTTTCGCTACAAAGTCGAAGGCACTCTCTCTTCCCCCCGTCCCATAGAAGCAGGAGTCCCGCAAGGGTCCATGCTCGCCCCCATCTTGTACCTTCTGTACACTAACGATATCCCTAAAACGATAGGTACCAATCTAGCCCTCTTTGCGGACGATACCGCTCTCTATACCACAGATAGGCAAGTGAGTCGAATCACTGAGAGACTCCAACCCCTAGGCGAGTGGTTTCGGAAATGGAGAATCGAGGTGAATCCCGACAAAAGCTCTGCCGTCCTTTTTACCTTAGGCCGCCCTCCGCGGCCTCCTCCCCTTTCTCTTTTCGGTCGTGCCATTGCCTGGCAAAATAAGACCAAATATCTCGGTGTGACCATGGATAGTCGTTTGAACTTCCAAGCTCACACCAAAATAGTCAGAGACCGAGCCGCTTTTGTCCTCGGTCGTCTCTATACCATGATAGGCAAGTATAGTAAGATGTCGCTTAGAAATAAGCTAAATCTTTACACAACTTGTATCCGTTCCATACTAGCTTATGCTAGCGTAGTCTTTGCGCTGTCCAAGCGCAATCTGCACAAACTCCAGACCCTCCAAAACCGCTTTCTCAGAGCGGCCTCTGGAGCCTCTTGGTACGTTCGCAATGCGGACCTACACAGAGACTTCGAACTTCCCACGATTCCCCAATACTTTAAAGACTTGGCAGTTCGCTTTTTCGAGCGTACGCAAAATCACCCGAATCGATTAATTGTGCAATCCACAACGTATCGTCCCCCCGATCGACCCGGTCACGGTCGTAAAACTATAGTTAGGCGGCCTCGGCACGTACTAACGTCCCCAGATGACGATCTCGCTGTCCGGATAGCGAGATTAGTCTCTACGACCTCCCCGAATAGGGCCTCCCTCCAAACACGACGCCGACGTCCCCGGGTTCGTCGGCGTTCACAAGGATACACTAGGTATCAAAGAGTGCCGGGGCGCTTCTCGCCCCCACTCGCAATCGTACCCGCGTACCGGGGAACTCCCCTCCTGGCGGTGACTCACCTTCGGGTTCGAGACTCACGCCGGTCGAAGGGACGCCCCCGAGAGCGACAACCCAAGCCGAGGCTTCCCCCGCGGGGAGCCCTTGAGCGTTGGGCGCTATATGGGCTGAGGCTCCTTCAGAGTCTCGCCCCAAAAGTCCAGTGAAGCAGTAATGGCTGCAACAGCCAACTGCATAGTCAGCTCAGAAAAAAAAAAAAAAAAAACTTTCCCTTGCCCTCATTCCTTTGCTCAAGGGGCTTATTTATTACTTTCAAAAGAATTTTGAGGTCAGTTTTTTTTTTTTCTTTGCCTCAAATTTATAAGATGGACACTGAATCTACATGACTTGCATGCTTCGTGTCAAATCGTAATGTTTTTATTAAACTAAAATATTTTTATGACACTCCCGGGAAGATGAGACTGATATGATAGCATAAAAAATTGTAAGCCGAATCGTTTCTCAAATGAAATATCGCGTGGGCCGGAATGACGTCAATATCTTGCGTTTATTTTTTACTTCTTTAAGCTATACATTTGATTTCTGGCAGTCTGTATAGGTACTATTTACTTTAGTCCTATAAAAATGTGTTGTTTTTTTTATAAAATATTTTTCCAGTACTTTAGGCCCTTCGTTGTAATGTACAGAACCCGAATAAAAAGCAATTTTTAGAAAATTGTTCAGTTTCAGGAGTATAGGTACCTACTGTAGGAAGCAAGGTCCTTTTTTATTTGTAAATAAGGTTCGCACAAAATATCGACAAGAAGAGAACCGTCATTAAAATAGAGATCATTTTTTAATTTAGACAATCTAAAAGATGAAAAGCCTTGGTGATGCTTTATGTTCGCAAGCTTTTGGTTAGAGTTTGATCGACTGATGCTTAATCTAGTTGATCATCTTATAATTGAGTAACGTATACCTACGTACGTGAAAATGAGAGATTAAAATTGAGATAAATAAACGTGTAAGCTTATTGGGTAGTAGCAACTTTATTAGTACAGCCACTCACCCCACTAAATTAATAGCTCTTTTTAGGGTTTCGTACCCAAAGGGTAAAACACGGGACCCTATTACTAATACTCCGCTGTCCGTCCGTCCGTCCGTCCATCTGCCACCAGGCTGTATCTTATGAACCGTGATAGTAAGACAGTTTAAATTTTCACAGAAGATGTATTTCTGTTGCCGCTATAACAAAAAAAACAGAATAATTTTTTTTTGCTCGTTTTCGTTCAATATTGATAACAGCAACAGGTAGACGCTTGAAACATTCACAGAATATTTACTTATATAATCACTTTAATAATAAATAATTAGATGGTCGGCGCTCTGGGGAGCCCCCTCATGCAAGCCTAAGCCTAATCCTTTATATTCGCAGTGAGTAAACTTATAAAATATCCAATATACCTATTATGAAAATCCCTGTATTTGTTATACAGTCCCTGTACTAAGGAGAACCCGTTTACTTTCACCCGGTTTCTTATATTTATCTACTCAGCCCTCTTCCAGAAGCTGCCTCTAGATTGTTATTCTAATGGGAATGGAAATCGGTTTTAAGACTATATAGGCTAGATCGCGTAAATATGGTGTTTTTGTGCAAATTTTATGGCTAAACTACAGTATCTGAGGGATGAAATAAAATTAGGAGTTCCTCAAGGTTTTATTTTAAGTCCTTTTCTATTCCTAATTCGCATAAATGACTTGCCTTTCTTTTTGGAGAAGCTGTGCAAGATTGTACTATTTACGGATGACACTTCTCTTCTATGTAAAGTTGACAGAAATAAAACTAATTTTAAAAACATATGTAGTGCACTTTCTCAGGTTCTTCAGTGGTTTACAGCAAATAACTTACCTACTTCTTAATGCGAAAAAGACTACAGATTTAAAATTTATTAAATTTATAATTTATTAATAAGTACAAAATTATTCTTGAACAGAGAATAATTAGAACTATTAGACTCAACAGTGTTTCTAGGTATTACATTAAACAATAGGCTGTAGTAGAACCCTCACATCTTAGTTCTTGCAGGGAAACTTAGTTTAGCTGCTTATGCAGTTAGAAAAGTTAGGCAGCTTATTTCCATTCCGTCATATCTTATGGAATTTTTCCTTATCCCGGCAGCTGATATCGATACAGTCTTTATTTTGAAAAAGAGAGCAAAACGGTCTATCTATAAATTACGACCTCGAATTTCTCTTAGGAAACTATTTAGGGAAATTGATATTTTAACAGTTCCTTGCCAATATATCTTCACTTGTTTGATGTATGCATACAAAAGTAGACACTTATTAGCTAAAACTAGTGACTTATACAGTGTTAATACAATAAATAAGGATAAATGGGTAGTTCCAAAATGTCGCCTTTAGAAAGTACATAGCTCATTTACAATACAAAGTTTATATTTCTACAATAAAATTCCAGAACATGCGATTAATTTGCCTCCAAACAAATTTTAAATATATGTCAAAGATAGTTTAATGAAGAGAAACTATTACGAAGTTGATGAATACATAAATGATAAAATTAGAACTTGTTATTGATTGATTGATTTGTATTGGTATTGGTGCATTTGTAATATTTTTTTAAATTAAAACATTGAATGTTATATAATTATCTAGTGTAAGGCTATATTGTATTTAATAAGAAGTTGAAAAAATATAAAAGATTAACTGCTGAGATTCTTGTCGATTCTTCTCGGTAGTAAATCATTCCGAACTGGTGGTAATTTTTTAAAATTAATATTTAAACTGACGATTCAACAGTGTTATTTAAACGTCTATTTAAATAAAAGAGTTTGAGTTTTAATTGAAAAAAACAATTTAATGTTTTGCGTGAAAAAAAAGGCCAATAGTCCCCTTCTATTGCCGCGCCTGTATCTATTGTGTGCCATTCAATACGTGCATGCGCGGCAATGGTAATGGACTTAAAAACAAATCCCATCCCTATTAGAATTTATACATCCAAGTAATGGGTAATGGGTATATATATACCATATGTCTACCCAAAAATCCATTCAACTTCTAAAGGCTTGGTTTTACCATTTATATGATTCAGAAAATTTGCTACAAAATTCAGTTAGGGTCTTTGAGTGTGAATGACTGAATTCGATTCGCAAAATAAGTTACTGCACGTTTTTAAGTGCTTATATTTAAATTCTCGCTTGAGTTTGTGGTTACTTAGGTACATTATAATTTCCATATAATAATTCATTTATTTTGTAAAATAAAAAATACGCTTTCGCTACTAAGTGATGTATTCGACTCATTAAAACAAACAAAATGCGCCCAAACTCGAGGGGTTAATATAACTAAATAATATATACATCTATATATAACTAGCTTATTCCCGCAACTTCACCTGCGACCACTTTAAAAAACAATAACTGTTTGTGGTTTTAATTTAACCCACAAAAATTTTGGAACATTCTTGTTTTCTATTATCCACCTATTTTGCCGTGTAGGGTATGATTTTCCAGAAACAGTAAAACACGTCAATATTATTTTTTAACCTAAATGCTAAATACCAATTACTAAGCATTTAGCATTCAAAATTACGGATTTTCATACAAACTGGCAACCCCTATTTCACCCCTGTAAAGCTATGCGTTGATAAGAGTATTTTGCCAGTGGCTCCGCCGGCCTCAATTTGGTTATCGGCGTGGGATTTTTAAGTTTGTTATAGCAAGCTATAGTTGCAACTATATGTAGTTCGTGCAAATGGAATTCGGATAGGTAGTTACTCCTGCGGGAACTTTAAATTTTCCGGAATGAAAAATAGCCTATGTCCTATTCCTAATATCCTACTAATAATAACCTAGGAAATCTAATGGCGGCGCTGGTTAACTGCTATATGCGCCTTAAGGCGCAATATTAATATTTTATCACAGGTTATTGACCCTTGGAACAGAAAAAAATATGTAAATTAAGACTATGGGCGAGAATAGACCCTTGTCACCGTACCTTGGACACCGTATCTTAAGACTTTGAGCATCAAAAGTAACTGTGTAACCAATTATCACTATAGGTGTGTGTCGTCACTACATATATAATAAAGGTTATTGTAAGTATTATATTTTCATTGTAATTATGAAATAATTCAAACCCCAACACGGTAAAACTAATAACTCCGGTAAAAATAAACAAAAACCAGAAAATTCGTAAGCAAAGTAGGTATTATAAACTCAACATGGTCCCAAGAGGCAGCTTATAATTAAAAGCTATAAACGGAGTAACTGGTGGCCACATGAGTGTTGTACAAAAATACTCATTTTTATTTTATTTTTATCTTTTAAGTAGGTACTAAGGTGCTACGTAGGTATGTGGTTGTTAAGCTATTGCATAGCTTTTATCGCGGGCTCTGAACGCGGCGACCGAATCAAGAAATTTCGTAACGAAAAAAACCTAACTATCGGCGTTTCATTTAGGCAGACTTCGGCACGGTGTTTGTGAGACTAGCTGCAAACTGCTCATAATTATTTCAAGTATATGGCGATTAAGAGTAGTACAGGGAGGTTGGATATGGGATTTTAATTCTATGACAGATTGAGATGTCAAATATACTACATCAAAAAAGTAAATAAACAAACATCTTCTTGACAATATCATAGAAATTAAGTAAAGCTAGGAATTCTTGTCAGGACTTTGAGTTGATTGTAGATGATGCTAGTTTTAAAACAAATTCTGAGGTAGCAGTTGCCTTTGAACAGTTTTTTAGGAATATTCCATTCAAAACAACTGAACATCTAAACTCAAGTCCAATCTTAGCAGAAAAATTATTAAAAACTAGTGTTCCTGAATGTAACGTTCCCTTTGTATTTAAAAACATTAGTCCTACAGATATCATAATTACATTTAAAACATTAGAAATTAAAAACACCACAGACCTTTGAGGACTTTCTGTAAAAACTATAAATTCAATTATTCATGTTATAGCACAACCCTTAACCATTATTTATAATAGTTGTGTTGATAGTGGTGTGTTTCCTGATGAGATGAAACTTAGCAAAGTTATACCTTTTTTTAAATCAGGTAGTTTAACAGATCCTAATAATTTTCGGCCTATTTCAATACTACCTATACTCAGTAAAGTTTTTGAAAAAATCATACTTTGTCAAATGTTCAGCCATTTCTGTATTAATGAGCTACTTAGTAGTAAACAGTTTGGCTTTATGAAAGGCCGTTCCACAACCGATGCAGGAGTGGCACTATTAAAAAATATATATAACGCCTGGGAGGATTCGCATGACGGAGTGTTTTGTGATTTATCTAAGGCATTTGACTGTGTTCAACATGAAAATCTCATCAGGAAGCTACATCACTATGGTATTAGAGGCAAAGCTCTCGACCTTTTGACATCCTATATGAGTAGGAGAGTACAGAAAATAGATGTCAACGGTGAAAGATCTCCGGGATCAGTAGTCACTATGGGAGTCCCTCAGAGTTCAATTTTAGGTCCTTTTCTATTTCTTATCTACATTAATGATCTCCCATATAATGTAAAAAACCATGACATTGTCTTATTTGCTGATGACACCTCTTTGCTTTTTAAAGTTAAGAGACGACAGACATATTATAATGAATTAAATAATGCCCTTTCTAAAATTGTAAATTGGTTTAACGCTAATAATTTGTTACTTAATGAAAAAAAAAACCAAATGTGTTAAATTTACATTACCAAATGTTAGTCATAGACAGACATGTATTAATATTAATGGCGAGCAATTAGAACTTGTTAATTCAACAGTCTTTCTTGGCATAACGCTGGACTCCAAACTTCAATGGGGTCCTCATATTCATAACCTAGCCAAAAAACTTAGCTCTGCTGTGTATGCGATCAAGAAAATAAGACAATTGACCGATGTCGACACTGCAAAAATAGTATATTTTAGCTATTTTCATAGTTTAATGACATATGGTATCCTATTGTGGGGTAGCGCTGCTGATGTAAATACAATATTTTTGTTACAAAAAAGGGCAATTCGTGCTATTTATAAATTAGGATCTAGGATATCTCTAAGGGATAGGTTTAGGGAAGTAAAAATTTTAACTTTAGTGTCGCAGTACATATATGAAACGTCTAAACAAAATAAGTCACTCTTTTATGGGGCGATGTATACACTTTTACTACAAAGTTCCCAATAAAATTCAAAATCAATCAATAAGTAAATTTAAATCTTTTATCAAGCAGGTACTTTGTAAAAAGGCATACTACAATATTTCAGACTATGTAAATGATAAAAATCCTTGGGACTGATGATGCTCAATTACAGGATGCATAGGTAAACCAAATTTAAATGGAAATAACATAAAATTGTACGACTAAAAATTTTTTATTTAGAACATTAATTGTATTTTAGTTTATTTGTATTATTGATAGTGTTTTTAAAAGAGTAACTATCGAGTTTCTTGCCGGATTCTTCTCGGTAGAAATCAACAACATTGTGAACCGGCGGGAAGGTGGGAGGGTTCAAAAAATAATATTTTATAACTTTGACGATTCAAAAGTGATTGTAAAATCCTTATTTGAATAAACCATTTTGACTTTGACTTTGACTTTGACATGTCTTGTGACATGTTTGAGTGCTAAGCTCGAATCGTGTGTTAAGGACATTGGTTCTGTACAATTAAATATGACGTATGAGTTGTCTTGTAACATATTTAAATGTTAAGCGCGAATCGTGTGTAAAGGATTTCACTTCTGCCGGCACTCCCGGAGTGCAACTCGTTTTTTTTGGGCCCAGGTGGATCGGGTTGTGTGCATGACACATGAGTGCGAACGAGACAGTGGTCCGAGGAGCCAAGAGGCGCATCCACTGAGACGGAATATCTGTCCGGACGTGTAGTCGGCAGAAGGTCCAGTAAGGATTTTTGAATGGTCTTTTGTGTCTGGTATTCTCGTTGGAGAAAGTATTAGCTGAGAAAATCCATAGGTCAGTGCAAATTCATGAGCTGAGAGATATCCCTTTGTAGCTATTGGTTCAACAACTGAGAGCGAGATCGGACGAATACGTAAACAGCTGTTTTTATAAGTGCAAAAGTGCAATAGCATTACCGCGGCAGGCCCCGAGTGCCACTGTTCTTTTTTTTAGTCTGTTCTCTTAATAACTAATGAAACTCGTTTTTAGATAAATCTCGATATAATAAGATTGCAGAGAAATGATAATAGTAGATTTTTAGAACAATAAGTATTGTATATCTTGGAGCTTATTGCAAAAAAATTGGGGTATGCCAGAATTTGGAGGTGAAATGTATATTAGTATGTATTTTTATGGGTTTCGAGAAGTAAGAGCTTCCTGCATTCACTGTTTTCTTGAATACCAGAATCTGGAGTGCTAAAGACTTTTCGCAATAAGCTCCATGATAATGTAATTGAAATTTTGCGCTAAAATTTGATTCGATTAAAAATTTAAAGCAATAGATTTAAATGCTTTTGGAACAAAATGAGTCAATATCTCAATGTACTATCTAGCACGATGTCCATCATGTAAGAAGTAGGTACTGAATTTTATTATTGTTAGCTATTACATATACATATATATTATCTAATAATATTTTAATTGATAATATTTTAGTTATACGCACCACTGCAGATCTCGCATTGAAGATGGCTTAGGCCATAGTCCACCACCCTGGCCTAGTGCAGTTTGTGATAACGTTTAGGCAATAATTTTAATAATGTCTTTTACACTATCTAAATTAAAACCGGCCAAGTGCGTGTCGTGCACAAATCAATTTAAGGTTCCGTGCATGCAGTCCGTTCGTGATTGCAGTAATCTAAAAAACTTTTGAATTTTGCTCAATATTATTTTCGTTGCAGTATTTATAAAGCTCTATTGTCGTAATTTGTTAAGACTTTGAAAACACACGGGTTTTTAAGACAAATTTCTCAATTTGGAGGCTAATAACTCGAAAACCCTGAATCCAAATATATATCCAAAGATACCCCATGGTAGCGAAAAAACTAAAATGTATTTATACCTATAAAATGCTTTGTCCTGAATGACATTCACGCACAGCCTAAACCGCTGATCGTAGAGACCTGAAACTTGGAGGGTGTGGTTCTTTGTATGACGTCCGATAAGAAAGCAATAAGGGTAAAACGATTGTAATGAAATGTTGGTTAGTTGTTATGCACACGGCTAGGAATGTTTCTAAAAAAGGAAAAAGAGGGTCAAGTGCAAGTTAGACAGGGTCAAGTGCGAGTTGGACTCACGCAATACGTGTAAACCGATTTTAATGAAATTTTGGTAAGTTGTTATGCACACGTCTGAATAACCCTTTCACAATAGGTTGGCGCGGCAGTTTTTTTAAAAAAAGAAACAACGTTTGCCGGGTCAGCTAGTCACTCTATATGATTTATTCGATCGAAGTTTGGGAGGAGTAAAATAAAAAAAACTATAAATCATAAAATGATTTATTTAAGATTCTTCATCTCACAATCTTCGATCAAAGATGGGAAATCCAAAACTTTAAATTAAAAAAAAGTTTCAAAAATAAATAAAATAATGCATCTATTCATATGATACGAATGAAGGTTTCAACTCCATTTCCAAACCTATTTCGAAGAACAAAAATATTTTTTTTTATTATTTTTACCCTAGACCGTAACGGATTTCTTGGTTTACGCTGCGCGTCCTCTGGGCGCAACAAAGGCCGCTCTAGTATTTTGACTACGCGAGCGAGGCTACAGCTTTGCAAGCAAGTTCCATTTACAATTGCATTTCAATTCAACGGTTTTTATCGATTTTCTTCTAAAGGGGTAAGATCTTCGAAATCTATAGCAATTTGTTGCTCGTGCGTGCAAATTTTTATTTTTATTTTTAAACTATCTCTTCTTGAAATTTTATATAGGTACATCTTGTTGTAGCGGGCCATATCGTATTGCTACAAGCAAGGCTGACGTCACGCGTCCTACATCGCGCTATCGAAGTTTCCTTCGCAGTTCAGTATATAAAGAAACCGAAGCGCAAGTTAAGTGGACCACGGCTGTCCCCAGGCACAACACCTCGCCTGACAGGAGACCTCCTCCATAAATTACTCTGTGACCTCCTCTTTGCCTTCCGCTCCACATCGTTGGGAAAATAGGCACTGTCTAAAAATAGTACTGTCTTTACAGATACGTCTTTTAGAAAATTGAAAAAATCTTATGAAACCAAAAGACTACGGTGCAATCCGGATTTACCTATAGAGATCTGTCATATCATATCAAATAACGAAATCAGTATAAATGGTATCGAAATATAACGCTATTTGACACATGACCGGTAAAGCCGTTTGGAGAATTCTAGTATGAAACGACAAATTAGAAATCAATATTTGCATTAATCCCTATCCAAACTATCCTTGAAACGATTGCAAATAAATAAAATAAAAACACAAATAAAACACGCGTGGAATGAAAAACACCGGTTAGACTGGTTATGTAGGTCGGGGAACTATGAATAATGAAGGGTGCGGCTGACGGATTGCAATTATATATATATGTACATATGTATGTATGTACTTATGTATGTATGTACATATCATATAAAGCCGTACATAGTAGGAGCAACAAAACAAGAATTGTTACTTTAAAAAATGTCAGCACAGGATCTGAGCAGTGAACGGAGTAATAAATAGTATTTGCTGCGTTTAGTATCGCTGGCATTGTAGTGATATGATCTACCTACATAATGTATTCAAGTATTTCCTAATAGTGAAAACCTCTGTAAGCTTTCAGAAAAGGATTGAACACCTGTTCCCGTCATTGTTAGTGGGCGGAATGGTTAGGGTTGAACCTCTTAAGAGCTGAGGTGTTTGGCGTTTGGTATATATGTTACCGTTAGAATACGGAATACGTCAATATGCACATTCACTAAGTAATCTCCAAATAACTGGGTACGTTTTGTTAAAGTGTAAAAAGTAGCAGGTTTCTGCACTTTACCTAGTTAATCTGTATACTAAACCGAAGGAAAACAGTCAACAAAACACTTGTTTCATTTTCTTAACCCCCTCACCCTGGCGCTTGCGCCTCATGGCTCGTGTGTCAAGTGGGGGTATTATTTTTTTCTGTTCGCTATTACCGCGTAAGAAGGTAAAACACAAAGCATCGTATGTATTTTACGTTATCATTATCAGCCTCATTCTTTCTATTCTTGGGACACAGCCTACAATCACCGAAGGGATTTGGGTCATAGTCCACACGCGGGCACAGTGAGGGTTGTGGACTTCACATACGTCTTTTTTATACGTATGCAGATTTCCTTGTGATGTTTTTCTTCACAGAAAAGTCAGTGGTGTGAACAAACTAAGAAATTATGAAAAATAATCATTGGTACACGCCGGGCTCAAACCACTTAGGACACAAGGTGAAATCGAAACCCCTAGATCATCACCGACTTGGATCGCTGATCATCAAACTCAGAAGTGGAACGAAGGAGTGAGATTCGTACAATTTATCTTCAGAAATTGTAATCGTATTTTTCATTCTTGTATTAAAAGAAGTGCATGAAGCAATGTTTGCCCTTCCAACAAGAATGTTGGATTGGCTTCATCAATTATATACTACAGGAAATATTTCATGCCTTACATAAACAGAGGATCTTTAAAAATTAGATCACGCAGAAAGGAATTTGTCCAAGAATACACCTTTAGGGCCGAAACACACTGCGTTGCAGCGTTTCGTCGCGAAATACAGCGTTCGACTGCCGTACTGTAGGGCCACAATAAATTTTTAAACTACTTTCGGGATGATACGTATTGTTTACAAACGTGTTAGAAACAAACTGCATTGGTTGTCACCAAGTGTGACGTTATAACGCTGGAATGTGCGGCACACTGCACATCGCAGAATTCTGTGTAGCGGCCGGCGGCACTGTCGATTTTGGCGGTGCTGTGCTGCAACGCGGTTATGTCTCTGTTAATTCAAGGAACAGCCATCGAGAACTTTAATACAATGTGTTCTAAGACTTATTAAGAAGAAATCACTTGGGTATTTATAAATACAAAAGAGCTATCACAATCACCGATGAATGAATACCAAGTTATCAAGAACTAACCGAAGAGCCCATAAATTCTAATGTAGCTATAATCAACAGGGAAGCGAATTATTCCTATTACTGTGTTGTTTGCTTTGAAAAGGCTCTTCTAGTTTTTTTGGAGAACCCCATACTGCAGTCCTTAGAGAAAACCTTGGCAGGGAGTTCATTCCACAACCCAAGCGTTCGCGGGAGTAAATTTCTCTGGAACCGCACTGTACGCAACCATTTAGGTTCTAAAGCGTGAGAATGGATATCCTGCCAATGGCGAGCGGTGTGATGGTAGAAAGTAGCTGTGAGCATCATGTCGAACAATTCCTCAGAACACATTCCATTGTACAAGCGGTAGAACACACACAGGGAGGCAAAGTCTATCCTCAGACTTAGAGTTTCGATATGGCTAGTGATTTTGGGATTGTCGACAATTCTCTCAGCCCGTCACTGAACCGAGTCAAAAGGACCAAGCTAATATGAGGCTACACCCGCCCAGAGATGGCTGCAGTACTCCTTATGGGGCCGAACTTGCTTATTGTAAAGCAGCAACCTTTGCTCCGACGTGAAGTACTGCTTAACTTGTTTTTGGACGCCAGCTTCACCTTGTCCTGCAAATTATCTCGGAACTGAACATCGCTGGAGATGTCAACACCAAGCATCCCAATACTCTTGGAGTTTTTCAAAAACATAGGATTTTTGGTACTTTCTTTGCTAACGCTGACCAAACTTTACGAGATATAATACACAACAATGTAGTAACGCCAACTACAGTCATCTGCATCAATGTGTACTATTTATTTCTAGTATATGACTTATAAATTATAAATCCAAGTCCGCCAGAGGAGCGCCGATGAGGTGCTTGCCTACGGCGCTCTCAACATTAAATCCGCCTCTGGGGCTTACTATAAGCGTTATATAACAACAACTGTAATTGAGCCTAAAAAAAATAAATTAAAAAATATGTAGCACTGCCATGTTTTTCTATCTGAAAGTATTTTGTAGATATTTTTTCCTTAATAACTGTTAGACAAAAAAAAAACACAAATATACATAATTATATCTAAACAACTTTTATTTGATTTTACAAGTTGGCTGGTGCACCTAGATTCCAGCTTGGCCTTTTTGACTCGGTTCAACGACGAGCTGAGAAAATCTTCGACCGTTTTACCGCTTGTATAATGTGATGGGTTGTTCCTCAGAACACATGTTCCAAGAAATTATTTGAAATGATGTCCACGGCTACTTTTTATCATCGCATCGCTGGCCATCGGCAGGGAATTCATCCTCACACCTAAGAACCTAAATAGTCAGCTGGCTACGCTGAAGTGACGCCCCTGTTGTTGTACGCGACCATATGTTGCGGTGAACCCCTAACCATCAGGCGGACCGTCAGCTTGGTTTTTTAGTGGTATAAAAAAATATGCATCTTTTTAAAATATTGGCAGTTTTGGAAACATATATCTATAGGTATGTACTCGTTACCCGACTGCGCCAAAAGGAGAGTTATGTTTTTCAAGTGTATGTATGTATTAGTATTATGTATGTACTTATATGTATTTTTTATTTGGCACGCTCTGTAAACGACTTGATGGATTTTAGCTTGGGACATTCGTCTCAATTGTGATAGTGACACATTATATACATTAGTACATAAAATTCTTAAAAAATCAAAATGGCTGAATTGGTGCTTTTGTGTGGGGTAAAAAATTTTTTCAAAACCCTCGACTTGGGTATCAAAATAAAGGGCTTTAAAAGGTGAGTACGAAAATATATAACACTTATAAAAACTATGCTAATAGCTATTTTCTCACAGAGGACCAACTAAATAAGCAGAATTTATGTATACGTTTTATATTTGGACTACCTAAATATGATCATATTTCTAGTTTTCACCAACAACTCAAGTGGCCTCCAATTCGTATTCGCCGGAATATTCATATTCTTTCTCTTCTGTATAGCATTTTGTTCAATCCGTCACCCCAACATATCTTAAAGAACGTTTTCAATTTTTAAGCATCTCCAATCCTAATCTCCGACCATCGACCAATCTTCTTCTGAAAACACCAGCGTACTACACAAACTTTTACAATAATTCATTTACAGTGCAAGCTATCAAACTTTGGAATGCTCTGCCTATTTGTCCATTAAAAAGGCTCTATCTTTACATATTTTCCAAAAGCAAATAAAAAATCAATTATATCCTGCACCATAATATATATGTATGTATACTATTTTGTAATATATATTAAATATGTATCTATGTTATGTAAGCATATGTGTATTTCTATGTATATGTGTGTATCTATTAACATATACCTATATTTTGTTTTTATTCAATTTTTTTTTATATTGCATCACCTACCTTATACTGCTTATTTTTAAGATCAATGTTTCCTCTACCCAAAGGTCGCCTTGCAGAGATCTAATTCTAATTCTAACTCTCCACACTTCTATAAAACTCGTAAGTAAAAAACTGGACTTAACCTTCTAATGTATTATATGATTGATACTCAACCTTAAAGTGGATATCACAAAAACGTTTTATTTTGTAAGAGGCCGGTTCGTAGGACCAGTGATTAATCTTAAAGGACACCCACGCCGTAGGTACTTGTCATACTTAAAAAGCACGAGTGCCATTCTAACTACCTACATATACAGAGATACACATCTTGAGCATTTGTACTTTGAAATCTGAAGATAGAGCGGTAAAAAGGAAATAATTGAGTTAGAAAATATCATAGTCGTTTGTTTAGCATCAAGATTTGTTATGACGTCACAAATTGTGTTGTGTACAACAAAGTCACTAAGACCTGTTTAGTTGTTCAAATGCTGTGAGACCACAGGACTAGGCAAATCATGAAATAATTAAATTTTTGTGCATGTGACTTATTGCATAGGGGAAGTCCGGACAAAGCGAACCCTGGGAAAAGCGAATACGTTTATTTAACGGAAAGTTTAACTGGATAATGCTTTAGTCTCAAAGTACATTGTCAGATCAAGCGGATGCCGATGCTTTGAAAGTTTGAATCAACAAGTTATACATAGCGTACAAATTGTGTGAGCAATAAACAAATGTTTATTTTAGTACCAAACGAGTGTTTTCTTACGAGTTTCAGAAAGTTAAGTTGTTTGGTTATTAGTACCTAGGAGTGTTGCCTTACCACTGTAAGTGTTTTTTCATGAGATGAGAGATTTTACATTAGATTTAAGATTTCTCAAAAGACATACCTTTTAGATCATTAGTTTAAAGCATGAAGTAATTTGGGTTAAGAGGATAGTGGCGAAGCGGATAGGCCATTCTGTATGCAAATTTTAATAGTAGTATAGTACTTTAAGAGTAGCTTAGCGACAAGAAGGCAAAGATTGCTGAAATAGTTGCCGGTCGTTCATAGCTGTAGCCGTCATACACAAGCCGAAAAAAAAGAACACTGATAAAGTCAATCAATAACTATACTCTAATAAAAACTTAGACCAACCCTCTGAAGATAGGATTCAGCGCAGCGATTACCACAAATCAGATGATGAAGGTTGTACTGCCTACGGAGAATATGGCATTTACTTTTGTGATAGGTGCTAAGTTGATTTTTAGGAAAGTCGTCATGTTAAATTTTATTCGATTTGCTTGTGTTGCGTAGTCACTTTACCCGGTAGGGTCAGGCAAATACGATAGATAGATAAATACTTTATTGAACATGTTTTCATTTACATAAAGAGAATAAAAATAGACAAATGTATACAATTAGGCGGTCTTATCGCTTTAAAGCGATCTGTCTACCAGACAACCTTAGGGTATAGGATAATAACAAAAATAATCAGATGTGGGTGAACCAAAATAAAGATGTAATAAAAAGAAATATCTTAAACTACACTTTGATATGTTTTTTAAATAACATCTACGTACAATATCAATACATATATACAAAAAATAAATACATATAAGTCATATATAAATATCTATAATACAAATAAATATAATTTTATATATTTTTTTTTAATTTTTGTATCCTTACCTGAATTTATTTTACCAACTGGCTTTAGGCTGCGCCCTACTTGAATGTGCAGTTTTCTGCTCGTTTTTAAAATCGATTCCACTGCCCTATTGCAAGTTTCAGACTAGAAAAAAATAGCTTAACTTTCTACATTTTTTAACTAGCAAATTACTGTATTTGTTTTAAGATATCTGTTAAAACATCGCTTTAAGAAAATAACGGCCGAACCTATCGTTCTTCTATTTTTAATTCATAACTCATTATCAACTAGCAGCGGGAACAAAATTTATTTCATAAAATGTTAAGTAACTACAAAGCTACAAAATTATTGTAATAGAATTTTCATATCTTATGTGATATAACTGTAATTAATTATTTCCACTTTTTACGCTAAGCTGTACGCCTCTCTATAATATATTTTTGCCACTGAAAAATTAGCTCTATTTAAGATTAACATTGTCGATTTCAGCTTAATGCCTATAAAGCAAATGTATATGCGCGTTGGGGGCACTCTTAATATTTAACAGTTTTTATTTCTTTCTTATTTTATTTAATACTTGAATATATTTAATATTTTTAAAATAAAGAAACCCGTTCTGACTTTTATATAAATGTTTTGATTTTTCAAATCTTAGCTTTGCCCGAACCTTCCCTAAGTGTAGTAATATTACATTTGTCTTAAGATAATCTACTACATGCTGTTATTGACAACGCCTGTAGGCATTTTAAGGGATGGATGATAAGTATGTACCTACATACAATGACATTTTCTATTAATAATTTAATATAAAACACATCGGCCTATCCCAGAAATAGCGAAGACTGCACAGAGAATATAATCACTAAGACTGTGAAATGTGTATAAATATGACATTGTAGACAGATATCAATACCCACTCAATATCTGATTTTTTTTATCCAACTGCGAAGAAGGAAATAAGATGTTTTTCGATTTTGTTCTAAGCTCAAAACACACTGAGCACCTATAAAGGTGTCTGTCATCTTTTCGGGGTTTGATCATTTTTATTTCGCAGGCCACACAAAGTAATTTTCTATTTCTTTCTTAATTATAATTGAATACACGAATAATTTCTTACTCGTTAAAATAAGAAAAAACTTATATCTTCGTAAGTAGGACAAGCACAAAATTGCTGCCTAAAACCAAACAAGCTTGAATTAACCCTTTTTTTCCGGTGAAGCCTCGTGAGAAACTGTGGACAGAAATAAGTATAGCACTTAATCATTTTGGATCTTAATCTTAATCTGATAACAGTACAGAGAGCGGTATTAACAAGTAGTAAAAGTTAGTTTAGGCAAAATAAAGTATACGTTACCGCAGGAATATGTGAGGTAGGTATGGCGGTTCTTAAATATTAATTTGCATTAATCTATATTATTAAATAACTGTACTATAGGCACTATACTATAGTATGGTATTTAACCTTAAAACACATTTGAGATTTATTAATAGGAAAGTGAGATTGTTTGTTTGTCCTTTCTTCGCTTGAGCTGAAACCTGACACAAGAACAGTCGAAGAGACGAAAAAGGACACGTAAATCCAAATAAAACGCAACTTATCATTGTGGGTACTTCAAGAATGATATCTAAGATTAATTTACAAAATCTTCCTAAAGTGAGTATTGATGGAACAGTCATTCCATATATAGGCAGTAAAAAACTTGGGCATCATCATAGACCAGACATTTTCGTGGGAACCACAATTAAAAGAAGTTAGCAGAAAAATATTTGCTACAGCTAAATCCATTAGCAGATTGCGTAACTTCTTGCCCATTGCCACTAAAATTGCACTGGCTAAATCACTACTGCTACCCGTCCTTGATTATGCGGATGCGGAGGAGCAATTTAATAAGCTTAAGCGACTTCAGAACCTATGTATTAGATACATATTTGGTTTACGTAAATATGATCATATATCTGAATTTCGATTAAAACTCAAGTGGCTCCCAAATCGCCTTCGCCGGAACAATCATTTTCTGTTTCTTCTCTACAACGTACTGTTCAATCCATCTACTCCATTATACTTGAAAGAGCGTTTCAATTTTATAGGGTCTACAGCTCATCGCGCCACTACAAACATGATGCTAAAAACCCCAACACATTATTCGCAAGCATATAATGACTCATTCACTGTCACAGCCATAAGGTTATGGAATAGTTTACCCTTTGATGTCAAAAAAACACAAACTTTAAGAATATTTAAAAATCTCGTAATCACACATTACCTTAAAATTTAAGCTGTCTCATCAACACTGTTTATTCATCTATATTATTTAAGATGTATGTAGTTTGTGTATTTTTTTATTTTTTGTTATGTATTTAATATATATATATTTATTTTGTTTAGACGTATTAGTATTATTTATTATTCATATGTATATAAATTTAGCTATTGCTATAAATTTATACTTATATTGTTAAGTTTCAGTTAGCACATTCTACTCAATAATTTTAAAAAGTCTCCTCTACCCAAAGGTTGTCTGGAAGAGATCGCTCATTAGCGATAAGACCGCCAATTTGTTATTACTTTTATTGTTTAATTGTTTTGTTTTCTATATGCGCAATAAAGTATATTATTATTATTATTACTTTTTATCCCGAAAAACTCAGGTTCCCGTAGGAATAACTATAACCAAATTCCACGTGGACGAACTACAGCTTGCTATAGGAAACTTCCTTGCTCTAATCAAGAAGTTTCGGTATAAATCCCAAGACGATAACCGAATATAGCGCGGATGGACCCGCTGGCAAAAGCTAGTATTAGAAAAATGGAAGAGTCAAGAGAAGTTTGTATTTCATACTTAAATATAGAATTTAATTTGAATTACATTCGCTACTACGAGTAGCTTAACTGTAGTGCTCTTATGTGGATGGCGAACACGCTGTGTACGAGTGTAGTTCCAACATGAGTTTTAAACAGTTTCAACACGATTACTTTGTTTATTTTTTGAATAAGTTAATTGTATTTTCCTATTGTATTGTTTACCAAAATTTACTTAGTTTTCAGACGGTGCTGTGTGTAATGTCAAAAAAAAAATATTTATGAAAAAATTGTATAAGGGGTCTATTAAGATTATATTAATAAGAGAGTTGAAATGGGGGTTGGAAGTATATCCATCATTTTTAAAACTAAATGCATAAATTTGGTATTTAAAACTTTTATATTATAAAACCATAACCAGTTAAATTCTTTATTTTCTTCAAAGGTCCACGTGATAAAGTTGCGGGAATAAACTAGTCCAAAAATATTTAAAAACATTCAACCTTCATGCATGAACTTTATGCCTGTATATCCGAGAGGCGTACAAAAAATTACAATACTTCTCTGCTCAGACGTTTTTTCTTCTATTTTTATCGCTGTATATTTTTTTAATGAAACAATAGGTATACGAATTCTACAATCTAGTTCTAATAAAATTCTTATAAAATTATATTAGAAACCTCAATATCATTTTTTAAATACCTATCCACGGATCCCCCACATGTAAGGGTGTGATGAAAAAAAAATTTTGAGTTTCAGTTCTAAGTATGGGGAACCCTAAAAATGTATTGTTTTTTTTTTCTATTTTTGTGTGAAAGTCTTAATGCGGTTCGCAGAATACATCTACTTACCAAGTTTTAACAGAATAGTTCTTATTGTTTCGGAAAAAAGTGGCTGTGACATACGGACGGACAGACATGACGAATCTATAAGGGTTCCGTTTTTTGCTATTTCACTACGGAACACTAAAAAACATCCGTAGATGACCTCCAGAGATTAATGACAAGTCAGGTTGCTGTCAGCCGGCCCGTACAAAAATAAAATGAATCCAGCCATCTGATCCCGGCCCGGCCTGCAACTGTGAGTCTATGCGGCCAGCTTATTATAAGTTTCTTTAGTCGTTTTTGCGTGAGCTTTTAGCTCTACCCAGGCGTTATTTTAATCCTTACATAGATTAACCTTTTTTTTTATTTTTAAGTATTTTATGGCTTTAAATAAATAACCTATTTTAAAAGGTTTTGTCGTTCGCTAGTTTTAGAATAATGTTCGTTATTTATTTAATTTATTTAGGTAACAAACAGTCGCATACAAAAAATAAAATTAAAAATAGAGCAAACAGGCCTAAAGTACCCTATAATAATATAATTTAAGTCTTAATTCAAGACCAGATGTAAAGCCAATCCTTAAGTATAATATATCAACTTAATTTTATTTCAATATAATTTTATTTACTTTTCTCTATAAACATTTAAAATATTAGAAAATATATCTACTTACTTTAAAAAATATGATTGTCGTCGATTTGGCAAGATCGTCAAAAAATATTCTTTGCGTGAATTTTATTAAGAAAATCGAATATCAAATGATTTCTTTGAACGTGAGGAACGTGAAATATTTAAATCATTTTTTCTAAAAGAAACGCAGAGTCACAGTCTAAATGGTTAGGGTAGACCGAGGCGAATCGGATCAGTGGGTGAATCGGATCAAAATAAAAAATTCGTTAATATTTTCAAAACGCGTAAAACGGAATGCTAGCGAGTAGCGTCTTATGACCCCCGCACATTTATCCCGCACCTACCGCTATCGGCAGTTTTTTGATTTTACCAGTTAATCAGTGTCAGCGCTGCTTGCCAGCAAGTCGGGTGTTTGAGTGCGTTACAATTTTGGCGCTCATCTAAGGTACGTACTTTCAGTTTTTTTGTTTCACTCAAAGGATTTGTGTGAGAACTTTGAAATATAACATTTATATTGATTGGGAAGAAGTCTTTTTAATAAAACATTTTAGTTCTTGAGCACAACCTATAAAGGTTAATTTGTAAATTATTTATTTCAAAAGTCATTAATTTGGGATTATTCGGATCACGTCATGGGGGGCAAATGGGATCACTTTTTCAAAGTGTCTTGTTTTTGTATTTCTAAATATTTATACATTTTATGTTATTGTAGAAGGTTCGCACGTACAACAGAAAGACAAATGTAGGAAAATGGTGTCAACAAAAAATGAGAGAAGCCGTAAATAAGGTTCTCTCCAAAGAGTTAGCCTTACGTGCATACGAAGAATGGTGCCACGAAAAATGTACTGATATGGGAGGGAAAAAAGGCGCGTATATATTTGATTTATGTGCTACAAATTAATATTGATGTAATTAGTCATAATTTAAATATTGTCAATGATTTCAAAGTTTATAATATTAAGAGAATTAATTTATTTCGTTATATGTTGTGTATGATCCCATTCGCCCCGAGAATTGGGGCGATTCGGATATTACTGTGTACAAAAATATGGAATCCACATATATACGTTTCGATAACAGTGTCTGAGTTTTGTGTCTTTGAACACTAGTTGCATTGCCCGAATGATATAATTCAGCACGATAATCTAGTGATCTTAAAAACTTTTTGTGTATTATCACAATTTTATCCACGTTAAATTTAATGTTGTAGTTTTAGGTATTGCAAAGTACTACCTACCTACATATTTTGTTTGCCATAAATTTTTAATCGTATATTTTCTACGTTGCATTGTCACGGTGAGCGTTCTTATAGAGTTCCGTAGTTTATTGCACTTCAGTGTGAAAACGTACCAAAGTACTCTCTTGCTTACTTTACCGTTTTGTAATGAAAATGGCATTTTAGCATAAAAAAATGAAGGAAAATCGAGCATTTAATCTTTTATTAATTTTAATTATTATTGCAGTAAATACAAACAAACTAGTTTTTGCCAGCGGCTCCGTCGCCCTAAATGTAGTTATCGGCGTGGGATTCGTGAAGCAACCCCTTTATTTTAAATGTTTGGTATTCCCGCGGGAATTTTCCAGGGTAAAAAAGAAGCATCCTCATCATTTCTTGCGGTTTCGTGCTTGAGTAACAAACAAAGAAACAAATTTACAAACTTTCATATTTATATTATTAGTAGGATAGAAAGGACATTCGCGGGAATTGGTCACTGATATGTAAATCTCGGGCCCATAAAGTATTTCATCTAAAAAATTACGTCGTCCGTCACTACAACAATCAATTACAACATAACAAAATATTAGTAAGAAATGTTTAAGGTTTTTGCCCGTGACTTTACGATTGGATAGGTCTTTGATTACCTGAAGACCGGGGAAGTATTGAAGTTCTTTCAGCGAAGCTGCGTTAACTAAATTGGCACATCGATGCTTTAAAGTGCTCATTTTACAGCCATTATGTCTTAGCGGCATAGACACAGATGGTATTGAAACCATTCACTGATGCGCTGTCCATTTTTTTTAAGCTTCTGTAGGTTAAATACCTTCGAGAAAGAGGATATTAGAAGAATCCAACTCAGCTGAGCAACATTTAGGAATTTGCTTCATCATATTTTCGCCCAAAATACTTTAATGCTCTAAGACGAACGTCTCCAATCAGTGTGTGTTGCCAATGATAAGATACGATACAGAATCATGGTTTCTAACTAGTGGCCTCCTAAATAAATGAAGCAATCAAACTGGTCAAGGAATCCAAAACGATTTTCATCGATTTTATAAAATAACCCAATTTGTAACGAATAATTAAAACGGTAAGCGAATGCAGGTGGCTCAAGACCAGCCGTTGAGGACACATATAAAAGAGGCCCACGGTCAACAGTGTACGTCTTCCAGGATAGGGTTATTTATGCGTGGAATGGGAAATCAGGCAAATAGCCTACACAAATTTGCTGGTGAAAAAGCACTCTTTTGTCGGAATTAAATTAATTCGGTTCTGATCACCGAAACGAGAGAGTAGTTCATGCAGTATGAATTTGAATTCTATCACTGGCTGTAAGGCATATAGCACCATCTTGTTGAAACCACATGTCGTCCTCATCAATATTATCCAGTTTCAGAAGAAGGACTGAGTTATTATGTCGCGATATCAAGCACCAAAAACAGTCGCTCCTTGACCAGCCTCATTTTTAAATAAGTCCAATGATGCATCCAGCCCCACTCCCACGCTGATAACCAAAAGCGCAAGCGAAGCCGCGGGTAAATGCTAATGAAAACACAAAACTAACAACAAAAACCTACATATCAACCTGGAGACGTCGAATATAAGGCGAGAAATTTAATTTCTTTCATATCATAAGTTCTATACCTTTATTTATACATTCACTATATACAACAAAATATACTTTTCTAATTAAGCTAACATTGCTGTGCTGTACAATATACCTATCTATAGTTGTAGGTACCTGTTTACTTTGTTACTTCTGCCTACTGCATGGCAATGAACGTTGCTGTTCGCCAGCCTCGCACTAAATTATTCATTGTTTTTCGATTAACATATCTAATTTAACATCTGGCACATAGACACATTTTTTTATTTCCATTTGTGTGTATGATAGATCACTATCGGAATTAGTAATTTTCTTTACTAAGTTCGCCAATGGCTCCGCCTGCCCTTAATTCGGTTTTCGGCGTGGAACTCCTTAATTTTATTAATAGAGGTTTGCTATAACAAGCTATAGCTGTAGCTATAGTTTGTTTAAGCTTGGTTATAGTTATTACCGCAGGAACTAATAAAAATAAATAGCAGCCTATGTCCTATTTTAGGACCTAACGTATGTGTGTGTCAAATTTCATCCCGATCCGTCTAGGAATATAATCACGGACTTTAAAAATATCATCAATATAAACAAATACTTTCATAGCAAAGATGCAGTCAAACGAAAAAAAAAATCAGGGAGTCATAAACGAAGAAAGATTATTTCTATGTATGTATATTTATTTATACTGTATTTCTTACTACTATGATGCTTTTGTGTGTTTGTAAGATTGATGTACTAGGACTTTATAAGTCACTGGAGTTGGACTTTAAAAATAGAAATTAATCAGGTGATAATTTTTTTATATAGGTTATATTTTTATATACGTTAGGTATATAAAAATGATGAAGATGATGGAAACCAAAATTAGGTTAGGAAATGTTATATTAAGATATGTTTGTTTTGTACAATGTCTTGAAATATGTTTTGACAGTTCTTCTTTTCTACGTAGCACAATGACGTGATATTAATTAGTGTTTATGATTATTATTATTATTAGAGACTTATTTTAAATTTTACGACTCGATATAATATAAACTGTATGCAAACAGATCCCTGCTCCAAAAAGAAGAAAGCAAATTTCGTAAAACTTTCGACAAAACAGAACTATACATATAAAACAATTGAAAATGCTTTTTAGCTGTAAGCTAGGCATTAGGTAACTGTAGACTGTCTTAGTTGAAGTCATTGTCCTTATAGTTTAGTTTCATCGTATTTACGTTGTGTATCAAATTTCCAATCGGATTCATTAGTGGAATTGAGAAACAATATTCATTGTTTGGCTAAGATTTATTGATGCTCTAAAAATAAAGAATTACCTTGGAAACTACTGAGCTATAATTCCACTGACAGACAGACAAACACACACACAAACAGAGGCTTTAAACTTATAAAACAAGTGGTGTCGAGGGTATTTTTTTTTGAATCACACACCTTTTAAGGGTGACTTCAAAAATTAAAAAAGACCATAAAGCCGAAATAGGTTTTTGTTTGCCGGAGTGTGAGGCCTCGGGGAAAGAATATGCAGAAAACATTAATTAAAAACGACACGGTCTGTCTTTTTACAAAAAACTTCCCAACCAATTTACGAGCGGGGTTGAATGACAAGGAAGAAAATTAGGGGTAGGTGTAATTAAAAATCAGTACCTGGAAGACCGAGCTCCGCTCGTTTTTTTTTTAGCAACTGTTGTCAGGTAACTGAACAACCGCCATCTATTGTCAAGTAGCTTTATCGTTGCTGTTTCGGTAAAAAATATAGTATTACTACTCGCCAATAGATGTCAGAAAGAGTCATATTGTTTATCATTGCCTAAAAACACGGATAAAGCGACGTTTTCTGAAAATAAAACCTAGCTAGATCGATCTATCGCCCCCGAAATCCCTCCAGATACTAAATTTCATGAAAATCGTTGGAGCCGTTCCTGAGATTCATATTATAAATATATATATTTATTTTACACTTCCACGTATTAAAACTATTACAATATAAACTCAACCTATAAAATTGTATGCACTAAGGTGGACTTGTCTCATAATGAGATTTCAACTGGCCAACCTTCAAACATTCAAGTTTCCGAAAGTTCATCAATTTTAAATTCAGTTAGATTAGGTTAGGTTATAATTCTTGACATGTTAATTAAAACACATGTTTGGGAACAACTTTGAAAGCCAATCACTTGCAAAATAAACACACATAGAGAAAAGGAAACTTAAAACCTTCAAGATCTCCACATAATTGCTGTGCGCGATAGCAAAGATTTTTACACCGCTTATAACGAAAATATATAAGAGCAATAACTGATATCAGAATATGAAAATGTTACGTAAAGGTTTCATAATTACACATACTCAACATCACGCCTATTTTTCCAATAGACAGGCAGAAGCCAAAGACTTTCACTTGCTATAATTGTGGAATACCTATTTTGCTTCATTAATGCTTTCGTACAAGTTTGACAGTTGAATAAAAAAAGTTTTTTTCACCTCTCCAGCACCAAAATAGTAGTTTTGCTGTTCAAAAACAGTGGGTAAAATAGATATTTGCTGCGAGCGTGAGACAAAGTAATGCATCGTTCGAAATTACCTTTTGGAATTTTGCGATAATAAAAAAAACAACGCAATTATTGGTTTAGAAACAAATTTATTTTAATGAAAAGCAGAACTACATTACATTTTTTTTATTGTTGACGTACTTAATATTTACGATTAGTAATTATTTATGATTAGTAATACCTACTAATAATTAATAGCGTTTACTAATTTAATTTAAGTCAAAAAAAAATATGTTTTGTTTTCAATAAAAGTGTCATAGAGTAAATTTCCGAACGCACGTCAAAAAAAAAGAAAGCGAAATGGCGCGAAACTAATTAGTTATTTCAACCTTAGATTGTTCATTTTCGTATATATTGTATTTTTTTTAAATAATGAGTAAATCGAGTTACGAAGATATTTCTTTAACACCAGAAGAGCTAAGACAACAAGTATTTAATGCTGAACTAAGCTTTTTACCAGAGAAGTCACGTGAAAAATATCTTAAAGCATACGAATTGTTCAATATTTGTTCAATTACTTTCAAAAGGTGCTAATGTTAAATAGAATAGTTAGAACCTACCTATTGTTTATTTTTGATAGGAGCAGAGTAGAGTAGGTAGTATTTGTAAATTAGAATAACTAATACTTTATATGGCCTTCAGTGTGTTCCTTGCCTAAGACCTATTTTTTCGCACTGGTAGAGGTAGCAAGTTGTGTGTTTCACACGAGAGCAAATTATTTAACTCTCGCTAT
This sequence comes from Apoda limacodes, assembly GCA_946406115.1. Lineage (NCBI taxonomy): Eukaryota > Metazoa > Arthropoda > Insecta > Lepidoptera > Limacodidae > Apoda > Apoda limacodes. Next base: position 17,286,531 of record OX291541.1, read on the forward strand.
TTTATTTAACACGCTACGCTCGTGATTCAATTCTAGACTACTTCGCTAGCTCGGGATTTAAATTTGGCACTCTTCACAAAAAACCAGTTTGCCCACTTGTCGAACAAATAACTATTTATTAAACAAGATACTGACCAGGCTCTATTCCTTACAGTTACAGACTCTATATAATAATAAGACATTAATGGCATCTAAAGCTTATAGAAAATAGGCTAAAATAGCGGCATAATGTAATAAATCATTGAGAACTTTAACGCGATGATGCCGCTATTCAGAGTAAGATTGGCACAAAAGGTGGCTCGCACTCGTTATTGCCACTCAGGCTGTTGACAAATATGGCGAATATTTTCCAAGCATTTTATTATGTGGTGATCGCATAGTGTTATGAAGAAAACGACATCATTATTAAAAAAAAACCAAAGAAAAATAAATTTAACTAAGCATTTAACTGTATAAAATAACACTATTATATATTATTTAAGTGCTAGCTTTTTGAGCTTTTCGAGCTTAGCTTAACTACGCTCTAGGCCTTAAGGTTTGGTCGACATTGCAACACTTGCTGGCTGCAATATATCGCGGTATTAAGTATTGGATACTACTCTAACTTCACAATCGCACTAACAACTAAACTGATAGTGGACTGATGACTTTTGTAAGTCAAATTGTTTTATGACCATCCTCTGTCCAATCCTGACTTACTTCTTATACAGGATGGCCGGGAAGTTGACGTTCAAACGTAAAATTTAGATACTTTATGATGAGGAGTATCCGAATCAACCCATGTATGTTCTACGATTTTTCGTAGTTTTCGAGATAGAATTTTTTTGATGATTTTTTTCGTAATTTTCACACAGATAGAGATTTATTATTTTGTCTAAGGTCTTTTATTTTACAGCTTATTACTTAAAATCTTGTAATTTTGGACGTATGTAAAGCCCATCTTGGTCATAGGCTCACCCTCTGTCACGCAAGACTACGGGTGTTTGGTGGAAGGAGGTCATCTACCACATTATTCTGATGTAAGTAACAAAACTAACAACAAAAACCTACATATCAACCTGGAGACGTCGAATATAAGGCGAGAAATTTAATTTCTTTCATATCATAAGTTCTATACCTTTATTTATACATTCACTATATACAACAAAATATACTTTTCTAATTAAGCTAACATTGCTGTGCTGTACAATATACCTATCTATAGTTGTAGGTACCTGTTTACTTTGTTACTTCTGCCTACTGCATGGCAATGAACGTTGCTGTTCGCCAGCCTCGCACTAAATTATTCATTGTTTTTCGATTAACATATCTAATTTAACATCTGGCACATAGACACATTTTTTTATTTCCATTTGTGTGTATGATAGATCACTATCGGAATTAGTAATTTTCTTTACTAGGTTCGCCAATGGCTCCGCCTGCCCTTAATTCGGTTATCGGCGTGGAACTCCTTAATTTTATTAATAGAGGTTTGCTATAACAAGCTATAGCTGTAGCTATAGTTTGTTTAAGCTTGGTTATAGTTATTACCGCAGGAACTAATAAAAATAAATAGCAGCCTATGTCCTATTTTAGGACCTAACGTATGTGTGTGTCAAATTTCATCCCGATCCGTCTAGGAATATAATCACGGACTTTAAAAATATCATCAATATAAACAAATACTTTCATAGCAAAGATGCAGTCAAACGAAAAAAAAAATCAGGGAGTCATAAACGAAGAAAGATTATTTCTATGTATGTATATTTATTTATACTGTATTTCTTACTACTATGAAGCTTTTGTGTGTTTGTAAGATTGATGTACTAGGACTTTATAAGTCACTGGAGTTGGACTTTAAAAATAGAAATTAATCAGGTGATAATTTTTTTATATAGGTTATATTTTTATATACGTTAGGTATATAAAAATGATGAAGATGATGGAAACCAAAATTAGGTTAGGAAATGTTATATTAAGATATGTTTGTTTTGTACAATGTCTTGAAATATGTTTTGACAGTTCTTCTTTTCTACGTAGCACAATGACGTGATATTAATTAGTGTTTATGATTATTATTATTATTAGAGACTTATTTTAAATTTTACGACTCGATATAATATAAACTGTATGCAAACAGATCCCTGCTCCAAAAAGAAGAAAGCAAATTTCGTAAAACTTTCGACAAAACAGAACTATACATATAAAACAATTGAAAATGCTTTTTAGCTGTAAGCTAGGCATTAGGTAACTGTAGACTGTCTTAGTTGAAGTCATTGTCCTTATAGTTTAGTTTCATCGTATTTACGTTGTGTATCAAATTTCCAATCGGATTCATTAGTGGAATTGAGAAACAATATTCATTGTTTGGCTAAGATTTATTGATGCTCTAAAAATAAAGAATTACCTTGGAAACTACTGAGCTATAATTCCACTGACAGACAGACAAACACACACACAAACAGAGGCTTTAAACTTATAAAACAAGTGGTGTCGAGGGTAATTTTTTTTGAATCACACACCTTTTAAGGGTGACTTCAAAAATTAAAAAAAGACCATAAAGCCGAAATAGGTTTTTGTTTGCCGGAGTGTGAAGCCTCGGGGAAAGAATATGCAGAAAACATTAATTAAAAACGACACGGTCTGTCTTTTTACAAAAAACTTCCCAACCAATTTACGAGCGGGGTTGAATGACAAGGAAGAAAATTAGGGGTAGGTGTAATTAAAAATCAGTACCTGGAAGACCGAGCTCCGCTCGTTTTTTTTTTAGCAACTGTTGTCAGGTAACTGAACAACCGCCATCTATTGTCAAGTAGCTTTATCGTTGCTGTTTCGGTAAAAAATATAGTATTACTACTCGCCAATAGATGTCAGAAAGAGTCATATTGTTTATCATTGCCTAAAAACACGGATAAAGCGACGTTTTCTGAAAATAAAACCTAGCTAGATCGATCTATCGCCCCCGAAATCCCTCCAGATACTAAATTTCATGAAAATCGTTGGAGCCGTTCCTGAGATTCATATTATAAATATATATATTTATTTTACACTTCCACGTATTAAAACTATTACAATATAAACTCAACCTATAAAATTGTATGCACTAAGGTGGACTTGTCTCATAATGAGATTTCAACTGGCCAACCTTCAAACATTCAAGTTTCCGAAAGTTCATCAATTTTAAATTCAGTTAGATTAGGTTAGGTTATAATTCTTGACATGTTAATTAAAACACATGTTTGGGAACAACTTTGAAAGCCAATCACTTGCAAAATAAACACACATAGAGAAAAGGAAACTTAAAACCTTCAAGATCTCCACATAATTGCTGTGCGCGATAGCAAAGATTTTTACACCGCTTATAACGAAAATATATAAGAGCAATAACTGATATCAGAATATGAAAATGTTACGTAAAGGTTTCATAATTACACATACTCAACATCACGCCTATTTTTCCAATAGACAGGCAGAAGCCAAAGACTTTCACTTGCTATAATTGTGGAATACCTATTTTGCTTCATTAATGCTTTCGTACAAGTTTGACAGTTGAATAAAAAAAGTTTTTTTCACCTCTCCAGCACCAAAATAGTAGTTTTGCTGTTCAAAAACAGTGGGTAAAATAGATATTTGCTGCGAGCGTGAGACAAAGTAATGCATCGTTCGAAATTACCTTTTGGAATTTTGCGATAATAAAAAAAACAACGCAATTATTGGTTTAGAAACAAATTTATTTTAATGAAAAGCAGAACTACATTACATTTTTTTTATTGTTGACGTACTTAATATTTACGATTAGTAATTATTTATGATTAGTAATACCTACTAATAATTAATAGCGTTTACTAATTTAATTTAAGTCAAAAAAAAATATGTTTTGTTTTCAATAAAAGTGTCATAGAGTAAATTTCCGAACGCACGTCAAAAAAAAAGAAAGCGAAATGGCGCGAAACTAATTAGTTATTTCAACCTTAGATTGTTCATTTTCGTATATATTGTATTTTTTTTAAATAATGAGTAAATCGAGTTACGAAGATATTTCTTTAACACCAGAAGAGCTAAGACAACAAGTATTTAATGCTGAACTAAGCTTTTTACCAGAGAAGTCACGTGAAAAATATCTTAAAGCATACGAATTGTTCAATATTTGTTCAATTACTTTCAAAAGGTGCTAATGTTAAATAGAATAGTTAGAACCTACCTATTGTTTATTTTTGATAGGAGCAGAGTAGAGTAGGTAGTATTTGTAAATTAGAATAACTAATACTTTATATGGCCTTCAGTGTGTTCCTTGCCTAAGACCTATTTTTTCGCACTGGTAGAGGTAGCAAGTTGTGTGTTTCACACGAGAGCAAATTATTTAACTCTCGCTATTTTATTTAACACGCTACGCTCGTGATTCAATTCTAGACTACTTCGCTAGCTCGGGATTTAAATTTGGCACTCTTCACAAAAAACCAGTTTGCCCACTTGTCGAACAAATAACTATTTATTAAACAAGATACTGACCAGGCTCTATTCCTTACAGTTACAGACTCTATATAATAATAAGACATTAATGGCATCTAAAGCTTATAGAAAATAGGCTAAAATAGCGGCATAATGTAATAAATCATTGAGAACTTTAACGCGATGATGCCGCTATTCAGAGTAAGATTGGCACAAAAGGTGGCTCGCACTCGTTATTGCCACTCAGGCTGTTGACAAATATGGCGAATATTTTCCAAGCATTTTATTATGTGGTGATCGCATAGTGTTATGAAGAAAACGACATCATTATTAAAAAAAAACCAAAGAAAAATAAATTTAACTAAGCATTTAACTGTATAAAATAACACTATTATATATTATTTAAGTGCTAGCTTTTTGAGCTTTTCGAGCTTAGCTTAACTACGCTCTAGGCCTTAAGGTTTGGTCGACATTGCAACACTTGCTGGCTGCAATATATCGCGGTATTAAGTATTGGATACTACTCTAACTTCACAATCGCACTAACAACTAAACTGATAGTGGACTGATGACTTTTGTAAGTCAAATTGTTTTATGACCATCCTCTGTCCAATCCTGACTTACTTCTTATACAGGATGGCCGGGAAGTTGACGTTCAAACGTAAAATTTAGATACTTTATGATGAGGAGTATCCGAATCAACCCATGTATGTTCTACGATTTTTCGTAGTTTTCGAGATAGAATTTTTTTGATGATTTTTTTCGTAATTTTCACACAGATAGAGATTTATTATTTTGTCTAAGGTCTTTTATTTTACAGCTTATTACTTAAAATCTTGTAATTTTGGACGTATGTAAAGCCCATCTTGGTCATAGGCTCACCCTCTGTCACGCAAGACTACGGGTGTTTGGTGGAAGGAGGTCGTCTACCACATTATTCTGATGTAAGTATCTATCCATTTTCTGGTCGCCCCGTTCTGGCGATAAAAACAGTTAAGATATTCATACACACATTCAATAGTGAAAATTAAAAATAAATTATTATTATGTGTATATAGGTACATGTAACTCAACTTACACAGAATTATAAAAAATACTTTTTGTTCTCTCGTACCTCAATTTTTGAATTGAAAAACAAAACTGGTATCAGATAGGAATATTTAAAAAAAAATTTAAAATACCTGTTTAAAAAGACCAGTGATAATTTTCTGTATTTTTTTTTAATTTTAGGCTCAATCGTTTCGGAGATCTTCTGATAAATATATAAAATATTATACGGTACAGCTTGCAAAACCTTTTTTTTATTATCTAATTTACCCCAAAAGTGACCTCCATATATGAAATATATATAAAATTCATTTATTTAGGTTACATGTCCGTGTTTTATATGTACCAAACCTTCCAAATTTCAACTTCATCGGGTTTGTAGATTCAGATAAAATTGGCTGTAACACACGGACAGACAGACACACGCGTAATACTATAAGGACTCCGCCATTTTTTATACGGATCTATAAAAAATATTTTTTATAGATCCGTTTCTTTATTTAGCTTATGTATTTATTTATGTAACTCTATCATAAAACTTTCTTTCAGATGTTGTTTCTTTGAGTTACTTACATGATTAACAAAAAAGGGCAGATCGGTCAGTTGACCCCACTTATGGGATTAACCAAGCCAGCCAGTGGGGTTAGTTGAGCCTGCAGGCTCAGAGGTTTTATAAACAAAATTAAATGAAATATTAACAACATCTGCGTTATACCTTCAATAGAAATCTAGATAAGTAAAATAAATAAGATTAATAATATTCATACTGTTTGAAGTCTTAGGAAAGCGTTGCTTTTTTACGCTTCGGATGTCATTTTGTTTTCTCAGCAAGCTTTATTGTGCCGCTAGAGTTAGTTTTCCATAGCCTTTCCTTGTATTTTACTATCTTCCTGCTACTTTCGCGGTTATATTTTTTATTCAGTCGAAACAAGGCAGTTGTGCCATGTTCAAGTGACCCAAATTGTATTGTCTTAAATGACCCCTTCCCAAAATTATTGCTAAATGTGTTAAATCACCCAAAACCTGTTTGTTAATAACTTATTTTTGAAATTGTTGTCGTGAGTACATACTATTTCTAATTCAAAATACAGTTACTTAGATTTCGTGAAAGCAGACACATATGCTTGAAACTAAAAACAAAAAGAAACAGTTTTAATCTACTTTAGCTATTTTCATTCCGTCATATCATATGGCATTTTGCTTTGGGGTAAGGCATCTGATATAATATTGATACAGTCTTTATTTTGCAAAAGAGAGTCAGAGTCAGAGTTACGGTCAATTATAAATTGGGACCACGAATTTCTTAGGGAACTATGTAGGGAAATTGATATATTTAATTGTTCTTTGCCAATATATCTTCACTTGTATAATGTATGTAAACAAAACATATCCCTTATTTACTAAAAATAGTGACCTACACAGTGTTAATACAATAATAAACATAAGGATAAATTGGTAGTTCCAAAATTTCGTCTACAGAAGGAACATATTACTCTTTTGCAATACAAAGTATATATATTTTTACATTAAAATTCCAGATTATGTGGTAAATTTACCTCCAATATTTAATTTTTTTCATACTACTATGGTGGCAAACAAGCACACGGCCCGCCTGATGGAAAGCGGTCACCGTGGCCTATGGAAGTGTGCAACACTAGAAGTATCACTCGCGCGTTGCCGACCCTTCAAAAATCCAAAAACTTCTTTCTTGAAGTACCCCATACAGTAGTCGTTAGAGAAAACCTTGGCAGTGAGCTCATTCCACATCCCAAGCGTTTGCTGGAGGAAGTTTTTCTGAAACCGCACTGTACGCGACCATTTAGGTTCTAAAGTGTGAGAATAAATTCCCTGCCGATGGCGAGCGGTAGGATGGTAGAAAGTAGCCGTGGGCATCATTTCGAACCATTCCTCAAAACACATCCCATTGTACAAGCAGTAGAACACACACAGGGAGGCAAAGTCCCTCCTCGGACTTAAGGGTTCGGACTTAGGGACTTACGGCAAGTGAGTTTGGGTTCGTCGACAATTCTCACAGCCCGTCGTTGAACCGATACAAAAGGTCCTAGCTGGTATCCGGGTGCACCTGCCAAGAGATAGCAGCAGTACTCCATATGGGGCCGAACTTGCGACTTGTAAAACAGCAACCGCTGCCCCGACGTGAATTACTGCCTCGCTCTGTTGAGTACACCTGGTTTTTTGGTCGCCAGCTTTACCTTATCTTGTAAAGTATCTCAGAACTGAACACCGCTGGAGATGTCAACACCAAGGATCTCAATGCTCGTGGAGATGGAGAGGTGAGTGTTCTGGAATTGTAGGACTACAGTGAATGGGGTTTTCTTAGCGGTGAACGCGCAGACTTGTGTCTTTGTAGGGTTTAATCGGACCAAGTTTACCCGTCTCCAGTCAGAGACCTTGGACAGTGTGGTCTGGCTTTGAGCCACAAGTTCTCCGCGGTTTTCCTCCACAACGTAACGAGGGATGTTTGCACGACCCGTGTAAGAAGCGTCTCCAGTACTGTAATCTGCATAGCAATGTATGTTGTTGATGTCCAATATGTCATTGATATGCAGTAGAAACAGCGTAGGAGACAGCAAAGAGCCTTGCGGGACACCAGCATTAATGTCCATGCTATCAGAGCAACTACCGTCAACTACGGTTCGAATGCGTCTGCCGGACAAAATGCTAGCCACCCATTTACACAAACCCTCTGCTTCGTAAGATAGTAACTTCGATAGAAAACTAGGGTGCCAGACCCGATCGAACGCCTTCGCTATGTCTAGGCTAGCCAATGCCTCCCCCTGACTCTCAATAGCTAGTGCCCATCGGTGTGTGAGATACACTAGAAGGTCACCAGTCGAACGACCGTGGCGAAAGCCATATTGACGGTTACTGACCAGGTCGTGTTCTTCTAGGTACCTTAGAAGCTGTGTGTTGATCACACGCTCCATCACCTTCGAGAGGAGAGAGCTAATAGCGATAAGCCTGTAATTCGATGGATCTGATCTATCGCCCTTTTTGGGCACCGGGTGCACATTCGCAGTAAATTGTCTAGTATGGTAGGAAAGCGCGAAGAGGCGCGTGAGTACAGGACATAACTCAGGAGCACACTGCTTAAGCAGCATAAATAAAATATATGTCAAAGATAGTTCAATGAAAAAAAACTATTACAAAGTTGATGAATACATCAATGATAAAAATGCTTGGAAAATTAAAAACTTAATTAATTTGGATAGGTATTTGTGAATTTGTAATATTTTTTAAATAAAAAAAAATGTATATTATGTTTTTACCTTGTGTAAGGCTATTTATATTTTAAAATGAAGTTATAATAATATTAAAGATTAACTGCTGAATTTCTAGCCGGTTCTTCTCGGTAGTAAATCATTACGAACCAATGGTAAAGTTTATAAAATTAATAATTAAACTGACGATTGAAAAGTGTTTTTTTAAAGTCTACTTAAATAAAAGAGTTTGAGTTAGACTTTTGGGGGGAATTTTACAATAATTGATGTTCACAGTCAAAGTAAGCGGGTGGGACAGCAACAAGCGTGACAGCTACTTAATTCAATACCCCGTTCGTTTTGCTTTACACCTTTCACCACTATCTATCAGACACATCTGCTTATATCGATGGTGCAGTTGACCCCGTGGTTCAAGGTCGCTCTGCCACACCTAAAAACATTTTTTTTTTTAAAGAAATTGTAGTCAATTTGAAAAATAAATAATAACAGTTGTGCTACGCTATTGTAAAGGTTAAAAACACTCACATTCGCAACAATAATTGCATAAATAGTTATTTAGGAATCGTCTAAATTAGTGTCTTTTGAAGAAAGCGCAAACATATATTATGTAACATTTTTTTAAAAAATATGCAATATATATAATCAGAGATAGAAATGGTAAAAACTGTGTCATCACTTTAACAATGTAAATCGTCCAAGGAATCAAAGGAATTAAACAGAATATTAAACAAATATAGATTTATGATCTACAATTGTAAATATAAAAATGGAAACCAAGAAGTTAAACTCGTCTGATATGCTAAATAGGCATTGTTAATGAACACAATGAATAATAAGTTACCACAATAAAAGGTGGCGAATACGCCTTTGTCCAAACATAATAGCAATCTCTTAAATTTAGCTGATGAATACAGGCAATATCCAAATTAAACATTAATATCAAAATAAACCTTATTAAATCACAATGATAGCTTTCTACTTATGTCGTATTTTTTGTCATATGACAGCGGCCTTATATGTTTCTGAAAAACTGTGACATTCGAGTAGCCACTCGCTCAACAAACATCCGCCAGCGACAAACAACAACCTTCGCGGTAGACTATGGCAAATGGATCGATATTTGAGTAGGTTCCTATACTCGATACTGTTGTTTCGATCCCATATCTCTAGCAGTAGTAGCGCAAGAAATGGCTGAAGCTTTCGTATTTACAAAGAAGTTTTATTTCATACTTGCTGACCCCGCAAACGTTTATTCACTTTTTTATAACAATTGGCATGCCACCCATTCTGAAAAGATTGTTCTAATTCAAAAACCTTCCCTGGCGTGTGCACAACAATTCTTAAAAATTTCATTTCAATCGGTTTACTTTTAGTACGTTAGTTCGACTCGCACTTGATCGTTTTTTTTCTTTTTCGGAAACCTTCCCCGGCGTGTGCACAACAACTTACCAAAATTTCATGACAATCGGTTTACCCTTAGTGCACACTTGGCACTGTTTTTCATAAAACCCTTGCCCTAACAATCACGAACACAACAAAAAAAAAAGAATTATCCGATTAGGTGCCGTCGTTCAGAAGTTACAGCGTGACCAACAATTCATTTTTAGGCTTCCGTACCCAGAGGGGGCCACCGTAGCCCTATTACTAAGACAACGCTCTCTGTCTATGTGTCTGTCCGTCTGACCGGCCATTACAAGGCTCTATCTTTTAGACCGAAATAGGTAGAAGCCTACATTTTTTACAGAATATGTGTAAAGATGGGGGATTATCTAACAAATAATAAAAAAGTTAAAATTTAAGGGTCCGCATAGAAGATACACATTCTCGTTGTTTTTGCTCTATCGTAAAAACAGAAAGACATACAAACTTCAAACCAGCAGTTAAAAATGTGTGAATTCTAAAGTATAACAACAAATAATAAAAACCGGCCAAGTATGAGACAGGCCTAAGCAATTACTATTTTTAAATTACCGGTACAACGCCATCCAGCTTATCATTAAAAGAAACGGTAACACATTTCTTTGTTGGATACGATATATATGATGGGTGACCGCTTAGCGGCACACTTTTTTTTGTTTGTGTTTGTAAATTACGTAAATGGTGCGGAATATATATATATATAATGGACAACTACCTTTTATACTCTGGGCCGCAAAGAAAGCGGGTCATTTATAAAAAATCCTTTTAAAATAAAACTAAATTAAAATTTTATTTCATTACAAAAAATATAGGAAGAAGTAAAAACATTTTAAAATTTGAACAGCAAAACTATTTGTTTTACTGTTGTTTCTGTTCTATCATTTAGATATGACATTTCTTGTGCGAAAATTCATTTTTCTGATCAAATTCAATCAAAAACATGCCACTGAGAAGGTACCACCCCTGAATAGTGTACCAGAATTCTGATAATGCTTGAAGACGGGCGCAGTCAGTGTTATACAGCGAGAACTGTTGATTTGTCAACAGCGATATCCAATATTCGCTGACCAGGAACAGGCCTTTGTTAGGGCCTCTACAGCGCGGAAGGATCGATATGTGGTGGCAATAATGTTGAACAATCGATTTGAAACATTTGTTGAAGTCAAAAATCACCTTCTACGTGATGGAGGGAGTAATCCAAGCACATGTACAGTGAGGCGGCGTCTTGCTGAAGCAATCTTGAAACCATTTAGACCCGCAATTTTTAAGGCAGCATCGAAATTCAAGGTTGAGTTACGCTAGTGAACACGTGATTTGGACTCTGTATGACTGGTCAAGACTATTGTTTTCCGACGAATCGAGGTTCAAACTATATACGCACGATGGGCGGCAAAGAGTCTACAGAAGACCAAAATCAAAAGCGCTATAGCCAAGCTTGTATTCAAGAGATAGTGCCATACGGCGGAGGCTCCACACACGTATTGGCTGAATTTCCCTCCGAAAACAGCACCGAGCTGGTGGTGATAGAAAAAGAAAATGGCACATTAGTAGCAGAAAAATACCTGAATGAAATCTTAAATGAGTATGTCGTTTTATTTTTAGTAAACATGGGTCAGATGCAAGATTAACGCTCGTCCCCATACAGCTGGGATAGTGTTTGACTACCTTAAAGATGTCGCTATCACGTGCATGGAGTGACCAGCTCAGACTAAAATGCATCGAGCATGCCTAGGACGAACTGGGACGAGACGGGTACGCCAGCAAAATTCCCCTCCAATCCTTCGTAAACCAAAAGAAGCACTGATAGAGCAATAGGTGATAGGTATTCGTCACCATCGGCTGAGGAATCTTCTGGAGTACATTCCAAACCATGTAACAGCTGTATTAACTTCTCTTGGTGGCAACACAAAAAACTAAAATCTTTAAAAACTTCATATTTGGTACGGTAGCACATTTTCCGAAATCTAGTAAAAAATGATCATTTTTACTTAACTTACTTTTGTTCAAAACTTTTCTGACTTCGATTTAAGCACTCTCTCTATAATTATAGACAATTTTATAATAAAAAAGAAGACTGTATTTTTCATAAAGCAAGCTCTTTATTTTGGCCCAGTGGTCTTAGCAGTGTAGTACACACAGTGCAGTACAAGCATAGGCTTGTGCTTGCAGCTGCTAATACATCATCATTTATTATAGTAATAAAGAACGACAGGAATGTCACACTATACTTAGCTATTTATGTGCTGAAAGTTGTTTTTGTCACCTTCAAATGATGTCACTAAAAAAGTAAAATCAAATATATATATACCTACAAAATTTAAAATCATATTCTAGTTAATTGGACACAATGTCAAATATACATAACCGACGAGGATGGTGTTTTTCTGTCTGAAATCTTTAAATCTGAAATTTCTATACAACGCTTAACATGTGTAATGATCTCCCTTCCAAGGTTTTCTCTAAGATCTACAATATAGGTTCTTCAAGGAAGAAGTGATTGCATGTTAAAAGGGTCAGCAGCTCGCGAATAATGCCCCTAATGTAACAAGCATCTATAGGTTACGAAGAGATGCGAAGACCGCTAAATATCAATCAGACCGTAAGCGTGTTTGCCACCTTCGTGGTAAAAAAAGCGGGTTGCACTCCGGGAGTGCCAGCAGAAGTGAAAACATACTAGCTATTTACTTCCTATCGCTTCGTATACATATTTATTCATTATAAATAATAATGTTTGTTTATAATTACTTTTTGGACGTAGTATTATAGAATTAAAATCCCATATCGAACCTCCATGTACTACTCATAATCACCATATACTAAATATAAAAACTAGTTCCGTCTTTCATATTTTCAATCAGGTCACGTGTCCTAACGCGAGTTTAACATTTTTTAGCCATCACAAAAAAGTGCTCAACGCCGCTAAAATAGTTTTTACTTCAAATAAGGTTTTTTCAAAACCACCATTCCATTTTTGAATCCCTATTCAACACGAACCCACATTAATTTCAATGTACGCAAAAAATGAAGATCTTGGCGAGATCTATCACTTCTGTTAAGAAACTACTAGTCTACGATCAAAAGTTACAAAGATAAAGCCGTTTCTAGTTTGTCATCTGACATCCGAAATGAAGATCTTGATGAGATCTATCATTTCTGTAACGAAACTACTAGTCTACGATCAAAAGTTACAAAGATAAAGCCGTTTCTAGTTTTACGGCTGTCATCCGAAATAAAGATCTTGATGAGATCTACCACTTCTTTAAGGAAGTTATTAGTCTACGATCAAAAGTTAGGGAGACAAAGCCATTTCTAGTTTGACAGCTGTCATCCGAAATGTAGATCTTGATGAGATCTATCACTTCTGTAAAGAAATTACTAGTCTACAATTAATAGTTTCGGAGATAAAGCCGTTTCTAGTTTGACAGCTGTCATAAGAAATGAAGATCTTGATGAGATCTATCACTTCTGTAAGGAAACTACTAACGCGTGTTTATAATTTTTTACCCATCACAAAATAATAATGATTGTTTATTTACTTTTTTGACGTAGTATATTTGACATCTCAATCTGTCATAGCCTAATGTAAGTAAATCTGACGCGAGTTCCGTCTTACGAATTTTCTATGAATTTTCGATCAGGACAGGTGACCTAACGCGAATTCACCATTTTTTACCCATCATCACAAAAAAAGTGCGCAACGCCGCTAAAGAAGTTTTCACTTCAGAAAAAAAAACGGGCAGAAGTGTGAACTTGAATTTAAACTATTTATTTTTTCTACTAGCTATTTACTTTCCATCACTTCGTTTCGTATACATATTTATTTATTATAATTAATAACGTTTGCCTATTTACTTTTTTGACGTAGTATATTTGACATCTCAATCTGTCATAGAATTAAAATCCCATATCCAACCTCCCTGTACTACTCATAATCGCCATATACTAAAAATAAAAACTTGTTCCGTCTTACAAATTTTCAATCAGGTCACGTGTCCTGACGCGAGTTCTGTCTTACGAATTTTCAATCAGATCACGTGTCCTGACATCACAAAAAAGTGCCCAACGCCGCTAAAGAAGTTTTCACTTCAATAATAATCTTGAGGCAAAAAAATATATTTAATAACAGAATTTACCTACTTACATATCAACAAAAAATCGACTTGAATTTCTTTTTGAATTTGCTATTGAATTGAATTCAACAAGAAATATTTATAATAATATAAATTCTTTTTCAACGAAAAACCTTTAACTGTAATCTACTGCATAACATATGAGTTTTCTTTATGTGAATTGTTGCTATATCCGACAGCGATCTTCGTCGACCTACAAAGATGTAACATTCCAATTACAGCGCAGGTTTATACAATGAAAGCTCTGACACAGATTTATTTCTGTCGCAAAAGCCGATGTCATGTATTAAATTTTTTTTAAAAGGCAGCGTTATTCTGTAACGATTCTAAGAAAACTTTATTTAAAATGGTTTTAATGTATAAACCATTTGAATAAGGGAAAAAACACATAGAGAACAAGAAATTGTTAAGTTACAAAAATAAAAATTGTTAATTTAACTAAATTCCGGTTATATTTAGTATGTTTCATAGTGAACTTTTAAAACAAAAAAATAAAGCTTTAATTATACCTGAAACCAAAACAAAAACAAAAACAAAAACCAAAAAAATATACCTGAATTTAGTGGCTTTGACAAAAGGTTTTTGATGACATTCCAATAAAATTGCTTTGTACTTGACATCTACCCGTTTCTTTCTCAGCTCAAACCCAATCGTGTTAGATGAAGCATGGCCTATAATCAGCAGTCAACCACTCGTGTTCGATATGCTGATGTTGAATTAGTTTTAATGATGCCATTTCGAAATCCATTTTAATCGAAATATATTGATTTAAAAAAGTTCCTAAAAACACTAGCTGTAAACAATGCCGATTTATGCTAAAAAGAGCCGACAAGAAACCCTACTGTTTAAAGTAATAATACAATACTTTTCAAATCGACTAATACGTGTACAATTTAAGTTTTTAAATTTTTGCGTTTCATGTATGACAGACAGCTAGAAGGACAGACAGATGAACAGTATTGCAAAGTATAGGAAAAGAGATAGAGCCAAAAACATCTACAACAAACATCCTAGTGATCAAAATCTTACCACCTACAAAACTCTTCGCAATCGCTACAGTAAGATGTGTAGATATGCTAAAAGACGCCAAATACAAAATTCCATCAAACCTACTCAGATATGGAAATATCGCAAAACTCTTGGTATTGGCAAAACTTCTTCTCCAATTAATTTTCAAGACTTAAACGCCATAAATGATTACTTTTGTCAACCGCCAACTCAGCTCACTGATGTTGTTAAAACAAAAACTCTGTCTGAACTTGCTGACTTAACTAAACCTCAGTGTGCCCATTTAGAATTTCACACAGTCACTGAGAGTGATATTAGAAGATATTATGGCTCTATTAATACCTCTGCAGTTGGTGATGATAACATCTGCTCTAGAATGCTTACTCCTATTTTATCAGAGTGCCTACCAATCATCATCCACATTATTAACCATTCTCTGATAACTAGTTACTTTTCGGCATTATGGAAAAAAGCCCATTTTATCCCTCTTCCAAAAACCTTAAATCCAGAATGATTACGAAGTGTTAACTTAACTGAATTCCGTCCCATTTCAATATTGCCTTTCATCTCCGGGGTTCTGGAGCTTATTGTTCAGAACTAACTGATATTATTAATCTATTTAATACTCTCCGATCTGATTTCCCTACTGGGCAAAGCACGGTCACTGTTCTTTTAGAAGTCGAAAATGAAATTTTGTATTGGACGATACGAAGCTCACAATCTTGGTTTTGCTGGATTTCAGCAGTGCATTCCATTCCGTAGAATACGATATTCTATAGATTTTTAGACTTTCTTGTAAATACAGCAAATCATAGAAAAGGAGATGATTGCGAATGAAAAATTGAATACTATTATGATAAATGTTTGGGAAAAAATATTACTCAGTAAAAAATACTGAAAGAAAATATTACGAATTGAGAAATAAACTGCTAAGAAATGCTATTGTAAATATCACGAATGGGGAAAATATCCGATTGGAAATAAAGCTACAAGGCAATAACAATTTTGATAAATTGATCTTTTCGCCCATCATCGTAATGTGTGTAATAATGAGAAATGACTTTTAGTGAAGTATGTGAATATCGTCAGTTTCTGTAGAGGACTGTTAGGGCTTTATTGTACTGAATAGGGCTCTATTGCCAATACTTGTACTCATTGTCCAAAAACGTGCAAACGGGAAGAATGTTACTTAAGACAAAACGTGCAGACGGACTGTGGTCTGTATGTGACAGAAAGGTAGGACAGACAGATGAACGTATAATTTTTTTTTTAATTCTTTGTTGTACACAGGGTTATTAAAACGATTAAAATAGAACAAAGTGATGTAAAAATGGCGAGCTTATCTCTAGTAAAGATTTCTTACAGCAAACTGACTAGAGTGACAATTAACTTACAAAGCAAATGCCTTGTACGCTAAAGTAAATAACTTTGACGATTCAAAAGTATTTGTAAAAGCCCTGATAAATAAATTAAAAAAAAAGTTTTGTCAAAAATCCTATTTTTAAAAAGAAACCTATGAATCGATAAAATACATACCTCAAAGATGTATACTAATTTGCACAATCCAAATATTTTTTATTAAACATTTTGAATGCATAGTAGGTATCTAACGCTGACTTTCCAACCATAAATTTTAATAGAACATCAAACTCGGCTGCATGCTATTATTCCTTAGCCCTAATTATTATAGGTGAACTAAAAAAACAACTGTTAAATACGCGCAAATTTATTTTATTGTATGTATAAACACACTCTTGGTATTTTGTGTATATTTGGTAAGGTTGTTTTACGATTTTATTCTGTTCATAATTATAACTTATTTGTTGGTTTATCTGAATACATACTGGTAATCAGTAAAGGGGGTACCCATGGGCTCATCAATCTCTGAATTATTTTATATCTTAAAAATATTTATGACGAAATAATATTTCATTTATGGATGATAACAGTTATATAGGAAATGGTTTTATCGATTTCGATTTCGTAACACACATTATGAATTTTGTACCTAAATAAAAAAAAAAAATTTTTTGTACCATACAATACTACGGAAAGGGATTTTTGATTCCTGGTCAGACGACAGAAATAGGTCGTTCAAAAATGGATGTGATTTTAGATTCAGGGATCTGTATACTTTTGCGAATTATAATTTTTATTGAATTATGATGCCGACACCGCCAGCTAAATTATTGTTTTTAAATTGGAAAAATTTACGGCAGTTGAATAGGCATCAACGAAATTAACAGAAAATGTATCATAGCTTAGCCTACTTGGCGTAACCAGTTAACGAGTACCTAATAATCGACCAACTTATAAATTGTATTATTAAATTACATGCCATAAATTAACATACAGTAATACCTATGGGATGCACTCGTTTTAAAATTATTATAGATATATTAGTAGATATAGGAACTTGGGGTTTAAAAACCCACATTTAAGGCCGAATTCCCCGAAAAAGGTACGAAACGAACGGAGATGGTAAGTTTATGCGTTTAGGGTGGAAGTTCGTTTGTTTGGTGTGGTGTACGTATTTATATCTGTAAACATTTTGTAAAGAAACTACTAGACCGGTTTAGATACAGTTTGTTGCATTATATTGGAATGCCTAGCCTGCCTCTGAGCAGGTTCTTAATCATGTTTTATGAATATAGGCCAACAGGGGGCACTACAGAAGATGTGTTTTGTATAAAATACAGGACCAAATTTAATGTGATTGGTTATATTGCCTTAGAGTAGGTTGTCTGTTATGTTTTACGACTGTAGACCATCAGATGGTGCTGCACTAGATGTGCTTCTTTTAAATACTAGGGCTTATTTCGATTTGGTTTACTGTATTGCATAGCTATTATTTTAGAGCAAGTTCTTAGTGATAATTTACGGTAATAGGGCACCAGAGGCCATGTAGCAGAATTATGAACCTACAAAAGATAGGCCGATATTTTGTCGTGGGTTAACTTTAAATTTAATCACTATAATTGACTAGCTCTTGCCCGCAGTTTCACCCGCCCTAACTTCGGTTATCGGTGTAGAATTACAACAGCAACCCCTCAATTATAGAAAAAAACCGGCTAACACTTGACGTTTTTAAGTAGCCTATATCCTTCTTCTAGACTCACACTATCTCCATGCAAAATTTGCCCGCGGTTCCACTCGCCCTAAATTCGATTTATCGGTGTCGGATTTCAACGGAACGGAATTATAGAAAAAATACCGACTCACACTTGACGTTTTGAAGTAGCTTATGTCCTTCACCGGGACTCAAACTATCTCCATGACAAATTTCATCAGCGGTTTAAGCGTAAAGAGATAACATACAGACAAACAGAGTTACTATCGCATTTATAATATTCGTATGGATAGTATGGATTAGCATGGATTCTTACGCAATTCATTAAATAACCAGAATCAAATTAAGTGTAAATACATATTATTACCACATAAAGAAAATCAAAACCGTATTTTATCGCTTAAGTTTTCTTATAAAATTTCATTACTTACAGTAAGAATATAATTTATGAAAATTAATAATGCAAGGAATTAATCTATAATCTATGGAATATTTGATAAAGTACCCAATCAGTACTAAAAAGAAAGTTATTTAAATTTCTATTAGTATTGGTCCTATTTTAGGGTTAAATTCTACAAGAGATCAGACATTTAATCAAATTAAATTGTCATGTTACGTCAGGAAAATTTCTGTCGAGATCTAGTTTTTGTGGAATCTTATTAAATATAATCTGTATTTGCGATAAATCACTGTCATGTGGTGTAAGCGGTTCGAGCTAATAGGTATCGACCCGGAGGAATACTACAGCGAGCGATATCCCGGCACCGATCTCAATAAATTCATCCCTTGCGATTTGACAGATTCCTTGCACTCCAATTAGCTGACTAAAGCTATGACTAATACAACTTCGACTAAGCCTTTTCCACAGATCAACTAGAGAAACATAACTTTTAAGACATAGTTTCAACAAAAAAAAAACTAATAGACTTAATTATTTGAGACAAAA
Organism: Apoda limacodes; assembly: GCA_946406115.1. Classification (NCBI taxonomy): domain Eukaryota; kingdom Metazoa; phylum Arthropoda; class Insecta; order Lepidoptera; family Limacodidae; genus Apoda; species Apoda limacodes. The sequence continues at coordinate 17,305,821 of OX291541.1, forward strand.
TAAAGAGATGTAGTTTTATATACGTAATTAATATTGATAGTTATTGTTACTAATGATGGTGTAAATACAGCATTTGGTCTGAAGGATGTGTGTTTTAAAGAAGTCTGTCTGCATTTCTTTAAGGAAACGGTGTCTGGCAATTATCTACTGTCGGACAAACGGTGCCTTTCATGCATTCCGATCTTCGAAAGATCTGCGTTCCCGTTACATAACCTGTATCTCCAACACATATAACCGGTACTTACTGCATTGATTATATCACCTCCCAGCTGATTCTTAGCAGTTTATGCACAACGCGATTTCAGGAATTCCGCGCAGACTTATCACTAAATTTTGATTTGGTAACACAATGTCACTGAGTTTAGGGGCTAAATCGCGTGGACTTGTTTAACGGGGTCGTGTGAGGTGGAAGGGGTTTGGAGGCTGGACTCACCGTGTGGTTATATAAGTCACGAAATGGGACGAGGACACGTATAGCCCCTTTGGGGCTTGAAGCGCGACTGGCAGGCTTTGGTTCGGGCGGCGCCCCTCGCCCATTCAGCGCCGATGTCGAAGGCGTTCGCGGGACGCATTGCCCGCTACAGCCTTCACGTGTGCAAGTCACGCTGTAAAAGTGCGGGGCTAATAAACTTATAGGCCGAATTCCGTAATTACTTGGCCAGTTAATTATTTAACGCGGTAAACATTCAGTATTACATTTACTGAGAGTAGGCTTGGCGGCGCTCATTTACATTTAGAAGGGATTTGTAAAGAGGGTTGTACAAGTTTGAATAAGCGATAATATTTACAGCTATTTGAAAGCTACGTTTAATTTTAAGTTATAAGTAAAAGACTATGTTAAATCTTAAAAAAAAATAGGATAACAATAATTGTTACTATATAACATTCCATAACTGCAATCCTGAAATAGTTCTTAGGTAATAAGGATATCTAGGACTAACTAACAGGACTCGTACCTTAGATGTAAAATAAAAGGAAATTTAGTGAACACATATTTGTACTTGATTTAAAATCAAAATTTTCCAATAGAGAATAAAAATACCATTTTTGAAGTTGATGAAGATTACCATTTCGGTATCATAATGGCATTCGGGCTAGAAGAAACGACGAAAAATAATTGTCATTTTTTTTATGATTATAGCAACAATAAATTGTCACCTAATCTATTGTTGTATAATTTTTTTTACATTAACGCTTTAAATATTTTATCTACTTCTGTCAACTGCAACTTACTGTCAATTTAATTTGAAAATTTAATATATCACTAACTATTTTGCTTGTTTGGTATTGCCCAACGTAATAACCAATTGAGTTGACTTTAGGTACAGAGATTGTTAAAGGGATGGAAAAGGAAATAGGATTTTTTATCCTGATCGATAGTTCTCATGGAAATAGATTATTCTGGGTGTGAAACCACGGGGCACTACTCCTTTGTGTTGCAACGGAGCAACGATCTGATTTCTGGCACAGATAAACTCGTAGCAGGAGGGGTAGAAGATGATTTACGATACCTGTAACATAAAAATAAGTAGAGACTACGGGTAACTAAACAGCTCTAAAATACAGGTTCCAATGAGGAACTTGTTTATCATAATCAAGAGTTCCCAAGGGAATAGATTACTACAGCGAAATACGGCAATTTTAATTTTCAGCCCAAAGGCCAAATACAATTTTCTATACAATAAGCTTTAAAAATGACGTATTTCGGTACGAACTTCAAACCCCCTTTTACCCATAGGGTTTAAATTTTGAAAGAACCTTACTCAGTGCTCGCCTTCGTATAAATGGAACTTCTGTGCAAAATTTTAAAAAGACCCAGTAGTTTGGGCTGTGCGTTGATATCATCAGTCAGACGATTTGTTAATTATTTTAATATACATATACACAAGCTTATTATCACGACTTCGTCCGCGAAAACTTTTGCAAAAAAAAATCATTGTTAAAGGTTTTTACTTACAAAAATATCGAAATTCTCATAAAAATTTTCATCCCCAATTTTTCCTTTTACACATATTTTTTATTAGCTTAGAAAAATGTCGGATACCATACAAACAATATATTAAGTCCCATTTAGGTACCCCAGACCCCAGATTTACTCAGTTTATTCTTCTCATATATTCTACAAAAAAAGATTTTTCCACGGTTGAAACTACAGATCGCAAACTGCACTTTTGATTTTTGGCAAAGTTAAAGTAAATTTTATTATTCAAATGAGGTTTTTACAAACACTTTTGAATCGTCAAAGTTATGAACTACTATTTTTTGAAAACTTTGCAAAGGCTACAGGGACAGAAAATAACATAAAATTTTACTAGGTACTTCTTCTGTTTACTATATTTACCCGATTTCTGAAGGCTAACGTTTAAAAGAGCTGTAGTTAAGGTTTACCCACTTGCCCTTAAATAAGTTATAGATTATTCATACACATATTTTAGAATCTCATACTTTAGATTTAGATGTTATTTTGTTAAGCTAAGTAATTTGAAATTGGCTTTCTTTTTTATTGCATTTTACTTTTGTTATTTAATTTTAATTAAAAAAACTTGCAAATCCTTTAAGGTGAGCGGCATGTTCCTTAGCGGAATAGTTTTGTATTTTTATGATGAAGGTTTTGTGATAACCCAACATGGAAGGCTTCGGCTTCGGCTTTGTCAAAATTCATATTTGCCCGAAAATTCGCAGAGGTCTAAACCAAAGGTATGTCGAGCCTTCCTATTGGCGGTTGCGGTCACCTGAGCGACCCTAGTGGTAAAAGGACGAACTAAAGTTCTTATTTTTGGTGTGTGTGAGAAGCTCTTGAAAAAATATATTAATTTTCTATAGCTATCCATCTCTATGTTTTCTCCTATACAAATCACACCACACTAACTTCACCCTGGGTATGGAAATTAATAGAAACGAGCGACCTGTGTAGGTACAGTCAGGAACAGCTGAAATCTAGACCTGAACCTAACACGCCGCTTGTCTGAACTGGATTGTGCTGAAGTGGGGTGAGTTTTCGGGCCTTCCGTTTCTACTGTACATAATGTTTTTCAAGCGTACCTATATATGTAAATATATTCCTTTAGCACGCTCTGTAGTGTAAATAGTTTGACTGATTTAAACATATGAAGTGCGTCTATTCCACCTAGTTACATTAGAGTTCAGATTCGTCTTAATTGTAACAGTGGCATAAGGTATGAAATTTAAATATGGCGTTTGCGAAAAAAACACTTTCGAAACTTGGAATTATAATTTATTACTTATAATGTACTTCCCTTTCCAGTTGATATTTTTAACGCGGTTTTTTTTATTTATCTTGTTACAGTTATTTAAGGTGATCCCGTATATACTTGTAGTAATCTTGCGCTGGTGACCCAATTCTGCGCATGCGCTGGCCACCAGTAAATACTATCGATTATACATTGCGATCGATAAGCATGGTCTTCTGAAACATTCTAAAAGAACGTGTATGGGATAATTTATTTATTGCTCGGTTAAATAAGTACAGGTTTTCACGGTAAAGTATTTAAAGTAAACTTTCAGGTGTCTTAGTCCGTCGTATAACTTTTAATTCCCGTTTTATAAAACTTACTTAATTTTTAATTCAATGATTATATTCTTATTCTTCATATATTTAATTTTTTTTAACTTTTATTTTTTAATTAATTATTTTAGAATATTATGTTGTGATTCGTTTTTTTGCTGTAAAATAAATATGCCAAATTTATTTTAGTGCATGTTGAATTAACCCATAAGTAGTTGTTCAGTTAGTTTTAAATTGTGTCTGTGTATCTAAGCATTATTATTGTATAATTTAGAACTAAGTCTACTGTCCAATTCAGCCTTGTGGGTTTGGATAGTGTAGGTAATAATTGTGTTGTTTTATTTGTGTATTTTCCGTGTTAAAGATGTCGTATGAAACGCGTAAGCCTTGGTAACCGAGGCAAAATTGTTGCTCGAACCCAACAAACATGATCCGAAAATTATCATCATTCATAATCATGATCATAACTGGTACTATAAAGTACAGATGGCCACAGCCTAAGTATATAGGTACCATTGGGATTTGAAACTGTTTGAAGTTTTCGTTATCCAGCATTTAACTTCCATTGCTGTTAAGGTAATTTTATAGGCTTATTATAAATGTGCCAATGTATACCTACCGTGTATACAATGCAACAAACATTCAGACCTGGTGTATGGTCGTTAGTGTCGACCACCGGGTCAGAAAAGTTTGGTGCTCTATACTTCTTATAGTTCGTCTGAAACTGAATGGAAGTATAATTAAAAAATTACCACCGGTTCGGAATGATTTACTACCGAGAAGAACCGACAAGAAACTCAGCAGTTAATGTTTTATATTTTTCAACCTCATATTAAAATACAATATATCCTTACACTAAGTAATAACATTACATACTATGTTTTAATTTAAAAAATATTACAAATGCCCAAATACCAACACAAATCAATAAAGTTCTAATTTTTCTAAGCATTTTTATCATTTATGTATTCATCAACTTCGTAGTAGCTTTTTTTCATAAAACTATCTTTGACATATATTTTTAATTTATTTGAGAGTAAATAACCCAAGGGTCTGGAATTTTATTGTAGAAAAATATACTTTGTATTGCGAAAGAGCTATATACCTTCTGAAGACGACATTTTGGAACAACCAATTGATCCTTATTCCTTGTATAAACACTGTGTAGGTCACTATTTTTAGCAAATAAGTGACAATTTTTGCGTACATACATTATACAAGCGAAGATATATTGGCAAGGAACAATTAAAATATCAATTTCCCTAGATAGTTTTCCTAAGAGAAATTCGAGGTTCTAATTTATAGATTGACCGTACTGCTCTCTTTTGCAAAATAAAGACTGTATCAAAATCAGCTGCTTTACCCGAAAGCAACGGAACGGAAATAGCTAAAGTAGAACAAGAGAGCAGTTTCTACATCTGTAAGCTGCCTAACTGCATAGGCAACAGAACTAAGTTTCCCTGCAAGAACTGAGACGTGAGTTTTCCACTGCAGCCTATTGTCTAATGTAATACCTAGAAACACTGTTGAGTCTAATAGTTCTATTTCTTCTCCGTTAAGGGATAATTTTGTACTTATGTTTCTGACATTTGGCATCATACATAAAAATTAGTTTTATTTCTGTCAACTATAAATAAAAAGAGAAATGTCATCTGCAAAAAGTACATTCTTGCACAGCTTCTCTACAAAGAAAAGCAAGTCATTTATGTAAATTTAAAATAGAAAAGGACCTAAAATAAAACCTTGAGGAACTCCTTATTTTAATTCTGAGCCATTGGAGTTTACTTGATTGATTTGAACTTTCTGCATTCTACTACTTAAATATGAGCGGATCAGCTGAAGAGCCAAATCTGCAATACCATAATGGCTCAGTTTTCGTAGAGTTTCAAGTTGCACGCAGTCGAATACCTTTGATAGATCACAAAAGATACCAATGGCACTTTGTGACTGTTCCCAAGCATCAAATATATGTTGTATAAGGGCAACAAATGCGTCACTTCTTATTCTGTCACTGATCTTTCATGATACCGGTTATTACTTTAAAGCTAGTAATTTACGAAGTATTGAATTTACCTATATTAGGTGACCTCAGCTCAGATACACTTCATGAGAAGCAGCGAAATAAATATAAATACTGACCGAAAATAATTATTTGGTTAAAAAAATATTAGTTAATAAAATGCTCTAAAAAAAGTCTCTGAATATTTTTTAACTTAACAAAAGTCATTTTTGTAGTACACTAACTGTCAGCAGTAGAAACCTTTTGATTCCCCTTGGGAATTATTTGTACTAGCATAAACTTTTTTTTTTTAAATATATAATCCTATTTCCATAAAATTAACAAATAAAAAATAAGTAGGTACTGCAACCAGCGGGGGGGGGGTATCTTTGCTTGGTTGCTTGAGTTATTTATTACTTATCCGGGAATCCTACCAGAATATATGAAGGATACGCCGAGAGGTTCAAATAATATGTATATTTTTCTTATAAATGCTAGCGGCTACAAAAAAAAGAGTAATTTTTTATATCTAAATAATTTACATGTTCAACTTTTTTTTTCTTGGGCGGAGTTCCTGGTCCTCTCATGGTCATCATCTATATTGGTATCTCCTCGCTCTTTCGTGAGCATACATTTCTTATACTAAAAACTAAGCAACTATTCGACTGAGCGGCAATTTACCGAGCAAAACTCCGCGGACTACACTGAACGGAGTTTCTGAAACTCAGCGTCAGCCTCAACGCTTGTCAGCATATGTACTGGTCCCATTGTTTGGCTACGGGCGGCTTCAGGTGCGCTCCTTACACTTCTCCAAATCCTCGCGGGGCATGCTAATGCTCCTTGGTAAGAGCGGAAAGATGGTGATCTTGCCTCAATCTAACCCGTTGCTGTGGATGCGAAACAAGAGGGTGTCGCACCATATTACAACTTTTATCACGCGGGATATATCTTCTTTTATTCAATATGCAAAACGTAGATGCTTATGTTGAATTTACTGTATTAGTCCATAACATAAAACAAAACGACCTATCTCGTATCAAGCATTTGACGAGGGCGTCTAACAAGTGAAGACTGAACAAAAATGCATGCGATATATCTTTGTTTCCATATAATTCGAAATTCAAACATTTTATTTTTCTTGATTGTTGTCCCTACGCGAATATCAAACCTTATTAACGATCGGTTTGTATTCTATATTCAATATGATCTATTTAGAGATACGAGCGGATATAGCCTGCTCCAGTACCTAATATATTTCGATCAGACAAAAAGAATTATTAAAACAGTCCGTTGTCCTTTAGGCAATGAACTAAAATGTAGCTTCTTTTCTTTGTCAATCTCGGCTTAATAAAAGCCTAATAATAGACATAAACTTCAAACTGTAATTCAGATCTGATTTTTGGAAAAAAGTATTTTTTTTTACTTCTTTATTGCATCTTTTTAAAGTCGGTTGTTTTTTGGTAACTAATTAAATGTAATTAAGTAATTAATTCATTAAAAGCCATGGTTATTTAGTAACACTTGCGCTTCATATAACGATTTATAGTAATAAAGCATTTTGAGTAGCGACATAATATAAAATTAAAAGATAATTCAAGATAATGCAAAAATATCAATGTAATATTAATGCGAAAATGCAAAGATTCCATCGAGTAAAGTATACGCAATCATGTTTTGGACTCCGTCACGACCTCCAGTAGGTACCTATATAATATATTTCCAATTAAATCGACTTCAAAAAACAGGAAGAGATTCTCGATTTGCCTTTATGTTATTTTGAATGTATGTTCCTCGATTTTTTGATTCTAAAATATTAATGGCTCTGCTTTTATAAAAAAATATTTTTCCTGTATTCCTGTATAAGTATTTTCCTTCTTAAGCATAATTTTATCTTTTTACGGCCCATACAAAAACATGACAGACCATTTACTGTTTCCATAAAGAAAACTAAGGCTCACTCGTAAATATTTTTTTGTTTATTCTGACTACGAGCACATCATAGCACTATTTCCATAGTCCTTGCTTACGCTTAAGAATTAAATTTGCAGTAAGGTACGGAGTTAATAAAATTCTTTATTGAAATCCGTCTTCAAAGAGAAAAAAACATCAAGATGTTTTTCTGCGTGAGGTTTATTTTTCACTTTTTAGTAAGGTTTAGGAGTCCGTATTATTTTTTTATTAAAATTTTCTTATTAAAAAAAATATGAATTGGCATTTCTGTACTAGTGTGCATAATAATTGATCATGGAGTTTTCCATATTGACTTAATTCAGAGAGAGCATTCACTTAACGCCATCTAGCGCTGAGTAGCAAAATTATTTATGAAGATATGAGACTACCATATTAATTTTTCAATTTTAATAAACTTGAAAATCATATCTACATGCCTACCTGCTATGTTTTAACTTGACGAAACTTGGATACTTATTGTAGCGCATTATATTTTTAATAATCATAGTTTATAAGATAGCATTGTGCCGAGTATACATTACGCACCCTGGGTCCAATCGGTTAGGCATATGAAAACTGCACTCTCGTCTAATGAAGGATTTTTACCTTTTTTTAATTATATCTATCTGCCCCCAAGGCGAGCCATTTTCCTATCAATGTGTGTGTAAATCAGCTAATACGAATATCAATTTTACATTTATGTGCATAATTTTGGTGTTACTAACCTTAAAGTGATTAATTACCTCAAATTGGGGAGTTCTTACTTTCATTCGGTACAACAATTTCTTTTCTCTTACGATGACCCTTGTCGTGACACATTATATTGAGAGAAGGTAAAGCTTTGCTACAAAGGTGGCAATTAAAACCTTAAGGTAGGTTCCAAATATTGTATACTGTAGTGATAACATTTGTAATAGATGGATCATCATATCAGCCCATCGGCGTCCCCTGCTGGACATAGGCCTCACCTAACTTTCTCCACAGCGTGCGACTCTGTGCCGCCTGTAACCAACGACTCCCCGCTACCTTTACAAGGTCATCTGTCCATCTAGCGGGAGGCCGTCCCACGCTGCGCTTTCCGGGTCGCCACTCGAGAACCTTCTTCCCCTATCGGCCATCGGTTCTTCGAGCTATGTGCCCTGCCCATTGCCACTTCTTGCCAAAAAAATCTGTCCTCTACCATGGCATCCGTGCGTATCGTGTACGTTATTCACAGGATGAATCCCGCCATGTGACAATAACCGTGTTTTGTTGACTAGATTTTTTTAACGTAGAAAGCTATCGTATCACAGAGCCATTGAAATCGTTTCAAATGTCATAAAACAAAATAGCTGTTCACAATTTTAAAGAAAATTAATTGTTCTACCTTCTGAGCATGCAACAGCCAATGTGTTAAATGCGGACCGATAGTGCCGTCATATTTAACATAGAGCGCATCAATTTTTGGTCATCAGAAAAATGGAATGCGAGCATAGAGTACATTCAATTTTTCAAATTCAAATTTCTTTTGCGAAAGCGACATTTGGTTTTTTCCTTTCTTCCACTTTTTTTTAATTTTATTTTTCTGTTCGGATAACACCTGTTGAACCTAAAAAGGGTCATATCTCCGTAACTATTTATCCTAGGCCCTCAGAAGTGACAGATCTCATGAAGACCTTCATTTCGAATGACAGCTGTCAAATTAGAAAGGGATATATCTCCGTAACTATTAATCGCAGGCGAGCAGTTCCTCTACAGAAGTGATACATCTTATGAAGACCTTCCGGATGACAGCTGTCAAACGATAAACGGCCATGTGTCCGTAACTATTAATCGTAAGCTAGCAGTTCCTCTGCAGAAGTGATAGATCGTATGAAGACCTTCCGAATGACTGCTGTCAAACGATAAACGGCCATGTGTCCGTAACTATTAATCGCAAGCTAGCAGTTCCTCTACAGAAGTGATAGATTTCATGAAGGCCTTCTTTTCGGATGACAGCTATCAAACGTTAAACGGCCATGTGTCCGTAACTATTAATCGCAAGCTAGCAGTTCCTCTACAGAAGTGACAGATCTCATAGAGACCTTAATTTCGGATGACAGTTATCAAACGATAAAGGGCCATTTCTCTCTGTAACTGTTTATCGTAGGTTAGTAGTTCCTCTACAGAAGTGATAGATCTCATAACGACCTTCATTTCGGATGACAGCTGTAAAACGATAAATCTGGTCTTATAAGTTTTAAGAAAAAGGGAAAATAAGGGAAAAAAGAAAAGTTTAAGAAAAGGAAAAAGTAATTATTATTTACGGTTATACTTATAGCCCTTTATACGTAATTTGACAGCTCTCATCTGAAATAAAGATCTTGATGAGATATAATTTCTGTAAGAAAACTACCTACTAGTTTTCGATAATATTTACGGATATATAGCCCTTCATAGTTTGACAGCTGTCATCCAAAATGAATAGTTTGATGAGACTTACTAGTCTACGATAGTAGCTAAAAGCTAGGACAGACAATAACTTCCTGTAGTTAGGCCAGGCAGGGCTGGGCAGTATTTGAATAACTTGTAATTGAAATACGTATTGGAAATACTAATAAGTATTTTGTATATGTTTTTCAATTAGGTGCTACTTAAAAATGTAATTTGTAATTGGTATTTCAGATACGTTACGTCGAGGTATGTCTGTAATTATTATTTTAAAAATACTTATAGCTTCTAAATACATTTTACATAAATACATTTAGCGATCGTAATTTATTGAGTTTGAAATCTACTTTTCTTGTTTTTCTAAAAACATGCATTATTTTTTTAATTGTTATCTGCTCTTTTGCTTTCTAGCAGCTTTCAACCTAACTTTGCATGCAATAAGCAAACATAAATCGCAGAAAAAATCATTAATTACCGACTTCAAATCCACTAAAAACTAAAAAATAAGCCCATAAAGCAGACTATGAATGAATATGTTATTGACAGAAGATTCAACTACATGTTTTATTCACCTTGAAATCGATTGCCAAAAAAAGAAAAGAAAATATAGGTAAAAAGGTTTTGTTGGCATCCGACATTAAGGCAAAGAAACTGTATCTAAATGTTCTTTCAGTATGTCTGCTTTAGGGGCAGTAGCAATCAACTTCAAGGCAAATAAAACATGTATCTGAAAGTTCTCTCAATAAGTCTGCTTTAAGGGCTTATTTTTTACTTTTTAGTGGATTTAAAGTCGGTGGTTTATGTTTTTGTTAAAAAACTAGTTTATTATTTAATTTTAATTTGCCCTATTATACAAATTTCATTTTTAGTTGGTCCTTAAAGTCAATATGAAAAAACTTACCTTAGGACTCTCATTTTTCTTCGAAACCATTTATTAGTCAAGCGGACGAATTATAGAAAACTGCAAGGGTTCGGTTTTTACCACATATCTACGGAATTCTAAAAACAAAAAGATTATAAGCGTTAAATATTACTTTTTAACATTTGTCTACGTAGGTATATAAATACCTACCATTTAAGGGCCGACGCCGACGGACAGATATGAAGAAACTGCATAATGGTTAACGTTTTTTACCCTAAAATTGACAAATGGAACAACGGATGGACATGACGAAATCCGTTTTTGTCATGTGACTACTAAACCCATATATTTGACAAACAGATGTACACACAGATATGTCGAAGCTGTAGATTAACTACATAACATTCGGTTTTAACTATGAAAGTCTAAAAATAAAAACCTTAAAATCAGTTTTAAACGGACTTCAAGAAAGGAGGAGGTTCTCAATTCCGATTATTTTTTTTATGTATGTTCGGGCATAACTACTTTATATATAGACGGATTTGCAAAATTTTTTTTTTATTTAAAAGGGTTTACTTTCGAGGTGGTCCCTTATTGATGTAGTGAATATTAAACTTAAACTTTTGGTCAAAATATAATTATTGTTGATTTGGAACTGCTGAAAAGCCTTTTATGTTAATGATTGTATAACATTTTGTTTGGAGTATGGATGTTTATAGTGTACGAGAAAAGCAATTCATCACTCAAAAGTAAAAAATAAAACCTTTTTAACAAAAAAAAGAACCGGCTTCAAAAAGATGCACAAAAAAGGTAAAAATAATTATTATTCCCAATAATCTGATCTAAATTACAGTTTGAGGTTGGTGTCTATGTACCTAACAGTTTATAAAATACTTCACTTGCATGAAAACAACTTCAAACTGTAATTCAGATCAGATTTTTGTGAATAAGTAATTATTGTTACCTTTTTAGTGCATCTTTTTGAAGCCGGTTGTTTTTTTTTTTTTTGTGAATACGTTTGTTTTTGTAATATACTTTGTATTTTGTAATATTTTGTATTTCGTATTCAAAATACATGAAAAAAGAATTATGTAATTTGTATTTTTTTTAGTAAAATTCAACACGGGAATATATATACTATACCCTAGTTCACAACATTTATAATTATCGCCTGTCAGGCGTAAGGCGCTGGTTATGCACAATGTACTGCACGCTGCTTGCACCATTTATTTATTACATACAAATTTAATGACAAATCTTAATGCAACAAACTATCCCCAACACTAAACCAAAATAATTGTATGGTATGGTATGTCATGTCATTTATTTGTTATTGAAAATAACATTATGTCTTAAAAAATATACATAATAAATTCACAAAAAGTTCTGAACAAATTTTTTGCCGTAAACACCGTGCTAAAAAACTTTACGGTAAACTAGGTGGCGCCGCTATGATGCCGCCAAACTCAAGCACCGCACCGCCGCAAAAGTAAGTTCCCGTGTAGTGTTTTAAATCTGCGGCTTGCATCAGTATACAGTAGTAGTTGCTAGAAGAAAACAAATAAGGAGTAATGCTACAGACAAGGCTCTTTAACAGAAATCGATACAGTGTTGCTAGCAACAAGCAGCACTCTATACACTTCCAATAAATAATTAAAAGACGGTATCGATATGTAAAACATTTAATAATAATATACGTATGTATCTTAAGAGACTTTTCAAAAATTGGCCTTTAATTGACTAAAAAATTACAATTTTGTATACTTAATCAAATACTTTTATTTTCATAATAAATAAAATAAAGTCAAAAGATTACCCTCGATCAAAGATTTGAAAGTTCAGTTGTTTTCTTTTTCTTCGAAGACGCCTGCCAGCCTACGGAGTTTATTGGGAACAGTCTCGAGTAAGCCAGACTCTGGAATTCTAGAGAAAAATGTATGCATACTTTTATGGGTCTCGACAGGTAATCCCTACTTGCATACATTTCTCTTTCGAATTCCAGAGTCTGGCGTACTCGAGACAGTTCCCAATAAGCTCCTAGGTACTTGTAATGTAATGAAATTTGTAAGCAACGATCTTTCAAATTCAAATAACTTGACCTTAGTAGATACAACATTTTTAAATTTTGACTGCCGTTTTCGACTCTACTTTGAATTATTGGCCCTTGGAAGACCTTAAATAACCATTTATTTAAAGGTAGTTAATTTGCAACTGTAACTACTTAAACAAACTATGTAACTGTCACTCTCTTCTGCCGAGGGTGAGATTATTATTTTTTTGGATTCAGAAGTACATAGAATGGAATATTAAATACTAACATAAAGTTTGATAAAGTATATATACATTTGCTTAGCTTAACAAATTACTTATAATAATTGACATTAAAGGAACTAAATTATTTTCAAATTGATAAGATCTTAAGTTACCTACTTACTTACACATTTAGACACATATAAACATGTACGATAGTATACTTGATAATATTTAAAAACTCACATATATAGATTTTGGAAAATTTTACATACTTACATAAACACCCCTGTTTCACCCAGGGGTAGGTACAGACCACAGACTTTCCACTTGCTACGATTATTGCATATTTCTTTTACTTTATCCACTCGCATATAAAATAATGCTGTTGTTAGCAGAAATTATAGTTCAAGTCGCAGGCATATTCTACAACACGTTCTAAAAATAGCTTTAACAAGTTTTTCTTCATGTTTTGAAATACGCTTTGTACGCACTAATATCTAAGCGATCTGTCTATCAGCACAGCCTTAACTGCATGTTTTTATTTATACAGCCAGTTATCTGATAAAATCTAACAACGTCTTTATGTATTATAGCACCGCGACAAAAGATATATGTCCGTTGCCGATCGTAAAATCCGGCAGATCATAAAGAATGGAAACGAAAGGAACAGAAATCGCACTGTATAAGTCATGTATGATAGGTTAGGTTCAGTTTCTCTTTTGTAAACGAAGATGCGGAGCTAGCAAAGCAAGCGGAGCGTTCCAGCCAAGCTTCATATAATAATCTGTGCAGTTATATGATAATGTCTATTCCATAATTTACGATCTGCCTGGGAATTTCGTGATCTGCCGGATTTAACGATCAGCCGCCGACATATATACCCGACTAACCGTAGGCACGTTCCTTCTGAGCAACGTTGCAATTTGATATTAAAACCTCATTTTGGCAAAAAATATCCGTTCAGTCTAAGCGCAGTTAATGATTTCAGCGGCGCTATTATTGTTTAAACGAAACCCGTCTTTTTCGACGGTTTACAGCTGTATGCTCTCGACATGGATTTTGGTAGCAATATTTTGTAGTAAAACCGCTTGGACGAAAGGCTAAAAGTCAACATTAGATATTGCATAGCTATCAAAATTTTACAACAAAGTAATTAGATGGAACGCCCTACATATGTGATGACATAGGGTACAATCGCGTATACCTTTCCTCACGATTGTTTTGTCTAGACGCCTTTGATGGCTGTGCTATTAGGCAACGACACTTAACAAAGCTAAAGACCGAAATTAAAAAACCCTTTCGTTACAACTTGAAAGTTAAGTTAAGTTGCATATCGAGACAGATTGAAGTTTCTATACAAAGTATACACTTCAAATAGTGATCCTGTCAAGATCAATCTCATTGCCAAATTAACTCGACACTATTCCTAAGATAGCCTGGACGTTAGTCTGAACCTAATTAAAAGGACCTTAAAACAGCCAAGGAACAAAAGGCGGCAAGTGATGGCGGAATGACGTGTAGTCTTCTGAAAGCAACGCCGATACTTAAAGTCCTTCAAAGGCTATTTAATTCTGTCTTTCTCGTAGATATCATGTCGGCTGAAGCAGAAGTTTGTTGTTACTTTACAAAATAAAATCTTTATTCAAGAACTACATATATATATATATATATATAGACCCATCTCGCTTCTGAGCTACGTGTATAGTGTGTTTTTCATAGTCATTATGAATTGTCTCGAACGCAGATGTGATGAATTCCAGCCTCCAGAAAAGCCAGTTTCCAAAAGCGCCTTAGTATCATAGACTGCATACGCTTCGTCCGATTATGCAGAAGACCAGGAATATTATATGCCTATTTTCTGCAGTTTGACATTCTTCTAGTGGTGCTACATTGACTGTCAGTCCGTAGAAGTGTTGAAGTGTTTGTGAAATAAAACCACCATGTCTCTCCGACTACAAGACCCTAACCAATTCTATTCCAAAAACTGACTGACTAAAATTTCATTGAATTAAGTTAGCCAACCCTTCAAATATCTAATAACTTCTTTCTTGAAAAAAACTGTAGTCCTTAGAGAAAACCTTGGCAGGGAGCTCATTCCCCAACCCAAGGGTTAGCGGGCGGAAGTGTCTCCGAAACCGCACTGTACGCGACCATTTCGGTTCTAAATTGTGAGAATGAATTCCCTGCCGATGGCTGCGATTGCATGCGGTGCGTTGGTAGAAAGTAGCCGTGGGCATCATTTCGAACAATCGAAATAGAACGAATAGTGCAAGCCCTACTTTTTACTAACATAACCATCATGCAGCTCCTTCCATTTATCCTCTCAATATGCTGTTTTATTTACCTACATACCTAACTTCCCCCATCTTTGTCACTATATCTTCTTTCACTTTCACTCTCCCGTATCACACTATTTGTATAGTCATTCAATTCGTAATGCTCTTATTCCCACAGCACTAGTGCTACTGTTATGCTTCTGTCGCCATACCAAACATTCATTTCAAGACATCAGTCTTGTCCCAATAAACAGCCAAACTTGCTTCTTCAGACAACTTCTGATAGCTCAAAAATGTGTCTTTGCAATTCCAATGCTACGTCTCTTTAATCTGATCTGCGCATTCACTCTTTTGCGATAATGACAGGATCACAATTCACGACTCTTGTGATGTGAACATAAATGTCAATATCAAAATTCTCGCACATGTTTTACTACTTTTTCTTTCACCATAAACACCATTTTGTGACAGTACCTGCGCACTTTTATTCGATGTATTATTATGGTAAAAAGGTATCTTAAGACCATAAATAATACTTTTGCTGCAATGTAAAAAACCAGAAATAATAGAAAACGCCGGTCAATGCCTTTTTTAAAAACTTTCTATTTCATCTCACTAACAAATCAGTGACGTGTTAGACAAAGTTCAAAGTTATTGTGGCTAACACATTTCCAGTCGCAAGAAAAAGAATTGATAATAGTACTAATAAAGATGGCACCGATTAAAAGTGATAAGCATACAAAGACTGAATAAAGCGAAATCATAGCAAATGGAGATCTATCATTTTTTTATACTCATGCACCTGCAGTGTGATATATTTTTGCTAAAGTAGCAAAAACTATTTTGGTACTGCTTAAAAAATACAAATGATAAAATTACAAAGACTTACAATCAGCTTAGGGAATAATACTTAGATCAAACACAACAGTACATTTAATACTAGATGTTGGTTACGCCAAACTAATATTTTCAGAAATACTAAGATATTATATTTAAAAAAATACGAGTGTATATATATACTATGAAGATTTCTACTCCAATTTAATTATATATAATACAAGTCAACAAAAAAAACCTTATTTTTTGTGTTTGTTATTTAATGACTATTATCAGATTTTTTACACTGAAAAATAACCAAAAACTCAATTTATAAAAAAAGTTTGCTTTGGTACTTTAGACGATGATCAATAAAATTCACGATTTTTGCCAAATGCTTAGAGGTTACAATTCTTACTAAACACTTTATAAGATAAAAATATTATTTCATTTATAAATTAGGTATAAGAAATCAAAATCGGGTACACAGAACTCAGGCACCGTGTTGACTTGTGTAATATATTAGTATATATATAGGTAGTTTTAGATGCAGACAGTTGGATTGTTTTATTATCATTTATTATGCATCATGCTGGGATTATGGTCCCAATTTACAAAGTTCAACTAAAGTTCATCCTAGGTTAAAATATTCTTGCATTATCTGTACTAATTGACAAAAAAAGCAAACAATTTTAACGACACGGTGAAGTTATTTATAACCTTAAAATAAAATTTTGAAAGACCAGAAATGCGATTAATGCCAAATAAACATTCGATTTTAACCATTCGCATTGTAAATCAAGTTCTAAAACATAACATAAATTACACCAATATCTGAGAAAAATACAAATTGCATTAATAAATTATTACGTTTATCTAATAATATACTTAAGTTTACAACCGAGTTTTAAAGGTCGACTGTAAAGTAATGTTATATTTATCACTATACTTAGTTTAGGAATTTTAGTTTTAAGAGGATACGATTCGCGGCGCCTCGCAGCGGGCTTCATACAAACGAATTTTTGATTTATTTTTGACATTTACTGATCAATCACTGTGAAATTTCTTAGTCATAATCCCAAACCAAATACCTATCTGTCTGTGGTTTTCCAAAATCTTGTATAATGTTTTTATTAACTAGAGATCTTTATTTAAACCATTTGTATGAAAAACTTGAATTCTGTATAACTTTTGAACTTTAAAATTTAATAGAAAACTGGCACACTGCAGAACTAGATTTTTAATACTAGAACATGTCTTCAAACTTTCGTGGTGTTTGACAACAAGTGACAAAAGTAAGTGAGAAATTCGTTTGTATGAAGCACGCTGAAAGGCGCTTCGAATCGTTTTCTATTAACTTCTGGGCTTAATAAACTATGTAGGTATCTTGAAATTAAACATGCAACTTAATATTTATACGTTTCTGGCTTACCACGATTGGATTTGTTGAGTTTTCGATATTTTATGTATATAAAAAATTTTGATAACAACCGCGAAAGTTTAAAATATCTGTATGTATCAGCATTTAACCTCTTTAGATTTACCAATTCACTTACGTACACAACAAAAGAGTGTAATGAGAAATCCTGGTTTTTGAAGTTTGCCTTTCTTTGGTGAAGCAGTTGGGACTCTTTGATACCGCGAGCTGTGCTGCATGGGAATAACAAGTTCGAGAACAGATCCATCGTCATCTTCGTCTGAGGCCGTTAGTTCCACCTCGTACAGCGGTGGAGAAGATCTATCTAAGCTATCTTCTCCATCAGAAAGAGAATCACGGTGTGGTGGTCGGTTTTCCCATGACTCCATTATTTCTTCAGGCGTTTCTAGTAGTCCGTCTTCCATTGCTTTCTATAATTAAAATAGAAACTATTACTCGAAATTTTCTTTTATTGTGACTATATTGATTTTAAAAACCTGCACAAGTGCAAGTTTTTTTTTTTTTTATTTCTCAACACTGCGTTTTTACTTGTATCTACAAAAACAATCCATTTTTTTGCCTTTAGTTTTGCAAAATGCCAACATGCTATGAGTTCGGAATTAGCCATTGGGTTTTTGCAGGTACAGTGCAACAAAATTTCTGACCTTCCGACCTTGAGAGTTTGGTCGCTAGTGTCGTTGTAAGTACACACCATTTCAATATGGTGACTGTAGTTTTGATTTTTAACCGCCGGGTTAGAAAAGTTTGTTTTATTACCATTAAAAAACTATACCTAACAATTAAAAAAAACTATTAATTATTTTCATCCAATGTGAGGTGCTTTTTTGCAAACTAGTTCTTTTGAGTTTTTGAGAGTGCTATTTTTTTTTATTTTGAAAACCACCAAGGTGGCAAACAAACACACGGTCCGCCTTATGGTAAGCGGTCACCGTGGCCTATGGACGCTTGCAACACCAGAAGTATCACTCGCTACCGGTGTGAAGTTAGCAGCCAAATTTAGCAGCCATTATAATCCGACCAAATTAAAGAGTCTGAAAAACCAACATAAAAATCAGGTAAAACGACTTGTAGTTATAAGAAATATATAGTATATACAGTATATTTCGCTTAAAAAATAAAAAAAAACACTTGTGCCCAGCCGAAATGGCTGATAGACACGAAAATCAAATTTTAATAACATTAATTGGTAGTGCTCATTCAGCGGTATAAACTAAGGTCTAGTCGATCGACTGACGTGATGTGACTGTATTTATTTTATGTATATTTTAATAATCTATCAGAATAAATGCATTAAAATTACTTAGGCAGGGGACTAGGATACTACAGAAGCTAAAAACCAAAAAGATATTTTTTTGGCTGCTGTCCAATTTGACATCAATCTCGATTGAGTGACACGTTGCCATTATATATACGCAAAAGTTTATTCAGACTCCAAAAATAGATATTTTTAAGGTCTTGAGAAGAGGCGTATAGCACAAAAACTGAGAAAACACATAGGAACAAAATATCAAACAAGTTTTGTACCGCAATAGTTTGGCTGCTGTTAAAAAAGTAAAAGTTTTTGAACAACTGACATGTTCATCTATTTTTTTTTCATAGATCAATATACAATCAATCTATAACTATTGATTGGAGTTACTAATATTATGTAATATTCATTTGTGAGCATTTTTTCCTACAAGTAGGTAACAAACGTCAACCCATTAAAGTTTATCGTTGAAAAAAAAGTTCTAGACGATCGACTGACGTCATGTGATCACTTTTATTTTGTGTGTTAGTTACAGACGTACTAAAAAAAATACATTAAAATCACTAAGGCAGGGGACTACAGTATCAGGGACTGGGAAAACTGAAAACAGCAATTAATTTTGGCTGATATCGAATATTTTATTTTGTTTTAATATTTCACCCAATTATTCTAAGTTTTCATCAAATAAATATTTATATGGTGAACCCTTACGTCACAAAAAAACACTTGTGCGAAGATCAAATGGCTGATAGGCACAAAAAAATATATTTAATAACATTAATTGGTAGTGCTCATTCAGCGGTAAAAACTAAGGTCTAGTCGATCGACTGACGTGATGTGACTGTATTTATTTTATGTATATTTTAATAATCTATCAGAATAAATGCATTAAAATTACTTAGGCAGGGGACTAGGATACTACAGAAGCTAAAAACCAAAAAGATATTTTTTTGGCTGCTGTCCAATTTGACATCAATCTCGATTGAGTGACACGTTGCCATTATATATACGCAAAAGTTTATTCAGACTCCAAAAATAGATATTTTTAAGGTCTTGAGAAGAGGCGTATAGCACAAAAACTGAGAAAACACATAGGAACAAAATATCAAACAAGTTTTGTACCGCAATAGTTTGGCTGCTGTTAAAAAAGTAAAAGTTTTTGAACAACTGACATGTTCATCTATTTTTTTTTCATAGATCAATATACAATCAATCTATAACTATTGATTGGAGTTACTAATATTATGTAATATTCATTTGTGAGCATTTTTTCCTACAAGTAGGTAACAAACGTCAACCCATTAAAGTTTATCGTTGAAAAAAAAGTTCTAGACGATCGACTGACGTCATGTGATCACTTTTATTTTGTGTGTTAGTTACAGACGTACTAAAAAAAATACATTAAAATCACTAAGGCAGGGGACTACAGTATCAGGGACTGGGAAAACTGAAAACAGCAATTAATTTTGGCTGATATCGAATATTTTATTTTGTTTTAATATTTCACCCAATTATTCTAAGTTTTCATCAAATAAATATTTATATGGTGAACCCTTACGTCACAAAAAAACACTTGTGCGAAGATCAAATGGCTGATAGGCACAAAAAAATATATTTAATAACATTAATTGGTAGTGCTCATTCAGCGGTAAAAACTAAGGTCTAGTCGATCGACTGACGTGATGTGACTGTATTTATTTTATGTATATTTTAATAATCTATCAGAATAAATGCATTAAAATTACTTAGGCAGGGGACTAGGATACTACAGAAGCTAAAAACCAAAAAGATATTTTTTTGGCTGCTGTCCAATTTGACATCGATCTCGATTGAGTGACACGTTGCCATTATATATACGCAAAAGATTATTGAGACTCCAAAAATAGATATTTTCGAGGTCTTGAGAAGAGGCGTATAGAACAAAAACTGAGAAAACACATAGGAACAAAATATCAAACAAGTTTTGTACCGCAATAGTTTGGCTGCTGGTAAAAAAGTAAAAGTTTTTGAACAACTGACATGTTCATCTTTTTTTTTCATAGATAAATATACAACCAATCTTAACTTATGGTTTGGGGTTACTTATAATATATAATATTCATTTGTGAGCATTTTTTCCAACAAGTAGGTAACAAACGTCAACCCATTAAAGTTTATCGTTGAAAAAAAAGTCCTAGACGATCGACTGACGTCATGTGATCACTTTTATTTTGTGTGTTAGTTACAGACGTACTTAAAAAAATTACATTAAAATCACTTAGGCAGGGGACTA
This sequence comes from Apoda limacodes, assembly GCA_946406115.1. NCBI lineage: Eukaryota > Metazoa > Arthropoda > Insecta > Lepidoptera > Limacodidae > Apoda > Apoda limacodes. The sequence goes on from OX291541.1 coordinate 17,326,871, forward strand.
CAGTATCAGGGACTGGGAAAACTGAAAACAGCAATTAATTTTAGCTGATATCGAATATTTTATTTTGTTTTAATATTTCACCCAATTATTCTAAGTTTTCATCAAATAAATATTTATATGGTGAACCCTTACGTCACAAAAAAACACTTGTGCGAAGATCAAATGGCTGATAGGCACAAAAAAATATATTTAATAACATTAATTGGTAGTGCTCATTCATCGGTAAAAACTAAGGTCTAGTCGATCGACTGACGTGATGTGACTGTATTTATTTTATGTATATTTTAATAATCTATCAGAATAAATGCATTAAAATTACTTAGGCAGGGGACTAGGATACTACAGAAGCTAAAAACCAAAAAGATATTTTTTTGGCTGCTGTCCAATTTAACATCGATCTCGATTGAGTGACACGTTGCCATTATATATACGCAAAAGATTATTGAGACTCCAAAAATAGATATTTTCGAGGTCTTGAGAAGAGGCGTATAGAACAAAAACTGAGAAAACACATAGGAACAAAATATCAAACAAGTTTTGTACCGCAATAGTTTGGCTGCTGGTAAAAAAGTAAAAGTTTTTGAACAACCGACATGTTCATCTATTTTTTTTCATAGATAAATATACAACCAATCTAAACTTATGGTTTGGGGTTACTTATAATATATAATATTCATTTGTGAGCATTTTTTCCAACAAGTAGGTAACAAACGTCAACCCATTAAAGTTTATCGTTGAAAAAAAGTCCTAGACGATCGACTGACGTCATGTGATCACTTTTATTTTGTGTGTTAGTTACAGACGTACTAAAAAAATTACATTAAAATCACTTAGGCAGGGGACTACAGTATCAGGGACTGGGAAAACTGAAAACAGCAATTAATTTTGGCTCATATCGAATATTTTATTTTGTTTTAATATTTCACCCAATTATTCTAAGTTTTCATCAAATAAATATTTATATGGTGAACCCTTACGTCACAAAAAAACACTTGTGCGAAGATCAAATGGCTGATAGGCACAAAAAAATATATTTAATAACATTAATTGGTAGTGCTCATTCAGCGGTAAAAACTAAGGTCTAGTCGATCGACTGACGTGATGTGACTGTATTTATTTTATGTATATTTTAATAATCTATCAGAATAAATGCATTAAAATTATTTAGGCAGGGGACTAGGATACTACAGAAGCTAAAAACTAAAAAGATATTTTTTTGGCTGCTCTCCAATTTGACATCGATCTCGATTGAGTGACACGTTGCCATTATATATCACTCAATCGAGATCGATGTCAAATTGGACAGCAGCTAAAAAAATATCTTTTTGGTTTTTAGCTTCCGTAGTATCCTAGTCCCCTGCCTAAGTAATTTTAATACATTTATTCTGATAGATTATTAAAGTCAAAGTCAAAGTCAAAGTCAAAGTCAAAATGGTTTATTCAAATAAGGATTTTACAATCACTTTTGAATCGTCAAAGTTATAAAATATTATTTTTTGAACCCTCCCACCTTCCCGCCGGTTCACAATGTTGTTGATTTCTACCGAGAAGAATCCGGCAAGAAACTCGATAGTTACTCTTTTAAAAACACTATCAATAATAAAAATAAACTAAAATACAATTAATGTTTTAAATAAAAAATTTTTAGTCGTACAATTTTATGTTATTTCCATTTTAATTTGGTTTACCTATGCATCCTGTTATTGAGCATCATCAGTCCCAAGGATTTTTATCATTTACATGGTCTGAAATATTGTAGTATGCCTTTTTACAAAGTACCTGCTTGATAAAAGATTTAAATTTACTTATTAATAGATTTTGAATTTTATTGGGAACTTTGTTGTAAAAGTGTATACATTGCCCCATAAAAGAGTTACTTATTTTGTGTAGACGTGTATCATGCACCAACAGCTTATTTTTACTTCTAGTATTTACTTTGTGAACGTCACTTTTCTTGCTGAAACTATTGATATTTTTATGTACATATAAAAGATTTTCATATATGTACTGCGACACTAAAGTTAAAATTTTTACTTCCCTAAACCTATCCCTCAGAGATATCCTAGATCCTAATTTATAAACAGCACGAATTGCCCTTTTTTGTAACAAAAATATTGTATTTACATCAGCAGCGCTACCCCACAATAGGATACCATATGTCATTAAACTATGGAAATAGCTAAAATATACTATTTTTGCAGTGTCGACATCGGTCAATTGTCTTATTTTCTTGATCGCATACACAGCAGAGCTAAGTTTTTTGGCTAGGTTATGAATATGAGGACCCCATTGAAGTTTGGAGTCCAGCGTTATGCCAAGAAAGACTGTTGAATTAACAAGTTCTAATTGCTCGCCTTTAATATTAATACATGTCTGTCTCTGACTAACATTTGGTAATGTAAATTTTACACAATTGGTTTTTTTTTCATTAAGTAACAAATTATTAGCGTTAAACCAATTTACAATTTTAGAAAGGGCATCATTTAATTCATTATAACATGTCTGTCGTCTCTTAACTTTAAAAAGCAAAGAGGTGTCATCAGCAAATAAGACTATGTCATGGTTTTTTACATTATATGGGAGATCGTTAATGTAAATAAGAAATAGAAAAGGACCTAAAATTGAGCCCTGAGGGACTCCTATAGTGACTGCTCATCCCGGAGATCTTTCACCGTTGACATCTATTTTCTGTACTCTCCTACTCAAATAGGATGTCAAAAGGTCGGAAGCTTTGCCTCTAATACCATAGTGATGTAGCTTCCTGATGAGATTTTCATGTTGAACACAGTCAAATGCCTTAGATAAATCACAAAACACTCCAAGGGCGTCATGCTAATCCTCCCAGGCGTTATATATATTTTTTAATAGTGCCACTCCTGCATCGGTTGTGGAACGGCCTTTCATAAAGCCAAACTGTTTACTACTAAGTAGCTCATTAATACAGAAATGGCTTAACATTTGACAAAGTATGATTTTTTCAAAAACCTTACTGAGTATAGGTAGTATTGAAATAGGCCGAAAATTATTAGGATCTGTTGAACTACCTGATTTAAAAAGAGGTATAACTTTGCTAAGTTTCATCTCATCGGGAAAACACACCACTATCAACACAACTATTAAATATAATGGCTAAGGGTTGTGCTATAACATGAATAATTGAATTTATAGTTTTTACAGAAAGTCCCCAAAGGTCTGTGGTGTTTTTAATTTCTAATGTTTTAAATGTATTAATGATATCCGTAGGACTAATGTTTTTAAATACAAAGGGAACGTTACATTCAGGAACACTAGTTTTTAATAATTTTTCTGCTAAGATTGGACTTGAGTTTAGATGTTCAGTTGTTTTGAATGGGATATTCCTAAAAAACTGTTCAAAGGCAACTGCTACCTCAGAATTTGTTTTAAAACTAGCATCATCTACAATCAACTCAAAGTCCTGACAAGAATTCCTAGCTTTACCAGTTTCATTATTTATTATGTTCCATGTAGTTTTTATTTTATTTGTTGAATTTTTTACTTTATGTCTGAGGTGAATTGCTTTTGCAACAAGACAGACCTTTTTAAAGGTTTTTAAGTATTTTTTTTAAATATTCCCTAAATATTTGGCTATTATTATAAGTTTTTTCTTTATATAATTCATACAGTTTACGCCTACTTTTATGAATACCTGGGGTAGCCCATTCACTAAAACTAAAGCGACTGGAAATAAGTTTCTTTTTTGCAGTAAATATTTTATTATACTCTGTAGTAATAGTGTCAAGAACAGTATTGTACATATCATTTGGGTCGCCATTATAAAGCAAATCTGGAAGTTTATGCATTAAGTTAGATTTAAATGATTCAACCCGTTTAGTTGTTATTGGTATAAATTTAATTTCCATTTTAGTAATACTATTCTTTCTTTCTAAAACCACTAACTGTCCACAATGATCTGACTCTAGATTGCTTATAATTGATTTTTGAATTGGTTTTATGTCAGTAAATATACTGTCGATGCAAGTGGCACTGGATATAGCAATTCTAGTTGGTTCACAAAACAAATTATTTAAATTAAAAGACTGAAATAAGGCAAGCAATCTGGTGCTTAATGAGCTATTTTCCAAAATGTTTATATTGAAGTCTCCACAAACAATGATTTGTTTATTGGAATTGCTGATTTTATTCAGCACTTCTTCCATAACTAATTCAAAATTATCATAAATTGCACAAGGCGGCTTGTATACACTCACAACAATGAGATGCTCAACTTCTATACAGGAGAGCTCGGCAGTTCGCTCAACTGAGAGGCTCACAATGTCTTAACGATCCTTAAACTTTAGCTGTTTATTAACTAAAATTAAAGAGCCACCATGGATAGCATTTACTCGGCTGAACGAACTTCCCACCTGGTGATTAGTGAAATTGAACATAAACTGATGGCTGCGTAGCCAGTATAAAAATAAAATGTCAATCTTTTGGCAGTTTATGAACAATTCAATTTCTAGTTCTTTCTGAGACATTCCTTGTATATTCTGATGCGTGCAGGTTCAATGGAATATTATTTTTAGTATGACAAAGTTTATTTTTTTGTTTCTGTTTGCATAAAACTTGAGCAGACATAGATTGTTTAATATAATCATTATTAATGTTGGAATTATATAATATGCCAAAGTGGTCCTTTGTTGTCTGAAAATTTAATTTAAATTATTACATGTCAAAATATTATACTGCTCAATAGAAGCAGGTTGTTTAGCTAAATGATTAGCTGAAATGTCAATTACACTATTATAATTGCACTGCTCAATAGAAGCAGGTTGTTTAGCCAAATACTTGGCTGAAATGTCAATTACACTACTATAATTACACTGCTCAATAAAAGCAGATTGTTTAGCCAAATTATTGGCTGTGGTATTAATATAAAATGATAGCGACAAGGCTAACACTCTGGTACAATGGTGTGTGAGATAATATTTATGTCTTGTCCTTATATAATTATGTCTAAAAATACTGTTTGTATCTATCACATGAAAGTTATTGTTATTGCTAGACATAGTATGCAAAGCTAAATTTAACTCACATCTAAGGTTATTTTCCTCCTGTGGCAAACCCTTACAATAGGGAAATGTAAACATTACAATTTTTTTACTTTAAGTGCGCTTATACTATTATAATATTGTCTTAATTCACTTTTATTTACATTACCCCTGTTACCGATAAATATTACTAATGTAGAGGATGGAGTGATTTTGTCAGACTTAATTAAACTTCTCATTATATTAACATAATTGGCATTTGGCATTCAATTATTTAAAACTGGTTGTCCTACACTTGAGCTGAGAAAGTGTCCAAAACCTTTTCCCATTTCATCGCAAAACATTACTATATTGTCATCAACATTATATTTTTGTGAAACACTAGTGCAATGAGAACTGTTGTGAGCATATGATTGTTGCTTGGATTCCAAACTGACACTCATTGATGACTGAGGTGTTGGTAAAGGTAGTAACAAGGATGCACAATCTGGCTGTGAATCGCTGAGGCGTTTACAATTACACATACTGTGATTGAGTTGTAATGACTCAAAACGCTCTGCACTATATTTACTTAATTCTATTAGCTCATTCATAGCCAGTGTGTGCTCCTCCATCTCTCTCAGAGACTCTTCATACTTGCAGGTCATCATCTGCAAGGATGTATGTAAATCTTTTATTTGCAAGTCGAGTAAATGTGTATCAGTTTTATGTTGTAGCCTACTGTTTTCTAATTGCAACTTACATACTTCCAGATGTTCCACTAACTGTAATTTTTCTTTGCAGTAATTTACATTTCTACTAAATACTTTTTGCTTTTTGGTCATTTTTTAATTTTTTTTTATTAATCTGTTGATTTTGATGTATTTTTTTATCTGGTTTCTACTGCACTTAGCAAGCCTCACTGGTTTAGAAGAATTAATGGTGTCATCACCTGTAAGATCTATAGTGGTGGTATTGTTAGTTGCAGCAGAAACAAGATTAGGGGCCTTACTACATAATTCGTCAAAAAGATTTTGAGTTTGATGCTGTGTGTAAGTATGGGTGGCCTCTTCAAGTTGTGAGATATGTTGATGGGCCTCGCGTAGTTCCTCTTCAAGATATGAGATCTTATTAAGGGCCACCACATACTCCTCACTACAGCTGTCAAACGTTTCTATAATTTTCTGAAATTGGTTCCGCTCTTCTAGGACAGTACCATATTGAGTGTGCAACACTGACAACTCATTGCGGAGGCTACTATTTTTGTTTAATATTTCTAAAAGTTCTTTTTCGTTATCATCCCTTTCACTTTTCCTTGTAAATCTTAAGTTCCTGCAAAGCCAGTTGAAGTTTGGACTCTTCCTAGCGCGCAGATGCCTTGCGAGTCATCATTTTAAGGCTGTTTGAGCGTAATAAATACAAAAGAGAGAGGTTAAAACTTACTGAGGAATAGCTTGACAACGTAACGTAACGAAAGAGATGGTTTGTTGACAATTTGCTTATTAATTGGTTACTTTGCCTTATAACTGTATTCTTTTATGAATACAATACTGATAAATAATAGTAAAACTCACAATCACAACTAAATAATATACAAAATATGATTGAAAAATTTGATCTTTATAACGGATGGATCGCAGTAACACTTGAGTAAAAAATGTTATCTCGCACTTATTTATGTACATATAAACCACTATTGTAAATATATAACTCGTTATTTGTAATGTTTTGCGTGAATTTATATTAAAAAGGTACAATTTACTGAAAAACAATTAAATAAAATTACGACAACTTTTGGTCAGCTGTTACTTAATGCGTTGCCACAGGAAAAAAAATTAAAATATACATAAAATAAATACAGTCACATCACGTCAGTCGATCGACTAGACCTTAGTTTTTACCGCTGAATGAGCACTACCAATTAATGTTATTAAAAATTTTTTTTTGTGCCTATCAGCCATTTGATCTTCGCACAAGTGTTTTTTTGTGACGTAAGGGTTCACCATATAAATATTTATTTGATGAAAACTTAGAATAATTGGGTGAAATATTAAAACAAAATAAAATATTCGATATCAGCCAAAATTAATTGTTGTTTTCAGTTTTCCCAGTCCCTGATACTGTAGTCCCCTGCCTAAGTGATTTAAATGTATTTTTTTTAGTACGTCTGTAACTAACACACAAAATAAAAGTGATCACATGACGTCAGTCGATCGTCTAGGACTTTTTTTTCAACGATCAACTTTAATGGGTTGACGTTTGTTACCTACTTGTAGGAAAAAATGCTCACAAACGAATATTACATATTATAAGTAACCCCAAACCATAAGTTTAGATTGATTGTATATTGATCTATGAAAAAAAAATAGATGAACATGTCAGTTGTTCAAAAACTTTTACTTTTTTAACAGCAGCCAAACTATTGCGGTACAAAACTTGTTTGATATTTTGTTCCTATGTGTTTTCTCAGTTTTTGTACTATACGCCTCTTCTCAAGACCTGGAAAATATCTATTTTTGGAGTCTGAATAAACTTTTGCGTATATATAATGGCAACGTGTCACTCAATCGAGATCGATGTCAAATTGGACAGCAGCCAAAAAACTATCTTTTTGGTTTTTAGCTTCTGTAGTATCCTAGTCCCCTGCCTAAGTAATTTTAATGCATTTATTCTGATAGATTATTAAAATATACATAAAATAAATACAGTCACATCACGTCAGTCGATCGACTAGACCTTAGTTTTTAGCGCTGAATGAGCACTACCAATTAATGTTATTAAAAAAATTTTTTTGTGCCTATCAGCCATTTGATCTTCGCACAAGTGTTTTTTTGTGACGTAAGGGTTCACCATATAAATATTTATTTGATGAAAACTTAGAATAATTGGGTGAAATATTAAAACAAAATAAAATATTCGATATGAGCCAAAATTAATTGCTGTTTTCAGTTTTCCCAGTCCCTGATACTGTAGTCCCCTGCCTAAGTGATTTAAATGTATTTTTTTTAGTACGTCTGTAACTAACACACAAAATAAAAGTGATCACATGACGTCAGTCGATCGTCTAGGACTTTTTTTTCAACGATAAACTTTAATGGATTGACGTTTTTTACCTACTTGTAGGAAAAAATGCTCACAAATGAATATTACATATTATAAGTAACCCCAAACCATAAGTTTAGATTGATTGTATATTGATCTATGAAAAAAAAATAGATGAACATGTCAGTTGTTCGAAAACTTTTACTTTTTTACCAGCAGCCAAACTATTGCGGTACAAAACTTGTTTGATATTTTGTTCCTATGTGTTTTCTCAAATTTTGTTCTATACGCCTCTTCTCAAGACCTCGAAAATATCTATTTTTGGAATCTCATTAATCTTTTGCGTATATATAATGGCAACGTGTCACTCAATCGAGATCGATGTCAAATTGGACAGCAGCCAAAAAAATATCTTTTTGGTTTTTAGCTTCTGTAGTATCCTAGTCCCCTGCCTAAGTAATTTTAATGCATTTATTCTGATAGATTATTAAAATATACATAAAATAAATACAGCCACATCACGTCAGTCGATCGACTAGACCTTAGTTTTTACCGCTGAATGAGCACTACCAATTAATGTTATTAAAAAAATTTTTTTGTGCCTATCAGCCATTTGATCTTCGCACAAGTGTTTTTTTGTGACGTAAGGGTTCACCATATAAATATTTATTTGATGAAAACTTAGAATAATTGGGTGAAATATTAAAACAAAATAAAATATTCGATATCAGCCAAAATTAATTGTTGTTTTCAGTTTTCCCAGTCCCTGATACTGAAGTCCCCTGCCTAAGTGATTTAAATGTATTTTTTTTAGTACGTCTGTAACTAACACACAAAATAAAAGTGATCACATGACGTCAGTCGATCGTCTAGGACTTTTTTTTCAACGATCAACTTAAATGGGTTGACGTTTGTTACCTACTTGTAGGAAAAAATGCTCACAAACGAATATTACATATTATAAGTAACCCCAAACCATAAGTTTAGATTGATTGTATATTGATCTATGAAAAAAAAATAGATGAACATGTCAGTTGTTCAAAAACTTTTACTTTTTTACCAGCAGCCAAACTATTGCGGTACAAAACTTGTTTGATATTTTGTTCCTATGTGTTTTCTCAGTTTTTGTTCTATACGCCTCTTCTCAAGACCTCGAAAATATCTATTTTTGGAATCTCAATAATCTTTTGCGTATATATAATGGCAACGTGTCACTCAATCGAGATCGATGTCAAATTGGACAGCAGCCAAAAAAATATCTTTTTGGTTTTTAGCTTCTGTAGTATCCTAGTCCCCTGCCTAAGTAATTTTAATGCATTTATTCTGATAGATTATTAAAATATACATAAAATAAATACAGTCACATCACGTCAGTCGATCGACTAGACCTTAGTTTTTACCGCTGAATGAGCACTACCAATTAATGTTATTAAAATTTGATTTTTGTGTCTATCAGCCATTTCGGCTGGGCACAAGTGTTTTTTTTTTATTTTTTAAGCGAAATATACTGTATATATTATATATTTCTTATAACTATTAGTTGTTTTACCTGATTTTTATGTTGGTTTTTCAGACTCTTTAATTTGGTCGGATTATAATGGCTGCTAAATTTGGCTGCTAACTTCACACCGGTTCACTCGCTCGTTACCGACCATTCAAAAATCCAATAACTTCTTCCTTGAAGAACCCCATACTGAAAGTGCTGAAATTTTATACAAAAATAAGTTGGTTAAACGTACGACAGTTCCTACCGATCAATTTTTTATGTAAAATATAGACAATATCTATCAGTCTCATTTGTTTATCAGCAATAATGGACAGATATTTATTTGTTAATTTTCAGCCACAAGTCAAAAACCATGTCACATAAAAGATTTTGATTTTGGTATAATTGTACACATCCTGTTCATATAACACCTGTTTACCGCAGCAACTTTTTTTTAACATTTTGACCCATTTCAGGGCCATTTAAGGCCTAATTACCGATAACAACAAAAAATATTTTAATATTACTAGTATAGAAATAGTCTATGTTTCAGGTACCTTCGCTGCGGGCATTCAAACGAATTTTGGTGAATATCTCCAGTCCTAGATGAGAAAAAAGAAATGGGCTGGCGGCAAAAGTTGAGCCGTAGCATATTCTATTAACTTGTAATATTTGGCCAACCTAAAAAAACTCAAACCTCAAAAATTTACCACTTTTCGAGGCCCGAAGTCGGGGTATGACAAAAACTACAATGTATTATATTTTAAAGTATATTGACCTAAATCTACAAGACCTATTTTGATTTTTTTTTCATTAAATTTTTGCTTAAAAACTCAATTTTACGATTTTTAGGAAATGGTTGATTTTGGCACCGGAAATGGCGATAGTCAAAAATAACAAATGCAAGGTGAAACATAAAAACCTCTGGCATACATATTATTTTTAGTGTCAACTTCCTATTCTAAAAAAATAATTTAAAGAAACGGTAAAAATAGGCATAATGGGCCATACCTGACCCCCATGACCCTTAAATGACCTTTTGTTTGTCGGTTGGCAATTGGTGCATATGCACTCTAGCTACAACTTTTGTCTGAAAACTTTTTTGATCTGACCACTCTGTTCAAAGCTAGAGTCAGGAGAGCCGAATTTTCCATGTTCAATTCAAATTTTGCGTTTAAAAATGGCCATATCTTTTTTCCTCACCTCGGGATGCCAAATAACCCAAAAATCGTTATCAGCACACAAAATAACCTCTTAGAAAAGTACATTTAGCCATTCGCATTTTTTTTCGAAACGGGCTCAATTTTCAAACCCAAACTTCTTTCTTTCAAAACTTAATACAAGACAATAAACCCGAGGGGCTCATGGCCTATGCAGATACTTTTGGCCATCGTATCCGAAATGCAATGTTAAGTGGTTAGTAATTGTATGGCTGACCACGAGGCAGTTGCACATTTTTTAACTTCTCCGTTCTTTGGATGAAAATTTTGGTCCTCGCTGTTAACATCAAAGTAGTCATCAAACTAAGTCAGAAGCCTTATCCAGTTATAAGTCGGATCGAAAACTCTGACAGTCGAGTGTCTACTATCTCGACAACGTCTATCAATTCGTTGCGGCGTACTATCGCTTAACCATCCTTTCTCTAAGAAGAGGCCCTTTATTAGGGATAAACATCAGCTAAGGCAACATACTCACTAGTAATTTGTCATTTTTCTTCTTAACAGCTCGAACCCATGGCGGCTTAATTACGGCACCATCATCACGAGGGCTCTCATCACTCCCCTGGAACATTCAGATTTGAATGTTGTAGTTGATATAACATATGTTTACCCACAACCACGAATATCCATTTACCTCAATCTTCTTTCCTAAGTCAAAGCGTCTTTTAAGAGCGACATCGTTAATGTCAACACAAAAGCCATATATTCTGGGACCTAGCTGATAAACAATGGCTAGTTAACCACCTATAGAGTGGGACTAATATTATCACAAAAAACTCACTTGCTGTTTTAAAGTTGTCCTAACACGACGTCGTTACTGTTATAAATATTATGAATTCAGCAAATAAAAACCTCATAATCATAAACAGCTAGTCTGTCTAGTCTAATTACTCTCCCCTTCTTTAAGTACAAACACCCATACCTACATACAAACGTTCGAGCACAGCATTGTCGTCAATTCTATTACCATATATTTCTGGAACTCGCAATATAAACAATTATCAAAATCATTAACCGCTATGAAAGACTTACTGATCTTTAATCCCTGTATATCGCAACTCAACTCATTTGCAATCGCCAATGTACTCTCTCTGTACCAAAAGTTCTCATTATCATAAACAGCTATTCTAGAGTCTAGGCTAATAGCTTTACATAACATTTACATAGTTTACCAAATGCCGCACTTCGGCTTCCTTCTCAAAGTTGTTTTGGAATATGTTCATTTTTCTGTCAATGGTAAACATAACCTCAGAGTAAGTAAGGTCCTGGTGACGTATACTGGCATTGGTAAGGCGTGTTGATTAAACATGACTTTTGTTTTTTCCAAATTCATGCCAAGGCCCACTCGCACAGAGTATTTATCTAGGAACTACAACATTTCGCTCAGTTCTTCTAGTGACTCTGCTATGATAACAATGTCGTCAGCAATCCTAAGGTCTAGATCTTTGAGCGCTTTGGTGAACAGTTTCGGGGATATAGCATCCCCTATCTTACCTCTCTGCGCAGTCGGTTGGCATTTGGCTTGTGGTCTTGGAACTAAGTGGAGCGTTAGGCGGAAAGTTAGGCTCCTCAATATATCTATACGACATCGCTGCAGAAAATCTAGCACGGCCCAGGTTTCGATGGACTCAAAGGCTGTTTCGTCGACCACAAACTCTCCTCCTGAATTTTTTGTATAATCTATACAGGATGAATGTGGTCTACGGTACTGAACTCTTTTCGATCTGAGCCTGTTTAGCTTTTTTTTTTTTATACCACTAAGGTGGCAAACAAGCCTACGGTCCGCCTGATGGTAAGCGGTCACCGTAGCCTATGGACGCTTGCAACACCAAGGGCATCACTCGCGCGTCGCCGACCCTTCAGAAATCTAATAACTTCTTTTTTATAGAACCCCATACTGTAGTCCTTAGAGAAAACCTTGGCAGGGAGCTCATTCCACAACCTAAGCGTTCGCGGGAGGAAGTTTCTCTGAAACCGCACTGTACGCGACCATTTCGGTTCTAAAGTGTGAAAATGAATTCACCGCCGATGGCGAGCGGTGCGATGGTAGAAAGTAGCCGTGGGCATCATTTCGAACAATTCCTCAGAACACAACCTATTGTACAAGCGATAGAACACACACAGGGAGGCAAAGTCTCTCTTCAGACTTAGGGGCTCGATACCGCAAGTGAGTTTAGGATCGTCGACAATTCTCACAGCCCGTCGTTGAACCGGGTCAAAAGGGCCAAGCTGGTATCCGGGTGCACCCGCCCAGAGATAGCAGCAGTACTCCATATGGGGCCGGACTTGCGACTTGTAAAGCAGCAACCTTTGCCCCGACGTGAAGTACTGCTTCGCTCTGTTGAGTACACCAAGTTTTTTGGACGCCAGCTTTACCTTGTCTAGCAAGTGATCTCGGAACTGAACATCGCTGGAGATGTGAACACCAAGAATCCTAATGCTCTTGGATATGGAGAGGGGATTGTTCTGGAATTGTGGGACTACAGTGAATAGGGTTTTCTTAGCGGTGAACGGGCAGACTTGTGTCTTTAAAGGGTTGAATCGGACCAAGTTTTCCCGTCCTCAGTCAGAGACCTTGGACAGACCGATCTCGATTTGAGACACAAGTTCCTCACGTTTTTCCTCCACAACAGAACGAGGGATGCTTGCACGGCCCGTGTAATAAGCGTCTCCAGTACTGTCATCTGCATAGCAATGTATGTTGTTGATCTCCAACATATCATTGATGTGCAGTAGCAACAGCGTAGGAGACAGCACAGAGCCTTGCGGGACACTAGCATTAATTTCCATGCTATCAGAGCAACTACCGTCAACTACGGCTCGTATGCGTCTGCCGGACAAAAAGCTAGCCACCCATTTGCACAAACCCTCGGGCACTCCGTAAGATGGCAACTTCGATAGAAGACCCCGTTGCCAGACCCGATCGAACGCCTTCGCTATGTCTAAGCTACATGCCAATGCCTTCCCCTGAATCTCAATGGCTAGCGCCCATCGGTGTGTGAGATAAACTAGAAGGTCACCAGTGGTTCGACTGTGGCGAAAGCCATATTGACGGTCGCTGATCAGGTCATGTTTTTCTAGCCGGCTGAAACTAGTCAAATCTTTCGATTAGAAGCGATATCAGCTGATAGTTTTTAAGTAGAGCTTTATCACCTGTCTTAGAAACAGTATCACAACGCCTCAAAAGTAGTTTCGTTATGGAGTACGACATTAAAGCTATTCAGCAGACATTCACCAAATAAACAACTTTAGGATAACTGTTCTCCCCTTTCTTAGTCAGGAAAACCCAAGTATCTGAGTAAACTTACTTGTCGTCGTCCAGTGCGCCCTCTCTCGGCATCGTCGCTGTCGATGCCGCTGTCATCAGGCTCCAGATCCAGAGGGATGAGTAATCCTCGGCGGTCCCCGTCCGCAGCCATCTTGACTGTTTTCTTATCCCCTGATAACTTTTATGCGCACTGTAACAAAATGAAACATGACGTTTAAATAGTATAAAAAAGAATATTATCTTAAAAAACTACTTTATAGATTAGGATTTTAACCCGATTCAAGACCTCCAGTAATAAATATTTTTGGTAGATTCTTGCTAGAAGTGGCGGCCTACTTTTATTGGAGTCGTTTTGCACACTATGCAGCGTGTTCTTCATCAGTCGCATTAATTCTAATCATTTATAATTTAGCTGAGTAAAATTTGTTTTTAGGAGTAGGTATATTGATAGGCGTCGACCAAAAGCAGTGTCGTTCTACTCTGATAAATCACTGCCATTTCACAATTATAATTTTTTTAGTTGAGAAAGCAATTTGGAGTTTTTTTTGTTTGTACTGAGTTCTCTTCATAGTACTTACCTATGTTTGTACTTTTTCTATATGTTTATACAAAATCTCGGTTTTGTACCCCAGAAGAGGGTAGTGAGTGAGTGGGGGCTATACAGCCGTATTATAATGTGAGGACAGCCTCTTTCTATCAACCACTTTAGTCCTACCTGACAGAGGGTGACCCCATCGCCGCTACACTACTTTTGATACAGTGTCTTTGGACTAAGTCAGTAGTCGTCAAACTGCGATGTGGCCCGATACGAAATCTGATGAGGCCCGCGACCAATAACCTTGTTTTATAAGACTTAAGTAATGTCCTAGTAAAACTATTTTCTTGAAATAATGTTGTTTATATTTTTTACTGAAAAATACATTATTTAGTATTATTTTCCGCGGATAATACGGGGCACTATTCCATAACGTCTTAATGAAGTATTCAATTAGCTTGAGCTAGGTTTGACTCAAAAATTGCTGAGAAAACGGTGAAATACATCAGATATTTTTGCAGGACAATATTTTATCACGTACACGTACAATGAAGTGACTTGTTTCTTGACACAGGCTTATAAACAGAGAATAACATAATAAATACTTTGTGTATCGGTTTATCATAGAGCAGTGGTTCCTATTTGTGGACTTATTTTAAAAACTGATTTTACCCATACGATAACATTTTATCAAAGAAAACACGACTTACATGTAATTATTAACTTTGTCTCGTGGTTTTGCCCGCAAAATAACTCATTCCTGTGGGAACTCTCAATCGGGATAAAAATTATCAAATATGTTAATTCAAAGTCTATCTGCCTTCTAAATTTCATTCAAATTCGTTCAGCCAGTTATACGGGCTTGAGTCACAAAAATCTTTATGAACGGTATGTTTATAAAGTCATGAAGTAATAGAAAAAAAAATGTTATTACACCACCGCGCCGCGCTCTAGGTACTTTGGTTGTTATTGTTAAAGCGCACCTCTTGCAAAGCCTTAAGTCATTTTCCACAATGAGGCCGTTTCCTGACTTATTTTATTATTACTAATTAAGAAACCACTCTCATATCATTAAGTGGTACCTAGCAGATGGTAATAACATTCAAAAAGTTCTGTCACCCATGGTTTCTACTTTCGGTTAATGTACCGAGCTTATATTTTTTACTATAAAAGTTTTATTTTTCTTCTGCTTCGGATTTAAAAATATAATGATCCGTAGAAAGGAGATTTTTTTTACTAACCACCAAAGAGTTGGATTGACGATTATCTAAGTCGGAACAATATTGGTTCAGAGACAGCAGGGAAATTCATTGAACCACAGAACCTTATCTTGTCAAGCAATTAGTCATATTTCCATGTAACTAGATAGTCAGATAGAATACAGCCATGGCCACGCTTTTTGGGGCTTGTACTTACATACATCACAAGAGAACTATTATCATTTTTTAGTTAATAGTTATAAAAGTTAATATCTTTAACCTACCAGCCTTATTACCCCTGCAGAATTGCTGTTTTACCCCTGTGGTGTAATTACCCCCAGGTTCGGAACCGATGTCATAGAGTTTCCATAGAAACCCAACGGCTAATAAAATTAACAAACTTCGCATGGCCGAAACGGCAGGAATAAGCTATTTAATAATATAATTCAAATAAATTTATAAAAAAGATAGACCAGGTTAAAACACGACCACTGGACTAAACTGATATTATATTATATGTCCCATAAGTCATTAATTACCAGCTTTAGAGTAATTGGTGGTAAAATTAAAACCAGGGACAGAATAATATACCTCCCTTCCCGGTTTTGACGAACCAAAACCTAAGTTAAGATCGGGAAGATGGATTGGGATTGGTCTCGCTTACGCAATCAAAAATTTCGGTGGTGACTGTTAATTTTTCTGTTTGAGAAGAATTTATTTCTCACAAGAATATACCTTCACTAGCCTAAGAAAAAAAAAAAGAAATAAGGCTGGCGAGCGTGCTAAGCTAAAACGCAGTAGGTACGAGAAGTAACATATCCCGATATTAGCTCGGGACTGGTAGTGAGAGAATATCGTAATACGTTTTGTGTAACATTAAGAAAGTGCAGCAGTTTTATTCAACGAACCCTTCATCCTTCTTCTTCTTTAAATTATAAGGGACCTTATTGGTAACAGTCTCGAGTTATTCGGACACTGGAATTGCAGACAATAAGGTATACCTCTCGAAACCCGTGAATGTACTTGCACAGCTCGAGTCTGTTCCCAATATGGTCATAAGGAGATCTGAATAACTACTGATAACTTTTAGGCTTTTTTAAAAAAGGATCACCTAGTGTGAGTTTCTGATCATTAGAGATGTACTTCATCATATTTATAAAGTTGTATCATTGTGTAGAGCAAGTACCTAGATTATGCTTATTACCTAAATGTTATGCGAATTATTGAATAGGTTTCATTTATTGTTACGGTGCGGTGGTCGTACCTTGTTTGTACGTTGTACCTAGCGCCAGTAAGAATTTCCTCCCATGAGTGGAGATTATTTCATTCATGTGAAGTTTCCAGACAATAAGGTATACCTCTTGAAACCCGTGAATGTACTTGCATACCTTTTACTCTCGAATTCCAAAGTTCGAAATGCTCGATACTGTTCCCAATATGGTCCCAGATCACTGAGTGACTTCACCGTGAGTTGCATCTGTCGTCGACATCTGGCGTAGCCATGATATAGCAATAAATATTTGGAGGTATCCAGATTACTTGATGTGCAGAAGAATTAACGTAGAGTTATACTGTTATATAATACTGGCATTAGTGACATCGACCTTGAACAGTAGCAATATGGCAGTAGGTGGGATCTTAGTACTTAGTTTTACTAATAGGTACGTTCATGAAAGAAGCAAGTGACACAATTCATTAGAACTTTTATATTCACGGTTTCAGTGCGGTCTCTGTGCGGTTTCGGAAGGAGGTCCTCCTGCGAACGCTTCATTTGTGGAAAAGGTTGTTAAAGTTTCACCATGGTACTTCATATTGGGGTTCTTCAATAGGGAAATGATCAGATTTTTAAATTGTACGATATGATGAGCGCTTAAAATGATTTTTGCCACATATACAATTTCAAGATGTTAGTCCTTTATCGATTTAACAGATTAACCCTATTTCCCATTTTATCTACTTTCACCTTATACTTGCACAAATACACAAATACAAATATGTATATCCAAAACAAACATAATAAATCTTAGAAGGACCAACACACCTTTCTATGGAAAAACCGTTAAATAGATACATACCTAAGTATGCTAACGCAAACACCTGTAATCTCTTGATAACACACATGCTTAGTAGCTATCTAGTTATTAAAATCACAGCAAATCATAATATTGTAATTCAAATACAACGGTACATACCTGAGAAAAACACCTAGATTATAATTGAAAAGTGAATAAATGGAGAAATATTACGACCAGCGTGTTGCTACACGATCCTTTCTGTATTCTTCGGAAACGTGACGGGCAAAGACTACATGTCCAAGGTCAGAGGCGAGATGTTCCCCTCGTTCCCCACGACGGTTGCCATGGAAACCGGCATATGCGCGCGCACCAATAGAAAGACACAAATATTGTCAAAAATTATTTACGATTTTGTAAAAGTTTTTAACAAGGAATTCTGTTACGAAATTAATTTCAAAAATATTGTGAATACATCTTTTCTAAATGGCACCTAAAAAGGTACGACTACAACAAACTATCTTACCTAAGTTATAAGTTTTTTAGATCAATAGAATTGCTTAATATGTATACTTATAAACCAAATGTCACAACCTACCGATTATACAACAAAGCTTACAACTTAAAACTGAATAGTACCATGGTTTATACAATGCTCAGTACCTACGTAGCAATCAAACACAATTGCTACAAGTAAAACTGTATTTTGGAATACCTCCTGGTACGGTATTTTTTTCGATAATCTACAATCACTAAACTCGTCAACAAAGTGTAAAAACTGCACATGAATGATATAATCACCACTCGTAAGGAGAAATCCTCACTGGCGCTAGGTACAAGCGTACCGTACAAACAAAGTACCGTAACAATAAATGAAACCTACTCAATAATTCGCACAACATTTAAGTTATAAGCATAATCTACTTACTCTACACAATGATACAACTTTATGAATATGATGAAGTACATCTCTAATGATCAGAAACTCACACCAGGTGATCCTTTTTTAAAAATGACTAATACGTACTAAGTTATCAATAGTTATTCAGTACATGATACGATTCTATAAATACCTTTCAAAAAGTCTCTCCTTCTGAAGTCGTATAAAAATAAACTCTTCTTTTTTTTATTAAATACCGTCATGACACGTATACCCGAAAGGAATAAATAAATATATTTAATTAAAGTTACAATAAAATATTTTACACGTTATTACAGTTTTATGAATATGATTAAGTCAAACTTCTGTTTTTTTTATACCACTAAGGTGGTAAACAAGCTTACGGTCCGCCTGATGGTAAGCGGTCACCGTAGCCTATGGACGCTTGTAACACCAGGGGTATCACTCACGCGTTGCCGACCCTAAAAAAAAGAAACCCATACTGTAGTCCTTGGAGATAACCTTGGCAGGAAGCTCATTCCACAACCCAATCGTTCGCGGGAGGAAGTTTTTCTGAAACTCATGAAGTCTTATCGACATAGAACTCACATGCATGCACCATCACATGAAAACTATTCAATAAAGCGCGCTACGTACAAAGTAACTTATTATACGAAATTAAATGTAAACTCACTTCCACCATGTCAAATAAATACTTACCTTTATCTTTGGTGATATAGCCGAAAGGTGTTACCAGCCCCGCATTTTTACCTAGGCCTACAATGCCGCGGCTTAGGGGCCCGACCAGCCTAATCAAATAAGACATTCAGACATTACAGACTTGGACAATAAAAGCACCTAGAGAAGCTGACTTACGAAAGTCAATAAATAGCTAATATTTAAATTAGACGTATTAAATGTATCCGTATCAGTATCAGTATGAACTATAGACAATTTATTTTAACTCTATGTCACTACAAACATAAGTAGTGCGACGTATTTAACTACATACATATTCAACGAAATAAATTATTAATTATAACTATTAGAAGACATTAGACAAACCGTTTCTCAAAGTCAATAAGACAAATAGCTATAATTTATTTAAATATATTCATTATTATCAAACAATTCAAACAGATTTATGATAACTTAATAATCTACTGATTGAACAAATCAATTCAATTTTATATAGAATATATCCAACAACAAATTACCTGAAATACAAATCAATAACTACCATACCTACTACAAACAAATTGGTGTACTTAACACTGGTACCTAGCATTGATAAATTTACATTTTTATGGGCGAAATACGGTACTTCTCTGAGTTATTGATTTCTAATACTTGAAATCTAAATAACCTTACCTAGATGCGAAGTTTTATAGTGGCAGTGTTGAGTATAAATAATCATTAGTATAAGTAAAAAGGAAAAGTAATTTACTTACCTACGAAAGCCAATAAAACTTATAGAGATGACTAATATTAGGTCCTTACATACGAAATTTATGTTTTATATAGAAAAAGCAAAACTAAATTATTTTTTTACAATTTTTTTATTTATTTAATCAAAGTAGGTACTGTTGTGATCTATGCACTTTTGCCATTCATAGGGAGTTCATTGATTCGTTTACTGAAAA
Organism: Apoda limacodes; assembly: GCA_946406115.1. NCBI lineage: Eukaryota > Metazoa > Arthropoda > Insecta > Lepidoptera > Limacodidae > Apoda > Apoda limacodes. The sequence continues at coordinate 17,347,147 of OX291541.1, forward strand.
AATTGCGGGAGCGAGAATCAACAAAATCTTTGAAGGTGTTTTGGGCTGCCTCATCTGAATGGTTTTTTTTTCAATTAAGAAATTCCGAAAAAAGTGGTCATCGGCTGTACCAAGGTCCGGGAGTATGGTGGGTGACGGAGACATTCCAATCCTTGGTCCTCTAGTTTCGCCAGCTTTCGGCTGTTTAACGGCTTAATATAGATCTGCCGTAATAGTCTGACCAGATCTTAGGAAGCTTAATGGATGCCACCAATGCTGGTCCACCAGACATTAACCAGTACCTTTTTTTGAGTGAACTTTCGCTTGGGGCAGGATTTAGCCGGTTCTCCTGGATTTAACCACTGTGATGAGCGTTTCCGATTAAGGTAGGATTCATTTTTATCACAAGTAATGATACGATTCAAAATCCCCTTGTTATTGTGACGGTTGAGTAACGTGACGCAGCAGTCGACGCGTGTTTGTTGGTTTGCTTCACTTAGTTCATGCGGTACCCATTTTTCAAGCAAATTATTCAAAATGGTTTTATCACTTACACCGAAGCCTGCAGCTAACTCTGACGTGATTTAAGATGGATCCGATTTCACGATCTCTTGTAATTCCTCATTGACAACTAGGGTCTCTGGCCGTCCACGAGGTTTGTTCTGAAGGTCAAAATTTCCAGAACGAAAGCGTTGGAACCAAAAACGTACTGTGTTTTCTTTTACAGTAGCTTCTCCGTATACATCATCAATCCTTCAAGCTGTTTCTGCATCACTAGTGCCACGATGGAATTCGTATTCGAAAATAATGCGATATATTATGTTTTCTATATTGGGCACAGAACGATGTCAAAGGAAAATTGAATGACGCGAAAACAAATGATTTTTTACATTCGAAACACAAATAGAAAAGCTCAAATTGAAATAAATTTAAATTATGAATTCTTAACCAAAAGCCGGCTTTTTGAGATCAAAGTGGCCATTTCTATAAAACATCAATTTCATACAAAAGGACCTAAATTTAACAAAACTAAGCATAACAATAAATGATATGATATAACAAAATCAAAGAAAAACCAAAGACATCAATTACCATCTGTAACACAAAGTATGTGTAACAAATGTACCTATAGAAACACACAAAGAACAAAAATATAATAAGTTTGATACCTGGTTCAGATTCCTAGCCCGCAAGCAAGGGCCGATCCGGTAAAATTGCCAGAAGTCTGGACAGATAAACCTAAGCCGAAACGATTAGGACTACTTCTAAAACGGCTTAAAGTAAGTGATAAATATACATTTAGGACAACTTTCGCGCACTAAGCACCTTGTTTACGTTTCAACGTTTCGGTGTATTTTGTATGAAATTCATCTACATTTATATCTTGCAATACGTACACAGCTGTTGGTGCTGCACCCAATTGTAAATAAATAAATATATTTTCCTGCTACATTGTGAATTGTATATTTAAACATGGTGCCCTGATTATTTTTATATTTTCCTTGTATATTTCAAGGTCTGCTATATCGAGATTCATTTTTGTTGAATCCATTGGGAACCATTTTTTTTTGCATTTTCTGTAGGTGTGAGTTTAACAGTAGTGTTTATTTTTTAGCTTATATCAGATATCTAATACTTGTGTAAGTTTTGCACAGTATGTGAATATGTCTTGGTTAAACACTGTAAAGTGTTTTGTAGAATTTTAATGGATTTACATGGTCTACTCTACGATTTGCTTACAGATTAGGATATGTGAGTCATGAAGCACTGGTAAGCCATATAGTTTACTTGCATTGCACTAAAAAATATTGTATTTACTCTAATTGTAGAGTATTATCTCAGATTATTTATAAGTTACTGTCTTGTACCGTATCTTGCCAGTATGGCATTAGCATTATTTCAACAAGCCCATAGCTTGCTTGCATTGCACTAAAAAAATATTTATTGCATTTACTCTAACTGCAGAGTCTCGTCTCAGATTATTTATAAGTTACTGTCCTGTACTGTTTCTTTCCAGTATAGCATTAGCATTATTATTTTTAATATGAAAACCAACCAAAAAATACTTTTCATAATAATACTATGAGGTTTTAAGATATTCTTATAATATTTGTTCTGCCGTAAAATTAGGCTTATCCTTATAGTAGGTATCAGAGATATAGCTCAATAAAAAAAATCTTTGAAAATCTTACCTTACTTTGCTTTGGTAACACCTTACACAAATTAACAAACGCAAGTAACTTGAACAGCCTATTTTATCAATTAAGTCTTTAACTATAAGTTAAAACTTCACCTTCTACGTATTATCCCCAAAATAAACCTTGTTTTATTCTAATGCGACGATATCAAATTATATTTCCACAATCCCACTGTAAAGCACACAACTACACACCTAAGCATTTCGAGGTTTAGAATCGTAATGGAAATAGCATGATAACAATATATAAGGAACGCATACTAAAATGTTTAACTTTATCATGACTGTAGTTATCAGATCGCAAACATAATATTGTATATTGAGCGTCATGGTACTGTTTTCTTGTCCATCACGCAACTGAGCCGCGAGATAACATTAATAAGTTTTCTTCTCAGGTACAATAACCTTCACGACTAAAAATGAATTAATTTAGTACGTTGGAACTTGGAGTCGTTTCAAAGTTTGCATGGTTTTTGGCATAAATAATTCAATATACAAACGATTGCATACAACTGTTTTCAAGAAAGCTGTTTTTGATAGAAAAAACAGACTATTTAACACTACAGATAAAATACAACCATTTAAAAAAATTTTTTGCCATATACCTAAACTTAGCGGAGTTAGGGGCCTTATGCATAATACACCTGTAAATACAATTAGTATCTCCGTTATGGGAAATGTATATTTTTAGACATTTACGAAGTTCTTAACAATTTTCAAAAGCTTTGAATAAGTAAATTTAAATCTACCATCAAACAAAAACTTTATAAAATAGCTACTACAAAATTTTAGACTATATAAATAATAAACATCCATGGGTCTAGGGATGCTCAATTACAGATGACAATAAAAATAATACAAAATGTTTAAACAGTGTTGTTTTATATTGTGTTGTTATTATTATTTTTTATTCTTTTATTAGAATTTATTTTTATTTGAAATTTTCTTTTATTTGATGATTGTATTCATATTTTTATATATAATAGCTACCTATTTAATTTTTACCACATGGGATTACATAGCTAAATTATTATTTCTCACTTTCTCATTACCTAGTTGTGTTATTCTATATTTTCATTTTGTTATACAATATACTTTTCAACACACATGCTCATAAAGTGGCTCTAATTTCATCGCAATTAGGCACATAATGACACCTGTACTCAAACTTTTTCCTTGCTATTTATTCACAAGTGAGTTAAAGCGTTTTTTTTTTATTATACGTATAGTTCCTTTGTTCTTAAAAAAAGTTTCGATGCAAAAAATATCGTGTTCAATAGTACAAATTTTAATGTACCTATTTTTTGCTTCAATAGTACAAATTTTAATGTACCTATTTTTTGCTTCAATAGTACAAATTTTAATGTACCTATTTTTTCTAATTTCATACAACTTCGTATTTAAATAGATAATTTCAACTTCTACGTGTTTAATAAATACAACTTTTACTTAAATAATACTTTTATTTTGTCTGTAATAAAGAAAACTGTACATTTCCCATTTTGTAGGTACGTGGCTAAAACGCTATCCGCAAAAAGCCAAAATAAAAGAAACCTCATTCTTTAGTCTATGGCCGATCGCCATGCGCGCGCATAGGAAAACTGATTAATTTTTCCCGCCGCATTGCGAAAAAAATTTCACAACTCGTTTTCACTGTTGAAATTATAGTTATTTATCAATTAAGATGTCTGCAAGTACTTGTTACGAAGAAAATGATTATGTTGTAGACCGCCCGATATAGGATGTGAAGCCCTTAACGTTATGTAAAGTTTACTACCTTAAAACTCCAAGGAAAAATATGTATACGCAGTCTTTTTCAGAAAATGTTAATGGCGTACTTTATAGAATTATTATCTTCTAAGGACGAACCTAGCTCTTTGTGGTGCATATACTCAATTTTAAAGAGTGCAGTCGAACAAAGAATGGAGTGGACTTACCTAAAAACAAACTCTAATTTGTCAGCGTATCTAAAGAGACTATCCGATGGATTTAGAAGCAAGAAATCAAAGGTTTTATCGTGTGACGAAATTGAAAAAATTATAAAAGATACTCCAGATAGCCAATATCTGGCTACTAAGGTTAGTTAAATTAATTTTAAATATCTTCGCGACTTTAGCCTGTGTTGTGTGTTGAACATAATTATTGTTTCTTTTTTTCAGGTTGTTTTAATATTTGGTGTAACTGGTGCATGTAGGATGCAAGAATTAACAAATATAACTGTAAAAAACGTAAAGAACCATGGCCAGATGCTTTTAGTGAAAATACCTATCACGAAAAATAAAATACCGAGGTCATTCACCATACACGGTCCATTTTATGAAATTTTTTAGAAGTATGAAAGTTCACCAAAAGCAGAAAATGACGGTTTGTTTCTAAATTACCAGAATGGTAGATGTACCTGTCAGCCTATAGGTATAAACAAATTTGGATCCATGCCTAAAGAAATAGCTAAGTTTGTAGGTTTAGCAGATGCTGAGAGCAACACTGGACATAGTTTCAAAAGAACTTCAGCTACATTGCTGGCTAATTCAGGAGCTGATATAATGAAAGGAGCTGATGTAATTTAAAGCGTCATGGTGGGTGGCGATCGAGCGATGTAGCAGAATCATACGTAGAAGATTGCATACAAAAAAACAAGGAAATTTGTGCAAAAATCACAAAAAGAATTAGACTTGTTTCTGAGGCGCGTCCTACTGGCAAAACACCAAGTGCGTCTAATAATTGGATTTCACCTACCTACACCAATAATGAACCATCTCAAATAACAATGGAACATAAAAGTATTTCAGTAATAAATATATCTGATGAGACCGCTATGCTGCTATGCTATATAACAAAAACAGTTAACTATTATTATTTTATTAACTGCAAATTTACTAATTGTTTCTCTAAATAAACTTTTTATCTACTATATAAAAAGATTTTTTAGTATTATTTTCTTCACAAGTGTGTTGAAAAACGTCGTAGGATACAAGTGTGTATTGATTACCGTCCTCGGCTCTCTTAAGACCCTTACCTAACGGCTCGGGTATCAATGGCGCCTCAGCGGTAATCACCAACATTACACATTTGTACCATAATGTACTATTATCTTAGTACATCGCCCTAATTTCTGCTACCATTTAAATCTAAAAAAAAATAAAGGTTAAATAAAAAAAAGCGATAAGGCTCTATGCTCTATTAAATCATGTCTGAAAATTTCTGTATTTTTAAGTTATTTGTATACAATAAAGAATATATGATAATGAATGATTTGATTAATCGAATAAAGGTACTTATTTAATTTTATTGTCAGTGCGAAAAGCCTAATTTACTTGAGTCAGAATTATTTCTGATTCAAATATAGGTTGTCTAACTTACCTATTTGATTTTATTATTAGTGCGAAAACCCTAATATACTTAAGTCAGAATCAAAGCTATTTCTGAATCAAGTTGTCTACTTAACTTTTGAATCGTCAAAAACTAAAATTTGCTTCGTACATTAGTTACATGTACCTAAATAACGAGTCGTAAACCGCTACACGTGCGTTCATTGACGTCAAATATTGACGTAAGTAAATAACTACCTACCTAGGAATTATTAGTATGCGTGCAAGTCAAAATCGTGAACAATCGATATAATAGGTATAAACAGTATTGCTAAAGTGCTTGAATATAATGTTATATAATTGAATTAGTATTGTAAAATATATATTTTAAATATCGTTCCTTTTTAGAGACAGGTGCAAAAATTAAGAAACCTTTTTTTGGAGTCAAATAGTTTTATGAAGGCGTAAATAGGTTCATTATACTATCACTAAGAAGTCTTTGATTAAATTTTTATATTTATTGTGCCTTTCTTTATTTTTATATACAATACTCGTAAAACTGTTTTACTCTGTCTTCTTTCTATTTTCTATTTTCTTTCTATTTTTATTTATAGGAGACGTGCTAAGACTTGGGATATGTGGTTTACACGGGAACTACCTACATTGCAATATTTACTTTTAAAAATAACACAGATGGCTTCTTTTAACGAATAGATTTCCAATAGATTATCTACTTATATAGATTTACATATATGTATGTGTATTTATTTAATTTATGTATTCAAACCCTATACTGTATGTTACGTTTATGTTAGTAGATATTTACCGTTCCTACTTAAACAACTAAGTACCTTAAGCTTTCTGCATGACCTTAAGGTCGACTGGTAGATAATGCCTAAAGCATTAAGTCCACCTATTGCATTTTATTGCAATAAAGTGTTTAAATAAATAAATTAATACTACATAAGAATCGACTGACCGACATTTACTAAAGCCTATTTCAGAAAACTGGTAGAGAATTTCCCTAGAGTTTACTCAATTGATTTGTTTGAAAAGAAAAGAAATCGTCTGAAAAAATTGCAAAATAATACTTTTGTAATAGTGCTGTACTATGTTACGAATTGTTACCACGTAATTCTGATAAAATTTATGGTTATTAGCATCGATATGTTATCATGAAAAAACTGAAATTACAAATAATTAACAAATATTTAGTAGGTAATTTTATACTACAGCAAACAAGCCTAAAAGGTTGAGTGAGCGGTTACCGTTAGCCTATTAATGCTTCTAACTCATTTCACTTCAACTATTATGTGTAACTAACTATTCGTATATTATTATATATAGTATTTTTGAATCTAAATCAGGTATTTCAAAAGTGTTTTCGATATCGATTTCCCAGGGGTCGATATAAAATAAAACTGATTTCAGAGGGTCGACGAGGTCTTAAAATCGACCCCTATTAATTAACATAAGTAATTATTCAAAACTTTCAAAAAACTGTGTTAGTTGTGATACGTTTACCAACTTGTTATGAGAATGACTAATATTTTAATGATTTTTTCAAATAATAATTACCTACTTTAGTATTTTTACGTAATATGTATTGATAATTATATGGATTTTTAAAGTAATTTGGCTATGGGGATCTGAGGTATCAGTTCATTTTGGGGAAGGGGTCTCTTGTCCAGAAGAGTTTGAGAATCCCTGATCTAAACAATCCTTCTCGCTGTCGCTTCGCATAATGCCATTTATTCTAATAAAATATAAAAAATAAATAGTTTGAATACAGAAAGTTTGACAGGGAGCTCTAATAAGGGATATTGATATTTTTGTTATTGAAAGCGCTATCTGAAGGTGTTAAAAAACATTTTAGAGATCAAAATGTGTTGCAATGATATTTCAGTATTAAATTTGGTAATCGTGTACGGAGAATTAGCTCTATACTAATAAATTTATTTATTTTTATTTAACAATTTACAACTTTATGTTTACCTACGACTATTTAACTTTATCTGCGTGCGTTCGGTTGCCAGGCGTCCGGACACAGTCAGGCTTTTTGGTTACGTGTGCGGCCAAATGAGACGGTGTCCGGCCTGTCCGGGTTTTGTTAGGCCTTTTAAATTTGATACCCAAATGTCCGGCTAATCTGACTGGTCTGTCCTGCTTTTCGGGTTTAAGACTATTATTAGAGTATTATTTGTATAGATACAGGATATTGAACGCGTCTACACGATGTCTACTTGGGTGTATTTGTAATATTTAGCTGATTTTATTTAAAAGTTTTCGGAAAGTGATATAAATTAGAATATTATTAAATTTTTATTTCCCTATTTTTATGAAATTTTATTTTATTTAATTAAACTAATTAAAACCGTAAATTATTTTATTAATGCAAAATAATTACCAGCAAATTATTTTAGTAGTTTGGAAAATTCTCACACCTTAGTAGGCTTTAGAAGTTGACGAGTAATAGTCGAACAACTTAAAAAATGTACTTGAGACGGGCTTAAAAAAACACCTATAGCTTATTTCTCCTGTACCAACGTAAGTTTACATTTTCAAACGCCTATCATTTACAATTCTTCAGGTTAACTTTCAATATCATCAAATTGGGGGCAATAGTAGATAACTGGATTTAATTCATAATATGCACTAAAATAGGTACAAAAATTATTTAAATGTAAAACCTGCAGATGTACATAGATATTATTTAAAATATAAACTCACCAATATACTGTTAATAATCTTCAAATATTAACTAGCAACTTTGCCTTTGCCTCTAACAGATCCTGAATTGGTTTCATTGCACACATTTAGGAACGATCTAAATAACACATCATGTCATTTTAGGCCAAAAAGCTAATTTCTGTAATACTAACGATATGCATGTTAATATACATACATTCTAAAAATCATTGCATGTCATACACATTAGGTACTATGAAATGTATTTTTTCTATACTCCATAAGTAATTTAAAGCATAAACTTTTCGTTTTTCTACGGAAATTAACGATTTTACCGTTTTTTTACGGAAATTAACGTTTTTACCGTTTTAAACCTTACTTACATTTATTTTTTATATTTCAAACATTTTAATGATTTTACAACAACAATAAAATTCGAATGATTTTACCAACTTTTAAAACAATCGAATGCAATACAGGTAAACTTTTAAAATTTAAATCATTACTGCATGGAACAATAGTCACTTTTAGTTTCTTGTAGCACTTAAGTGCAGTTATTCAATTAATTGAATAAAAAAAAATTCACCCAATAAATTAATGCACCAGACAAAAGCGGTGTATTTATGCGATCTAACCTATATATCTTAGGTTTTCTTTAGTTAGATCGGGTGAATGAGGAGATGTCGCTGAGGTACTGTACTAGGTTACACCAGTTACGGTACCTAATTAGAATTTCTTGTCACGGCTTCAACGACTAATTTTTAAACTTTGTAGAGTCAGGAAAAAAGTACTAAGAATGTTTTTATTTTAAACATAAAAAACCGGTCAAGTGCGATTTTGGCTCGCGCATCGAGGGTTGCTCAACTTATCATATGTAGATAGTTCTTCCATCATTAGATTTTTTCCTATATTAGTGGTGTGTCCTTACTTCGTGTCAATTTTCATGGTTCTAGGACAACGAGAGGTACACCCATACGTTTTGATTTGTTTGCGAATGCCAAAATATGCGCCAAAAATAGCAGTATCTCAGCCGTATTTTTTTAATACGTTGACTTAGCTTGATTTTTTTTACAGCTTCAAGGGACCTTAGATAGTATTTGGTATTAATTTCAACTTCATACCTTCACGCGTTTCTGAGAATAAGGGTCTTGACAAACAGACAGGCGGACAACAAACTGATCCTATAAGGGTTCTTTTTTCCTTTTGAGGTACGAAACCCTAAAAAAGTACTGACCGACAGGCTTTGTAATATTACTGACTATAGACTAAATGTGACATAGTTTTTACTTAGGATGGCCAAATAAACACAAGCACAAAAAATATACCCGCGTCATTATCTCCAAAGTTAGCGTGTGTCTCCAAAAATAAAATAATACAGACTGAATATATTATAGTTACTTTACAAGTAAAATGATTCTCTTTTATGTACAAAGTATTCAATGTACCTTCTGTGTACAAGTCCAACATTTACACAGAGGAATTTAAGCTATTTCTGTGTCCCGTGTCTTCGTTTAAAAAACGAAACACTTATATCCGTTTGGCGACCGTTTAGGCTACGTTCACACGGCGACTATTCGATACGATATTTTCTCGTATACGGTTTTCCCGTATACGAGACGGCCGTTCACACGGTGCGAGGTCCATTCGGTTTTTACACGTATGCTGACTTCCCGTATACGTGGCCGCCGTTTACACAGCATCTATTCGATACGCTTTGCCAGCCGCCACACCGCCAGTCGTTGAGAGCACGCCATTTTTTATAGTTGTCTAATGATTTATACCATATTATGGGTAGATACTCGATAGGCGTGATAAATAACTCGATCGTAATCGGCAATCCACTTCGCCAAAGACATCACAAACACAACTGCCTGCTGCCTCTCCCCGCGCGAGTCTCGTATACGAGAAACCTGTTAGTCCGTATGAACGAATCAACGTAAACATCAGCGCCACTGAGCATCGCATTCGATAAAATCGTTACGAGAATCTCGCGTTCCCAGTGGCAAAACCATACGGTATACGGGAAAAAATATTTCTCGAAAAAGAGATTTTCAAGCATAGATGCCGTGTAAACGTTTTTCAGAGTTGCCATACAAATTTTGTGGTCACTAAGATATTCGATAAAATCTCGTGTACGGTATACGGAAAAATTGCGTCGTGTGAACGTAGCCTACGTCTGACACAACCTTTTTTGTGTCGTTGGATACTTTCTTTTGATAAATGCATTACAATTTTGTAAGCATTTTTTTTGTCGTATAAAAAATACATTTTTTTTTTGTTTTGAACACAATTGGTTTACAAGTTTTTTAAGGTTTTCCGCAATAATTACTATTCTACGAAAAACGCACTTGGTCAATTTTTTTTTAAGAACAAATTTTTTTAAAAACATTTATTTCTCGGTTTCGTTATTTGTAATAAAAGAATATTACTATATTTTTTATTTATTATTTCTTTAAAACGAATGTGCTGTCTGTCACTAACGGCACGTGCTAATGGCGAATCTAAGGTTAAGAACTCATTTAACGCGGTTTCTTACCCGCTGCTGTTGATGTAGATCCTGTGCATTATAAAAATATAGACATAGTTTATAATTAAATATTACTACAACGCATTTTGACGGTGATGGCGGTAGCTCACAGCTTCCACTGTATCAGCAGACTGCTTAACTTAACATAACATCACGCCTGTAAGAGAGCTAAGCAGAAAAGAGACCAAAAAAATCTTAACTTCCTAAGTTCTACGCGAGTTTCGTGCTGCTTACGTTAGTTGAGTCGCACGAAACATACCCAACAACAGAGGAAACTAGACTGAACTTTGAGCTGGTAGGGGCGTTTTACTCAAAGTTGTAACTGCTGTCCTGCGGGTGCGATTGCAAACTGCGTCGTGAGCTCTTAGCCTAATTTTACTGCATTGAAAAAACTTGCTAGGAAACGTTGCTTGGGGCAATGCTGAAAACATATTTGGTCTATGAAAGTTCTGCAATACTGTACTTTTAAAAACTCGTTGCTTCATAATAAGTAATGCGTGCTGCTCAGCTGGCATTTGACGAAGAAGTAAGTCTTATAAATTATACTTTTATGTTAAAATTTAACTAGCTTTTTCCTGTAGTTTTACATGCGCGGAATTAGGCTATCGCCATCGAATTCTTATGTGTCTCGGTTAATCAAAAAGTAATCTTTATTATTCTTTGTCCCTTCGCTAAAAATTTAAGTCGCCCAATTGTAACGTTGCGTTATCGTAGTTTCGTTGTCGAAAAGATCTAGTCCAGTGGGACTTCTAAATCAATGGGATAAAATGTATCTATGGGTTAAAAATCAGTCAGTTGGATGATCCGTCTAATAACAAATATTACAAATGGACATACAAAAAGACTTTCGCTTTGATATATTAGGGTTATCATTGGCAGAGGATTGTCGGACTCCTATAATTTTTCTTATTTTAAAGTTTATTTGGAAAACCAAACAGCGTATAAATAACAGAAAATATTACATTTAAATGTTTGACAACAAATAAAAAGCTAATTTTTTTTTCACCGTCTTTACCTAAATGATTTCGTGTTTTGGTTATTTAACAATGCAAAAATGTAATGTGACAATAAAGGTAATCATGTAAGTATTTTAATGATTTATGATTAAATTACCAGAAAAAGTGATCATTAAGTAAAGTTAGGTTATGTTTACAAGATTTGCAAATAGATTTTGAGTCAGGTTTAGAAGGTTCGTTGTTGAGAGACTTTACATTAAGTATATTCGGCACAGCTAGCAGTGTACGTTTTGTACGATGGTTGTTGCTTTAGTACGATAATTAAGTATTTTTATGAATTTCTTCTGCAGATTCTCTATCCTATCTTTATAAATGTTGTACAAAGGTGACCAAAGAGAGCTACCGTATTCTAAAAACGAACGAACATATGCGAAATACAATATTTTTAAGGAATGTGGGTTAAAAACGGACTTAGCCATTCTTGTAACGAAGCCGAGGTTTTAAGTGCCTTGTTATAGCACGGACGCGAAGCACAAAGAATTTCGTACATTGACCTTTTACTTCTTAGCCTGTGCCAGTTGTCAAAATAGTAGTAATTTCTGATGACAGCGGTCGGTCATCACATCTGTGCGAGCGCGACGACAAATAATTAAGCGCGTGCAACAGAGACAAATAGTGACCGGTCATTGAACGAAATTCTTCCTGCTTCGCGTCCATGCTATAGTAATATTATCAATTTCCTGTCAATTATAGTTCCTAGATCTCGCACCGTATCGGCTCTGTTAATAGGGACCCCTTTGAAATTGTATGAAAAATATATTGCATTCCTTTTTCTTGTTGGACTGTTTAGTTTATATTTTAAACAACGGATTACGACATGATAAGCTACATAATAACAATAATATCTAATGTAAATTTAGCAATGTTGTTATTGAAGCGGACGAAACTTCCACACCTGGCTAAATCATTTAGGTGATTTTCGGATGGCAAAATGTCATATTTTTATTTATAAACAACGGATTACGACATGATAAGCTACATAATAACAATAATATCTAAGGTAAATTTAGCAATGTTGTTATTGAAGCGGACGAAACTTCCACACCTGGCTGAATCATTTAGGTGATTTTCGGATCGCAAAATGTCATATTTTAATTTATAAAAAAAAATACTTTACCTAACTAACCGTTAAGAACTATACTTCAGTTTTCTGCCAACTGCTTTGTAATGATAGTCTAGCAAATGGTATAAAATAATTAATTAGCAAATTGACAGTTAAAAAATGGTCAAATAATATTTTTAGTTTAAGTTTATTTTATATATAGTATGCAGCACGTACGTAGATAAAGGGAGGGGGGGATTTTAATCAAATCTGAAACAAAAATTATTTTTTTATCCGAAATAAAAAATAAACTATTAAAAAATTACCACATTATTTGTTTAATTTTTTTTTGGTAAATTTAAAATATAGGAGAAAATCCCTCCCAAAGAAAATTCCTGACTACAGTCCTGTGTGCAGCTGAACTTCACTTTACTTAGAAAGTTAGGGAACATATAAATAATTATCGGTAATATTTCTCTGAAATTTTCAAAGCACAGTAAAAAAACATTAATTTCGCCAGATCCACTATTAGCACGCAACGTTGTTCCTTTGTACCTAATTATACTTTTAAAGTCACTGCGCTTTGCTTCACGAAAAATGTCACGAAATTAATTTACGTTGGTTGTATTTAATAGCGAAGTTACATGTTGATTCATAATAAAGTCTTACTGAGCCGTTGGTATGCAAATTTACGGAATATTTCAGGTAAGACTTCTTGCCAGTGCTGTTCACAAAACAGTACTATTTTCACGATCACAAAAACTCTGCGTGTTTTGCGTAATCTATTTTTGTACTGTAATACTGTTTGATATCAAATATAAAAATGTTAAAAGCTATGGTCAAACGTGCTTTGAATACTGACCCTGAGACGGTGCTTCTGACTAAAACACTACAGTGCTTAGACGTACGTATAAGTTTTAATTGCAACAATGTGATGATAAAATTCGTGATTTGACCCGTCCTATGATAAGCAAAAATCATTGGTGGATATTTAAAAGAAATAATTTGGCAAGTAGGGACCCGCCGTAAAATAGTATAATTTATGTGTTTCTATAACAAAGTAACAATTTTATTATGTCAACAATAATTTACATAAATGTTATGTATGATTTAAAAAAAATACTGCCAGACGATTTACTTCTTTTCAAGTAGGTACGTGCCAGACCATGGTAAAGTCATGGAGATGGCCATTTTTTATTTTTATGTGTTTTTGAAAACTGTTTGTAATTTTTATAAATCATTTTTTGAACTACAATTTTACTATGTTAAGTTCACATGTGTTAAAATGTAAAAAAGATTGCCAAACGATCTATTTATTGAAAGTATCACAGAGCATAGTAAAGTTGTCACTGAGTAAGCAATTTTTAACATGCTTCTATATCTACACGATTGTAATTTAGTGTAGTATGTCAGGCCAGTAGAGCTACTGTAGCTTCCGAAACAATTTTCAGTCTGGCACGTATTAAAATGAAACTTTTGTCCAGAGAAAATTAAATGCAATAAGTGCTATAAGCAATAACTTGCAAGGTAATTTTGTACTTTGTATCTTTTAAAAAGAATACCCTAAAGTGCTTTATTTCTAATCTTTTCTTGTGACCGTGTTGACAGAAAGATACACAGAGCAAATCGAGACTGAATATTGGTGATGATGAAGCCCTGGAATGGCTGAAGCCTCGCGCCCTCATCAAGCCAGACGAACAAGAGGAGGTGCCAGAAGATGTACGCATTGTTACTAACTCTCACTTTATTCTTCGCTAATATTTCAAAAAGTTGTATGTCAAAAATATAACATTTTAGAAAAGAGAGAAAAATTCGTTTTCGTTAAAGGTTCTTCGTTCTGTTGTTTTCTTATAATAATACTACTGCTCCACTTTTACAAAGTAAACATTTTCTTTAAAAACATAAAATTGGTTATTATTATCCTAAATTATTTAAAAAAAATAGTGCATTACTGCCGCGGTCTGGGCTGCGTTAATGGCAGCGCTGATGTTGGCCGAAAGCACGGACAGCTAGGGCTTCAAAGATAACCAAGCTTGTTGCTGCTTAAGCTAAGCTCGAGGCCATCATAGCCAGTAGCGTAGTCATTGCATATCAAGGCTTGTATAGTGCTTCACTCCAACAATGCGAGCTATTTAAATAAAACCACTTTAGACTGTCGACTTTGCCCAAAAAAGGTTATCAAAATAATGATTACATTACTTTGCTCAAAAAATTTTGTCAAAATAATGATCACATTACTTTGTTTAAAAAATGGTTGTCAAAATAATGTTCACATTACTTTGTTTAAAAATGGTTGTCAAAATAATGATCACATTACTTTGTTTAAAAAATGGTTGTCAAAATAATGATCACATTACTTTGTTTAAAAAATGGTTGTCAAAATAATGATCATATTACTTTGTTTAAAAAATGGTTGTGAAAATAATGATCACATTACAAGCATTTTTGAGTAAAAACAATAAACCAACTTCAAAATTCCACTTAAAAGAACCGTGAACTATAAGTTCCTAAAGCAAACATACTGACAGAACATTAAGTTACATGTTGTCTTCGTCGTGTTTATTATTTTTAGTAGATTTTTTAAGTCGGATCAATGTTTTTATCAATTAATATTTTTATTTCTAGTCACCACATTAATTGGTTACTAACTAACATTAGTTGGTTGTCTAAGTAACTACGACGAGACATGATGAAACGATACGATGAAATGATGAAATTAAAAACATTTTCTAACCAAACTCAAGTTCCCTAGTCCTTTATAAATTTAAAAACGACCGTTCCGAAATGCTTTTAGTCTAGTTTTTGTTTGAATATTGAATAAAATATATAATATTAATATTAATAAAAAATATTTTTTTTTGAGTCACTACTTAAACTAGTATCCATATTTGGACAGATCACGACCAAAATATGGTACCATTGTAGATATTCTTGCATATACCTATATGTACTTATAGTTCTCCTGTTTTACAATTTTATTTCTTCAATACAAACGTGTTTATTTTACTTCACATTTTATTCAATAACCATTTTCTCAGGATTTAGAGGAAGATGTTAGCCGACTCCTAACTACGCTTAACCCAGTGTGGGTGGAAGATGTGATCGCCTACAACTATGGAGTCGGAAAGTTTACGGTGGTGCCAAGGCCCACATTCGGAAAAGCCTACCCTCTTTACATCTTCCAAGGAACAGCTATAAGGAAGGATTCTGAAGAGGCAAAGGCGCAAATAGCTGCAGGCTATGGTAAGTGTTTAGTAAATAAATAAATAATCTTGGTGTCTTTCAAAGTTATTTATAACTTTCATTTCACATTCTATTAATTACTTCTATAGACATAAATATGTCAATAGAAGTAATTAATAAAATGTTCGATACAAATAATAAATCTTTATTTTTTCAGTGATTATCTTAACATCGTGCCTATATAAGTAGATATTTTTATGCATATTTCGATTAACCTTTTTTATTATATTCATCTGCATAACGGCGGATCCAGGGGGATCCAGGGTCATGAGCCCCCCTGAGCTGGTTCCAGGACTTAGGTGGACCACTAATTGAACATAATGATTTTATTTATATATTTTGTCACCATACAGATTTTATGTAACTACATATCTCAATATTTCATTAATTTAATATAATATTATAACTTTGTATGATGGCAAACGTTTGGGAACGAACGCATAGAAAATTTGAATTTTACCGCGCCACACTTGCGCTTGTCGACTGCGTAACGTCTAGCTACACCTAACCTCAATCGGAATCGGAACGACTAAACATCAACATATCATAACATAGTTCTAAGTTAAAAAACTAAAATTTATCTCTACCTATAATGTGTTTATAAGTGTACCTTTATAAGTATTTTTAAAAATTGTTGCTGCAAATTCATTAATTACAAGAAATGGTAAGTAATCAGTTTCTCATTATTCCAGTTCGTGTGTTTTAACTTAAATGTTATTGTTGTTAAAGCTCATAAATTACCTCATAGGTAGATATGTAGGTACCTACTTACTGAAAGAGTGCTGTGTGAGTTATGTACCTACTTATATATTTTTTTTGGACGAGGGAGATTGAAGAGCCTTAAGGTTACTGGCCTTAACTAAAATCTTAGATAAATGCACAAAATGAAAACAATACACTTGTTTTCTTCGTGACCACACTGATTTTAATGATCTTTAAAAATAAAATGCGTGAGCAACCAACAGAATGAATATAGCATGCATAAACTTAAAAATAATCTTGGTTAAAGTTTTTAAAAGCATCTAGCGAAAACTTCTTGGGAAAAGGCTTGAGCTTAACCATAGACGAAGAAAAAACAGAACCGCAGAGCTATATACATCCCTCTTCTAGATTCAATAATAAGTGATCTCCAGGACCGCCTGTCTCCTAATGTACTTAATTTGTTTCAGCTAAGCCTTTTCATGCCAAAAAGCGAATATAGTAATGAAGACATTGAAACTGTGAAACAACTAGCTACCACTAAACATTATTACTAGATAACACTCCAGTTTCTGTCATTGTAAATGAATATCTGCTGTGGATGGTAAAGTGGCAAGCGTAGCAGCGGAACCAGGACATACCGCAGTCGATTTCTGATCTTATTTTAAATTGTGACATCGATATGTATCATGGCTACACTACTTGTCAGTGAAAGGTCTTTTTCTCTACCCATTGACGTAAGTGACGTAATAACGCGTTTCGGGAGAAGACGTAAAAGAAAAATTGATTTTGTTATTTAAATATATGTATTTTGTTTTTTTCTATTTTGTTTGTTGGAATACCCTTGTCGTACCACCTATTTTGCGGAGATTTGCGTCATACCCCTCGACATACCTCTAGCTGTTATGACAAATCATTCACCACGGTTATGGAATATAAATAGCAACTCATTCCGTGCCTGATAGTGCTTCTCTGGATGTCTTCAAGAGAAGATGGCAATATGTACGTGTATATTTACAAGTTATTATGTGTTAAGTTTTTCAAGTGTACAATAAAGAATAAATATTTTTAAGTATAGTACTTACGTACATTAATAAAATACCTACTTTTTACTTGTATCTATTGTTATCAAAATTAAATTATAAGTTCTTGACTTGACCACGACTATGTGAGCCCCTCCTGGCCCCAAAGCTGGATCCGCCCTTGCATCTGCATAAATAACCTTCTTTAGCACAACCCTTTCATATAACAATTATTTTCGTTTTAGTACAATTGAATTTTAGTTTGGTAAAATCTTGTCTTTTTAAAAAATTTTTTTTTTTAATAATTTCAAAATAATCTTATTTAAAATATAATTTAATTTTATCTGTGCATTTCTAGTACCTAATGCATCATTATTTGCAAGGTATTTTGCTAGCCTGTTAACTATCTTATTCTTCGATGATAAGTCCCTTGAAAGATTTTATTCGACTAAGGCCAATAGAGTCTTGCCCAGCGGCGAAAAGTTTAGAGCCCAAATACACAACCCCCCCCCCCCCCCGACACCCGCACCTCAACACCCAATAGGGTGATAGAGAAGAGACCCCCACGACAACGGCGTTTTTCACTGTGCAGCTTTGAATCTTATGCACAGTAGAAGCCCAGCAGAGCACCATAGGCAACGTTCCTTGCTTGGCTATGCCGTAGTTGTATTTGCACTAAAATTATCGCTGCCTAAGTCTACCGGGACTGATGGTATGTCCGTAGCTAAAACCTGTGCTCGCCGAAAGCAGGCCCGAATTAATTTGGTTACGTAGCCAATCCTCAGTAGCGAATGGCGCGTGATCATCAATCCATACCGCCATGTGTAGATGAGGAACTTCCTCGATTTTGAAATACAATCCTCCACCAATAGTCGTTTAAAGACGTTTGTAACAGAATTGTTTTAAATACCTTCAAGATTCATCTTCTGATCCTGGAAAGTCCAAAGTACTTGTCAAGCCAACTCGAACGTGCTCAAACACGACGTGCCTATTTTTTTAGTTCAAAGTTTCTATGGTTACCTCCCTACCTTCTATCTCCATCTTCAGACCCTGGACATCATGTAGCACCAGAGTGTTAGCCGAAACAAAAAAATACCTCAAACTCAATAGGGATGCATGGTTTTATTACAAAGCTTTTATTTAAAGCGAGTGATACCCCTGGTGTTGCAAGCGTCCATAGGGTACGGTGACCGCTGACCATCAGGCGGACCGTAGGCTTGTTTGCCACCTTAGTGGTATAAAAAATAAAATAAAAAAAACCTCCCGGCTCCATTTTGAGGCCCTGAATATCATGTACTACCAGAGTATATATAAGATACCAGGTTCAGAAGTTCCAATAACAACCTACCATTTTCATCCTCAGACCATGGATATCATCTAGCACTAGAGTGTTTGACAAGACAAAACAAATGAGCCCAAACTCAATAGGTTTATCTAGAATAGTTTAGGAATCCCTATGGCCACCTTCCGACTTCGTCATCAGACCAGCTCCATGGTACATATAATGGCATTGTCAACGAAGGTACGTTAATCTAAGAATTTCACAAGTTTTAGCAGTAAAACGTTGATATATGATTTTGGTCGTGGTTTGTTTGTTTGTTTATGTTGACTCGTGCCTTCGCAACGTATGTGACAATATTTAGTGTTTTTATGTATTTATAAATTCCTGCCCATAATGCGGTCATATTTTGTGAGGTTAATATTTAGACAAATTTGGTCTTTTATCAGGTATGGTCGGCTTCGATGACGCTGGCCCGAAAAAGACGAAGACAAAGAAAGTCAAAACTGAAGAAGAAGAGGAAGAAGAACCCGAACCGGATCAAGCAGCCGCGGGTGAAGAGGCCAAGGCCGAAGGTAGATATTGGCATTGTTAATAATAAAGAAACCTAATAAGTACATCAATATTCGGACCCAACTTTTTACAGTTTACTAAGGGCCCTATTTAGTTCAATCTATACATATTTTTAACTTTTAGGGCCTATAAACGTACCGCAATTTTTTTATGTATGAGAAAATGTAAAATGTAACGCTACAAACCCTTATTCAAATATTATAACAGATTCATTAATATAGGGCAGCCACAATTTGCTCTTTCAAGCAAAAAAATAACAATATTATTTTATGTATAAGGTAATAATAAAATTTCAAAAAAACAGCTTTTGCTTATGATTAGAATCGTAAGAAGTTGGAGGTCGATCTTATAAAAAACGTGATATTGTCGGCTCCGTGGCTTAGTGGGTAATGACCTGAATGTTGAATCAAGGGGTGTGGTTTCAATCCCGCACAAGACAAATATTTATTACTAGCTTTTGCCAACGGCTCCGCCTGCCCTAAGTTTGGTCTATGTCCTTCCCTAACTATCTCTATACCAATTTTCATTTAAATCGGTTCAGCTGTTCCCGATCCATCCAAGGGGTGAAGTGTGATTTTGTTTTGTTGTGTTGAATGAGTAACAAACAACCAATCATCCAAACTTTCGCATTCATTATATTAATGGGATAGCAGGTAATTAATGAATTTTGCTACCAGCTCCACCCGCCCTTAATTTGATTATCAGCTTGGAACTCTTTAGTTTACTCCTTAAATATACTAATAAAGTTTGCTATATCAAGCTTTAGTTTGTTTAAGCTCTGTTATGGTTATTTCCGCGGCAAATTTTATTTTTATGAGATAAAAACTATCTTCATACCAAATTTCATCTAAATCGGTTCAGCGGTCTAAGCGTGAAGAGGCAACAGACAAACAGACAGACAGAGTTACTTTCGCATTTATAATATTAGTATGGATTTGGGTTTTTCTTGAGACTGAGTGTTTTCTGTGTATTATATGTATGTATTTACAAAAAAAGTAATAAATTCGTATCTGTTGTCTGGTATCCATAACACAAGCTTTGCTTACTTTGGGGCCAGACGGCGCTGTGTGTAATGTCCAAAAATATTTGTTGCTCATTATTATTATATAAAACGCATGTGCATAATTATTTTAATGTATTAAATATGTACAATATAGGTATATGTGTAAAAATGGAATTGTCATAATATAATAGGTCGGGGAAAAAGTCTTTTCTCATATAGTATGTATAAACTTTAAAAAAAATCTCTATCTGGCTGGTTTTGATGACATTAAAGAGATTACATTAAAAAAAAGAAACGAATAAGTAAAATGTTGTTTTCCGCTATTTTTCATTTGTTTTTCTTTTTGTCAAAATGAGTATATGTAAGTAACGAAGAA
The DNA here is from genome assembly GCA_946406115.1 of Apoda limacodes. Lineage (NCBI taxonomy): Eukaryota > Metazoa > Arthropoda > Insecta > Lepidoptera > Limacodidae > Apoda > Apoda limacodes. Next base: position 17,368,099 of record OX291541.1, read on the forward strand.
ATTCGATACATTTTAAATTTTTATTACAAACAAGGAAAAACTTCAACGCAAGCTGCGAAAAAAAATTGAGACTTTTATAGACCTAATGCAGTGTCAGTAGAGTAGCACAAAGTTGGTTTAAGTAAAAGTTTTAATCCGGGAATTTTGATGTCTCTTAAGATTTCATATAAAATGCAAAGAAACTTTTTCCCCTGCCTATTACATTTAAATATAAGTATAGGTTGGTACCTTTTAAGCAAAGCATGGCATCATTAATGTCATAAAATCGTTTTAGGTCCGGTAGAGAACTGTACATTTTTATGCACATATTTATTGACAACGCTAATTTTTACCTAATCCTGAAGTGACCTTGTAGTCGGGGTTCTTTGTATAATTTTATTTATATTGTTTAATTTCTCGGATTCCGTTCGCAAGCTAAGCTAATGTTAATTTAATAAACTTTGATTTCTGGGTTCTTTGTTTCGGTTTGTTTTGTATCTTTACCATCAATATTTTTTTTTTCGGTTAAGTGCCCGAATCCCGAACCCAATTTAGTTAAAATCTGTAAATTTAGCTTAGATGAAAATAAAATAGTGAAATTTAGACAAGTTTTCGGGGGAACGGAAAATTTGGAGGATTACATGAAAAATACAGAGCATAGGTAATTATCAAAGATGACTTATACGTCATCTTTGACGTAGAGTTGTGTAGATTAGGCGAAATACATAATTTAGAATTCTTTATCAGAGGATGTACATGACGAGGAAAAACCACCACAAGCAGAAGAACGAGGCGACCAGCCTGAACCTGATGATTCAGCCCCCGCAACAGAGGGAGAGCCAGCGGCGCCCGGCGAAGGAGCAGGGGAAGGAGAAGAAGCTGAACCTGAGCAAAGTGAGAATTAAGGCATTGCTTACATTTAGTTAGGTATGTCTGCAGTAAGAGTGAAAAGTGAAAAAAAATGTTTACTGAATTCTTTAGAAAGGCATACATTATTGAACTGAGTGGGCTGATATAGGCTGATTGATTGATGATGATTGATAGTGTATGATTAACCGACATTTAGAAAGAAGGAGGTCCTATATGCGTTGTTTGTTATTTTGCAATTATATTCACCGATTTCTAGTCAAACGCTTATCCGATTTGGATAGCTTAAAATGTATTCTAGGCTACATCCCGATAAAGTCCTATATATATTTTGTTGAAGAAACCGTAGTTCAGAAGACTTGGCTCTAAGATTTGCTTTATAATTTAGACGATCAACTAAAATGTGATCAATTGTGAACCAATTTTATTCAGGATGAGATTCAGTAGGTAGGAAACTTACGTCAGTAGGTTAAAAGATGTGTTTTTTGACGATCTACTGAAATATGTCCAATTATGGTATTTAGGTTCCTACTTACACTATCCAAAAATTTAATCCCACATTTCCACTACGGAGAGTATAGAGTTTTCTTTTTCTTAAAGTCAATATACAATTTGTACCTCTCTTCAATGCGTTTTTTTTTTTAATATGACTTCAAAAAGAAGAAATTAAACATAGGTTAATGTTATCTTCAAAAACTCTTTTTTTAAGGGTTTCACAGCAAAGTGGTAAAAAGAAACCCTAATAGTGGGACTTCCGTGTTTGCCTGTATGCCATATCAAATTATAAGAATAAAGTCATGTACGTACAAAAATATGCATGAAGAAGGTTCTCGAGTGGCGGTGGGAAGCGCAGCGTGGGACGGCCCCCCGCTAGATGGACAGATGACCTTGTAGAGGTAGCGGGGAGCCGTTGGTTACAGACGGCACAGAGTCGCACGCTGTGGAGAAAGTTAGGTGAGGACAGCAGTGGACGTCAATGGGCTGATATGATGATGATGATAGAAACGCAACGCTTTTTTTTAAGATTCTGGTCTATATTATTAAAAAAAACCATTTGTCGACAGAGGAAGAACTACCTGCAGGTGATACAGAAGAAGTATTAGACATCAAGCCACGAGTTAAAAAACTGGCAAACCAATTTAACTTCTGCGAACGAGCTGCTCTCACCTACAACAACCCTAGAAGGGTGAGTTCAGTAGCTTAATTCCTATTTATATAATAAATTGTTGCTGCTCTTATGAACTGGTAAGAAAATATAAAAAATAACTTATAGGGCTTTCTAACTTTGCCTTTTTTTTCACTTCTGTCATAGTATTTCAATAATTTCGGGAAATGTTATTCATACCATCCATACTTATATTATAAATGGCTAAGTATCTCTGTCTGTCTGTTTGATGCTCAATAACACCGCATCACTGAAACGGAGCATCCAATTGAGCTTATCTAGCACAGGGATTATTAAAAAATTACATAGAGGACCCGTTTTTTTTTAAACAACGGCATCTATTGTCAAGTAGCTTTAGTGTTGCTGTGTCGGTAAAAATAATAGTATTACTACTCGACAATAGGTGACAGGAAGAAAAAACACGGATAAAACGACGTTTTATAAAAATTAATCCTAGCTAGATCGATTTATGGCTCCCGAAACCCCTTGCATACTACATTTCATGAAAATCGTTGGAGCTGTTTCCGAGATTCAGATTATAAATAAATATATGTACAAGAATTGCTCGTTTATAGGTATTAGATAGATACGGAGGAAATAGGCTACTTTTTAACCCGAAAAATTCGAAAGTTCCTGTGAAAATAAATATAATCGAATCCCAATTAAACGGTCTATACCTAGTTGCTGTAGGAATCTTACGTCGCTAGTAGGTACCTAATTAAATAAATCATGTTGAGCAGGCAAAGATGTGTTCTTCAAAATTTATTTTAAATCAGGGAAGGCTTAGAAATTTAGCTGTTCCCATTTGGTCGACATTTAAAAGATGGAAAAGGTAGGTATTCCAACGTTTTTTTAAACTCTTAATTAAACTAGAAACAAAAATTATAAACCGAATATTTGTCTTCCTGTTATATTCTATAAATAGATGTAGCACATTTGTAATTTGTCATGGAAATATTAATTAGTCAAATTAGTTAAGTTAAGTTATGCTAGAAGTAGAGTAAAAAGACTAAACTACCATGGCTCACATAGCATACAATAGAAGAAAATAAAAGCGTGTTAATATATGTGCCTATTATCACATACAGTCGGTGGAAACTCAAACCATTCCGCCAGCGCGTGCCACCTACGGCTCAACTTGCCTGCAATGTATAATATTTGACTATTATCAAGAGGACTACGAAAAAAAAATGAAGGAAAAAGAAGAAGAAAAGCCGCTGAGGGTAAGTATTGTATTACGTTACTACAATTCTATGAATAACACATTCCTGATACACTTTTAGCTCAATTATATTACTGTATCTGTACCGCCATCTCTAAGGCGCTGTCCAAATACAACGCAACTACGCGACCATCGCAAGTTCGCGCGACTTTTAGTCGTACGACCGCAACCGCGACGCAAACATACTAGATGCGAAAAGTGTCTTAACTGATGAAATATTTAATTTCGTTCGCGCGAACGTTTGGTCGCAGCATGCAACAATCTATCAGAAACAAACACTTATGCTGTGTTTAAATCATGAAGCATCAAATTAAATCATAAATGGTAACACAAGTTTTCGATGACGATGCAAATCTTCAAACCACTTTAAGACATATAGTTTGTTGACTTGACATATGACAAGCTTGTGCCGTTAACATCGAATACATCATTACTCCACGTTAACATGGACTTAATAAGAACACTTCCTATGCAGTTGCGAAAGAAGCAAACGAAGCATGCGAAGACTGCGCAACAAATCCATGATGAGCAGTTGGCGCAGCGCGTGCGCGTGGCATGGTCAGTCCTGGAGCGCCTCGTCAACCAGAACATTTATGACGACATTGGTAAAGGCGATACATTGATCAATTAAAATATTTGAACCTACTGTAGACGTTTTACTGCACTTCCAAAAAATCGGAAAAGTTTAGCCTTAAATGTGACCTTAAATTTTATTTCAAATACTGGTTCTGACCAAGTTGATAGCTACTATTTGATACACCTGGTAGTCTACGCAACATTCTTCTGCTATAGGTATGCCTATATATTCCATTTACCAAAAAATACTTTTATATCAACAGCCCAAGACTACCGCTATTGGGACGATCCTTCAGATGAATTCCGCGAAGGCATGGGCTCCTTGCTGCCTTTATGGAAGTTTCAATTTTCACCAATGCGCAACCACGCCGTCTGCGATGTGCAGTGGAACCCACACTACCAAGACTTGTTCGCAGTCGCCTATGGCTCATGTTAGTATATTAACAGCTTGCAGCTTTTTCTTTATATGATTCCAATTTTGTGATGACAAGTTTTCTCTGGAAGTTGAGTCTCTGTTAGTACCATAAGTATTAAGAACTATTGTTAGGATACTATAGATATTCGTGACACGCGCAACCACGTTTGTAAGGTCACAGTGTTGACCCATACGTTGTAGTCATGTATAGGTTATAATGACTCATTGTATAGGTTACAACACAAGTTGTGGAAGTTTGCTTTTTGTATGACGTTTTCCATATCTTTACATCACCATGACGTAAACCATCACCATGTGTATCAAAATGTTAGTAGTAAGGTTCATCTTTTATAAAAAATATACCTGAGTAATGTCAAGAAATAAATCTGTTTGTTATAAATGGCTATATTCTTTAAAAAACTGATAACACCTACGACTTCATGCGAATTTGAAGATATTGTATTTAAATATATGGAGAATATACATTCTCCAGGGTAAAGTGAGGCTGGCCATTGTGGACATGTGAGACTTCTCGCAGCCTTACTTGCAAATTATTTAACAGTCCTTTAAAAATTCATCAAGCAAGTTAATACAGAAATTCTGTTAGCTTTCTTTTTTAAATCAATGCCAGGAACGTGTAACTAAACGTAATGAAAGGTCTCTTATATATATCCTTTCGCAAAAACAAGCTTTCTTCTTGTAAACTTTCATCAAAATCAGTTTATTCATGAAAATACATAGTTACTTTCGCAATTATAATATGTATTAGTATCTAGGTACCTATCTTTTATTCGTTAAGTAATATTAGTTAATGCTTTTTAACTATATTCATGGCAAATTAATATATGATATTATGTGTATGTTCTGTCAGTGGATTACATGCACCAGATGAAGGATGGCTGTCTGTGCCTGTACAGCATCAAGAACCCCGCTTTTCCGGAGTACGCAGTCGTCACGGAGTCACCGGTCATCTGCCTTGATGTCTACAAAGAAGTGCCTTACCTCATCTGTGTCGGTAAATAAAGGTTTTCCTGCACTTTTTCGTTATGTAACAGTATTTTAGGTCTTTAGAAGGCAAATTTAATGGGTGACTGCTTAGCGACACACTTTTAGTTCTTGTTTGTCTTCGTAAATTATGTAAATGGTAATATGGAACCCACGGTGGGTCCGACTCGCACTTGACCGATTTTCTTCATGTTGAACGTCCCGTGGAAATGACTATAACCGAGCTTAAACGAACTAGAGCTTGCTATATATAGCAAACTTTATTAATATAATGTATGTTTGGTTATTTGTAACTCAATCACGCTTCTACCACTGGATGGATCGGGGACCTCTGAACAGATTAAGATGAAATTTGGTAGAGAGAGGTATAATATTTGGTATTGAGTCCCTGAATTCAAAAGTTCCTGCGGGAGTAACAATAACGTTTGTTACTCAATTTTCCCGCAACGGAGCATCCAATTGAGCTGAAATTTTCGATATAGTTGAAGATACGGAGAAGGACAAAGGCTACTTTAAATACCAAAAAATTCAAAAGTTCCCGCGGGAGTAACTACAACCAATTACACCAACGACCCATAGCTGCAGCTATAGCTTGCTATAGCAAATTTCTTTAGTATAATCAAGGAGTTACCGTAAGAATTTCACGTCAATAACCAAATTTAAGGCGAGCGGAGCCACTGGCATAAACTAGTTATATCATATACCCCAAAGGAAATTTTGTAAACATGTTACCGTATACCTAGTAGTACACCTACCTTATCTCTTTTAAAACTATTTAATTTCCAGGTCTATTTGACGGCAACGTGTGCGTATACAACTCACAACTGATCCTTGAATCCTCTTATCAGTACAAATCGGATTCTGTCAAAGATAAGCACAGCAACATTGTGTGGGAGGTGCGATTATTCATAAATGACGTAGATAAATTGTATTGTATCGTTTCCGTTCTGTTGGACTGTCTACGACAATATTTGTGTTATATTAAGCGTGGAGGTGCGTAAGCAAGCGAAGGCTACCGACGTTCAGTCTCCTTAATTTTACTTCCGTAAAAGAACTCTTTTACACCGCACACTGTTGACTTAGACCTTGTTTACATAATGCTTTTTACTGTCTGTCTCTCTCGTGAACGCAACTACAGACTCAGCCCCCTTAATTCAAGTCAGTAAAAACTATCTTATTCCGAGAAGAGGGGCGCGCCGATTAAAAAAAAAACCGGCGGCGGCGCGCCACGAAAAATTCCACGGCGGCGGCGTAACGCTGGTGGCGTGAGATTTTTTGAGCTGGTTTTAAAAAACAACTTGTATAGGCTTTATTTTATACTTACCTATTTTGTAACTCATGAGAGTCAGGAATGTTCCCGTAATTTTGAGTTAACGTTATTTTTTAAAACAAGTGCTTGGTATTTTCTTTAGATTATCTTAAATTTAACTTTTACTTAAAATTACGGGAACATTCCTGACTCTCATGAGTTACAAAATAGGTAAGTATAAAATAAAGTAATAACAAAAATTAAAAAAAAAAAAACAAAAAATGTTTCAAGCGTGTACCTGTTGCCGTTATCAATATCGAGTAAAAACGAGCAAAAAAATCACGTTGTATGTGAGCCCCCTTAAATCCTATTGTATTCTGTTTTTCAGTATTTTTTGTTATGGCGGCATGGCTCTTAAATGTAGGTGACGCCATCATCCTTGCCGGCGACCCAAATTGCAAGCACCGTCGATGGAACTCTTCAGTCACTTCACGGAGAGGCCGACTCCTTGAACAACTAGTTGACAGACTAAACTTTGACATCATCTCTCCCATGACGTCCACCTACTTTCCCCATAACACCTGCTGCAGCCCTGACGTGCTCGACATAGCACTTCTAAAGAATGTAAGCCTAAGCTTTCGCTCCATAGATGTGCTTGACGAACTTGACTCGGACCACCGCCCTGTCCTCCTCCGATTAGGTTCTCCATCTGACACTTCTCCTGACACTAGAACCGTGATGAACTGGGACTGAAAGTGGGAAAGTGCTCCAATTTATGAGCAATTACTCAAAAACCCAGCTCGACACATCTAGATCGCGTTCTGTCCGCGAACGATATAAACGAGGCTATCGACTCACTCACTAGCCACCTGACCGCCACCGTTGGCGAGTTCTCAAGACAAGTGCCGATTGGTGACTACCACCACCTAATCCTGCCTCAGCACATCAGGTCGCTAATGACTGAGCGTAATACAGCCCGCCGAAGGCGCGATCGCGCTCTTTCTACCGAAAACAAAGCTCGCTTCAACGACTTACTACGCCGTGTAAGTCCCTCTCAATGGAAAGATGCAATTACTATAGGCATCTAAAATCCAGGAAAAGCTCGTACCGAGTAAACTTTACGAACGCCTCCTCCTCGCTCGCCTACGGAACGCTATAGTCTTCAAAGGCATCTTAATCGACGAGCAGTTCGGCTTCTGCGCCAAACACTCGTGCGTCCACCATGTCCTCCGTATTACGGAACACATTCTCACTGGCTTCCAACCAGTATTAGATAAGTCCCATCACATGGGCGCTCTCTTTTTCGATGTAGCGAAAGCCTTCGACAAAGTTTGGCGCAACGGTTTAATTTATAAATTGTACGACTATCAGTTGCTAGACCGCCTCGTACTCATCATACGAGACTATTTGTCCAGCCGCAGCTTTCGCTTTAGAGTCCAAGGTCTTCCCTTCGTTTTATACAAGCAGGAAACCCAGAAGGGTCCGTGTTCTTCCCTATCTTGTACCTTCTGTACAGCAACGACATCTCTAAAACGTTAGCTCTAACCCAACTAGCCCTCTTCGCGGACGATACCGCTATTTACACCACCGACAAGCAAGTGTGTCGAATCACTAAGAGACTCCAATCCGCAATCACTGCCCTAGGCGAATTGTTTCGGAAATAGAGAATCAAAGTGAATCCCGACAAAAGCTCTGCCATTCTCTTCACTGTTGGCCGCCCTCCGCGACCATCTTCCCTCTCACTCTTCAGCCGTGCCTCTCACTCGCAGCCTAGTTGGTAGTGTGGCCGACTGCTGTGCAGAGGGTGTGGGTTCGATTCCCGCACAGGACAAACATTTATGTAATAAACATTTGTGTTTGTCTTGAGTCTGGGTGTAATTATATATCATATGTATGTATTTACAAAAAAAAAAGTAATATATGTATTTGTATCCGTTTTCTGGAATCCATAACACAAGCTTTGCTTACTTTGGGGCCAGACTTTTAATGTAGCGAATTGGATAAAAGAGCTGAAACAGAACCCTTATAATTTTGTCATGTCCGTCCTTTCGTATGTACAGTCTTTGCATCGATCCCGAAAAAAATGTAGTTAGGAGTCCTTTGTAAACTGGCCTACAGTTTTGTAGTCAACCTGAGAAAAAAAAATCATACAGTTGTGTGAGGGTGTCGTTGGATTGTCTGTAGTTTGTAAGTAACTTATAGCGAGTTATTTTATTTCAAAACAAAATCGGTTTATAAGTTTTTTTGGATATTCACATTCTCATTCTACGGAACCTTAACTCAATGCGTGTATATACGTGTAAGCCAAGTACAAAAACCAAGTTTATCAATTAGACCCGTATGTATGTAATATTGTAACAATTGCGCTATATACATATTTTAGCCTATGGAAGCCCACAAAGGCAAACAGGTGTGCCAAATTTCATAAGTGTATTTATTTATGTTTGTCTACATATTTCTCAGAAACTTATAATCGGATTTTAATATTTTTTTTTGACAAATAAGATATGGTCTGTTAGTGTGTACAAATCACTAGGAAAACACATTGTCGGTTTAACGCATTAGTTTAACCGTACAATCCTTATTCGTTATAACGGCAACAGGTAGACGCTTAAAATATACACAGAATATTTAATTATATAGTCACTTTAAAAATAAATAATTAAATTAAAATAAAACAAATATTTAAGGCGGGTTCCCATACAACAAACGTGATTTTTTTTTGCCGTTTTTATAGATAATGGTTAGGAACCCTTCGTGCGCGAGTTCAACTCGCACTTGGCCGATTTTTTGTCTTAGTGATAGGTTAATCCAAGCCCAACATTAAAACTACAAGGCGAATACTCACCTCAAATTGGAACTTTTGTTGTACCTACATGGGCACGTCTGTCTGTCCTAATGTCTTCTAAGGGGACCTAATGAAGCCCTAAATTACTACTTAAAGAGAGGACATAGAAATAGGGACAGGATCTAACTTAAAACAATTAATATCAAAGTATACCTTAGTATTTTTCTTGGTCCAAAAGTTTGTAGCACTGGCACTTTTTATACATTTCAAATAACACAAAAACCTGTTATTTTTGCTAGTCGATAACACAATGCAACATAACTGTAATTCGAATTTTAATTATAAAATAAAGGCACACCATTTTTTTTTTTAGGTTCTTGCAGAGTAATACTTCTAGGATGCGGTCGCACTTGATTCTTTTTTTCTATTTCAGAAACCTTCCCTGGCGTGTGCATAACAATTTAACAAAATTTCATCACAATCGGTTTACCCTTCACTTGACCCTGTCCGGCTCGTGCTTGACCCCTTTTTTTTCTCAGAAACCTTCCCCGGCGTGTACATAACAACTTATCATAATTTCATTACCATACCAAATTTATTACAATCGATTTAACCATATTGCCCGAGTCCGACTCGCACTTGACCCTTTCGGAAAATCCTTTTTTATCCGATGCAAACGTTATACAAAGAACACACCCTCCAAGTTTCAGGTCTCTACTATCAGCGATTTAGGCTGTGCGTTGATCCGTCAGTCAGTCATTCAGGACAAAGCTTTTTATATATACAGATTGGTTCATAAGGTTATATTTTATTTTACGTAGTACAAAAGTGGATTTCATAAATTTTAATAATAATTTGACCTAAGCATGAATAGATTATTAATTTTATAGTTAGCAAAAATCTTATCTTTATACGCCAAATTTATCGATATGGATTTATCGACAGAGCCTCTCCTCTCCCTCTCACTTTTCAAACTGACAACGCCTATTTGATCGTGATTGGCTAAATCGCTTGACTCTTTCAAAATTGCGAATGTATTGCGGCGACAGCGATTCCAGTACAGTTTGAGTAACATAGCACTTCTAATGACTTATAATGTTCTGTGGCACCTTACGGCTTTTTTTTATGTCGACTGGAAGCAATCTCGCGTGAGCTTGTAGACGGTCTGTGCCGGTGCTAAGTACCTACTATCTTACCTTGGATACGCGCGTATGACTAGAAATTCGCCCTTTCTGGACAAATTGAACGTTTTGAGACGTTTTGGGGATAATTAAAGCGTAGGTTAATCGCTAGTATTCGGAGACCGTACTTATAAAATATGTTTATTTATACGTTGATTTGGCATCACTTAATTCTTGCACTTAACACTAGCAGTTTTAACTTAACAGAATGTAAGTCATAAGATTAACCTTTGAAGGTGAGATGGGGCGCTCGTATGATTGACGGCGAGGCCTCGTTTTTCTCTATCTCTGGTGACGGTCGAGTGGTGCAGTGGGCCGTGATGCCAGGAGAGCTGCAGGCAACTACTATCATCACGCTGCAGTCCGGAATGCCCCCCATACCCGGCCCTGATGGCACCATGATAACTGTTAACAGTCCGTATTTTATTTCTATTTTAGACAAAATTTAAGTGGGAGACCGGGTACAAAAGTAACACTTTACTCATTTAGTTTAATATCGGTTAGTCTTATTTCAATTTACATATCCACATAAAACTTTTGTCTATACTTTCACTTATAGGTACCTATTCCTAACTATGATATTAATCGTTTTTAAAGAGCTACAGAACCTTTAAAAATGGTAAGTCATTTGTTACTTTCGTTGTCAGGCGTAGGGGAATCTCGCGATAGAGCATCTCAAATCTTAAGGTTAGAAAGGTGTCACCTTAAATCAGACATTGAAAAAAAATTGCATCATCAGGTTGTGTGCCTGTTACAGCTATTGGGATAATATAAGAAGATAAAAAGATCTAATCGTCTTTGACGATTTTGTTGAAAGTGGAGATATTAAAGCATCGCCGTTAGCTACGTAGGCTACGGTGACCGCTTACCATCAGGCGGACCGTAAGCTTGTTTGCCACCTTATAAAAAAATAACTTAATAGTTTCTGTTGAAAATGACTAATAGAAGTGCTACCAGTGAATGGTATAATAAATATAATGAATGTGAGGTGGTCAACATTATGTTTTCTTACTGATTCTCTAACACTTTTTTATTAAAAACAACGTTTAGTAACTTTTTTATAAACCTAACGACCAACAGCGCTTCTTTTAGTTTATTTCAATCCAAGAAAACAAAAAAGTTTACATCACGGGGGCAAAAGTAGCATGTTACTTTTGTCCCCATAGTGTAGAGTTACTTTCATGGAGTTGCAACAAACTAATATAAAATGAACAAAAATAGCCACATACACACCTCATGCCTACTAAACGCTAAATTAATAAAAGTCAAAACACCTACTTTAGGTGCGTAAAAATACATTTAGTCTTCTAACACAACACACAAACGCGACATACGCGTGGAAACAGATCACAATTAACTAATTCTGCGAGCATTAGACAATTTTTACAGAGCCTTTGTTACTTTCGAGCCACCGCCGCGCCGCGCTTTTATTTTTGATCCCGGTCTCTCCTAATTTTATTGTAAATTATTGGGTTCATAGTTAAAAACATGTTACAGATTAAAAATTTCATTAAAAAAGGTACAACAATTTTTATTATTTTTTTAAGTTGATCGATATGTCGTTTGAAGTTTGTTGTAAGGTATTGAAAGAAAGAGTTTATTTGTTGGTTTTTAAGTAGTAGACTTAAAAAACCAGAGCGAAACATAGTTAAAACCATTATTTTATCGTGATTTGAATCACAGTTTAAACATTCTTGTACGTTACGGACCTACCTTCTTATTTAATTCAAGTAAGTAAGTCCAAATCAAGAAGGTTTTCTAGTCTCGGAGATTTTCACTTAGTTACAATACTAAATAAGTTTAATCTACTACTTACAATGCACTTTCTGTGCAATAAATACTATACCTACTTGAACATTTAGGTTGTGGCAGCTGCATTTGTTTTCACCCGGAGAAATCGGATATCTTCATGGTGGGGACAGAAGACGGTATGGTCCACACGTGTTCTCTGAAGTACAATCGCAACTACGTGCGATCTGTCCAGGGTCACCACATGCCCGTCTACAGAATACATTATAACTACTTCAACAACAGCATCTACGCGTCATGCTCCGGGGACTGGCGAGTCAAGATCTGGGAAGATGGAAGAGAGTAAGTAGGAGTTGTAACTTTTCGAACCAAAAATAACTAATTTATACCTTTATTCATGCAAACAATTTTACGTCAGAATAAGGAACATAAAAGAGGAAGATATACATATATACCGCAAACATTAAGCGATTATAATCTATCTAATACCTTTAAGCGAGCAAATCTTGTATATATGTGTATATATAGATATATAATCTATTATCTCCAACTTAAACGGCTCCAACGCCATCATGAAATTTGGTACGCTGGGGGTTTCGGAGGCGATAAATCGATCTAGCTAGCTTTCATTTTTCGAAAACGTCGTTTTATCCGTGTTATAAACTAAAAAATATGACTTCCTGACATCTATTGGCGAGTAATACTTTTATTTTTACTGACACAGCAACACTAAAGCTACTGGACAATAGATGGCGTTGTAAGCAACACTAAAGCTACTTGACAATAGATGGCATTGTTAAGCAATACTAAAGGTAGGCCGGTGCCCCAACAGTGGAAACGTTAGGACTGCGTTGCGTAATTGTTAACGATCTTAAGCTTCTATGAGCGTAAAACAGTGAAATGGACCGAATAGTTATTAAAACACATCTTGCCAACAACAACTTGTTTTCCACATTTTTGTTTTAAAACCGTGCTAGGTACACACGATAGGCACACTTTTACAACAAGGGCGTAGCTGAAACTCAGCGTTGCAGCGTTTTGTTGTAGCACACGCTGAGTTGATGTGCTGCATTTGGCATCATAGCACTTATTTAACTATTTTTTTTATATTATTTTTATTTATGTCTTTTCATGTTTGTTTTTTTTTTTGTAGTAGGTACTGCTATAATTTAAATTATTTTTGTATATTTCGTGTATAGTGTTGTATGGGTGAACTGATGCCAAATAAATATATGTCTATGTATATATATAACCGCATAAAAGAATATACTACTTTTTATCAGCGAGCCTATATTCATGTTCGAGCTCGGGTCTCCCGTGGGCGACGTGAAGTGGGCCCCCTACTCCAGCACCGTGTTCGCAGCCTGCACAGGTGATGGAAAGGTAAGTTGCGTAGGTAAAGTTAGAAATGAAAGAGGCTGTCCCGCGTCTTTCCTAAATGTACTTTGTGGGGATGCCGATGACGTTGTCAAGTGAACACTGCTTAATGTACCTCACCAAGACATCTAATTATAATAATAATAATTAAGCCTTTATTAACAAATCATTACATTTTTAGTTATAATTACATTGTATTGACACCGGTACGTATTAATGATCGTCTTGCTCTTCAGCATAGGCCTCCCCAAGGGCTTTCCAGACTGCCCTATTTTGTGCTGTTCTCATCCAGCACGGTCTTGCTAATTTCATCTTCCCATCTACGGTGTGGTCTGCCTGTTTTTCTTTTGTTATATCAGGGGTATTCTGTTACGGCTTTAGCCCATTTGTTTTTGTCACTCCTTGCCATTGCCACCAAGACATGCGTCTTTACTAAATGTACCTCTTGGGGACGCTGGTGACGTCACGGAGCTGGCCGGCTTTGGAAATAGTTTGGAGATTCGATTCGTCAAGTGACCGCCGCTAAATGTTCCTCATCACGACACCCCTTACATTTAAATCTAAATATACCTAATTTCGACACAATAACTTACTTGGCCGAAATCGGGAATATAGTTAGCTGCTGATTGACAAATTAATGCAGTACTAAGTATACCCGAACAGGATTCGTTGCTATCTCGCGCGCACCTTCCGCAGCTCTCACTTAATCATCAAATTGTCTGTTTCCCGCGCGCTTTTTACTTCCTTGTTCAAATATTTGTTTGTTTATGCAATTTTAGTTGCTATAGCTTCCAGCAGGGACAAAGAAACAAGTCATAATTTCTTTGAGATCTAATTGTGTTTTTTGATAAAAAGTTAATTGTGACAATCTTAGATGTGATTCCTACAAAAAAGTTTAAAGATGAGTACATAAAGTGATTAGAAGGAGTTTAAAGACTTACAATTTAACGAAGAAGATTACCAAAATTCTTTAACTGCTTTCAGTCAGAGAGTTCACACAGTTAACGTAAATTATTCACTGAGAATCCTTCTCCTCAATCAATAAAGTTTAATAGAAAAGGTTGGCAACAAGTACCAGCTCTGCCTCTGCAGTCATCGTTCGTCGAAAGGTCTGGTAAAAACTAAAAACATAGAATCCAATCCGGCCGTGCCTCTAAATTAAAAAAATTAAAAAAATGTAAAAGGCAACATGGTCTTACTGCTAATATAGCTAATAATACAGGTTACAGGTACTCAATAATTAGATACTTCTATTTTTAAAATTACTGTTAAAATTGTTATTTTTCAGCTGTAGTAGGTGTACACGATGATGAATTAGTCAGTCGACGCTCTGTCCAGTAGTTAGAAATAACCAAACGTTAACTCCTAAATATACCCGATTATGACACCCCAAATCGGCGGGGTTATCACCAATCTTGCGTGAGCAGTGCAAGGGCCTCATATTTCGCAATAATGGCTGTCAAACACCAATTTCGAATTATGAAGCAGCGTCCGCGATGCAAGTAGCGATAAGTCGACGCTAGCGCCTCTATCAGGCGATTTAGGATTTAAAAATGCATTTTCAATCGCTACGCGTCATAGAAAACTTCAAAATCGGAATTATGAATGACAACAATCACGATTAGCGAGCGGTTAGCAAGCCATATGAACTGTCAAGTTTGCGTTTACCTTTTTAATGGTTGCAAACTGATCGCTTTCTGATTGCAAAGCCTATATTTATTAAATAAAATACTTTAGACATTTTCAAAACATTGATTGTTAAAGCAAATATCCGCAAGAAATGAATTAAAGTTAAGTAACAAAACAGAAACCAGTGTGCGAGGTCAGAATACGCTTCGTTGTAACTAATACAATTTTCTGTTTAAACTAGTGTTTTGGTTAATTTTGTGTGTGTTTGTAAATTTTAACTCGCTAAAAATAGTGAAAAGAATACCAGAGAAACTGTATGTGCTGATTTAAAACCCAAAATTGCCTATAAAATACTGTTACCTACTAATGAAGGAATCTAGAAAGTTGACAACATAAGATTACTAAAATCGAAGAAAATTGTATGTATTTCACGGCAAGATACTGGGACTTACCTATTCATTACACCATAAATGAAGTAGAAAAACTTACAGTTAAAACCTATAACCTAAAATATACCAAACAATTGATGTGGTATATGTTTGAATTCACATACCTAACTACCCTTTCTTTTATGTTTGGTCAGTTTTCTACAAGTGTACCTACCCAACGCTCACAACAATAGTATTTAATCATTAGGGCAACACAATTAAAAAAAACAGACTAAGAATTATACTGTAAACATAGGTAATCAAAGTGAATTAGAAGAAATCTACCAATTTATATATTTCTATAAGGCAGAGGGCAAATACTGTCCTACAGCATAGCCTACAGGTGTTCTTAAACACCATATTGCAATTAAAAAGTAGTTTTGGAACAAACTTATCAGCTGATTATTACTCAACAGAATAATCATTATAAAATATTTGTTGGTCAATTCTAATAATAATCTGTGTGTGCCAAATTTCATTTCATCATTGTCACAAACTTAAACATACTGTATAAAGCATTAGTAGGATTTCTTCTATTACTCTACTTTTTATAACTTACCGTTTACCTTAATACCATATTGTCTATAGCTAATTTTCTAAATTATTTTGCAGATAATATGATGAAGATGTGTTACAAGGTTTATATACCTATGCTGTCATAATAACAAAATGGAATCAACACCTGAATTTGTGAATACTGCAACTTTTCTGCGAATAAGAAAGGACAAAGTGTAGTCAGCAGAAGTACCTATATATTAATAAATAAATGTTACTAAGGAATAAATGAAATATATTTTACTGACTATACTGAACAAGCACACATGGAATGAAATATAATTGTTACCATAATACATTAAACTATAAAAACAAACCAGCATTTTTTTTTATACCACTAAGTCGGCAAACAAGCTCGGGGTCCACCTGATGGTAAACGGTCACCGCAGCCTATGGACACTTGCAACAACCAGGGCATCACTTGTAATAAAACTATTGACCTATCACTTACCAACAACTTATTTACAAGCAAAAGGTCATCATTGTTGGTTGATGATGACTTAAAGAGTGTATGAACAAACCATACACTTCATATAATGAATACACAAGTTTTTGTTGGGTAACCACATCTAGAACTTATAAGTGCTCAGGTTAAATTTTAAGTGTAGGAAATCAATATTCAAAGATGGCAGTCAACACTTACTTCTACAAGAGATTATGGCCTTTAGTAAAAAGCAAGCCTTACTCTAGCTGCTAGATCATCTTCAACCATGATAAACTTTTGTCAACCAGCTGCAGCTTTCGCCGAGTGTATAGGTTAAAAGTGCGAAATTTTATAAAACCGTGACTAGTGCTCAGGACTATTCACCTCATAAGTTCAAAACTGCTCTGCAGGCAATAGAAAGTGCAATGCTTGGAGATCCTTTACAGAGTAATAAGAGTGCTTGTAGAACTTATTAACAAAGGAGAAAGAAGGTTCTTGATTAGAGACCGTAGGCATAAGAATAATGAAAACTTCTTCATCCTCATGCCACCATCAATTTCTACTCAATGTGGTAGGACCAAGTGGACTAACAACCTAGAGGCTTGTCCTAGATGAATTTAAGTGGTACAGACGGATTTGTTTAAGAAATACATGGGATACGCCTATGTCTAGCAGTGTTTGTAAGGCTGATATGTTAAGGAAATCATCAAATGGTTCAGCAGTTCACTGAAATAATATGCATAAGACATTTTGTTAATGATAAACAGTTATGAAGTGATAGGTTTTAGTTAAATAATAGCACAAAATAAATTGAGAAGAATTTTAATTAAAAAATTTATTACATTATTTCAATTCTTATACTTAATCTAATTCTACTGTGGTATCCTGCTACAATATTTGATCCATTTAAAGCAGGAATGATCTTTTTGTTGATGTTTTCAGTACTTGACTTTTGTAATACTTTTACTAATAGTGCGTCTTCAGTTTACATTCTTAAACTTGCATTTCCAAGATTACTGAAACAATATAAAAAACATTACTTAACTGGTTGTGATAGTGACAGGCAACCTGAAATAGAACATCAACATTATCTCTTTAATATTGAAACAACAAAAAATAATAAGATATTGGTGGATTGATTTTTAAGAATTCTTTGGTACTGACTTTATTTGGACACAGACCTAAAATATGCATTACACATTATACTCAGCAACAGAAACTATTCTTTACTGGATAAATTACATAATGAAGTACCTTTTAAGTGTGGGCAAGATATTAAAAGATACAATTTTAATACCTATTATTTAGCGCTATTTTCTCTAGACTTGTCAATCAAATAAGTGCAACTATACATATATTAGGTTTAATCAAACTTAAACTATGATAGATATTTTGGCATCTTGTTAAATAGGTCATCCCTGTTCGAAGAATCATGTTATGTGAGTACTACAGATGAGTAGCTCTCAATGCTTAGAATACAATTTCAGTATAAAACTGGCATTAGATAAACAGCAGTATAGAGGCAGGCTTATTTTGATGCCACAAAATCATGAGATTACCTATTTATTTATCACTTGTATTTGCAGCGTGTGTAGGGATCTAGGGTAGGAATTGGCTTTAAAGCGTGACAATAACTAAGATTTGTTTACATACCTTCGATTGGAATCTAAACTGTTTTCCAGAGTACCTATGCCCTCAGGTACGACGTGGTTTTTTGGAAGATACCACAAAGATTACATTTTTAGATTGATAGAATAACACCTTCTACATCTACTATAACACCAACCTTCCTCCTGGATTTCGTAATTGTTTACTTTGAAGGTACTAGGTAAAGAAAAGTAATACAAGACGACGAATCAATGTACCTTTTTTATTTTACGGCACAGTCTCAGGAAATTACTTTTCGAATTTCTAAATAACCTTACTTTAAAGATTTCAATTTCAACGTAAACAAAGCAGTGTTACCAATTACCAATCAAAAATTTCATAATATCCTAAAATGTAAAATATATAAAATTTATTGTTTCTAAAAACTATCTACAATATTAATATGTAATATTCTTTGTTTATGACAGTCATTTAAAAATGGACATTACATATCAAGTTTCTCAAAATATTAAGTTCTTTTAGTTTTATTAATAAAAAACTATGTGTAAAACGATCATAACAGTTTACAAATTCCAACATTAAAGGGCAAAATCAGAAAGAAGGAACACTGACAACATTTTTAGTTAATACCGCTACTGCATAATAGATGGTGTTAGTTCTGTACTTTGAAAATGCACTTTCAACCTGTGTTCAAACATTTAATATGCTGTAGAGATATGTAACGTAACAGTAGAGATGGGAAATACGATTTTGTGTACGACAGAAAGAGATAGTGCGATACTTCAACAAAATATTGTCAATTTTGGAACAAAGCTGATCGCTGAGCGTTTTCGTAGCCATCAGTACGCGATTTCCGTACATAATTCGATGTCTTGAGCAATACCGCGAACTGCTGGCGCAGGCAACGCGCGTTAACAATTTCTTGCTAATTCATTGTTAATAAGGCAGCGGGTATATTTCGTTGGCAGTTTCCTGTAAAGTTTAGTCCTAACTATACCCAACCAAAACCCTATGAGCAGTCTCCAAGGTACATTTAGCAAAGACGCCCAAGACACCCCTCGGGTATATTTAGGAGCACCATTTTAAATGAAGCTAAATATACTTACCCTGCTTCGACACAATAACTTGCGTGGCCTTAATCGGCTATAGTTAGTTGCTAATTTTGACATATTAATGCAGTACTAATTAAACCCGAACAGGATTCGTCATGTCCAAATTCTTTAACTGATTTAAATCGAGAATTTACATGGTTAAGTAAATTATACTGTGAGAATCCTTTTCCCTTTATTATGAAGGCAATACAAAAATTAACAGGCTACATAAAAAAAAATACATCATACAACATCTAGAGCACAACCAAAACCCTAAGCGGAGTATCCACAAGGTACATTCAGTAAAGACCTATACTTACATACATACAAAGAGACATATTTATACAATAATCATATATGTATGTTCAACAGGTATATGTATTCGACCTGAACGTGAACAAGTACCGTCCGATCTGCTCGCAAGCCGTCGTCTCTAAGAAGACCAAGAAGTTGACTCGCATCGATTTTAACCCGTTCCTGCCCGTGCTCGTCTGTGGAGACACTAAGTAGGTTTAGGTTATTATTACTCTTGATGCAACGATACCTACCTACACTGATATTTCGAAACGAACATTAATGTTTTGGAACAGTTAAATTCATACAAAAATAATGTCATGAATTTGCAATACATACATGAATACTTATTTACTGTCTTGAAAATATGCATTGAAATCATAGTATATTTAAAAACGTTAATTTCAAACCTGTCACTATAGCCTCCATAGCTCAGGGGTTAGAGCACTGGTCTTGTAAACCAGGGGTCGAGAGTTCAAATCTCTCTGGGGGCATTGATTGCATAATTCACTTTTTGTTTATCCTTTTTATATAAGAAGACTAATTTAACTTTTTACAGCTCTATAATTACAATGCATTGCATTTTTATTGCAGAGGAACATGCCATGTTGTTAAATTATCGCCAAACTGCCGCGTTATGTGTAAGCCACCGAAAAAAGCCGCAACTACGGATCAAAGACTGCTACAAGTGAGTCAAATTTAATAGAACAATTCAAATTTTATGTGTATTACGTACTATATAAAAATCTATATGCAATGTTCCTAAGCTCCAACACGGATACCATCTTATACGTACATTACAAAAATATTTTGAAGAAACGTACACGGAAAAAAAAGAGTTTCCAAGTTCTATTCCACCAAAGTAATTTGCATTCAGTCAAGAAATCCAACTATTTTGGACATATTTTGTTCACAGAAGGCAATATTATTTCCCAGAAAAAAAATCATTTTATCAATCGAAATTGATAAACTTCTTTTCGTATGAACAAATTTTTTTTTAACCAAATAAATGTTCGTTTTAGATCAACCAAACTTAAATTAATTACCCTAAGACAGTTAATGTTCTTGTATAAAATAAATACATTTTTATATGCAACATTTTATTTTTCTTCGTTTGAAAAAAAAAATTATTTTGCTTTAATATAATTTATTTTGCGCCAAAATCATGGTTTTCTTAAATCTGCGACGTCACTTATTAAAAACTATATTTTTCGATGAAAATAATTGTATCTTAAATCAAAGCCAGTGAAATGTTCAGTTAAGATAATATTGTTTTGAATTAGAGAAAATAATAATTTTAACAGAATTTGTTAGATTCTTGACTCAAAATCTGATATTTTATGCTAAAACTATTGTTTTAGTCGAAACAAATAAAATACCTGCTTTAAAATATTAAACATTTTCGTTGAAATTAATCAACTAGTATCCCTTTGAACGAATTTTCTTTTCGTTTAAGTAAATACTTGCATTTTCAAAATTGAATGAATCTCATCACTGTCCTTCATAGGATTTCGTGTTGGCTTTTAATTTTAAATAATTGTTTATTGTAGGGTTTTGTGCGTCAAATTAGTATCAGTTTATGCGAGAAACCTACAGTTAATTATTTTCTGAGAATTGTAAAGCTTGTAGCGGATCATATCATACCGCTACAAGCAAGGCTGACGTCACGCGTCCTACATCGCGCTATCAAAGTTTCTTCTGTCCATGAGTATATATAGAAAACCGAACAGAATGATAAGTGGACCACGGCGGTCCCCAGGCATAACACCTCGCCTGGCAGGAGATCTCCTCTTTGCCGCCGCACCACAAGCATCTAGCAAACAGTCGCATTCGTCTATCAGAAACGATAAGCGAAGTTAAGCAACGTCGACCGTGGTTCAGTATTTGGATGGGTGACCGCTTTTCTTCCATGTTTAAGAAGGACCGTTAAATAGTCATAACAATTATAATTAAACATAACGCTGTATAATCAGCTAAAGGCGAGAATAGCTACATTAGCTCGACAAAGTCCATATAAAGGCAGTGCGGGTAGACTGCCTATATGGCCCAAGCCTCCAGAAAAAGAGGCCTGTGCCTCTGCAGTAGGGCCTACTAGCTCGACAACGTCCGCTAAGCACACTAAGTCAGTGCGGTAGAATGTATTGCCCAAGCCTCCAGAAAAGAGGCGTATATGGCCCAAGCCTCCAGAAAAAGAGGCCTGTGCCTCTGCAGTAGGGCCTACTAGCTCGACAACGTCCGCTAAGACACACTAAGTCAGTGCGGTAGAATGACTATATTGCCCAAGCCTCCAGAAAAGAGGCGTAGGGCTTTTTAAAAAAACTTTATTTAATCTTGACGGTTAACTATGTCATTTTGGACCGAAACATTTTTTGTTTTAAACTAAAATATAATGTTATTAATTTAAGAGCTGATGTAGTCTAGTTAAGAGCACTATTCTCTTGTGTGAACTAGAAATTTCTTCCGTGCAATAAAGCACGAAGTTCTACGCCCAAGAAAACTAAGTGTTTCAAATAAAGAAGCATATTTTTCTTCAATGAATTAAATATTGTTTCAAATTGATAGAGTTTTATTTACTGGTTCAATGAAATTTGATCTTGTGATAACTTCATATTATTTTAAATATTTAAGAGAAATAATATCTTAGATGAAGTAAATATTCGTTGGTGCATATATGAAACGATATTCTCTTGGCTCAACTAATTCTTTTTTACCGTGTACCTTAACTTATTTGAACCTTAACATTTTGACTTCAATGCTAATGTTCAAAAAGTACCCACCTACCTATTGTATTGTGTCTGTCCAGTCAGAATTTGATGAGTTTAGAAGTCCAAGAAGTTTGTTGTAGATACCTACGTGTGACTGAGGTATCAGGGTAGTCGTTTCTATTTTTTTTTATTAGATAATGTGCTGATTCCAGCCAAGCTTCATATAATAATCTGTTCAGTTATATGATACATTCTATTCCATACTTTACGATCTGCCTAGGCATATTATAAAACGGCGAATTTTACGATTTCCCTGCGACATATACACATAATACATATTATTTATACTAGTTTGTAGTGTTGGTATAACTTGGGTAGACGAGTTTTAGTATTTAAACTTATAAAATATACTTAGATATAGCATACCTAATTATTTAATTGTGATTTTTTACAGATAATGAAATTAGACAAACTGCTGACTTTAGTTCGTGACCCACCCTTTACCGTGGGAGTAGTCGAAGAAAAGTTTGAAGACGACTGATTAATTAATGTTATATTTATTATTTCACTTTTAATGTTAGTACTTAGTAATTTAATATATTTCATGAATGAATATATTTAGATATCCGAGTAAGAGATATAGATAGATACCTAAACCCAATTTAAAAGATCATTTATATCCTGAATAGGTTTTACCTACAATCTAGTTCCTATACCTACAGCTGAACTTGCTACAGCTCATGTTTTTACAATAATCTAGTTTCCATAAGAATCCCAATAAAACTAAAGTTAGCGTGAAAGAAGCAGCGAGCAAAAGCTACTTATGAATAAATATACTTGTAAATATACCAACAAATCCTTGTTCAAAAAAAACCTTTTAATAACCATTCAATTTCGGAACTAATACCTAGTCGATCCTTACGTTTATGGCGAAATGAGTAAATACGGGGCAATTTTAAATTAAACAATGTTTAATAGGATGTTTTATTATTATTGAATTCAAAGCGTTAAAAACTGTAAATCTGCGAAATACAAATTTAAATAGACTCTCAAGTTAAAAACAATACCATTCCAAATGGTTTATAATATAAAGGACTAGAACAATGAGATACACAAATCTTACTAAGTACATAAACACTATGTTAGAGTCCTATCGACTATTAAAGTTTTACATCTAAAGGCATTTTAGAGATCCATTAAAGATTGTATTGAACAATCCGGGCCTAAATCGACTGTCTTTGAAAGGTAAACATAATCTTAGTTAAGCATTTAGGTACCTACAAGCAACGAAAATTTGTGGCTGCAAAGTTAGTACAGAATTCTGGCGCTAAGCTCTCGCCGCTAAATTAATTTTTGCCACGCATCTCGTAGCTAACTTTACGTGGCTCGTACTGTACCTACATCATGCATGATTATAAAAGGCAATCCCAAAAATAAAAAAATATCAGACATCTTTGGAGGGTGTGTGGAATTCAACGAACCAGGTAACTTTGTGGCTGTGAAGTTAGCACTTTACTCTCCCCCAACACGCCTACAACCCCTCTCGCTCCTTAATTCATTAAAGCTACTCGTCTCGTAGCTAACTTTACAGCCGCAAAGTAACGTGGCCCGTACCTACTATTTCTCGAATTTACAATACATTAAAAAAATATTATTAAAATGTAGTACTAGGAGGTACTACTGGAAATTTGCAACTTAATTGAATATAAAAAGGTTGTAGACTAAACATGTAGTTTTCTAATTAAATACTAATGCCATGTTGCGCAAAAGATAAAGATTGAGTCATCTAACTTTACACTTATTTGACTACCTATAATCTAAAATACAATACAATTCTTATCTGGTTAATAATTTGAAAATTTATGTCAAAATCACAAGTACGACCACACCTTAAAGTACACTATACCATGTCAACTCGGGACAACATTTACATAAAAAAATTCGCCATATTTGTATTGGTATATTATTTATTATTGGGCCAATAAAATTACCGAAATTTGCTGCGCGGCGTGGGAATTTCCACTCTTGGCAGAAGGCTAATAAAAAAACTTTGGGAACCCCTGCTTTAGAGTGTGGCCGGCCGTACTAATTTACTTACATCATAATAGAAAAAATATCACAGAGTAACAAAATTATCTACATACTTAAAAATGAAAAGAATTCTAAACTTTGAAACTTACGAAATATGACTAGATCAACTTTCACATTAATTATTACAATTTAAGAATATTTTATATTATTAACAAGTTTTTAAATAAGCAAAAAATATTGCTTATTGTTTCAAATAAATAATACTTTGTACTTGTGGCACCTCTTGTCAATAAATTGTATAATTAAAAAAAAATTACGATCCATGACACCTAGTCACACTATTTTACTTATCTTTGCATAAAAAAATCAAACTTTGTGCCATTAATTGCGTGGCGTAATTTATTGATGGCCCCTTAAGCAAATCTAGAATATACTGGGTTATCGATACTATCCATACTAATAATATAAATGCGAAAGTAACTCTTTCTGTCTATCTGTTACCTCTTCAAGCTTAAATCGCTGTACCGATTAAGATGAAATTTGGCATGAAGATAGTTTAGAGTCCGTGGGAAGGACATACGCTACTAGGAAACTTCAAACGTTTTTTTTTCTATAATTGAGAAGTTGCCGTTGAAAGCCTACACCGATAAACCGAATTCAGGGCGGGTAGAACCGCGGGCAAGAGTTAGTCTTCTTTATAAATAATAATGAAATGCGTACCAATGACAAGCGCATCACTTAAAAACGGATGGGCCGATTTAGCTGGTTTTAATTTCAAAATGTTCGTAGCAGTCCGAATAAGATTCTAACGGAAAGAAAGTTATTATTAAATTCTATGCCCATCCTGCCTTTTTATTTTTCGTCAGGAACTGGCAGTTTGGAGGGTCTTGTGGGTTATCTATGATTTAAGAGCTACTTTAAAGGAAGTCAAATCTTTTTTATGTATGTTCTAGAGGTATCACAAGAAACTTCCTATTACAAGACTAACTGATAAACATACATTTATTGCGTGTCGGGCTGGGCTATTGTCCTTATGCTATTTCTATACACTCTGTAGTTGTAAGTATACTTAAAAAAAACTTTAATCCAACAGCCTGGGTGACCATTAACCCATACCTACATATAAAGGATAAATTTGTCCACAATCAAGTCATTGTGAAACTAAAGATCCAAGATCCATGGAATGTTACGGATAAAGAAGTTTTGGTCCAAGTTTGTCACATTTTTCAACGGAGCCTCCTCCCAGCTTGAGGTCTAAGAAGGCGCGTGCGTCGTTAGGAGCTGGAGCTTGATGACCCGCGAACTGTATCTGAAGTCAGAGATATTCATACATTATCATATTTTAAAGTTTTTTTTTAATTATATTTGCATATTTTTAGACATTGACCGCATAATAATAAATTAAACTCATTGGTTGTTTTGTCAATCATTAAAAAATATATCTCCTGCATCTATTACAAGATTTTAAATTGAGATCTGTAGTAAATTAGGAACTATGATGCGGGCTGAATGCAACTGTTACCTACTTATTTTAATAATAATAATAATATAAAAAATACAAATAGTAATAATAATAATAAAATCTAGGAGACCAATAAAATTACCTGCGCTAAGGGATGTAAGTGCCTGTCAGGAAATTCTTTTTGATGAGCTAGAACCCAGTCAGCTGGCCACATGGTACCATTTCTTGCTGAGAAAGGCAACACTAGAGTGTATACCCTGTTGGTGTTAGAGTATGCCACCCTGTAGTAATGGCCTTTAGTAGCACGTTCCCACACAAATCCATCTGGGTCTGTGCCACCTCGCTGAAGCCATGATACTCGAGATACGTCCGATGCATGGATACCTATCTCAGCATATTCTGCCCAAGGTAATAAATCACCGCTGCAAAAATTGCAAAAATTTAACTTAGATTGATTTTTCCCTTTTTAAAATAAGGAATCAGTCTCCTCTACAACTTCAACATGAAGGAATTATAAAGCACCACTCCTGTAATTATTTGAGTGGCAATTCGTGATTGAATTGCCTCTAGTGGACAAGGTGTTAATGGTAGATAGATAGATATATTCTTTATTGCACAACAAATATAATATAATCAAGTAAATTGAAAGTACTTAATAACTAAACATACAGTACACAAAAGGTGGTTTTATCGCTTATAAGCGATCTCTGCCAGACACCCTTTGGGTGGACAGAACAGTGTTAACAAATGCAGATATATTCTTTTTTTTTTTTACCTTTGTTTTTGTTGGTTTTTTGGTTTTTTACCTGTGGTTTGGTGTAATATTAGTGATAATGGTATAAAATAAGTAATAATGTGGTTTGTTTCACCATGCACTCCAGGTTAAAAAATGTATATGTCTTGCAGGCTTTGTTGACAGAATGTTGGTAAAAAAAAACACAATAGCATGCAAGCTGCTGGATTGCGTTTGCTGCTGTCATGTCAGAAACATCAAAGCTATGCTATTTTTAAGAATCAATGTAGCTTCCATGAATTTTGGTAGTTTCATCCCTGCTAGATATTTGAGGGAAGGGAATTCTGTATTACAATTTATTTCCTTTTAATGAATATCAAACACTAAACTGTTGAAACCGTTTCAAGCTTGGTATATTGATATTGGGCAGGCAAGATTGGTAATGGGGATCTTACCGAACAACAGCACCAAGAAGAGAAGTAGTCTCAAGCCAGCAGCGCACGCCAGCCTGAGTTAGCAATCTCAGCACATGTGCGACAACACGCCGGACGTTACGTCGACAACATGGCGGCGTGTTACGACCGGCGAGCACGAACGATGGACTGCCTTGTACTGGTGGAAAGCAGCGCTAAACAACATACAAGTAATTTGGTAATTTCAGTAATAAAAATTTATGTACTTTGACGGTAACAGGGATGTCATGGAAAAGAATATGTCATAAAATTTTAAAGAAATAATGCTTTTTCCCTCAATTTGTCCTTGCTGTACTATTTTGATATCTCTAATTCTTACAAATTTCTGGGTTCCAGGATAGACAAAATTTTAAATGCAAATAACATAATCAACTTAAATTAAAATAAAAACTTAAACTAACCTTTAGTTGTTTTTGTATAAAATCTTTAAGTTATTTCAGAAACCCATCTATCAACAAACAGTAACAACAGCAAACTGGCGACATTTCTATTCAACCCTGACAAATAGTCTAGAATTTTGGGGATCACTTTCCCTAGCAGACAAAATGTTTAAATTACAAAAGCGAGTAGTCAGGTTAATATGTGAAGAAGATGCACATTATAAAAAGAATATACTTAAGTTATTTAAGAGATATTTTTGACAAAAAAAACATCGACAAAATTATCATTGTAGATTTACTATTAAATAAAAGATAAATAAACATAAAAGTACTTATTTTAATAGAAATGTATATTATAAAATGGTCGCATAATATGCGGTTTCAGAAAAACTTCCTGCCGCAATCTCTTGGGTTGTGGAATGAGCTTGCTTCCAAGTTTCTCTAAGGACTACAAAAAGAGGTTTTTAGATTTTTGTAGGGTCGGCAACGCGCGAGTGATACCCTTGGTGTTCCAAGTGTCGATAGGCTATGGTGACCGCTTACCATCAGGCGGTTCGTAAGTTAGTGGTATATAAAAAAAAATAACGCAATTTAAATTTTATTACTATTATTAGACAAGGAAAATTTTCAAATTATTATTAATACAACACAATAATAATTTAGGATATAACACTGTGCTACTTTTAGCCGATTATTTTAATTTGTAACTAATTGTGTTACTTTACTTTGTTCATTGTGGACTCAAGGAATTCCTTAATGAAAGAGATATTTTAGTTGTGGATTCTACAAAGGTTTAGCAAAGTAAACAGGCATATGACGGTGGAATTCATGCAAACCACTGTTTGAGAGTGCTTTAATTTGGATTATGTTATTTTTTCCAGCCAGCCTTAGCCTCATACACATCTCTTCTGCTGGGGCATGGCCTACCCTCAACAAGGGTGATTTGGGCCAAAGTCCACACGCGGGCCCAGTACGGATTATGGACTCCACATATGCCTTTTTTGTTTTTTTGACGTATGCAGGTTTCCTCACAATGTTTTCCTTCATGGAAGGAAGCCAGTGGTGTGAATAATCAATGTACTTGAGAAATTAAGAAAAAGACTTGTTGGTACATGCCGCGTCTTAAACTTCCACCACTCAGGATGCAAAGTAAAATTGAAACCCCTCAGCCACCACCAACTTTTTTAAGCAATGGTTTCATAATATCTACAGGTAATGTGTTTAAGTACATCGCTATTCAATTACTTCAATAACTTGTATTCTTTAAAATTTTATCATGGTTTTTAAGGGTTACATGTGAGCCCTGCCATTTAAAATGTCATTGCACCGTCTTGAGGGTTAAATAACCAGTAACAGCAAAATAGGAAAAATTATGCTAGTAATACTTTAAAGTCTCTTTTATTATATCTAAAGGTAATGTGTTTATGTAAATCATTATTGAATTATCTTAATAACTTCACTTTTTAATATAAAAATCAGTTAAGGTTACACCTAAGGTCTGCCGTTTTTAATGACCCTGCACCCGCTTGAGGGTTACCCGCTTAAATAGACAAAAACTACAAAATAGGAATAATTATCCAAATAATACTTTAAAGACACTCTTCGAACACATTTATTTTGAATTTATAGAATCTTGCATGAGAAACAACTGTGCTGTTGTGCTTAATGTATAAGACCCGATTTTTTTTTTTTAAAGTTATCCTAGTGATTTTTACAAAAGTATATCTACCGGAGTTTCTCTCTTACAGCCAAACCACTGTGCTCTCCCATCTTCTCTGATAACAGCCTTAACTCCTATTTCTTTGTAAAGTGCCAATCTCTGGTCTCTTAACTGTCGCAATGCTCTCTGTCGTGCCATTGGTACCTTTAAATTATTATGCCCAGCTCCAAACTTTGCATCTAAAATTTTCACCTGTAATCATTATTCATTAAATAACATCAATCTATTCAGTCTAATTAATCTATTACAAAGTTTAATGGTAAAAAGAAAATGATATCACTTAAATTGGTGTAATGGTAGGCCAATGTCATCTGTAAATAGCAGACAAATATTGCAATATATCCTGTGATCAATCAAAAGATTTGGTAATTCATACTGGATAAATGCAAGTTTGACATTGGAACTGTGTAATATAATAAAGTAATGTATTTTGTTGACTTTCATATAAAAAAAAATTATGTACCTATTTTAACTTAGTTTAATAGTACTTAGCATATTTTACATATAAAAATTTAAATTGTAAATTTAAATGAATATAGAGTATATATGAATAAATATCAAGTTAATAATGTGGTTATTTGTTTTGAAATTTCTAGATAAAGAAAAATTATGGTTAAATACACCATAAAAGTTATGGTTTGTTTACAAATTTTATGAAGTACATTCTTCATAGACATATTGATATATTAAAGTAAGAATTTTGGTATATCTTATTAACACTGCAAAGCAATTGTTTGGGGTGTACAAAAGGGGCATAAAGCAAAAAAATTTGACCTTGTCTTTTAATTATTAATCTGACCAAACAACAAATATAGCTGTAATTACCTTTACATTACGCACAAAACTCTGCAAATATAACAGTTCTGGAAATGGGTATCCAAATGGTTTTGGTAAAGCATGCAACAAAGACTTCTTTATTAACACAGCATGTTGCCCAAAAACAGAATCGCACAATGTCTCTGAAACCATTTTACTGTACTGTAAAGTCCAATCAGCATAGTTCCAAGTAATTTTCTGACAGATAATGTGAGAGTTTCCAATTGGAATGGCAATAACTTCCGCATTTGATAATGCCATGACTGCTTTCTGGAGCACTCGTCGTGAGACTCTTGTGGAATCAGGCACAAAAAGTACAAAATCCGTAGCAATTTGAGTTAAAGGATTTAAGTCCTCAGGAGACGCATTTAGCCTTAGTTGTAGAGATAGTACCTTCACGTTTTTGAGCGTCTCATTAGTCTCTGGATATATGAAAGGTGGGTAAGGATCATTGTCACACAAAACTAATACTGGCATATAAGGAAAAGTTGACGCGACTGACTGAACACTATCAGCAACATCGTTTTCAAAGTCCTCTAAATGCCGAAATACTACAGTCACAATTTTAGATAAATGTCGCAACGTTCGTGACTGTAAAGAAATAGGAGAAACAGAAGAAACCTGATGAAACTTAGAAAACAAATGGACACCGAGAGAAGAAATAAAAATAAAAATAACCACAGTAACAATATAACATTTGAACGTCAAACGCCCACGAGCGCGACAAATCCGATGAAGCATTGTTTTAGGATGAGTATATAATTACTAATTACATATTTTTGTCATATTCCACAAATTACATAGATCATTCATATTCTTTGAACGGCAGTCATACTACTTTCTTTCTTTCTTTTCTTAGAGAATGGCAGTCATACTACTTCAAAGTATATTTTGCCTATGACATGTCTAGGAAACAGTGTAACCATCCAAAATCTCATGATTTTAGATTAAAGCATCGTGGTTATGACGTCATTTAGTTATGTGTGGTCGAATATGGTCGTAGTTTTTAGGGTTCCGAACCTGCATGAAGAGAATAACGTGACAAGACAACAAAAAATTATTGAAACCTCGATCAATTATGTTATGAGAAAATAAACTTTGTCCCTGACTATTTACCATTCATAATAATATGGCGTACCTACGCGAATTAACAGACAATTCCCGTGCTGTCTAAAACAAAATATGCCAGCTCAGTAAGTAAAATAATCTTCTACCAAATAAGTCATAAAAAAATAAAGTATCTGATAAGATATAGAAAATTATGAGCTTTCTGATTGTATAAAAAGAATATGGATTTCTTTGAAATCTGCCAATTTCTGCCACTTTTTGAAATCGTCAGCTTATTCTGCCAGACTTGAAATTTAGTAGCAAAATCTGCCCAAATGCCAGAAATCTGCCACAAATGGTCACCCTGGGTTGCGTTCAAAAACGAGTAACTTGAGTAAAAAATGACGTCATCGGGTTCCTAACTCTACCCTATAGTTTTTGAACGGCTAACCGAGTTACATCTGTCAAGTTTTAATCAATGTTTCCACTTTTAGGAATTTTGACCTAGTAGGGGCATTTTATTTATTTAAAATACCTATGTAAGGCCTACGAAAAACTAAAATTTAAATAAAGTTTTAGGCTATTTTTTGACTTTGAGTGAGAACAAACTAATCATTTCCTTCTTGCTTTTCTGAATTAAGTTTTCATAAACTAGGTGGGAACTTGGTGAATTCTTTTGTTTTGATTATACATATATTTTAATAAAACTTACCATTATTATTAAGTATATTATAATACTATTTATTTATCAGTATGTTAACAATGTTTACCTTTTTGTAGTTGTAACGTTGTGTTTGCATTCTAAACACTTGAATCGCGGTTTATTTTATTGTTAGATTTTATTTAACAAAAAATAAAATAAAAATAGGAGTATTTCTAAACAGCTAAAATTTGCGGCTAAAATCAATATTGTAACACTATTTTAAGGCATTTAGGGTTATTCACTAAAGATTCTAAGAAAAAAACTGAACCCTAGTAGTGGAGTGGAAATACTTAAAAATCTTTTATTACTAAAAAATTTCAAATACAAAAGTCATAGAAAAATACTTAAATACAAAAACAAACAACAAAATAATTTACTAATTTTCTTAATACGGAAACATTGCTTTGACCATTTAAATCAAATATGGCCGCCTACTCCGACGAACCCGCGTCGAGTACGGTTCACTTGAGCCAACCCTAGCGTAACAACTCTACGCGTTTTTGAACGGATTAGGGTTGGAACTCAGTTAGTATATGAACGGTTCGAGTCATAACTCTACTCGACTCGGTCGGTTTTTGAACGGCCCCCTGCTGGGAAACTATTACGGCGTTCTATCTGGCTACTTTTTAGCAGAAATTGTCAGCGGTTTGCGTTTCATGTTTTTGATAGCAAAATGTTGACTTTTAGCGTTTCGTTTGAGCGGTATTGCTACGAAATGTTGTAACCAAAAACCCATGTCGGGAGGTGGGTATTTTACGCTACTTTTCGACAGCTGTCAAATGTGAAAATGTCATGTGAGAAAAATACTTATAACCTTGTTTTATTTTAGAGAAAAGCTCATTTTTGCATTATGAACTATATATCTTTGTTATTATCTATAAAAAAGATAATAACAAAGATATATAGTTCATAATGCAAAAATCAAAATTAAAGTACTTAAACATATACACACACAAAACTGTCAAAAAAACCGCGAAACGCGTTTCGTTTGGACAATAATAGCGCCGCTGAAATTATCAGACGCGCTCAGACGTAACGGATAGTTGGTGCTAAAACAAGGCTCAAACTCGGCTAAAAGGAACGACCTATACATCAAATTATTTATATTCTATTATAAGTGTACCAATTCAAAAACAATACTGCCTATCACCTGGCAACACTAGTGACGGCAGTAGGCGTATTAATTGCCTTTTATATCGATGTTCTGAAAATAATTCAATGACTCACCCGTTCGGACCGGTGACGGGTTAGATATCATTGTTCGCGCCTTTTAATTTTCTCATAACCGTATACGAGGAGCAGTCTCGTCTCGGTATACGTAAATTGATAATTTCAAATTCAACTGGAGCCGGCCACCTGTCGGTGTCGTTCGGCATCGGTTGCTCTGGCGAGACGGTTATCGCCGCTTGCTTTTCGTTTGTGTAGAAGTGTGGTGTACGGTGCATTGAAATACCATCTGCTCAAGTGGGAGTAAAGTCCCCGTCACCACCCGAAGAGACGCGGCCAACTACCAGCTCGTTTCGTCTCCAAGTGAAGAGGCACTGCCCACCATCACAGAGTCTTACCCAAAACAATACACGGTAACTACACCACACACAACATCTATACTCACACACTAGACTCGATTTGACGAACCGGCATACATAGAAAAACGAAAGTACATAATTAGTTCGCGGCCCAATTAGGGAACAATCGATATCG
Organism: Apoda limacodes; assembly: GCA_946406115.1. NCBI lineage: Eukaryota > Metazoa > Arthropoda > Insecta > Lepidoptera > Limacodidae > Apoda > Apoda limacodes. Next base: position 17,401,472 of record OX291541.1, read on the forward strand.
ATATATGCAGATTCGTGTAGGTACGTATGCCTATAGCCTTTTTTTTATATAAGCATCTATATAGCTATATAAGTGCAAATAAATACCTACCAGTCCTACCACTGACTGACCGACTCCGAAGATAATGATACTTACGTGATATTGAGATGCGTATAGTTGGCCCAGCCAAGTTACCAACAAACAAATTTTTTTTTCGCTTTTGATAGAGAATCGTTTGTTGGTTCTTAATTAATTAATTATAAGCAATTAAAAATTGCGGCGTATAGTCAGCCCCGCAACTATTAGAGAATATTATTTGTAATCGAATCGGAGTGATTTTGTTTGTTGTTTTGATTTCTACGTTTGTTGTTTCTGAAATATCAATATTAATAAATAAATAATCGTTTTTTAAAAATGTACTTTGCTGATGCGCGTGCTGCCTGCGAGTGCGTACGCGCAAGTTTGCGCATGCACGCAGGGCTTATTATTTGAAATTTGTAAATTTGTTTTTTAAGTTTGCAAATTTTCAAAACTTAATAAATAAATAAAATGCTGAATTACAGTTTGAAAATTGCGAATTCCTCAGCTGGCGATACTGCAGTTTTGCGTGGCATGTTCCTAGAATAATAGAAATATGCAGTTGATGCTAAGAAGATACAATTTTTTAAATAGTATCTTCCAGTCATAAGAAAATCTCGTAGAATTTTCCCTGTGATCTTTTTCGATGAAATTTACAAGTATATATTGATTTTGTGACTAAAAATTTTTCAGAAATGACTACGTGGGAATTTCCGGTGAAACTATGGGGAATTCCGCCTGCCAAGTGGAAATTTCTTATCAAAATCGGTCATCATCGGTGTTTTATTACAGGGGCTGAATTTGGAATGTCTGACCAGGAAAAGGTGCCATCAATTTCGCTCAAGAACATCTTCTATGTTATTCTTTACTATTGTAGGGTTTTTCTGGTTTTGAACAGATGCTGAAATCGGAATGTCTGTCCAGGAAAAGGTGCCATCAATTTCACTCAAGACCATGTCATCATGTTTAGTGTTGTTTGTTATTGTCTCTGATCCTATGTTCAAATTGGTAGAGATTTCGTCATCGAATAAGTCAAGTTGAAATGACAATAGGTTTTCTTCATTAAAGGTTGGTTGTCCCAAGAACAAGTCATTGATTGCATTTGTCTCTATTTCAAAACCGGTAAATAAGACCCCAAGATTCTTTTGATGCTCATGTCAAAAATGTATTTAGACAGCGAAAACAGCTAAGGTCTTTAAAAGTAACACTATCCTCGATCTTTTTTTCTAAAGTATCTTCTGCTGTTTTTTGTTCTCTAAATGTCTTTTGTAGTCTTTGTGCTCTCTTTCTGTATAGTCTGTCTTTCTCTTTCTTCAATTTTTGTATTGCAGCCTGAAGAGTTTTAATAGTTCTTGCTGCTCGGTATTTAAGTTTGCGTACAGCAGATGATGCAGATTTGATTTGTTGTGGTGCATATCTCGTCGAAGGAGAGGAGTCTGCGTTACAGTCATCTAGAATCGCTAGAGGGTCAGGTTCTGAAACATTTCTGCCACGCTCAGAGCAGTAACATTCCCAGATTCATTATCGCTGTCAGGTGGTGAATTGAGAACCAATATTTTTTCTAATACTTTCTGCTGTTTTTTTTTTCTTTAGATAATTTTGGGAGTTTTTTCACCATCTCTTTCTTAAATTTCATTGGGAAAAAAAATTCTAAAATTCTTCTCTTTCTTAATTGTTTTTAGTTTTTATGGAACGCAAAAATTTAAAAACTTATATTGTTATGCAGTTCAAAAATGAAAATTTTAGGTTCATAATATAGGTTAGTTCCAATGATAGTGTATATATAAAAGTGGTAGATATGGCACTTGGAAATAATATCATCATTTATTTGGTTGTGATAAATTCGAAATTTTAATACGAATACGAAGTTTTCCCATGCACAATATTTGTTCTGTCATTGAAATAACGGAACAATAATGAACGTCACACAATATGAGTATGGCGCATCTTTACTAAAATATCATTGGTTAGTTCTTACAATAATTGTTAAAACAAATCTATGAGATAATCGGTTTTTGATAATAGTTCTTCAATTATTCTGACATGACTACTTCAATCAATTATTCTTCTGAATAAATCAATTATTGTTCACTTGATATTTTTGCATGTTGGTACCGAAAGATTTAAATAAATACATTATATATAAGCTTTTTTCAGTTGAAATCTATTTCAGCCACAGCCAACCCATGCAGTGGTTAAATCAACATTAGAAATAAAGGTAAGTGAAAATGTTCATTTCTTTCCAAATGGCTTCATTACCATCAATACTATATTTTATAAAAATGGAAGGTAATGAATTGGAAATGAATGAAGTTTTCTTAAAAAATAGGAAACTTTTAATTGTATCAAAATACGCTGGATAGTAATGATGGGTGATCTGTGACAAAGTACTTTTAAGCAATTGAGATTGTACAAAACTTAGCTCCCAGCGACGCACGTCCGCTTGCTCACTAATTCAGGGAAAGACTGTTGGATGACGGGCGCGGAGTGTTTAGTGCAGTCGACGTGCAGGGACGGACTGAGTGAAAACTTTTAAAACCGTTGACGCGGAAGGTAATGAAGGTTTTCCCTTGACAAAATTAAAAAGTCCGTTCTTTCGGGGTCCAGTTATTTGACAGATAGAAGGGCTTTAAAGTCTTAATTTGTATCTAATTCTTTATTGCACAACAAATTTTATATTCTTTATATGCTGTAAATTTATGAGAAAAACGACTCACTACCTACTACTTTATCATTAGGAAAGGTAGTGGAATGAAAAATTTCGTAGTTTTTTTTTCGATTACTGACTAGTTTTAAAACATAGCTTATCAGGGCTACGTACACCGCTGCATCTTTTTAATACCCATTGATAACAGTTTACAATATTTGGCTGAACATTTTGGAAATACCAAAGTTGGGCCTGGAAACGTAATCTGAACGAACCGTAAGAATCGACCATTTATCAATTATTGTGTTATTATCTCCTCTTATCATCTTATCTTATTATTCAGTCGACAAAAAGTCCTTTTTACCACCTATAGTCGCTTTAGTAACATTGAATCTAAAAATTATTTCTCGTTAGCTGTCAAAGTGCGGCTTTCACCCTCCTATTTCATGGTTTAATTAGTGCGATCGCCCGACGATATTTACCAGCTTATTGAACGATACGGTGCGTTCGCCGTGTGAGTCACTCCGAGTTATTGAACGGCGAGTTTATCGTCGGGTGATCACAGAGCGTTGAAACTGAACGTAGCCTTGTAGCACATAAGGGTGCGTTCCAAATCGCAACGAGGAAGTTAAAGCTATGTTCCAAATTACGCCGAGTAATTATCGCCCGGTAGAGTTGAAAAATTAACCCGTTCTGGAACTAGCGTTTGACAGTTAATTTTCAGACTGACAGGAGTGATTTTCAACCTTTTCTATGGCATTGTAAAGAATTCAACTTGGCAGTTGGAAAATTACTCTACATCGGGCGTCCCAAAACCACTTTTTTAACTTCCTCGTTGTGATTTGGAACGCACCCTAAAACAGTGGTTAAAATTTTGACAAATGAAAATGTCATGACGAATTCGATTTTTGTGTTACGACGTGTTGTAATTTTTTTTGGATTATCTATTTTAATATAAATAATATGGATGATAATAAAGAGCTTGAGCCCTTAGAGGCCTCACTTAGAAATGTGATAGAACAGAAATCGCTACGCTGGATTTTTGTAGGAGGAAAAGGAGGTGTAGGGAAGACAACATGCAGGTATTTACATAGGCAATAATAACGTCTCTCACTTTTTACGTGTTTATTTCCTTTTATATATACTTTTGATTCGCAGTTGTAGCTTAGCAGTTCAACTATCCAAGGTGCGAGAATCCGTGTTAATTATTTCAACTGATCCTGCACATAACATATCTGATGCATTTGATCAAAAATTTTCGAAGGTTAGTGCTTAATATACTTTATTGTAATATGCAAATAAATATTTATTGCTTTATCAATTTACACAAGTCACAAAAACACAATAAATTTATGTGTTATTGTTGACTTTAATGTTTCATATGCCATCAATTACACTAACTACATCAAATTGGTTGATTTCTTGCATATAGCCGCTTCCTTGATGTCGTCCATGTAGAAGCTCTCCTGGATGGCTCTTGCTGCGTCTGGTTGTCACAGACCGAGCAGCGGACTGTACAGGCATATATGAATATATTTTTGTCTATTAGTTTAAAGTTATATTAAAAAAGGTTGCGGCAGATCAAATTTTAAATACAACTTTAACATAAAATCATTTATTGAAGATACAATTTTCTTATAACAGTATGAAACTCATTGCTTAAATCTTCGATATTACCATAGATAGAATAGATATGTTACAAAACATGGATTTAGGGACACACAGGATATAACAAGTTATTCTCACAATTACATGACAAACATGAATAATCATCATTTTACTAGTGAGAAACCAAAAATCCACAAAAGGTTGGTTATCAGTTAGAGTAAACAAAAGGAGACACAAGGTAAAAACACTTTTGCTTTTAGTCCCTGACCAGGTTATTTGTCTATAGTATAATTATAATAATTACACTAAACACCTGGCATTTTAAAGTAAAGTTAATTTTCATTGATATGAATGCATCCCCTTGTGTTTACCAAGTAATAAGAAATTACTTGGAAAACACTAGCTTCACTGTGAAAAAAATGTTAAAACGGTATGAAATTCAAAGGCTACAACTACAACACACAGCCACCAATACAAAAAGACATTAACTTCTATGCAGCCAGTTTTAGAATAATTCCATAGAAAAAACTTGTACAACCAAAAAAGGTGCTTATATGTAAAGTCTATTGGTAGGCTATTTATTTTATTCATTCTATTTAATCGTAATGGCTTGCCACTTTATTCCTTGCTAATAGCCAGAACAAATTGCACCTATGTTAATTAGTACTGTATGATACAGATTATGTTATAAGATTTTGAATTAAATGATTTCTGGATATGTTATACTACTTAAAGTGCAGTCACCCATTCAAGTACTCCCCGCAATTTATGTAATTTCCAAACACAAACAAAAAAAGTGTGCTGCTAGGCGGTCACACATCCAAGTACTGACCAAGCCCGATGTTGCCTAACTTTGAATATTATTTCTAACAAACAAATGTGTTACTGTATCTCGAAATAATAAGCTAGATGGTGCTGTACCAGTAATTTAAAGTAGGCCAGTTTTTATTATTTGTTGTTATACTTTAGAGTTCACACTATTTTTCAGTACAATTTTGAAGTTTGTTCTACCTATTTCGGTCTAAAAGATAGAGCCTTTTCATGGTCGGACAGACAGACAAAATGGGCTTACTAATAGGACTCTGGGTACAGAACCCTAAAAAAGAGGCAAAATTAAATTTGGAATCTTGAATTTCTTTATTTTTCTAAATTTTTGTATGCAACATTGGCTGTTTTCAGAAGTTTTTTTAAAAGTACTGTTTGAGGAATCTTTCTATCCATTAAAGATATTTTTAATGAAAATGAATTTAGAATCTAAAATAAACGTTCATAAGTCATTCTGTGGTCTATTTTGGTTGTGCATCTGAATTTACCCTATCACTTGACAGGTACCAACAAAAGTAAAAGGTTTTGACAATCTTTTTGCTATGGAAATTGACCCAAATGTTGGCCTGAATGAACTTCCTGAAGAGTATTTTGAAGGTGAAACTGAAGCAATGAGACTAGGTAAAGGAGTTATGCAAGAGATAGTGGGTGCGTTCCCTGGTATAGATGAAGCTATGAGTTATGCGGAGGTGAGAATTGACTCTTTTATTAGACATGTAAAGTAGGGGCTTGATTACTATGAGGTACTGCAGCAGAAACTTAACAAGGAACAAGACACGCAAAAAAACATACACATAATCACTTTCAAGAAACTATGTGTGGTTCTTGGTCTTTCAGTTTTCCATAGTTAAATAAGAAACTCTTTTGCTGTGTCTGTCAACATGTCATAGTAATTCTATTAATCATTCAAAGGCACACATTTAAAAATTATACCTGCTATAAATATATATATATCAAAGCTATAATAATCAACTTTGCCTTGCCCCATACCACATAATTATGATGTCAATATTCCAATTAAGTTCCAAACAGAGCAAAAAGCTATTAATATTTATTTTATATATGCCATGTCATGGATTAATATTATTTTTTAGGTGATGAAACTTGTGAAAGGGATGAATTTTAGTGCAGTTGTGTTTGATACTGCTCCTACAGGACATACATTACGTTTACTGTCATTCCCACAAGTTGTTGAAAAAGGATTGGGGAAGTTGATGCGGTTAAAATCAAAGGTAAACAATTCATACTAATATTATAAATTCAAAAGTTTATTGGTTTGTTCTTACGTCATATCGCAACAGAGCATTTAATTGAGCTGAAATTTAGCACAAAGATAGCGGAAGAGATGGACAACAACATAGACTACTCTTTATCAAAAAAAAACAATAGTTTCCACAGAAATAACTATGACCGATGTGGGTAAACTAAAGCTTCAGCTATACTTAACATCCTCGATTTATCTACCTTGATTATTGAGTTGTCATAGGAGCCTACGCCGATTACCCTATAAAGTGCAGGCCGGCCTGTGGAGAAATCCTAGTACATAATATAACATTCCTTTGACCAAATGTCCATCAGTATAAAGTCTGTTAGAGGTTGGTGTCTACAGTGCTAAGAACAGGCTGAAGAAAGGCTTAGTGTTGTCAACCTGGATTATTTTTTTATACAACAAAGATGGCAAACAAGCAAGTGGCCCTTCTGATGTTGAGCTGTTACTGGTAGCCTATGATGCTTGCAGGTTTTTGTCAAAATGCTGACACTACTAAAACTACTGGTTGCGCAATAACCAATTCTTCAGTTTTGTACATTGTAAGCTATTAATCGAGAATATATTGACATAATCATAATCAATGTTATTCAAATTAAAATACATGAATAGGGCTCTTTATAAATAAATAAATATTTTTGGATATTACACACAGTGCCGTTTGGCCCCAAAGTAAGCAGAGCTTGTGTTATGGATACCAGACAAAGGATACAAATATATATATATATTAAAACAAGCATAAACATTTTGAATAGAATCTAAACTTTTAATATATATTTCAGGTTGCACCATTTATAAACCAAGTAGCAACACTATTTGGCCTAGCAGAATTTAACTCTGATATGTTTAGTAACAAGATGGACGAAATGCTATCTATAATTAGACAAGTTAATGCTCAGTTTAAAGATCCCAACCAAACTACCTTTGTATGTGTATGCATTGCAGAATTCTTATCACTGTATGAAACTGAGCGTCTTGTGCAGGAACTCACACGATGTGGTATAGACACTCATAATATTATTGTCAACCAGTTACTGCTAAGAACCTCGGCTCCTTGTGAGCTCTGCGCAGCACGGCACAAAGTCCAAGAGAAATATTTAGAGCAAATTGCAGATTTGTATGAAGATTTCCATGTAACTAAACTGCCACTTTTAGATAAAGAAGTGCGCGGAGCCTCTGCTGTTAATGCTTTTTCTGAGTATTTGGTAAAACCTTATGCCGCTCCCGCATCCCCTACTACGTAATAGTTATCATATATTTTTTTGTCATTTTACATTTTTATTAAATCGCCTTAATTATATGCGTTATTTTACAAAATCTGAAACCTGCTGTAAGCAGTAAAATTTCATGATAGAGAAATAGCTAAATGTAAATTTATAGTTTGATAAAACATTGTGTAGGCCTTACCTTGTTTTAATTAGTTGGGTATATAATGTGTTTTATTTTACTTCATGTATTGCATGCAGACCATGCATTAATTTATTATTTGTGCACTTGCCTGTTAAGTGGCTCTTACGCATCGTTATCAGGTTTGCAATGGCAGCTGAATATGCGTTAAAACGCATTTACATTGTCACTTTTTACCAGTACGTAGTGTTGTTTTTTCCGCGCAACTGTTTTGAAATACGCCGTATAAAAACGCGTGAGCTTAAGTCATTCATTACTTACGACTTTATTACGCAAATCTGACTTGTGTGTAACGATCAACTTAGCTTACTTGTATCATAATGTACTGTTGTGATTATAATAATGTAAAGCAGTTTGTATAAAAATTTTGTACACACACGACTTTATTACGCAAATCTGACTTGTGTGTAACGATCAACTTAGCTTACTTGTATCATAATGTACTGTTGTGATTATAATAATGTAAAGCAGTTTGTATAAAAATTTTGTACTTGGATTTTTATCAATATTTATGTATCTATGATTAAGTTCAGATTGATAATTTTTTATCTGTCATCTACGAGTCACTTATAAATAAGATATGAAGAAGATATAACATTTCTAGGTTTGATAGGACCAAAGCTTGTATGTAGAGTAAAATAATATAAAATTGAACTCAAGGATTTATTTTATCTCTACTATAAATTTATGTATTTTATGAAATATTCCGTGATAAGTAGGTATATTATTTCCAGGAAAATAATAAAAATACCTTAATTATTTTACTTGTTTTATTGAAAACCCATCATATAAATTTGTTAACCATTGAACATATACAACAGAATTATGGTCATACTTATAAGTAATACAAAAGCAAAATAAACCTGTTGCTTTGCACAATTACTAATACTAAATGTATAAAAAAAACTTCATAGAAATTTGATATTCATATCACAAAAGGAACTCATGCTAAGCCCAATGTTGTCTTTTTTAAAACAAGGAATAATAAGCACAGTTACATGTAAAAATATAATATAATAAAGGGCTCTGGGCATAGCCATAAACATCAAGATTGGGGCAACTGCCCCGCCCTAGACTACCCAAAGTGTGAACTTTCCTTGTACAGTAGGTACCTGCATTTTTGCCGTATGAAAATATATTTTTTTTTACCCGATCTGTCCCACCCTAGCTGAAAACCCATGGAACTGCCTAAAGAGTTTTTTTGCAAATTTTTATAACTTTATTCACTGTTTTTTATTCTGCACATACCTATTTCTTTACGCTCAAAGCAAGTAAAAAGTTTTTATGTAGGACGCGTGGTATAAATTAGGCTGTAATGCACATTCGGAAAATTGCCTCTATTAACATTCATTGGAAATATCTCAAAAATCGGATAAGTTGTTAGGAATTATGGTAGGTAGGTATTTTATTTAATCCTTAAAATTTAAACAATATTTCAAAAGCACGCAAGAAATTTTAATTGTATATTTAAATTTAACAGTTTTTAAGTATTTTAAAATACTATTAAGGCCGGTACCCGGAGCCCAAGCTAGCAGGATACCTACTCGTAACTCTTGCCTTGGTTTTATCTAACACAAAATAAACACGAAATTACATTAACTTTTAGATTGGTCAAACATGAAAATAGAGGGGCGTATTATTTTTATTATTTGGACAAAATAATACACATTAAATGGACATAAATTTATTACAGAATTGTGTATGTACGGAACCTTCGGATTTTATCGAAGTCAAATGAGGTGCCTTTTTTTATCGAAAACCTTACACTAAAATTATCTTAAATGTTATATTAACGTGACATACGCCATGTGTTTTAGCTAGTGTCCGACTGAAACATATTTTTTTGCCGAAACCGAAAGTTCGGTTATTATTATATATTCGGCCGAAACCGAAACTTTTACAAAAAGAGATTCAAACGTTGAATAAAATGTCAGTGGGCCGTTAATACCAGATATATGAATAATAAAAAATCTCGCTTACCTAATATTACCTAAGGGTTATACGTTACACTTTTATCGAATTGAAATTTCAGCATTGTCACACTGACACTGGGTCTAAATTACTCTAAATTAATCACCCTAAAAAGTGAAAATGTAACATTAATTTTGATAAATGTCTTTTCAGACAACCAACCTTGCACGGTTTGATTTTTAGGTTCATGGCTAACGAGTAAAAACGACTTGTTACATACTTTACAGATTCGAGATATCAGCTGTGGTCTTCTTGAAAAATTGCCGAATTGGATTTCTTTCTTTTTGTCTTTTTTACCTACAAGTAGTAAATTAATTAAACAAAATATGTCAAATTTTTGACTAACGTTTTAACTAGATCTTGAGAAAAATGTCGTTATTGCCGGCTATACTTCTTGTAGAAAAGTGCAGTTAACTACTACGTCTGTCTCCCGCATTCATCAGCAAACTAGTAATTTTGGGAGACTTAACGCCAAATCGTGAGTGGCTCGAACCAATAACTATGCAGGGATATCTGCTCATGAATATGCTCTGACCTATGTATTCTCTCAGCTAGTACTTTCTCCAACGAGAATACCAGATATAGAGGACCATACGAGCTCCTTACTGGACCTTCTGCTGACTACACGTCCGGACGGTTATGCCGTCTCAGTGGGTTTGCCTCTTGGCTCCTCGGACCTCTGTCTCGTTCAGACTCAAGTGTCATACACACAACCTGAGCCATCTGGGCCCACTAATTGGCCTGGATATGTTGTACATCAACAATATACATTGTTATGCAGATGTCTGTACTTAAGACGCTTATTACACGGGCCATGCACCCGGATACCAGCTTGGCCCTTTTGACTCGGTTCAACGTCGGATTGTGAGAATTGTCGAAGATCCCAAACTCACTTGCCGTATCGAGCCCTTAAGCCTGAGGAGTGACTGTGCCTCCCTGTGTGTGTTCTACTGCTTGTACAATGGGATGTGTTCTGAGGAATTGTTCGAAATGATGCCCACGTCTACTTTCTACCATCGCACCGCTCGCCATCGGCAGGGAATTCATGCACACACTTCAGAACCGAAATAGTCGCGTACAGTGCGGTTTCAGAGAAATTGCCTCCCGCGAACGCTTGGGTTGTGGAAAGGGCTCCCTGCCAATGTTGTTCAAGAAAGAAGTTATTAGATTTTTGAAGGGTCGGCAATGCGCGAGTGAAACCCCTGATGTTGTAAGCGTCCACAGGCTACGGTGACCACTTGCCATCAGGCGGCACTTTGGCTTGTTTGCCACTTTAGTGGTATAAAAAAGAAAAAGCTCGATCAATATCGAATTATCAATAGCAAGACTCGTAAACGTTAACGTACAAAATCTTCAAAATGTCAAGTTGAACTTATTTAACTTCTAAAATTTGATCAAAGCAATAAAATAAAATGACGTTACACGTCAGTATTAAAAGAATTGGTTTAGGTATATTCATTCACCCATCATTTTATTACGTAGATGCCTACAATCATAATTAGTTACTACATACACGCAACTAAGACGAATTCTAAAGTTGTTTTATGAAATAAGTAAACTTCCGCACTTATATCCTAAATAACCAATATATCCACCAATCTGTATGTAAATTATGAAAACAAGCGTTGAGAATTACACTATTGCAAGATAAATTCATAACAAAAAGAAAATAAAATACTTAACTACTTACCATTATTCGGGGAATAAACCCAAGCGCAACGTCACTGAGAAAAGTGATTCAGAGGCCGGCGGAGACAGGCGTGCGACGCTTTATTTCCACGATTTGCATTGCATTGCATTATATGATGCTGCAAGTTTTAGCGCGGCCGTAAGGTTTGGCTGTTTTTTGGCCGAAACCGAATCTTTGGCCGAAACATGATTTTTAGGCAGAAACAGAAACTTCGGTCGGACACTAGTTTTAGCTAATATTCAAAAGTAAAAAAAATTATAAACATCAACAACTTTAAATACAACTCTATCCACAGCCCATGGCAGTGTTTGTTCACAACAATTAGTAAATACACTAAAATTAATAATACTACAATACGAATTCATAATACCATAATTGTATAAGTGACTTACCTAATTGTCTTAAGAGGGCGATAAAGGCCAGAAAGCTAATTTCTGTAATACTTATGTTGTGTATGTCAATGCACTATAAATCATTAGATAATGTCATTTACATTACTATGAGATATATATGTTATATACTTCTTAAGTAATTTATACCGTAATCACGCCTTGAAACTTTAAATTTTTTGTATGGAATTTTACGTTATTACCGTTTTGTAGTCACATTTTTTGACTTTTTGCTACAACTTAGTGCCAATGCACTAGATAACAAGCTTTTCTAATTATTTAAACAACTTTCATTACAAGCAAATGCAAAACACGCTTTAAAAATTTGCACAAGTGTTGAAACAATGGTCACTTCGATTTTTTATTACATTAAATACAATAAATGAAAATCACTCATTAGGGTAATGCACTAGACAAAAGCAAGTTTTATAACATATATTTTTTTCAATCCTTTAGATGATATAGTTGTAAAACGGCGTATTCCCGCGGTCTAGCCTATACCGCAGCCTTAAAGTAATAACAAAAAAAAACCAAAAAGGAGAGAAAGAACATGATAAAAATGTCAAGTTTGCAAACTTGATTAGTTATATAGTATAGACAATGCAACATTACTGTCTAGTTTATCGAAAACTGACAAAGAAGTCCCCTTAGTGACGAGATAAATATAATTTTGGAAAATACCTAACTACAAGATGAGTACCTTATTTTGTTTTCGAACAAATCTAGATTATTTATTATTTTGTGCATTATCCGACACCTAACTTTTTTAACATTCTTCTTCTTCTTCTTTTAATTAAAGTATATATTGTTTAACATTTTAGCCCAATTTACAACGCTAATGTAAGTCCCAGGTAGCAAACTGACGTCTGCGACGAAAAAGTGACGTCATATTTAGGTGAGTTTGAGGTCAGTACTGATTACGTCGATATTGTACGTCGCACTTACGTCCCATTATTCAAGTCAAATGAATGGTACCTCCTAGTGACGTCATTTGATGGTCTGTCCCAAAGTAGTCTAGATCGACCTCCTGTTGACGTCAGTTATTTGCCGTATTTCGGCCTAAACACTAGAAACTAAATAGTAACGAATCATCTGACTGAAATATTTTGCGGGTTGTTTTCTATACACTGAGTTTAAGAATTATTGCCTATGCCTATTGTAATAAAAAAAAAGAATTATAAACGTAGGTACAGTGCAACAAACATTTTTGACCGGTGGTGAAAAATCAAAACTTCAGTCGCCATATCGAAATGGTGTGAACCAACAATGACACTAGCGACCAAACAACAGGTCAGAAAAGTTTTTTGCACTGTAATACCATTTTTCCAAAAAGAAATAATTGCTTGTGTTTACCATTGACATAGAGAGGATTTCCTAAGCCAGTTGCAAAAGAAAGTAGAACGAAGTAAACCTGCGAGTTTCAATCAAAGCAGCTTTATAAGCCCATCATAGCAACTAGTTTACATGCAGCAGCATTATCGTGTTGGCATACCATGTTATTTATCCGGGTTTTAAAGAGCTGCAGTGACTGAGTGCGTTTAACTTTAAAAAATGTATACATAGATTGTTTGCTAGTTGGAATCGGAACATTTAGGTACAGTGCAACGAATTTTTTTGTTAGGTGTTTGGTCGCTAGTGTCGTTGTAAGTTCACACCATTTCAATATGGCGACTGTAGTTTTGTTTTTGTCCACCGGTCCAAAAAAGATTCGTGCACTATACTCATTGATGAACTATAAACAACCATTTACCTATTATCAGAATCAGAACGGAACGCAAGATCTGATATTTCAAGATATTCATTGCGTTTAACATCACTCAGTGCAATTGCTTTAAAACCCAGCTAAATTAACGTGGTAGGCAAATACGATGATACTGCATGAGAGTACTTACCATTTTATTCAAACGGCTTACTAAGCTACTAAGCTACTTTCTGCTGTAGGTGTGTTAATCTCATAGACTTCTATAATCTGCACCATAAAATAAGTAAAAATCGTAGGTACTCTGTGCTATTTCCAGTATTGCCAATCTGTACGGTAATTACTGTGGCATACGGTAATTTTGATAAGTGATGTATCTCCGTTAGGAATCGGTGTTTGATTTTTAATCCAATAAAACGCACTGGGCTTTTCCACTGCCGCGTGCTTATGTATTGTGTAGCATTTAATACCTACGCGTGAGGCGATGGGACCGCATTGGTGTTGGATTTAAAACCGATTCCGATTCATAGTGACAAAATGGGGGCCGTTCGGAGTACGGTAGTGGAGTGCACTTTTCCAGTATAGGTGGTAGTTTATCAATTGATGACTAATTCAATGTTTTTTTTAACCTGTAATAAGTGTTATTCTATTTACAGTTTTTACAGAGTTCTTCGATAATTTAAAGGTTTGAGCTTCCGATATTTCAACGCACTAAGTTTTATTTAATGAAATTTTAATAAGTTGTTGTGCACATGCCGGGAGAGTGCCAGCTAGATTTTTCTAGCTTTCAATCCTTGCTTAAGAAAACTGTAATTTTTTTTTTAAACGAACTTACCTAACTGCTTTCGAAACCTGCATATATATTAAGAAAAATAAACTTAGGCTGTTTTAAAGTTTAAAAAATTGAATTTAGTGATACGCTTTTTTTAATCTCTTATATTATACAATGTAACAAATACTTGCTTTTGTAATTTTATATTTATTAGAGAATTATTTTTAGAGAAAGTATAGTTTTCGATAATTTAAAACGATCAGGTTGAATTAAAAAAACCTGAAATCATGAAATTTGATACAAAGTAAGCTCTTAGATCACAAATACAGGAAAAATCGGAAATTCGTATCAAGTGATATTATCAAATACTAATCATACATACATAACTTTACTTAAATTTAAAAAAAAAACAAACTTCTAAGTCATTGTAATAAAAAAATATGCCCAAAATACGGTAATTTTTGTCGCATATTGTTGTTGACCTAAAATCATGAAATTTTGCAAGAAGCAAGATGTTATATCACAAATAGGAATAAATCCAAAAACTGATAATGAAGGCGTGAACCTGTGAGACTTCATCTCATGATGGAAGAACTATCTACATATAATATGTTTGTACTCATAGCCAGACTGGCACTTAGTCGGTTTTTGTATGAACTATTTTATTTAGATTTTACGTTGTATATTTTTTATTAACTTTTAATTTATAGTTCTACATAGACTAAGTAGGCCTGGCACTATGTCGCCTGGTTTACAAGCTATTGGGTTGATTGGATTTATTTTAAGCCAGATATACAAAATCATTGTCATGAAAAATTCTTCGGAACTTAAAATAACACGCCTTTGACTGGGTACTAGTAAGTAAATCACCTTTTTTTTTCTATAAAATTTAAAGCTTGCAAAATGGATAGTTAATGTTTTTTTAATATTTTATGTGAACTACGTTAACCACTTAACATCAGGCGAACCGTAAGCTTGTTTGCCACCTTAGTAATATAAAAAAAATGCTGTGTTGAGAATTGAGGCTTACGATTAAATACGGTAATATTGACTTCATTACCTGGTACAACTGACCGTAGGCCCTTGATTGGCAACACTGTTTTATTTTCCCTCCTACACACAAATTATATAGTATTGCTCCTACAGTGAAGCGTCCATTTTACGTCATCGTGCTTGCTTGTTGCATTTTCAATTTCAGAACAAGGTAAATTTCTTTGCTATAGATCTTTCATTAGATTGAAATGTATTCGATAATACAGTTCTGTGACAAAGATGGTGGCACCGTGTCCATCGTAAATAACCAATGGCTTACGCCGAGGAGATGTGAAGTGTTTTGGCCACCGGTGAAGGGAACCAAAGCATTTAACCGGATTTTGTCGCAAGATGCAACACCCGATGAAAAATGGAAATTGTATGGTGTTCAAAAAGTGTTTTATGAAACTGGTACGTATTTTTTAATGGGTACATTTACAACTTTATAAACATGTTAGGTTGGCTGCACTTAAAGGGGCTGTAGTATTTTTGTGATAATTTTACACCTTATTTTGCATTTATCCACCTCGGGCTGACCAGCTAATTTTAACAGCTAATATTACTTACACTATTTTCATTATTATGCATGTGGTATTTTGATTTGCATGCATAGATAACATAGAGAAGGCTAGAAAGAAACTGAAATTGGTGGAGGACACATCAGACTTGCAGACTGAAGAAGACATTGCACACACTCCTAAACGTAAAGTTCAAAAGACAAAAAGATACATATCCAGCAGTGGGGAAGATGACTATGACACCCACATAAGGCCACCATTACTCAAAAGTAAAGTTTCATCAACCTTAATCAAAAATTATCAGGCTGAATCTAGTAACAAACATACGGAAACTTCTGCTCTAGGTAAGGAATGCTAGTTACACTCTTGACAAACATTATAAATGCGAAAATTTGTATTTTTTACTCAATCATGCAATAACTACTTCTTGGATTTGTATTAAATTTGAGCAAAAGCATGATACAATTTATAAAACCCACTTTTCTACGAAATTCTACTAGCACAGGTAGTATTAGTCAAAAATAGTATAAAAATTAAGACAAAGAACCAATTAGACTCAAATTATTTCTTATTTTATTCAAAAAATCTAGTACTTACCCAAAACAGAACACAGGAAATACCAGCTTCGAACAACATCAATATAGGTAGATATTTTTTATTGCTTATACTTCTAACATGTAGAGAGTGGATTTTGTAAGTTAGTTTATATGTGGGGGTCAATCTCCAGAAACACTGCACCTATTTGTAAAGTTCTTTCACTATTCAAAAGATACATTATTCTTAAAAATCAAGCGTCCCCATACTAAGAAAATTATATGCCCTCGCCACGTACAAACGGACATACACCTAACTTTATTATGTTTATTCCTCTTTATTTCTTTTCAGGTATGTTCCCTAATATATACAGTATAAAAAAAAGTAATAAGAATAAGTTTATGATAAATATAATAAGTAATAATAAATTTATTTACTAAAAAAATACATAGTTTTTTATATATAGCACATTACCAGGGATCAAAATGAACTTTATGCTACTGTTAATAAAATCCAAAATCCAACTTAAAATGGCGCAATATAAATGGCGGCCGGATCAAATTACCAAAACAATTTCTGATAAAAAAAAATATAAACGCACAAAATATTGTCCACCCAAAAATACTAGAACGTAGGACAGGCCATTAGCTTCACTTCTGAATACTTACAATTAGCCTGTGTGATAAAAGTTTTCCTGAAAAAAATGCCCCCCGACACAAAACGCTTATAGACCACTGTGGTCTCTAGGACACGTAACGGGTTAATAGACTTAAACTATATATTATGTACATAAGCAAAAGAGACTAGCGAAACAACATTCATTGGGTCAGCTAGTATACCTATCCTAATTTTACATGATTTTATTTAATTTCACCACTGCCTGCAGGTTAATGACTGACATTCAAACCTTATCAAAACAAATTTTGACTTACTTTCAATTATTTAAACAAGCAGAACTTTTGTACACTTATAAATTTGATGACAGTGCAAAATCTGATTGTAAAAAAAAGATTTCCTTAATATTTTTTTTAATTTATTATTCTCAAAGCTTGGATCTGGAGTACTCAGCATTATATCGTTAATTCAGACATAGATAGTTTTGTTAATAGATATATTGTTGCTTAGCATGCAAGTGAATTTGACTTAATTTACAGTGGAGAAAAGAATGAAAATTATATAAGCAATAAATACATTTATTATATACAGCACCTACCACTAATTAAATAATGTCAATTTTCATAAATCCAATTACAAATAAAAAAAATTTTTTTACTCCCTTGTAAAAATAGTTATAATGACATGCATGGTGTTGTTTGCTAAGCAACAATACATTCCTTTGTTTTTTAAAAAACTCCCACACTAATGTTATGTACAATTAATAATAATATCCTCTTGTCAACAGAGACCCACAAATCTAATAGTAATGATGTATCATCATTAAGTGTAGATGATCTTCCTGTGTTGACAAGCAGTATACTGCAAGGTAAGGTGTATAATAATATTACTATGGTTCTGTACCATTAGTAACAAAAATGAATCCATATAAATGCTAGAATTAAAGTTGTAAAACATTTATAAAATAGACATCTTTGTTTTTTATATTTGCAGACTTAGCAGATGAGACTGTACAATTAAATTCTGCTGCACAGCTTGCAAGTAGTCATCAGGGACGACAACAGCATTTACCCGAGAGTTCATCATTAAAAAGTTCACCGTGTGTCGCACACTTGACAGGTAACAAATACTTCTAAAACCTTATTCCTTTTTAAATACATATTCTTGCCAAAAAGTAATGATCTAACACTGTCCATTTTGCTGTAGGTTACCATTCACAAATGTTGTCAATATTGACGATGATTAAAACACAAAACACTCAAATAATTCACATGTTAAAGCAGAATTCAAACGCACAGAAATGTACTCTGAAACCCGATTTTAAATTACCCATAAATACTGCTGAAGAGCTTAATACCATTGAAATATTATTAAGCAATCAAGAGAATTATGACAATTTGGTTAGTTTTTTCTATTCTTAACTTTAATTATAAAAAAAAGAAGAGAAAAAGAAGAAAGTAAAGGAACAATTTATTTTGCTATCCGACATATTTACTTTTTATTACAGGTTTCATACATAAGAACACTTGGAGGTAAAGATGTTTCTAGTAAAGTGTCTCGCATTATGAAACTTGCATTCACTGACCAGCTAGCTGAACAATACAACTTTTATGGTAAAAGATCTAACAAAAAGCCGTTTTACCAATTGCGCCTGCGAGACTTGTTGGTAAGTCATAAATGTAAAGTGGAAGAGAATAACTTTTCCTTCATTATTTATGCTAGGTACACGGAATTCTGAATTTGAATTCTATATTTGGAAATAGAACTGAGAAACTGCTCTGTACAGTGCAGCCTTATAGAAATTAAAAGTCAGCCTAATCAATAGCAGCCTATGTGCAATTTAGGGCTCTGTAGAACACTAAAGTAACACTGAGCTGTTAATAAGGCACCATATGGAAATTTAGTCATTATAGACTTCATTTTACAGTGGTTTTGCATAATATCTTTGATATTTTAGGCTAAGTTGTGCTGACACTATTTTAAATTAAACTGCTAATTTGGTTTTTATGTAATGCTTCTAGTTACCAAACGAGGTAACTAGAAACACTCCCCTTAACAATTATTGTAACTATTATAATATAGAAAAGTTAGTAGTAAGCACAATTAAGGGTGCAGTTGTAGTAAATTGCAGGTATTATGTACAAAGATATCCAAAACAAATGTAATATTAACTCTGCATCATTATCATCTATAAGTTCAGTTACACAGTGTTATTGACCAAAGAGCCCTAAATTGTATGGTCAGACATGTACTATACCCATTTCTTGTTTTTTATTTTGTATGTTTGGTAATCCACAGTGAATAAAATTAGACTTATCTTTATAGATGGCGTTGTCACTACGACATCTGGGGCCACAGCAAAAGAAATAGAAGACTGTATTAAAATTTGGCTGAAGCATGCCCCGGAAAGATTAAAGAATAAGTCTAAATCTGTAAGACCTTAAAAACCCTAATTAAGGGTTCCTTGTTAAGTTAGTAAAGTTGGATAATCTACAAAATGGCTGAAAAAATTAAATACTCTACGAAGGCTGTTGTTGGCCAACGTCAATTATTTAGAAGAGCAAAGGTAGCTAAGTTAAGTGCTATATCAGATTTACAAAACCATACAGCTAGTGAATGTGTATGCTCTTCTTTATGTAATTTACCATCTACCTCACATAACTCTCATCCCCAAAGTTTATTACAGGATTTTAGTGATAATTCTAATTCAATAAATGAACATGAGATTTCTATTGAAGCTAATATAGATAATGATGAGCATACACTACCTGATTCAAATTTTGTTGACTCTGGCAAAAGTAGTAATTTAAAAACCAAGTTAAAAAACTGGGCAACTGTTCAGCATCAAATACCACATAATGCATTAGATAGCCTTCTAAAAATGTTGTCTCCTTTTTGCCCTGATTTACCTAAGGATAGCAGAACATTATTGAAAACTCCATCGCAAATGGAAATTACAAAGTTAGACACTGGGGAATTAGTATATTTAGGTCTTCTTTCAGAAATTCAAAAGCAAATTAAACAATGTGATAATAGTGTAGAAGATACAGAAATTAAAATTTCTTTTAATATTGATGGACTTCCCCTATTTAAAAGTTCCAACACACAATTGTGGCCCATACTGGGATTGATTAAAAATTATCCTAATGCTAGACCATTTGTTATTACTCTTTTCTGTGGTCAAGCCAAACCGTCACCATTAGAAGTTTTTCTTAAGCAATTTGTAGACGAACTCGCAAACTTACTTGAAAATGGATTTGATTTTGGAAATATTCATTACACCATTAAAGTCCATAGCTTTATTTGTGACGCTCCAGCGCGAGCATATATTAAATGTACTAAACAGCATGGAGGGTATTCAGCTTGCGACAAATGTGTTGAGCCAGGTGAATACCGAGGCAGAGTTATATACGAAGGTGTATCAGGAACCAAGAGGACCAATGAATCATTTCGTATGCAGTTAGATGAAGACCACCATGTTGGTGAGTCACCACTTTTGCGTCTCTCTATAGACTTGATATCATCATTCCCTATTGAATATATGCATAATATTTGTCTGGGGGTAATGCGTAAGTTGTTAAATGCTTGGATCACTGGCGATTTAAATGTTCGTTTACAAAGTTACTTAGTTAAAATCATATCTGAAAAACTTATACACTGTTCAAAATTTATACCAATTGAATTCAATAGAAAACCGCGAAGTTTAACGGAATTAGCTCGATGGAAAGCCACTGAATATCGAATGTTTTTGTTATATGTTGGGCCAATCGTTCTTAATAACATGTTACCGCGTTCACTATACGAAAACTTTCTGCTTTTTCATTCAGCTGTTACTATTCTTTGTTCAAACAGGCATATAAAAGAACTTGGTATTGATTTGGCCCAGGAATTACTATTGATGTTTATAAATCATTCGAAAACAGTTTATGGTTTACATTTTTTAGTTTACAATGTCCATATGCTATGTCACATAGGCGATGATGTACGTATATTAGGCGCACTAGATGAATATTCAGCATTTCCATTTGAAAATCATTTAAAAACTTTAAAAAAATTAGTAAGGTCACCTAATAGGCCATTACAACAAATTGTAAGAAGATTGAAAGAAATGGAATCTTCCATATTATACAGCTCCTTATCAAACATTTCTGTTTCTGACCAGTTTTATTCTGGACCCGTACCTGAGGAAGATGTCTATGAATGTTTTAAAAAACTTCTGTATAAAAAGTATACAATGTATGTTGCAGAATCTCGGGAACCTGATTGTTATTGTCTTACTAAAGATAGAAAAGTGTTTAAAATATACAATATTCTTAAAAATCATAGTTTATTTATTTATGGTAAGGAGTTTTTAAATTACCAGCCATTCTTTGAGTACCCTTTTAATTCTGTAGCTATTGATGTCGTAGTAGTCAAAGATTATTCAGATTTTAAAATGATATCCGTTGATGACATTTTAACGAAATGTGTAGTGGTCTTTAATGAAAGCTATACTTTAAGTATTCCGATGCTTCATGATTATGATTGTGATAGATAATTAAGACCTGTAATGGTTATTTATATAAAGCTACGCGCGTTGTTCCAGTAGTAAAAGTTTTAGCCTAAATGCTAAAGTAATGTTTGAAAAAAATCTTTATTTTAATATTTTTAACTTTGTAAAATGTTTAAACCAAATGTGTAGTGGTCTGCAATAAAAGCTATACTTTTAAGAATAGCAATGCTTTATGATTATGATTGTGATAGATAATTAAGACTTGTAATGGTTATAAATACAGCTACGCGCTTTGTTCCAATAGTGAAAGTTTAAGCCTTAACGCTAAGCTATAGTAATGTTTGAAAAAAATCTTTATTTTAATATTTTTAACTTTGTGTAAATGTTTAAACCAAATGTGTAGTGGTCTGCAATAAAAGCTATACTTTTAAGTATAGCAATACTTTATGATTATGATTGTGATAGATAATTAAGACTTGTAATGGTAATAAATAAAGCTATGCGCGTTGTTCCAATAGTGAAAATTGTAGCCTGAACGCTTTAATGTTAGTTAAAATTCCTTATTTTAATGTTTTGAACTGAGGTTATTGTAATAACCAAAATTGAAGTGATCTCCAACGAAAGCTTAACTTAAGTATTGCAATACTTTATGATTATGATTGATAATTAAGAATTTTTAATGATTATATACAGCTACGCGTGTTGTTCCAATAGTGATAAAAGTTATCATGTGAAATTAATAAAAAATAAGTAAACATAAATACATGTTTTTATTTTGATTTCTTTAAACTGTACGGGCTACTTAGACTCCCACCCCGTATTTCTTTAGTGTCTAGTGACATTTATTTTACTATTGTTTTCTATCTGAAATATGTATTTTTTCTCATTTTTCTTGCCGGTTCTTCCCAGCAGAATTGACATTCAGAACCGGTGGTCATTAAGAATAGTATTGGCTAGACTATTCGAATTCCGATTGATTGTTAACTGGGAAAACAATCCTAGTAGTTTCCGTGGGAACTAAAGGGCGGATACTACTGGGAACCTCCCATACTACGTCCTAGTGACGTTGGCCAGGACCAAGTATATGACGTCAATCTAGGCTATGATCTGTACGTCTCCGTGACGTATCTATGAAAAAGTGTATGACGTCTATCTAACGTCAGTATCGACCTCCTATCGACGTCCTCGTAAGACGTCATGAGGCTGTGACAAATTGACGTCATCTGCAGGACTACCATGACGTCTTAGTATGACGTCCCTTACGTCGAGCAGGACTGTGAATGAACGTCATAGTGACGTATAAATGCTACCTGGGGTGTTACCGTAAAATCCCGAAATCCGTTACAACGCGTACTGAGATGATAAATTTATATTTAAAAACCAAAATAATTGATCATAGTCTAACTTGCAAAAGATCTATTCTTCAGGGACAAATAAAACTTATAGTGCCACCTACCTACCAGAAAAGGCAGAACAATGTCTGCCAAACCAGGTAATAATATAAATATTCCCATAGACCTCGACTGCGCAATAGCCTCACAAAATTTATTATTCTCTAGAAAGGGATAAAGCGAACCTACAGTCTCTTTTCTCTCTCTATCAAGTTACGCCATTTGTTCGTTTTTGTTAATTAAAACAAGTTAGAAAGAGAGAATAGACCTCAGTTTCGCATTGCTATCATACCTTCACGACCCTTTTTTTTACATCGCTAGGAAATTCGCTCTCCGGTTCTCTATGTCTATGGTTCCAACTGACAAAAAGCTACATGTTCGGCCTTTTACATATTGTTCCAGTAAATACTAGTAGGTACCTAAGTACGCGTGGTAACGGATTTCAAATTTTTACGGTAACATAAGCATTTATACAAATATATCGTCAAAGTTTGTTGCATTTATTTTCCTATGCCATTAGATTTCCAGGGTTTTAAATTCATACCTAAAAGTTAACACGGATAACAAGATATTCATTATATTTTTAGACACATAGATATATATATATATATATATATATATATATATTTATATATATAGTAGATATATATATATGTGTACGTAATAGGTATCCAAGGGCGGATCCAGAACAAAAGTTTAGGGGGGGCGATCTTAACATCTGAAGGTATTTTTTGAACTTTAAATCTACAAATTTATATGTAATAAATTTCTATAATTTTATATTTCCTACGTTTTATTTTCATAATTACAAATGTTATTGGATTTACATGTTATAAAAGTTATATATTTAAAAAAAAATTACAATTCATTTCTTCCTCAGCCGTCCCTAGGCTGGATCCATCCCTGTATAGTACGCTAACTAGTTTTATATTTACTGTCGCCAAATAAATACTATGGGTAGGAGGTAGGATTGTCACAGATTTAATTAAACCCATAAAAGCCCATATCAATTAGTTTATAAGTGGCGACTAAACGACACTAGGTTTGGCGACGACACTGTCTATACAAATGCACATAGCTATTATAACAATATTTTTTTTAGACAAATCCCACAGCGCCGTCTTGGACTTAACTAAACATGGGTTGTACTATGGAAATCAGACAACTGACACAAATACTACATTAAAAACATTAATGTTAGTCCTGTAAGACATACATTTGTGTTAAGGCTTGTGTAGACATCGAAAACAAGCCGCATTGCCAAAATTTCACGTGGTACTGCAGTATTAAACTAAAATGGGCATTCAAGCATGACTATTAAACGAAGTCCCTCAATATTAACCCTAACTTTGTGCAAATAATAAAATAAAGGTAATATCCACTAGTATATAAGGTGTCGTCAGCTAGCTTGCTGTCGAGAAGGGATGTGCCAAGCCGCTAGCGTGGCTCCGATCAAAGTCCCTAACAATGCAGCCGCGCATGATCCCGCTTCAAACAACAGTTTCGGTGTGAACACGCCCCATATCATGAGGTGGCGACAGTGGATCGTAGCAGACAACGCGCAAGCAAAAATCTGTAATTAATTTAAAATCTGCTAAATTACGCATTAAAACTGTGCAGTTGGCTTAAAAAGATCTGGGAATACATACATGGAAATGGTACACAAAATAGGATTGGTTTAGATTTCGAATTAAAAATCAGGGTGACAGTGGTGTGTAGTCACACCTCTTAAGCGAGGGTGATTGGGCCATAGTCCACACGCGGGCCCAGTGCGGATTGTGGACTTCACATACGTCATTTTTTTTTTCTTGACGTATGCAGGTTTCCTCGCGATGTTTTCCTTCACCGAAAAGCCAGTGGTGTGAATAAATTAATCAGTGTACTTGAGAAATTAAGACTCATTGGTACACGCCGACCCTGGGGTTCGAACCTCCGCCACTTGGGACGTGAAGTGAAATTTAAAATCCTCAGCCACCATCGACTTTTAAACCCCTCGGCCACCACCGACTTACACTAGATATAATATAATATAATCTGATTTTAACAACCCCTTTGACTATTATGCCAATTTATGACTAAAAACGTTTTTTTAATGGAAATAAAAAAATGCCATAAAAATGTCGATTTGTATATATGTACCATAGAAGGATTAATTGTTGGGGATGACACCTTCTATCCCCCCGTTACGTTTGATCCACGATTTACAGGGCCATCCTGTATATCCATTTATGTTATTCAATACAAATACATATTATAGATAGATAACACCCAGAGTCAAGACAAACACAAATGTTCATCACATAAATGTTTATTTTATGTCGGGGATCAAACCCAATGCACTTGATTCATCAGACAGTATCATTACCGACTTAGCCTCTGAGGCATATATTTGTAGTACCTACTATTACCTATTATAAAGAGTAGGGTTTGTATTTTTGTTTATCGCTTAACTCAAGAAAGACTAAATGGATTGATTTATCATCTTAACGTAGCTTATACTTTCTGGTTTGTTGTAGGTTAAATACTACGCGAGTAACACCGCAAGGCACAGCTAGTCATGTATAAGTTTACAAGTAAAGTTGTGTAGAACAAAAGAGACATACCCTGACGGCAAAGCATAGGTTAAATTTGAGACACAAAGAGAAGACTGCAACAAGTTGTGTGCGAGGCCCCACGGAAGAGGCCCCATTAGGGCCCCACAAAGCAAGCAGCGGAACTGCAGCGCCAAACATTAACGGCATACCTGTAATCATTCGGTAAAATAAAATGCCTACGAAACAAAAAAAAAAAAAAAAATTGTATTGCGATGAAAGCTTTGCTGCTTAATGGACTTTTGGTTTATAACTGTTTAACAAATACAGTGTATTGTTCTTAAACAGACAAGTTAATTTCATTTTTCTTTTTACTAAAAAATGAAAATCCGACCACGATAACTGAAACCTTGCCTAGGTTGTGTAACTGTAGGAGTGGTGGGGCTATCTGTTAATCTGAAGTGATCGTTACTCAAAGTCTCTAACTAACGTCTGAAACATTGCAAATAGCAATTTATAGACAGAAGCTCCAGTCAGACCGAGTCAGGCTTAACCTTAATTTTTTGCTCTCACTATGTATTTTGGTCCTCAAAAAGTCGGTGACTGTAATGATAGAGCGTATAATCAGCAGTATCCGAGATCCGGATGGTCATTAAATTGCACTAATTGGGTCCCTTTAGTGGTTACATCATACTCGCCGAGCAAAATGTTTGGTTAAATTTCGAAAGGTAGTCCCGCAATAGTAAACTATGTTTCCGCTTTATATGTATATAATAAAAATATTAATTTCTTCTCTTCTTCTTTTAAGTCGATACCAAAATATAAGTTTCGATATAGATATAAATACCTATTTGCTATTAGCCTATTTTCTAAATTGTTAGTTCTAAGCATTACTTACTACACGAGTATGTAAATAATAATAAAATAAATACTGTAAAGATCTGGTAAATAAAAAAAAATAAACGAATAAATAAACTTACCAAATAGTTCGAGGCACACAAATGCAGCCATTATGTAAGTGCTCATTGGCAAAGCTACAGGATCGCCGGCATGGAAGGCGGGACCCCATCGCACATGGCCCAATGTGGCGTGGTGACCCGTACCATAGAACTGATAGGACCCAAGCAAAGCCCAAAGGCAGGCTACGCTTAAATTACATCTAGTCGATAGAGCTGAAAACATATGTTTAATTTTTTAAGCTTTCTCTTTTTGACTGGTCAAACTGTTGGCCAAATTCGCGAAATCTTATCGCGTAGACTATAAATGTTGGGATAGTAAACTAGTGTCCTGAGTGTGAGTTTTAAATATTACTATCTCGTTTGCGTCACTGAAATAAAATAATGAAAATAAAGCATTTTAAGGAGAAATGAAGTGTTCACAACTGAAAAACTCACACTAAGCGTACAGGAGTGTAACTCCCACACTTACTTCTCTCACTCGAGGTCACTGACCAAACGGTATCGCCGCATATTAATCAACGTACATATGACTACTTTCAGTAAATTTGCAATGGTGTTGGGCCGCATTGCCGTAGGATGCAGTTCATAAATCTGCCTAAAACGCGACAAACGCAAAGCAGTTGAACTGAGGTTTTGTTTGAAAATGCTTCTAAGGTACCTATTTTTCATTGAATGAGTAGTTAATTTTATTGTGGAACCGTTCCGTAAGAACCCAGCGTTCGGGTCACATAGGAAAAAAAACGATCGATGGTTCTGTAGAGTACTCGAAAATGCGGGCTGGAACAGCGCAAGCGTTCAAAGAAGTGGTACTGAAGTAACGGATGCGGCCTTTTCAGTCCGCATTTGTGAGTGATTCTAGTAGTGTCCCGTCTATCTCATGGCATTAGGTAATTTTATTGTGCAACCCCAGATTTAATATGTTATAATATTTACGAGTAATGAAAATTACCACGTTTACTAAATTACTGTTAAGATTAGGCAATAATGTAATCAAATAGTTTGTAGCACAACAAAAATCAAGTATTTATAATATAGCCTTTGTATTAAGACGAGATGAGATTGCACGGAGCTTAAGCCATCAAAAAATTTTATAGTCTTTTTTTAAACAACATTAAAATAAAAACAGAAACTACTTGAGAGATTACTTAAACATTGATTTTTAATTAAATTTGTATAAATAAATACAATAAAATACATTTTCAAAATATATTTTAGCAAACTCAATGAAATGCAATTTTTAACTAAAGAAAACATTTATTTACGGAAACAAGATGTTTAAAAGTATACTTACAGAATTTAGTAGCTCCATCGCTTTTGTTCAAAGAAACAATATTCAAGGCCAAAAATCCAGTTAAAAAGGCTAAAGCAGCAGGCGGTGCAAAAGCTGCCCCAAGCACCAATGTGTTCGCCACATACAGCAGTAGACTTAGAGTCATTAAGGGCAATATCGCTCCGCGGCCCTCTTTCCTCCAAAGCAACATGAACATTGTCGCTATGACCAACCACGCTCCTCTAGCTAGTTGTTTCGAACGGGTTACAGATCCTAATGAACCCCAACCAACAGCCCAATGAGCACAAACAAGGAAACCAGCGATAGCTAAACCATGACCGCGCCAACCAATTCGGCGCCTAGCAATTGCCATCACAACCGCCATAGACCCTAAAGCTAACACCAGCGCCCCTCGAGTTGCCTCTCCAGAAGGCATACCCTTCCCTTCAGTCCAACAATCTCCTTGTTCTTCCCTACATCCACGATAAGGCCTAGACGCAGCCAATGCGACTCCACAACAAATCCAAAGCGCTAAAGCTTTAAAACTACCAGTATTCCACGCTACAAGACCAATCACGGTCAAAGAAAGAAAAGAAAGACTTGCACCTTCTTCTAACACATAGCTGTTGGAAGTCAATACCGCTGCGGAAGCAATCATCGCGGCTCGAGCAAGTCTTTCATAAAACTTGGGCCTGCCTTCATACCATCTCTGACTGATGCCATCCCAATGCATAACTATTAGCAAACAGGTAATCACACCAGAAACTATACCAGTGCTTAAAATTATCGAATGTTCTAAATCATCTAGATATCTGAAATAAAATGCGCAAATACTGATTGCTATGCACATAACGACAGATATTAACCCTGTTGGAACAAAAGTACTAGTAAAAATTAGAGATATCCGTTCAACTGGTATTCCTTCTGCTACCAACCAGTTCGAAAATATGGCTACAAGAAGTAACAAAAGAGATCTCAGCATTAACAGCGAATCAAATTCTACCCAAACCTCTCTGAAGACTCTTCTGATATCATCAACTAGAAGTCTGAAACAAAACCACATTTGAAGCTATTTACAAAAATAATAAGTTTCACTTAACATTTTATTATTATAAGATTCTCACCTAACTTCTTGGTCATATTTTTTTAGTTCATCTTTGGTTTCAACATCCGTAGCTTTAAGTAATTGATTTCTTGTGGCATTAATTAAATATGCGAGTTTATCTAGTGATACTTGCTGCGATTCTTCTCCATAACGGATCAAATACTGTGTGATCTGAAAAGTATTGTGGCAATGGATCTTAGAGTTCCATAGCCAAATTGCAAAAACGGATCTCCAATAGTGTTGTAAATTGCAAAAGTTTCAAGTCAATAAAAACCATTTGGTTCCGAGGTGACCGTGACATGCATTATACGTTTTACGTTTTAATGAAAAAGTGTTTTTATTTAACAATAAATTTGGTAAACGCTGATCTCGTTAAAATTTCAGAATGAATCAGATACTTTGCAATTAAAATAAATCCTGCTAAAACACAGGCCAAAATAATAGGCAGCCCGAAACTGATATCGAAAATAGACTGGGACAATATTCCCAAAATGTGTGTTTCTAATACATTTATACCCTACAGTACTAATAAGGATTTAAGACTGTACCCTATCTTCCGTTTCACAAATAGCTAATGTCAGCAATAAAATATTTTCTGCCGTTGGCTCCGTAAATTCCTACAAACACTAAAATTGCTTTTTCATCCATATTCAGATGCCAGCTATCCTAATCTAGCTGAAGACCAATTAAACAAACTTGAGCGACTTCGAAATCTATTCATTAGGTTCATATTTGTATTGCGCAAGTTCTATCCAACTTTCGTGTGAAGCGCAAGTGGCATTTGTGTTCGCCGAATTGGTGACCTTCTAGTGTTTCTCACACACTGATGGGCACTAGCCATTGAGAGTCAGGAGGAGGCATTGGCATGTAGCCTGGACATACCAAAGGCGTTCGATCAGGTCTGGCACCGGGGTCTATCGAAGTTGCCATCTTACGGAGTGCCTGAGAGTTTGTGCAAATGGGTGGCTAGCATTTTGTCCGGCAGACGCATACAAGCCGTAGCTCTGATAGCATGGACATTAATGCTGGTGTCCCGCAAGGCTCTGTGCTGTCTTCTACGCTGTTTCTACTGCATATCAATGACATTTTGGACATTAACAACATACATTGTTATGCAGATGACAGTACTAGAAGCGCTTATTACACGGGTCGTGCAAACATCCCTCGTTCCGTTGTGCAGGAAAAGCGCGATGAACTTGGGTCTCAAATCGAGACCACTCTGTCCAAGGTCTCTCACTGGGGACAGGAAAACTTAGTCCGATTCAACCCTACAAAGTGGTCCCACAATTCCAGAACAATCCCCTCCATCTCCAAGAGCATGTTCTGTTCCGAAATAATTTGCTAGACTTAATAAGTAAAGCTGGCGTCCATAAAACTTGGTGTACTCAACAGAGCAAAGCAGTACTTCACGTCGGGGCAAAGGTTGCTACTTTACAAGTCGCAAGTTCGGCCCCATATGGAGTACTGCTGCCATCTCTGGGCGGGTGCATCCAGATACCAGCTTAGCCCTTTTGACTTGGTTCAACGACGGGCTGTAAGAACTGTCGACGATCCCAAGCTCACTTGTCTTATCAAGCCCTTAAGTCTGAGGAGAGACTTTGCCGCCCTGTGTGTGTTCTACCGCTTGTATAATGAGATGTGTTCAGAGGAATTGTTCAAAATGATGCCCACGGCTACTCTCTACCATTGGACCTCTCGCCATCGGCAGGGAATTCATTCTTACACTTTAGAACCGAAATGGTCGCGTACAGTGCGGTATCAGAGAAACTTCCTCCCGCGAACGCTTGGGTTGTGGAATGAGCTCCCTGCCAAGGTTTTCTCTAAGGGCTACAGTATGGGATTCTTCAAGAAAGAAGTTTATTAGATTTTTAAAGGGTCGGCAACACGCGAGTGATACCCCCATTACGCTTACCATCAGGCGAACCGTAAGCTTGTTTGCCACCTGTGTGGTATAGAAAAAAAAAACTTCTTTACTGTGTATTGTCCTATCCCCTCCTTTCCCTAGAGAGAGTTTCGAATTCGATTTGTTCACCATTCCAGCAGTGCGTCTACCTATAAAAATCTGAATCACTTGTGAGTTTTAAAAACTGATCACTGCTATGGGGATAATGGGAACAATTAAGATGGAACATCTTTGTACAAAAATGGGAGGGAAACTGTCTGGACCTGCACCATTTGAAGGGTCCAGTCTCTTCAACGTTATATAAACTTGCTATTGCTAATTTTTTATTTTTAAGTAATTGCTATTTTTTTGTTTTGTGCAATAAAACCTGAAGGCCTTTTTTTACATTTATGTTTTTAATGGATTTTTTTTTTCAAATAACTAGATGTCAGTTGATATGGTCTTTGCCGAATTTTCATTTTTTCGTTATTGTTACTTAAAAAACTATCTATTTAAAGCTCTAGCATAATTGGATAGCTCTCGCTTAACTGGAAGTACCCTAGAATTTTGATGATCTATGAGTCAGTGAGTGCGTAATATTGTAATTTTGGCCACTCATATCTTGTAAAGTTTTCCATTTAGACATGTGAAAATTTAAATAGTACTTGTAATTAATAATCTTAACCTCCATGTTAAAAATCAGCTTATTACTTTAAACCTGAAAGGAGATACAGTTGTTTGAAAAAAATCATGTAAATAGTATACATTGTGGGTTAAGCTGCGAGAAATTGTCCCGGCACACTGAGCAATAGTCCCTATGCACTTGATATTTTTTAAGTAGGTATAACCTACCATATAATGTGCACCATGTCTATGACGTTTCTATGACAGACATTTGTCTAGGGTGTCTTATTATTTTATTTTATTTATCCTATTTTTTCCCTTGAGAATGTGTAAGTTTACATGTCTCTTTATTCATTCTAATCTTATTCATATCATACCTGTTTAAGGTTATTGCTCAAGTGTAACAAGGTTTCCGATATTGACATAGTCTTCAATGCGGGAATTAATACATGGCCTAAAGATGGTGCAGGTGGTGGTCTCCCTAAAGCAGCGCTCAGTGTTGGGGCAAAGTCAGTCTGTTGCACTTCAGTTCCAAGATCCGTATCGTCCTTGCCACCAGTGAATCCACTACCACTATATGCAAAAAATGCTGCAGTTCTTTCCGCTTTGCTTTCACCTCCATGGTCCCCTAAAATATGAAAATGGAATAAAGACAAATTTTTTTAAATTTTAGAATTTACTGACGATTATGACAATAAATTCACTGTACATTATCTGTACACTCTAATTATATTTCATTGGTCTAAATAAGTTAAACAATTTTTCTGATGCATGAAGAATAAATTTGTGTACAATTACCTGTCTCTGTCATACCATGATCTCCAACCACATACAATAATACATCTTTTGGAAGCATTTCAATAATTTTCTGTAATCTACTATTTGTCTCATTCAATTTTCTAGTCATCTCTGGATGATTAGGGCCATATCTGTGCCCAGCATGATCAACTCCTAAATAGTGTGCAACTAAAAGATTCCAATCATCTCTTTTTAGTTCATCATAAATTTTTGAGTCAACTTCTGAAATTTTTAAAATAGATTTAAGAGGCCTCACTCACTATATGTGTGCCAAAAATATTACATACCACAATTTTTCTTGCTTGTCTTAATTTGTTAACAAATAATTAAGGAAACTATGATTAAGGGAAAAAAATATGGAAATATCTGCACCATTAGATAAAAACAGATTAAACTATATTTTACCTAGTGGCCTTTCTGGTTTGAGCTAAAATCATAATATACAAGTGCCTATGAAGAAATAGGATATAGATACAAATTCATGCTACTATAGTAAATTTATATTTAACTTTTCCACATGGTTTATAGTAAGATCTCTTCGGACAAGGAGGCTTCCTTGCAGGTTTCATATAATAAAAATGCATTAAATTTTCTATATAAGTTAAATATATTACCTTTATCTACTGTATCCAAATCCCAAGTGTGAAATGAATAAAGATCATGTGAACGAAGCCATTTTCCTGGTATAAGACGAATCCATGTATCATCACCTAGCAGTACAGCTTTACCTTCATCTTTTATTACCTAATATTATAATGAAAAAATTTAAAATTAATACCAAAAAATTGAAAAGAGTAAAAAGAATGGTGCTCAAAATGTATCAACAAGAAACCCAAAATTACTCACAAATACTATAGTCCTAGTCCTTAGCATTTATAGACCTAGAAAAACATTATTCACAAAAGTAAAGATAGACAGCAAGGAGCATAGCGACAAGCTGTTAGGTTCTATATTATGAATGGCGCAAGAGCCGAGCAAAGCATACTGCCACAGTGGCCGGCAAAGTGCCAGAAACCAAATTGCACTTGTGTCACAAAGCTTAACCTCTTAAATTTTATATTTCAAAAAGTAAGCGTCTCTCCAGTGGGGGAACAGTATCAGGAAAAAGCCTTCCTCCCCCCTTGCCCCATCTTTCATCTTTACCCCTTAAATCCTGTGCCCCAATTGTATGTATTTTCCAATACAAACAAAGATAGTTACCTGATTTATTATATTATCTTCATGTAATTCCATAGCAGCAAAATTAGAACTAGCATCAACAAAGGTAGGTAATGAACCAGTGACTAAAGCTTTAACACGCTGTAATGTAGTTGTTGGAGGGTCAGCCAAGAATTTAAAAAGACGGGTGCATTCTGGCCACCGAGATATAGTCTCGCGTATAACAGGAAGTCGGTTTTGGTAAGGCAAAGGTATCTTAATATTAGATTCATAATCTGTAAAATCATAACGAAGTGCATCGACTATTATTAATACCAATCTACTACGGCTGTTGGTACACAGTATAGGTGCTCCAGGATTAGATAATATCCTCTGAATTTTCTCTTCAACTGAACATAATACAGTTTCGGTGCGATTTTCTTTCAGTTGTCCGTCACAAAGAAAATTATTCAATGTTATACACTCAGTAACATCGTTCAATGTCTTACGAGATAGTAAGAAGCCATGTCCGAACATAAGTATAGCTGAGAGAATTAAATATGAAAACCACATAAGATATAATATAAGATTCCATTTTTCTCGCATAATCTCGTTAATATTAAGAAGAAATAGTTAATTCAACTAAAATTAAGGTTATTCATTTTGTTTAGTTTTATATTTTTAGGCTTTGACAGTAAGAACTATATTATCGCATTGCATTCGATAGGTTCGATTTTCTCTCTCAATTTACCGCGCGAGTATCGGAGACGGCCCTTGGTAAATGCGAAAAAGCGATGAAAGGAGAAAACTGCATATGGGATGCTCTAAGATTGTCTTAAGCCGGGTCTCCTGCTCGCGTTTTTGCGATACATTACACAAAACATGTCGTGTTAATGCACGTGTTGGCTTCTGCTTAGGACCAAGTCTCCTGCTTTGGTATTGTTTGATGTTTTTCAGACATTTAAGTTCTGTCAAATTAAACCATTCACCAGCATCTTTCTATTTTTTGAAGTGAAAACCACTTTAGCGGCCTTGTGCACTTTTTTGTGATGGGTAAATAATGTTAAACCCGCGTCAGGACACGTGACCTGATCGAAAATTTATAAGGCAGAGGGATTGTAGGCCTGGCGTGACGTAGGAGAGGAAGTTTTCCCCTCTCTTTCTTCCGTGTGGCGAAAGGTCTGAAGTGTTAAATTTTAATGTAATATAAATTGTCATTTTTGTGTACGATAACGCAATAAATTAATATTGTATTTTACCACTAAAATGATAGTATTTTATACCGATAGTTAAAGTAATTCGTGCAAAATTATTCCCGAACCATTCCAAAATATCAAAAGTGCACAACGTTAATATTCAAGTTTTCACTTCTGCCAGCACTCCGGTTTTTTTTTATTTAAACTGTCATTGGCAAATATTTTAGTCTACAGACAATTAAAGCCACAAAAAGAATAAAATTGTAATCTTTTTTTTCGTAATTTATTTACAATTTCTTATTTACTTACGAATATTGTTGCAATGGTAGTTATATTAATAAAAAATATGTTTATTTTGCACAAAATATAGCATGGAGATGCAGATTGTGTTTCTGTGTCAGTCATATATTAGTTAACCTATCACGGTCATTGGGTGATCAGCACCACATTCTTGGTCACTAATAAAATTATTTTTAGCATGTTTTTACAACAAAATCGGCAATGTCTTTACCACAGAAAGTCAGTAAAGAAAATTTTCGACTCCTTGATTTGTCAAGTGACGAACTGTCGGAAGACTTGCATCTAGAAATAATTCCAAGCAGAAAGAAGAAAATTACCAGGTAATCACTGGTTACAAATTTATTTAAATTGTTTACTATAACAAAAAACCTGGTTAGTTTTGTAACTTCACTAGTATAGTTTTGAAGCCAAGCATCTACATAGTAGAAGAAACATGAAAGTTAAAGAAGTTTTGTGGCATTCAACGCTGGGTACACTACCATAAGGTACAGTTTAGTTTTATTCCAACTATATTGTACTTTGTGACCTGTCCAATTAAGGTGTGGGAGAGCAGGGGAACATCCCCAGTGAAGAGGGAGTGAGGGGAGAGTAGGGAAATACCCTGTGCGATCAGGGGGTGATGGAACCCACCTTTCATTATGTAATAAATTTTTGAGGTTAAGTTAAGCCAAATTACATTATTATCTGATTAATTAAAGGTTTCAGGGAGAGATTTGATGTAAATATGGTAAATTTTCAGATTAAATATCAAGAAACATATCTATATAAATCATTATTCTGTATTCTCAGTATTTCTGAATTTGTGGCATTTTTTTTTTTTTTTTTTTTTTGTACCACTAAGGTGGCAAACAAGCTTACGGCCCGCCTGATGGTAAGCGGTCACCGTAGCCTATGGACGCTTGCAACACCAGGGGTATCACTTGCGCGTTGCCGACCCTTCAGAAATCTAATAACTTCTTTCTTGAAGAACTCCATACTGTAGTCCTTGCAGAAAACCTTGGCAGGGAGCTCATTCCACAACTTAAGCGTTCGCGGGAGGAAGTTTCTCTGAAACCGCACTGTACGCGACCATTTAGGTTCTAAAGTGTGAGATTGAATTCCCTGCCGATGGCGAGCGGTGCGATGGTAGAAAGTAGCCGTGGGCATCATTTCGAACAATTCCTCAGAACACAACCCATTGTACAAGCGGTAGAACACACACAGTGAGGCAAAGTCTCTCCTCAGACTTAAGGGCTCGATACCACAAGTGAGTTTGGAATCGTCGACAATTCTCACAGCCCGTCGTTGAACCGAGTCAAAAGGGCCAAGCTGGTATCCGGGGCACCTGCCCAGAGATGGCAGCAGTACTCCATATTATACTACTCAATATATAGTATTTTACAGAACATATCTTAGGTTGGGTCTAATATTGAATATATTGAGTGGGGGGGTCAAGGGGGCTTAACTTAAGCCCCATGCAATTTAAGCCACGTTAAAAATATTAAAAAAATCTAAAAATATCAAAATATTTGATTATTACCATAGAATACTGCTTACCAATGCTAGTAAAATATAACCTATAATAGTAAAGTAAGTTAATGAGGAGCATAGCAACAAGCTTTGAGGTTGCATATTATGAAAAGCGCACTGGCTGATCCGAGCATGCTGTGGCAGCAACCGTCAAAGTGCCAGAAAAGAATTGTTTATTAATTTAACCTCAAAATTTAATATTTCAAAAAGTAAGCTTTTCCGCAGTGGGAAAATGGTACCAGGATATAGACATTCTCCCCCCTTGCCCCTCATCTGTCTC
The DNA here is from genome assembly GCA_946406115.1 of Apoda limacodes. Classification (NCBI taxonomy): domain Eukaryota; kingdom Metazoa; phylum Arthropoda; class Insecta; order Lepidoptera; family Limacodidae; genus Apoda; species Apoda limacodes. The sequence goes on from OX291541.1 coordinate 17,437,977, forward strand.
CCTCCATTAAATCCTTGTAAATATTTCCCTTTTAAACTTTAGCATCTATTACAAAATAAAATATGCACCTCTAGCAGGGGGCGAAGTGGGGGGTTACTCTACCACTCAGCTCCTCCCCTATCCCCCAAACCCTACTCCTCTATGAAGGCAACTTGGTTTAAGATATTTACCCAAATCTCCCACGAATAAGGAGAGTACTATATCAATTACATAAAATCTTAATATTTAATTCATCTATTGAAGTATTATTTAAAAAGGCTTTGTAACTCTCTAACCTATGATATAATGCTAAATGACTAGATATACTCAGATATTTATATTTATTTATTAGTAAAGTTATGCATGCAGGGCATATGAGTGTATACAAACTTCACTCAATTTGCTTCTTGCACATACTAATAATATAATTATTAAGAGGGTTCCTGACAGCCACTAGCGCTGCCAATTGATATTTTTAATCACCTATTTCTTACAAAGCTAATTTCAAAAACCAGTTTTTACAGAAATATGTAATTAGTTAAAAGCCATTTTATTATGAACAAGCAGCATATTTTCCGATGTGTCCACATCACTGCACTGGTGTAGTCTTAGTATTTAGCAATTTTTGAAGTGAAAACTTCTTTAGGGGCATTGTGCGTTTGTTTTGTGATGGTAAAAAAATATTAAACTTGCGTCAGGGCACATGACCTGATCGAAAATTCGTAAGACTGAGAGAGAGTAGGAGGAGAAGTATCCCCCTCTCTTTCTAACGTTTGATGATGATAGCGAGGTGATGACTGATGTAGAGGCAATTTTGAGGTCAAAGCAAAGAATTTTTCCAAAGGGCATTATAGATTTAGAAAAAAAATGGAATAATGTATTGACTTGCTATGAGACTATGTAGAGAAATATTTTTTTTTAACTTAAATTACTTATATTACATATTGATTATCATTACTTTTAAATCCACCCTCGTAGTTTCTATAATAATACATAAGTGAAAGATCTCATTAAGACTGCGGCATAGGCTAGACCGCATAAATACGCCGTTTTTGTGCAAATTTTGTAAAACTTGCTTTGGTCTACTGCATTACCTACATGAGTGATTTTCATTTTTTGTATTGAATGCTATAAAAAATCTGGAAGTGACCATTGTTTCAACACTAGTGCAAATTTTTTAAGCATGTATTGCATTTTATTGTAATGAAGTTGGTTAAATAATTAGAATAGCTTGTTATCTAGTGCACAATGCACTAAGTTGTAGCAAAAACGAAAAAAATGTGACTACAACATGGTAAAAACGTTAAATCCCATACAAAAAAAAATATTTCATGGCGTCATTATGGAATAATTTACTAAGGAAGTAGGTACATAACAAATATATCTAATATATGATATTAGACCATGACCCTTCAATATCAAATCTTGAACCCATCAACTAATGAAATTGAAAACAAAACAATTATATTCAACTAACAACAACACAACAAAACAAACTAAAAAGAATGAACTATATGTGTGCACCTATAATGTACGATCATTATTGGCTAGCTCTAGACAAATCGAGTTGAACAGTTTTAGAAAATATCACCTGGGATATCCTAGGTCTATCAGAAATTAAAAAAAAAGGAGGCACATACATAACTGAAACTAAAAAAATATATATACTATTTAACTCTGGTGACCTGCGACAAAAGTGGTTGAAATGGAGTGGGGTTTATGGTTAAGAAAATATATAATAAATTTCATAGCGGGCACAGACCGTGTTGCAAGACTGGATATGGAGTTTGATAAAAAAGTATATAAATTTATCCAAGTATATGCACCTACCTAACAATCAACGGAGGATGACCTCGAAACTTTTTACAATGATATTAATAGTTCTATACATAAGTCAGGTTGCAATGTAATGGGTGATTTTAACGCCAAAATAGGACAGCCTATTTGTGAAGATAAAACAGTCATGGGCCCATGGGGTTATAGCAATAGAAATAAAAGAGGAGAAACTTTGATAGAATTCTGTATGGAAAAACAAATGCACATAATGAATACTTGCTTTAAAAAGAATCTAAAACAAAGATGGACCTGGAATTCACCGGACAATAAAATCCATAATGAAATAGATTTTATTATAACCAAAAATACAAGTGTAGTTATTGGAACGTCATACCCAACAGACCATAGACTTATTAGAGCAAAGCTTATTGTTAACAACAAGACTAAAAGATCAACACAGGACTCTTTGAAATCAAAAAAGAACAATTAAAAAATGTGTTTTCAGAAAAAAGGTCAAACTTAAAATTTACAACAATACTATTCTGGAATAACCATAAACATAAAATATAGTATAAATAAATTACCATCGAAAGCATGGAAAAAATACCAAAGACATAAATAGTACACCTGATGTAGTTTACATAATATCACAAAGAGAAGAGTTACAAAAGAAAATAAATAAAACCAAATAAGAGAAGAAACAATTAAATGCGCTATTCTGGAAAATAAGCAAAACCATTAAAGCTATTATCAAAAGACACCAACAAAAAATTATAGAAGAAGAGTTAGATCAAAGAAGTTCAGTAAAGAGGGCAGACAAAAGGCTGCAGACTTCAAAATCATAGATAGTCCCACTGGAAAACAATGCAAACTATGAAAAAACTAACAGGAAGTCCATAGTGAACATAGCTTCAGACTTCTACAAAAAACTTTACAGTGCCAAAGACGATATTAATGGAGAAAAAATATGTAACAGAAACCATGTAGACACTGAGTATGTATCCCCTTTTTTAACTTCAGAAATAAAAGAATCTTTGAAATCGCTTAAAGCAATAAAAAGCCCAGGCAACAATGAGATCACAAATGATACAATAAAAGCTATTATGGTACCTCTTACCCCAATTATAACAACACTGTTCAATGAAATAATATCTCAAGAAGTCATACCAGAAGAATGGGAAATGTCAATTAATGAATAAATAAATAAATATTTTTGGACATTACACACAGTGCACATTATAACATTATTGTACAAAAATGCAGCCCTTTAGATATGGGAAACTACAGGCCAGTCAATCTCCTATCTGCTTTATAGTCTTTACAAAAACGATATTAAGAAGAATCATGCCTATTATTGAATTTAATCAACCTAGAGAACAGGCTGGTTTTCGACCCAAGTTTTCAACAACTGACCATATTTTTGTACTAAACCAGATCATAGAGAAATATACCGAATTTAAAAAAGATCTTTACATAGCTTTTGTAGATTATGCCGAGGCGTTTGACTTCATATCACACACAGCACTATGGGATGCTCTGCTCAAGCAAGGTGTGCATCACAAGTACATTACACTACTAAAGACAAAATATAGATAGAGCAAGGCAATTGTCAGGCTGGAATGAAAGGGCAGCCCATTTAAAATAGAAAGAGGTGTTCGACAAGGAGATCCCATATCTTCTAACTTATTTACAGCGCTATTGGAAGACATATTTAGAAAACTAAACTGGGAGAACTATGGAGTGACCATAAACGGCGAGAGATTAACTCATCTAAGGTTTGCTGATGATATTATAATATTCAGCAAGAACTATAATGATCTAGAAATCATGCTACAAAGTCTGGATCGTGAAAGCAGAAATTGGTCTGCACATGAATGCAACCAAAACTTGCATAATGACAAACACAGTCAGAAGACATATTAAGATAGATCAACAAAGTCTGAATTACATTAAAAGAGACACATACTTGGAACAAAATATAGGTTTCGAAAGTCAAACTCTGAAAGAAGTAGAAAGACGCATCAAAATGGCTTGGAGTAAATATTGGATGCTTAAACACATATGTTATAGTCCAAATTCCCCTCAGGCTACAAAAAGAAGGCTTTGACAATACCATCTTACCCGTGTTACTGTATGGATGCCAATGTTGGTCACTAACAAAGGACATAACAAGGAAGCTTCAAGTATTCCAAAGAAAGATGGAAAGGAGCATGCTGGGGATCAAACTTAGCCAAAGAGTGCGAAACACAGAAATAAGAAACAGAACTAAGCTGAAAGATGCTGCTGAGATGGCTTGTAGATACAAATGGAGATGGGCAGGTCATGTCGCACGAGCTACTGATGGTCGTTGGAGTGAGCGTGTGCTTCATTGGTGGCCCCGAGAGGAAAAGCGTCCTCGAGGTCGTGCCAGACGTCGATGGATTGACGATATTATACAGGTGGCAAGCGGGACCTGGTCAAGACTGGCAGCCGACAGAAAAAAATGGAATGTAGTGTTTAAAAAAAAAAAAATTTTAATGTATATATTGTAAATAACTTGGAAAATAAAAGGCTTTATTATTATTATTATTATTAATGTATATGACATTGTGTAATGCCTTTTAGTACATTTACATACACAACATTAGTATTACAGAAATTAGCTTTGTGGCCTAAATTGCCCTCTTAAGATCTTTATTACTCTAAAATCTAAAAAAAAATTTATGTTAATTTGACTGGTGAAATGCAAAAAAGCAATTCATGACTGAAAAGCAAAATATAAAAACTTTTTAACAAAAAAAAACAACCAGCTTCAAACAGATGCACTAAAAAGGTAAAAATAATTACATACTGATCTGAATTACCGTTTGAAGTTGGTGTCATGCAAGTGAATTTTGTTATAAAGTTTTTTTTTATACCACTTTCCGTGCGACATCCCATCTCTACTGCTACCGACCACTCGATGCATGTCGACCGCTAGCGTACGATATACATATGCCTATAGAGAGATCCGCCATTTTTTTGACATATCTAGTTCAAACTCACAGACCTAGGATTTTTTCGCTACGCTTTTATTATTATTTGTGTTCAAAGTCGATCTGTGGGCAAAAACAGTTGCCGCGATTAACAAACCATGGGTAAATCAATTAAACATATCTCGAATTCGAGATTATTTCTATCAGCACGAGAATCAGGCCCCTGGTAAGCGGTGCGTCTTGTTCTATGCATACACAAGTGGGTACGAGCCGCGCATTTATACGAAATTGTTCATTTTTGCATTAAAGACTGATTGATAAGTTTTTGAAGTTTGTGTTTTAGTGAAGAATCTGTACTATTACTATTCTTTTGTCTGTGACTTGCTAGCTAGGTATTCCTTAAAACATATTTAAAAACCAGAACTACATCTGGATTTGCAATTTCAGTGTTTTATTTTATCTTTGTACATCAAACCAACAAGCATGGTATTCTAAAAATTCTTGAATAAATGTATACCTTTGTTTCGTTATTTTTCTTTGTTTCCTTGTTACCATTGTGTTTCACATAGGTACATTATGGTGATGACACTGTATTAACGCCATAATTGACTTTACCAATGTCGATCTGACATTTCAATATCCATGTGAATAAATTATTTTATTGAATATTTAAATTCGCAGAGCCTTTTTAGTAGCCCTTTAAAAAAATACCTTCTTTGATTTTAGGGTATTTTGGTGTAATCGATTAATTTTCCTTCTCAAATTTTAGTAACACATGTAGTTAATATCACTCCAGGGGCGAATATTTTAAAGAAGAGTGGTTTTGTATATTAGTGCCTCTAAAAAATAAACGGATTAATTTGATACTTCCACCTACATATTCACTTTCACCTAGCTTATACTTTCCTGTCTGGCATGAGATACAAATTAAACGGGTGCGCCTGTATGGAAACGGCTTGTATATCCTAAAATTACAGTGTCTCGGGCAGATATCATGATACAAGCTGATGACATTTTATAAAAGTTGCTTATTTGAGGATTGGACCCTAACAAGACTTGTTTTTTTTTTACAGACGAGAGCGTAATAGAAGTAGTGCACCGCAGGTACTGAACCCAAACGTCGCGACCGAACTGCGTTGCGCGTTACTGTGGGCGACTCGCGGAACTCTGTTACTTTGGTTGGTGATGCTGACCTGGATATGCGCCTCTCTCAGCGACCAGATAAATAATGGTTCGTTAAATAATGGAATCGCAGGGAAAAAAATATAGATAATTTTTTTCCCTGCGATTCCACCCGATGAATTCATTTTCGTTATATAGGTCAGTTGATCAATATCGCCATTGTATTTTTCGAAAAGCACTTTTGTTTTATTCTTGTAGCTTGAATAATAATACCTTAGCTTAAACATCTTTCTGAAGAAAAAATCTGATTTTGACTATTACTTTTAATTAAAATCAGAAACATTTCGGTGGGGGGCAACAATAGTTAAGGTATTTGAATATTTTTTTAAGATAGTTTTCGCCTGCTATAAATTCGATTATCGGCTTATGATTCCTACGGCAACTTCTTTCAATTATAACAGACAGCTAAAGGGCGATTCTAGTCAGTAAAAACATCTGGTTCTGAGATGTCTGTGACATGCGTTGTCCATTTACGAGTGACTTGAATAAGGGGGCTGGTCCTTCGTGGTGCTACCCGCGCGATTTGTATTTTCCCGTCCCATACAAACTTTAACACACCCTTTTACTAGTACTACGGTACTCAGTTTGCTAGCTTATGATTATTACTTCACATTCTATGTAATAAAGTGTATTTCCGCTACTACTTATTAAGAATTTATGGATTAAAAAACCAACGAAAACGATAAAAAACTAGCGGTTTGGGAGTTATTTTTTTAAAGCGATGATTTAACAGATATTTAAAAACAAATACTGTCGTCCACTGTCGTATTTAGGGCTGCCAGATTTAGAAACCAAAATCTCTGGATAATATTCGGAAATGTCTGGACAAAATAAAATAAATATTAAACCATCAGAAAAATATGTGACGAACGTTTGAGTATAAGGTAAATAGGTAAAAGAGTGTAAGGCAGTACCTGCAACTCAATTTAGTATGTTCTTTCTATATGAATAAATTATTATTTTTCTAGCTTGTTCTAGTTTATTATTCCGAAGGCTTTAATGACTCGTGTTTGTAATTTTCTTACCGCCTGTGTTACACAGAATATTTTTAATTACATTTGCGAGTAAATAAAAATATAAGATGAATAAATGAATAAACTCACCAAAACACAACCGAAATAGTACTAATATATCTAGGTAAATTATGAATCACAGTTTTGGTTGAGTTAAAACATACTACACTATACAACATACAAACCATATAGATCCACAGAGCAGCTTTAATACATATAGGATAGGATAACCTCCCATGGGTTCTATGAACACGCGCTTTGCTTAGAGAAAATAAAATGTACAATGAAAAGGCCTGTGGGAGTAATGAAGGTCTTAGCATCCGCTTTACCTGCACATAATGACACTGTTTACCCACCACAGTAAGTGTGATGAAAAAATGAACTATCCGTAAATGTTTCGCTGTATTTTCTCCCAGTCATGTAGGGATCGTTGGCAAAACGCATGCGCCCTGCCGCGCCCGCCTTACGTACTCTAAAAGTGGCATAGGTACATAGTTATTTTTAAGGTGTCTACTTTGACGATCGTGTTACTGTATATATTAATTTAAATTTACAATAACGAACCTAATTTAAATATGTTTTGTTTGATGTGAATATAAAAGTGCTATGTATGATTTATCGACCTTTATAACAGTGCGGGGAAATTAAGATCTACGTTTTCATATTGTGATGTGTTTATTTATGAGTTTTATGTTTTGCGACATTTTAAATAGTATGCAATTATATTATTTATTTCGAAAACTTATACATAGCAAATAACGCAATGTTTTTGCTTCACTAAGAAATCCACAAAATGTGTTAAATTCAATGGCAGGCAGCACTATAAAATTTTATTTTATGATCATAATGTTACTTTGGTATTTGATTGGTATTTTCCGAAGACAAATACCTGAATATTTACTGACGTTGATAACTAGTTTATCAGATAATTATATGTCTATTAATTATAATACGTATCTTAATTTCTTGCCTACGTCACGTATGTCAGACACGAATGTGGTGATGTAAATTTAGGTGTTTGGAGTCAAGGTGAAGTGACGCCCACATTCAATAAATTTTTAACATTTCTTGTAGACACGTCTGTCTGTTGTTAGGCTAGTAGTTGTTACTAGTATCTCTCTACAAGTTAATTTAGCTATTAACTTTCTTGTCTAGTTAAAGATCCGATATTTAAAAATATTTATGTGTAATTTATTTTAGAGGCTTTTTTCTTTCTGGTAAAATGTGTTTTTTATACTGCATTGCACTTTATGGATAAACGCCGTAATTTTTTTTCATAAAAAATTAGTTTGTACATAATCCGCAAAGTTCCCTGATTATTTTTGTATTTATGTACTTATATCTTTATGGTTTTTTATCCCTGGAAGGGGTTTTTGGTTTCATAAGATTCTAGCAGAATCAAAGCCATTTTTTTTTAATATTTTTCAAGTTATCAAAATTATTTCTATGGATCTTTAAAAAAATAAAACCCCTTCATTTTTCTCCTTTTTTTAAAATACAAAATATAAAATAAAATTCGGCAATTATTGCAAATCAATTTATATAAAAAAAATTTACGCGATTAGCCCTAAATATATAAGATAAATCTGAAATATAAACAAAAATATATAGGAAGGTCACTTATTTACTTAGGATAAGTTCCCCTCTCCTATTGCTCTACGCACGATACGTAAATAAATGAAGCTGCGAAGGGCGCATGCGTTGTTTTCATTCATGGCGCCCCTACCGCGGTAGGTCGATAAAGCATAACACGGCTTACTGCTTTGTCGCTAAAACTGTAGTATCAAGTCCTCTTAACTGTCAGTCGTGTTTTGGGCGTAGATAACTTAAAGTGCTTTGTACTGTTATCAACGGCGGTACTCGTAACTGCCTCTCGTGATGGTTTTGCATTTTATTCAGTGTCTGTATTAAAGTGAAGCGTTATATTAACAATGTAGAAAGGATAGATTAGATACGATAGATAGCTGATGTAATAGTATCTTCATAAGTAGGTATTTGGGCGTTACATATGCAATTAATAATAAAATTAGGCTACCTACATACGTTAAATCGTGTTAAGTCATCGAGATTGTAATTTTTAATACGTGTATATTAGTTTTTCTCGTAAAAATCCTTACAACTTACCTATGTCGGATTGTAGTATCGATTTTGTATACCTTATACTTTTGAATAATTACGTATGTGTGCCTATGTAATTTTACCATCGACTTCGTAAAAAAATAATCAAAAAATCTTTTACACACATTTTTCTTGTTTATCTTCATTTTACTTTAAAATTTAGGATAAAGGTTTATAAACAAAAGAGTTATAGCTGAACACCCATAAAAATATATATATATATATACAGTCGAATTGAGAACCTCCTCCTTTTTTTGAAGTCGGTTAAATATAAAATCGGCCAAGTGCGAGCCGGACTCGTGCCCGAAGGTGATTTTTTACCCTTTGGGTACGGAACCGGAAAAAAGAGACACTACATATTGATACATCTAGTAATAAAAGGTTAGCTGAAATAAATTTACAATTATACTTAGTTCACTGATTTTTGTGTTTAAAAGACTATTTTGAATATATGAAATATATCGGTTGTCATAAAGTTGAAGTTATAGCATCAAAACAGTTAAATTATTAAAGTTTTGATATTTTAAAATATAACGTGTACCGTGGAATGGTACCAGTATTTGGTTAAATTCTACAATACTTAAGGTATCTATCTATTATATAAATATGTCACTTATGCAAATACTGTTAATGTACTATACTGTTTACAAAACAATTATAACAGGTATTTTGAATAGATCAAGGTTAAGAACGCAATCATAGAATTCAATGTGAACGGGTTAAAGTAACCTCGTTCAATGTCCCTTCATAATTCTGCTCCTAATCACCATAGCCGTTCAGTCACGTAACGCACAGTTAACCGGTTACACATAATTTAATAACTTTGAATAATTCATTATAATTATATTATATTCAGTGATTATTTAATTCAAAAAAATAAAGTCCGGAAAAGTTATTAATAACTTACTTGACTGGCTGATGTTAAACGGGTATTATTAGTAGAAGTTGTAGTTTTAAATGTGTAGCTTGCCCCTCGAGTGTAGTGTACGTCATTTAACGCAGGTATTGTCAAGGACAGTCAACTACCTAATGTCTATTTCTGTATATCTCTAAATACTTTTCTGCCTCTCTCTATCTTTGACATTTTAAATTTAAAACACTAAAGAAACTAACAAGATTCAAAAAAAACGGACAAGTGCGAGTTAAACTCGCATGAAGGAGGTACTTTAAGACCATAGACAAAAACTATTTTATGTATTTTTCTAGAATTGCAGATTCAGTAGTTTTGAAAATAAGGGTTCCGGTTTTTCATTTCGTATGGGAGTAGCACAGGGTGTTGAGGGTTGTAAACTAGGGTATAAACAATATGTTTATTTTCGGGCTTACCACGATTTCATTTATTACCACGATACTACGGAACCCTAACAAGTAATACGTACAACCAAAAGCAACAAACTTTAGACGCGCGTATAAAATTGTCGTGTACTTGTAATGTGTTAGAACGAGTAGATACACTATTTAACGTGCTAGTAATGTGTTAGTACGAGAAGATACTCTATATAACATGCTAATAATGTGTCAGTACGAGTAGATACCCTATATAACATATTAGTAATTGAATTATAAAATGTGTTTTTTTTTGTTCATTGTATACTTTTTGCACTACAAATACCTACTATTTGATAGAGTCATAGCCCCCCGTTGTATTTTTCCAAAGAAATTGTAACTTCTGTTATAAGTACACAACTTCGCTGATTCTTTTCCTAATACTCTCTGAACGTGTGCCTTATTAAGTATATTCCATTCCAAATAGAATGGTGCATAGCATAGTGTAGTTTTGTTTCTGAAATAAAATATAATTGTATAATATTAAACACGAATAATGATTTAAATTGAAGATTTAGTCTTAGATTCGAAACTACACTTTCATACACTTCATTGTCATCAATTTTGGGCTGCAATGTAGTAAAATACTCTTGTATCACACGCACCATGCTATGTTACGACTAGAGTTTACTGATATCTATAAAAATATCTCTTTGTCTTTCTCTATCTCTCTCCCCCCCTCCCCCTTCCTCTCTCTCTATCTCTCTCTCTCTCTCTCTCTCTCTCTAAAATAAATAAATAAATAATAAATAAAGCATAGGGAAGGGGCAGCGTAACTCTTTCACAAAACGTGACTGTAACGCGCGATTTCACTACCCATATTGTTTTCATACCACTGGCCTATATCGTTCTTTAAGGAGTAAACTCCAATAAACTCCAAAAATTATACCTATGTAAGATTCAACATCGTAAAGGTACAAGTAATATGCAGATTTGTAGGTGTAAGAATGGAAACTGGTTGTAAATTATAGGTGACCGGAATGGCCATTAATATGGTAATTATTTAAAGTTTAAGTATATTGTATTAGTCTTGCGGTTGCATTTTGTATTTTTTTTTTAAGTCTTAATATCTACACTATTATAAAACTGTAATAGGTTTGTGTTTGTAAATTATAGTTATAAAAACAAATAAATAAGAGATTATTAGAACAACAAAGTAAAATTATTTCAAATATCCACTAAGAAGTAATTAATAAAAAAACTAAAATGATTTCAAATATTCACAAAGAAGTTATTGAAAAACAAAGTAAAATTATTTTAAATATCCATTAAAAAGCTATTGATAAAAAAAACAAATTAAATGATTTCAAATATCCACTTAAAAGTTATGAATAAAAACTAATTAAAATGATTGGTTACACAATTACGATGAACAGGAAACATAGGAATTTATTTTTGGTTGGTTTTTTCTGTCTACTATTATTTTTTTACCTTTTAGCATGGATGGGTAAAAATATTATTTCCTTATTTAATCGTCGAAACTGCTTTATAAAATCAAAATCTAACTTGGCAGACGTTGTTCTGCCCTTTCCGTTACTCTATATAATCAATAGTTAACCCGACAGCCGTTCTGCCCTTTCCGTTACTTTTGCGGTGTAGTGGTGGCGGTGGTCCCGACGACGCATTGCTCACCCGCGCTTATCATTTTTTGCTCGGCTGCTATGGGTCGTAGCGTTACCACTTACCATATTAAATAGCCTTCAACCTATTTTATGAGCTATTGAGTGCAAAAAGAATTATTCAAATCCGACTGGTACTTCCAGAGATTAGCGCGCTTAAGAGGGTGATATAGGCCAGGAAGCTAATTTCTGTAATACCTACTAACGATGTGCATGTAAATGTACTAAAAAAATTTACATCATATCATATACATTACTTTTTAAGTAATTTATGCCATAATGACGCCTTGAAACTTAATTTTTTTTGTATGGTATTTAACGTTTTTACCGTTCTGTAATCACATTTTTTGCTACAACTTAAGAGTCAGTGCACTAGATAATTATTTAACCAACTTTCATTACAAGCACATGCAATACATTTTACACCCTTTAAAAATTTGCACAAGTGTTTGAAACAATGGTCACTCCCAGATTTTTTATTGCAATTTATACAATAAATGTAAATCATTGAGAAAGGTAATGCACTAGACAATAGCAACTTTAATTACACATATATTTTTCAATCCTTTAAATGCTATAGTTTAGCCATAAAATTTGCACAAAAACGGTGTATTTACGCGATCTAGCCTATATTACAAAAAACTAGCTAACTCTTTAGCTTTATTATATTAGTAGATATATAGATTTCAATCACACACAACATAATATATAGCTTCGATGGTACCTATTATATATTGACAAGTTAACATAGAGTCAAACACTACTTTTATTAGTCATTGCTCCTAACTTCAGTGTTATCGGTCACGAAAATCGCTTTGCAATTATAACAAGGAGTGCATATTTATAGCAGTAGACAATTGGAACGTGTGCGACGCATTTGCTTGACGTAATTTTAATAAGTTCTATCTACACAGTACGACGTCATTCAGTAATCGGACTGTGAGTGGAGGACACGTTTTTATCGGCTGAACAAAACACAAAACAACAAAAAGTGTAGTGGCGAAGTGACCAAAGTGAGTGATCACAGTGTTGGGCTGATGCGGTAGCGATTTTACAAGCGGTATGGAGAGTTCGGCGCATGCGGCAGTGCCGCTTCGAGTTGGAAAAAAAATGAGGAAAAGGCGGGAGCTTGATGCGTTGGTTGGGGGTGTGGGGACAAGAGGGGGCAGATTGCTCTCTGCGTCGAGTGACGAAGGGGAGCCGTGGGGACGTCGCTCCTCTCGTCGCCGTCGCTCCCGCCCGTTTCTCCGCCTCGCTGCCGCTTTAGCATTTTGTGTATGCGTCGTGTCTGCTGCTACAGTCCTCTGGCTCTTCGTAGATGTTCGTCGTCAGATTGTCTCCCTTCGAATTGAGATGGATAGAGGTTAGTGTTAGCAAAAAGAAATTAATAACATAACGAGGGTTATCACTTCAAGGGTTGTCAGGGATATTACGAACGTCATGGTTTTCCATCCCACAAACGTGATAGGTGGTGAGCCTATAGCCGTACCACATAAACAAAGCCAGACTGCCACACAAACCAGACTGGAGGCAACACAATTATTTGATGCCCCCACTGGATATCGAACCAAGAGCCTTCGACATGGCAGACCATCGTACTACTAGTTACGCTCCTTTTTCGTCAGTTCGAATTAAATTGTTTTAAATATAAAAAAAATTAAAAAATTACCAAGCAGTTTCTTCTGGATAAAAGTTTTTGTTTACTAGGGGATTTAGCTTAATTTCATACTTATGATCTCTCTAGAAAATACTGTTGCTTAAAAAGCGAATATTTATTAAAGAAGTTCTGAATATTTAAACTTGTATCGACACAAGAACATTAATTTCAAACGTGTGGCAAAAAAAAACTACACAATATTGTGTATCCACTAATATTGAATACCTACTTTGATTTGCTTTTTATTTTAAAACAAATTGATAACCACATGTACTTGCAATGTCAAGATTATCTTATCTTTTTTATTAAGTCATTAATTTTCTGACGTCATAAGGTCATAATACGTACTAATGGTACGTACGTACGTACGTACTGCCATCAATCATATTCCCACTTAATAAACCTATACAAGTACCTTTTATGTGCTATGTATTGTATAATCACGCACGGCTTGTTTACAGACTGCTTGACAAGCGTACTGTAATTATTACGTATTGTCATATCCGCACGTGACATTCTCATTGTATAGATTTTTTTACTGTGCTTTTCAAATTAAATTTAACAATTAGGAAATGGTTATTGATGTATATGTTAACATTAAGGTCAACACAAACTTATCGAATGTATAAACATTAAATCAGTATTGTTTTGGTTTGTTTCTATGTTTTTACACCTATCAGACTTTTCTCATTTTGCTGTTACGTAAGAACCTACTTCGGATTGAAAGAAAGCCAAATCATTGCACCTTTTCTCAAGAGGAAATATTCAGGCTACTTTTCTCCTATGAAGGTATTCATTCCCCTGTAACATCCATGGATTTTAGCATTAGAGCAACCATTTTTTTATATTTTCATTTCATTTATTTTACCATAGGCTCAGTCACACTATATCTGTAGGTTTTGCTATTTCCATTGCCATTTTTATAAATAAGTGGGGCCCCGCAGAAGTTTAAAAAATTGCCCCTGTTTTATGTCATCTTTATATTTTTTTAGCATTACGTACAATAAACGAAAATCACTAAGTAAGGTAATGCACTACATAAAAGCAATAGTTTGGTCACAAAATTTGTACAAAAACGGCATATTTTCGTCTATCTGCCTAATATCTTAGCCTTTAGTTATGGGCTTACACAACGAACAGCATTTTATTTTGACTTATATCACAGAATAATTAATAATAGTACTTATATCTAGGTTATCTACCAGCTTTTTCTAGCGACTTCGTGGAATTTAAAAAAGTTTTGCAAGATACCGTTTATGCTCCCGTATACGTCTTAGGTCAAGCTTAGGCCTTTAGCCTTTAGATGGAAATGTTATTGACCAAAGTTTAGTTTAGTAACTGTCTGTCTAGTTCGGACTCAAGTGCCATGCACACAATCCGATCCATCTGGGCCAACTAATTTGCATCATGTGTGGCATTATAAGTCGGCGGACTGGGATCATCACAATCCGCGAGGATTTTATGCATCGTACCCATGAAGGCAGCTCTGCTTTAGCTCAAAAGATCCTGATGTGTGCGCACCCCTAGTTACTGAGACAATACTCGCTGGTATGGAATGTTTTATACCTAACCCGCGAGTAGCTGCCGCTGTCAAAAAACGGCCGTGGTTTAATCAGCCTTGCAGCGATACAAATACAAATAGTTTTTATTTTTCAAACATAGGTATTGAATCTGCGTTTTAGCTCAGAAATATTCGGATCCTTATGATTATGAGCCGTGGTCCAAGCCTCATACGCAGTTTTCTTAAGAATTTTAGCTTCTCTTTGTACGCCGCAATCAACGGCGTAACATAGAGAACACAAAATCTGTTATAAAAACCTGTATTATCTTAAACAGGTTGGTTGAGCTAAAACGCAGATTCAATGCTGCCTCGAGGTTTAGTAAGAAAGCAACTATGAGAGCTAAATTTCAATTCAACGGGAAAGTAGCTGGGTGACTTACGAGCTATCCCTCTGGGAGTCGTGCTTTCTGGTCGCTTGCTAAAGCTGCCGAATGGAACTTTTGCCAGTCGTCGTTACCATCACTGCAAAAGACCCGATGGTGACTTGGCCCATAGAGCTAAAGAGAAAGCCGATCTACTGAGCATTCTCTTTGCCTCAAACTCGAATATGAACGACAAAGGCGCTGTACCACCTACTACCCCGTGGTGCGGTAAGACCATGCCGGAAATCTCCATAACACAGCGGGAGGTCCGGCAGCCGTTGCTCTTCTAGACGTTCATAAGTCGAGTGGGCCAGACGGTATACCAGCAGGGATGCTTAAACAGTGTGCTCCTGAGTTATATTCTGTACTCACGCGCCTTTTTGCGCTTTCCTACCAGACTCGGCACTTTAGCAATTTCTGTCTGCAAATGTGCACCCGGTGCCCAAAAAGGGGCAAAAGATCAGATCCATCGAATTATAGGCCAATCGCTATAACCTCTCGCCTCCATAGTGACGGAGCGTGTGATCAACACACAGCTCTTAAGATACCTAGAAAAACACGACCTGGTCAGCGACCGTCAATATGGATTTCGCAACGGCCGCTCGATAGGTGACCATCTAGTGTATCTTACACACCGATGGCTAGTACCCATCGGTGTGTGAGATTCAGGGGGAGGCATTGGCATGGAACCTGGACATAGCGAAAGCGTTCGATCGCGACTGGCACCGGGGTCTTCTATCGAAGTTGCCATCTTACGAAGTGCCCGCGGGCTTGTGCAAATGGGTGGCTAGCTTTTTGTCCGGCAGACGCATACGAGCCGTAGCTACGGTAGTTCCTCTGATAGCATGGACATTAATGCTGGTGTCCCGCAATGCTCTTTGCAGTCTCCTACGCTGTTTCTACTGAATATCAATGACATGTTGGACATCAACAACCTATATTGCTGTGCAGATGACGGTACTGGAGACGGTTATTAGACGGGTCGTGCAAACATCCCTCAATCTGTTGTAAAGGAAAAGCGTGGAGAACTTGTGTCTCAAACGAGACCACTCTTTCCAAGGTTGACTGGGGACGGGAAAACTCGGTTCACCCACTATTCCAGAACACTCCCCTCTCAATCTTCAAGAGCATTGTGATTCTTGGTGTTGACATCTCCAGCGATGCTCTGTTCAGAGATCATTTGCAAGACAAGATGAAGCTGGCGTCCGAAAACAAAGCAAAGGTTGCTGCTTTACAAGTTGCAAGTTTGGCCGCATATGAAGTACTGCTGCTATCTCTGGGAAACGACGACGGGCTGTGAGAATTGTCGACGATCCCAAACTCACTTGCTGTATTGAGCCCTTAATTGTGAGGAAAGACTTTGCCTCCCTGTGTGTGTTCTACCGCTTGTACAATGGGATGTGTTCTGAAGCATTGTTCAAAATGATGCCCACGGTTACTTTCTACCATCGCCATCGCCAGGAAATTAATTCTCACACTTTAGAACCGAAATAGTTGCGTACAGTGCGGTTTCAGAGAAACTTCCTCCCGCGAATGCTTGGGTTGTGGAACGAGCTCCCTGCCAAGTTATTAGATTTTCGCGCAAAGTCGGCAACGCGCAAGTGATACTCTTGATAGTAATAGGTACTACAGAATAATTTTGAAGATATTGATTTATTGTAATTGTTATAATGTTCTTGCTTATCAACTATCTTCGAATTGCAAATAATTTTTTTACGCCAACTAATCATAGTAAAAATGGGTTTGTAGACAGATTTGTGGTCGAAGTCCAATGTTGACAATTTTTCAAGCTAAAATCAACATTATCCAACAACATTATATTTTACAGTCACAACAGTTTGTTTGTGGAATAATATACCGGTAAATATTCGATCTCATCTGAATTCTTTTCATAGTTAGGAAATAAAATCCTACTTCTATACACATTATAAAACCTAATATCTCTCTGTCTATCTGTCCATTTATGTTCTTTTATGCGATAACTATTTATCTGATAAACATGTTTTTTTAGGGTTCCGTAGTCAACAAGGAACCCTTATAGTTTCGCCATGTCCGTCCGTCTGTCTGCGACTTAGTTAAAAAACTACTAATACGAGAAAGCTGCAATTGATCAAGTCGACAAAGTGGTAGAATAAAATCTATGACAAAATTTTTTTTAAGGTACCTCCCCTACACGTGAAGTGGGGACGTAATTTTTTTTTCTCGTCTACCCCATCGTGTGGCGTATCGTTGGATAGGAATTTCAAAATATTTGCGGTATGCAAAGATCATTTTTCAAGTGCAATTTTCATAAGTAAATGAACGATGTATAATTATAGCAAAATAAAATAATAACATTCTAAAGACTATTCTTCTTAAATTGATAACAATAGTAACGTTCAAACGACGCATTAGACTAGCCGGCGCGCTTGGTGTCCCTCTCAGCGAAACCGTTGTATTAGGCAATATTTAAACAACCTCTGAAATGTTGGTTTATGAGGCTACTACGGAACCCTGTATTGCTAGTGGCCCGACACGCACTTGGCCGGTTTTTTTTATATTCATAGCTGTGTTAACTGCCCACGTTACAGTAGGTATATTTTATTAAATTAAGTAACTTACGTAATAAATAGTAACTTTATTGTGAATCAAGCCGAAAAAAGACGATTTTGGGGCAAAAGGAATCTCACGCTGATAACCGAATTTAGCGCGGTAAATCCGCGGGCGCAGCTAGTCCTACTAATTGTGAAAGTCTGTAAGTTTGTTTGTAACAATAACACGCCGAAATGAAGCATACAATTGAGCTAAAATTTGACACAGAGATAGTTAAAAAGCCCCTGAAAACATAGGGTACTTTTTATTTCGGAAAATTCAAAAGTTCCCGCGGGAATAATCAAGGAGTTTCCGTAGGAATCTCACGCTGCAGAGACGCTGGCAAAAGCTAGTTTTTAATATAAGACGGTAGAAAATTCATGTTGTTTTAAAACGAAACTGTAATTTACTTTTGCAAAACTTTTATTGTTTTATGCTTGAACGTTTTGGTATAAGTCTTGCTGACAAAAAACAAAGTGTTGGTTTATATCTTGCATTTATTGCAATAACAAGACTAGGCCAAGGTAAGACTGCAAAACCAAAAGTTTTTTGGGCATCGCGACCAGCGACAACCTCCGCCATATATATTATTATAGTCTCCCACAAGTACTTATAAAGTCGAAGATTTTACCCGGATAGGTAGGTATAGGGAGGGGAACACCTGCTAGAAATATGTATTACTATATTTCTGTCAGATCTTCCCACACCAAAAGCCTATACGTATCCCAAAAGCTGTGTAGCCTTGGAACTGAACCAATAAATGAAACGAATCGAAAGTACCTTACATCCAAGTAATAACCTTTTTTTTAAATATAACAAATTTACGCCATAGCCGATAATGGGGTTAATTTGTCATATTTCTAAAAAAAAATATTTGTCTACAGTATCAACAAGCAGTAAAAGCGTCAAAGATGAACTGCAGGAGTGTCACGCTGCCGTCAAAGATTTTGAAGCAAACACTAGCGAGCTCAGCGCGCGTCTCGTGAAGCTGGAGCTCGACCACCAAGAGTTGGTGAAACGTGTCCTGATTGCGCAAGAACACTTGTCCAAGATAACGAAGCAACTCGACGCCGCGCCCGAGCTAGTCAATACACCTCGGCAGTTGAAAACGTTACAGGACACAGTGGGCTCAATGGGATCACAAGTACGTTTTCATTAAATTTTTATTTTTCTTCGTTTTCAAGTAAATCTACATTAATTTTGTAAAGTAAAGTAGGTAAAGTTTGTATGTTTGGATGTAACAGAAAATCTCTGAAATTACTTATCCGATTTCATATATTCCTTCACCGATATTTTTTACATAAAAGTTGATAAAAATAAAAAAGCGTACTTATTTATTTCCTCCATAGCGATGTTGCGGAATAAGAAACAAACGAATAGACTTTCACAAATATATGATCGAATAGTTGCAAATTTTAAAAATTTCAAATATCTATAATCATTAAGAAATTATATTCTTTTTACAGATAAAGGGCGTAGAAGAAGAAGCTAAAAAGTCCAAGGATCAAGTTTTAGCTGCGGCTGCGGGAATAGAAGAAGTCAAGGCTCTGCTCCACAGGTTGGAAGAGAAGAGCAATGAAACTATAGCCAACATGTCTGTTGGTGTGAAGAGAGAAGGTGACACTAAGCAACAGATAGCCGCTTTGAACGCAACGCTTGCGGGAAGGGTCGAAGCCTTAGAGAAAAGGATAAATGAACTTAATGTAAGTGTTAAAGATTTCACGATGTTTAAAGATTTTAAAGGTTTTGTTTTGATACGTTGCTGTAGTGGTTTGATATAAAATATCAAATTTCCGATTCTGTGATTGGATTTTTGTAAAACTGGGTAAATACAAATAGATATAACTGTTACAATCATGGAGCCAATATCGTAAGAACTATTCTGTAGTTTTTATCTCATGTGAATTCGTACTTTCGCTGTCACGTATCCCCTAGGCACGGTACAGCGCTTGCCATAGTACTATAATATAAGCTATTGCCACCTCATTTTAGGAGTTATAATGGCAAAAACTTATAATTTCATTTTTCCGCCTTATGATTCGCGGTCTTTGCATAGATTATAATGGTATTTAACATAAATTGTGTGTTTCTATAAATAAATAACACGATATCGGGGTTAATAGGGATGGGAATAGGGCTTCCAAAATGCATTGAAGGTTTCCAAGTAGGTTTTACTTTAAGATGTATATTTTGCGAATTATTGGCTTCCAAAGTTGAAGTTGGAGTTAAATATTTAGTATGTTTTAGAGTCACTTGTTTACTTTTTTTTAGTTCTTGCAGTCAGGTTTTATAATTTATATAATTTTTTAAATGTTTTGGCAAAAAAAATCTATGTGTTTCGAAGTTCTATGTGCTATTACTTTACAAGCTAAGTAAAACATAGTCGTGACGGTGTTTTAAACTGTTACAAAAAGCATTTTACGAGAACACTGATGTATTATTAACTATAAATTGATTTTTCTTATTTCAGTAAAAAAAAATTTGAGTTGAGGTGTATAGCACGGACGCGAAGCAAGAAGAATTTCGTACATAGACCTTTTACTTTTAAGCCTGTGTCAGTTGTCAAATAGTAGTAATTTCTGATGACAGCGGTCGGTCATCGCATCTGTGCGAGCGCGACGGCAAATAATTAGGCGCGTGTAACTGTGACAAAAATAGTGACCAGTCATTGAACGAAATTCTTCCTGCTTCGCGTCCGTGCTATAGCTACACTACTCTCGCACGCTTGGTTACATATCACGTCGTCCTCGTTTTTACTCACGGTTTCTGTCAATCAGTACAGCCTTCTAAGGGTTAACGGAATTCCACGTGGAGGAACTATACCTTCTAAATAACTTTCTGACTATAATCAAGAAATTTCTCGCCGATAAGCCGTGGGCTTAATAAATTTTAGAAGTATAGTCTCGTTTACTGAATATTATAAAAATAAATATTATAATATTAAAAGTTTTCGTATATTTAATATTTTGTACGCCTGAATGTTAGATATCGTAAATAATGAAAACAATACAGGATGTTTCATAACGATAACTGAATCCCTCTTTATCTACCCGATAGTATAATGCAATTAGGTCAGCTCTGCATTTGCTGATAGATTTGTTAAATTATAGGTTTCATTGCGTTTTGTCTTTACTGATCCGGTAAAGATATTTTAGATAAGATTATTTTAGAGGTCCAAAATCGAATAGAGCGCTAGCTAATATAATAGTAATTAGTAGGTATAAAAGTATTCGTAAGTCAGTGAATCGTCCAAGCTTTTTCCCGACTTTAACGCATTTATTGTTAACTTTTCGTCTTTGATAAACAAAACACCTTTGCGTCGCTGTCAAAGTGGTTTTGCTTGCTATATGCCCATTATACGCGCTGATCTGTCAATGATCTTGCTGTAGTTTGCAAATGAAACGTTACAATTTCAATACCTTTTTTGTTGCAGAAACCAGCGGGCACGTTGGTTTCCTCGACTCCAACTCCCGTAAGTGTTGCCAACACCACAAACAAAACAACAAGCACGACGAGTACCACTGTGCTGCCACCAACGCAAGGTAAATTACAAAACTTAAAAAGATTAACATTGCTACATTATATCGTAATTTCAATTCATATTGATGAAATCTGTGAAAAGTATCTTGACAAAGCAAAGAAATACATATATATAAAAAAAAAATTTTTGGTCATGACACAGCCCCGTCTGGTCCTAAACTAAGCAAAGCTTGTGCTATGGATACCAGATAACGGATACAAATAAATATATGAATATTTTTTTTTGTAAATACATACATATTATAAATAGAAAACACCCAGTCTCAAGACAGACACTATAAAAAATTGTCTTGTGTAGGAATCGAGTCCACGCCCCTCGATTCAGTAGAAGGGTTACCCACTGAGAGGGGTGTTAATTGGGTTTTGAAAAATCCTACAGTTTTAAATAGCCTATTTGAGACTACTAAACTAATATAAATATTTAATTAATTTCAGGTTCACCATCCAAACCAAACGTACTACACACCGAGGGAACAAATTAAATATTCCAATATTGTCCAATGAAAAAACTACATACTGTATGCATTGCTCACAGATATTGATCTCAATTCAACCTTTCGTCCATTCGACAAATATGACAGTAGAGGACTTTGTTGTAAAGAGAAATATACCATCCGTTCATAATGTTAAGGCACATGATTATGTAGCAAAATAGTTGTTTTTTTATTCCGAAGAAAGTGTACTGATTTGTAATTTAGGCGGGGTATTTCTTGTGAAGGCTTATTCTTAAGGTGCAATGCTAGGAAGGTGGCGGACAAGCATACGCCCCTTCAGATATTGAGGGGTTACCGTAGCGTAGCCTATAAATACTTGGCACACCAAGGGTGTTGCCAAAAGTTTGATAAACGCCTTAACAGTGCCTGATTTTTTGGGCAGTGTAAGCATTAATATTATTTCGACTGCACACCCTTATTACAAAAACCGCGTTATTCGTGGCCTATTCTACATAAATAAATAATGAGTTCAAATGAGTGCGTGTTTAACGAGAAAATGAAGTGCTGTTACTTATAAGAACTGTGCTAATGGAAAATAAATATAAAAAAGTAAAGATATGGCCAATTGAATGTTTATAAGTTCGATGTATCATACTAGAAAAATAGCGCCATCTGTTTATATTACTCTTTAAAACTACGTGAAAAATTGTAAAGTCACGTACACACGGGATGAAATCACGTTGGTCATGCCTTGCTGGGTCAATTTAGAATAAACATTAAACTACGTCCACTTGAAGATGGTGTTGGTCCGGTTCTTACGAAGTAATCTAATCAAATCAAATCAATATCATTTATTCAATTTAGGCTACAATAATTGAGCACTTATGAATGTCACTACGCCATCGGTTCGTAAGTGATATGGCGGGAGACCTTGTACTGAGAAGAACCGGCAAGAAACTCCGCAAGGGCATTTCTTTTCTCCCTTTCTCTTACAGCGTCTACTTAAAATGTTAGAAAATGCCCTCCCTATCATAGAAGGACGCTTTCCATTGCAAACATAAAAAACATGAAATGCACAAGCACAACGTAAAAAGTATCTAATTGCAAAATATAAAAAAGACAGTATTGATAAACAAAACAAAGAAGTAAGACTAAATACAAGGATATAAAGAATTTTGCAAGACCAGCCTCTACAGGCGGCACCCGTTCACGAGTATAACACATGAATCAGCCAGCGCTTCGCTCAATCATGTTTTAGGGAACGTAACGACCCGACACACGCGCCACCACCGCAGAGACACTTTCAGAGAGCATGGCACACTCAAGCAACTCCAATGAAACTTCGATTGTACTAGTTGCAATATGTAATACATTATGGCTATGCGTAAATAAAAATTGCGACTGACCGCCATGATTTTCCCGTCTAAGCTCGGAAACGAAACGCTATAGAATTTGAGATTTAGGCTAGCTAATGCAGTCTATAGATGTTCTTATAAATTTATGATTTTTTTTACGAATTCACTAACAGTTTTTTACATTACTATAAGTTCCAAAGATGAATAAAAAATGGGCAAGTGCGAGTCGGAATCGCGCACAAAGGGTTCCGTACCATTAAAAACGGCGAAAAAAAAACACGTTTGTTGTATGAGCTCCCTTAAATATGTATTTTATTCGTTTTTTTAGTATTAGTTGTTATAGCGGCAACAGAAATACGTCTTCTAATGATATGATAATAATTCAAAATAAACCGTCCTCGTTTTTTTCTATAGATATCGTTTTGTAGTGGGTGTAACATGCAATCATGTAGAAAAAGGTTAAATTTTCATTTTTGTTACTAACACAAAATTTTGTAGAATTACCTACGTTTTTTTTGTAAGAAGCCCTAGTTACTTGCCGGTAGTCAGCCTTTTTAACCGGCTCTAAAGTTAAGCGTTAAAATAAAAGTGTTGACGATACAAAACTTAAAAATAACCTAGTTGAAATAAACACTTTACATAATATTGTACAATAAAAGGTAGTGTTTTTGATACTTCCTCTTTTTTTCTTTTCACTTTGCAAGGATAGCGTTGTTTTGATGCTTTAGAAAAGCAATTAGGAAAGCTGCCCTATTTTTTTAACTATCCAAATAAATCTATGTATCAATATGTTTAAAAAAAATACAGTCCAAAATATTTTCTGTATATGATATTTTTCCTAGCATTGCGCCTTTACCACTAGTTAGAATTGAGTTCCTGACTGAGTCAGATGGAATTAATTTGAAGAGAAGCGACGAAGTGGTACAAATTAACACGTTCCATAAATTCGTATCTAAAAAGGAAAGCATGAAGTTGAATATCGTTCTCTTTGCCGTGTTAATGAAAATTGGAAAATATTTACTCATCGATTTTCCTTATGAAGACACTGACCAAGAAATAATTTAAAAAAAAACAAATCTGAGAACATTATTACAGCCATGCGACCAAAGAACTCGGACCGTTATAAATTTAAACGAAACTTAGTTAAAGGTCATTTACTTGCCTTATTAAGGAGAGTTAAATTTGAAACTTCATTCTGCCTTAATATTTTGAAGGCAACTTGTTTTATCCTTACTCAACAATTTGTCATCCAGTACGGTCCGTATTGCGCTCGTCGCTTCGTTGTGTCCAAAAGTAGGTTCGAATTGCGCTCACGGCAGTCGCAAATGTGCTTCTTGAGTGAGACATATGTCGTAACTATAGTGACGTCATATCCGCGAGCTTACAGTGCCTTCGGTGAAGCGGTAGGGTAAGTAAGCACGGACAACAGACGTCATATAGACATTCGTTGTTATTATTTGGTTTGATTATAAATCGTAATAATACAACTGTTATTGACATTTTTTTGCACAAAATGGCTACTTATGGCGTAAAGGTTCACATTGCAGCATTAAATAATTAAATTACGTATAATATAATACACAAGAAAGTAAAATATACAAAACGTTACAAGACAGTTTCAGTTTCACTTTTTGATTTTATTTGGAAACATCCCTTTCGATTGTGTGTGCGTGTTTCAATTCGGTCCACGCATAAACGCGCTCACACTCGTAAGTCATGCGAACGCAATATGGACCGCAATCTGGTTTTTATGGAGCCATACCTTAAGATTATTTTACATTTAATAAACTCAAGAAGAAAGTTAATTGTAATTTGTTTTTAATAGTTGCGTATTTTATTTTTGTTCCAATCAGAAATTTTATTCATAGTGTTAATTTAAATAGCTAAATATTCTTTTTTTATTGGTTTGACAATAAACATAAAAAAATATTTTTAAAATTGGCCACAATAAGGATGTGACATATTTTAACGTAAATATAATTTTGCAATAATTTGACAAGTGATGTAATAAAATACAATGTAAATAATATTTTAATTTTAAAGTGTGTTTGAACTCAGTGATAGAGTATGTGAGTGTTATTATAATAAATTATTGTTAATAAATTAATTATTATTATAATAATTAGTTTTATTTTATGGATTAATTTGTTATTTTTAGTTAAACCACTACGCATGCGTTGCTAGATTCCTACAATCCGAAAATGCACCAAAAAAAAAGCAGACATACTGACCAAACATTTAGCTACGTGTTTTAACTAAGACTGTAGTCTATGCTGATGATACAGTCCTGCTATTCGCCGCTCCCACTTGGGAAAAATTAATGCAAAATGCGGAAATTGGGCTAAAAGAGGCGATGTCGTGGCTTCGCTATA
Organism: Apoda limacodes; assembly: GCA_946406115.1. Taxonomy (NCBI): domain Eukaryota; kingdom Metazoa; phylum Arthropoda; class Insecta; order Lepidoptera; family Limacodidae; genus Apoda; species Apoda limacodes. Next base: position 17,463,796 of record OX291541.1, read on the forward strand.
ACTTGCTTACCCTAAATGCTAACAAAACTAAATACATGATTTTCTCTAAGTCCCTTAAGGATCGACCAGCACCGAGCAACCTAACAATAAAAGCTCATTTGTGTTCAGATTCCACCGTTTCTTCCTGCTCATGCAATTTAATTCAACCCGTAACATCTATTAATTATCTAGGAGCTGTAGTTGATCAGCAACTAAACTGGCTGTATCACATTTAAAAACTTACTGGCAGGATAAGAAAATTAGTAGTAATTTTCAGAAGGCTTAGAAATATTGCGTACCCTAACTTATAAAAAAGTATTTATTACGCCCTATGCCATTCCCTCATAACGTATTGCATTACTACGAGCGATCTCAACGTGCTGTTTTTAAAAGTGATGGTCTCAAAACCGTTTAGGTTTCCTACCAAGCAACTTTACTCACAGTCAGACAAACTTTTATTTATAAATCGGTTCTAAAAGTTCACTCATCTACTTTGTTTGACTTAAATATTTTTTTACACAAACGGCGCAAGGACAGAATGGTGCTCACCCCCAAGTTCATCAGCGTTTGCACACAGACAGTTTTGTTATTTGGGGCCGCTTCTGTTCTGTTCTGACCAAAAATGTAGTAATTACAATAATCTCTATCTCCTCTTCGGGCCGCTCATTCGAGCAAGTACTCGCTATGGCCCACTTTAATTGTTCGGGTAGCTTATTCGAGCGAGTACTCGCAGTGCCCTACCTCTCTTAATGCTGTTATCACTGGCACGTGGCCGCTGCAAAAGGGAAACCGCTTTTTTACGCATCATGGTGTAGAATCCATCTGTACGAACCTTCGCGAACATTTCCAACGCGCTGCAGCGCCACGGCAGTCCCAGCAGCATCCTGAATGCATTATTGTACTGTAAGTGCTATTGCAAATTGTAGGCTCGGCGCGTGTAGCTCAACCACAGGCGGCTCGAAATAACTGCAATGATAGAACGTTTTGAACAAAGTAACTTTACCTTCTGCTGTAAATCGAGCAAACCTGTGAGCAAGCATAATACATCATCCTTGTTTCCCAAAGAGGTAGGCAGAGACCAAAGACTTCCACATGCTACTTTCCTGGTACACTTCTTTTGTTAAATCTACAAGCTTGCTCTCTTGCATATTGCGGTTTTCTGAAAATAGACTTAATTTGATCAAGATCCGGTACTTTACTGACCTCTTAATTATACTTTTACTATAAAGAGTACTCCTAACCGTCGAACGTATATAAGAAGCATTGATACAAGTGAATAAAGCAAAAGAAGTATGTCAGGATCGTAGAAATCTTCTTTCACAACCTCCCCTTTTGAAAAGAAGGCGTAATGTAATGCTTGTAAAGTTAATTTAGATTGAAAATTCTGAAATTATCCTACTAATATTATACATGTGAAAGTTTGTATGTCTGAAAGGATGTTTGTTACTTAATCACGCTTCAACAACTGCACGCATAGGGATGAAACTTGCCATACACATAGGTTAGGTCCTGGAATAGCATATAGACTACTTTTATCCCGAATAATTCAAAAGTTTCCGCGGCAATAACTATAACAGAGCTTAAAGAACAATAGGTGTAGCTATAGCTTGCAATAGCAAACTTCATTAGTATAATTATGGAGTTCCACACCGATAACCGAATTCAGGGCGGGCGGAGCCGCTGGCCAGGTCTAGTATTTAATATATCCGAGATTGCAAAAGGGACCGTACATTAATAACGTATCTAAGGCTCCCGAAGGTGATAAAAAAAATCCACATGACCTAACCTCGGAGGCAAGGGTGATAAAAGCTATTCTTATGTTATATTTTACTACGAGTCGATAGTCGCGATTAAAAGCGCTAAACGCAGCTACAACTTCCTCAGTTTACCAGTAAGGATGGCATTGCTTTGAATAATTATTATGACATTAACCGCGAAACATTAAAGTCTTTGATTTGGCGTAATAGTTCCAGGTTTCTGTGTAACTGAGCCTTTTATAACGAATATATTTATGACATTTACCTATTTAAAACTTTTTATGGAAACTCTAGGTAAAATCTTATGTATGAAGGGTAAGGGGGTTTGAGAAATTTTACATATACTTACGAGAAGTAGTCACGACTCTGGTTTGTTTCCGGCACGGCCACAGGCTCACCACCTATCACGTTTGTGACGTTCATAACATCTCTGACCACCCCTTTGGGAATTTCAAGTGTCGATAACTTTACAGCAAATTTTAACAATCTTATTCTTATGAATAAGTTCTATGTTACCGTGTTGAGCGATATTTTAAGGTTTCTAAAGTGATACTTCAGATACTAAATATTCCAGTTTGTCTTTATTATATATTTGTGGAAAATTTTCTTCCAGTATGATTTTGCTGTCTATGTTTGAAATAACAGGTGTGTTATTTGACAATAGGTCAGAGCATGCTCTGCCAGTAATGTTTACGTTCTTTGTTACAAAATAGTCTAGTAGTTGACCAGTTTGTTGTTATGCTCTGGGAAATAGGAAGAAGTTTTTGATTTTGAACTGTTGGGTAAAGTTGTGTAAATATGAGTCTGACCCCTAGTAGGTGTGCTTAGCGTTCCAATCTCTTTCATAGATGAACAATGACGAATTGAATGTGATAGTAGCTCTACGGTTTAGTTACTCGTAACGACGTTAGCATTAAAATAATAATAATAAATATAATAATAATAATATGGATGTCAATATTACAGTCATATAACGACTGAAAGCAGCTGTGAAGGGGCATTGTCGTATAAAAATAACTAAATAATTTTAATAATAGAGTTTTTAGCTGTTCAGAAGCATCGTCAAAATATGATTTTACTGGCGTTAAATAAGACCACATCTTAATAAAACATAAGGTATATTTTCAGTCCTGGCTTAAATAACAAAAAAAAACGCAAGTAAATATATTTAAAAACCATGTTGAAAAACAGCGAACATGTAGATATTTAATTAAAAATGTAAATTAATCACTAGATAGAGTTAACCCTTAAAACTGTAACAAATAGGAGTAAATGGTTGGTTCTGTAATAACATAGCATTTAAAGTAAGAGATAAGTACGTACTAGAAAATTACAAATACCTAAGTACAGTTCCAACCACGTAGCTTGGGGTTTCAAGGTTATATGAATTATGCGGATGTACACTGAGCCGCAAAAGTGTTTAGAATATAGTTCATACTATAATAATTAATTATTATTACTACATTTTTTGGGTTTGTACTTAGTAATTAGCAAATCCCGGTTTCCTGTTAGTTATTATATAACCAATCGAGAACGCGAGCAAACGCAAGTTCGGTAAGGGACCAATACGAGACCGCGATCTGCGCAGATGACCTTGAAACCCCAATGTTACGCATTAGGTACGTTTGTTAGGAATAATAGAATTTTGGGGAATTTTATCCCATTAAGTACTATTTCGTTGTGTAGAGAGAACCTACAACGTATGTACCACAGACGATCTAAAGGGACGAATTTTATGCGCCAACAGCTAAGCTAAGCACACTACTTTCAGCTTGAAAAACGGAATGGTACTCACACTTTTGCCGTGTACGTTGTAAACAAGCTCCGAAACAGAGGTGACCTTGGTTAGGGGCCGATTGTGTTTCAACTACATGGTTACCAACTGTGGTTCCTAACCAAGGACTAACAGCATTCTGTCTGTGTAATATCACAATTTTCGAGCAGAAAGATGGCGCTGAATTTAACAAATTCCAAAAGAGTAGGAGTGGCTTTGGCATTGATGTGTGCGAGTGAAGAAGAGTAAAAAAAGAAAAGAAGACTATGGATGAAGCGATGGCTCAGAAAAAAACATGAAGTCATTTTAATATAATGAATTTACTTAAATCAGAGGATATAGGTAACTTCCTCAGAATGGATTCAGTAACGTTCAATGAATTGCTTGAAATGGTGCGACCTTTTATAACCAAAAATGACACTAATATGAGACACGCTATCATTGTAGACGATACTATTGCTAAGTATACTAACTCGCAGCGACTGCTGGGCTGGCGGTTATAAACCGCCGTCTGTACGCCCCCCTCCTCGGGGCGCTAACTTAATAACCTTCAAACGACCATGTCGCTAGCGCTGCTATCAAAACCAAGGACATTGGAATGTCGAAAGAAATTTGGTTGCAAACCGCTGTCTACACGATTGTCACTATTTGTCACCTAACAAGATCACCTTCGTTTGGAGTTGGTTTACAACCGAGTAAGAAGGCCTTTAAGTATGAAGAAAACTTACAATAGAAGAGAAACACGATTGTTAATCGTCAAATATAGGATTCAAACTAAATCGAAGACGCATCAAGTTAGGGTTCCGTTCTTAAGCAAAAACTATTTTTATAAAACTTTTATTAAACTATTTTAACATTTTTTTATATTTAACCTAATACTAATATTTTATTACATGCCAACAAGTACTTAGGTACCTACTTCACTGTAATAATAATTTACAGCGTATTTATTATTGATACCTACTAGCAGTGCAGTACCTTTGTACGTAGTAATGTTCATTAAGGGTCTGTGTGACATACAGATGGACGAATGGGCATTACAAATATAATCTCAAGTATAAGGATTTCATTTAGCTACAGAACTTTACAAAGGTCTTGATCCCAGCTATTCCTTCATTAACCCACATAATGTTTTGGTAGGGCACACCCTTGCACGCTCATAACCAAAATATTTTATAGAAGAGCGCCCGGATGATGACAAAGTGTACGATTGTTGCCAAGCATTCAAGATATAGGTAATGATTATACGAAAACACGTCTAGTCTAGTTGACGATCCCGATACTTCGCGCGACGTCAGCGAACGCGTCGATGGCTCGCTTGATGTCCTGCTGCGTGTGCGCCGCGCTTATTTGAACGCGCACTCTGGCTTTACCTTTTGGTACCACCGGGTAACTGAACGCTACTACGTATATACCACGTTCTGGAACAAAAATTAGATATTTATTCCCTGTTGAATTACTGAGTTGGTTCTGGTTGGTTGAGTTGTGTTACTAAGTTGGTACTGCACAATACCTTTAAGAGGATACAAGCCGCGTCATCTCGCAGCGTGCTTCATATAAACGAATTACTCATTAATTTTTGTAACTTACCATTCAAATAACATCAAATTTTAAACAAGTGTTCTAGGAATAAATATCTAGGTCTGCAGTGTGTCAGTTTTTTATTTCATAGTATAGTTTAAAAGTTATACCGGATTCTAGCTTTTCATACAAATAGTCTCAAATAAGATTACAACTGAATGAAATAATTTTTTAGGATTTTGGAAAACCACAGACATATACATTCCGCTTGAGATCATGTCTTTGATCAGTACTTGTCAAAAATAAGAAGGAAATTTGTTTGAATGAACCAGGCTGCGAGGCGCCGCGAATCGTATTCTCTTAAATTAAATCCGAATCAGATTTTTTTATACAAATCGCGTTACACTTAATGTCTTTAACCACAGATTATATAATACTATCTTTAACTATAAACATTTCGCTTCTAAAACGCGTTATCTTGTGCGAGCCCATTATAATACTAAAAAAAAAAAAAAAAACGCGTTATCGCGTTTTGCTATTAAAATCGTAAAAAGCACATTCATCCATAAAATGCCAGAGAACACCTTATTAAATTACCAGGAGTTTTCATTAAAATAATTAAATGTCAATAATGTAATGTCAATTCTGATTATTTGATAATTCACTGGCAATTTTACCTATCATCATATTCATATGTCATCTTTTTGGGACTATGATAAATAGTTATGCATGATAATAAATCGTTACGGTTGAAAATGGCGAAATGTTATCTAATAGTTATAGATATTTCGTGCACCAAAGTTTGTACCTAGGGAAAAAGCTGTTTATCACATTTTTCAACGAATAATTGTTTTAAATATGGCACAATCATTATGCCGATTTGCTTAAAGTACTGTCCAAAGGCAATTTCTCTTTTGAATCGTCAAAGTTATTAAATACTTATATTTTTTAAATTATAATATTAGTAGAATTGACATAAAAAAAATTACAAAAACAATCAATGATTCAAATAAAAAAATTAAACCATACAATTTACAGTTGTTGGGCCCAAAATAGTTTTAAATTAATTTTCCCTCTCCGAAAATCCATATGCGCATGAACTTACTGAGCATGCCGGCTGCTAGGTCCACCGCCAAGGCTGCGTCGCCCACCATCACGGGGCAGATGGGATGGTCGTCTCCCGCGACAACCAAACCAGCTGACTTCATCCCATGTCGGAAGGCACGCGTGTTTTCTCGCAGTCGCTCGCGTAGTGAACTACTGCTCTCTACCAGATCTAGAGACTAAAACATAAATATATTTTCTGTATAAGTTAAAATTAGTGCCGCGTTAGGTTTAGAGATAATAAGAACTAGACAGGTTCAGTCACAATTTAAAGCGCTAATTTGATGACACATAATGAATGCCAAATTAGCTAACTAGGTTGCGGGTACACCCTGTTTCTAGCTTTATTTTTCTATTTCGTAAAGATGAACAGACACGTGTCTTGCTTGTCATCGCCTTCGCACCGCTCGCCATCGGATTTTCACAGTTTCGAATCGTTACGGTACAGTGTCGCGTACAGTGCGGTTTCAGAGGAACTTCCTCCCACTAACGCTTGGGTTGTGGGATGAGCTCCCTGCCAAGGTTTTCTCTAAGGACTAAAGTATGGATTTATTATAATTATATATTCAAGAAAGAAGTAATTGGATTTTTGAAAGATCGGCAACGCGCGAGTGATACCCCTGATGTTACATGTCCATAGGTCACGGTGACCGCTTACCATCAGGCGGGCCGTGTGCTTGTTTGCCACCTTAGTGGTATAAAATAAAAAAAAAACCTTATGACCTGTAAATGTTTACACTGACAGTTAGCCTTATCGTCAAGTCAAAAGTCGCTCAGATACGAAAATGACTATCCTCGGAGTCTCTAACGAATATAACCAGAAATTGAGAGAACCAAAGTCACCGACATAGCCCACAGAATAAGCAAGCTGAAGTGGCAGATCATATTTGTCGCAGAAAATGGACGTTGGGGGCCGAAGAGCCAAGTGGACCGATGACCTGAAGAAGGTAGCCGGAGGTTGCTGAAGTAGAAAGGCGGAGGACCGGGTGTGGTAGCGTTCATGGGTAATTGATATTGATATGACTTCAGTGGACAAAAACAGGATAATTATTAATTAAATGTACCCCGACCATTATTTATCACGGAAAAAGAAAACTTCTGTGACACAGCCACACTGGTTTTTAACTCGACCACCTATAACATATATACCTCAAGCGTCTTAGTGCCTTAAAGTTAGACTAAAACTATGTTAAGTTAGAGTTATAGATTTGGCTGATTCGTGGCGCTGTTGGTAAACATTCGCACAGGACAAAGATTTATGTAAAGAACATTTTCGTTAGTCTTGAGTCAGGGTGGTTTCTATGTATAATATGTATGTATATATAATTAAAAAGTGTATGAGTATTTTGTATTCATTGTTTAATATCCATAGTACCTACAAGCTTTTTGGCAGTATAGAGCTCACCTTCATGGAGGCTGCAATAACGGGTGGCGGAGGAGCGTTTGAAAACAGATAAGGGCGAGACACGTTCCGTAGCAGCGAGATTAATTCTTTAGGGCCAGTGGTGTAGCCCCCTGAGGCGCCACCTAGCGCCTTGCCCAGGGTGGAACAGATGATGTCAGCGGCACCAATCACGCCGCAATATTCTTCCGTACCCCTGACCATCCATACTCATATTAGAAATGCGATGTTAGTCAACCTGTCTATTTATCGACACAACAACCTCTTTCTTTGTAGTCTAAACGAACTAAATTTTGCCACAGTTAAGGTTTTTTTTAAGGTAATAAAGCCTGTTACAATATTAAATTATCATTGCTTAAGAGAAGCCACTGGCTCCTGAAATACAGTTTTAATGGTATTTGACATTAGTATGATAAATGACATAAAGTAACTAATAAATCTAAATTATACCAAGTTAAGTTAAGTTATAATTAAAAGTAACTTGAAAATAAAAAAAAAAAAAAAATCAAGCTTATTTATACACAGATATATCCCATATAAAATATCCCTAGACTGGAAATAGACTACAACATAAAAATTATAAAAAGAATACTTGTTCTAAATTGGACCCTTGTGGCATGGTCCCTAAAATGCTGCCAGAATATTTCCTCGCTGCACCACCAAACTAATTATTTGAGCGACGTTTGCTCTAGCTCTGAGGTCCCCAGAGGCGAGAACCAGTTTTTTAGATAAATCTTTACAAAATATTTTGTCTCTGAGCACCACGGTCCTAAAGTTTCAAGTGCTGGTGCCACAAACTCAGCATAGTCATTCAGCAGTTTCGTATATCTGCGCCGCTTGTTTAATTGCGCTTGTTCGGCTCCTGCTCTAGGCCTTTAGCGTGTCAAACCGATATGATATGGTTCCAACGTATCTACACATGTGGCGTCCCATATCAGTGTGCGTCGCACATTAGTTTATTAGATTTTGATTTTTTTTACTGGAAATTTAACAATATTTTAACTATTTTACTGAAAATTTTAGCAATTAACATATATTACCTTCCAGTTTCCCCAAAGAAGCCTGTGGCGTGGCTGTCGTCCACTGCCAGCAGCGCACGGTACCGGTCCGCCAGGGCTCGCAGACCTTCTAGCGGGGCTACCGTGCCGTCCATGGAGAACACACCGTCCGTTATTATCAGCTTCAGTCTCGCTTCGCTGTGGGCGAGGAGGCACTCTAGTTCTAAAATAAATAATTTACAATTTACCCGATGGATTGTCATAAGTGTCATTCTGTCAACGTGCAGCCAAATACAGTAGGCAATAGGTAAAATGTGTGGTGTTACGGTATCCTAAGTGCGCAAGTCAGAACAGACAGAATAGCAAAGAATAATACCTAGAATATTATTGCTAACATTAGAATCGCATTTAGCGACATAAGTCTGTTTTCCATGACTGGCTTCTTCTTTACATAGGAAATGTAAAGTCTGTATCTTACGCCAAAAACTTAGAAAAAAAAAACAAGATGGCGGTAGAAATTATGCCTGTAGCGGACCATATCATACCGCTACAAGCAAGGCTGACGTCACGCGTCTCACATCGCTCTATCGAAGTTTCCTTCACAGTTCAGTATATAAAGCAACCGAAGTACAAGTTAAGTGGACCAGAAATTGAATTGAGTTAAGAGTGCAAGCAGCACCGCAGCAAAGTTAGTCCGCGTGTAGTTGTAAAGGCCATCTGCGGCCAACAACAGTAGACAGTAGCTAGAAAAAATAAAAATAAAATTGAGTCCCCAGGCATAACACATCGCCTGGCAGGAGATCTCCTCTTTGCCGCCGCCCCACATGCCTATTCATAGTGCACCGAAATCGACCCTGAAGTGTTGGAAATACATATGTATATTACCTAACAAAGTATCGAATTGAGAACCAATAAATAACACACTTTTCCCAATGCTTTTCACCGTTAAACACTTGTGGAAATATTAATAGCGTAAGAGAGCAAGGTTAAGGTTTATCTGCTTTCATTATATACTTATGTTATCAATACGCTAACGCTAAGCGAAATCGCAGAAACGCAGTCACAAAATAAGTAATAGTACTACGTATTGTCAGCTCCCGTACAAAATGCGTAAATATCTACAGAAATGTCGCTAAAATTATGAAATTCATTCAGTGCAAGCAATGATAGTGTATGTATTAAAAGAGGTAGATATCGTACTAGCACGCAAAAAGTGAGGCAGTGAAATTAAGACAATTGTCGTAATTTGATTTATTCACATGTCACTTTCTGTTTAATACGTTGCATATTATCTATTGCATTCGCTCTTAAAACCTAGTATTAGTAACAGCGGATCAAATTTAGATTTTGAACAATATGAAGGTACCGTATCTTTACTCAAGTATCATTGAGTGCAAGCCAAATTGCCCCCAGCAAGTAGGGTTGCCAATTTATTTTTTAATGTAACAGAGTATGCTTGATTTTAAAAAGACAACAGATTAAAAAAACCGGCCAAGTGCTAGTGTGGCACGCGCAACGAGGGTTCAGTACAAACTTATTATATGTATACATATAGATAGTTCTTCCATCATGAGATCAAGTCCCACAGGCTTATGCCTTAACTAGCTTTTGCCAGTGGCTCCACCTGCCCTAAATTTGCTTATCGGCGTCGGATTCTTACGTCAACTCCTTAATTATATTAATGAAGTTTGCTATAGTTCTTTGAGCTCAGTTATAGTTATTCCTGCGGAAACTTTTGAATTGTCCTTCCCTGAAACACAAACTATCTCCACACCAAATTTCATCTAAATCTGTTCAGAAATTTAAGCGTGAAGAGTTAACAGATAGATAGACAGACAGAGTTACTTTCGCATTTATAATATTAGTGGATTATCAGTTTTTGGATTTTTACCTATATTTGTGATGTAACTTCTTGTTCCTTGTCAAATTTCATGATTCTAGGTCAACGGGAAGAATCCCATAGGTTTTGATTTATTTGTGTCACAATATGCGACAAAAACTACCGTATTTTAGGGAAAATTATTTTTGCATTTACCTAAAAGCTTGATTTTTTGTAAACTTTAAGTAACCGTAGACTTTAGTATTTGTCAGACAGACAGACGGGCAACAAAGTGATCCTATAAGGATGCCTTTTTTAGGGTTTCGTACCCTATTACTAAGACTTCGCTGTCCGTGCGTTTGTCTGTCAGTTGAAATTTTCATAGACGACGTATTTCTGTTGCCGCTATAATACAGGATAAAATAAATATTTCAGGGGGGGGTCCCAAACAACATTATTACATATATATATATTCATTAATATATTGATCACGGCAACAGGTACACGCTTGAAATATTTACAGAATATTTAGTTGTATATTCACTTTAAAAATAAATAATTAAATGAAAATAAAACAAATATTTAAGGGGTCTCCCAAACAACAAACGTGTTTTTTTGCCGTTTTTATAGATAATGGTACGGAACCCTTACTGCGCGAGTCCGACTCGCACTTGGCCGGTTTTTACTTTTGAAATATATAATCCTAAAAAGAGTATTATTTAGTAAAAAAATTAATATCGTTTTTTTCCCTTATACCCAGTAGTAGTGGATAATTCGATTCTCAGAATTCATTCTTTAATTATGTTGCGCCATATCACTTATGTTTCTGTTGTCTGTGACAGACATCCAATGCAACAGATGACAGGAGTTAACTTTAAGTAGCAAAAAGTCAAAGTTTTTGTAAATAACAATATTTAAAGGTACTCTATTATGGTTAAAGATTATAAAGTACACCGACATGAAATATAGTAGGTACAATTAGACTCTATTTTAGAGTACGGTCGGCAACCCTAGCCGCAAGGTCGCACTGTCATGTCTGGCACAGTTGCAACTGTTTGCACAAATTACCAGAAAGTTGTCAGTTACCTTGCTAGTTGTCAAAAAATGCCGTAACCTACATTAAATAATTTCATAAATTTCTTGGTAAGTATGTATAGCACCTGGAATTTTTGACGATTCAAAAGTGTTCTTAGAAACCTACTTGAATAAAGTTTGATTTGAGTTGGGGTTTCCACACACAGATTGAACGAACAGTTGGTTCTACATATTTTGCTATTAGAATATTAGCATATACATAATAAACTCTATGAGGAACTTATAGTTTATATAATTATGAATAATTTTAGTCAGCAAAGTACAACGTCCATCTTTAACAATAGTTTTTTTTTAAAGTTACCGCTTTATGAAAGCCTTAGATACCTACCTATATAATTATTGTCCAAATGGTTTACAAACAAGTTAATCGTCTCAGTCCTGTCTATGCTTTACCAGGTTTTACGCAACTGTCAAAACTGCAGAGACAAAAAGAAATATATAATAAATTATTTTTCGAGACATAGAAAGGCAACTTTATCTTATTATGTAGGTAGGGAAATTAGAATTAAGTAGAGAAGAAACAGAAAATGGCAAACAAACGTATAGACAGAAACGAAGACAATTTTAGTTCTTTTTTCTGATAATAGAAACGTGTGAATAGCAATGCAAATGAAGTGATGGCCTTGAGACTTGAGGCTTGTTATTTGTCTCCGCTATTATCGTCGCTAATGTCACTTTAATGTCGATTGTCGACTTATTTATATGCTTAACTCGAACGAAATAAGCAAACAAATTTTCTTTATGTGTGTGTTTTGTTCACTGCTTCAATGCGTTTAATGTCATAATCCAGGCAAGTTAAGTAGACATAAGTTCTGTGTGGCCACTACAAATCTTGGCTTATTCACTTTTGTTGTATTATTGACAAAACGCCACTTTTGTCTTGTTTAGAATTACGATGTTAAATTTATACTATTTCGCACTGTTCCTTCACGTCATCGACCGTGTCGTTGCAATCGGGGCGCGATCTTATGTAGTTCTTTGATTGAGGTGTGTTGATTGCTGACGTAGCTCCTACCACCCAGCTGGAGTGACGAAAAATAACATAGAAAACCTTATTTTTATCCTGGTTAATCATTAACTTAACAAATAATTAAAAAAATAATTTCATTATGGATTTACGTAACACTAGCCAGCTAGCCTAGCGCAGAAAAACCTGGATCCTAATTCAACTAGCACCTCTGCAAATCTGCACTCTTTATTTTTTAAATTATGCGCTGTGCATAGTAAAGAAATTGGAACTTTCTCTTATAAGGTATTTGTGCCTTCTTAAGATTGTTGGAACAAAAACTGACTGAAGAGTGGCATTTATAGAGTGAACCAAAACTCTTTTCAAACTGCAAAGAGCTTCGTGAAATAGGCTCCCGTTCCCTTAAAAAAAGGAGTCATGTGCCAAGTTTTAGAATAATCAGTCAAACGGTACGGAATTTATCGATCTTATACATAACCTATGTATGTACCAACATTCATTTATATAAAGATAGTTGTTGTAAAATAAATGTACATATATTTATTTAACATAATTAGGAAAACTTTGTCTTTCGGCCTTAGGTTAAACTCGGCCCACATACTCAAATTCGGATTTATAAGAAAGCAAAATTATAATTCTTAATAATAATTTTTAACCACCGATGACCGCTTTATGTCGCATGCCTCCGACTACTTTCGGACCCGATCGGTGCCGTTATTATGGTTGTGCACACGACGACACATAAAAAAACGTAAGTTAATGAAAAACTATATAAACAAAGAAATCCTAATGAAAAATTACCATTTAAATCTCTATGAGGATATCGGAACTTCTGCGCCTTACAGAGTCGCACCCCGTCGATGATCGAAGCATGATTGAGCGTGTCTGAGAAGACGGCATCCTCTGGGGTAAGCAGGGCTTCGAAAAGACCAGCGTTGGCATCAAAACAGGATCCGTACAGGATCGTGTCTTCCCGACAGTGAAATTGGGATAGCCGATCTTCGAGTTCCTAAAAAGTATGTATTAACAATTGCTCAATCCTGAGTTAGTACTTTTTATAATTTAATTTAAAAATCATAGTAAAAAGCCAGAAAACCTTAGAACAAAACAATAGAAATCTACAGTTTACGAAAATAAATAAACTTTAGTTGTCACTGTCAAATTTAGACTACGGATCCAGATGTTAAACTACAACAAAAACCAACTTAATGCAACTTAATACGTGGTATTTTCTGGTCGTTTCCTGGACCGTAGCCATTATGGTGTGGCTGGGTGGCGAGCCACACGTTACCCCCTTCTTGAGTAAAAGCCGTCAAGATATACATACAAGAAGTATTTATCTCTTGAAAGATTTTCTTAACGTCAGCCGTTATAAGCCCCACTGCAGGGGCACAGGCCTCTTCTTGGTAAAGGAGGGTTCAATATTTAAGAATTTGAAAAAATGGCTGAAAAGGCTGAAAGATTTAAGAATCTACACCTCATGGATCTTTTAAGTGTTTCATTTATTTAAGTTAAATTTATCATTACTTTAAGCATCTTTAATTATTATATTAATTAAGGGATCCATGGACGGTTTGGTTAATAAGAGGATGTACAGAAGATATACCCTTAGTAGCCCATACCAAATTTTATAATATAAGTAGATATTAGAAATTGGCATCTGTATTATTTCGTTTTACTACAAATTATCGTTATAAGTCATATTTATGACGGTGGCGAAGGTCTTGCATAACCGAACACATACCTAAACTAAGCAACACATTAATAGTTACTTTTTATGTAAAAGAGAGTTCACCTTTAGGGTCCTTCACAAGTATGGTGAGATTTCGTCATGGCTGCCAGCCAGTTAGGTAAGTAAAATAACATCTGTACTGTACATGTTTCTAACATCTGTATTTCTTTTATTTGGTTGATTTATATTCAAAACAAGCTTTTGCCCGCGGTTTCGGTTATCGGTGTAGGATTTTGACAAGTCCTCAATTTTGAGAGAAAACTCCTCAAAGAAAAAAACCGAATCACACTTGACGTTTTCAAGTAGCGTATGTCCTTTTTCGGCACTCAAACTATCTCTATGCCTTATTTCATCTTAATCGGTACAGCGGTTAAAGCGTGAACAGACAGGGCAGACAGATAGACAGGGTACTTTTGCATCTATAATATTAGTATGGATTAAAAACAAACCAACCAACTTTAAATATTCACTAAAGAGTAAAATAATGTGCTTCAACTTAAATGCCAATTTGCAGCAATCAGCATGAGAGATAGAACAGAAACTTAGCTTAGCTGGCATCTTACAGTTAGTAATGTGTTTGCTTAAGGTCTCAGGTTTTAATTTTTATACACATTTAAAAAAACTGAGGTTTTAAGTGCACAAATCAGGTACTAACCTCGTAAATATGTAAGTGCCTTAACTAACATACCTTGTGTAAAGTTTGCGTTCCACATATGAACCTTACGGAACTCAACCCGGCTCCATATTGGCAAAGTGCCTGTTTTGCTGCTTTAACCACTTCAGCATTATTCTATTAACAACATAAATGCCAACAATTATTTCAAACACATAATATAAAATAAAACTTGATAAAAACAGTTATTTTGATAAATACTTACCGATAGCCCTAGATAATTGTTGGCGCAGAAATTTATAAATTTCCCCTCTTTACCCTCCACTGTAATCTGAAAAGAACCAACGTATTTATCATCTATATATACATATTATAAAACTCAACATCTCTGTCTTTCTGTCTGTTATGTTCTTTACACGCGAGGACCACGTATCCGATTTACATGCTGTTGTTTTTAATTTTTAGCTATAAAATCAAAATCTTTTTATTCAAATGGGTTACTAAGAACACTTTCGAATCGTCAAGTAAATTAGCTACAACTAGCTTTACAAACTATCTTTTGCCGTTATTATTGCTATAACAGAATTTAGCGCAGGTGGGTCCGCAAGCGAAGTCTATACATATTATGTAACTCAATAGCTCTGTCTGTCTGTCGGTACGGTATAAGGGGAAACCCTTAATTAGCCGGTATAAAAAATATTCTGTATTATTTATTCTTTATTGGGATACAAGATATCCTTATCCCGGTATAAAAAATATTCTGTATTATTTATTCTTTATTGGGATACAAGATATCCTGTACTGTAGAAAAATCTACCTTCGTCCCCCTACCTATATCTGTGACAAAAATCAAGTCGGCCTTTGCGACGTATAGTTATAATACCCCGGCTTTCACCCGCAGAAAAATCTACTCCTGTGGGTTCGGATTACAATAGTATGTACATTGTTCACCAAGGGGTGAAATTGACTAATTACTAACGAAGGCGTAGTTTGAGGCCCGAAGCGGAGCTTAGGTGTAGTGTAAATTATTTTATGTTTTTCTACATCCCTTGAGCTAACCCTGTGGTCACCCTGTTCATCGGTTCGTTGCGATGTAAAGATGCTAGAGCTAACCCCATATAACCCGTTCAATCATGCATTATTCCTGATTCACTGTCCGTCATACAATGGCTGTCCCTAAAATCACAATTGGATGATACTCCATTATGTCAGCCAGCTTTTGAGCTAAGAAGAGCAAATCTAGTAAGTTTAATGTTAATGTTATTTTCATACAACAAAACAGGTACTATACAGGCAAAAACCTCGAGGTTATAGGTACTTTCAGCTCTCCGGGCAGCTGCCCCATCTTGGATGCTTTGCCCATGCTCTTGCATTTTATCTTTCATACTATAAACTAGAAACATAATTTAAATACAAATAAATTTTTCAAATATTATTTATTATATCCAATATATTTTAGAACGCAAATATTATTTTCAAATTCGAGATGAAATTAAATTATTTCTAAAAATAAACTAAGTATTTACAGATGTGCACTACCAACCATAAAAGTCATTTGACTCGATATACACTTTCAATTTCAGATTAAATAAAATTCCTTTTAGGATTAAATAGGGTACCTAAGTGAAGAAAGTAAAACACATGTATTATTGACTATCGAAAAGATCATTTGCATAAATCCACTTCAAAACTTGGTTAAATATAATTTGCAAATTTGAGATAAAATAAAATGACAATGAAAAATGGGGATAAGAATTAACGTGTCTATCAAAATTCCATTTGATACCTTTATAAAGCAGAAATAACAAATAGGTAAGTATAAACATCTTATCTATAGATAGGTTTACCTGAGTGTCCTGTGGCGAGGTAATTACTCTTTCGTGTTTCCATGTTTTAGCCTTTTTTATTTCCTGTAGCCGGTCCTGGACCACCTCCCGTAGCTTCTCCACGCCAGCTCGTTCCTTCTGCTCATGTAACTGTCGGATTTGTCTACCAGTGCACACTATAACAAACACATTTAGGTATATCAATTATTTTTATGTAACGATATATACATATAATAGATTAGTTTCAATGTTTTGAAATCCTGTCGTAGTTGCAGAATTAATCTGAACGCAAATTGTACTTCTAAACAAGAGATAAGCTCTGGCCTTCGTGACATTGTGCTGAAAGTAGGTACTTTGATTATGTAAACACGCTCATTTTCCTTCTATATTATACACAGACCTAAAAAATGGAAACAAGATTTAGCAAATAATATGATTGTTGCTAGGTAGACCATTTTTAGTAATTATCAATATAAATAAATACTTTCATAGCAAAGATGTAGTCAAAAGATTAATCATGAGCCAGGACTTGAAATTGCAACCCTTACATTTCGTGTAAGTGCTTTACCATTGAGCATACAAAATCATCATAGAATTAAGAAATACAATATAAATATACATACATAGACATAATCTCTTACGCTCTGAGCGTGGAAGTCCGTCTGCGGGGTAAGTCCGTACAGGCAACTAAAAAGCAACTTGCCCTATAGTTACGACTTCTACAAATCACTCAGTAAAATGGTATTCGATTATAATTTAAAATCATTTGGATATACATCGTTTGTAAACGCCATTAGATTTTTTTCTAATTCTTTTACTTGAAACCAAGTGCATTGTGATCCCAATACCTAAATAAAAATAACAAATAAAAAAATAAATTGTAAAAGTAGAAGTCATTTAAATAGTCAAATAATAGGTAGATAAATAATTTCTTTAGTTTGAAATATTATCGAATTTTTGTCAAACGGTATAATGTTCCTTGCTGGTTAAAATTCTATCCTCAAGATTAGAAGATTGAGGAAGTTCAGTAGGGCAGTAACAAACAAGTCCGTCAATTGCCGGTTTCACCTCACAGCAGAAGTCATGGACCATGCATTTAAATGCTTTTAAAATTATTGGGACCTTGGAGTTAGATGTGCATAAAAAAATTTAGAAGTAAAGTCTATTCAAAAAGGGTGTACATTAGGGTGTTCAGATAAGAAACCGGAAGTACAAA
Organism: Apoda limacodes; assembly: GCA_946406115.1. NCBI lineage: Eukaryota > Metazoa > Arthropoda > Insecta > Lepidoptera > Limacodidae > Apoda > Apoda limacodes. Next base: position 17,481,599 of record OX291541.1, read on the forward strand.
TCATGTAAAATGACGAAATTTTCAGTTGTTACGATTTTCAGATCAGTTTTTAGCGTAAGAGCCACACTGACTCCTCCACTAGGTCTCAGGGGCCAAGACCTTCGGCCTTAATACTTTTGATTTTAAATATTGATGTAATTACTAAAAATAGCCATACAAAAAATATTTACAGATCCAAGTTAACGGATGAGAATTTTGAAGTCGTTGTTGATAATTATCCGCAATTGCAAAATATCGTCAGTGGGAAGTTACAGCTACACAGGTCTCATTATTTACAATAAAATTGTTTCTCTGTTTAAATTTCACTATGTGAATATAAATTAACATTGTTTAGGCATTACAGTTAGTAACATGTTTTATTTCATTCTGCAGCTTTTATTAATTATTTTTTTACTAAGGCGGCCCGGATATAGGTCATAGTCACACTTTGCCCGCGGGCTACAGTTTGGAGATCCCTTGCATTAACAATGCATATTTATGCGATAGCGCAGCAATCGCGGTTGATTTGCTGAAGTTATTGGAGAGTTCCGTTGTCTGTCTCCGAAACTCATCATAAGATCGATATCAAATTTAAATGGCACCATTTCGGAATAAAATTCTTTCGAACAAATAAATTTGCAAATCCGTCTATATATAACGGAGTTATGCCCGAACATAGGTACATTAGAAAAAATATAAACATCCGAATTGAGAACTTCCTCCTTTTTTGAAGTCGGTTAAATAGTTCCCTAAATTTAACATATTTCTATATATTTGTATTACATCTTTACTTGGATCTTTAATATGACAGAAAATAAATAAGAGGCATTTGAATTTTGCAAAAAGTATGCCGGTCTTCCCCGCTCTTTCCTTATTGAAAAACGCTTGTAAATATTTATAGGTACCTTTATGAGTAAACAAACATAAATCATGATCCCTATATCAGAAATTTTAAATTTTAAAAACCAAACAATTATGTACGGAGTTGACGTTATAAAAAAAATTCACTAGTTAATATACAATTTTTAAGTTATTTAATGCTAGAAATCTAAATAAAATAAAAAAATTGATTTAATTGTAGGTCGAGGTGGGCTAAATATTTTGCATTCAAGATTACTGCCTCTGGCATTTCTTTCAAGTAAAATTTTTAAGAGTCAAAAGTTAGGAACACTAGTTGGAAAAGGCAAGGAATTTGTTTGTTTCAATAAATCATTCCTATCCTAGGTTGTATATACCTACTTACATTTAAATATAACACATGGATCAGTAGCACCAGCACCTAGTCATAGATTAGAATATATCAGTACCTAGGTACAGTTTTTAGTTGTGCCCCTTTCAGATACTCTGAACCGGGTCAGTCCCTAAGGGGTGCAGAAGATCAGAAGATAGCGCAATATTCTGTAACTTATACAATTAAGTTGTTTATTGTGCAAAACAAACTAAGAAAAATTGCAATGTGCGTGCGCGACAACCTTTTATAACGTTACAAGTTGATCACCTTTTCACAAAAACTGTAATTTGGTATGCCTAGGTAGGCACAACACAAAACACCAAATCAAATCGACGGCAGAGAAAATCACTATTTCAAAATGAAATCAATTCTAGTATGCCAATGTTAGCCAGCACTTCGTGAAAAACGAAAAATAAATAAAAATAAACAAACCTGTGCGCAGGAGTTGCGAGCGAAGCGCCATCGTGTGGAATGGAGGCGCGGCGAGACGGTTACTACGACGCGCGACGTGAGCGGCGTCCGAGCAAGGCCAAGTGAAATAAGTAGACCCACCCAGTCACGCAAGTTTCGGTATAGCATGTAGATTGTAACTATGTACGTAACTTTGGATGTGATCCAAAAAGGTGAGTCATTAACATATTTTATACATCATAATATACTTAGCTTCATCAGTGCGACAGTCCGTGTGAGGAGTGGTAGATCCTGGTCCTGCAAAGTGTGGAGGATACTTATCTTATTATATTTGTGATTTATAATTATCCTACAATCATAATCCTAGCTACTGAAGTAGGTATTATAAATGCCAAACTTTGTGTCTAAGTAAGTATGTTTGTAATCTAACTCCTTAACGCCACAATAATTAAATCAAATAAGCTGAAATTTGCAATACATATCGATTACCTATACCCTGAATTAACTAAAAGCTATTTCCAAAAATTCAGATGTTCCCGCAGGATTAACTAACAGAATTGCACGCCTCATAAGCGGAGCGGTGAGGTAGTGCTCTACTCTCGACATGTCAAAAAACCCAGTCTTTCGAAACTTAAATGACGTTTTTTTTTTAATATAACACTTACAGGATAATATGAGTGCACTAATATGAAGTTAAATAATCTGTCTAGCACATATGGTACATTTTATAAACAATGAATTTGTTTAATATAATAAATAATAACATTAAAACTAATCATTCTTTGACGTCCGTGAGTCTGTGTTTATGTGACCATGTATGTGGCAGAGAAATTGGTCGAAAAATTCATCTTACCGGAATACTTTTGTTTTTAATATATAAAGTATTACACTGTGCTGATTCCTAGTTAATATTAGCGTTCTAAGTACTGTCGTTTAATTATAATTTATAAAAAACTAATATACCACTGTATATCTATATATATATTTTTTATTTTTATTTTATAGTATATTTTTTCCTCACCTTATTTGTTATTTTATTTTAAAAAACTTGAGTTTTTGTTTTAGAATTATTTTTTTAAATGTGAATGACCGCTTTGAGGCGTGCACTTTTGGATTTTTTCTATATTTAGCAACACGGCTGTAGGAATACCACGCCAACAACCGAGTTTAGCACGTGCGAAGTCGCAGTCTAGAGCTAGTCAGTCGTAGGTGCTATATAAATATGGTAATTCAAGATGTTACAAAACTAGTTTCGGCATAAACAATCTACATTGCTGTCCTTATTCTATAGTCTATCTATTTGTTTCTGATGAATAAGAATTATTGCGAAGCAGTATCTAATATACCTATCTAACGATAAGGGTGCGAGCTGGGCGTGAGCCGTGACTTCGAGCTCTGTAAGTACCTGCGTGTGGCGAGTGATGCGCGACCAGCTGCACCACTTAGAGGTGCTGGAAGCGCTGCGACTGTGCTTAGCACACATGTAGGTTAGGTCCTGTAATAGGACCTAGCCTATTTTTTATCCCAAAAAATTCAGAAGTTCCCGAGGGAGTAACTATTACCGAATTCCACGAACGAACCAAAGCTGCAGCCATAGGAGTTTCCGTAAGAATCCCACGCTGATAACAAAATTTAGGGCTGGCAAAAGCTAATGGTGTCATAAAAATGAAAAAACACTCAAGGCTGCTGGAACCTCTCCGAGAGGCAGTCCAGCAAGGGATGAATGTATATGCTGCCATTAACTTGGTCGCTATCTAGCAAGAAGTACGATCTCGAGTTACCGCCGCCAGTAATGCGCACTGGTGGGGTTGAGAATAGACTTTAAATCCGTTTGTACTTACTCCTAATATGATAAGTAGTAAACTAATAGACTCTATTGTCTTTTTATTGTCTTACCGTGGCACCACATATAATATTTTTTTTAAATCTTTAAAACGGAACAGAAACTTTGGATTTAAATACTATATGATCAATATGAAAGGTACTAAGGAGGCAAACAAGCTTACGGTCCGCCTGATGGTAAGCGGTCACCGTAGCCTATGGACGCTTGCAATACCAGGGGTATCACTCGCGCGTTGCCAACCCTTCAGAAATCTAATAACTTCTTTCTTGAAGAACCCCATACTGTAGTCCTTAGAGAAAAACCTTGGCAGAGAGCTCATTCCACAACCCAAGCGTTCGCGGGCAGGCGTGGGCATTATTTGAAAAATTATTCAGAACACATCTCATTGTATAAGTGGTAGAACACATACACGGAGGCAAAGTCTCTCCTCAGCCTGAGGGGTCGATACGGCAAGTGAGTTTGGGATCGTCGACAATTGTTGACAGTCGAAAACTGCGTACGGTATTTACCATTTAAACAATGAACGAGAGAGGATCATGAATTACCTTAACTTTTTAACATTAACGTACGGAACCCTTAGAGTACAAGTTTTACTAGTACCTGTCAGGCATTTTTAATGCTAAAGTACGATTCATTAAAGGTAATCCAACCGCGCTGATCCAAAATGTATATGTATGTACTGTAAATATTCTTTAAATGTAATATTCTTTAAATGTAATCTAGTTGTACTTGGAAATAAATTTATCTAATCTTATCTTATCTTATCTTATGTTATCTTGTCTTATCTTATCTTATCTTATATTATCAATGCAATTTATACGCATTATTGACAAAGATATCCATTAGTCAACTCCTATAGGATCACTTTGTTGTCCGTCTGGCTGTATGTCTGTCTGTCAGTCAAGATCCTTTTTCTCAGGAACGCGTAAAGGTATCACGTAGAAATTAATAGCAAATACTAAAATCTATGGTCCCTTGAAGCGGTAAAAAAATCAAGCTTCTAAGTCAACTCAGTGAAAAAATACGGTGAAAAAACTGCAATTTCGGCATTCACAAACAAATCAAAACCTATGGGGTACTTCCCGCTGTCCTAGAATAATGAAATTTGACATGAATTGCTTCATCACAGATATAGGAATAAATCCGAAATTCGTTAATTTGTAGTTATAACATATTTAAAAGAAAAGTTTGTCTATCTGTCAAGACCCTTTTTCTTTAGAACGCGTGGAGTTATCAATTTGAAATTAATATCAAATAAAAAGGTCTACAGTCCCTTAAAGCTGTAAAAAATCAATCTTGTATGTCAACGCAATAAAAAATACGGCTATTTTTGACGCATGTTTAGGTATTCAGATATTCAGAAATAAATTAAAACCTATAGGGTACCTACTTCCCCTGTCCTAGCTAGAATCATGAAATTTGACACGTAGCAATGTACATCAAAAATATAGGAAAAATCCGAAATTTGTTACTTGGCCGGTTTTTTTATACTGAAAATGGCAATGTAACAATGCCGTCGGTAATGATGAAAAAATTTAAACTCATGTATTGTAACGAGTCAAACTTATTAAAAAAATATACAATTTTCAAAATGCATTAAGTAAGTATTCTTATTAATTTTAAATAAACTTAGGCTTTAATTTCTAAAATTCAAAATAGCTAAAATTTTGAAAGAATAAATAATTCTTTAATGTATATCAAAAAGCTATTGTCAATAAAGGTCGTAAATCATTCAAAAGTTATTTCCTACAACTTTATTAAGCAAAATATAAATTAATCAATCATATTTCAATTAAGAATCACTTTCACATGAAAATGGCCTTAAATGGCCACAGTACATACATCTAGTAGTCGATGAAATTATCTTTGCAATGTCAATTCTATGGATTTTTTAAAGTCGACTATGGTAAAGAATATCGACCCGACGGCTAGTTAAAACATGAATCATCATTTACATGGCTCTTCTTACACTTTTTCCTTTACAATTATTTATTGACATAATATCAACCCCATAAATAGAAGAGTAGAACAGGAAGCCCCTCCATTCTCAAAAATTATCTTAACTGGATAAAAACACATTTCGCAATCTCAATCGAGCCTTTTGGGTTCAATGCATATAACCTCAATTACTCTAAATTCGCTGATGACAATGTTGGCAACGGCTGGAAGAAATACTAGTCCCTAGAGGAAATTATAAAAAGTGAAAATCTTATGCTTTTCATTTATTTTCCTTGTTTTTAACGCGTACCGTAAACTTGAGTATTCCTAAAACTAAACCTCACGTTTGTTTATGTTTTCTTTATCTACTATTCTATCTATCTATTATATCTATTTTGCCTTATATCAGATTATATTGGTCAACTGCTGGATATAAGCCTCCCGGTCTCGTTGCTACCTTCCACTTCCATGGTCACTACCAGCCACCCTTTTAATGGCGACGGTCCACAGGGCTGGAGGGCTTCCCACTATTGAACTTTCCGGACGCGAACTTCACTCTACTCTCAACACGTGTGCTCCATCGGCCATCGGTCCTCCGACAGACGTGACCAGCCCCTTCAGCTGGCTGATTCTGCAAGCTATGTCAATGATTTTAGTTCTCTTCCGAATGTCCTCATTTCGGATTGGATCCCTCAGAGACATTTTAGACTACAGGCCCATGTCCAAAATGGATGTGTCATATGAACTACCAGGTGACGTATATAGGACGATATAAGAGCATAAAATAATAAGATTCAGCACTATGCCGTCACTTGTAAGCTGTCCAACTGAGTGCTGGTGAGAATTCAAAAGTGCAGGTAGAGCGAGTATATTTTGGTCATATATTTTTGTACGGCATTTTTTCCAATCGATAGATCCATGAATAAGAAAGCGCGCAATGCCGTAAAAAAATGGTGCGCCACAAGTCGGTAATTTTTTGATTTTCTGACAATTTCCAGGGTGAATTTGGTCATTTCATTCTGTACGGCATCAGTTTTATACTGTTTCAATACAGCTTCTAATCCATTATTCCGCAACGCCGTATAAAAATCATGCGACAAGGGGAAAAAATCGAGGGTTGCAACTCCCTCTCTTTCCGGGGGGGGGGGGGGGGGGTGATTGGAAAAAGTACGGCTTCGGTTCCAAAACATTGTCTAGCACATTTTTATGTATATTAATAATTATCTTTATTTCATGGTATACTTGATTTATAAAGCTGTAAAATCATTTGACTCTGTACGGCAACTTTTTTTTTAACATGATATTCTAAAATACAATTGTTATATAGTACACCAAGTTTAGACCAAATTTACCCTGGAAATTGTCAGAAAATCAAAAAAAATTACCGACTTTGTGGCGCACCATTTTTTTACGGCATTGCGTGCTTTCTTATTATTATTTATGGATCTATCGATGGTAAAAATGCCGTACAAAAATATATGACCAGATGTACTCACTCTACCTGCACTTTTGAATTCTAACCAGCACTCATTGCAGTTGGACAGCTTACAAGTGACGGCATAGTGCTGAATCTTATTATTTTATGCTCTTATATCGTCCTATATACGTCACCTGGTAGTTCATATGACACATCCATTTTGGACATGGGCCTGTAGTCTATTCCTTTTCTAGTTGTCGTGGTTAGTACACTGATGGTAATGAGAATTCAATTGTAAATGGCAAAAATGCGCAAGAAACTTAGATTTAATGAAAATATATTTAAAGGCTACATATTACTACATAGGTATATTAGCTTCCCTAAAATTTTGATAGACATGTGATTGGCACGGTAATAGAGAAGTACCCGGGGACTTAATTACCTGCGGACTAGTTACAGTTGGTGTAATATTTTATTCGACCGAGATGAGGAATTTTCAACGTCGTCTGTGAATGTGTATCATTCGAGTGTTAGACACGATAAAGTATAGAATTTTTGGGAAATAGGTATAACACGGGGTATAATTATGGCTATAAGTGTTCTATATTTATTTTCGCGCCATCTGTTGTTGCTAAGACTAGGTATTTAGAATACCTCCTTTTTATATTTATGCGTACATGTAAATGCAAGCTAATTTCTTTTAAACGATGTATCTACCTTTATTACTTACATTTTAAACTTTTACGACAACACCCACAACAGTCCTACTAATTATATTTTCTTCGAACAGTCCACGATGATGAATATACCACGAACACATTTAAAAACACCTACTGCGGTATCTTGAGGGGGAAGGGGAATGATTTGTGTCACTGCAATTACAGCCATAGACTTAAGAACCAGAAAAAAGTCCATAGAGATACAAAATGACAGTGCCTCCAGTGGAGCCTCCCTTTTTAGGGTTATACCTGAAAGGTAATTACTAAGGAATTACTAAAGAACTAAGGCTTCGCTGTCCGTCCGTCCGTCCGTCGGTCCGTCCGTCCGTCCGTCGGTCCGTCCGTCTGTCACCAGGCCATATCTCATGAACCATTATAGTTAGACAGTTGAAATTTTCACAGAAGATGTATTTCTGTTGCCGCTATAACAACAAATACTAAAAGACAGAATAAAATAACTGTTTAAGGGGGCTCCCATACAACAAACGTGATTTTTTTACTCAATTTTGCTTGATACTGATTACGGCAACAGGCAGACGCTTAAAATATTCACAAAATATTTAGTTATATAGTCACTTTAAAAATAAATAATTAAATAAAATAAAACAAATATTTAAGGAGGGATCCCATACAACAAACGTGTTTTATTGCCTTTTTTTTTATAGACAATGGTACGGAACCCTGCGTGCGCGAGTCAGACTCGCACTTGGCCGATTTTTTTGCCATAGAGCAACACGGAGCCGGCTGCATGACGCAGCCAGCCTCTGACTCAGAAACAGAGTTATGATTTTGAAGCTGACCCTCGACGACAATACTTATTTCAACCATACGGCAATCTTAAATTATCTCGTATAAAAGCCAACATTTTTAAATAGTTATATAGCATCAAGGACAAAAGTTAAGGGGTTAGATCATAAGATCTGAAGGTATTTTTTGAACTTTGAAATTCAATTACCCAATCGACTCAGCTCGTGCAGTTTTTGAATAATTAAATATGCAAACCCAAGTAACCCCAAGTATTTTTATATGCAATAAAAGTTATATATTTAAAAAAAATATTACAATTCATTCATTCATCGACCCGATCGCCCCCCGCTGGGTCCACCTCTGTATAGCATACATTTGATAAAAAGATGTTATAAGTGGTTTGAAATCGCAGCGAAATTAAAATTAAGCGTCGAGAGTTAAGTACTTTAGTGCCTTGGTCTCAAAGATGACTTATACGTCGGTCTGGTCAGCATTCGATTTGATAAAAATTACCGTAGAATGAATGGTTCGGTATTTTTAGGGTGCCGACGGGATCCCATTACTTAACTAAAGGCGGAACTTCATTTCAGAAGATCAAGAAATAAACCGTAGACTGTGTTTGACTGTAATAGAAAAAGCGGTAAAATGAGAGTTGGGTTCGCGCGTAGACAATTAAAAAAAAAAAAACAAAACCTCTATTTTCAAAAACGTATGTACGTCAACATGGGAGAACAAAGTGTGAAATAACTCCTAGGGCAGTAATTATAATAAGATTTGATCGATTTCTAATACAAAAAAAAATATACAATGTATATACCATAACCATAACACAGCACAACAAAGCTACCCCAACTAGCCTCAGTATTATGGGGACGTCCCTATAATACTGAGGCTAGTTGGGTGGGGTCGCTCCCTATCTCGCACTTACAGCATCGTTGGACCTCTGTGTGTAATCCTTGAGTATGCAAGTAGGTCTTACCTCTCGAGATTCGTGAAAGTTGGTGAAAGTACTTGCATTAATTTTTTTTTCGAATCCAGGGCACAGATTATATAATACTAAGGATCTGATTTACTCGAGACTGTCCCCAATAAGTTCCCTTGAATGGTTTTTTTTTATTTGTAAAATGCATATTATACCATTTTATAAAAAATAATAAGTTGTTATTTTCCTAACTACTGGCTACTGTTGACGGCCGCAGATGGCCTTTACAATTACACGCGGACTAACTTTTGCGGCGGTGCTGCTTGCACTCAGCCGCGAAGAGTTGGTACGGTTTGCACAAGGGTGTCTAGGACACGAACCTCGGCTTGGGCAACCGCTCAGTACTTTTAAAACTAAATCTGGCAAAAAACCGCCGTAACAGTAAAGCAAAGGCGTTCTAAAGAGAAGAAACGGCAAGAAACGTTTCAGCAATTGCCTTTTATATTTATTACAATATTTATATATTAGTAAACCTAGTATACCTGGCGCTTGAATGGTGTGTCTAAAGCTCCGTCGCAGCGGTGACGTATTCTGAATATTTTTGTATTTAAAAAAAAAAATATAATTTATCATCACAGATGGGGATAAAAAGTAGAGTGTATCACTCGGTCACAAAATATACGCTAGCTACGCTCAAGATCTACTTTTTAAATCCAAATCCTTCGCTACGTTCTGGAATAAAATTGCGCTCTCGCCGTAAAAAATATTATTTTGCTTCCTCGTATTACAATACAATATTTATACAATCTACTATTTTCATTGAAAATATAGAAACTAATGTTTTCTATCAGTCTTATTTATTTCAAACGTATTGGCATATAAGATGGGGGGAAGGGACCCCTAGTAATTTTTAAATATTTTTAGCCATCAGAAACTATGTTTCATAATATTGTGAAAAAAGCCGGTTTTACTTACTCTTTCCGTCTATTAGCTCCTTTATCAGGTGTCAGTTCTTCGACAAACAAGACAACCTCATTGCCACTTTACCTTGCTGATCCTGCGAGCTTTGTCGTTGACTTTCTGGGTGTATTTTTTTGCATTCAATTCCTCACGTAAACCTTAAGCATAGCTCGTGTCATTGCGCGCTTTGCGACTTTGAATTCGTCGACTAATCCCGCTGTATAACTGCTTTAGTTTCGCCAGCTTAGGTCATGACAGGCAGAATGCCCTGGCGAAAGATCTTTGTTGGCAGTCTCTGCGGTATAGGCAACGAGAACTCCTAACGAAGCTTGCCAAACGCTGTCCGTTCTAACTGGATTCTCCTATCAGCTAACTTTTCGAAGTTGTTACACACAAGTAGGATTGTCTGTATTAGGCAGATATCGTGGACTATCTTGAGTAAAGTACCGCAACTTATAAATGCTTTGGAATGGCGTGTTGTATGACTTATACACATTCATGTCAATGCAACAATTCACTCTCCATGAGACTGTGTTATAATGATGATGTCTTCGGCAAAGCAAGATGTCTGGTGTATTTATCGATTACTTTTACATCACGCTTAGTTTAGTCCATTGTTTTGAAGACATCTAGGGTTCTATTTTTGAAGCGTAAAAGGTATAATTGTCAACTTTAGACGCTTATGTAACGCGCAAAGTATGTACCAGAGTAAAAAAAGAACTATTACTCACCTAACCAATTACACCACATAATTGGTGAGTGAGAAATAAATTTATCCCTCTGCTCAATGTATGGAGAGGGCTTCCTTTAACTTTTTTATTTCATTCATTAAAACCCTGAATTGGGTCATATAAGATGCATTTGTATAAAATATCGTCAAATGTATGAAAAAATAAACCTGTGACATACGGACAGACGTAAAATATATTTTTTTTTATTCGGGAAAACAAGCAGCTGGACATACACCCATGAAACTTAATAACTTATGTTTCAATATAATTTATTCAGTTTAGGCTACAATAATTGAGCACTTATGAATGTCACTACGCCATCGGTTCGTAAGTCTACAGGGCGGGAGACCTTGTACTGAGAAGAACCGGCAAGAAACTCAGCAAGGGCATTTCTTTTCTCCCTTTCTCTTACAGCGTCCAATTAAAATATTGGAAAATGCCCTCCCTATCATAAAAGGACACTTTCCATTACAAACATAAAAAAAATATGAAATATAAAGCACAAGCACAACATAAAAAGGTATCCAATATAAACAAAAGACAGTTTATGTATTCCTCACTAAGAAATAATCAATGTCTTACAGTATTAATAATCAAAACAAAAAAGTAAGACTAAATACTAATAATACAAAGAAGTTTGCAAGAGCAGACCAGCCTCCACAGGCAGCACCCGTTCACGAGTATGACACATGAATCAGCCATCGCTTCGCTCAACCATGTTTAAGTAATATCATGACAGGGCCGTAGCTAGAGTTGAATCTAAGGTAGAGCAGCGGTGGTTTCATGCACAGGAACGGCGCAAGTAATTTTTCTATCTTTTTCCTATTCTTTCATTATTTTACCTTCTTGTGAGCGTGAGTAATTAGAAGTAGAAGGTAATTGGGTGTGATCGCGGGAAAACAAGAGCAAAATGGTATTAATTTATAGTACGGGAAAACAATTTATATATATTATACCTTAGTTATGGTACTTTTAAGGTAGGGCATTAGTATTTCAAGGTAGGGCATTGCCCCACAATGCCCCCCCTTAGCTACGGCCCTGGGTGGACTGCGTTAAGGTTAGCGTGAATACCCCTTATGTTGCAAACACACTGTGAACACAGTGAATGTGGATGGAGTAGCCGCCGAAAATACTTTTTTCTTTTTTTTTACCTTTTGCCATTTTTTTATAAGTTTCTTTTTTATAAGTAAAATAAGGATTTACTGCACAGACAGCTAAAGAGACAAAAAGTGGCCCCGGTCCCTCTCTGTTGTAGTAGCCGGGTCCACTACGGTCTCCTTCTCCGGCACGACTACTACTTCAGAGACTTTACACCGTACTACTACCCAAGAAGCTTATAATATGCATCTACTACCATAAGAATAAATTTTATCAAAAATTCTAGCTATTTTTTTACTGCTTAACAGGCTATCTTTAAAAATCCATCTTGGCAACACTGCTTACTCTATCAGTGTGACCAAATTTAGCAAGATCCTATGATTTTAGCAGGATTGGATACTTATTTTAGCCTTTACAGCAGGTTTATCAAATCTAGCAGTTTTGGCAGGATCGGCAAACGTGATGTTCTTCAATAGCTCAAAAAGTATTTCACCTACACATGTGTGCATGTCTTTTAGAGACCCCTTCTTGCCCTTCTCTCTTTTCGTCTTTTAGATTATTTTTGAAAGATCGTGCTAGTGATGCCGCAGGTGTTGCTGGGCAGGCTAAATGTACGTTGGACCTTAGGATAACGTATAGAAAGACTGGCGTGGTTTTGCCTGCCTCCTATGATACTGGGCAAACGATCGAATAGACCGTCGTTACTACACCAGTTTCCTACACCATTTCTATTAGATGACGGCCTAGTATCATAGGAGTTGAGAAAGCCATCTAGAGTAGCTCTATCGTCAACCGAAGCCAAATACATGGCGTTATGCTCGGTTACTAGGGAAGCTGTTTTTCTGTGGCGATTCCTGTACGACGTGAGTGGAAAATTAGATTCTGTTTCCCTTTTCGAAGGTAGTCAAAGTGCACATAAGATAGCACATAAGTTCATAACCCTATCAACAACGGCCGAACAAAAGGCATTAATACAAAGTATCATTTTATTAGAGAAAAGGTGGCTGAAAACGTTGTTAACATAAATTTTATTCCTATAACTGAGTTATCAGGACACTAATCCATAAGGCGAGTTATACACAAGAAATGCGTAAGTAATTTAGGGTTATCATCTGGTTAAATATTAAGGGGTTTTCAACTAAATGTTTTTGAAGTGAAAACTTCTTTAGCGGCGTTGTGCACTTTTTTTGGTATGGGTAAAAAATGATAAACTCGCGTCAGGTCACGTGTCCTAATCGTGGAAATTCGTAAGACGGAAACCGTAATGCCACGCCTATTATAATTTTTATTTTTAGTATTCGCGATTATGAGTAGTACAGGGAGGTTGGATATGGAATTTTCATTCTATGACAGATTGCGATGTCAAATATACTACGTCAAAAAAGTAAATAAACAAACATTATTATTTCTTGACAATGTCAAAGACATGTCTTGTGACATATTTGAGTGTTAAGCGCGAATCGTGTGTAAAGGTTTTCACTTCTGCCGGCACTCCCGGAGTGCAACTCGTTTTTTTTTTTTATTATTTTCAGTTATGAGTTATTATGTAGATACATACTATATTGCAACATTTTAGATTATGGAGCACGTTGTTAAACCTTTTTTATATACTGTCTAGTTGTAACCCAAAAATGTCAAATCATATGTCAAAGTATCTGAAAAAATAAAACAATAAAAGACATGACTATTAATTACACCTACCTATATCAAAAAATCTTCTTATTTAAATTACAAAAAACTGTACAAATTCAGATTGAGTTATTTTAAGCGTGCAATAATATATTACTCATTACCTATTTATAGACACAAATTCATGGCGACTTATTGTTTTAGCATTTTCTAAAAAGTATTTAGCAGGTTTATATTGTCAATAAAAATCTGGTCACACTATCTATTATTTTGTTTTTTGTTGTGATGGTTTATTTTGTGATTGTGGTTGCTCGATGTTTGATAATTTATATTTTATAAATTAGGAGACGCTATTATTTTACGGAATACAAACTTTAGCAAAACTACAAAATTTGTGAAATTAAAGTCTGAAGTTGCAAAGAGTTGATAACTATAATAAAAATCTAAGCACTATGGCTTATAAATTATATGCTATTACTGCGCTCATGTGCGTTGTTCCTATAGCTTATGCCTGCAACGAAGCCATTTGTGCCAGTGTGGTTTCGAAGTGTATGTTGACTCAGTCATGTAAGTGTGATTTGAAAGACTGCTCCTGTTGCAAGGATTGCTCCATTTGCCTAAGTTACTTATACAGTGAATGCTGCAGTTGCGTCGGTAAGTCACTTATTTAAAAATTTAAAATAAGATTATTATTATATTGTATGTATCGGTTAGGTGGGGTGTACAGAAGGGAATACTAATGAATACAAAAGTTTCCTTTCACCCTTATTTTTCACTTATATATCTTCTGTTTAGACCTAAGTGTCCACCTTTTCTTTACTCTTACAAGCAGGGATTAAATTCATCAGTAAATAAATAAATCATTATGGTCAAGGTAAAGCTGTGAATCGATAGAACCACACACACAAGCTTTGCTTTATTTAAATGTAGGTGGTATCATCCACTACAACCCATGGCAATGTTACACACAGATGTATTGCTTGATGTTTCTGATGAAAAAAGACCCAGTCAGCTAGCATGTATAGCTTTTGCATGCCAACCCTATTCAGCAGCAGATTTATGGCTTATCTAAAAGTGGGTACCCCCTTTCAGTTTCTCACTAAATCTTTACACTAACCCCACACAAGATATTGACTTGAAAATCTTTTCTTAAATCATCTTTTAAGAAATACTTCTCCGTAGAATTGATATTGATACTTGATATTGATTAAACAAACTTAAGCGGCTTAAAAATTTATCTATTCAGCTCATATTTGGTTAACGCAAATATGATCATGTATCAGAGTTTTGTTCTTAGCTAAAGTGGCTCTCCATTCACCAACACCCAAATACACACCTTCTTTATCTTCTTAACTCATTCTGTTACCTTCATTACCAACTTACCTAGAACATTGGTTTTAATTCCTTGGCTCTTTTTTGCAAAATCTTAGATCTTCTACAAACCTACTCCTAAAGATTCCTTCACATTTATTATAACAATTCCTTTACAGTCAAATCTATGAATTATATCCTCCCGGTTTGGCAAGGATTTTTGAGGGTTCTGTCCACATTATAAGGAAAAGATATACTTTTATATTAAGGAACTTTCATTAAAAAAGATCAACTATTTTGAGGGGGGTTGGAACCCCCAAAACTCCCCTCCTGGATTCTTTACATATAGGAGATAGTTTCACCGTAATTGAAACAAATATACAAAAAATAATCATAGGTATTTTAAAGTTTATGCCTTAATAAAAGGAAAACCAAACATTTATCATGTCTCACTGAAAAACTGAGATATTCAGTAAAATTTTGCTCAATCAATACTTGCTAGATAGTGTAATTATGATTTCTATTAATATGTTAGATATAGAGTAAGTACAAAAAACCACTATGGATGATCTTAGGTTTCATATACAAAAATGTAAATATTCTAAACTGTAAATTAACAACATTAAAATCTTATTTTATTCTTAAAATCTTCATTTATGATTCTGGTTAGAATTAATTGTAAGTTTTTACCCACCTGCGCAATGCAAAGGAAAGGTAATGTGTTTAACAGCCTATGTATGTATGTTTATTCCTTTGTGGGGCTCTACAGACCAAACATATGGACCGATTTTGATGTTTTTTGCGTTAATCAATTTGTCTTAATCTTGCGATTGTCATTAAAGATATGACAGAAATCAAAATTCAATATAGTGATAACCAAGCGCCATTTATAACAATTTAAAGTTGGTTAACAACCATTCTCACTTAAATCTTTATACTTATGATGAATAATCAATAGTTTAGACTACTGCAAGCTGCTTAATAATCACCACAATATTAACCTCTTCAAAAAATTTACAAGATTGCATAATTCTGTCTCAAAAGTGTCAAATAAAAATAATTGAATTAAAAAATCAAAGACATAGGGTCCAAAAAAAACTATAAATACAAACTGAAAAGAGAAAACTTAGGTCAGTAATGATAAATTCCAATGGAGAACATAGCTACATCAACAGTCGAGACCCATTAAAAATCTAGACTCACTCAAATCTTCCCAATAATGGGTCCCAAGTGTTATAGTTGCTATGTTCTGCATTCGAATTTATCAGTACAGGACCTATTTTTCTCTTTTCAGATTGTATTTATAATAATATATGTATTTTTTATAATATATGTTGCAATTATTGCTTGAGGTCTGAATTAAGTAGTGTGATTTATGGACTTTCAATGCAAAAGAATAATATGAATATTTCTCAAATACCAACTTTCAGTAAATAATTTAGAAGAATTGTTAAAATCCAAGGATTTTCAAAGATTGATGTATTTTTGTCCATTAAAATAGTAGTATTTGAAACTGTTGCATTATAAGGGGTTTTAAATATGAGTATGTGTTTAAAAACCATAAAGCGAGGTTTTTGATAGTATCACATGAGTATTTTAATACCTATGTGCAGTTTCATTCACTACTTTATCTACTCTCATACATGGGATTCAAATGAAAGATCAAAAAGTAAGAAATAGTTTCCGAAAAACGATGCAGCCTTTTTTGCATTTCCCATGCCTTCAAGTCCTAATAGCATTTATCATATCTTTTTTAAGGTTCCATGCCCAATTACTAAGACTCTGCTGTCTGTCTGTCTGTCCATTTGTCAGAAGATGTATTTCTGTTGCCGCTAAAACAACAAATACCAAAAAAACAGAATAAAATAAATATTTTAGGCTCCCATACAACAAACATAATTTTTTCTTGTTTTTGCTCGATATTGATAACGGCAATAGGTAGACGCTTGAAATATTCACAGAATATTTAGTTATATACTCACTTTAAAAATAAATAATTAAATCAAAATAAAACAAATACAACAAACATGATTTTTTGCCGTTTTTATAGATAATGGTACGGATCCCTTCGTGCGCGAATCCGACTTGCACTTGGCCGATTTTTTTTTCCTCTTTCCTGGTAATAGATTATAAGTGATTTCCTTCGCCATATCTTTAATATCGGACAGAGTCAAATTTTCTACACATTCAGTATCTATCATTTCTATCGGATATTTTAGCAAAAAAAAAACCATGAAATTCAGAACAACAAAACGTATGAATGGCGCCAAAACTTTGCACTTCACCGCATTCTTAGTAAGAAGGTGCTAAGAATCCCTGCATTACTAGAGGCTACTACAGCCATATTTTCGTAGCTATGTAAAATATAATAAGACTCCAAGATCTATCTGCAGATATAGAAGGAGAATTTAAAAAATTCAGTAGTATATACTGGGCTTAGCAACCCTTAATTCTGAGGAGAGACTTTGCCTCCTTGTGTGTACCTTGAATAATAGGAGGTGTTCGGAATGGTCCAAAATGATGCCCACAGCTACTTTCTACCATCGCACCGCTCGCCATCGGCAGGGAATTCATTCTTACACTTTAGAACCGAAATGGTCACGTACAGTGCGGTTTCAGAGAAACTTCCTCCGGTGAACGCTTGGGTTGTGGAATGAGCTCCCTCCCCCTGAGGTTTTCTATAAGGACTACAGTATGGGGTTCTTCAAGAAACAAGTTATTGGATTTTTGAACAATGTTTCTCTGTAAGTAAAGCAGCAGAACATTGAGAGGGCTAACTAACTATCATCACATCAGCTTACTTCGATGCACTGCTTAATATTAACCGCTGCATGGCTTGCCACGTCTTAATTTACCCTGCCCTCGGTCTCTAGTTACTACCGACCAACTTCTTAATCTTTTCGATATGGTGACTCCACTCAAAGAACACATCTGCTCCATTAACTGTCGTTCCTTTGACAAACAAGAACACCGTCCCATTGCCACTTATTCTTTTGCACTATTGCTAAGGAGCAACTTTAAGCTTATGGACTAGCTACTATAAGTGTCGGGAGCAGTAGAGATAGGGTGTCGCACGGAAAGTGGTATGAGAAGTAGTCAGAATTAGTGATATTAGTTGACTAAAGCTAAAAAGTTTTGATAAAGGGAGGGAGTGAGTGCTTTTAATCTCCCTTTTTTCTTGAAAAAAATTCAGTTACAAAAAATGCTCGGTACAAACATTGCTGGTGGCGATGGACTGTATGGGGGGCGCAAGAACGTTTTTAGACTCCCTTTTATTAGGTTAGTCATAAAAATCAGTTTTTTGAAAGAAAAAGGGGTCGCATAAGGGGTTTTTGTCACGTCAACAACAATTTTTGTACCGAACATATAGGTATAGAAAGCACTCAGCCCCCAAAATAAAACTATTTAACTACTACTACTACGAGTAAGCAACTCGTAGTTTTGTAAAGAAATTAAAAGTTTAAGGGATGGTTAAAGATTGGCCCAAAAAAAACTATCGCCTTTGCCCAGGAGTACAAATATCTATTAAAAACCCGTTAAAATGGAAATTCTATTTTTGTAGCTTATTAAAAATATCATAGTTTCCGTGGTATTTGATGTACCTAAAAGTAACCTAATTTATTATTGTTGCAGATATGTGTCCGAAACCAAACGACACTCAGACAGTTCTATCCAAGTCATCATATGTAGAAGAATTGGCTGATGGAGTCCCTGGACTGTTCAGCGCATTGACCAGCGATCCTGACCCTCAAGAGCGATGGCTGTCTTTTACCTACCCTGTAGATATTGACTTGTCAGCTTTCAGACCAACACCTGAAAAACAGTTGGTTTATCATTTGCGTAAGTGATTTTACTTTTGTTTATTTTCTAGTGTTACAGTGCAGATACTAGTAAGAAAGGCCAGAATAATTTAATAGTACTAGTAGATATGGTAACTCAGTGTCGAACCTGCTCAAAAACGCAGCTCCAACAAATTGAGCTGTTGAGCTGCAGCTCAAATCCAAAATTCGCAGCTCACGGCTTAAAAATACACAACTCAAACATTCGTTTGTTGAACGTTATCGCCCAGGACAGCGCCAGCGGCGCCGGCGATGTGGCGACTCGATGGTCTGCCAAACGCTGCCACGCGCGGTACCGGTGCACACAGTCCGTTTCCTGAGTTTTTATTCGTAATTCACATATATATACATATGTGTAGCTTTACATTATTTTAATATGATTTTCGTATTACCATTAAGGATATATATCCATTTTATCTATACTAATATTATAAATATAGCATTGCTATATTTATAATATTAGTATAGATAAAATGGATATATATCCTTAAGTTAGTTAATTGCCAACCTCAAAAAACAAGTGAAAAAGCATTTTTTAAATCTCGCATAACCTCTATTTTTGACAATACCATTTTTAAATTTTTTTTTACCAGAAAAATATCTTTTTGACTTATGTTGTTTTTGAAATGACTTTCTGAACTTTAAGCACGGCATCCGAAAAAAAAACCTGTATCATACCTACGCGCTAAGGATGAACGCGAGTTACGTGTTGTGATTCGGGATGCAAGCAGCACCGCCGCAAAAGTAAGTCCGCGTGAAGTTGTAAAGTCCATATGCGGCCAACAGCATTAGTCAGTAGTTAGAAAAAAAAATCGGCCTGCGAGACCGAGTTGCACTTGACCGTTGTTAGGTTTCCGTACCCAAAGGCTACTAACGGGACCCTATTACTAATATTTCGCTGTCCGTTTGTCACCAGGCTGTATCTTCTGTATCGTCTGTATCTCATGAACAGTTAAAATTTTCATAGATATATTTCTGTTGCCGCTTATATAAAAACAGAATAAATTAAATATTTAAGGGGCCCCCATACAACAGACGTGATTTTATTGCTCGATATTGATAACGGCAACAGGTAGACGCTTGAAATATTCACAGAATATTCAATTATATATTCACTTTAAAAATAAATAATTTAATTAAAAAGAAATAGATATTTAAGAGGAGCTCCCATACAACCAACGTGATTTTTTGCCGTTTTTATAGATAAATGGTACAGAACCCTTCGTGCGCGAGACCGAGTTGCACTTGACCGCACTTGCTTTTATAAATGCTATAATTCTAATTTTACAGAATACTGGCGTGTACGACACACGCTATTCCGTTAATCTTAATTTTTTAATACGAGTAAAGTCCGTTTAGGTAAAGTTTACATCACGATAAATCGTAAAACGGGACATGCTTAAGAGTATCGGATTCGCAGCGCGCTCCATAAAACAGGATTTTTCTCCTCTGATGAATATCAATCCCTCAAACTCAATGTTTTTTGTTTTAACAAGACCAGACAACTAATATCTAGGTCTGTGGTGTTTCAGTTTTACGTTAAATTGTGTAGTTCTAAAATTATTAGAGTGCAAAAACTTGTAATTTATGGTCAAAACAGCTGCAACTTCGTGCTTATTATACACTATAACAAAGACGTTTCCGAAAATTTTAAAGCACCACAGACCTAGATAATATAATACATTTTCTAAATAAAAAAACTTTACTGTCATTCTCAATAAATTAAATGAATAAACACAATAATTCGAAACACAAAAATCATTAGTCAAATTTGCAAGAATCGAATTCTATCATGATGCTGGCTCGCTTGACAAACACGGGGGGCTTGAGACGGGGGAGGCGAGGCGAGGTAGCAGCCAAAATCAGTCGCGGGCCATCCGTGAGCGTATCTTCACTTGTATTACGAAAATATCACTGTTGCATGTTTCGGTGCGCAGCAAGTTGATTAGATTTTTTTGTCCTTTAACTAGCTAGGTATTTAACGTAATCTATATACATAAAAATGAATCGCCAAATTTGTTGCTAAGAAACTCGAAGACGGCTGCACCAATTCGGGTCATTTTTTTTGTTGTGTTTATTAGTGTTAGAGCAAGATTTTTATGAAAGAAAAAAACGGTCAAGTGTGAGTCGGACTCGCGCGCTAAGAGTAAACCGATTTTAATGAAATTTTGGTAACTTGTTATGCACACGCCGGAGAAGGTTCCGAGAAAGAAAAAAAAAAAGTGCGAGTCTGACATGGTCAAGTGTGAGTCAGGCTCGAGCAAAAAGGGGAAAACAGTTTTAATGGAATTTTGGTAAGTTGTTTTGCACACGCCGGGGAAGGTTTCTGAATTAGTACAACCCTTTCACAATAGGTTGGTGCGGCAGTTGTTTTAAAAAAAAGAAACACGGTTCACCGGGTCAGCTGGTAATACCTATAAAGAGCACTGCCTAGAGCGTGCAAAATAATAGTAGGTAATAAAATTTAAAGTGTAAGCATTTGATTTGCAATTTATTGACCCTCGATCAGACACGATTATGAGTAAGTTACACTTACATAATACTAGCTTTTGCCCGCGTTATCGGTGTAGAATTTCAACGACAACTCCTCACTTATAGAAAAAAAAACCGACTAACACTTGACGGTTTCAAGTAGCTTATTTCCTTCTTCGGGACTCAATCTATCTCCATGCCAAATTTGACCGCAGTTCCTTCCGCCCTGAATTCGGTTATAGATGTAAGATTTCAACGGAAACTCCTTGATTATAAAAAAACCGACTCACACTTGACGTTTTCAATGTCCTTTCTCGGGAGTCAAACTATCTCCATGCTAACTTTCATCTTAATCAGTACAGATGTTAAAGCGTGAAGAGGTACAAACAGACAGATTTACTTTCGCATTTATGATATTAGTATGGATTTTTATAATGAATACATACCTATTTAAAAATTTGCCGTATGATACCTATTTTTCAAAATTATTGTACCACATCTACAGTGAACAATGTGTCACTAAGATTGAAAGTCTTGAAAGAGATTTCCACTTATTCCTATCCTAAGTTAAAATAATAGAATAGTAGGTATTAAATTTTTTTTAAATATTAAAAAATAAATTAAATATTATATATTAAAAATCCGCAAACATGCCGACGGTCCGCCTGATGGTAAGCGGTCACCATAGCCTATGGACGCTTGTAACATTTTCATAATACAACCTTCTTTTACTCTAATATCGGCCGGTAAAGAATGTTCTAAATCGTAAACAAAAGAAGGCATTACTAGCCATTGTTATTTATAATTGAAAGTTGTATTAAAATAGAAATTATAATAAGGTTATTTAGGTATTTTCTTATGATTTTTATGTAAAAACTGAATTTGACGAATGATAAATAAAATTTAATAAAATTATAAAAATTTCTATATATAATTATTAAAAAATAAATTATTAATGTGGCAAACTGCATTGTGTATTTTAGCAAATAATTATGAACACACTGTTCCACACAGTTACATGACTAGACTTATTTAGTATTTTGAACATCCTTTATTTCATCAGAACAGGTAAATGTGGCCGAGCTTAGGTTGTAAGAGTAGCCTAATGTCGGCTGTATCAGTTCGGCCGCCTAACTAAAATGTTAGTTATACTTTTTTCATACACTATAAAAATCACGGCCGAACTTAGGCTGCTCTAACAGAAATACAGTATGTTAAAATACTAAATAAGTTTAACTGTGTAGAAAAGTGTGTTTATTTTTTTTTGCTGTAAAACACAATGCTGTTTATTTCAACTATTTATTTTATTTTATTTACTATTGGTCAATTTTCAAATAATAAGAAAAACAAGAATACATATATAACCTAATACGATTTCTATTTTAAAAGGTATAATAAAGAGTTAAAGTTATGCATAGTATAGTTTCAACACAAATAAAAAATTTCTATTGATATATTGCCCTTTTTACGATTCGACGTTAGGATAGAAGAAGGCCGATATTAGGGAAATTTGCCGTACAAAACTTTAAATGCTTAATATTCTTTGTCACGTAATTTAAGATGTTTATAATCACTAAATATACTCAATAACATAAAGTGTAAATGTCAAATAGCCCGACAATGCAAATTCAACGGTGGATAACTTCAAGGTTCAGGTATGGTTAGGACTGAAAGATGCGTTTCATGTTAAGGGGCCGACATTTGGGTGTTTTACCCTACTCCATTTCAAAAAATACTTACTACGAATTACAACCTTTATAGATTATTTTGGTATTATTAATTATCTATTGACCGCCAATGTTACATTTATGTTACCTTTCATTTCTTTAGTCAATCAGTAGGCAGTGTACACGTTTTTTTAAAAAGTTACAACTTACTACTTAACTTCATCAACAATTTCGTAACGTATAATTATTTTGAAAAATGCTAATTAAGTAGCCTATAATTACCTATAATATATAAGTATTAATTTAAAACGGTAAAAGGTAAGTAAATATTTGTACTTACATTTTACCATTATTAACATTATTATGATTTTAAAGTAAATTTTAAAAACGGTAGATACCGTATGTGTGTGTCAAAATGGTTACGAGGTACCGAGTTACCTACCTATTTTATTATCGTCCTTGCTGGTCTCCGTGAAAATATAAATGAATGTTAGCTCGGAAACCTCTTCCTATTTCAATTTTCATTCCTGCATATAAATAAAGAATTTTTCAAAAAAAAAACTCGCATAACCTTTATAAGTTTGTATAAGTAGGTACCTAGCTATTTTCTCAGAGAGCGCGCCGAATAAGAACGTCTAATACCTTTTCCATTACAACCAATGACATTCTTTCATGCCTATAACTTTTGCGCAAGTGGTAGCAATAAATTAACATAGTTTTATGGCGTTCGGATTAAATTAAAAAATTAATGATGATAATTCATTTATACTTCGTTAATGCTCAAAATATTGTATTTTTGGGTGAAAGTCATATCGCCTATCACAATACTGACGTTCCAGCTATACGACAAAATCATACCAGAATAAGGCGCGCGGCGCAGGGAAAGGGGGTCTAGCGCCCGCATCATGTTCGATAGGGAGAGCAACATTTTAGCAAAAATGTAAAACGCGTGCGGGCGCCGCGAAGTGTATTCTCTTGAACGCCGTGGTTTATCAATAAGTATACTTTGTGCGCATAAACATTACGCATTCATTACATCGCAATAATTCCTATTTATTTCTAGGTATTACGGTCTGAGCTTCTGGTTTTCCCAGAAGCAGCGCCAGTTACATTTGAACGAACTATATTTGTTATCTAACTAAAAACGATGGTTGTTACATTTTATGATAACTCTTCTTATGAGACATTTTCGTCGTTACGTACAGCTAACGCAATGATACATATTTCAAACCTTTTCTGAGTAAGTTTCTCATAGTAACACGTGAAAATAGAGTGTAGTAAAAAGATTTTGTGTATAATAAATATTTTTGGACGTTACACACAGCTCCGTCTGGTCTCAAAGTTAAGCAATGCTTGTACTATGGATACCAGACAACGGATTCAAATACACATTAATACTTTTTTTGTAAATACATATATATTATACCTAGAAAACACTCAGTCTCAAGACAAACACAAATATTCATTACAAAAATGCTTTTCTTGTGCGGGAATGAAACCCACGCCCCTCGATCCACCAGCCGGGTCATTACCCAATGAGCCACATACTCTAAGACCTCCCACAGATACGGATTTGAGTGAATCAGTAACTTGGAATGTTCAAGTTACCTGAGATGCCTGTTGCGCGTCATTTCGACTAACAATAACGTCTATTTCGATTTTCTATTATTCCGCTTGTTTTGTCTACTCGATGCAATTCCCGTCTGTTTAGACTGTATAAGTGCTTACTCACCTGCCTTCATTTATGTGGCAAATTATAATTATGAATATAGTTAACATAGATACATAACCACGACCGTTTCCAAAGGGGGTAGAGAAAGATCAGACTTTCAATTGCTACATAGTTGCCTTATGTAGTGATTTTGAAATTATTTTTAACACGTACGCCGTTTCTTTTTCTGGGAACGATTTTGGTGGCAAATAAGCTTACGACCTGCCTGAAGTTAATTGGTCACCGTAGCCTATTGACGCATGTAACGACAGGGGCATTACGGGCGCGTTTCCGACCCTGTAAAAATCCAATCACAACTTTCTTAAAAGCCCCATATGTAGTCTTGTATGTTCTGTGCCCCATACTGTAGATGAGAGCCTCTTAAGGGAATACGATTCGCGGCGCTTTGTGTTTTATACAAACTAATTTCGCACTTATTTTTGAAATTTACCGGTTAAAACACTACGACATTTTGAAGACATGTTCTAGTTTATGTTACACCGATACGTTATTACAGTATGTATATAGGAAAGCAATTTTCATTTATTATTTCATCCAAATCCGTCCAAGGTAAAGTTTCGATTATGCCAGACTCTAAAATTCGAGAGCAAAATGAATGCAAGTAGGTCTTACTTCTGAAGTTCCGTGAAAGTAGTTGCACTTATTTTACTCCCGAAATTCGAAGGCGTTCTCGAGACTGTTCCTAATAACTTAAATATCTCAAGCATAAACTCAAGCATTTATAATATTACTGTGATAAATAATGGTTATATGCATTAACACATTTGTTAAGAAAAAAAAACGAAAACAGTGAAGTTTTGTATCTTCTATTTCGTTAAAAATTCATCTTTGCCCCAACAATTTGTGGTTCGGAAATTTTCAGCTCAAAAGATTCTGTTTTACGATACTTATTATACCTACACTAAAGTTCGTTGAGCATTCGATAATTTTCTATTGCCGATGTTTTTATTTACGATATCGAATATGCTCCTTACGTGTGAAAACTTTAGCCTATTTTTATGACGTAAATTGCAATTGTGAATATATTTCGGTATCTGTTACAGAGAGTGTTGAGCAGGAGTCGGTCCCGATGAGTCGTGACGTGATGACGTTCAACTGCACCGTGGCGTACATGTCACAGTGTATGTCGTCCGACAAGTGCCGTCTGTCCTGCCGCTCCATGGGCGCCAACAGTCTGCGGTAAGGCCTTTTTTAATTTAATCTCGTAGATCTAGCCTGCAACTATCACTATGTTAAATAACTAATTTTATATCCTGTTTTCCTATTTTGCTTAGATGGGATTAGAACTTTCCTCGCACACTCCACCCCAATCCCCTAAGTAGGCAGACAGGCAACTACGCCCCCAATAGAGCGGCCTTAGGACCGTTTAGATATCCGAGACACGTTTTAATAGGTTTAGATGATGAAATCACCAGCTGCCTCACAGCTCAAGCACCTTCCGCGTCTTGTCTGTAACATACAACGTGCGAGCTCCTTGCCATACTATGATGTTTTTTTGAACTTTCAGATGGTTCCACGATGGTTGCTGTGAATGTGTAGGCGACAAGTGCTACAACTACGGAATAAATGAAAGCAGGTACGTTGAACTAACTAAATCACAAGATTATATGTAAAAAGTGTTATTCCATGGTGTATTGCGAAAAAGAAACATTCTTGCGTAAACAAACATTGTAACGATCGAAATAGATCGACCTGCTGACAGCTCCGTAACATATACTGTTATAAATCTTAGTGCTTTCTGTAACGTCATTATTATACGCAAAATTATTAGTTTAAAAAAGCGAAAATGTGTTGTTCAATAGCCGCGTACTGACTGAGCAACCACCCGTGCGAGGCTGCCGTGCGAGGCAAATGCTCGCTTAGCGCCTGCGGCAAACAAACGCGCTGCATCGGCCGAAAGTTGTAGGTTTTGACGATGCTCAAAGGCGCCTCAGTGCGTTTGCCTTGCGCATTGAGGACGGTTGTAGTTTGCTTCGGTGGCTCAGTTAGTACTAGTAGTTAGGCTAATAGAGCGAAAGAATTGTGTATCCAGTTGATACAAGTGTATGGTGAATATAGACGACTGAAAGCTTATTTTTCCTTTTCTTTTATTCGTAAGAATCGGAATTCGCTTAGTCAGGACCCAGCTATTCACACTTACTGTTCGAAGAGCTATAAAACAGAAACTATTGTTCTTTAATTATCTTTTTCATTTTTATAGTCTCCGGTAATTAGTATTTCAAATATAACATGACTAGCTGACCCGGCGAACCTTGTTTCTCTTTTTAAAACAACTATTTACCAAACATTTAATTGCAATCGGTTTACCCTTGTAAACGCGAGTCCGACTCACACTTGACCGGCTTTTTCTCTCAAAAACCTTCCCCGGCGTGTGCGCACCAATTTACTAATATTGTAAACCAATCTATTGACTAAGTACGTCCAACTCGCGCTTAAACAGTTTTTTCTTCCTCAGAAACCTTTCCCGTCGTGTGCACAACAACTTACCAAAATTTCGTTACAATCGGTCTACCCCTAGTGCGCGAGTCTGACTCGCACTTGACCCTTTTTTTCTTACATATAAATCTTGTTCTAACAATATCGTACACAACAAAAAAGAATTAAGCAAATCGATTCAGCCGTTCTAAAGTTTTTGTGAGACTAACGTCTATTGTTTTTTATATATATATAAATATAGTTAGATTATGTTATTAAAATTTAAGAAGAAGGAAAATTTGCACCACCCCATATTAGTATTAGGTAGGGTAAGATGGGGTACCCCTAGGGTACAAGATGGGTTATAGCAATTTTCCTACTGTTCATTGTGAAATTAGCAGGTTAATGTTGCTGATCCCCATCCCAATCCAGTCTGTCTCAGCTTTTTTTTATTTTCACATGCTAAAATATTCTATTGTAAGCCCACCAAGTCTATAGCCAAAATAAAGCTACAATGGTATTTTCAATGTTCTTCTAGATGTAGTCCTGTTCCAACACCTCAAACCTAATTAGGAAAAAGCTATAAACAATACCAGGACATACAAGTTCTTATCAGATGGCATAACCTTTGACACACAGTAATAATTTTAAACTATTTTGTAACTATTAAACTGTATTAACATTGTATGTATGATAAAGACCTTAGAACAAAATTTGAAAACCAACCAATGTCTGTTTTTTTCTGACAGAGAATAAACCACGTGGCTTGGCTTATTATTCATTTGGCCCGCTGTCTGACGTCACAGCGGTGCATTGTTCAAGGCTAGTGCAATTTTGATTGGTCAATTAGAAGGCCAAGAAAGTTTACTACCCTGCTTGCCCGCCACCCTGTCTTCCTTCTGTACTCCGAAAACGTAGGATAATTTGATATCTGCATACTATAGCTAGAGAAAAGCGGAAAGACAAGGATAACATTTTATAGTCCAAACAAATACTAACGTCGTAAACGTTAGTACGACATTTTTTTTTACTCGTCCACGTAAACAAAGTCGTGGGCAAGTGGGTAATATTACTAATATTATAAAATAAATAATAAATATTGAAATATCAGTTTTATAATTTGTCGGACGAAAGATAAGGTATAAAATTGACACTTAAAAAATCACAAAACTCATTTGATCTTCGGTCTCGGCATAAAAGTATCAATGAATTTTGGCACAGTTTTCTGTTACAAATTGTAGTCATTCAATACATTAGCAGACCGACACCGTCTGTTCATTTTATACTTCATGGTTTTTATAGAAATAACTTATAAATTTATTAAATGTCGTCGCAAGTTTCGCTAAGTTAAGTACTGCAAGCCATCTGTGAGCCAAGGTCGTGCTCTTGTCAAAATTATCATATTATTATTGATGTGTTTACACTTGTGCAGGTGTGAGCAAACGCCGAGTTATTGTTTAGCGTTATTGAATATTGAACATGCTTTTAAAATAGGAGAGTCTCTCAATTTGACTGCCTATAGAAGTGCGTAATATCCGTCCGTCGGTCCGTATGTCGCAGTTCTAAAATTTCGCCGTCTTGGCATCGATTTTGAATAACAAATCAAAGAAAGGTGTCTTACCCATATATTAACCACTATTCAGTTTTTAATTAAAATTATCATTGACAGGTCTTCACAAATGCATTTGAGGTGTCTAATTAACTTTATTGCTTGGATGTAACTTTTGCGAGTTACTAGCTTCCTATTTAAAAATCTAGAAAAAATCACTATAACATGGGTTTATGATAGAGCTTTATAAGTTATTTTAACAATAATTGTTTTTAACAAATTCGAAAGACGATTTTTAGATATCCGCAAAGAATGTCTTTATACGGAACCCTAACCTAATGCAAACGACACGCAACTGGCCGGTTTTTTGTGTACTTATATACACATATTTGAAACAATATTTGAAGTTAAGCAACTTAGGGCGTGGTCAATCATTAGGTGGATGACCTTCTATTTAATAGCTAATTTTTTTTATGTCCTCTGTGCTTCGGATGGCACGAAAGGCGTAGAGCCATCCAATAGCATCCCAATTACTCGTGGGCCTGAAGGACTTATAATAGATTTTGGTGTCTGCACCTAAATTCAAACAGGCTATTACGACCTCTTTCATTTCTTGCTGCTTTCCGTAACCTCAGTAAATATAGCACAGACTGTGCTGAGTTCAGACTAAACAAACATCCATTGCTGATGTTGGCGCGATGCGAGCGTTGCGCGTCCAGATTAATTCAAAACACCTTTATATAGAACTAGTTGGGTACTGCGCTACTACAGCTGTCGAAGCGGTTCAAATACATCATATTGTAATTAGAAGAGATGCAGGACGACTCACATGTAAAAACCAGTGTTTTTAAATAAAAGAAACTTCCTAAGAGTTGAAATTTTCTTACTGAGATTAAAGTTTCCAATAGTAGGTCAAAACCAAAGCCACCAAACCAAGCTCACAAGCTGTAATTTTTATTAACATTTATAACGGGTATTGGATTGATTAAATTTTATATAAATGATAAATCAATGTTCTGGGACATTTTACACCTCACACAGTGCCATTTGGTCCCAAACTATAGGTATGAGACAACTTACACAAATATATACTTTACGTTATATACCTACTGTTTTTTGTAAATAAAAAAATATTATACACAGAGGACACCCAGACTCAACTACCACAAATGTTTTTTTACATAAATTGTATGTGCGCTGATCGAACCTGATCCCTCTGGACAGCAGGCAGCCTTTCTGCCAACTGAGCTACGAGGGAGTTAAATAAAAGCGACCGCTATAAATCAATTGTTATTGTTTTGTTTTTTTCCAGATGTCTAGCATGTCCCGGTGGAGACGAGAAGTCGGAAAATGCACTCGATGACGATTTAACGTACGACGATCTCGACTATGGAGAAGATGTAGACGCACAGGCCGTTTAGGAAAATTGTGCTGTTCGTAAAGTAGACTTCCATTAGTAGAGACCTTATTGTCTAAGGTCTGCAATAGATAGAACTGTGCGATTGGAACTTGTCAAAACGTATTGTAGATATAATTATGTAGACTTGTACGCTCAAACTTAATATCTACCGTCTAAATGTAATTAGCTACCATTTTGTGAACTGCGATTGGCATGCATGGCAAGATAAGTCCGGTGTAAGGGAGTGTACTGACTATTACATTTGTAACCACAAATCCTAACTTTAGTGTTGACTGTAACTTATTTTGTAGCTTAGAGAGCTATTATGGATTTACAATGACTCCATTACTAGTTTATAATATTAAGAAGAGGTAACAAACGCCTTATTGTGCTATAAAAGAAATTAATACAAAATAGAACAAATAGATATACATACAGTAGCGTTATTAGCACTTACTGAGCAGATTATTTTTACAGCTTTAAAATTTTTCGTTATAGGTCTTAAATCGTGCTAGTGTAATCGACTTCAATCGAACAAAAATTAACTTATATAGGGTTTGGTTTCTCGACCTTTTTTATTTCTCGAGGCACGAGAATTCTCGTCCAGGATTTCTCGAGTGTCTTTAATTTTTGCTTTTTGCTTACTAATAGATGAGACTCTCACCTCGAGGATTCTCGAGCAGGAACCCTAAATCTGTATCCGTAGATAGATAAAATGGAGCACAGCTTATTTCTGTCTCGCTCACGCGGATCTCGCTGTCGGCCTTTTACTATCACTGCGTTACAATAAAATTAATTCAATTTGCGCTTGTGAAAGACGATTGCTCACAAATTAAACTAGGTTTCTATGCAATCTGTTCGGGCGGAAAGCAGCGCCGCATGCGACGGCCAATCCCACCGCGCCCGCATGCTGCTGCATTGCGACCGGACTGCCTTGATTAGCTACCACCACCTGTCGCTCCGCCCCTCCTGCCGCACCTAACTCTTGCCTTTAAATTTTTATGCAAGGCGAGAATCGTTTGCAACCACCCAAGACTGAGAAAGCGATGAATCCCCACTATTTATTCGTTAAGCAATATAAACTTGGTATTACTAATGTGCAGTACATTGCTATATTGTAAGGTTTACAGTACAACTTTTTTTTTTTACTAATTTTGACGTAAACTTTTTCAATTATGTTTGATTCATTTTTATATATAAACAAAATAGGTCTCAGTTATACAATCAAGATATTTTTACTGAAAATTAACCATGTTTAAAATAGATATTTTTGATTATCTAGATTAGATGTATGTCACAAGTTATCATTTAGATTTTGATTTTTTTTGTAAATGGAAATTCTAGGTTAAGTTTCACATACACTAAGTTTGGTTAAGTTGGCTACTTAGCTAATTAAGTCTCGGTTAGTGTAGATATGTATCAAGGTATACGTACCTTGCTACTTTCAGTACCAACAATAAATATTTTTTACTTTCTACTATCTGCTTTTGCGTTTAACGCCATAGAATTTTCACAATGGACGATGTAATAATGTGATATTTTAAAGTTGTAAACCGACTGTTGTTGACCGTACGCTAGCTTAAAAAAGGCTTCCGCTTGTATTCTTACAGTTGCCTAATCGCATGATTACGCTAGTACTAAGTGTGTTGGTCTTAAGTCATTCGATTATACTATGAAAATTTTTATAGCTAATATGTGACTCCGTGTAAGATTTGTTATTGGAAAATTTAATTATGTTTAAATTGTCAAAGGGTATTTGAGATATTTACAGAGACTTCACTAATTGATCAGTTTTATTTTTTAAGAAAGTTTACCGTTAATTAGCAGTGCATAGCTTCTATTATTCAGTGAAACTACTTATTTATGCTATAATTTTTTTATTTTTTACTTTCCGTCCAAAAAAAATTTATAATAATACAAATTAGTTCATAGGTTTATTTTTTGTTTACGAATTACTTGTAAGATTATAAGTAAATGCGCCATATTTCAGTTCTGAATATGTGTCTGTCAAGGATATTTGTTGTTCTTACATATGTTAGAAATGCCTATTTGCTCTAAGAAGGTGAATGATTTTATTACTGCTTATCCATAGCATTGTGGGTATATCACATTGTATATAATAAACAAATTTCTGAAGTCTTCACAGTGCCAAATTGTTGTACAAAATTGCCATAAGTAATTACATATTCATATGTATAGTAACGGAATGGGTAGGTTAAGTACTTTATGAATCTCATATTCATATTCGCCATAAGTTTTATTTTAAGTGCCTTATTTTACATATTTATAATGTAATATTTTTGTATGAGGTTTTAAATTTATAAAAATTATTATATTTCAATTGATTAATATGCAATCTTTTTAATTATTAATGACTTACCTATCTTTGTATATAATTATATATAATATACATTTAAAACTACTCATTAGCAAGGCAGCACTGACACGATAAGAGTACACTCTGATAGAGTTCATTCTGATACACGCTGATTCTACTCTTACGCTTCTTAAGTGGCAGCCCCTCATGGATCACGCTCTTCTCATTAAGCACGGCTCTTTTAAAAGTAGAAAATCACATACACGAGGGAGTTTTGGCGCGCATATTGTTTTAGGAGTCGTGTTTTTTTTTCTAAATTCATTTAGTGTGTCGATGTGTATATTTTAGAAGTGTTTAACAAAAACTGGTAAAGAGCTTATGAATAGCGAATTATGAATAAATAAGCAGGACATGACGCGCAATTTCTAAAATTTACATCAAAACTCCCGCACTAGCTTGTAATAAAAACTTGAATATGGCGCTGCTAAACTTAAACATAAGCACAGGACTATATTTACACATGACTCTCGAGAAATAATATGCAATAATGCTAAATCTGGTCTCCACATCGAAGAAGGATGGAAGGAACATACATGAGCTTTACTTTCAAAACAAGTATAGATTAAGCAAATTCAAGTGTAAATTAAACAGATTGATTTGCACAAGGCGGCGCAATAAAACGTGCATTTTGCGTCATGTTTTTTACGGCGTATGATACGCGTGTGGGAAGGCAATATAATACGGTTAGATAGCGGCACTCGTGTAGATTTTAGGAACTATGAGTTAGGTCAATTACTAAAAATTCGGAAAGCTGTAAACTGAGTTCAAATTTGGTTTAAACTTTTAAATGAAACAGTTACAACTGTTAAGCCACCGTACCAAAGGTCGTCCAAGAAGATAAGGGTACGAAAAAAAGTTGCGAGAGTGAAGCTCTCAGTACGAGAAAATTCACAGATGTTGACAGTGATAGCTATACTGCTTTTTTAGAAAGCTTTTTTTTACTTCAGAGGCTGATAATTCAATAATCGTGAAGAGATAAGAACATGGTTTTAACAAGATAGTCACACATCCAATCAGTCTATGTAGACTGTAAGACAATCGTTCCCAGGCAAATTTATTTCAAGGAAAAATGATATTCTTTGGCTCCCAGACTTGACGCCTTTTAACTTCTTTTGTAGAGATATCTTACCT
Source organism: Apoda limacodes (assembly GCA_946406115.1). NCBI lineage: Eukaryota > Metazoa > Arthropoda > Insecta > Lepidoptera > Limacodidae > Apoda > Apoda limacodes. The sequence goes on from OX291541.1 coordinate 17,515,116, forward strand.
AACATAAAGTATACAACATCGATAATCTAAGGAATATTAATCAGCTTAAAGCGAATATGTGGAATGAGATGGCAGCAATTACAACAGCATTATTTAGGAAAGGGTTTTACAAGTCTCCACTCGTGATAAGAGGAGTGCTGTAACCGAGAGGGCCATCAATCAGATGATGTCATTTCTAAAAATTAAATTGCAATCATCAACCAACAGCTTGAGATAGTTTTACTTCATCTATTCGTTATTGTTTTTATTTTACACTAGCTTTTGCTCGCGGTTCCACTCGCCCTAAATTCGGTTATCAGTGTGGAATTTCAATGGCAATTCCTCTATTATAGAAAAAAACGACTCACACTTGACGTTTTCAAGTAGCATTTGTCCTTCCCCGGAACTGAAATTATCTCCATGCCAAATTCCATCATAATAGGTACCGCGGTTTAAGCGTGAAGAGGTAACAGACAGACAGAGTTACTTTCGCATTTACAATATTATTATGGATATGCACGTTCTAATGCGCCAGCCTGTATAATATTGTTCTCTGTCCATGGATTTTCAGTTCTCTCTAATTAACTTTTTTGCTACAATATTCAAACCAAGGAACAGAATATTTGGAATTAAGGATTTAAAATTAAATTTACAATCGACATTATTTCCATGTGTCTACTCTTATAAACCAAACTTATACCAGTAATCTGTCAGAGTAATGGTACTGTGATCGTGACTAAACGCGGCTAAACTGACAGTCATATCAACGCCTAGGCTAAACCAATTTCCCTCTTCAAATGCCTACTACTTAAAACTTGAACTTAACAACAGGGTAACCTGATTTTGGCAAAGGAACAGCCGGAAGGACGAAGAAGGTCATACATTTTGTTTCGCTTATTTAATTTGCATTAGGCCAGCGTGATGGAATATGGCTTAATCCTCCTTTCTCCAAGTAAAACCTAATATGCCGCGGGGCCGGAATATGACTGAAGCAAAAAATGTAAACTAATGTGTTACTTATCAGTAGATGACGACATTTAGTTATAAACATTTTGCCTACCTGTTTCTTTAGATATCCCTCGACATCGGTATCAAATGAAAGAGTATGATTAGTATAAAACAATAATACTTGTAACTTTCAAATTTTTTTTCAAAAATTCAAAATATTTTAAAATGGCGGACTACCTGTTATTTTAGATACCCCTCGAAATGGGTATCGAATAAAAGGTTTTAATAGCAAGCAAGATACGTTAAGCTATGTCAAGTTATTTTAAATCCAAAATGGCTGCCAGCAAAAAATGGCGAATTACCTTTTTATTGACTTGCAAATGTTACAAAAGTTTTGAACCGTTATAAAAGCATAAAGTAGACTAAAATTTAAAAAAAATTACGGTAAATCCAATTTGGCTGCAACCACTAAAAAATTGATCGTAGACTAGTCGTTTCTTTTTTTACAGAAGTGATAGACCTCTGTAAAGATACATGCCGTGGATTATAATTATTTGATAAATACCTACACGATTCACCATGAAAACAAATGCCTATTTATGATCACCTAGTCTAATAATACTTCTTTACCTATACACCTAATCCTTTCTTGTTTTAAACTTTTTAGTACATGATGAAAGCTTTTAATGAAATTTTTTTTTTTAAACATTTGTTTTACTGAAAACTGTAATAAAATTACCATTACCGTGTTTCTGAACTTAATTTTCTAGCAAAAATAAATAACTTAGGTATATATAGGTTTTTATTAATTTTTCGTTAAAATGGGGAAGGAAGAAACTTTAATTATTAGTAAAAAGTAAATAACTTACACCTTAACAGTCATTTTGTAAAGATTTCAGTACTGTTACTGACATAGCTTCAATAGTTATCAAGTTAAGACTGCCTAATTTGGGGACTTACTGGCCTGCGTTTAACAGAGGACATCTCCCGGTTGAGATAATGACATAAATATGTGGACGTGTTATATTAGCTGGATTATTATCTGTACACTAGCTGACCCGGTGAACGCTGTTTCTTTTTTAAAAGAACTGTCGCACCAACCTATTGCGAAAGAGTTGTACTAATTCAGAAACCTTCCCCGGCGTGTGCATAACAACTTACCAAAATTTCATTACAATCGGTTAACCCTTATTGCAGGAGTCCGACTCTCGCAGACCCTGTCCGACTCGCAATTGACCAGTTTTTTTCTTTCTCAGAAACATTCCCCGGCGTGTGCATAACAGTTTACCAAAATTTCAATACAATCGGTTTACCCTTATTGCGCGAGACCGACTCGCACTTCCTCCTTTCTTATCGGATGCCTCGGCATGCAAAGAAAACACCCTCCAAGTCTTAGGTCTCTACGATCAGCGACTTAGGCTGTGCGTTGATCCGTCTGTAATTCAGGACAAAGCATTTTTACAAAGATAGTTACATAGATTAAAAGTATTACTCGTGAGAAAGTTGTTGTTAAAATTTGTTTCAAAAAATGCTGACGTAACAAGTTTGAAGTATAGGATAAGCTATGTTTAATCGATTTCAAAAAAGGAGAAGGTCCTCAATTCGGATGTTTATATTTTTTTCATGTATGTTCGGGCATAACTCTGTCATACATAGACGGTTTTGCAATGTTGTGAATTTAAAACTTTAACTTTGGGTCAAAAAACATAATTGGTGTTAATTTGAAACTGCAACGCCTTTTATGTTGATGATTTGTTTAAAATTTTGTTACGAGTATAGATGTTTTTAGTGAACGAAAAAAACAATTCGTCATTCAAAAGTAAAAAATAAAAACTTTCTAACAAAAAAAAAACAACCGACTTCAAATAGCTGCCCTAAAAAGGTAATAATATTTACTTATTTCCAAAAATCTGATCTGAATTACAGTTTAAATTTACAATTTGTTAAGGTGAATTCGAATCAATTTTTTTCCATACAATTTTAGTTGCAATATAAGATAGTCAATGGATTAACTTAAGACACTTTGATAGATTCAATAATTCACTGGCATTTTATGGATGAATGTAAGTTTTGCGACTACATATGTTAAATAGCCGTGTATGATATGGCACGTTTTAAGTAGCGTATTAATTATCCATAGTTTAAGATATTGAGTGTATGAACAAAAAAATTATCAGATTCACCTACTCTTAAAACTATAGGTGATGATAGTTATAAAAGTTTGTGCATTTAAGTGTATTTTTATAAAAAAGTTTTTTTTATGATTTTTCCTCTGTTGTCGCCACTAGATAGCGCTGCAACGTATCAACTTCTATTTTAACAACGGAAAGAGCAGAATAACGCCTGCCGGGCCTGCTAGTAAAGTATAAAGTGACTACTGTCTCGGTGATGGCACATATCGCAAGGAAAAATTACCTTAAAAGCAGTACCTATGTAAAGTAGATACTTGGCCTGCAAAAGATACAGCACAATAAAACATTGTACAATATAGTACCAGGTTTTATTAGCCTTGCAACAGTAAGGTCAACAACACTAATAAATTTTAATCATGGTTTCTTTTGGATTTTATTCAGTAGTAAAAGAAAAAAAACGAATATTTTACTTTCATTTTGGGTACCTAAATACGTTGTATAAAAAAAATTGATATTAATCCCATAACATTTTATAACATGATGATGTCCCACTAACTTATTTTACACCCAAATATCCGGTAACTCCCATCCAAAACATACCTAGTGAATTCTGCAAATTATTGTTTTTGTTTAAAGATATCTGTTGAAACATCGCTTGAAAAAAATAACGGCCGAAACTCTCGTTTTTCTATTTTTAATTTATAGCTCATTATCAACTAGTAGCGGTAACATAATTTATTTCAAGAAATGCTAAGTAACTACAAAGCTAGAAAATTACTGTTATAGAGTTTTTATATCTTATGTGGTGTAACTGTAATTAATTATTTTCCACTTTTTACGCTAATCTGTACGCCTATCTATATTAAATTTTGGCTACGGAAAAATGAGCTGTATTTGAGATTGACATTGTCGATTTCAGCTTAACGCCCACAAAGCAAATGTATTTGCGCTTTGGGGGCCCACTTAAGTGCACTCATTGTATGGATAAACTAAACGAGTTATTATACTTTGTTCTAATTATGAAGTAAGGTAATTGTAAATATAGAAACAACACTTTAGTATCTCAAGTATTAGTTGAACAGTAGTTGATATGTCAACGAACTGATATGAGTTGTTACGTACCACACCTTCTTCACACACGTTTCGCTTTATCACAAAGTTGAGTTATCTCAGGTTTCAATTAAATTTATTATGCTGTTTTCTACAGATTATAATTTAGATAACGGTTTTTAATTCTTGAAGGTATGAATATTCGTAACATATTTTATTGTGAATACTTGGCAAGGTCATATGAGTAGGTGGCTATTACTTGCAATGTTTTATTTGTAGTTTGTATGCCAAGTTGCTGAAGTACTAATAAAACAACGATCTATGCAATTCGATGGTATATAAACAAAAATTGAATTTGGTAGCTGAATGCCTATTATTATATATTATATTTAGTTTTTGTAGGGCTTTTTGTCGCAGAATTAATGTCAAAGTTAATCAAATCTCCTCTCTCCGCCACCAAACCTAGTGTGCCTAGTTATAAGAGTTGAGTACATAATTACTAAAAAAACTCGGAATCATTTTTTTAAGAGGATACACTTCGTGGCGCCTCGCAGCCGGCTTCATAAAAACGAATTTTTCACTTATTTTTGACACTTGTTGATCAAACACCACGAAATTTTGAAGACATGTTCTAGTAATAAATATTTAGGTCTGCAGTGTGCCAGTTTTCTAAAAAAAATTATGGTTCAAAAGTTATACAGGATTCTAGTTTATCATACAAATGGTTTTAAAAAAGATTTCTATTTAATAGAACGTTTTACAAGATTTTGGAAAAACCACAGACCTAGGCATTTGGCTTGGGATTATGAGTACGAAATTTCACAGTAATTGATCAGTGAATGTCAAAAATAAATGAGAAATTCGTTTGTATGAAGCCCACTGCGAGGCGCCGCGAAGTGTATCCTCTTAACATGAACGTTGATACCTATTTGTAGCTCATCCCTATTTAGATTCAAAAACCATAAATATGACCAAGCTGCCAACCTTCTAAAAAGAATAAGTACAGCCATCTAAATAAATACATAATATAAATACAGAATTTTGGTGACTTTTAATACAATTGTTATTCCATTGCGTGGGCCCTGCACTCATGCATATTAACGTCGTTTATACAAAATTTCACTTGACTGATTTAAGCTATTTAAATTAACCGTGCTGCGGACGAACTGAATATTTTAATTAAATCCGTAAATATACTGTTTGAAGTCTTGAATTATTTATACGATAACCTATATAAATACCTATTTGTCCTTACTTTGCCCTCTATCAGTAAACAGATAATCGAAAGTAAATCCTCTTTTATAGATAATTTAGACACTTGCCAACTTGCCTATCGCAGTCTAATCCTACTTCCTTATCAAATATTTTCCTAGTGATATAAACCGCTTTAACTCTGGATATAATTTTTTAATCTAAGATTTTTATTGGCAGGGGTGCGAGTAGGTACCTTATAGCTTGCAATGATTATGTAACCTTTCATTAGGTTATCTTCGAGTACCTACCTATATCCTTGTTTAGTCTAAAGTGAGGCAATGCATAACAGCCCTGACGGTTAATTGGCTGCTCTTCTAGCGGTCATGGTTCGAACCTGAGTTCTTTCCCTGTTTGAGGTTCTTCTAGGTAATGATGTAATCGAGCGTGAAAGATCAATTGTGTCATGACCACAGTGTCGCTAAATTCATAACGATTTTTCCTTGCACTCCTTACCACTGTCCGCTTCCTACTAAGTGGGACTGTTTGATATAGGTAATCTAAATGACCACTTCTTAAAGTTAAAGCTGAAAGTTATCATGAAAATTGCCATGTCATGTTAGGATATAGAAATGAAAAGAGCATCCATGTTTGTGTTTATAACTACAACATGTATTACATATTCATATACATCATAATATCAGCTTATTTTGGTCCTCTGCTGGATGTAAGTAAGCCTCTCTGATAGCACCGCCATTTCTAAAGGTCCAACCTTCCGCATCCAACTACCACCGGACATGCACATTTTAACGTCATCAAAATGGTTTTATATTATGTAAGGGAATTTATTTTTCTGAAACCTACTTATTATCTTATTGAAATATAATACCTACTTACGTAAGATAACATAAATGATTACCAACCAACATACATAGATAAGATACATTTATTAGGTATTAGTAGGTATCTTAAAAACCAGATCTTACCATTCTCCACATAGTTAAAAACCGGTCAAGATCATATGTTATCAGGCTCTTTGTGATAGTCGATGAATACCTTACCAGCTTTTTTACCACCGCCTCATTATTTATATAACTCTCATGCGAATGGTAGTATCAGGGGCAGGCCCGTAGTCAGTATTTCTCTTTTTCATATTAAATGTATTATTTGAGATTATTATTAAACGAATAACGTGCAGTTAATGTGGCATTTTTAATAGTTTATTTTATTTTAAAATTATTTTTTATTTTATTTCAAGAGGCCCTCTGCCTACGTGCCTGATCAGGGGCTGTTTGTAGCTTCTTATCGGATGCTGCCTATTTACTGTTTATAATGAAAACCTTTTCTTCAATTTTATTTTTCTGTTACATTTTTATTTTTTAGGATAATTACCTCAAAAGTACCAAATAAACAAGTTAATAAACTGTTTGGCAGCAACTACCTCACGAGCAACTTTTCATTGTTTGTTCTATAGTAGAACGTTTGAAATTTTTTAAATGAAATTCGATCAGCAGATTTTGAAAAATTATAAAAATTTGATTTTAAATTTTTTTTTTTTTTACTATATAAATGAGGATTAATAAGGCAAGCATTTTTGGATTTATCTAATCTCTATTAATAAATCGCTTAAGTCTATCGTAAATATCTAATGAATACGAATTTCTACCGTTTTCTTCTTGCCCTCCTATGCTAAATCTCACGGCAAATACGTCAAGTTAGCAACAGCGCACAAACGACAGAAATAGTATAGGTAGGATTTCCCTTTAAGTTTGTAATTTCCTTTAAGCCATGATGAAAGGTGTTTTGCAACCTATATATTTGTACCTACTTAATTTATATTCTGAAGGTGGTAGAATTTTTTGAAAGTTTAGTTTTGCTGGGCAGGGTCCTAGGGCCTCCCTGAACTTGAGGGTCCCAGTGCACGGCACTGTCTAGCCCTCCGATAGCTACGCCACTGTTATTTTATTTATAACAGAACCCATTATAGTAACTTATTATCTCAAAGCGATGGTAGAAATGTGTTAAAACAAATTTTTAGCTGTAAATAATGTTATTTTTTTTAACTTTTTTTTATCTCAAAGCGGTGAGGTTAGGTAAAAAAATTTAAAAGTCAAAAAGTACTTAAAATAGTCCAAAGTATAACATGCAATGATTGACATACTTATTTTGGTCAGTATCCTAAAAAATCTCTAATTTACTTAATATCAAGATTTGCTTAGTGCGTGTCGCACACGCATGAAGTTAGCGTTCCGTACAATGAAAAATATTGCGGATATCTGAAAACATATGAACCGATTTTGTCTAAAACAATTTTCGTTCGTTTCTTTATTTATAAATGGTGAAACAGTGGGTTTGTCTTAAAACAGGTTATTTGGAATAGGTACAAATTATGTTAAACACAGCGGCGGGCGTTATCACAATTTTCTATTTAAGATTCTGATAAAAACAGATTGCATCACAGTGTGGTATGTATGATAGTGCCTACCTATTTAGTTTATATTTTGACGTTCATTCCTTCAAAGTCAAAAAACTATCCAATTTTCTTCCAAGCAACCCTGAAAGGTTACATAACAGTATATATTCTCATATGTGTACCTACTCGATCGGTATGAAATGAATGTATGTGACAGATAGGGACACCGGTTAGCTAACAGTCAAACAGCATCCAAATAGTTCCGTATTATTTATAGTACACGAATCAGCTGATGGCATGCAGATTCGCAAGAGGGGAACGCCGCCGTGCGGCCGACAACCCTGTGGCAGAAGTGCGGGCTATCTGCGCTGTTATCGTGCAGGCTGGCTGAGCCATACGCCACACGCGAAGAACCTGCCGTAGTCGCGGCTCGCTTTCAACACCACACTTATTTACAGATACCGCGAAATTTTTTTTTTTATTTCCAGCCAGTTAAAAACCTGTTGTTATCCGTGGTAAAGTTCCGAAGTGAATTCGATTGATCTGAATCTTGAGTGTTTGTGCTAGTGACTGCCAAATATGAGAGCGTCAAAGCTTAACTAAACATAGTAGGTAAAATTGGTAGAAAAGTTGTTGCAAATTGGACTGTAGTGTAGTGGTAGAAAGGTGCAAAAATGAGGAGCGACGTGCTGGCGCCAAGTGAACTGGAGGGGACGGACTACCTCCTTTCTTCTACTATGAGACTGGAAGACAGTTTTCTTCAAATACTTGGTAAGTCTTCGTAAGTCATGAATTTTTTAACTGACCCAAGATTATTGCGTACCTTTTAAAGGCTATTGAAAAATTCAAATGTAAGTAGGTACTAGTTTTCGTGAAACTTGCAAGTATATAATTTTTTTTTATTTTTCTTTTAGAAATATTCCTATGTCAAATCAAAATGTAAAAAAAATAAATTGTGTTGTACAACATGGCCATAAAACTGGTATTTTTGAGAAATAAAATTGATTGAATTACCTATACAAATAAATGAGAAGTAAAAGTTAAAGATGGTAGTTATGCCAGTTAATCACAACACTACTTTTTTTAATTCTGATTACCATTGTACAGTTTCTTACTTATTTGCACATATTTTTCTTAGAGACATTAGAGGGGGTTGTTGACAGTTAGATGCGGTCTTGCAGTGATTCTATACGTATTGCTGATTTTCCTAGCGTTGCCTAAACAGTGATAAACACGATAATAATTTTTTCCCTATCTCGCCACTATTAGTTTAAAATTAATGTTTAACAGAGCTGCCTAACCTTTCAGAATATTTTTGTATACCTCGTTCTATTAAACTAATCCGTGCCAAACACCCCGTGTCTACAAGATTTACTGCAGCTGCGACAGTTCTTTCATTGGGCAGGCAAAACGTACAATTGCAGTAGGTCCAAAGAATCTATTGTATAAATGATATAAAGAATTGCTAGATGACAAAATCAGCGATAGCGTATCATCTGCTTTACTTAAATTCCAACCATTGGATTGAGCCTAAGGTTCTGAACACCGATCGCCGATATTACCGAAGAATGGTTTGCGAACCAATTTAAAGGAAAACATAAGAATTTTAATCGTAAAGACGAATACAAGCTGTTGCCTGCATTAAATCCGATGATCGCAAAATTCTATTCTCTTTTTATCGTCGAACACGCCCGAGGACACCATTATGCAGGCCCACACGCTATAAGAAATAAGGTACTGGAGGCAATTAACGCCAACATAACTTAAAAACATTTTTTCATCTATATTTATATTATATTTACTTAAATGAAACAACTAAGTAACTGGAAACATAGTTTTCTAAACCGAAAGATACTTGTTTATAAGAGTAAATATTTATGATTTCCTTGCTAATAATACGATACAATAGCGGATTTGCTTTAAGTAACACCAATAATCTAAAAGCAACAAGCAACTGTTATCAGAACCCTAAGGCCCATCAGAAAACGTGATTTTGTTATGAATAAGTTGTTCTCTGTTTTATAAATCCAATTTCAGTTACAACAATATCTGGCTAGCGGGAGCGGTCGCGTTCAGTCAGGGCGCTTGGTGAAAACCTAAAAATTAAAGGGGAAAACGTGATAAGTGTTATTTTGGTGTTAGTTTAAACTTTTTACTATTAGTCCTAAACTAAAGTTTATCTTGCTAGATCAGTATACATTGCAACGAATATTCGGTATTCGGCCTATTCGGCTTCTTATATCCTTTAAATCTAAGTAATATCTAAGTACTATTCAGCCGAATACCGAATACTAAATATTTTTCGTTGTAGTCGGATGATTGACAAAATTAATAATGCATTTTGAGTGAATTTTTCTGGTGAGTTCTTTTTTCAGGCCATAAATGATTACATATTTATTAGGCTTACACAATTTCTTTTTTATGGTAAACAAATCAAAACGATGGAAGGACGAAAATTTTCGTATTTACTAAAAGCATCATGGTAGTAATATGATGAGCGTGCGGGAGAGAGAGGTCACGAGCTGGCCATTCGGCCAGTATTCACTTTTGCCGATTATTCGGCTAGGAATAGGCTAGACGTATATAAAGCCGAACATGCAGGGGGACCATATTTACATAATAAGTAAAAGCCAAAAATAAAAGATGCTATACATTCACTCACCAAATGTACTACATTTAAAGTGAAAGACCGTTAACACATTGCTTTCATGCCGCCAGACGACAAAAATTATTCAACAATGTTATTCATTTCGGGCACAGAACATTGTTTGACCTACGCATTAAAATCAGGAAATTAAAATGCAAACAGCTGTATTTCCATACTTGCTCAGTAAGAAGTTGGTCTCCCAGGAACTACCACACTGTCAACTTTTTTTAGTAAAATAGATTTGAGTTCAGCACCCTTTAAAACTCGAATAATGTTAACAAAATTAAGGTAGTTATGCTATATTGGATCATCTTATTTTTTAAAAACGAATAAAAAATTTAATACAGAGCCCTTGAAAACACGATATAACTTTTTAATTATCCCCTCGTTGGTTCAATATTTCTGAAAAGATTTCGATTTCGATTCTGGGAGAAGCTGAATACCCTGTATTGAAGAGATTGATGAAGTAATTCGGTCTTTTACATCCAAAATGTTCATAAAAAAAAACACAGGCAGAGAGAAATAGAGATAGGTACATCACATAAACTCTTCTATCTAAAGTCGCGAATTATTTTTAGGATAGGAACAAAAACAAAAGTTAGCAATTTCTTTTTTAGAATCCATGTAAATAAAAATAACCTAAGAAGTTAATTATGATTAAAGATCACATACTAGATCCCACACCAACTTAGGGGGCGTCCATTTATAACGTGAGGCGTTTATGGGGAGAGGGGGTCTAAGCAAATATCACGTATTTTTTTTTTTCAAGAAAAAGTGTAAAATTGGGTATAATTAAGAAAAACACAATTCTTCACTAAAATATGACTAAATCCTACACAATAATATTTCTCGCGTTTATGCGAAAGCCACAAAGTAGCAAATTATGTTTTTTTTTTTTTGAAATAAATCCAATGCAATTAAGATTAACTTATTTACCATAAAAAAACAGATTTTGAAAAATCTCACGTGAGATTTGGGGAGGGGAGGGCGTCGAGCCAAATCTTACTTTGTTTCACCACCGGGATAGGTGGTCGAAAAATCGCCAAAATCGCCTGAAGTAATAATTAATAAACGCCCACTAATCTGAGATTAGCGAAAGCTTGAACCAATTATTTTTCGGGTAATTTGTATTTGGCACAAAATATGTGAATGTGACGTTTGCTTATTTATAGTGACAGACCTAACACCAGTTATTATTCAGTGTTGAAAAACGAAGTTTCAGAACGCAGCTCAGAAATTTTTTTTGTTTATTTTTTTAAGACAGGCAAGCCTGTTTTTCCTAACATTACCTACCTTATTTTATTAAATTCCATTTATGCAATAAAATAATTTTAGCTTTGACATGATGATTATAATAACAAATCAAATATACTTCACCTGTATATTTTACCAAAAATAGAATGTGGTAATTAATAAGTGTGTTGTAACTTGTAACTAAAGTAGTAATACAAACATAAATAAAGGTCGTCCGTTACGTTTGTCGTCACCGCAGACCGCTTCGGTAAAAGCCGGGGCCATGTTCAGAAGTCGGTGACCATTTCGTCTATGTAATTAATATAAAAGTTAAGTGTTATCTTTGCTTGCGTCACACCAATGCCGTGATGTTAGCAAAGAGACAGCGCTAAGTCATTGCTAGTGTGACGACAAAAAATCAAAAACGTTGTTTATAAAAAAAAAAAACTACTAAAGTTATTGAAATACTGTTCTGACTTCTGACTATATTGAGATATTCTTATTGCCTATCAATAAATGTTAAAAACATTGCAAAATGGTCTTCCATTTTAATAATCTAACGTAAAAAAACGTAATCAAATAAAGAACGACTTCTATGGTTTTTTTTTCTTTTTGAAAGAAAAAAAAACCATAGAAGTCGTTTCTAAAAAAATTTATTTGGGCAACTCAAGATAAGTGACCAAATATCATACTCATGACGTACTTGTGTGAGCCAAATAAACTTAAATTAGTATAGGTGGCCTCTTAATCAAAGTTCCTTATGTTCCCTATGCTGGAAATTATCCAAGACCCATATCACACACAACCTCAACTTTAATTTTATTAATACAGTCCGCCATTGAAGGCGTCTAGACAAAGTAAGGTTAACGGCGAGGCGGGGGGCGGGCGCATCCGACTACCATAATTTTTAGTCGGTATTACTGTCATATATTTACTCGCGGCGCCATGACTGTCTCGAAGTTGTCGGATTTATCAACTGTATGAATGAAAACAACGTTTCGGCTGTGCCCATCCGTTCTAAAATATTTTACAAATTCGGTCTGGCTTAATTTTCTCGCATCAGGTTTCAGGCCACATTCAGACGAAAACAATATTATGCAGTTCGATGTGTTCTGGATAATCGTGCTTAGGAACCGACATTTAAGTACTTACTTAAATACGTAGACCAGTCTTTTACGCTAACTTATTTGTGTTATGCTCTGTCCCTCCAGCTACAGCCAAAAGTCAAGTTTTGACGTAAAGGAATATTGCCCCGGACTTTCGTTCATAGTTTTTGAGATTTTTAATTTTTTTTTTCATCACATTTACTCGTAAACAGTGCCATTACGTGCAGGCAGGTAAAGCCCCACGGGCTATTTCTTTTTACATTTTATTTTCTCTAAGCAAAGCGCGCGTTCATAGGACTCACAGTTATGACGTGCCTATGCTATCAAGGATAGGTATAAGAGCTGTATAATTGTTCTAAACACGCCTATACGCGCACACTACAGGCGAGCAATACCTACAAGTTTTCACTTCAAACTAAACTTTTTGGTTAATAAATTCTCTAGCTATGGCGGATGCGTTGTTCTCTACTTCTATTCCCGCCATTTCAATTGGATTTTGGTGAGTTTATTTATTTACTCGCAAATGTGATGAAGAACATTGTGTGTAACACGGGCGGTTCGGAAATTTGAAACTCAAGCCTTTCAATGTAATAGCCTCTCGTTAGTTATTTTCTCCTTAACACCCTTAATACACATTGTACTATTGCTGACCTTCGTGAATTTTCAAAATTCTTTGTATCGTATTTATAGTATTCCCTTACTCTACAATAGAACATACTCGGAAAACGTCACGTCTTCATCACCTCTAGTTTACGTTGTGCGTTAATTGTCTGTCAATCAGCAACACGTTACTTAACTTGACTTATCTAAAATGCTTTTAGTTTAATCGTGGTGTGATTTCCTGACTATTCCTCTTAAATTCTCCTTTTACATTTGTTTCTTATTTTCTTTTTTCTCAGTCCCTAGCATCAACAGTTAATATAAAATTCCCTCGATCTCTCCAGAATCCCCATCATTATATGCTGACCTGATGACCATAGGACCACTTGAGAAGTATACCCTTTCAAACAAAAAAAAGATTTTTCCGAATTGGTCTTCGAGTAATCGAGAAACATACATAAAAAAGGTGCAAACGAATTTAGAACCTCCTCCTTCTTTGAAGTCTGTTGAAAAAGCAAGAAAATGTTAGCGTTGATTTGTAGAATGCATGTGACTTTGCTCTCGGTTAAGCCTACATTGCAGTATAGCGTTTGCGATGTATTGAGAAACTTTGTCATCTGAGCATAGTGGTAGTATTACAAGCGTCCATAGGCTTCCGGGCGTGGGTCACTCATATTTTAATAGTAATCAATAACTAATAAAAATATATATAAAAGGAAATATGTCAAGTGAAGATTATTGTTCACCCGACTATGGCGAAACCAAAAGAAGAAGGGTATATAGTTTAGCAGGTATGTTTATCTTTTTTCGTATATCTTCTGAACTACCTATCAGTATTTGACAAATGAGGTATCGTTAGAAACGTCTTGACGGCCCGCTGGTTATAGGTTTTAAAAAGTCACAGTGAGTTCAATTAGGGTTTAACCTAGTTCACACTAAGTTGAAGCCCGTACCTACTGACGGACCGTACCTACCGTTTCGTCAAAGAGAGTCCTGAATGCACATAATGTGTAGATACGCATGATTTTACATAAATTTCAGTTGCTTTGGGCCAAGTCGCAGAGTAAAAAGAACGCTTAGTGTAGAAACATTTCTGTACCTGTAATAGGCCAATTCGTTGCAAATTCGGTTATAGTATGTATTACTTACATAATATTTGTTATCACTAGCCCAGCTTTGATGATAACGTTGGACGGTATTTGTCCTTGTCGACAATCTTAGTAATAAAATGTTGTTGTAAAAAGCGAGGGTTAGATAGTAATTAAGATAATATTCTGCCATTTATATTCAAGTAGGCATACCTATATACCTCCAAACTTGGATTATCTCTATAAATATAATTCTACTGTACGTGTGTATGTCACTGTACTCCTCCTAAACGGCTGGACCGATTTGAATGTTTTTTTTTTGTATGCGTTTGGCTGGCGCCCTGGATGGTTTAGATTCACAAATAAGCCCGGCAGAAGGCTCTGCAGTCGGTAGACAACGTCTGCCCGGTCAGCTGGTTGTTTATAAATTAAAACTATGATAATGCCTTTTTTTCGTTATTGAAAATCATGTGAAAGCATCAAAGTAATAAGTTGAATAGTTTGATCAATGTTTTCAAATGTAAAAACAAAATTTTTATATACCATCTTGAAACGTCGGCTTAAAATTACTTACGTATGTAGAACTTTAACAAAAATACTACTCCAAAATTCTACAGAAAAGTATAAAGTACCTAAGCCAAAAGCAGACCTAAACAAGTGTTTTCGTTTCCCTGTCGTCGGAAATGCATTTAAAATCAAATAAATTAAAAAAAAATTAGAAACCTACATTGAAGCCAAATAAATTTTGAAGAATTCAAAAATCTTTGTATTTTTTCTTTTTTTAAAAAACTATTTTTTTCTTTAGTATGTATATTATTTTTAATTATATTTGAAAATCATCATGAGAAAGGTACTCCTTAAAGAAAAAAAATTATAGACATTTAATAAATCAAACACAACACACAAAAGTAGTATGAAAGTAACAAAATACAATCTTAGCAGCCTTTTAAAGTTTTTGTCATGACATTTACCTCGCGTGTTCAAACATTAGCAAATCTGAAAAGTCGCGAAATTTCATTAATGATGTAAATTAACTTTCGTTTACTTATTGTTTTGATTAAACATGATGTGCATACTTATTTATCGATATTTTTTTTATATGAAAATAATATCCACCCAATAATTAAAAGAATACCGAAACTAGTTAGACTTGTTTACCTTACCCACCTAACGAGTAACAGTGCTTGCAATATCAAAACCAGCCGAATATTTGAATTGCAGGCTCTAGTCACTACACAACAGGTACAGGTTGTCATCATCTCGGCCAAAAGATTTCCAATGTCAGAAGAACAAAGGCGTCCTCATATATTTCTACAACGGCCGGTCTTGCATTTCTTACATTTGCACTCCATCCAATGGCTTCCTGCGGCTCTAAATCTGTCTGCTGTACATCTGAGTGTAGGGAACTGTCTCACGCTGCGTAGTCGTCCGATCCGAAGTCGCTACTCGAAAACCTTTCCTTCTCGATGGTTAGGAGGAGGGAAGGTCGCTAGTACTTTGATGCAACGAAAAATTCACCTATCAACGTACCTAAACAGAGCTATAAATATATCGTGTCGGCTAGCACATAAGTCTTTAATGTCGATAGCTTATCTAAATCTAGGATTAAGGTCAAGCTAGTCTGCACAAATGTGACAAGCAAGGCTAATCAGAGCCTACCTACATAACCAAATTGCTATTATAGGTATATTTTTAAGATTGGATTCGGCTTGTGAGTTTGCGATCGACCATTCTCAAAGCTTGTCGTTTAACTGAGTCAAAAGGGCCTAGCTGGTATCCGGGTGCACCCGCCCACAGATGGTAGCAGTACTCCATATGGGGCTGAACTTTTGATTGTAAAGCAGGACCTTTCCTAAAGTGCCGTAAACACCTGGCAACATACAGCAAGTGCAGTTTCTTTAGTAACGGATTGGTACCTAGAGGCTGTCAGGGCCATGAATTATTTCTGCATCAACTCTTCCTCTTGTCGCGAGATAGGTGACGGCTGCCACCAGCTTCCAGGGATAGTGTGGTGGAGTATGGCCTAAGTCTCCTCCTCCAAGGAGAGACCTTTGCCTCTGCACTGGTGCGTATAATAGCTGGGGCTAAGGAAGTTTAATGAAACAGCTGTTTTCTTTAGAAAATTTATAAATGAGTATCCTTAATATATAGCGTGTAGCTTTCTGTCTTTCTTTAGGCGTGGCGAGCCCAGCGCAAACAAGCACAGTGACTGCACGAGTAGGTATGTACATATATTATTAACTATACAACGTTGTAAGAATATACATATAGCCTTGTCCAAAAGTATTAGGCACCTTTAAATTTTACTCTTACTCTATTTTCTAAACTAATTTCACTTAGTCTCGGCATTTTTAAATAAATTAGTCATCAATGTAATCGCTTAAGGAGAAATAAAAAAATGTTTACTTGTTAGAGTCCCAAATACAAGTGACCAAACATTGACAGATAAGACCGCAAGAAAACCTTGTTTTCGGTCACCAGGTGTTTTATGACCTTAATAATATGCCGCTTACTCTAGGTAACGATTTATGACCCCGGAATGTCATCTAAAATAAGCGTTTACTCATTGTTGATTAGTAAACATGTATTGTGCTATGTATGGGGTGCCTAACACTTTGGGCTTGGGCTTGGCTGTGTGTTACAAAATTGCAAGAATGTAAAATTGCTATTATTCTTTGACAGATATACATGTGTATGCAAAAACTCAAGTAAATGAGACAAAATAATAAATGCCAATTTAAAGAATGATCCATGTTGCTATAAACAGGGGCGCGCGGGGAAAACTGACCCAACTATATAAAATTTTCATTATTTTATGATGGCGAAAAGGAGAAGCAGGGTAGGTAGAAGTACACATTTTCTATCTCTCCTTATGTATCTTAGGGGAAGTCCGGGTAAAGTGCATATGTTAAGGTTTGATAAATCAAAACATATAGATAAAATTCAGAACGCATATCGGTTCTTTTAAACATTATTTCAAATATATTCAAGTTTTAAATACAATAAAAAAACTGTAACATTTAAATCTATGTGGTAATAAATAATGAAGAATGGTAGTATAATAAATTATATAAGTATATAATTAATTATATAGAGTATATACTAAAGAAGAGATTATCTGCTTTGTCCGACTTTTCCGGGTAAAGCGAAAAGCAATTCGTGTAATTCGAATAATGGTATGAAACAAGTTAATTTGACAAATTTTAGTTGTACTACCACAAAAGCATAAGAAAGTAGTTGCTATATTCTCCGATCCAACTTGTGTCACTGACTGCACAGAATTAAATCTTCAGATGGTGGGTCAGTATTTTTCTCAGAGCAGTCATTTTTTTTTATTGCCATTGGTCTTGTTTTTTTTTTAACATAACGGCCACCTATGATTAGCTCTATTTCAGCAATCTTTGTCTTTTTGTAGTTAAACTTTTAAAATTTTCACAGAGTATGAATACATAGTTTTGCCCCTATCAACTTTGCCCAAAACATCTTTTTGCTATAAACTTGCAATCCAAAAGAAACGTTTGAGGGATTTTAGAAATATTATGACTCCAATGAAACATTTGAAGTAACAGCATTCTCAAAAAAAACATTAACAGTGGTAAGGCGACACAGCTACTAATAAACTATACATTACTAAAACTCGTAAGCAAACACAAAATTTGTTATTGCTAAAATAAAAGAAGAACACCATGTGCAATCGACTGGCGTTATTCTTTTATTATCCAAACACATTAAGTTAGATCTACGAGGTACGGAGTTGCATCTTGGGTATTTATCTAAACGTTGAAACAAATATTAAAACTATATTGCAGTTTTGGTGTCATAAACGAAATTTTCGTTTGTTATCCGTTGTACCCCCAGTCATACCAGGTAGTCTTATAACGTTCTGCAGTACTCCCAGCGGTATAATTATGAAAAGTACCTAACCGTGGTACCACTGCTGATAACCACTGGTGGTACGTCTGGATAACAAACGGAAATTTTAGCCTCCTTTTTATACTTACCACCTTAATATTTGAATGGATCAGTACGGGCTGAACTAGCCCGGGATTATGTGAAAAACCTCCATCTTGGCCGCCATTTATAATATCTCACTTCCGGTAGATTTTTCGGTTTTGCAACAGGCAGATTCGGACTAGCAGCGGGGACAGAATAGGAGAAAAATGTCTGCTACCCGCTTGTTACACAAAACGCCTTTTGAAGTTAAAAGGAGAGCTATTTCAGAATATTGGCCCTGACAATAGATACACTATTGCTATTGTATTGATTGATTGATTGTACCTACAATACGTACAAGCGTGTAAGTGCTTAGTGTGCCTATGTATATGTAACGCGACTTGCAATAAAGTGCAGTGTGCACCGTTAACAACAATTCTATTTCCAGTGCATAGTAGAACGACTGTTATTTATTTAGCGAAGTTCGAGCAGTAGCACAAATCTCGACTGGCGCAGTCAGTAAATCTTAAAACGTAAAGGTGAACCTGTAAATAGATTTGAGAGGTCATCGAAGTACGATATGCGTAGGTAGGTGCCTACGCGTTGGTTTTCAACTATTTTTCTTGTTGATGGACTTTAGGAGTGATGTAGGTGAGCAGTCCACGTAGCACCGTTATATGAGGTTTTCAAAGGCTCGATGGCGATTGTCTTACTCCGACCCGACGGTAATCTTTTCAAGTACGTTGTCATTTCCATTGCCTGGTGTTTAGGTATTGTGTGTGTGTGTTATCGAATACCTACATGCGCAGCAATGGAGCCGGTAATTTACTAGAAAACTATAACCATCAGATTTAGAAAATAGCTATTAACTTTCGTTAGAACATCACAATATTGATCAGATTATGCATTCAGTAACTAGGTCTGTAATTTTATCCATCTTTGCTATGGTGTCAAGTAATTCATTCAGTACCTATCTACCTAATATAAGAATAGCATTTTTAAATAAGTTTGTCAGATTTGAATTTAAAGAGTTGACGCAGAAGGACAGACAGCAAGGCAAGTTAATGTTTTTTCATCACACTTAGCTTTCTTTTGCCTCTCGATATCTTAAAAACCAATAGACCAATTTGTCTCGTGACCATATCAATCGATACGCCACGTCAGGACTTAGATCTGAAAAGAGTTTGAGCAAAATCGGTTAAGCAATTTGTTTTTATCGCTAAAAAACAGGTTTTTTTAAAGACGCAAAAAATATTCCCATTAGAAGTTGCTCGTCCGGTACTTGCTACCGAACTATTTTTATTATGGAGTTTTAACTACACTAGCTAGAGGTAGAGCGAGCTAGCTAAAGCTGGTATCGGTTGAGCAAATGTATGGTTAGTGAGCATTTTACTAAATCTAAAAAAACAGATTTCTTTCAAGAATAAGTTTTTTTTCGTACCTATATGTTCATAAATCGCAATAGGTATTTGGAAAATAGTGCGTAAAGTATTTACGGCATAACTATATTAAAGTCTTAAAATATAGTTAAGTGGCATTTTTGGTTTAAGTCCTTTTCAGACCACACTTAGCTTTATGTATTCACCAAGATAATATACGTAAGTACCTACGTGTAGTGTTGGCATGAGGACATGAATATCCAGTGTCGAAATATCGTAACTCTGAAATCTCGGAACACTAGGTCTACTATTGGGTACAGTTCAGATACTGAGTGGTCTAATATCGTAACATCGGTATTAGTAAATATTTCTATTGTTGTTTTTTAAATAAAGAGTAAATCCGACCGCGTCCCACCGTGCGTCTAATGTATTATTATTTTTTTTACTTTTTTTTTAGAACCTAAAAAGTTACAGAATGTCATTCATTCAATCGTTGGTAACTTTTTTATATAGGTTCTTATGCTGCAAGATCTAGCAACACTTGCATGAATGGGTCGTGTCGTCACCCGCCTAGTGACTATTAAACGAGTCATGTCATTGGCTGATCTTAAAGAATAAGAAACGATGCCAAGTGATAACCGCAAATCGAAGACTCTGCCAAATAAACCAACTTGCACACCTGTATACTTACCTATACAACAAAATAAGATATTATTTAACAAATATACTGGCCCTTCATCACTGATATCGGGATACTAACAGCTAGTTTTATTAACTGATTATTTTGAGGCTAAGGTGGCGTTCATAAATTACGCAATTTATGTTTTTTTTACACATAGGTATTCACCGCAAATGCAACCAAGCACAGATTAGTATTTGCACTAACGATACGCATTTAGAAAAATCTCACGTGAGATTAGGGTACGGGGGGAGAGGTTCGAGCCAAATCACACGACATCTCAACTAAGAGGGAAAGGGGGTTGAAAAACCGCCAAAACCGCTTCACGTAATTTATGGACGCCCCCTGAGATATACATACAAGTAGGTACTACGTGGTACTACTATTAACTATTCTGTGATATAGGCTAAAAATATAGGTATATGTTATATAACTGTGCATTACCTTATTGAGTGATTTTCATTTAGTCAAATAATAACAAAAAAATCAGAAAATGACCATTGTCCTAACACTTGTGCAAACTTTTAAAGCGTTTATTGCCTTTGATTTTTATGAAAGCCATTGACTATAAGTTTCGGCAAAAAGACAAGAACATAAACTACAAAACCGTAGAAACGTTAAATTTCACACAAAAACTTACTTTTAAAAAGTTCCAAAGCGTAATCATGATATAAATAAATCCTAGCGTCACCACTAGAATAAGCAATAGTTTATTTCTTCTTCGTACTATTTTAAATTAGTAAAAAAATTAAAAAATATTTAAAATGTATAACGTCCTTGATAATTTAGCTCAATGTTGTGTTTTGATTTTTAGTACCTTAGGTAGGTACTTTGTTACGTACTTTGTTAGGTACGTTGTTCATAACATGAACATCGTAAGTATTACAGGAATTAATTTTCTGGCCAATTCCCATATCGCCCTAAGAGGAAATATCCCAACCAAGCAATTACAGAAATAGATATTTAAAAAAAAATGGTGTCGCGTTAGGACCCGTTCCAAGATACCGATGTGCAATACTCTACAATAAATACTCACAATCACCAAAGTCGTTGTATCGTATTCCCCACTTTCCTCTTCCAAATCCCAGCCAAAAATAGCAATTATTTTATCTAGAGTGCGTTCCAAATCGAAACGAGGTAGTTAAAAAAGTGGTTTTGGGTCGCCCAGGGTAGAGTAATTTTCCAACAGTCAAGTTAAATTCTTTACACTGCCATATAAAAGGTTAAAATTTACTCCTGTCAGTGTGAAAATCAACTGTCAAACTGGGTTGATTTTTCAACTTTACCGGGCGATAATTACTCGGATAATTACGCAGCCTCGGAACGCGTTGTCGGACAAATCAAACTGTTTATACGCTTGTGCTCGTACATGTGCCCAATAACATAGAACCTAAACTATTAGAACTTTAATCACGTCTTATAGGAAATTTAAAAATCTAATCACTTTCTTCTTAATGAACCCCATATCGTAGTCCCTCAAGAAACCCTCAGCAGGGAGCTTATTCCACAACTTAAGCGTTCGCGGGAGTAAGTTCCTGTCAAACCGCACTATTTGTGACCATTTAGGTTACGTAGAGTGAGAATGAATTCACTGTCGATGGCGAGCGGAGCGATGGTAGAATGTAGCTGTGGAAATTATTTCAAACAATTCCTCAACATACAGAACATATTATACAAGCGGTAGAACACACACAAGGTGGCAAAATCTCTCCTCAGACTTAAAGGTTCGATACGACTTGTGAGTTTGGGATCGTCGACGATTCTTACTGCTCGTCGTTGAACCGAATCAAAAGGGCTAAGCTGGTATCCAGGTGCACCCGCCTAGAGATGGCAGCAGTACTCCCTATGGGGCCGGACTTGTGATTTGTAAAGCAACAACCTTTGCCCTGAGGTGAAGTATCGCTTCGCTCTGTTGAGTACTTCTGGTTTCTTGGACGCCAGCTTCACCTTGGTTTCCAAATGGTCGCGAAACTGGAAATAGCTGGAGGTGGTATCCAGGTGCACCCGCCTAAAATGGCAGCAGTACTCCCTATGGGGCCGGACTTGTGATTTGTAAAGCAACAACCTTTGCCCTGAGGTGAAGTATCGCTTCGCTCTGTTGAGTACTTCTGGTTTCTTGGACGCCAGCTTCACCTTGGTTTCCAAATGGTCGCGAAACTGGAAATAGCTGGGGGTGTCAACACCAAAGATCCCAATACACTTGGAGATGGTAAGTGCTGTGTTCTGGAATTGTAAGACCACAGTAAATGGGATTTTTTAGCGGTGAACGCGCAGACTTGTGTCTTTATTAGGTTTAATTCTGAAACGCTTAACGCCCGCTGGACCTCCCACTGTGTTATGGAGATTTCTGGCATAGTCTTACCGCATCACAGTAAAGTAGGTGGTACAGCTCCTTCGCTATTGATATTCGAGTTTGAGGCAATGAGACTGCCTAGTAAATCGGCTTTCTCTCTAGCACTATGGGAGAATCAATTTTTCGCTGTGTTGGTAACGACCACTGACAAAAGTTTCCTTTGGCAGCTTAACAAGCGACCAGAAAGCACGACTCCCTGAGGGATAGCTTGCAAGTCGCCCACCTATTTTGCCGATGAATTGGAACCTAGCTCTGGCGATTCCTTTCTTACTGAACCTCGCGGCAGCATTTAATTTGCGTTTTAACTCAGACGTATTCAGATCCTTATTGTTCGAACCGTGGTCCAAGCCTCATATGCAGTTTGCTTGAGAATTTTATCTTCTTTACAAGACCTATTCAACCACGGTCTTTTTTTGACATCGGCAGCTACTCGAGGGTTAAAGATGTAACATTCCATGCCAGCGAAGATTGTCTCAGTGACTGCGGCTGCGCAGATGTCAGGATCTTCTGAGCTGAAGCAGAGCTGCCTCCACGGGTACGATGCATAAAAATCCCGCAATACATCACAATCTGCTGACTTATAATGCCACACACAACGCCAATTAATTGGCGCAGAGGAAACGGTTAGTGTGCATGACACTTGATTCCGGAGAGAGTGGTCAAAGGAGCCAAGAGGCGCATCCACTGAGACGGAATATCAGTTCGGACGCGTAGTTAGCACTCCTAGCTTCTATATCAGGTATGCTCGTTGGAGAAAGTACCAGTTGAGAGGATTTTGTTTGAGTAATTGTAAAGAATAAAAACCAAATTTAATTGATACGTCTCAATTTTTTTTATTGAAAGTATCTAAATTTAACAAATTTAACATTATTTAGTAAAAATACTAAATCTATAAGAAACTTAATAAATTAGTTACAGGATAAGAGTAGGCGGAATGGACGGCAAAAGCGGTTCGTAAAAAGGGAAAAATAAATCCAAGTAATTTTGATTGGCGAGGTGGGGGTGGGTTTTAGTGGTTGAAAATCGTTTGTTGCCATTTTTGGAAATCATAAAGTATTGCGTTAAAATACAAAAATAAAATATATCTACTTTAATCTATGAATGAATAAATTTATGATTATTTATAACAAGTAGTCAAAATTGTTTAAATAAATAAGCAAACTTTTAAAAATATTTTTGTATTACTTCTGCTATATATGCATCCGATTTATGCTGCGTAACAGTTTCAAATTTTTACATTAAGTTCGTAATTGTTTTCTTAATGATTGAATAAAAATAAATAAATATTCTGTAGTATACTTGTGTAGTTGACACAAATATATCGAAAATAAAGTCTGGGTTTTGGAGGATCGTTAAATAAATTGAGATTTCTGCATTATCAAGCTGCAGCAAAGAAATCCACCATCAAATTGGAAAAGCTTCCTCCAACTGAAGGAGCTGCTATACAGCATAGCTACAGAGTATACCATCAACTGCAACTTTGGCTAGGCAACGATCTTGATATGGATAAAGCAAAGGAATGGGGATGGAAAAATAATCACGGTATACTGAAAATTTACAGACTTTGATTTAATACCAGAAAAATTATTAAAAATTATTAGTTGTAATTGCGAAACTGGTTGTGACAGTAAAAAGTGCGGCTGTCCTTTCGACATGGACAATTTGTGCGGTCATTGTCATGGCTCGGAAAATTGCTCTAATAGAGAAAAACAAGTCTATGAATATGCAAGTGATCTAGAAGATGTCGCCAACGAAGAATTGGAGAATGTTGGTCAAACTGATGAAATTAAAGATAAATATGATGAAGAAAACGACGAAGAAGAAGGCTATTCAATTGAATCAGATGACGAAGATGAACCAATGTTAAAAAAAAACCAAATTAAATTAAAATTATTTTGATTAATAATTTATATTTTTTAATAAATTATTTTTCCAATTTTTTAAATATCAAATAAAATACAAATCGTAAAACATAAATCGTAACCGAAAAACTGTTTATTTACTGCATTTTATTTTTATTAATTAGCATCGCAGGTACTAAAATCATGTAATTAACATAAATTTTCCATTAATTAAAGTAGATGTATTTAATTTTTGTATTTTAACGCAATACTTTATGATTTACAAGGAGTTTGAACGATAGGTGACAAGTTGCGTATATTGGAAATGGAAATCGGTATTTTTAGATTTTCGCATTTTTAAATGTAAAGGTATTTTTTTTACTTATATAAACTTTACTTCAAGACGAAAAAAATGAGCCGTCAAAAAAGTAAAAAATCGCAAAAAATTTCGTGAAATTTTTGAACCGAAAAAAAAAACCGTTTTTTCAAAAATTGTTAATATCTCAGAAAATATTTAACTTACAGAGTTCGGGCAAATTGGAAAAGTTGAAGCACTCAAAAGTGTACATTCAGTCCAAATTATGAATATATTGAAAATTTGCAAAAAACGAAAAAAATCGAAAAATCGGTTTTTTGCCAATATCTCGTAAAATTTGAGGTTAGGTGGAAAAGTACCCAAACCAAAATTGTAGATTTTATGATTATCTACAACTTTTCTGTAGACCATTTTGTGATCTGAGCAGATGCTCCGCCAAAAATGGCAACAAACGATTTTCAACCACTAAAACCCACCCCCACCTCGCCAATCAAAATTACTTGGATTTAAAAAAAGTGCTAATATCCCTGGGCTATAAATATAGAAACTATTTGTAAGAAGACTTCTTTTTCTTCTTTTTACTCACAGCACAAGACACCATAGTTACCTACAAAATTAATAGTTTGTATGTTAATCCAGAATTATTTTTAAAAAAAACCATTCACCTTAAGAGAAACACTATGTCCTCTTACTTGTGGTCAAATAATTTTATACTTTTTTTATCATAATTTTAAAGAACGTGTTTCTATTTATGCCGCAGAAAGAGCTTCTCATAGATTTTATTATATATACGCATGACGTCAGCGCTATGTCAATCTCTATCGTAACTAAATGATGACATATTGTACACAAAATATCCTCCAAATCTTGATTTAGCAACGAAATATGGTATCAAGGCTATAGAAAAACATGTAAACTACGATTCAAATGGTTTTTTCGTTGATTTTTCAGCTGTATTCGATAAAATATTCAAACAACAATGCAGTAATTCTGATTATTCCGTCTTGTAAATTAACATTGATTTACTCTAGAAGACAGCTTTTAAATTTTAAATATAAATGACGGATTACAGATACCAAAAAAGGAAAATTTCAGTCACAGTAAACAAATAACGACCTTACCGGATCTTATCGCGGGAGACATTGACATAGGCACCTATTTTCTTCTGTCTTATTTTGTCTCTAGCTCTATGCACTTAATTTGGATTTCTCGCTTCCACGCTTTATTGGTCTTTTTTTTTTCTTGTGCGGAGATTGAACCTGCACCCTTCGTTTCCGTAGATAGTCTTCACTACCAACAGAACCACGGAGCCGTCAAACGTATATATCTTTGCCGCAAAAAGAACTCCTTATAGACTTTGTTATCGATATCGATACGCATGACGTCAGTGCTAAGTCAATCTTCATCGTAACTAAATGATTACATATTTTACACAAAATATCCCCCAAATCTTGATTGAGCATTGAAAAATGGTATTAAATCAAGAGAATAATATGTAAACCACAATTCAAATTCATTTTTACGTTATTTTTTTGGATTAATTCGATAAAATATAATTAACAACAAAGCAGTAAAAAAAATCATAAATCACTGGTAAAACGTGTATTTATTCGGATTATTGCGACTTGCAACGTCACATTGGCTCACAAAAAAGATACCAAATTTACAATTTAAATATTCTAAAATATAAATCAAGGATTCAAGGAGGAAAACAGAAAATTCCAATCGCTATAAAATAGACCCGCCGATATCGCCGCTTATCAGTGTAATTATTGTCACATTCGGCCATTTTCTTCTATCTCATTTCCTCATGGGCACTATGCACTTAATTTGGATTTCACGCTTTATTAGTCTTTTGAACGTAGTGCAAAAATCCTATGTCTATGATTTGAACAGTGCCCGTATTAAGATGTCGTTATAGAAGAGGCAATTTTTGCACATTTGCAGGGCCTCAGTAATTTAAAGAATTTGCATATCAAAAGAGCAGAATATACAGACATAGTTATAGCCGAACTATTTAGGGTTCCGTAGCCAAGTGGAAAAAATTAAACCTATATACTTAGTTTCATAATACCCGTCCGTATATATGTTATAAATTTACCATCTTCAAAATTGACTGTTTCTTACAAAGTTATTTATTGCTTCTATAATCTGCCTTGACTATAAATAATGCCCCCCGCAACCCTCCTTCTTTGACATATCTAAAAAGCTAGACGGAGGGGAGCGGGGGCAGGCGGGTTTTAAAAATCTTAAAATTGGGATAGGTAAGTAGGCAGATAATCCTAAAAAAATCTGTTCATAAGTTTTTCAGGTGTAGCTTAGCCTTAGATGTTTTTGGGCCTCCGTACGCCTGTATAGTTTAATTACCCGACAAAAACTTATGTTATAAGTTTATTGTTGGCAACTGAACCTTGTTGTTCAAAATTGACACCGTTAATTTACAGCTAGTATTATTCAATAATATCATTTTAGCTTTTTATCAGCAAGTTAAAAGCGTCGATTTTTTTATTTCCCAAGACTTACCATGGACACATCAAATATCATAAAACAGCAGGAGATTTTTCTTATATTTAGAGTTCTGTACCCAAAGGGTATAAAACGGGACCCTATTACTAAGAATCCGCTGTCCGTCCGTCCGTTCGTCCGTTTGTCACCAGGCTGTATTTCATGAATCGTGATAGTTAGACAGTTCAAATTTTCACAGATGATGTATTCCTGTTGCCGCTATAACAACAAATACTAAAAAAACATAATAAAATAAATATTAAAAGGGTCTTCCATACAACAAACGTGATTTTTGTGCTTGTTTCTGCTCGATATTGATAACGGCAACAGGTAGACGCTTGAAATGTTCACAGAATATTAAGTTATATATGCACTTAAATAATTAAATTAAAATAAAACAAATATTTAAGGACGCTCCCATACAACAAACGTGAATGGTAAGGAACCCGCCGTGCGCGAGTCCGGCTCGCACTTGGCCGGTTTTTATATTTACTTTAAATTACTGCCAAATTGCTGTTGTCAATGCCTCGTTGCTTCCTGTAACTGCTATGCAGATACCTATGTCTTACCTCGCAACTGCTTTATCGTCTGCTCAATCTAATATATAGGCTTCGCTACGTGATGGGTTTGCATAATTTTGACCTATATCCCCGTTTCGTAAAAAATTTAAGCTGCTGGAATATTCGCTCTCGCCGGAATACTAACATTCTCACCTGTTTGTATGGTATCCTAAATCACTACGTTATCTGAAAAATGGTTGAAATCCTTTGGAACCCTTGGCGGTTCTATTATATGTTGTCAAAGCACTTTTCTCTGCATCTCAGAGCATTATAACAACGTTTGGCTGTGAAATATTTTACTTGTCCATTTGAGAGAACCCCTACTTATATTATAAAGAGGAAACATTTGATTGTTTGTTTGTTTGTATTGAATAGGCTCCGAAACTACTGGACCGATTTGAAAAATTCTTTTGCCATTAGAAGCCGACATTATCCCTGATTATAAAGAGGATACTTATTACCGCGGGAAAATGCTTCATTCCTACGGGAAAACGGGTAATAGGACAACGGGTAGTAAGAATTATCCTTCCGTACATTCTCAATTACTTAATCACATAATTACTTCCTTTTTCACATAACTTCTAAACGGCTGAACCGATTGGGTCGAAATTTTGTATGTGTATTTCCATGGTTTCACAGACACGATTGTATTATGCCATTAAAGAGGAAAGATATGATTGTTTTTTTTTTCTATAATTGAGGAGTTGCCGTAAGAACCTACGCCGATAACGAAATTTAGGGCTGGCGAAGCCGCTGGCAGAAGCTAGTTAGTTAATAAACTTGTTGTAAAAAATAATTTGCACAAGTACCTTTTGGATAAAATGTAGGTATAATGAATGATGTTATTATATCTGATCAATGATCATACTCTCTAAAATCAAGATCACTTTGTTAACTCCTTATAATATTCTTACATTATATTTTTGTTACTACATATATATATTAAAAACTCATAACCTACACTTCATTATCTACTGACCCAAGATTAACTGGAAGAGAATGCCATTAGGTACCTTAAATTTGTTGCAGGTACCTAAGTGTTAAAAACAAACTTTTCAACACATTTCGCTTGTTAATCTTGTCGACTATAATGCAATAAAATACAGTGTTTTTATATATTTAGAAGTATTACTAAAAAATCGGCCAAGTGCGAGTCTGACTCGCGCACAAAGGGTTCTGTACCATTATCTATAAAAACGCCAAAAATATCACGTTTGTTGTATTTTTTTTTTATACCACTAACGTGACAAACAAGCACACGGTCCGCCTGATGGTAAGCGATCACCGTGGCCGATGTACGCTTGCAACACCAGCGGCAAGTAGCCGTGGGTATCATTTCAAACAATTCCTCAGAACACATCCCATTGTACAAGCGGTAGAACACACACAGGGAGGCAAAGACTCTTCTCGGACTTTAAGGCTCGATATGGCTAGTGAGTTTGGGATTGTGAACAATTCTCTGATCTCGTCGTTAAAACGAGTCCAAAGGGCCAAGCTGGTATCCGGGTGCACCCGCCCAGAGATGGCAGCAGTACTCCATATGGGGCCGAACTTGCGACTTGTAAAGCGGCAACCTCTGCCCCGACGTATAGTACTGCCTTGCTCTTTTGAGTACACCTAGTTTTTTGAACGCCAGCTTCACCTTGTCTTGCAAATGATCTCGGAACTGAACATCGCTGTAGATGTCAACATCAAGGATCCCAATGCTCTTGGAGATGGAGAGGGGAGTGTTCTGGAATTGTAGGACTACAGTAAATGGGGTTTTCTTAGCGCTAAACGCGCAGCCTTGTGTCTTTTTAGGGTTTAATCGGACCAAGTTTACCCGTCTCCAGTCGGAGCCCTTGGACAGTATGGTCTCGATTTGAGACAACATTTCTCCGTGGTTTTGCTCTACAACGGATGTTTGCACGACCCGCGTAATAAGCGTCTCGAGTACTGTCATCTGCAAAGCAATGTATGTTGTTGATGTCCAACATGCCATTGATATGCAGTAGAAACAGCGTAGGAGACAGCATAGAGCCTTGTGGGACACCAGCAATGTCCATGCTATCAGAGCAACCACCGTTAAAAGCTAACCACCCATTTGCACAAGCCCTCGGGCTGTCCGTAAGATGGCAACTTCGATAGAAGACCCCGGTGCCAGAACCGATCGAACTCCTCCCCCTGACTTTTAATGGCTAGTGCCCATCGGTGTATGAGATACACTAGAAGGTCACCAGTCAAGCGACCGTGGCGAAAGCCATATTGACGGTCACTGACCAGGTCGTGTTTTTCTAGGGATCTTAAAGCTGTGTTGATCACACGCTCCATCACCTTGGAGAGGAGATAGGTAACAGCGATAGGCCTGTTATTCGATGGATCTGATCTATGGCCCTTTTTGGGCACCGGGTGCACATTCGCAGTCTTCCATGGAGGCGGAAATTGCTTTGTGTGGAAGGAAAGCGCGAAGAGGCGCGTGAGTACAGGACATAACCCAGGGGCACACTGCTTCAGCACCACTCCTGGTATACCGTCTGGCCCACTCGACTTATGAAGGTCTAGAGAAAGCACCACCTGTCAGACCTCCCGCTGTTTTATGGATATTTCCGGCATGGTCTTACCGCACCACGGTGTAGTAGGTTGGTACAGCGCCTTCATCGTTCATATTCGAGTTTAAGGCAAAGAGACTGCCCAGTAGATCGGCCTTCTCTTCACCACTATGCGCCAAGTCACCATCGGTCAGAGTCGAGCTACGTCCGTGTCACCGCTATGAGACCTGTGTAGGCACGCATAGATACTAGTGTGGTGTAGTGATCTTCGCGCACCCACAATATCTGCAGGTCCCTGTCTACAAGGCTATGAAGGCGACGACAGCATATATCCTCCCGAACCAACATACATACACCGGCACTACTCACAAAATTGTGCTTGAGTTTGTAGCCGGGATAATGAAGGTATCATGTACTAGAACTGCCAAAGCTCGGCACAGATAATACGGTTGCTGGCACGGCGGGCGGAAGGGCCTGATCGCCATCTTTTGTAGTAGCCGGGTCCACTATGGGCTCCTTGACCGGCACGACCACTATTTCAGAGACTTTACGCAGGTTGGCGAATCAGCTTCCCAGGGCGGAGATTAAGTGATCCCTGAGTTCGGAAACCCGTTTAACCTGCGGGCGGCCAGCGGTCAGCCGTTTCATCAGGTCTCCCTGACCGCCGTATCAGCACGCCGCGTCTACGCCGAGCAATGACAACAACAAGCACCGCCAGTCCTCCGCTGTCCGCGCAGCGAATCCTCAAAGAGCTCTGTGCAACCTTACTTACCTCCAGGAACACAACACTACTCAATTAGTGTTAAGATGGCCGCAGTTTTCTGTAAGGTGGTTTTCTTCCCCCATTCAGGCTGCTCATTCGAGCAAGTACTCGCTATGCCCCGCTTTAATTGTTCGGGCGGCTTGTTTGAGCGAGTACTTTCTGTGCCCTACCTCTCTAAATATTAAAAAAGCCTCCCTTAAATATTTTTTATTTCATATTTAATTAATTAATATTATTTTATAAGTAATTATATAACTAAGTATTCTGTGAATTTTTCAACCGTGTCTACCTATTGCCGTTATCAATATCGAGAAAAAACGAACAAAATATTCACGTTTGCTGTAATGAAGCCCCCTTAAATATTTATTTTATTCTGTTTTTTAGTAATTGTTGTTATAGCGGCAACAGAAAAACATTTGTGGAAATTACTACTTACTATCATGGTTCATGAGAGACAGCCTGGTGACAGACGGACAGACGCACGGTCAGTGGAAGCTCAGTAATAGGGTTCCGTTTTTTACCCTTTGAGTACGAGACCCTAAAAAGCATTAAAATTAAACAATCGTTAAGATTATGATGTTAGTATTTAAACATGTGTTTATGTAATATAATGAAAAAAAAGCTTACTCCTAAAACGATGTAAACGTAAGTACTATGCTAATTCAAGAAAAAATATTTGTCTTGAAATTAAATTCAGAGTACTGAAGACTTTTGATGCATGGTGAGTATCTGGTGCGCTCTCCTAAGCCATTTAAAAACTTTTTTATCATATTGTATATTTACTTGAATGAAGATTATTGATTTTGATACTTATAGATTTATTAAAATACCTAATAAAATATGTTTATTTCCTGGTCCTTATTGCATTTATTTACAAATTCCCTTATTCAAATGTATTGCCAAGCATATAGCTTCATGCTGGCAAATATCTGTATTGTTCGTAAATAACGATATTTATCGATATATTTTTACACATGCTCATCCCAACATTATTTTGAAACTTGCATTGGTGCGGCCCAACATTCACACATATTTTACAACTTCCATAAATACTTAAAAAATATTTTTAATCTACACAATAAAATCGCCCTTATTGAATTCTCACAAATACCAGCAATACTGAAACTTTCATAGGATTTAAAGGTATGCCGGCGAATGTTGAAGTCATTTAACAAATTTGGAAATCGCATGACACTGACGGACAGTGGGATAGCAAATTGAATTTTCAACAAAATAGTAAGAGACAGCACGAAAGCAAATACAAACGCAAAACCTAAAAAAATCATGCCCTTTTTTTCGAAATATCTATTATCACGGTTCAGTGTTTCACATTTACAGATATGGCATCACTGACACTGCAGCTCAATGTGACCAGACTCAGCAAGATCCCACGATTCTAGCAGGATTTGGTTCTCATTTTAGCCCTAGTAAGTTTTGTTGCATATTTGTAAAATTCAGCAGTTCTTAGTAGGATCAGCGATCCACATGCGTTTTTCCCTTAATAGTCAAAAATTTGCACGTTTGCAACTTTGTATGCATTTCCAATTAACTAGAATCTCAACAACAGCAATAATAATATAACTACGTATATGGTTCTTGAAATATTAATATCCGAAAATCTCTTTTGACGTAAATTGAATGAAACGACCTTAGGCTCGCAGAAGGAATATGTTTCAAAAAGTTGGGACACAAAAATCATGTACTTTTGGCGCCTAAGATCTCAGAAATTAGAAATGATACATAAAGGTGCGGCGTATCAGTCATATTCATTTTAATTTAGTTCTTCTGACTTCCCAAAACAGAAAATATACATAAAGGTGCGGCATATCAGTCATATCTATTTTAACTTAGTTCTTCTGACTTCCGAAAACGAAATATCCTAAATCAAAGCTACGAAAAGTAACCACAACAATTTTGGAAAAACGCCAGATTTTTATGGTTCCGTACCCAAAGGGTACCAACATATCCCTGCTACTAAACCTAATCTGTCGGTCTGTCTGTCTGACCTTAAATGGGCTTTAAGACTCAATTGTTTTGAACAGAATATATGTTTTTATGGCGGATCTCTTGAAAAAGATGTTCATCCAAAAAACCGTATCATTAAGGCAGTGGCATACCGAAGCAAAAACGTGCCGTTTCGACAGCTTACAAAGACACACAGTTCCACGTAAGATAGGCGCTAGCACGCGAACCCACGTTAAAAATATCGATTTTCTCGGTTTTTTGTCAGTATGAAATTTTTTTGAACTATGAAATTAGCAAAGTCACTTGGCTATATTAATATATATTTTATGAAATAATAATCAAGATAATATCACTAATTTTTCCAAACAATTTTAATTAAAGCTCAAAATTAGTGTCAGAGTTTTTTTCTAACTGTTTTAACATCCTATTTATTATAATATTAGCTGACCCAGCTTATTTATATAACAGAGAAACAGACAAGGATCCAAAATTCTGCCCTGCGGAACTCCGTAATTTAACAAACTGGTTTCACCTTCTATGTCTCCTACTCTAACTCGCTGACTTC
This sequence comes from Apoda limacodes, assembly GCA_946406115.1. NCBI lineage: Eukaryota > Metazoa > Arthropoda > Insecta > Lepidoptera > Limacodidae > Apoda > Apoda limacodes. The sequence continues at coordinate 17,548,890 of OX291541.1, forward strand.
GGTAATTGATGTAATCCAGCAAGAGTGATAGCTTCGTATTCCTTTTACTAAATTTTCAAGTTTTACGGTAACTTTCGGAAAAAGTGGCCGTGTCAAATGCCTTTGCTAAATGTAGGAAAATTGTGAGACTTTTCGATTTATTATCTAGTTTGTTAACTATAAATTTATCAAAAGCGTGTACAGCGACAGCTGCAGATTTTTCTTTCCTAAAGCCAAACTACATATTTGAGATAAGGTATGCTGGTTGCCCTTTTTTGCGCAAGAAAATAGCTTCTGGAGTCGCCCAACAAAAATTTAAGCCATATGTAGTTGCAAAGTCCCTAGCGAGAAAATGTAGCCACTACTTCTTGAGGGTAAGATGGTCTGCGAGATAGATAGTGGGTCCCGGTAAGTTTAAATGATATGTGTTTAATCTGCTGTCTTTATTTGCCTTATTATACGCGAAGATAATATTTTTTCCTTGTTTGCAACCGAGATAAAGGTTTTATCTAGGATTATAGGCTTTTTAGTCTCCGATTTTGAATATCCATATGTTGCGAAAGTCCGAAGTTTTAATTGGCACTTAATTGATATTTCCTCTAGTTCATCGCTATATCATAAAAGTTTTATACCTTGTCATTTTTTTTTGTCGGTACATTCCTTAGTTTCAGAGTAGAGGATTTTATATTTCGCTCCATATAGTCAATCTTTTGTTCTAGGGACTGAATATATGCTTGGTCAGCGTTTCTGATTTGATCCATTTCCTCTAGTTTAGATTTCATATCTTAGTGTTGGTGGGAGATAAATTCAATACATAACGTAATTTTTGGTTTTTGCTACTTGATTGCAGTCACTGATTCCAGGGTTGTCCTACATTTTTTGTTTTGTTGTTCCGTCCAAGTGCGAAACGTTGCTCGTAATATATTCGAAGTCGTCTCCTTGTCTATGTTTTTGCGGTCTCATAGCATCTTTAGGTGAGTTTGTGCTGGACAGAGTCGTAGTATTGGACGGGTTCAAAGACTTGCCAGGCATCATTTTTGATGGCGATTTTGCCGGAGAGTGTCTGAGAGGCATTTTAAGAATAAAATAACAATTACCTGCTTTTGTGTTGTCCATGCAGGGTGCGGTCCATGGCAACTAATCATGTAAACTAATGAGTTCATTGTTAGTGGGTTCGCTGATAACACTCACATACGCACACTGACAAAGTAACATTTTATAATAGCATGACAAACTTATAGTAGCCTGGTATTTCAGGTTTGGATATAAATTTAAGAAATCGTTAAATGCTTTTGCTCAGAACACATACACACGACCGCGCATTGTGGGTATGAGAAAAGAAGGAATCATGCATAACATGGTCTGATATTGGTAGGCATTTCCATGAACTTTATGAATGTAAAAAGTAGTTATAGTGACATAACCACATTGGTTGTACATATAGTATCGCGAAGTTTTTTTATATCAAATCAAACAATATTTATTTAAATAGGTTATTGAAAACACTTTTGAATCGTCGATACTATGTAAACAGTGTTAACTTCTGCCAAAAAGAGCTGGCAAGAAATACTATTACAATACTTTAATAAATCAGCTAACAAGTATACAATATGTATTGAAACACTTAGCAGGTAATATAAATAAGTAAGTAAGCTACTAAAAACGAAGTCAAACACTTGCCAATTGTTTTTTTTGTGATATGAAGTGCCAAATATCGTCAATGGTGTTAAGGAATTCGGATATTTAAGAGTATTCCAGTATTTAACTAAACGCATTTCCGGTTAATTAGATAATGAGGTTAACTCATATGCCTAAACCCGGTAATGGGACCGTGCGCGTGCGAGGGGTTAATAGTACTAGTGGCATTAGCGCATTAGGCATATTATAAATATTGATATGTTCTTTAATATTGTAGAACATATTTTTGTTCTATCATCAATAGTTTCCGCAGCGCATGTGCAATATTTTTCAGCGTAAAAAAGCCGGTATGTAAAAGTCAAATCTCTTAAGCATTTCTTGTATGGATATAGAAATTACAAAAATTTGGAAGTAATAACGCAAAAGGAAAACTAAAGCTATTTACAGATTATAAATAAATATCTAAACAAATCACTTGCTACACGCATTTAGGAGATTATAGAAGATTTTTTCTGCAGACTAGCAGGATCGTAAAAATTCTGGTCACACTCCTTCAGCTGTCAAATTTTATTTTGATTGATTTGCGGATGTATAATAAAATAGGAATTTATGCTCTTTGTGATGTTTGTGAGTTCAGAAAATAATAAAACATTAGAAGAAAACCAGATATCAATCGAAATAACGAATGTGAAATCTATCAGCAAAAATGTAGGCCTATGTGATGAAGGTAAGTCAATATCAACTTACTTGCTAATCATATCAATCTTCATGAAGTAAACAAGTTTAAAGTAAGTGGAATCTCTTTTAATATTTCAACCCCACTGTGATTTTGTGAGAGTTAAAAGTAAGGACAATAGTGTAAACCATTTGGACAGCGGTGAGTCAACTTGGCTGGCAAGCTAACTTTGCAGTGGAGTGGAACTCAAGGCTAGTTTAGTCACTTATATCTACATTAACCATTAACTTAGGATGTTGTAATTTTTATTGTATGTTTGTATTAATATAAGAAAATGATTTACCAAATTTAAACCATGGCAAATATATAGTTTCAGAGATATAATTGAAAAATTATTGATGGGATTGTATTGAAAATTACATTTTAGACCAGTCTTATTTAGTGTCTGAGCTAGCATAGATTGACAAGTTTCTCTTTGATAGAGTAACATCCCCTTGTACACAAAAGAAATAAAAAAGTCAGTGGAAAAGAATATTTCCAATGATTATCTTCCCCCACAGGGGGTTCCTAACCTACTCCCCACCCTTTTCTAAAGTTAGTAAATGTTTATTTTTTTATAGCACATTAGTTTCTATGAAGCCTTTTAAAAAAAATTATAATTTGTAACAATTCCCATTACTCAGAAGCTTTCAGTTTATTTTACTTTAGGTTTGATTAATTGTTTGATTTGTTTCATATAACAACAACATTTAATAGGAAATTTGGTTCGGGTCGTTACATTCCCTAAAACATAGTAAAGCAAAATGATGGGTGATTCATGTGTCATACTTGACCTGTGGAGGCTGGTCTGCTCTTGCAAACTTCTTAGTATTCTGAGTATTTAGTCTTACCTGTTTTGTAAGACATTGATTATTTCTAAGTGATGAATACATAAATTCGGTCATTGGTGTTGGATTTCAATGGCATTTCCTCAATTATGGGGAAAAAAAAAACAGATAAATCAGTACAACAATTTCAGCGTGAATAGGTAACAGACAGTTTTACTTTTGCATTTTTAATATTTATTACTATATTATATTCATAGATAGTTTTAAGTATATGTAGGTTTGTTACATATGATGCAAAAATATAATTATGATGGCGCTAATGCTACTAGTACTATTAAATATCGAAATACTTTTAAATATCTGGATTCCTTCACTCCATGACATTTTTTGACGCTTCACATGGTGCGGCCCCTATGCTACATAAAAACAAAAAATAATAATTGACATGTTTGACTTTGTTTTTAGTAGCTTACTAACTTTTTTTTATTACCTAATAATTGTTTGGTACATTTTGTATACTCTTTAGCTAATTATCAAAGTATTGTATTATTACTTTAAATAGAACTTCTTGCCAGCTCTTTTTGGCAGAAATTAACACTGTTACATTGTATTGACGATTCAAAAGTGTTCTTAGAAACCTCTTTGAATAAATGTTTGATTTGATTTGTTTTCTCAGTAGGAAAGCTGATAGACTGCTCTGTTGCAAAAAAGAAATGATCACATTTATGTAAGCATACAACATTAATGTAAGTTTCAATTTCATCTAGTTTCCATTTTCATAGAAGCACATCTATAGGATGAAGTTTAATCGAATTATATTCTATACTTTTTATTAATTTTTATAGTTGCCCTAATTATAAATAAAAATTGTCAGGGAGACAGCATACATATATAGGAAAGATGAACATCCTGGACTGTTACTAAAGTAACTAAAGTAACAAGAGAAATAGTTGGTACTAGGCAATGTTTCTCCTCCATCTTGATAAATGAATGACATTGGACTGGCCATAGTGCAAACAGTCACTCTTCAGGTGCTTGCCACTTTCCTGTATTCACCACTGTACTAAATACTTGGTGAATGTAAATTGGACTTTGTAGCTAAGTACTATATATATATAATATAAGGTGAGCACATTCCTCATAGGTGTCTATAAAATTTCTGCATATTATGACTGTCAAGTTTATTTATTGAAACTGCTGGAATCTTAATCTCCTTTAAAATTAATACTTTGTTTTTGACTGCATCTACAATTCTACAATAAGGAATAGTGGGGAAAGACTTTGTTTATTTGGTATTCATCAATCAATACATTCTTTCTCTTCTACAATTAGTTCTACATTAGTTCAACGATGTGATCAGGTCTTCCAATGCGTCCCGTCATTTGTCTGAAATATTAATCAGGATCCTTTTGGCATTCTGTTAAAAAACACTTTTTCAACTTGAAAAGTGGGGTGGACTGAAATCCGGCGTTTGTTCGTGCGCGACTACAGACAGATCGCGCCCGCCATAGTAATTTTAGTTTAGTTGTAGATCAAACTTCTAAAAAGAAACATTTACACTAATATTATAAAGATGTAAGTTTGAAGGTATTCTGTGAAACTAGTCATCGCATTTTAAAAATCTGTTACTGATATTTAGAATGGACTTTCAGGGTGAACATTTTTAGAATGTTATACTTAACTTAAATTAATTAAATTAAAACGTCACATTAAGCCAGAAATTTAAAAAAAAATCATTTTTCACCTCACTATTTCTCAGGGTAACTGGGCACCGGGGGCATTTAACCTTTTTTTATTTCTAATTTACCTGTTAACCTTTTAAAATCATTAAACTTCAGCTTTGAATGTTTTTCTTCCCAAACCATATTCCGATTGAACTATTATGTAGATAAAACCTTTAAAAAAAAAATTGTTCTGACAAGTAGTTAAGATTTTTCGTCCGTGTTTTCACTAAAAAAAAAAAAAGTACGCGTCTGACTCAACATTTATTTCACCTATTTGTCGAAATAACGCTACGAGATTAAAAAGGGCTGTGTAAAAGTTTAAATGGGACAGGAAAACACAAATCGCTGGGACAACTAGTTATGAATAAAACAGCACGCCGAACTTAACAACTAAATAGCGACGGCCACTAGATTTTTTAATTGCTTTTTGGCAAAAATGTTTATGAAGAAAACACTGCTAAACTATGAATGTCCTAACTTATAATAAGATCTAAGAACGTCATTAGACAACTAAGTATGTACATTCAAGTAGTGACTTTTATGTTCTATTTCGCTGGCTATTTTGATGCCAGTCTCTTATAAACCCATTTTCACAAAAGAAGCTTGCGGCTAAACTGCTTGACTTTACTTGCGAACACTGCAATATCAATTCAAGGCCTCACAGCCTGGTTGGTAGTTTGGTCGGCTGCTGTACAGAGGGTGTAGGTTCGATTCCCACACTGGTCAAACATTCATGTGATAAACATTTGTGTTTGTCTTGAATCTGGGTGAATTTATGTATGATATGTATGTATTTACAAAAACAAAAGTTATTTATATGTTTTTATATCTATTCTGGTATCCATAAGCTTTGCTTACTGTGGGGCCAGACGGTGCTGTGTGTAATGTCGAAAAATATTTATTAATATATTATAACTTCAAACTTGAGTTACTCAAAATCACTTTTATTGGACATCCATCATTTTCGCACTATAGGTACCATTGTAATTAATAAAAATCCAGTGATATTCTACAAAGCTGCTCCATTAATGTGCAATACTATGATAAAGCTTTGTATTCTAGTATAAGGTGTATTTTCTGCTGGTAAACCTTTAAATAAATAAATAAATAAATAAATAAATAAATTATCTAAGGCAACATAAAAGTTTGCCTGGAATAACTGGCGGCACACTAAGGACACAAATTAGAATCAATTGTTCATCTGCCACTCACTGTACTAGACCTAGTAATTGATTGCAATGCATTCTACGTAACCTATTAATTGAACGTAGGTATGTACATATGTACTAGCAAATAATATGTTACTACTGTTCTACGCACTTGACTAGTTCTTATAGCCCCACAAAATAAATTGGTATTAAGGGTGGATAGGAGAAAATGACCAACGAGAGGCTATTTAAGAGCCTAAGGCCGAAGGCTTTAATGACACGAGTTTGTAATTTCCCTACTTACCGCCCGGTGTTACATACGATGTTTTTCATTGTCATCTTTTAACGGTCAATAGTTTACCTACATATGTATATTTTATTATTATGTGTACTAAATACTACTAATATTACTAAAAATGTGAAAGTTTGGATGTTTTTTACTCAATCACGCTTCAACCACTAGACGGATCGGAATGAAACTTGGCACGCATACAGGTTGGGCTCTGGAATAGGACTGGAATTGAAAATTCAAAAGTTCCCGCGGGAATAACTATACCCGAGCTTAAACGAACTATAGCTGCAGCTATAGCTTGCTATAGCAAACTTCATTAGTATAATTTTCATTGTAACAACAATCCAAAGTTACAGAATTTTCTATTTATATACTTATTATTTCTCAGAATAAGGGTTCCGTTAAGTACATACGGAAAACCAATTAAGTAGGTTTTCAATGATAAACCAATAAAAATGTAGGTACACATCAGGAGTCCCGTTTGCAGGCAAAACAAAAATGGTTACTTTTTGCATTAATACCTAATATTTATAGTGAATTGTTAAAGCCTTCTTAAAATAAATACTCAATAAATTTATTCGCACTCAATTTTACGTGAAATTGTCTTTAAAACACAAAATTATGTAAGAGCAAAAGATATGTTATAATAAACTTCCCGAAAAGCGAACACTTGTTAACGTATCTTTACATTGCAATATTAAAGGTTAAGAGGGCGCTAAAGGCCAGAAAACTAATTTCTGTAATACTAACTATGTGTATGTAAATGTACTATTCAATGTCATTTACTAGTACCTGAAGACCGAGCTTAGCTCGTTTTTTTTTGTTTTTTTTTGACAACGACATCTATTTTCAAGTAGCTTTAGTGTTGCTGTGTCGGTAAAAATAATAGTATTACTACTCGCCAATAGATCCTGGAAGAGTCATATTTTTCAGTTTATCATAAAACGACGTTGTCTAAAAATGAAACTTAGCTAGATCGATTTATCGCTCCCGAAACGCTTTGCATACTAAATTTAATGAAAATTGTTGGATCCGTTTCCGAGATTCAGATTATATATACATATATAAAAGAATTGCTCATTTAAAGGTACTAGATGAGATATATTCTTATATACATCCTTGGAGTGTTACCGGTAAGCACGCCGCCCACTATACAAACTCCCGATTTGCACGCGGAAATGTGCGCGGCTCCTATACTTTGGAAATTGATTGCAATGAAAAATAATTTAAAGCTTCTTATAAGTGTATTTTTTTGACCAAAAGTCTTTTTACAAATATTGTATATTTTTTAAGTCGTTTTAGTTTTATGACTGCATGGTGTTAAATGTGGTTAAATTTAGGTTTCTAAAATATTTTTTTTGAGCAGTTGTTCGAAATAATTCTGTTCCATACAAATACCTTAGCAGAACCTCTTACGCTTTCCCCTATTTTTTTGATTATCAAAATTCGCTGGTAATCTATACCATCAGTTAAAAATTTACTCTGAACGTTATATCTCAAAAACATGCGTCCAAAATAAGCTTTTCTTCAATACATAATGATATCTTTAAATTTTATTTAAAAAAAATACCAGATTAAGATACACTTTATGCGGTTTGTAATTTATTTGTAATTTAATTTAACTCGAAATAACCTCAAATTTTCGTAGGTATTTTACCGATAACACTCTAGTAGTAGTAAGTTATTTATACTATTATGACTTCATGATACTTTCCGTACAAACTTATCATATGTAAATAGTTCTTCCATCTTAAGATGAAGTATCACAGGTTTATGCCTTAATTACCAGTTTTTGGATTCTTGACAAGTAACTAATGCTTCTTGCCAAATTTCATGATTCTCAGTTAACGGGATGTACCCCATAAGTTTTGATTTATTTGTCACAATATGCGACAAAATTACCGTATTTCGGACATATTTTTCATTGCATTAATTTTGAAGCTTGATTTTTAGCTTTTACAGCTTCAAGTGACCTTAGACCTTAGTATTTGATATTAATTCAACTTCATACCTTCAATTGTTTCTGAGAAAAAGGGTCTTGACAGAAAGACAGATGGACAACAAAGTGATCCTATAAGCGTTACTTTTTTCCGGAACCCTAAAAATAAGGGAAACATTTCTCTTATAATCCGATACATATTACCATGTCGTATCCGTGTTCCTTCTTTACTTGCAGCATAATACTGACTCTTAAGAAATGGACCTTTGGACTAAGTCCGAAGTATCAACAATATGGTTCAGCTTAAAAAAACTTTAAGCCACTGAACATTTTGAACCATTACTAAGTACAGATTAAAAAAAAGTAACCTTTGATACCAGCTTAAAATCAGTTCAAAGAAACGGATTAAAATTTTTGTACAAAGTATGATCCATGGCACAGCTTAAAAAGCTTTAACTTTCATCAAACATATCAAATGAGAAGTGGAAAATATATGAAAGTTCAGATTAAAAATAAAAGTAACCTTTGATCCCAGCTTAAGTTGATTTTTTAGATTTAAAATGATTAGAAAGGTAGTCAGTTATACAAGTCATTATGACTTGCAGTATGATATTTCGCAAACGCATGACGGCACTCATGTTTCAAATGGCAATAACAACATTGACAATCCCTATAAATGCTTTGTTGGACATTATCGCTAATGAGTGGACTTTGTACTTTGATTGAGTATCAATGACTCAACAAGTTTGCGGCGGGTCTAAAGTTCACTATCGTTTACTATTAGATGTAATGAAGAGATGAATGAGTAAATCAAAGTTTTAAGGCTAAAGGCCAGCGCAGATTTTTTGGACTAAATGAATAAGAATCAGTTTTACTCTGTACCTGTATAAAACAAAAAATAATAATAAGTATGTTTTTAAGTTTGCCAGGGCTTAAATTATATCTCTTAGAACACAAACATTAAATGATCCGGTGAAATCCTTGCCAAAAAAAAATTAAATATAGTTACTATTAGGTCTTAAGGGGGCGATTGCTAATAAGTATACGAAATTTTTGCGCAATTTAACTTTTTTTATTTTTCTCACCTTATTTATTTTCGGTTTTTGCTGTGATATAAAATAGGTGCCTATTAATAAATTATTGTGTTATATTATGTGCTGGTACATGTGGTGACAGCATTGTTTTTTAAGCTAAAAATGTGTCGTTGTTGTGTGTGAAAGGTTGCGTTGCGTGTGAAAGGTTGCGCCCTATCCAAGCAAGCAGTTTTCAGCTCGTTTTTAAAATCGATCATAAACCATATAGGACAAACCATTATTCATGTAAGACTGCACCTGTATAATAGAATTGTCCCAAAAGATTAATCTTCAGCCACTCTGATTGAAAGATACAAATCGGAGATCCAAAGGTCAGTTATCTGTAACTTTATCATATCATATAGCCTGTATTATCTTACATTAAATACATAGGACTGATCGCTGTGCTGTGTTAACTGCCCCAGAGTAGATACTGTAGTACAGAGTGTTAGGCGGCTGAATGCAAATTGAAAAGTTTTTTATTTATTTTAAAAATGACTTCAGTGGTCAACTTATCAAAATTGTTACTAGCTTTAACATCACGCAAAGATTTCGGCAGACCAATTAAGTGTCATGGAGGTGAGTTTTTTTTATATTTGTTAATTATGTATGTTAGTCTTTAATCTATCTTGTAGAAATTGAGATAACTGTGTATTCTATTTCTTTATTTGATCAGGTGTTATAATGTGATAAACATCGACAATGAATGGACCACGTGAGCTTGCTATGGCATATAGCGTATAGCATTCGCCATCGGCAGGGAATTCATCCTCACACTTTAGAACTGAAGTGGTCGCTTACAGTGCGGTTTCAGAGAAACTTCCTCCCGCGCACGTTTGGGTTGTGGAATGAGCTCCCTGCCAAGGTTTACTCTAAGGACACTATGGGCTTCTTCAAGAAAGAAGTTATTGGATTTTTGAAGGGTCGGCAACACGCGAGTGATACTCATTGTGTTGCAAGCAACGGTCGTTAAACTTTTGTCTAAATATTTTTTTAAAAAATTAAAATACAAATTGTCATTTCTTGTAATTGTGAACAAATCACTGTAAGTCTGTTAACAAAATCTTGGCTTTGCTGTATTGTAACCTTATGAGACTGTGTTGTCTAAATAAACGAACGGTTTGTGTGTATGATTATATTCGCATAGTTTTATTGTTTGCAAACATATACTTAATAGCAGTTTTTTTCTGTACTAACGTACACACACTTGTATCCATTTTGGTGTTTTAGAATGTACCAAGATTTTGTAAATCCACTACCAACACGTATAAAAAGCAGTGCGAAAATCTAAGCGATTTAGAAAATTCATTACAACATTCGAAATATGTTAGTTTATTTTCTTACCGTATTATATTTTTTATAAGTTAGTTTATTATGATTTCATTTAAATTTATTTTTAGCGAAAAGGACATGTATGTATAAAACGGAGCCAAAAACTCGGTGAACTAGTCTAACTACTAACTACTCGGTAACTTATCCAGTTTTTTTGAAAGCTTATAATTAACAAAAAAATTTGTTTACTTATAGTTATAAAATTATAATAAAAATTGTACGTAAAGAGGCAGAATACCATACTTATTAATTATATAAAGTATAGTATCAGTAATATAGACGAATATATTTCCTCAAGTTTTCTTTAGCCATATGTCAAGGTCTAGGTGGTTATTTACACGTCATATCTTACGTCCGTATATGCCGACGTTACCTGTTTGCTTCGCACACATTTTGACGTCAGCTATTTAAAGCCAATATGTTTTTTTTTTGTATCATATAATATTATTGTGCTTTGCTTTGCAACACGGCATCCAGACGCGGCCAGAAGGGGATGCGCCAATCATTAAAAACATTGAATGTAAAACCAAATATTGTGTTTACATTAATACGCTTACATATAAGAGTGTAAACACTGTAAAACTGCGAGAAATAACAAAAATAAACTAATCCATAACATGCAAACACATATATTTAATCTGAATTTCAACGAATGCTATACAATACGTATAAACAAATAATTTGAACCACCTATTAGGTATTTACCATATGTAGCTATGGTAATCATTATCTGCAATCACATTTTTAACTTCAATTTTGGGGATTGTAGGAGCACAACAGCATCCTCGTCTGCGAATTACTGATATGGCTCAAAACTGCGTTCGATCATAGCTTCCGGCTCTTCATAGAAATTTGATCGCACTATGAACTTTTCTATGCTAACAGTTCATGAAAGCTATAAAACTTTTCGTATTTATTTTTATTCAAAAAGACATATATGGGACGATATATGCATTGTAATTTACGCAACTTACTTACTTTTTCTATTTCCTGTAACCAAAAATTATGTATTTTATTAGAATGAATGACCATGCGACGCGGCACGAAGCGGCCAGCATCATTCTAGCACCCGCCCGCTGGCGACATCTTATTTGCACAATTTTCTGTTTCACGTGTGAGACTGTGCTGAAATTTCTCATTCACACTCGTTGATTTTTGCTGGAAGTGTCTATACTGAAATTCGTTTCATAGGGGCGCAATTGCTAGCGCTCCTCTCAGTGACTCAGTCACAGTGCAATTCCATACACAAACTGGAGTTAAATATGTGTGTACGGAATGATTTTACCGAAATGCTTTTTTAACATAAAGAGTAATCGAAACATAATAATTAATTATTTTAAGTAAAATCTAAAAACATATTGTTTAATAAGTAGATAATTATTTATGGGAGTGCGCTGCACCAGCGCTACTTAGGCCGAGCCGCCTCTTGTCACCACTATGTCCTCCTATATTACCTAATTCTCCTACAAATTTTCATCCCCTATTTAGCCCTCGAAGTAAAGATTTTCCAAAAACGATGAAACAAACAAAATACGAAAATGATAGCGACGAACAAGCAAAGAGCTGAAGAGAAAAAATCACAGATTATAAAGAAAAAGAGAGGAGATTTTTATTTCATCAATAAATTACAATTAAAAATACTTTGTGCGCTTCATTTGATCTTCAAAAAGTTCTGAACAAACCACTCGGCTTACGGATGCTGTTTTGCTACAGCATAATATACGCATACTATAATTTTACTGTCTATGAAAGCAGAACAAGATTTGGTATGGCATATATTTGGAGTGAGTCTGATGAAAAGAGGAGTAACAAAGAAATTGGGTCATGTCTTTTTCACTATATAGATTCAGTTGAAAAAAGGCAAATAACGCACCTGATACTTTATTGCGGTAGTTGTCCGGGTCAGAATAAAAACATAACTATATTGGCTATTCTGAATTGTGCTCTAAAAAGGTCAAAATTTTTGGAGACCATACAAATAAATTACCTATACTACGGGGCGTACATATAAGTATGCTACTTGGTTCGTAATTGAAAAAGAAGTATGTAATTTATGATTGTGTGGACGCCCTCGCAGTTTAATCGAATCAGCTAGAAAAAAACTCGCCATTACATAGTGACCTTTATGAAAAACTTTGAAGATCGGGATCCCATAACAAACAAAATTTTTGTTAGTGTAAAAAACATAAATGTGTCCAAAATCAGGGTTGCGACATTCAAAAAAACCAAACCTATCGAGATGACGGAAAAATATAATTTTTCGTCAATGATGACAGGTACAAGATAACCCAAATTTAAAGGTACTAAAAGGCGACTTACATACCTCAATTGATACGTTGCTGTACATGGACCACGTCTGTCTGTCCTAATGTCCTATAAGGGGACATAAGGGCGCCCTAAATTACAATGATTTTAATAATCTGAAACTTCCCTGACGTATACATACTTCGTTTAAAATTTTATCTCGCGGCACTTCACTTTTATTTGCAAGGTAATGTTTTAATTATTTAAAAACATAACATTTTGTTCCTAGGTTATTTCTTGCAGTGTACTGACCTGACCATAGAATAATGCCTCTAGGGTGCGATCCGATTCTCCGTGCGTAAGGCGGTCCCGATAGCAACGGTACGAAACGGTACTAGGCCTGTGGATTCAGAAAATACTCAAAATAATTGATTGATTTGGATGTGAAAATAGTTATTTATGATATTAGTGCGGTGTTACCAAAGTCACGAGTTTGTTTATACCAATTCCGCACGAATGTCACACAACGTTTTTCAACACATTTGCGAGAACAATTTAATTTATAGGCAATGAATAAACTTTTTCATTTGACTGTTTTTAATCGAAATTAATAGTAAAATGAACAATTATTGAAATTCAGTAAAACTTGCTGCTTTGGAAGCATAACTGACTTACTGTCATTTTGAATGAGGCGCACAGAACTACCTACATTTCGTCTCTTATTCTTTTACTATTAAAGTTAGTCAAACGTATAGATCAGAAGCGCTTCCGTCGAAGCCGAAAGGGAAAAGCACGGGGCCGTAGTTACGTGAGTCACATAAAACAGGTAGTTATGTGAGAGTACCTATTTTACGCGTACAAACTACAAAACCTTCTCGCGGCGCTCATATCCAAATTAGGAGTACATATATAAAGTTTGTTAGTGGGAAATAACCTTGTATTTGAGACAATTGCCTAATTTGAAGCCGGAATATGCTATTTATCACTAATTGGAACAACATTTCTGATCCACTTTCGAAGGTAAAAAGGTAGGGTACCTGACGTCAACCAAGATCCAAGATCACTTATTGCAAAACCATAAATCTCTAAATATTTATATATATCCGTACCTTTACGATTTCTATCTCCAGAGGGAATACTCACCTGGCTACACACCCACATCATATTGTGCCCCTGCCCAACCTATACTTAGTTTTTCAGGAACCAGCAACGGGGGTATAATTATTGTGTCCCAAGTCTTTTATTTTACCGCTTATTACTTAAACGCATAGTACATTTTTAAATAAAACCACCTTAATCCAGATAGACAGCATCATAAGATATGTTGCAGCGATTGACACACCCCTGTCACGCAGGACTAACGGGGTTGATGAATATTGGCTGTCCACCAAAATAAATATCTGCCAATCTAAAAAAGGACATTATATATAAATCTGACTCGCACTTAACCCTTTTTTCTACTATGCTATAATAATTGAATGTTTCAACTTGTCACATTCAAAGCAAACTTCTTGATGGCTGACAATGCCCTAATTATTACCAAGCGTTGTAATGTGGCAGTCTCGCCCTGCACTAGTTCATGCGATACCGGCGACCCCTGCCCCCGAGACTCGTCCGACCTCATCTGCAGATTGTGTAGCATTCCACTTGTTTATTTCCAACACCTACAGTTCAAACCAATCCATAACATAAATACATACTCGAAAAATGAGTCATCAGAAGCGGAGTTTAAACACGTTTTAATGAGGAAAAAATCTTAAAACAGACATTAATAATTACGATTATGTCTCAAAGCTGGCGCCAACAGACCTGCTCTTCCTTTTATCAGTCATACGTCCCCATTTGGGGGGCCACGGCCCACCCTCACCGAGGGCTATCTAACAGGCCTAGTTACTAACTAGTAACCCACATTTTTGCGGGTTCCGTGCCCAAAGAGCCCTATTACTACGCCTGTCGTCTGCCTTCTATCTGCCCGTACGTCCGGCCATTAAAGGGCTCTTTAAGTAAGACTGTTGTAGGAAGAATTCTGAAATCTTTACAGTATATGTGTTATGGCGGATTTACTTCTTCTTTTTATGGTGCCTCTCCAACTAGTCTCAGACTTCGGGGCACTCATAATTTTCGACCATTCTCGAATGTTTCACAACCACGACTTTTCGTAACGAATAATAAAAAAACAAAAAGTAAAAATTTCAAGGGTCTCCATAATTACATAAAATGTTTTTGTTGTTTTAGCGCTATGGCATAAACGATAATACAAGCACGTATGTATGTATTTATATACAAGCTTTATAGTAAAACAAAAAATAATAAAAACCGGTCGTGTGCGAGTGCATCTGTGGTCCGCGAGTTGTAGTTGTTGCTTAAGGGTTGTACCTATTACGTGAAGTTAAGGGGTAATAGTGTTGTCGACATTACTTCCCCTGTATTATGATCCCGCTGTATAGATGATCGTATAGAACACGCAGACTACACACGTCATTTCTTTTAGTAGTGTTAGCAGTCACGAATAACACGATTATTATATGAATTGTCTGAGGTGTAGTGAGTTGCTTAACATTTATTATGCATAGTCATCGTTTGTCTGCGATATGCAAATATAATTGATCCACGCAGATTCAAGTGAACTGTTCATACATCGAGAGGTCTCGAACCTTCTTTCTGCAATTTATATCTACCATCCCACTTTTTTGAAAACCACGAGGCTTCCTCCAAATGATCTTTTGGATTTACTCAGAGAATATCTTACTTTTTGTTACCGTCTACATGTGTCTAACTAAGATTCTCTATCAAGGATGATTGCGATATAGGCTAGATCCTTATTTCTGTACATAAAAATGACAAAGTGCATGTAAATATACGTACTAAAAACAAGTATTTGTTCAATAACTCATCATAAGTAATCTACTGGTGGATTGATATTTTTTAACAACGTCATCTATTGTGAAATAGTTTTAGTGTTGCTTTGTTGCTGTAGAGTTACTACTCGTCAATAGATGTCAGGAAGGCTCATATTTTTCAGTTTTTCATTGCCTGAAAACACGGATAAAACGACGTTTTCTAAAAATTAAACCTAGCTAGATCGATTTATCGGCCACGAAACCCCCCCTGCACACTTAAAGCGTTTCTGAGATTCAGATTATATACATATATACAAGAATTGCTCGTTCAAAGGTATATTAGATAACGTATTGAAACTTTTCTTTTTTTGTCTGGAATTTGTGTTATATAATTAAAGTGTTTATAATTAAGTCTATGCATTGTTGATTGTGAGAAAATTTGTACAAAATGTTGTGTAGAACATTTCAACATAATAACATATTTCGGAACAACAAATTCTTATGATTCTATGTAATGACCTTCATAACAATCGAATGTAATATAAGTACCTATGTACCTACCTACGCTTTAAAAAATTGCATAAATGTTGGAACAATATATAGTCGCTTCCAGATACTTTTATCTCATAAATATATACTATAAATAATATAAAATAAAAGCAAGTTTTGTAATATATATATTTTTCAACCCATATGCTATTAATTTTGCTACTTGCTGTTGTTTTAGTTTGGCTATAAAATTATCACTCGGGTCCACTTAGAATTGTGAACTTCGCATTAAATTGTTTCCACCATAGATCAGTAAACGAAGCGATTCAACTGCTTTCATAGAATAAAAAATATATATTACTTTAGCAAGTTAGTGACAAAATTGGCGACTGCATATCATGACTTGCTAATCAATTTATAGGTTTGTATGTGCTAGAAATGTGTATAAAAAAATATAAAAATCATATAGTGTTAGGCAAATTTAATTAGGTTGCATAAAATGATGCCACAAGTGGATTAATTATCTAATGACAATTTTACACGAACCTTGAAATTTAATGTCGAGGTTACCTATATGGAATAAGTGCATGGAAATTTAAATTTAAATTCGAACGAGATAGAGAGTCGAGAAAGTAATCTAGCTAGTGATAGACACGCGTATCGACAACGCTAAATTCCCAATACCTAACCACACAATTGATATGAGACGCGTCTAATCACTTTGAACTGTAACATATAAACCTTGTGATTTAATTTAAGATGGAGGCTGCTGTCCACAACTAGGTCAGACGCGTTTATGCTTTATCTGTAATACTTGCTCATTTTATTGCGATCCTCCTTCTTCAGTGATTCATTAGTCTATGTTTTGACTTTTAGTTAATTGAAGTCCTAAAAACATCTATGTTTATCTATGTATGTTAAACTTGTTTCTATATAGTTGATGTTTCTTTAACTAAGATCTAGGTGGATTAAATATATATTAGGTATACTTTTGCCAGCGGTTTCGCCCGCCCTTAATTCCGTTATCGGCGTGGAAGGAATTTCTACGTCAACTCCTTAATAATACTAATGAAGTTTGCTTTAGCAAGCTATAGCTGTAGCTATAGTTGTTCCCGCAGGAACTTTTCAATTTTTCGGGTTAAAAAGTAGCCCAGATCCTATTCCAAGACTTAACCTATATGTGTGTAAGTTTTACCCCGAACCGTCCAGTGGTTGAAGCATGCGGTTGAGTAACAAACATCCAAACTTTCAAATTTAGATTATTAGGATGCATAACTATCACTCCCCTTCAGTTTTACCATATGTCTGATTAGAAAATTATAATACACTTCGTTTTACCCTCGAATCTTAAATATTCTTTCGGAATGCTAATTTCTTTCTCAATGGCAGGTATTTTTTCTCGCTAATAAATTTAGCTATTTAGGCGGTGCGTTTATTTATTGGTTACCTCACAGTTTTATATTATCTATGCCATTGAGCCAAAATCATTTGTAAAGACTTTTTTATTGTGTTTATAAATATGGTTAATAGCTTTGAATCAATCTTTTAAACTAATTGTATAAAACCCATTATAAGAGTGTCAATCTCAAACACAGGAAATCATAGGTAGGTACTCGTTAATTTTTTATTGGTTTGACATAATAAACATTATCAGAACTTATCATCAAATTAATTACTTATTGCTAATTTTTATTGTCGAAACGTTATTTTAATTATTTTGTTTGATACTTAACATCTTATTTGCTAATTAATTTGCTGACGAAAACAAGTATTTTTGAAACAATTTATTTATTAACTTCTCTTGCAGGTAGTTATTATATTATTTGGTCCGAAAATCGAAATCGCTTTTGCGTTTTCTTTACGTTTTGAAACCGGGAGAATCGTTTATTTTCAGAGTTTTGTCTCTCTCTCTCTCTCTGTTTGAGTGTGTGTGTGTATGTGTGTTTGTCTCATGACCATATCAATCGATACGCCACCAGCGGCTTGTTTTTTTTATCACAAAAAAAAATGTTTTTAGTTTTTTAATGTTTGTAGGTACATTGATGTGTAAATTGATTTGGGAAATTTTCACGTACGAAGGAATAGCCTACAGATTGGTTCCATTATAGTTTAGTTAGAATGAGTACAAGAAAAACTAGAGTTATGTCAGAAAATGTTTACAAGTTAGACGAGCTTTTACCGGTCTCTTTGTCTGGCCATGTAAGTTTCTACTTATTTGCAGTTGGTGAACTTACCGCTACCTATGTCTATGTATTGGGTCAACAGTTGTCCAACGGTAAAGTTAAGTTTGTCCCTGAATACAGTTCACCTTTTACGGAACCCTCGCCTTGGTGGGCGAGTCCGGCTCGCATGTGACCGGTTTTTTTTTCATTTAAAGAACACTTAAATATTTCTTATAATTAAAGATAGCTTCTTAATTAATATCGCTATCGATACATATTTTATCGTAAGTGTTGTCTCAAACGCCAAACCATGATGATTCTTAGATTAAGGCAGCACAAATATCGCAAGCGCCATAAGAAGCCTTAAAACCTAATATTATTGATATTTTTACTTCTTTATACAAATTACTAAAAATCCTAAATCTATGTTAAGTTTCAATTTAATAGCACATCTCTGTAAAAATATTTTAAAAAACCTGTAATTTTTTTTTTGTCATTTGCATTTGTAGATATGACGCGCATTCTAGTTGTCAACTCACATTCTAAGGCTGGGTGCAAATCGATCCAGCGCATGCAGCGGTTTGTTTTTTATCGCATAATAATCATCATGTATAAACTCTGAAATATAAAAAAAAATATTCAAACCAAACCATGTTTTTTATTTCTTACGCCACGTTGGTCATGGTAACCATGGATGAAAATAGTAATATGATCGCAGCTTGCAACAAAGGAACAAAGAGAATCCGTAGGTATACGCGTGACGCGTGAGTGAGTGACTATCAATTACTCATAAAGCCTATATGTTTACAAACTTTTATGCATTTTATGGCGAAGCTACACTATCAGCTACGGCGATGACTCCCTGAGTTCCTGCATGTCGTCCATTCGACTCCACATCCGCTGCACTTCCTATAAAGCGTGGGCCAGCTGCAGAATGCAATTTCGTTCAGTTCTATTCCCGCTGATGGCAACACTTATTGAGCAGGTCATTATTTTTGGTATCACTGTATTAGCAAATTAATGCTAGCCGTATTTGTATGCAGAAAAAGCCATTTGTGCCAGCAATGAGCAAAGAAACGTAAAGCCGTTTAGTCTGTGCGATATCGCGGGCGGGTAACGTCGCGCGTTCCATTGCTTGTCCGCCAAATCATGTAAACTGCGCGTGACTCTCGGTACAGTAAACATAAACATCGGAAATTCGTTTGTAAACAATTTGAAGTGATAAAAACAAAAGTATAATACATTCTAAATTTCGTATTAAATATTTGCTGTGATTTACAAATGATCTTGTGTCTTCACAATATGAATCATTAAGAAAATCAGTTTATTTCGTAGCTGGCTCGGAGTTGTATGTCAACAACAGTGATAAGAGCCCTTAGTGATAACAGTGTCTTTAATTTGTTGGTAATTACATCACCTGTTTATAATTACTCTTAATCAGCTGTGATATCGATCGGCAAATCCTGTTCGCCTGTCAGTCGTGGATAAGTGTCAAAGGCGGTTGCACCCCGCCGAATTTCGTGCGAGGTTGGAAGATGCCTGTTTTTGGTTACAAGATGACCACTCCAGAGATGTGTCCGATTGGGTATAGTGTAGCGCCGGAGTACATGCTGCCAGAGCCTCCCGTCGTGTGGGATAAACCGTCGGACCGACCTTATGGATATCTACATAAAACCCTTTCAGAAGATGCGCATCGCTACAATGTGACGCAACACACAGAAGGTTCGTTTACTATTGTGTTGCAAATGTTTTATTACTTCTTACAACATTTCTTTTTCCTACATTTGGTTTATTAAAAAGTGTAGAATAATTGTGATAAGTATGTCGTTTCTATGCAGGAGTGTTCTTACTTTATCATCGCTTTGCGTCTTATCGTCAATAGTTATCAGTTGTCCAGTGTGTTATCAATAATTTTTTTTGTGGTAACTGATATTATTTTACTTTTCCCAAAAACTCACTACCAAATAAACTAATTACTCCACTTGTGATAACAGGAATTTAACAGTGACAAGACATATTTTCTAAATATAACTTTTTCGTATGATTTTTGAAATATGTTGTAGAAATTTTATTGACACAGTTCTATATTGTTTTTTAGCGACGTTAATATTCTACTCTGTGCACTTTGTTGAAAATACTATTATATGTACCTACCTACGCAATGTGCGTTCTATCTACATGAATAGGAAGGTAATGTGCGTACGTTATCTAAGTATCTAAGATCTATTTGAATACTTTCTAACACTATACTACAGAAGTAGGTACCACCAAGGTGGCAAACACCTGGGGCACAATTCGCGCGTTGCCGACCCTTCAAAAATCTAAAAACTTCTTTCTTAAAGAACCCCATACTGTAATCCTTACAGAATAACTTGGCAAAGAGCTCATTCTACAGTCTACGTTTGCGGAAGGAAGTTTCTCTGAAACCGCTCTGTATTTATAAGGTTTTTTTTTTAAATAGGACATCTCGTCACTTCTTTGAAATCACTAACTACGGTTTCGGTATAGGTGGCGTTTGGCAAGAAGAAACGTTAGAAGAGAACTGAAGCACCACATGTACTATACTGTAGGTACCTAACCCTTACCCTGTTTCTTCTTTCTAGTCTTATTTTGTGAACTTAAAATAAGGAAAACTTTAGGCGCGAAAAAGAAAAAGCCGCAATGCAGAATATAGTTCAATCTCTCTGTTTTTATTTGATTGCGCATTTCGTCTTATTATATTTTGAACCAAAATCATTAAATTTTATAAAAAAAGACAAGGAAAAAACGGATTGTATGACCTATTTGATCCTACCATCTGGTTAATATTTATAAAACTACATATTAAAACTAAGACATAGGTAGCTATTATAACCATTAAGACTGTCATCAAATATTGTGTCGCCATGTCGTGCATACATAAGTATCTATCTTCTGATGATTATATCTATCTGCAGATGATGAAAAAAAATATGAAATAAATTAAACTTGACATCGTCAATGGAAACTGCCGAAATAAACTGTGTAGTTGAATGTATTGCAACAATATGCTATTTTTACTTCTGGAAAGGTTATTTTCCAAGATCCCTAATTAAATGAAAAAGCCTTTATGTTTCGTTTTCAACTTTAGTCATTATGAAAAAGATAATAAGAAAAACAATATTAAGTAAAACAGTTTGTGGAACATGGAGTAGGTATAGGTAGGTACTGCTAAAGTGGGTGCACCCCACAGACTTCGAATTCTGTATTATATTATTATTATCTGTCTCTTTTCTCTTTTTATCAACGTCTGCCATTTTGTTTCTTGATGTTTATTTAAACAAGTAAAAAGAGACAAGAGATCTTCGCTTCGTCTCTGTCACACTTTTGCGAACTTTTTTTTTCACAGCCGGCTAGTAATTGCGCTGTACAGTTATCCCTATGTGCTCCTGACTACCACCTTTTCACTCAAGTCAAAGACGAACTCCTACAAGCGGTATATAGGTAATACTAAGGAGAGACTTTCATAATATTTAAATGGCTGTGAATTATTAAATAACAACAGCTTAAATTTAATTCAATACACTTAACATAATCAAAAACTCTGGTAATGAAATGATTTACTAAGATTTCATGAATGGATGCTTTTTGCGCTCATAACGGTAATTAAAATTACTTCCTTTAAATTAGATATTAGACAATTAAATATTTGTTATTTAATTTTAATAATCTTAAGGTGAATCCGAACCAATTTTTTTCGATACCACCTTCGGTGCAATAAGTATCCATAGCTTAAAAGATTTTGGCACTTAAAATGCGTTATTTTCATATATTGCTGTTTATCATTGTCGCAAAAAGCATATTTTATCATGAAATGCCAAAGAATCATGAATAAATAAATTTTTTGTTGATTTTATACATATAATTGATTCGATAAAAACTTTAATTATTAATAAATCATGAGAATTTTAAGGTTAATTATGTGTTTTACGACTTTATGGTAAATAGAGCTTTATTATAATAAAAGACGTTTTTAGTAGCTAAATGTCCGAAGTTAAAGGAACAGAAGAAGGAAGAAGGTGTAACACAGTTGGTATAATAAAAAATTTGTTCAGGTGCACCTTCTTCAAACTTTTGAACTCTACCATCAAATGGTAGAGTAGCGAGGACTCGTGTGGCAGAATTTATGTATGACACATCCATGAGTTATATCATAATCTAGACATTGTTTACTCGCTCATGTAGTCTGGGTTAAAACAAAATAGGGATGAATCACCCTTCGATGAATAATGAACTTTATTAATATCTTAACTTGTCTTTGTTTTGTGTTCTCATGGCAACAGATTCAGGAGAACTTGGCAATACCTAATATTTTTTTTTATTTTTATTTTTTGAACTGTCTATGTCTAGTTGGCTGTTGCAGTCATTACAGCTTCACCGGGCTTTTGGGGCGAGACTCTGAAAGAGTCTTAGCCCATATAGCGCCCAACGCTCAAGGAGCCTCGGCTTGGGTTGTCGCTCTCGGGGGTATCTAATCAGAAATTGTATTTAAACTAAGCTCTTATCATATGACAGCAGTCGCATTGCTTTTCTTGCAGTCGTGCGTGGCTTTTTTGAAAAAATTTTTACCTTTTAGTACAATTTTCGGTTATATTGAATTTTTATATGATTCTAATGTTTTAAGAAAAGCAAATTTAAAAAAAAATCTTTCTTTACTTTTTTTTTTATGACAAAGGTCTTAGTTTAATTTTTTGTTGTCTAATTTCTATCGTTTCAGAAGAGATTTCAAAGGTTTAAGGAAAAATATTATTACATTACATAAGTACACGAATTCTACAACAGTACTAAATTCCAAGTCTATCGCATTTGAAGTTGCTGATAAAAACCGTAATATACATATATGCTTACCTACAAAGTAACACTTAAGTCTCACCACTCCCTCTTTTAAAATGTTATTACCGAACCCCGAAAAAGTTATATCTGGCAAACCCAAATAGTCTATTACAATATTTTTTCCATAACTACAGTACGGTTCATAAATTTTTATTGAACCTTTGGTCATTTTTTAAGTTTGGAGTAGTTGGAAAAATTGTGTTTAATAATTATTTTGAGTAGTACTGAAAACGAAATGGCGATTCTAGCAGCCGCTATGACGTCGCGAAACCCAACATCGTGTACGGTCAACAATTATGTTAAAGTCATGTTCTAAAAGCTTAAAATTTTTTTCTACCTTTTTTATAATATTATGTGTATTTTAAAACTATTCTGGCAGATAACAACCGGTAGCAAGTAGTCTGGTTAATTTTGAAATTGTTAAAAAGAATGATTTTTGAATATTTTTTGAAATTAAATACTTTAGAGAATGTTAATTTCATTTCATAATAAATTTATAAAATTAGTCTGGCACCTGTTTGGCGGTATTAGTATTGTCTGGCTAGTTAATTAAGTACTACACGTCATTTGGCGCTCTCGCGCGTCTCCTATCAGCTTTACAAGCCTACACCTTGGTATGAATATAGTTTCGAGTCCTGGCGAAGGACATAGGATATCCCGAAAAATTCAATAGTTTCCGGAATAACTATAACCGAGCTTAAAGAAACTATAGCTTGCTATAGCAAACTTTATTAGTATTATTAAGGTGTTGACGTAAGAATCCCTCGCCGATAACCAAATTAAGGGCGAGTGAAACCGCTGGAAGAAGCTAGTATTTAATACACTCATAAAGGTTTTTTTGTGGTTTACAAATATTTTACAGTACAGTTTTTTAATCGTCATTATCTCTATTGTTGCTTTTGCCACTGTCATCATCTGTTTCATCACTCTCTGCATCGGAATCATCTTCAATAACATTGTCCTCAAGATCATCTGGAACTAATTGTAACGATTATTGTAAGTAATCTATATACATAGAAGCTAATATTTTTAATTAGAAATTCAATATTATTTTATTCATAATTCATACCGGCTTCTCGATCATCCGGTTCAATCACAATGTCATTTACGAAGGCTGGCAGCTTATCACCTTAAAACCAATTGGGTTCTAGTTTTCTATCTTCTTCTTTTCAACCGTAATTGGTAGCAGAAAGGTTAGTTAAATGTTGTTCTTGCAATTCTGTCTGAGAAGGAGTCAAAGATTTTAAAAGTATTATTAATACACCAGAACGATTAATTGTTCATAAATAATTCGTATCTAGCCTATCATTTGTACATATACATATGTATACAACATATGATAGGTATCATTTGCCATTTGAAAGCGTCGTGGCGGAACTGCAAATACAAAGGCAAAAGGGTTAATATAATTATTAAATATTTTTTTCTTGACTTACTCTTTTGGCACTTCAAATAAGGATTCCATCTTATCTGTATTTGCTCATTAAAGCAGTTAAATTCTTAAAACAATTAAATAGTACAATGACAATCACTAATAAAACTTGGCAAAGATACATGGCTAAACTAAGGATTGTTTATTTGCCTAATTTTTAAAAACATCATGGCAAGTTTTTTAAGTTTTTTTCTGTTGGAGGTTTCAATTGTTGCTTATATCACTACAAATAACGCAAAACGGACGCATAATTATTGTATTAATAATATTTAGATATATAAAAAAACAGTTACTTATATACTCGAACTATATAAATATATAAATACTTTGTGAACACGCAATTATTGAAACATGTACTATGACGTCTTTTTACGGTACTATGACGATTTTTTTATAATTATTATTTATATTTTTTAAAAGCACAGAAAAATTTATTAACATGTTAAAAAAATGTTGAAAAAAGTATGATTAATAAAGTTTCACACACTAAAGTTATAGGTCATTGAAGTTCGAAGGTACTTTTTAACTCAGCCAGACAACATTGGGACCGGCGGCTCCAATCCGTAAAATGATTGCTAACAATTCTCGTTTGAAATCCATAGAAATAAAATGTACATTGCGCATTTGAAATTACGTATGAAATTCATCGATTGTCGCGAAACCGCAATGTATATCTTATTTCTTTCAAAAAAAAGGTAATCTTTTTACGGAATCGACCTGCAGTAAATAACAGCTAAATTGAATTTAAATTACTTTATTATATAATTATTATTATAATCGTTATATATAAAAAGTATCAGCTATTAAAACATAATTCCTAAGATGTAGGTTTGTAAAGCTGATCGGAGACGCGCGAGAGCGTCAAATGACGTGTAAGTAGTACTTAATTTACTAGCCAGTCAATATAATTACCGACAAATAGGTGCTAGACTAATTTTGTAATACTAATTAATGTTTATATCAACATTTTCTTAAGTATTTTATTTAAAAAAATAACTTTAAAAATATTTTTTTTAACAATTTTAAAAATTCGCCAGACTGATTTGTTAACGATTGTCACCTGCCAGATTTGATTTAAAATACTAATAATAGTATAAAAAAAATATAATGAGCTTTTAAGAAATTACTTCAACATAATCGTTTACAAGAGGCTGGACGCCGCGCCGCGACGCCACGCCGGCCAGAACCTCCATTTCATTATGAGCACAACTGAAAGTAAGGGTCGGCTCAGACTGAAACGCTGGGGTGTACAAAAAGTGTCATTACTCCCCATTCCCACATTTTTCTTTGTAAATTTTATTTTACAGGAGTGATAGATTTCATCAAAATCTTCATTTCTGATACAGCTGTCAAACTAGAAACTGCTTTATCTCCATAAATTTTGATCGTAGACTAGTAATTTCTTTACAGAAGTGATAGATCTCATCAAGATCTTCATTTCTGATAACAGCTGTCAAATTTGAAACTGTTTTATCTCCGTAACTTTTGATCGTAGACTTGTAGTTTCTTTACAGTAGTGATAGATCTCATCAAGATCTTTATTTCGGATGACAGCTGTGAAACTAGAAACGGCTTTATCTCTGTAACTTTTGATCGTAGACTAGTAGTTTCTTTACAGTAGTGATAGATCTCATCAAGATCTTTATTTCGGATGACAGCTGTGAAACTAGAAACGGCTTTATCTCTGTAACTTTTGAACGTAGACTAGTCGTTTGTCTACATAAGGGATAGATCTCATCAAGATCTTTATTTCGGATGAAAGCTGTCAAACTAGAAACTGCTTTATCTCCGTAACTAGTGATCGTAGACTAGTAGTTTCTTTACAGATGATAGATCTCATCAAGATCTTCATTTCGGATGACAGCTGTCAAACTAGAAACTGCTTTATCTCTGTTACTTTTAAACGTAGACTAGTCGTTTGTCTACATAAGGGATAGATCTCATCAAGATCTTTATTTCGGATGAAAGCTGTCAAACTAGAAACTGCTTTATCTCCGTAACTAGTGATCGTAGACTAGTAGTTTCTTTACAGATGATAGATCTCATCAAGATCTTCATTTCGGATGACAGCTGTCAAACTAGAAACTGCTTTATCTCTGTTACTTTTAAACGTAGACTAATAGTTTCTTTACAGAAGTGATAGATCTCATCAAGATCTTCATTTCGGATGAAAGCTGTAAAACTAGAAACTGCTTTATCTCTAAAGGGTCAGAAATCATTGCCCTTGGTTACTATCAGTCGAACTACGCAATTGGACCACGGACAAAGAATGACAAATGAAGCTCATGAACTTTTTTTTATTTTTACAAACTTAAATTTTCATTTGAGTAAGTAAACCCGAACAAAACATTTGTATTTTGTTCAATAGAATTCTGAATTTGTGTCTGGACTGGAATGGCGCAGAGAACCCGCGGTGGAGGCATCCCAAGGTCGCGCGATGCATCTCTGTGTACTTCGACACGTAACCTCTCACTTTTGTGCTCTCATAATAATTTGTATCTTTTGTCTAGTAAACAAGGTCTATAATGTGTTGCCATTTCAAAAATGCCTCGCCGCGTCTCGTCGCGTCGCGTCTCGGTATGAGCCGACCCTAACGAATAAATATCACTCGAAGTTTAAAAAATATCTCTGAAACATGCATTTTGGATGCAGGGACATATTGATTTGGAAATCTGAAATACATTCTTCGAAATAGTGTCCTTGGTAATGTACTTTTCCCAGCGGTCCCGCCATATTGTTAGAAACACTCCTCCTATCCTCATACCCAAATTCTCGGCCAAATAAATATACCGATCCAATGCTTACCCCTATTATCGCTCGTAATATCTCCAGTCTGTTATACGACGATTTTGCGGGTCCATACAGTCTCTTGCGCTTTATTTGATTATGCAGGAAAAAATAAGGTTCCATACTTTTTGACCATATTGGTATATTTAAAGTCTGATTTGATTATTTATTATAATAGCATACTATCACGACACTTATCCCCAAAGGGGTGATCAAATATATTTCGTACACACATCGCTATTAACATTATTATTCTGTCTCGCTAACTTTATGAAGGCTGAACCTGTCGCCGTACTTGGCACAAACCAAGGTCGAGAAAACTTTACAAATTGTAACAATATTAGTTGCCTGTACCGGGAATCGAACCCGGCATGGCTGCAACGTTCTACAATTTCGCCACTTTGTCCGTAATAATACTTTAAGTAGTAAATATGATAATAGTAATAACAACAATAATTGTGTGTTGCAGACAGCGACATGCAGCTGGAGACGAGTGGCAGCGAGGCGAGTGCTGCGAGCTCGGCTACTTTATCCCAGCACTGTGCCATCTGCGGCGACCGCGCCACCGGGAAGCACTACGGCGCATCCTCCTGCGACGGGTGCAAGGGATTCTTTAGGCGCAGTGTGCGGAAAAACCACCTATATACATGCAGGTAACACAACACTTTACAAATATCGTGCCGTGCAGTTATACTTGTGGGGACGCTTTATGACAGGAATTGCCATATGGGTGAGGTGATTATTGATGAATGTAATTATAAAATTACGCCCGAAGAAGGATGCCCTTTTTTGCTTTATCTACTATTAAACTTGTCGTTCACGGTCGACAATTTAAGAGGCAAAGAGTATCCTTCTGTATAAAAAAAATCGGGCAAGTGCGAGTCAGACTCGCGCACGAAGGGTTCCGTACCATTATCTATAAAAACGGCAAAAAATCACGTTTGTTGTATGGGAGCCCCCTTTAAATATTTGTTTTATTTTAATTTAATTATTTAGTTTTTAAGGGACTTTATAACTAAATATTCTGTAAATATTTTATGCGTCTACCTGTTTGTCGTTATAGCGGCAATAGAAATACATCTTCTGTGAAAATTTCGTCTGTCTACCTCTAGTTTGTTATACTTCATTGTTATCAAAAAATGCTTTTTGTAAGGGTATAAAGCACTACCACGGCTATGCTTTAGCAAAGTTGTAAAGTAATAGCACTTAGAACTTTGCTTTTCACGTTTGTCAGGCTTTAAACCACAGCCCGAAGAACACAGTTATTAAATTTTAGGGAAAGCTCTACTCAGCGGGTCTGGAGAAATATTTGCCAAATAAATTGAAATTAAAGTAGTATATAGCCTCTTAAGGTGAACTCGCTGTGAATTTTTACAATTATATGTATAAAAATGTCGCTCACTGTACGCGCCAAATCACCTTAACACTATGGAAAAAATTAATCGTTCCCTTAACCTGGCTCTTAGGACATGCTCAACCTGATCGTCGTATGATTTTTGATTTACCAATCAATTAATTAAGGGCCCGAAAGCAGAACAAAACATGTTGCTAAAATTTTCTACATAAAAGTCATAAAATTAGTCGTAAGCTGTATTTGATACGTTTTGTATTATTTCTGAAACACATCTGTAAGCTTTAGTTAACTTTTCTGCTAAAAGTCGTAAAGTACAACTCACAGATGTATTTTAGAAACAATACAAACCTTTTTTAATATAGCTTATGACAAGTGTTACAATTTATATGTTGTATAATTTTGTAATAGACTTGTTACGAAGTGGAAATAACTAATATCTAATGGCGGTGCTTTAGCTGCTATATGCGCCTTAACAAAAAATCTGAACCACTTGCAGGTGGCTAGACAACTGGAAATATGGAATGAGGGTACTTTTAGGATATTAAAAGTATACGAGGTTATGTCTGGTGAACTCCGGTAAAAAGTAACAAGGAATTAAAGTTTTGTAAAAAAAATATTTTAATTTTATCACAGTCTTTAGTTCAATAAAAACACTTAATTCAGAGAGCAATATGGGCCAGAAAGCTAATTTCTGTAATTCTAACAATGTGGATGTACATGTAATGAAAATCATTAGAATACAATAGAATTCATTTGACTCACAAAACAACACTAAAAACATAAGTACTTAACAGAAATTAGGACACATGATAATGTATAAAACTAGCATACATGCTGCAGTGTGATGCCAAATTTGGTTACCACCCAGCATATGCTGTGAGGAATCATGGCGCTGATTTTTAGGGCAACCTAAGGGCAGAATAAGCACATGTGTAAATATTACACAATGTCATATACATAACTATGGGATGTATTTGTTATATATACTTCTTAAGTCATTTATACCATAATGACGAATGATAAAACTTTTGATTTTTTGTATGGAATGTAACGTTTTTACCGTTTTGTATAGTCACATAGTTTACTTATTGCTGCAACTTATAGTCAGTGCACTAGATGAAAACCAATTCTTATTATTTAACTGACTTTCATTACAAGAAAATACCATACGTACTTGCAAAAATGTTGTGTTACCATTTTCAGATATTTATTTTTCAGTTTTTGATCCACAGTGAGTAAACGCGGCACCCGTTTCATTGCCCTCAAGAAAAACCAACGCCACTCACGGAACCATGATTTATTCTTGCAAAAGAGATTTAAAGAATTTTTTTTATACAATTTGCAATAACTTTGCTCCCAACTAGATTTTTGCCCGACTTATCACTATGCCCTCGTACCTGTAGTGGAAAATATCAAAATTTAAAGATAAATCAATAACTAGTATTTTACTAATATTTATTAAATGAATATTATTACTTTAATTAATTATGCTTACATATTGTACTTTTTCCATTTTTAAACAGCATACCTTTGGAAACAAAGTATAAGAATAAACTGTAATAATTTACAGCTTTTGTACGGTCCGTAGTTGTTTAGATTTGTCAAAAATAAACCTTTATACACCCAAGACTTAGAAACTGACTGATCTTTTCTTTTCTAGTCTTTTTGGTACTTTTGAGCGATGCACATAATGTTTTTGATTTATCCAGTACCTATAATTTATAATTATAATATATAAATTGTGTCCAGCAAGACAACACATAACTGTTTGTTTTGTGCATAAGATCGAACCGCCGCCCCTCGTTTCAGCAAGCAAGAGCTCTCCTTACTAAACCACTAAGGCAGTCATAATTTGTAGTTTTTGATTTCATTTCAATTGGATATTTCTCGTTATGATTAATGTGTAACTTTGTATGCGTTAAGCGTCTCGCATTAGTAATACAAAAGACTTGATGCACGACTATTATTCATGCATATACCTTGCCTATGTCACAATATTTATTTATAATAATTGCGGTACTTAGTCGACCTGCATTATCTTCTCTGAGCCAAGATTTACATACCTAATCTATATTTACAATGAATTTCCAAGCGACCGTAAATGCGCCTTCGTTTTGCTTACTCTTTTATTTTAGAGGTCATTTTTATTGTAATTTAAATGTAGGTAGTATGATATTTACTAAGTTTTGCCCGCAGCTTCGCCTACACAGAAGCCAGCTGAAACCTTTGATTAAAATAGTGTCTTATGTCCTCCCCTTTAGCTTTCCCTCTCCCGAAAATCATGTCATCCTGTTGATCCATGGGACGTGAAAGAATAGTGTCCCGCGGATATGTATCAACATCTTTCAGTTTTTCAAAATTCAAGATGGCGGATCCAATGTGGAGTTTTAAATTCATCAAATGCGATAAAACTAAGTTCTGTTGGAATTCAGAGGGCGTTGAATTAAAATGTTTTATTCAAGGCGTAGTTGTTTTTGTTTTAATTGCTGCTGGTTTCGTTTTTATTTTTAGCTCGTATTTTAGAATTATTTTTTTACTTTGTTTTATTTTATTTCAGATTCAGCAGAAATTGTGTGGTAGACAAGGACAAAAGAAATCAGTGCAGATACTGTAGGTTAAGGAAATGTTTCAAAGCTGGCATGAAAAAAGAAGGTAAGAAATCATCTAATACCATATACCATAAAAATTTAAAAATAAATTAAAGACTACATGAAAAAGGAGGAGGGTTACTTTTTGTGAAAATTGTGAAAATAAAGCCAGAATGACGACCTTTTACGTCATTAGTACTTTTAATCTATAGTCAATAAAATATCAAAGAAACAAAATACCACACTAGAGGTAAAGTCATGTTATAAAATACATGTCAATATTGACAAGGAAAAAAATTAAAAGTTACACTTTCTATATATTTGTGGAAGAAATAAATTACAGCACGTTCAAAAAGCAACGAATTCTTTCTATCGGATAATTTAAATGAATATCGACTCCCTGTTTTAGAAGAAAAGTATCAAAATCCGAAAAACTTGTCTATATTGTGTGGTCTAAAGGCCTCAAAATATTATAGTGACTGGAAACACACATAATAGTGACTGGAAACACACATTAAAGTGCCTATTTGATTTAAGATGACATCACTCATTGTTGTGCCTGTTTTTAACGACATTCCTAATTTTTTTTCTGTTAAAACAACTTAAAACTAAAGGAAATGCAAAATATTATTTAAAACTGTGGTCCTTTAATTTATTTACATACAAATAAAAAAAATTACTTTCACTTCACAAAAAATTATATCCATACTAATATTATAAATG
This sequence comes from Apoda limacodes, assembly GCA_946406115.1. Taxonomy (NCBI): domain Eukaryota; kingdom Metazoa; phylum Arthropoda; class Insecta; order Lepidoptera; family Limacodidae; genus Apoda; species Apoda limacodes. The sequence goes on from OX291541.1 coordinate 17,580,988, forward strand.
CAAAAGTAACTCTGTCGCCTAAGCTAAGCGTTTACCCATCCAATGACGGACCAGGCCCGACGTTGCTTAGCTTTGAATATCGTTTCCAACAAAAAAATGTCATACTGTTTCTCTTAATAATCGCTAGATGACGCTGATACGGTAATTTAAGATTCTAATGCCTAGAGCCCGGTTGGGCTGTGTTTATTATTTGCTGTTATACTTTAGATCTCGTACTATTTTTCACTGCAAGTTTAAAATTTGTATGTATACTGCGTTGTAAAACGTGTTTATTGTTTGGGGTCCCCAAATTTTGATTTTTTTACTTTATACTATCAATTATAAAATCCCCCATTATAACATATATTCTGTGAAAATTTCGGGCTTCTACCTATTTTGGGTCTAAAAGCCTATAGAATAACTCACTAAGGCTGCGTTAGCTTTGGTATAAATATTCGTTTGTTTGGTCACTGTTCGTTTAGCATTGTTGTCAAAAATTTTGTTTTAATTTTTCGAAAACGAACGCACCCATTGTATAAAAGTATTTGAATACTATTTTTGTCATAACTTTTAAACGGCTACGTCTTAGAAGCTAACATTAGGATATGTTCAGGTACTAAATAGGTACTAAATGTTTACATGTAATGACATAAGTAATACGCTATGAAACTTCTTCAAATACGAAGTGACCCGCCATCCTGACGTCAGAATGGCGGGCAACTTTATATTCAATTTATTTCGCTACACAGAAAGGTACTTATTATTTAAACAAAGGTACCAAATAGTAACAATTAGGTACTAAAACCTCAGTAGTATTTCAATAAGGAATTCTTACCTCGACCCGCCATCCTGACGAACACCTATAGCCTGATCTAAGAAAACAATGTCTTCAGGAGCGTACGTAATTTTTCAGCGGTATCGCTTCTTGATACTCATCTTTGTCGAATGCGATTCTGTTGCATATTCTGCTCCCGCTCGGTGTCGAATGATGACATAGTTTCGTTTCCGGCACGTGTTCCTTTTTGTCGGAAAAGACTATATGCCGCGCCTTGGCTGTATTTATACCATGGTGGATAGTATGTATTGGTGCCTCTAGTTTACGGGTGTACCCTATCTCGAAGTCGCGTGCTCACGTAAAACGCCTATTCTGAACAAGGCATAAACTGTTCCGTAATTACCTACTTTTATTCAAAGTCGTAATTCATCTTGGTTAAAACAAACCTTAAAACGCACTAACAGAGAAATTGATTTGAACATAAACACTTGTACACTCGAAATTAACTACAAATGCCTCTATAAAAAAAAAACAGGTTAAGTGCGAGTCAGACTCGCGCACCGAGGGTTCCGTAACAGGTAAACTGTATTGAGGGACAAACTTAACTTTGCCGTTGGACAACTGTTGTCCCAATACATCGCAGTTATTTTACCAATTGCAAATAAGTTTATAGTGGAAAAAATTTAGTGATGTAACAATTAATTTACGGTTTTCAGATTTTTTTCCTTAGGTGTGCTACATGTCAAAGCTTTTTGTCAAATTTCATAATTCAAGGTTAATGGGAAGTACCCCATAGTTTTGATTTATTTATGTCAAAATATGCGACACAAATAAACGTATTTCGGGCATATTTTTTTATTGCTTTGACTTAGAAGCTTAATTATATTTACAATTTTAAGTGACCGTAGAATTTAGTGTTTGATATTAATTTTAAATTGATACCGCCCCGCCACGCGTTCTTATGTAAACGGGTCTTGTCAGACAAACTTTTTTTTCATGTGCTATAACTACAAATTAACGGATTTTCGTTTTTTTCCTATATAAAGACCTTGCTTTGTATGAAATATCATGATTCTAGGACAACAGGACCAAACAGTACCCGATAGGTTTTGATTTATTTGTTAATGCCAAACTATGCTACAAAAATGGTCGTATTTGTGTTTTTTTTTATTGCGTTTACCTGGGAGCTTGATTTGTTACAGCTACAAGGGACGATAGACCTTAGTATTTGATATTAATTTCAACTTGACCTTCACGCTTTCCTTGAAAAAAGGGTTTTGACAGACAGATACACAGACGGACAACAAAGTGATCCTATAAGGGTTTCTTTTTTCATTTGAGGTACGGAACCCTAAATAATGTGCCAGTCAAGTTCACACAACATACATATTTTGCAAAGTTTATTGCCGTCGCGACAATGAATGAATGATTGCCTCACGTGGGTATAATGTATGGATATAATAAAATCAGTTTCACCGAAATTTTCCAGTTCAATTAATGTTATCATTACTTTTATATAGTAAGAGTAGGTTTATCTTACTTTACACCAACAACATGTTTATTTGACTTAATTAGCCATGTGTAAACATGCTTCATAATTAATCGCATTGGTTACTGGTAAACATTATTAGGAAATTATACTAATAAGCTTTATGAATGATCAATAAATTCCTATTACTAATTATTAAGTAACATTTGAGTCATTCAAAAACCACGAATATTAATTACACATGTTTAAATATACTTTAAGTACAAACTATTGACGTAAATAAGTCTGTAAAAGCGATGAATATATTAAACTACCTTTGAAATAAAATGGAAATAGGAATTTTGTTAGTAATGGTTTCTTTATTTTTTTTATTGGTTGATAAACGAAACGTTTATTTTTGTAGCCGTTCAGAACGAGAGGGATCGTATTAACTGCCGGCGACCGTCTTATGAGGAGCCTACGCAGACGAATGGGTTGTCTGTGGCGTCGCTTTTGAACGCCGAAATGCTCAGCAGAAAAGTTATAGACGAGGTGAGGAATTGTTTACATTAAAAAAAAATGTGTTGCGCATCTGATTCCATAGAGAACTGTGCATTTTTTCAGGACTGGTACCACCAATAGAGGTACTAAATAATGTTAAAGAGGGTCAACTTGGCCGTTCAGCAGAGCAACAACTACTGTATAAAGAGCGTGATCCCCCTCTTACCTGTGCGCCTGCAACTACGTACCGAAGCAAGTTCCTTCGCGCGTGCAGTATTCTTATAACCTCTTACACGCGTGCAATGCACAAGAATCGATTATGCAAAATTGTAGGTATTTTGCGCGCTGACGCAGGAGTTGACTACTATTAGACCTTATTATACATTTTTTAGTACTGTCTAGCTGCCAAATCTAGTCAGCAGTGGCGGTTAAATTGAGTAACAAACATTCAACCCATTATTTTCGCATTTATAAAATAAATTGTCGGAAAGAACAGAAACAACAAGTAGTAGGTATATTGCATGCGTTCATATAAACAACTGCCTAGTACCACGTTAAACAAGTTAAATACCACGATGCCGATATCCACATTTAGTGCGGGTGGAGTCCCTGGCAAAATCTAGTCTAGTATATAACAAAACAAGCAAGAAACCAAACTTATATTACCAAAATTGGTTGACTAATTCGGTTGCGACCAATATTAATTGTAGGTATAATAATTATACTTAACGGAAACAAATTTGCGGACTAAATGTACTTATAATTAGCTTAAAAACTATTAAAATGCTTTCAATTACTTATTGATGTGGATTATATACCATTTATTACCAACTAACTAATTGACATTGTAAGAGCTTCCTCTTAATCTTTGTTTTTATAGTTTTTTTTAATCTTAATTTACTTTTTATAGTTTGTTAAAAACCAGCAAAAAGGGGATATTATTTTGTTCCAGGTCTTTCAGTCGCCCAAGAAAAACCAATTTCTGTGGGATAGAAGTATTTTATGTTTTTCTCGGTAACTATAGCTATCTCTGTGCGTACAATCAAGTTAATTTTAAGCACCGTTACGACGTTAGAAAGTGTACCGCTGAAAAAAATATTCTCGTGAAAATATATTCTTTATTCTTTTTTGTGTTTCCAGCTTTCCCCGCGCCATAAATCAGATCATATATTTGCTTAGTCGCTACGTTTAGATTGGAGTCTTGTTGTATTGCTGGTTTTTTTAATGTTTTCTGTCCCTCCAGCTATCCCTGCGCCATAAATCATATCACACCTTTGCTTCGTTGCTACGTTAAGGCTGGAGTTTCGCTGTATTCTTTATTCTATTCTGTCCCTCCAGCTATCCCTGCGCCATAAATCATATCATACCTTTGCTTCGTTGCTACGTTAAGGCTGGAGTTTCGCTGTATTCTTTATTCTATTCTGTCCCTCCAGCTTTCCCTGCGCCATAAATCATATCATACCTTTGCTTCGTTGCCACGTTAAGGCTGGAGTTTCGCTGTATTCTTTATTTTATTCTGTCCCTCCAGCTATCCCTACGACATAAATCACATCATACCTTTGCTTCGTTGCTACGTTAAGGCTGGAGCCTCGTTGTAATCGAAATACCATTTTAGTTATTAAATAAGTGTTTCTTCATATCACTAAGGTGGCAAACAAGTCCGGTCCGCCTGATAGTAGGTGGTCACCGTAGTCTATGGACGGTTGCAACACCAGGGGCATCACTCGCTCGTTGCCGACCTTTCAAAAGTCTAATAGAACCCCTATTATAGGATTATTATATACCTTTAAAAGAGAAATTCTTGTATATATATATATATAATCTGAATCTCGGAAACGGTTCCAACGATTTTCATAAAATTTAGTATGCAGGGGGTTTCGGGGATGATATATCGATCTAGCTAGGTTAGGCTGGCGTTGTTTAAAAAAAAACGAGCAAAGCTCGGTCCTCCAGGTACTTATTATAAAAGTGTTATTATATTTCAGATAAACACTCAGAATCAACAGAAATCATCACTTATTACGACTAAAATTTAATGTCGAATACATTGAGACTCAAGCCTTAAAGCAAGGAAAGAAAAAAAATGGCCTTTTTTTCTTTTAACTTTACAAACAAATATGGATATTTTGGATTAAAATATTTGTATATTTGGATTGAAAAAAACAAAATATAATCACTGTTCACCCTGAAAATCCATTCTAAATTAACGAAAAATGAGTTGTTTCGGATTACCATATCTAAACTGACAAACTTTACCTCTCAAGTGTAGATTACTCTAAAGCTAGTAACTTACGACCTATGGGACTTATATTTACTTAAGTCCAGATACACTGTATCATGAGCAGTGTTGTGGTGCTGGGCTTACCACCTGTCACAATTGAAATGGTTGGTGAAAAGAGGCTAACATATTACGGTATGGGTGTGTTTTCAGTCGCTACTCACTAATTACCTTGTTTTTTTTTTACGTTTTTGATCATGTTGTATTGGTTTTTCTTTTCGCAGACCAATAACATAAGCGATGCAGATATTCACAATCGGAACTTGGCAAAGATAAACGACGTGTGCGACTCAATAAAGCAGCAGCTTTTAATATTGGTCGAGTGGGCCAAGTACATCCCGGCCTTCACGGAACTACATCTAGACGACCAGGTGACTATCAATATTTCATCTTGTATCTAGGTCTACCCTCATAAGCGAGGGCGATTTGGGCCATAGTCCACACGCGGGACCAGTTCGGATTCTGGACTTCACATACGTCTTTTTTTTTTTCATGACGTATGTACGTTGCCTCACGATGTGTTCCTTAACCGAAAAGCCAGTGGTGTGAATAATAAATTAGTGTACTTGAGAAATTAAGAAAAGACATGAGGGTTCGAACCTCCGCCACTTGGGACGTGAAGTGAAATTTAAACCCCTCGGCCACCACCGACTTAATACAAAATTTCATGTTTTCCACTATATCACAGTCTAGCTAGACATTCATTACATTAATTGAGTCAGTCATTATTTTAGGCATATCCACCAGGAATGCACGTCCTAATTTAAAAGCTGGCTACGCTCATCGATGGTTGTACGCACTATGTACCTTCATATCCCCTTTTGACATGGCAATAGCGATATAAACAACCAAATAAAGCCGCGACCGAAATTTTGTGTCCTTAGAATACCTTAGAATGCATTGCTCTATTTCTACCTTAGCTTACGTTGCATTTTTGTCCTTCTCGTCACTGGTTTAGAAGGATGAGTCATTCTAGCACTTTGACACGTTTCGGCGCGGCAAAAGTATGGATGTATTAAATTTCGGTTACGTAATATTGTGTCAAAATTTATAAATATTTATATTGTTTTCAGGTAGCGTTACTGCGGGCGCACGCCGGCGAACACTTGTTACTCGGATGTGCGCGACGCTCGCTGCACCTCAAAGATGTCCTGTTGTTGGGAAACAACTGCATCATAACTAAGCATATCATTGGTTAGTCACATTCTTAGGTACTCAAATTTTGACAAACTATTTTTCAGTGGCTGTTTCTCGCATTATGGTGTGGTGTGAGATTAGAACCGTAACTATTTTTTTTTCCATTAATCCATCTACGTCCTACCTTCTTATATTATAAATGTGAAAGTATGTTTGTTGGTACTTCTTTCACGTCACTGCGTGTTTGTAGCAACTTGATTTGTGGCGGGCGAAGTTCCGCTCGAGAGTTTAACGGAAATAGATTTTTCCCTATGAAGATCGCGGAGTACATCTAGGGGTCTAGAGTCGAATTTATAAGCTCCGATGAAGATTGTTAGGTTTTATATGGGTAATTTTTTATTTCGCTGGCATGGTTTTAACCTCGTCCGTACTTAATTGTATAATTTTAAAAAGTGAGTTTCTTTTTGTGTCCTTTCGTCGCAACGGAGCACACTATTGAGCTGAAATTTGGCACAGGGATAGTTAAGGAGACGGAAACGGGTTTCTATATCGGATAATTCTAAAGTCCCTGCGGGAATAACTACAACCTAATTATTTCTTACTATAATTCAGAAATTAGTGCAGAAATCCCGCATTGACAACCGAATTTAGCGCAAGCAAAAGCTAGTAATTTTATAAGATCAAAATACTTATTTTTTTTTTTTATTTTTTTTTTTAATACCACTAAGGTGGCAAACAAGCTTACGGCCCGCCTGATGGTAAGCGGTCACCGTAGCCTATGGACGCTTGCAACACCAGGGGTATCACTTGCGCGTTGCCGACCCTTATAATAATAATAGCGGCCATCTTCCCTCTCTCTTTTCGGTCGTGCCATTCCTTGCCAAAACAAGGCCAAATATCTCAGTATGACCCTAGATAGGCGTTTGAACTTCCGTGATCACACAAAATAGTTTTGTCGCCGCTTTTGTCCTCGGTCGTCTATATCCCATGATAGGGTAGTACAGTGAGATGTCATTTAGAAATAAGCTGACTCTTTACACCACTTGCATCCGCCCCATACTAGCATATGCGAGCGTCGTCTATTCGTTGTCTAAACGCAATCTCCACAAACTCCAGATCCAAACCCGCTTCCTCAGAGCGGCCGCCGGAGCCTCCTGGTACGTCCGTAATGTGGACCTACACAGGAACTTTGAGCACCCCACAATTCTCCAATATCTTAAAGAACTGGCAGTCCGTTTTTTCGAGCGTACACAAAATCTCCCGAATCGATTGATTGTGCAATCCACAATCTATCATCCCACCGACTGATCTCGGCGTGGTCGAAAAACTATTGTTAAGCGGCCTTGGCACGTATAGGGAGATTAATCTCAGCAACCTCCCCTAATAGGGCCTACCCCCTCACACGACGCCGACCTCCACGGGTTCGTCGGCGAACGCACGGACCTACCTCGTATACGAGGAATCACATAGTGCTGGGGTGCTTCTCGCACCCCACTCAATCGCAATCACAACCTCTACCGCTTAAAGAGGGACTCCCCTCCTGGCGCTGGCTCACCTTCGGGTTCGAGGTTCACGCTGTTCGAAGAGACGACCCCAAGAGCGACCACCCAAGCCGAGGCTTCCCCCGCGGGGAGCTCTTGAGCGTTGGGCGCTATATGGGCTGAGATTCCTTCAGAGTTTCGCCCCAAAAGCCCGGTGGAGCAGTAATGGCTGCAACAGCAAATTGCATAGTCAATCAAAAAAAAGGCATAAATTGAGAACAATTTTAAGCCCCGATAGGAAAAAGTAACCGTGACTGGTGGTACTACTACTGGGTGTACTCTGGTTAACAAACGCTAATTTTGACCAAATTTTTTTGAATACAAAAAAATGTTCTAAATAATTTTATTTAAATGAGTGCTTCATCAAAACTGACCTACAATTAGGGCGTTCCATCAAATTACTTCGCAGCAGAATTTTTAGTGGTTTGCGTTTCATTAACTTTTGGTAGCAAAATCTAATGTTGACTTTTAGCGTTTCGTCTAAGCGGCTTTGCTACTAAATATTGCTATCAAAAACCCAAGTTTGGAGGTGGGTATTTTTGCATTACTTTTTGACAGCTGTCAAACGCGTTTCGTTTAAACAATGATAGCGCCGCTAAAATTATCAGCTGCGCTTAGACGGAACGGGTATTTTGTGCTATAATGAGGTTTTGCTATTAAATTGCAACGCTCCTCTTTTGTTATATATTTACATAATTGTTGTTGTAGTTTGGTAAATATGTGCGTGCTTACCAATGAAAAATCGGTCAAATGCGAGTCGGATTCACATACCGATTTTCTATACTTCTTTGTAAAAGATAAAAATATTCTACAAGCTTTTGTCCGTGACACCGCCTGCCCTTAATTTGGTTAACAGCGTAGTATTGTTACTTATTATGGAATATAGCATCAGTTGTAACTTTATTGTGTGCAGACACTCGTATGGACATCGACATAAGCATGATCGGAATGCGCGTGATGGACGAGATCGTAAAGCCGCTGCGAGAGATCGACATCGACGACACAGAGTTCGCCTGCCTCAAGGCCATCGTCTTTTTCGATCCAAGTTAGTATACCATGTACTTCACTGTTGTAGTTATAAGTTTTAAATACAGCAACATTGACTTAGAAATAAAAAGTTTGTTCGTTGTTCGCGCCTTTTTTCGTTGTATCATGATTATTATCATTAACAAACAGATCACTATAAAATCCGCAAACATATCTATTGTATCCATTTAACATAGCTTGAGAACAATAATACCGATAGTACCTAAATACACACACTACGTATAAGACTATACTTAAAAAACACACGTTAACTTCGCCTAAGCCTTAAAAAACGGTTTAAAAAAGTTCTTACTTAAAATCGTTGTTTTTCAGAAAGCCTCTTTAAGATTCACAAAAAAAATCGTTTTAAACATATTTACTACAATATTTTAAATATGTTTTAGAAGATTTTTTTCTGAGTAACCAAGTGTTTTAGTGTTAGGTTTTTTACCTATACGTTAGAGATCATTGACCTTAAACAGCTCTACCTACTTCGATCTCTGGTAATGAGGGATAAAGTCCATCTGAGCCTTTTTTATAGAGCAAGTATGGATATTAATTGCTACCTTTTAAAATGTTTTATATTATGTCTGGATCAAGCCCTTTAAAATTTCTTAAATTAGCAAAGCACAGGATAGTATAAAAAACATTTTTGCGTAACACATGCGACAAAGGAAAGGCAATATTGAATTTGTAAATGTATTGCCCACATTCTTATCTATTTTTTTTTATTTACAGATGCCAAAGGACTTTCTCAACCGCAAAAAATAAAGCAGCTTCGTTACCAGATACAAATCAACTTGGAAGACTACATAAGCGACCGACAATACGACGGGCGCGGTCGGTTCGGTGAATTGTTGCTGTGTCTGCCGCCGCTACAGAGCATCACCTGGCAGATGATAGAACAGATCCAGTTCGCCAAACTGTTCGGTGTTGCGCACGTGGACAGTTTACTGCAGGAAATGCTGTTGGGAGGTTGGTTACATTCTGCTTCCTGGCGCTGCATCCGAACTTCGTTTTAATTTAATTGTCACGAGTGGTAGTCAGAGATGTTACAAACGTAACATTCATGTTTCACCTGTGGTATACCGTCCCAAAAACGTGATGAGTGGTAAGCCTATCACGCTGCCGGGCACAAACCATAGTCCAGACAACTTTACAAATAACTAATTTTAATTTAATTGTCTTAAGCGTGATGTTTTACGGGGTTCTTACCGTGATTAGCCGAGCAAATGATGTCCCGAAATTTCAGTGCTGTTGCAAGCACAGTGATCACGGGATGAATGGCGTACCTACTTGCGAGTTTGTATGAAGTCTATGGGCAAACATATCTATCTACACTCTACGTGATACGTCTAACGTAATAATTTATGACTGTTTTTTACTAAACCTTACATTGGATTCCACGTATTCGACAATTTAAACCCATCTTCCCTATTGAAATTTCTATATTTATTAATTTCAATTGCCTCTTTAAGTAGTCTAGGTACATAGTGGCGTTCTGTCGACAGAAATTGTGGATTATGAAATTCGATCCAATGGTTAGTGCCCAACTCCAGTAAATGTTCAGCAATGGCCGATTTTTGTGTGTCATTGTTCTTATCAGCCTTTATATGTTCGTTCATGCGGCACGCGATGGATCTTTTTGTTTATCCAATATAGATATGCACTGCCGCAACTGCAGTCTATTTTGTATACACCAAGATTTTTCAGAGGTAAGCTGTCCTTAGGGGAACGCATTTTCTTTAAGGGAGTAAATACGGTCTTAATATAATATTTGTTCAATATCTTGCCGATCTTATCTGCCACTCATTTAATAAAGGGCAAAAATGTGGGCTGACGTTCTACCCTAATAGCTAGGGACTGGCTTTTCTTGAATCTGTAAAACATAATGTTTAATAGAAACACTCACCGTGAATCTTTAAATAATATTTAATTTTCTTGTTTCAAAATTAAAAAAAAACTACACTTTTCACCCAATTTACTTTAAAATATTTATTTTACAAATTTCCTAGTAGAATTTCAGTTATTGCTAACAGACTACGTAATATCTAGTGTATGTGGCTAACAGATGTACTGAATGGCTAAACGAAAAATACTGGCTATATTCCATTTCACATAGCATGTTGGGTAGCAAAGCGTAGTGTAATTTTGTTTCTAAAAAAAATTGTAAATATTATAAACAAAAATCAGAAAAGGTATACAGCGAGTATTCGTTCGAATAAGCTGCCCGAACAATAAAGGCAGGGCATAGCGTGTACTCGCACAAATGAGCAGTCCAAACTGGGGAAGTACCTCTGCCTTGGAGAAAACCGCGGCTACAATAACGCTAACATTTTTTTTTGTGCTCCTGGCGGTGAGTAAGGTTGCTAAAGCCCTCGAGGATTCGCTGCGCGAACAGCGGAGGGCCGGCGGTCATTGCTCGGCATAAACCTATAGCCATATAACCAGTATAATCGGGATCGTCCATTGTTGCTACGCTAACATGCTGTGATCAAAGAGAATATAATCACTTTGTTGCTACGCTAACATGCTGTCATCAAAGAGAATAAAATCACTTTGTTGCTACGCTAACATGCTGTGTAATAACATAATCACTTGGCTGTGATGCTATTATTCAACTAACTTTGTACCAAGCAGCGCGTGACACGTGTCAATATGACATGTTAAACTGCGCTTTAGATTAATAATCTAGCATCCTTTAAGGTTATGTAAAAACTAAATTTAGTTTTTTTTTTCTGGTACTATCGAGGAGTTTGTCAGCTCGTACGAAGTAGTGATAATATTCTCTTCGGTACGGTACGAAGTGTGAAGCCACGCTATAAAATTTTATTTTATAAAGCTGAAGTTGTGGATAAGTAAGAAATAGAAATATCTTACTAAACTAAATATCTTAAATTTTAACACTGATTTCATGACAGATATTATTGTGTTCTTTAAATTGAAATAAAGGGAGCATTCGGCTCTCAGTGTCATAAGAAATAAAACCACGGATGTAAAATATCATCTTTTATTTCAGGTGCATCTACAGAAACAACACAAGAAGAACCATCTGGGGAGGTGGCGGTGGATTCTTCTTCCCCTCTCTCCACTGCTTCATCCCCCCCTCTGGTCCCGCAACTGCCGCTCGTCGAATCCTCTTATTTGGAATCAATGCCGTTCAAGCAGGAACCCAACATGTGAGCTATCATTTCCGATTTGCGATACTTAAAATTACTGTCGTTTAAACTACATAGTATATTTAATGAATGCAATATTTCTAATAAGTTCTTCAATAAAGATTTTACGTTCAATATTATTAGGCAAAAAAAATTATAAGGAAACCGGCATACTTTAAAAAAACGTAGTCCACAATCCGCACTAGGCTTGGGTTGTGGAATGAGCTCCCTGCCAAGGTTTTCTCCAAGGACTACAGTATGGGGTTCTTCAAGAAAGAAGTAATTAGATTTTTGAAGTGTTGTGTTGCAAGCGTCCATAGGCCACGGTGACCGCTTATCATCAGGCGGACCGGAAATGGATGATGCGGTGAAGGTTTCAAATGTTACATAACATTCTTAAACTGCTAGGATGTATCACTAAAAAGGGGTAGTAAACTAAGGCTTAGTAGAAAAAAGCTGGTAAATGTTGCAGTAGTATTAATGCTTAAAAAAACCGGCCAAGTGCGAGTTGGACTCGCGTACCGAGGTTTCCGTACCTACCACCATTTACGTAATTTACAAAAATAAACAAAAAAAAAGTATGCCGCTAAGCGGTCACCCATTCAAGTACTGAACAAGCCCGACGTTGCTTAACTTTGATTATAACAAATGTGTTACTATTTCTCTTAATGATAAGGTATATGGCGCTGTACCGGTAATTTAAAATAATAATTGCTCGGGCCCGTCTCACACTCGGCCGGTTTTTATTATTTTTTGTTGTACTTAAAAGTTCACACTATTTTCACTGCAATTTTAAAGTTTGTATGGCTTTTCTTATCTGTTTTTACGATACAGCAAAAACAAGGAGCTTTTCTTGGCCCCCCCTTAAATTTTAAGTGTTTATTATTTGTTAAATAATCTTTCATTATAACATATATTCTGTGAAAAAATCAGGCTTCTACCTATTTCGGTCTAAAAGATAGAGTCTCTTAATGGTCAGACAGACGGACATACAGACAGACAGACAGCGTTATATTAATAGGGCTCCGTTGTCACCCTTTGGGTAGGGAACCCTTAAAATAACTGGCAGAAAAATTTGTACTGTAAATAATTATAAATAAATAAATGTTTTTTTTTTAAATTACCCTTTACGGAATCTGGTCTCAAACTAAGCAAAGCTTTTGCTACGGATATCAGACAACGAATACAAATACATATTATTTTTTTTGTAAATACATAGAAAATACTTAGACTCCAAGACAAACACAAATGTTTTTCACATTAATGTTTGTCCTGTACGGGAATCGAACCCAAACCCCTCGGATCAACAGGCAGGTCATTACCCACTGAGCCACGAACCCATAATAACTTGATAAAAGTTTTAGCTAAAAATAAATAGGGCGTGTGAGATTTGGTAGATAATGAAATAAATTGAATGATTTAAAGTTTTATAGGCATTAGAAGACGCGGGCGTCGAGGTGTATCAATATATATATTTTGAACATAAGACATCTTGAAATATGTGTATTGAAAATGACTGGTTTTTTTTTAATTTTGATCAGGAGTCCTGAACATCCTTCGCAAATGATGAAGACTGCTGGAATGACGTTATTATAAAAGTCTACTATTATTGTGTAGTAGACGCCACCTGAAATATTCAGTCAGCCATCCAACCAAAAAAAAAAACGATTGATGACCTACCTAATCATAAGCCTATAAGTTTTATAAAAATATGTGTGTATGTACACTCGCTATTTAAGCGCATAAAGAAATGTTGCTTCCATTATTATTTAGTTATAGTTTCTGGCGCCATTTTATATAACATATTTACAGAAATCCAATGCTGAAATAACATTTTTACACTTTAATCATAAATCATCCCTGTTATTTTTTTGTAATTTCTTTTCGTATTTCACCCTAATTTCAGACTGTGAATTCTATGTATGTTTGTACAACTAAAATTAAGACGTATGTTTATTCAATTTATCGTTCCATTAGATTAGAATTTTTAGGTAATTTGAGAGAAAGTAAATAGCAGAAATTCTTTTTCAATCTTTGTTGTTAATTTTTATTCTACTATTTCTCCTTAAGTTACTTCTTTATTTTAATAATGAAAATTAAAACCATTTTTATTGTATTATGTATTTATAGCTACCTAATGACATAGGACAGTTAGCGATCTTCCTGCATACAAGCGTCATGCATGCTTGCACACATAGATCTCACTACACGCACAATTGAGCTTGTCCCCCTGTGCATTGGCTCACGAAAGAGACACAAATATGTACTCCCCTAATCCTGTTAAAAAGTATTTCTGCTTTTGATGTAAGTTGTATTTTGGTGCTGGTGTGACCGATTGTGCCTTACAAAAGACCTGTTTAATTATATGGAATATTGTGTATATATTGTTAGGTATTTAGCTTGGTGGACTCGGTTAACTTATTATGTAGTAAAGAATTTTATTATTAGTTAAATATTTTCAATATAGAAACTTTTCAATGTGTAAATTAAATAATAACGAAATTGTTAATTTTTAAATATATTTTTTATATTGTCGAAGATGTACTCGTATTTATACTTATGTATTTTAGAATGGTTATAGTTTTGAGTAGATTGTTGATAAATTAATGTATATTTCTACGCAGATTGTAAAAAAAGTTAAGTGGTCTGCTTCGAGGATTGGTTGTGTGACTTATTTATTACATACTAGCTGACCCGGCAGACGTTGTTCTGTCCTTAAGATGCGCTGTAGCGCCATCTATTACAACAAAGAGGTAGCTATTACCCAAGGCTCCGACCGTGCGGATTTCTTTTAGATACCCGATACCATAAACACGTCCTGTTTATGACGATAAATTAACTAACACCGACATCTGATGGAAATGTATGGAACTCTTAGTCACCGCACGCCATATAAAGCTTCCAGTGGGTATGAATATTCCAAAATCTTGAACATTAACTTTCTTTAAAAAAATTACACCACAATATTAAACTATACGTATAAACCATCCTCTTGAATTACTACATCTAAGCGTACATCGCTACAGACGGTGGGAAGCGATTTCGTTTTATACTATGTATAGATATAGATTTGTATTTATATTTGTCAAGTTTACAATAAAAAATAAATCTATCAATTCAAACTAGCACTGCATTATTCAGCCCGTAGCACAATTTGTTAAAAGTTGATGAATCATTATAAAATGATATGTTAAAGGTTAGACTTATTGCCTTAATTAAATGTATATTTAATTCAAAAGTATAAACTTTTCTTTATTTTTTGGTATTAATATTTTTAGAAGTTTTCATCTTGCGACAAATCGTTGTATTCAATTTAGACCTCCTTGTTCAAGGGCTCATTATTCAATTTTGCATGCAAAATAATTACATGACGATGCAATATAAAAAATAATTGCTACATTATTTTACTGCCAGATTATTCAAAAGTTTCTTTTTGTGTTGTTTCAAATTATTCTTGATGTCCTTGTACATTAGAAAATTTAAAAGAAATGTATGGAAGTAAAATGTTCTGCCTCTGCCATAGATTATATATTAAAATATTGTGTGTTTGACTTGTTTTTCAAATTAAAATTTGTGGGTGTTGGCTGTTTTTACTCAGTTATTTCTAAAGATTATTTATGTAGGTATTATGTGTTATTTAGGTATAATAATATCTTTAACCATTGCATATATACTTGATGCAGTGTGATTTTTCTCTGCTATATTGTAGTTGATAAACCATTATTATGTGATCCAATATAGATGCAGCTGTTATTCACTGTATTTATTTAGTACTACATAGTTGTATGAAAAATGTAATTATTTATTACCATTGTATAGGTAATGAAGTGCTCAAGAAATGTTCCCAAATAAATTCGCCATTTTAAGGTGATTTTTTAGGTAATGAGAAATTTGTTAAACGGTATGATACAGGAGTTGTTTCTAGGTAGTGAATAATCAAAGTGCCTAAAACCTTTTGATGTATATTGTTGAAATGTAGGTACATACTATGTTATGATTTTTGAGTATATTTTAATAAATAATGTGTTATACAATGTTTTTTTATATAATATTAACAGGTAGTCCTACACCCGTGGTGTCAAAATTCTTTACTATAGCACGGACGCAGAGCAGGAAGAATTTCGTTGAACGACAGGTCACTATTTGTCTCTGTTGCACGCGCATAGTTATTTGCCGTCGCGCTCGCACAGATGCAATGACCTACCGCTGTCACCAGAAATTACTACTATTTTGACAGCTGACACAGGCTAAAAAATAAACGGTCAATGTACGAAATTCTTCCTGCTCCGCATTCGTGCTATAGAAAAAAATATAACTCTTAAGCTTTTTTTTATAGTTATAGTCAGGAACTGTTAGTATTCTTTTCCAGTAATTTTACTATACCGCTTATTACTTTCAAGGTGGCAATTCACTCACCCGCACGCAAAACTTAAGTAGTTGGTGAAAGGAGGCTGTCCCCCACATTTTGATTTGGCGTGTATCTAGTCACTGGTTATATACATGTTTGTGCTATGGCATTTAAGGGCGCGTTCGTTTTTACACTTCTGATAACGCCAGTTTTGCCACCGACACCTATCGTTCGTGTAGCTTTGAAACGATACTAACTACATTTTTGGTTGCAAAACTTGCAAAACAAATGGTTGACGTACAGACGCTACGATACAACACATACACTATCATAAACACACACAATTTATTTTTCCGTGGCAAAAGTGACAAAAATAACAAAAATATCGTAAACGAACGCATGACAGTTTTTTACAGACGATACTATAATTTTAATATTATTCAAAACGAGCGGATGCCAGATGACAAAGTAAACGAAAATAATGATTCTGCATCCCAAAACGAATGCGCTCCTCAGAAATTGTTAGCGGTTGGCGTTTCATGCTTTTGTTAGCAAAATCGTTGAATTTTAGCGTAAAATACCCACTTCCCAACATGGGTTTTATGTAGCAACATTTCGTAGCAAAACCGCTCAAACGAAACGCTAAAAGTCAACATTAGATTTTGCTATGATTTTCTACCAAAAGCATAAAACGCAAACCGCTAACAATTTCTGCTAAAAATTAGCTACATGGAACGCACTAAATATCTACAAAAAAATCAAAATAAAATACTCAAACTGAACACACACGCACGGAACTGTTAAAAAATGACACGAAACGGGTTTCGTTTGGACAACAATAGCGCCGCTCAAATTATCAGATGCGCTTAGACGGAACGAGTAGTTGGTGCTAAAATAAGGTTTTACAATCAAATTTCAACGCGGCTCAGAAGTAACGCTCTAAGTTTGTTACAGATAAACCTAAATTTTAATATTTTTGATACTCAAGCTTATACAAAGCGTACGGATGACAGGTGACAAAAATAATAAAAATGATTCTGCATCCCAAAACAAACGCGCCCTAAACCTTGATTTTTAATTAGATGCGTTCCAAATCGCAACGAAGAAGTTAAAAAAAGTGGTTTTGGGACACCCAGGGTAGAGTAATTTTCCAACTGTCAAGTTAGAAAATCACCCCTGTCAGTGTGAAAATTAACTGTCAAACGCTCGTTCCAGATCGGGTTGATTTTTCAACTCTACCGGGCGATAATTACTCGGCGTGATTTGGAACATAGGCATATGGACTAAACTGACAGTTTTTTTTTTTTTTTAATATTATAATGGGCTCGCACGGTCTTAGCAGACCATTTATGCATTTGCCAGAGTCAAATTCAATTATATTATATCGTATCGTGGCGATACCCCGCGTTCTCGTTTTCAAGTCCCAAGATTGGGCGGGAGATTTGGTGTGGATCCTCAAACATTGCGCGTCATGTCCTGCTTATTTCATCATAATTCACTAGTCATGAGCCTTCGCTGCACAATTCTTAACACGCTTTTGTAAAACATTGCTAAAATATATACATCGAAAGTCACTAAATGAATTTAGAAAAATTAAACAGAAAAAAACACCACTCCTTCTTAAGATTCGCGCCAAAACTCAAAACTGACAGTTGCAATCGATCTTTTTTTAAAAATGTAGCAAGCGTAGCGCATAGTGTTGTATTAGTGATTCAACGAATCACTCGTTTTGACCACCCCAAGCAAGTGTGCACAGCGGCGAAAGTTATTAAAAATATTTCATATATTAAACTATGGTATGTGTGTTTGTGTGTGTGTCGAGAGCATGGTAGTGTGTGTCGAAGGCATGATAGTGTGTGTCGAACGCATGGTACTGTGTGTCAAACGCATGGTAGTATTTTTTCATGAATTTAATTTATTTGAAATTCCTTTTATACAAAAATAGTAGTTTTTTGGACTTTTCTCCATATAAACTTTAACTGAACCTTGTATAACTACTCATACGTCCACGTAATTTTTGTAAAAAGTGGTACAAAGTTTTTGCTCCACGTATTAATATAATGGTAAAAGCTACGTCTGCGACGATCTTAATTAAGAAATTAGAAATTAAATAAATTATATGTGTACGTATGGTCGGTTTCTATAATAAGCAATGGCTCTCAAATTTAGCAATCCTGTAACATCGAGAGCAATATAGTATATTAATTTTTCAACAGTAACAGAGCAAGAAAGCGAATGCAATTGCAAAAGCTAAAAAATCGGCCAAGCGCGAGTCGGACTCGCGGACGAAGGGTTCCGTACCATTATCTACAAAAACGAGCAAAAAAATCACGTATGTTGTATGGGAGCCCCCTTAAATATTTTTTTTTTCTGTTTTTTAGTATTTGTTGTTATAGCGGCAACAGAAATACATCTTTTGTGAAAATTTCAACTATCTAACTATAACGGTTCATGAGATACAGCCTGGTGACAGACGGACGGACGGACGAACGGACAGCAAAGCCTTAGTAATAAGGATCCTAATTACCTTTCAGGTACGGAACCCTAAATTGACACCCATAAGTACTATAAAATGTAATTTGACATAAATGAGCAAAAATTTAATGAGAGCGCTAGTTTTTTACGACTGTAATTTTTTACCGTGAAATACTTGTATATGGCAAAAATGTTGTATGATTCCTATTTTATTCACTTTTTTTTCTTTTTCTTAAAATGTGTGTATTCTATTGCCAGTGTAAAGAATTATTTTTTTATGGAATAATGCCGAATGTCAGATAATGCTCCTTACCACTCCCGTAAGGTAGAAAAAACTCCCAATACGGCGTGGCGGGATGCCTAAATTCAAGACTGGCTGAACTCAAGGAATTTAAACTTCGAAGACACAATGATTCAAGATATTGGAAATCGTTAAAAAAGAAAAAGCTAATTATCAATAGAATGTATTTGATGACCTTGCTGCCGAGTACAGTGTCACTATTCTAAGACTGCCACCTTGCCACTGTTAATTAAATCTAATAGAACTAGTATGGGCACAGGTAAAGGGGCAGGTCGCAAGAAATAACAAAAGTTTTAAAATGGCAGAAATTAAACAATTGCTTAGTGAAGGGTTACACTTGTTAATACCACAACGGTGGTCGAGTTGTATAGATCATGTTATAAAAGAAGAGCTTAAAATTATGCAACTCGATCACCTTATTGATGATGAGGTTTATTATATGTGTAACTGACTTATAACAGAAATCAATAGTGATTAAGGAAATTCGGTTTTTATTTATTTTTTCTATCTCTTCCGACTACGACTTTCGAAAATAGTTAGTTTAGCATGTTACTTATTGCATGGGTATGGGCATGAATAAATGAAAAAACCCGACTGCAAAAACATTATTAACTAAAAAGAAATAAACAGGTGCACCTAAAACATATCAAATATTTAATTTTAAGCAGATGGAACTCATTTTAAGCTAACTACTATAGTTTAAGCAATACACTTTGGACTTGCATTGATTGAGTTATAGTTGAATATTTAGTTTGTTTTAAATGAACTGGTTTATGTCTTTTTAGTTCTTATTGTTTTTGGTTTTCTTTATTATTTATTTTTAAATCAAGATCAAATCAAAATCGCTCGCTTTACAAACTGTTTACAATACTATTTTATTGCGTGCGTCCAATAGGTAATTTTTGTAAAATCAAAAATGACACATAATATTATAGTGTATCAACTAATAAATGCATGTTTGGTATTGAAACACTAATAAACAAGATTTACAATGTAAATAGTTTGATTTAAAAAAAATCAATCAAAATTTTGGTACTAATCTACTTGCCTATTGTTTTTCAGATTGCATAGGGGATGCAGACTGGATTGTGACGGGATTTCAAGTAACTCCCGAGAAAAATATATCCATATAACATATAATATTACACAGCAGAGGTTATATACATTTTATTTACACCTTTTTTGTTATTTTTTCGACTCGCGCTTGATACCTTTTAATTTTAACCTCATTTATTATAAAAAAAATGAATCAAAAAATAGTTGAACTAAACAAAAGATTGAATCATTCAGGTACAACACTATTTTTAAGTTAGCATAAGGTGGCAACCCACCAAATGGCACTTTAGTCTTATATAATTTAAAAAACAAGGTTTAAGTTAAATGTGTTCTGTGGTTTAAATGTAAATATTTACCTAAAATTGTTATGTATTTTTCTTTATGTTTATCTCATAAATAGTTATGATGAACCAATCGCACATAACAAATTACTTTACTGCTAATAAGCCTAAAAAAATGCAAAGTAAAGAAGATAACAAGAATAAGATAAGAAAGATAAAACGTAGTTTGAGCCTTATTAAGCCGGTCAGTCCACAAAAGCTTTTGAAAAAAGGGGTACAGGTTGAGAATAATACTGACATAATAAACCTATCTAGTGATGAAGAAAATGTCAATATCTCAAGAATCCAAAATTCATCACTTAGTTCTCTTGAAGTAGATGAAAAGTCAGAATCGTCTACCAGTACAGTTATATATTCGATATCTCCTGGAACTCCCCAAAAAACTCCCCAAAAATCAATATGTGTTTTTCGAAGCCCTTCATCTAAAAATAAGTATTATTCTCCTTCTAAAAAACGCACTGTCAGGAAAAGTACACCCAAAAAGCGAAATCTGATTGAAGAATTTGGCACTCATCCTAATGAAAATGATGAGGACATCCAATTTCTGAAAGCATGTGAGAATATGAGTGACAAAAGTAAGCATTTAAGTTTAATTATTTAGGTATTGTAAAACTTTACACCTTAAGAAATATTATATGAGTTCCAGATTACTAAACACTGTTTAGGATAGTGCAACTTGTTAATAGAGGTCAGATTCTCTACAATTAACACAGTGGAAATAAATAGGCAAAATATGCTATATTTTATTTAGATTGCAATGTAAAGACATTGCATTAGTGACAGTAGTGTCAGAGGATAAAAGATCTAGAAAAAAACATACATTGATATCTTTTATAGCATGGAACATTTGTTCAATGACCATTCACTATTTGTCTCTGTTGTACGCGCATAATTATTTGCCATTGATCTTGCACAGATGTGATGACCACTGTCATCAGATATTACTACTATTTTGACCACTGAACACAGGCTAAAAGGTATGTAATTCTTTGTGCTTTGCATCCTAGTAAAGGAGGACACACATATTAAAATAAAATTCCTTTCTAAAACCTTCTCCTAATTTAATATAATTGAAACTACATTAGCTATAGTTCTAAACAGTAATATATTATAAAGTTCTAAAAACTTGTTATATTTTGCTAATTTTTACTTTATCAAGATGTTTGTAGGATTAGTTTAGAATTTTGTTAAGTAATATAATTTACAGATTACATTGCATTTTTATAGTAGCAATACACTATCTTTTTTAACACTATGCAAATACTGTTTGCCGTGTAAGTAATCCCCTCTCCTACAGTACTATAGAGGTAATTTTTTAATGCACTTTATTTTTTAATTTTATTTATCTTTCTTAAGTTACTTTTCGTCTCTTCATTGTCAAGTTAAATGTTCCATATTCTTTCGTTTCAAAAACCAATTAATTTTCTACAGTACTTTCTGTTTCATTGATATTAGGTAAATATTACATCGTTTGTAGTTAAAACAGAAATATCACCATTCCCTTTACTTTTCATCTCAATGTCTCAAATGCAGTAATTGTGCTGTGTCAGATTAAAGTGTTGTGTGCCATAAAGTGATGAAAATTTAGCATATTTTGGGGAATTTTACAAGCAAAAATTTTAGAAGTTACCTTGCCATTAATTTTATCATAAAAATGAAAATAAGTGTTGTGATCATGCTAATCACTAAAAAATATGTCTAGAATTTGTAAATATGCATTTCTTTATTACTCTCTAATGGCATAATTCGCAGGGCATTTATTCATACTTTCTAGGTTTATTTATCGTAAAATCACTAAAATATGGAAATTGAAAACGAAACTTTAGTACATTGCAGTAATATTACTTTTTGATAAAAAATTTAAGGGAAGAATCACTCAACATTGTTTAAATTAAATCTGAGCCAAATTTTAGTTTAATTGGATGTTTCGTTATGATGAGAAGCATGGACAATAACCACCTTACTTTTGCATGTATAATGAATGTAAATTTTCTTTTTTCTTTTAGCTGTATTCCTCCTGACAATCATAAACAAGTATCTTCATGATGATTGCATTACAAATTTGCTAGATGAAGATTCTCGATCATTACTACTGAAGAGCTTTCAAGTGGTTAAACCAGGAATGGGTCTGGTTTGCAGATTATATTGGAGAAAAGAAGGGTGGTACAGAAAGGACAAAATCAAATCTATAATTGCTGAGACGAAGAACACAGACAGTCCAAGCTTGCAGTTAATGCTCAATTCTTTAGTTGAAAAAGATTTTATAGAAAGCAGTTCACTTGGTAAGATTTCTTTTCCTTATGTTTATTTTATTGTATTACTACTATCATAGTAAACATATTGTTGTTACAGTGTAAAATATTTAGAAGAATGTTTATAACGAAAATGGTTTTATCAGAATTTGCTGCCTTATGCATTATCTGAGTAAAGTAATTGTGACTTGTAATTTCAAAAACAATAAATTAAGAATTAGATTTATTTATGCTCTCCATATGTTGTTTATTGTTAGATAGTTTTATAAAATGATTTTTTCTTTCTAAATTGACTTTTTCTTAATGTCAGTTTATTTAAAACTTAGGGCTCGTGTGATGTTAAGCAGCTACCATAGCTTATGGATGTATGAAAATATTTTGCAAAATTGAATCTGCTTACAGAAGCATTTTAGAAATACTAATTTCAACTATCTAAGTATGTTAACAACTCTTATGATGCTTACAATTTTAAGTAGTACTATAGCAGCAATCTAGTAATGCCTCCATAGGTCCATAGGTTGCAGTGACCACTTCACAGGCATACTGTAAGCTTATTTGCCACCTTAATGGTATAAAAAAGGTAATATTTGGATTTAGTGAGATGTCAAACTCATACTCAAAGTATTATTATTCAAGTAGACTTTTAATAGCACTTTGAATCATGAAAACGACTCCCACGACAGCATTAGAAGTCATCCTCAACCTCAGACCCCTTCATCTTGTTATACAACAAGAAGCTGCCGCTGCAGCCATACGACTTGAGAAAGTAGGGCTCTGGAAACGGGACGGCAGAATCACTCATGCACGGCTCAAGGAGGCGGTGGGAAACGAGCTTCCGATGATAGAGGCGACATGTGACATCATCCCAAAAACCTTTGTCTTTGACAAAAAATACCGTATCCAGCTTCATGAGGAAGAAAAGGATAGCTCCGGCATCCATGAAGTCAGGATCTACACCGATGGCTCCAAAACGGAATCAGGAACGGGCGCAGGAGTATTCTCCCATGACCTGAACATCAACATATCAACGAGCTTGGGTGCACTCAACACCATCTTCCAAGCAGAACGTGTTGGGCTTATCCGAGCTGCAACAGCGGTCCTGTCTAAAGGCATAAGCAATGCATCGATACGCATCATCTCCGACAGTGCCGCTGTGCTACAAGCTCTCAACAACAACCGCATCAACAGTGGACCAATCCTGGAGTGTCACTGTGAACTGCAAAAAATTGCATTGAAGAACCAGGTCACTCTTCAATGGATACGTGGTCATAGTGGGTCTCTAGGCAATGATGCGGCAGATGAGTTGGCAAAGAGAGGATCGGGCACTAAAATAATGGGACCTGAACCAATTGTACCGATACCATTCATCCAACTCAAAACATGGTTACGTGACAGAACCTTACAACAACACAACAAACAGTGGGCAGAACAGACAGACTGCAAACAAACCAAGAATGTTCTTACATCCTTGGACGCAAATCTGTCGCACAAACTGTTAAAACTCAGCAGGAAAAACCTACGCTACATAGTTGGCATAATAACAGGTCACTGCCCGCTAAACAGGCACTTTTTCAATATCGGCGTTACTGACATTCCTCTATGCAGGGGCTGTATGGAAGCCGAGGAGACACCGTCTCACGTGGTTCTTCATTGCAAAAGCGTGAGCGACCAACGGACAAAACTCCTAAAGAATCCACAAACCATGAGAGAGGCGCTGAATAACATCAGATGCCTCCTTAACTTTTGGATGGAGCTGGGATGGTATGAGTAACCAATGACAGGTATTGGTTACCTACGTACAATGGCCCTATTGTGAGGCTAAGTGCGGAAAACATAAGTCCAACTAACTAACTAACTAGCACTTTGAATCATCAATTCATCTATTAATTTTATACATTTCATTGTACCTCTGGTTCGGAATTGTTTAACTATCACTAAGGGCCAGCAAGAAACGCAGTAGTATGATAATATTTTTTTTTTCAACTTTTGCTTTACATATTATTTTCACATAAAATTGTAACTGGGTTATGTCTGTATTTATTAAAAAAAAAAATCTGTTCTGAAATCTCTTCATAACTAACTTAAAATCTGCGCATATTATGCCATGGCATTACGATACGCAGACGTCGTAAGAGTGCCACGCCGATAACCGAAATTAGCATGGGCCGAGCCAATGACAATAAGTAGATAACGCATTTAATAACGTAAAATAAGACCTTATTTATCAACTTACCGACATGTACCTGAGCTTGAGAAATTGGTTAACATATAGTCAACATGAATTTGAATAGGGATCTTTTCATTTGATTTCAATTCTTTGGATGTAAACTTGAAAGTGTTAATAAGGTTTCTTTAACCAAAATATATTTCTATACAGGTAACAATAATATGGCATTTGAAGATTATGTAGCAATTTTAAAAGTAGATGAGGTGAAGCAAATATGCAAAGATTTGAAGCTAAAGACACAGTCAAAACAAAATGCTATAGAAGCACTCCGAGAGTTCTCAAAAAGCAAATCTAACATTGTAAGCTATTTCAGTGGAAATACTCACAGTAACTCGCTGAGAGTGTTACAGATGTAAGTTTGTTAGGAAACTTGTGTGAGTAACATATTTAATTTACACAATTAAATAGGTTACTAAATTAATAATTTTCTGAAAATTTACTATAGCTTTGCCTATGTGAATTGAAATATATAGGACCATTTTTTTCTCATTTCTGTTTAATTACCGGCTGACCTACTCGTAAATTTGACTAACCTACAACCACCGCTTTTTATGGCCCTAATCAGCTCTGATTTGGCCAACAACACCAAATGCCAACAAAAACATTGAAAATAAATTAGCCCTACATAGAAACATTAAATATCATCAAATTTTAATTCAAGATCTTAACCCCTTGCTTTTCTTAGCATGGTTAGCTTTAAATAGGCCCCTAATAGATTCATCAGATATTATCAAATTTTTATTAGAAACCTTAATCCCTTGGTTTTCTTAGCATAGTTAGCTTTGAATTGGACCCTCATAGATACATGAGATATTATCAAATTTTTATTTAAAACCTTAACTCCCTTGCTTTTCTTAGCATGGTTAGTTTTAAATTGGCCCCTCATAGAAACATGAGATATCATCAAATTTTTATTTGAAACCTCAATCCCTTGCTTTTCTTAGCATGGTTGGCTTTAATTGGCCCCTAATAGATTCATGAGATATTATCAAATTTTTATTGGAAACCTTAACCCCTTGGTTTTCTTAGCATGATTAGCTTTAAATTGGACCCTCATAGAAACATGAGATATTATTAAATTTTTATTTGAAACCTTAAACCCTTGCTTTTCTATGCAAGGTTACCTCTTCACCAGATTATACATACCTACTTCCTACCTGATTGGAAAAATGGCAGCCCAAATCAACCCTTAACTAATATCTCAATTTCTCTTTTATTGTTAAAAATATATCACTGATGATAGCATTTCAAAGACGAAGATAGATTATATCTATGCTTGTACTTGTATGTTTATCATATCTTTCCTAATCAATTAAGAACTGTGTATTTGTAAGATTTATGTACCAGGAACACATAAGTTCCCTAGTAGTTCTGTCCATAATATATAGATAGATTAGATAAAATTTTACAACAGTACTTATATTTTTAGGATGAAAGCAAAAGCAGGTCCCTGCTATCGATTATCAGACCTAGCTCGAAGAACTTTGTACAGGTTACATGTTCTTATGTATTTGGGAATGAATTACAACATTTTACGAGAGCACAAGCTGGAGTTAACACTCATCAATGACAAGATTAAAGCAGAAACATTTCCTGTTGACAAGAATATCATTTTAGACAATGCCAGTGTCGTTTTTGAAAGCATTTTGGATTTTGAAAGGTGTTAACTATTTTTCTTATGTTTTTTTCTGATATTTGCTATTGGTGTTCTGTTATCTAAATTCTTAGTCGGTTAATAATATTTCTGGACAAATCAAGTTGTGCCATCTGATCTTAAAGTAAGTGAAGTTTGTACTATGGGTAACAGATAAATGATACAATTACTTATCTACTTTCTTTTTGTACATGCACACATAGAAAACACACATACTCAAGACAAACACAAATGTTAATCTCATAAAAGTTTGTCCAGTGCGGGGATAGTACCTACGCTCCTCAGTTCAGCAGTCACTATCACTCTCAACTGAGCGACTGAGGTAGTCAAAATTAATTGAAACTTCAATGTAAATTAATTTATAATGGCGACGTAAGTTTTCCGTTTTAGTGTGCGATAGTAAATGTAAATACATTTATATGATACTTATATCTTTGCTTTCGCTACTGTTTACACCCCTTATTATCTCTTGACCTTATCAGACTTACTAAAGTTGATGGTTTGAAGTATATGTGAAGCTTGCACACAATTTCTGTTGCCTATAAGTATTATAAACTCACCACCTCACTATACATTTCCAGTTAACAAAAAAATGGCAGAGGTAGCTGATTGTGAGCCAAGTTTAAACTTAGACTCAATTTTTTTATTCAATTCAACTTACAATTCATTTGAAATTATGTATTGAATTTTTATAGACTTACTTATTACCTATTATGTTTGTGCGACGAAAAACCGTAGGGAAATAACGATGTTTCTAATACACGTTCGTGATATCTCTGACCACCCCTTATGAGGACAAATGTTGCGGTAGTAAAAATTTTGTGAACGACGTCGTTTCCCTATGGTTTTTCGTCCCACAAACGTGATTGGTGGTAAGTTTAAAAATTCAATTTATGACTAAATGAATTGTGAGTAGAATTGAAAATAAAAAAATTCAAGCCATACCTTGAATAATTAGCAAATTAAAGAGGCAATGGGCAGGCCACATTGCTTGTCAACCGATAACCGATAGAGAAGAAAGTTTCTATATCGGCGAGGACGACGTTTCGAGGACAGAAGAGCTAATTTAAGTCGCTGGAACCCATTGGATACATGCTGCTCAAGAATGGCCGTTGTGCATTGCTCATTACCTAACTAAACTATATAGCTAGTGTATTATTTCAGGTATATGAATGCCCATGGTATTTATGAGTACTACCTGGGATTAACAGATGCAGACCTCAGGTGTGACAATGTAAAGGAAGCTTTTACACTTTTTAAGGCTATTGATGAAAATGAAATGAGACGGTGAGAATGACTATACCTATTACATATTGATTTATTTGTTACAAATTACGTAAAAAAATAATATGCAGACTCTGTATAGAAGTGATATTTTCATTTATTGTGACCAATCAGTGTAGTCATAAACATTGACATGTAATGTTTATTATATTATTATTATGTTTATTATATATTATTAGTTAGTTTTAATTGTTTTAGATAATAATGTTTTATAATATTCCTTAATATAATCCTACTAATATTATAAATGTGAAAGTATGTCTGTATGGATGTTTGTTACTCAATAACGCTTCAGCCACTGGACAGATCGAGATGAAACTTGGCACACCTCTAGATTAGGTCCTGGAATAGCACATGGGCTTTTATCCCGAAAAATTCAAACGTTCCCGCGGGAATAACCATAACCGAGCTTAAACGAACTATAGCTATAGCTACAGCTTGATATAGCAAACTTCATTAGTGTCATTAAGGCGTAAATCCCAGTATTAATACTGTGATTTAATAAAGGAGCATAAAAACTGTGATTAAATAAAGGAGTCCCACGCCGATAACCGAATTTAGGGCGGGCGGAGCCGCTGACAAAGTCTACTTCCACGCATGCAGCCAGGGAGATTCTGTGTCGATAGTTTAATTTAACACACAATTAGTTTTAGTATGGGTACGGAATCATCGGAGCTATCAGCTTAGAAGCTAGTTGTGTTGAAAAAAGGGTTATTTATTTCGACGGTATTAAATTGATAAGTAAAGTACATGAGAGTCATTTCATTTCCGTTTTATTTATTCTTATGGTTGATAGTGTAAGAATTTACATAACGGAAATAGAAACGAAAATAAAAAGTGTTTAAGTGGCGGCACATAAGTTGAACCATGCGCAGTAACACATGGTCCATTGAGGTGGGGAATGCAGTCCAAAGCGAGGGGCAGCGCGTAACCATTCCAATGCAGGCCCTGGGGTACAATCACGCACTTAAGTTTTCATAATGTTTTCAAAGTCTGAACTTCTGGACCAAGTTAATGCCAATTCAAAATTACGTAGAATGTGTCATGCCGTGACAGTGTTTTTTTTCTGAATGACTATGCAGTTGGCTCATGCAGCCATTACTGCTCCACCGGGCTTTTAGGGTGAGACCCTAAAGGAGCTAAGCTCCCCGTCTTGGCTTGTTTTGTCGCTCTTCAGGTCCTTCGACCAGCGTAAGCCACGAACCCGAAGGTGCAGTTGCGATTGCGATATAGTGGGGGCGAGATACGCCCCGGCACTCTTTGATACTCGTGTATGAAGTAGGTCCGTGCGTTCGCCGACGACCCCGGGGACGTCGGCATTGTGTTAGGAGGGAGGCCCTATTATCGCTATCCGGATACCGAGATCGTCGTCTAGGGCCGTTAGTAAGTGCCGAGGCCGCCTAACAATAGTTTCTGACCGTGCCGGGGTCGGTCGGGGGGATGATAGGTTGTGGAAATATTTAAGTATTTACTTTACGCGCTTGCTAGTGTCGTTATAAGTTCACATCAATTCAATATGGCGACTGTAATTTTGATATTTCACCACCGGGTCAGAAAATTTTGTTGGGATATAATTGCTCGCTTGGCGTGTAGTTCATGTCTCAAACTACAGATGGCACTTTTGTACATACTTGATAAAAAGACAAAACAGAACGTAAGTCTGCGTACTGTTTTATCGTACAAGTAAAGCGCGCGGTGCGTCCAATGACATAATGAATCACATCGCCCGTGGGTTTTATAAACTCCCACTTTGCCTTGAGGAAAAAAAATTACAAAGAAAAAGCCCGTGGGAGTAAATAAGGTCTTAGCACCCACTTTGCCAGCACGTTATGACACTGTTTACTAAGTAAGTGTGATGAAAAAAACATTTACAACTTTTAACCCCATAGTGTTGTATGAGTTCTTTTTTTTTAACTGTTTTTATTTATTATACCCAATAACCACTTCCCACACCACTGTTAAGAAGTACAATTAAGATTTTCCGACTTTAAAGATAATCCCCTATTACGAATTTATAACAATTATAGTTAAATTCACTTTATGAGATATAATTACTGGGTAAGTGAGACATAATAACTTCATCATGTGTGGCGGGCGCAGGGTAGTGCCAGACAGTAAGTACTTAGAAACATAATAACTTACGAAAAAAACATTCGTTAGTGCTATTGTCCGTTACGGTACCTGTGCGGACGACCGCCATTTTGGTGCCACAACTTACGTGCCGCGATCTATACACCTGTGCCGAAATACCTAAAGCGCGTCCTTGCGTTGAAATACGTGGAACGAAACGTTATCTTAACAAAGCACACACACGAATATAAACAATCGATTACTAAATTAACAATAAATTTTAATGTAATTTTAATTGGATTCTGATATAATTGTGTAATTAAGTTAGCTATAAACTATTACAGTACTAGATACTAATATATTTATAAGATTTACTGACAACATGGTTAATTTAACTGAATTAAATTGAAATTCTATCATAGGTATTTAAAAAAAAATTACTGTAACAGAAAGACGAACTGCCGAACACTGATGACAATCGTTTGCTACATTAACACTAAAATAGTACATAATTATGATACATGTGCAGAAAATTGATTATTCTAACCGAGGCTAGGCTGTTAGCCGCAGACGAGGAATATAATAAGTAATTTAAAAAATATATGGGCTTATATTTGTTTTCAAAACTAACTTTGGGCAGCCTTTCTAGTCGTTTTTTTACCGGATGCTGTACCAATGAATAAACGGATCGCGCGTATAGGTTGAAATCAGAGTGTTTACCTTCACGTGTCGGACGACTGACCGCCGAATATTTGTACCGGACATTTTCTGGCCGGTCCAAGTTACAACGGACGTCTTCAAGGGATCTAAAGTTTTTTTTTCATTCTGTTTCATAATGCATTTAAAAAAGCAATTACGACATTACAGTGTAAGGGTAATTGTAAGGTGTTTCTAGGCACTGTGTATGTTAGAATTATAATTCTTTTCATCACACTTACTCGTAAACAGTGTCATTATGTGCAGGTAAAGCAAGTGCTAAATTTTACTTTTCTGTAAGCAAAGCGCGCGTTCATAGAACCCACGAGCGGTAATGACGCGCCTATTCTATCAAATTTGTATAAAAGCTGTACTGTAGTTCTAAATAAGGTTTGTAGATATGTTTAAGTGTGTTTTAATTTCAACCAAAACTTTTTGATTTATAAATTCATTCAGATATATTATAAACTAGCTTTTGCCCGCGTTTTCAGTCGCCCTAAATTCGGTAATCGGTAAAGGCTTTCAACGGCAACTCCTCAAATCAAAAAAAAAACCGACTCACACTTGACGTTTTCAAGTAGCCTATGTCCTTTTGGGACTCAAACTATTTCCATGCCAAATTTACAGAGGTACGTTACAGAGGTTTAAGCGTGAAGAGGTTACAGACAGACAGATAGACAGACAGAGTTACTTTATACAGTATACTACAGTAGTCTACTTGTCCTTGATTATGCGGATGCTAGCTATCTTGACCTTACTGAGGAGCAATTAAATAAGCTTGAGCGACTCCAGAACCTATGTATTAGATACATATTTGGTTTACGTAAATATGATCATATATCCGAATTTCGATTAAAACTCAAGTGGCTCCCAATTCGCCTTCGCCGGAATACTCATTTTCTGTTTCTTCTCTACAACGTACTGTTCAATCCGTCTACTCCGTTATACTTGAAAGAGCGTTTCAATTTTATAGGGTCTACAGCTCAGCGCGCCACTACAAACATGATGCTGAAAACCCCAACACATTATTCGCAAGCATATAAAGACTCATTCACTTTTGTTTAGATGTTTGTACGTATTAGTATTATTTATTATTCATATGTATATAAATTTAGCTATTGCTATAAACGTAAACTTATATTGTTAAGTTTCAGTTAGCACATTCTACTCAATAATTTTTTAAAGTCTCCTATACCCAAAGGTTGTCTGGAAGAGATCGCTCATTAGCGATAAGACCGCCAATTTGTTATTACTTTTATTGTTTAATTGTTTTGTTTTCTATATGCGCAATAAAGTATATTATTATATTATATTATTATATACTACAGAGAGCATTTATAATATTAGTTTCGATTGTGTTTTGGTGAGTGTATTTATGTATTCATCTTATATTTTTATTTAATTATTCGCAAATGTGATGATGTTTTACACATTGTGTGTAGCACGGGCGGTACGGAAATTACAAACAAGTAGTTAGAGGCCTTAGGCTGCTAAATAGACTCTCGTTAGTAATTTTCTCCTTACCACCCTTAATGAACAATGTACTATTATATATAAAATCCTACAATAACGCACGCTTGCGGTTACTGCGGTGCGCCTAGATATGTGATCGCCTTTAAAACAATCAAACTAAAAATTAAGCAAACAACCAAACCGCAAATAAAATGATTTACAATCTAATTTGCACTATGTGAAATCAATAATAGTATTACATTGTGTTAAGGGTGGTAAGGAAAAAATTACAAACGAGACGCTATTTAAATCAAATCAAATAATATTTATTCAAATAGGTTTCTGAGAACTATTTTGAATCATCAATACAATATAAACAATGTTAATTTCTGCCAAAAAGAGCCGACAAGAAGTTCCATTTAAACTAATAATACCAATACTTTCATAAACAGCTAACAAGTATACAATCAGTATTGAAACACTAAGTTATATAAATAAGTTAGTGAGCTACTAAAAACAAAGTCAAACACATGTCAATTATTATTTTTTGTTCTTATGTAGCATAGGGGAAATAAATTAAATGACTCGAGTTTGTAATTTCCGTACCGCACGTATTACACAACACACATACAGACGTACATAACATCACGCCTGTTTCCCAGAGAGGTAGGCTCTGCCAAAGACTGCCACTTGCTACGATCCTGGCATACCTCTCTTGCCTCATCTATACGCATCAATGCTTTCATACATTTCCTACGGTTCCGAGTACTCCCGACCTGGCCTTTTCTGAGAACGTACTCAATTTGATCTACATAAGTTTGCCGAGGTCTACCTCTACCGACCCTACCAATTGCTTCAGATTCATAAATCTGTTTCGTGTATCTATTTTCGTTCATTCTTTCAACATATCCAAACCACCTTAACATTTACACAATCTACAATTTTTTTATCACATTTGCAAGTAAATAAATATAAGATAAATAAACTCACCAAAACACAATTGAAATGGCGGGAATAGAAGTAGAGAAAACAACGCCATACCGCCAGATGAATTTATGACTTAAATTTTTTTTATTTGAAGTTAAAATTTGTAATTGCTGGCTTGTAAAAAAGAAAAAGAAAATCTACAAAGAAAAGCCCGTGGAAGTAATAAAATTAAGGTCTTAGCACCCGCTTTACCTGCACATAATGACACTGCTTACGAGACAGCGTGATAAAAAATAACATTATGATACTGAGAACGTCTCTGTAACAGTTGAATTATAGACATTTTTGGACGATTACAGAGACAAGACTCTTCCTGAATGGTTGCGTAGATTTACTCAAGCAAATATATTTGTAAAGATCTTGGAAAGTGGCATACAAGATCTGAAGAAGGATAAAAGTGGACAGTATAATTCGCTCGCACTTGAGATCCTCACAACACTGATATCGCAATCTGCGTTTAGACAACATAAGAAGGCTGAATGGTACGCAGAGAAGGCCTTGATACTCCACAGTCTCCGTTCTTATGACGAGGTACGAAAATGTTACTGATATTCAAGGTGAATACGACGAATTTATTTTCTTACAAACTGCCTTACACAAATAACAAACATCTATAACCACTCAAACGTCCGAATTCGACAACTATAACTGCGCTGCGCGTAGCTAAAACTATACACAATCAATATATGTGAAAATTAATGTACAACTACTAATCCAAAGTACCTTAAAAATAGGTTAAACCTAAGAATTAGGGTTGAATTTGAGTAAAATATTTGTTCTACTTAGTTTGTCAATATAATCTATTTATAATTAAACTAGACTAAATAGGATTTTTTTTCGGGCCAATATGTCATTACTTTAAATATTTTGAGGTTTCTTTTATTATATTACACTTATACATTGAGATAATAAGTAAACTGTAAACACAGAGAACAGACAAACGTGAAATTATTTCACACTGACTTTTTTAATAAAAAAAATATTAGTTGTTTTTTGAACTTGTTACAACCATTTAGTAAAAATTTTAAGAAGTTCCACAGAATATCCACAGACCAAAATCTATGAGGAGGAAACCAGTCAGCGAGGCTGCCATAGTCGCCCTAACGTTTGACGCCAAAAAGTTTTGAGCGACTATAGTCGCCCGGACGTTTGAGTGGATAACTAACTAAGTAATATAAAGATTTCGCCTCTTAATATGCGTTAATAGATCGCTATTAACCATAGTCTCAAAAAGCATACATTAATGACATGCCTCTTAAGAGGGCGATATAAGCCAGAAAGCTTATTTCTGTAATACCAACGTTGCTTATGAAAATGTACTAAAAAATCATTACACAATGTCATATAAATTACTAATAGATATATTTGTTATATACGTATTATTCCATAATGACGCCTTGAAACTAAATTTTTTTGTATGGGATTTAACGTTTTTACCGTGTTGTAGACACATTTTTATAGATTTTGCTACAACTTAGAGTCAATGCACTAGATAACAAGCTATCTAAAAATTATTGAATCAACTTTCATTACAATAAAATGCTATGCACGCTTTAAAAATTTGCACAAGTGTTGAAACAATGGTCACTTCCAGTTTTTTTTTTGCATTAAATACAATAAATGAAAATCACTCATTTAGGTAATGCACTAGACAAAGGCAAGTTTTATAACATACCTTCAGTCAACAAAGTATCGGGAATGGATGATTTGTTTATGGTTCCAAATTCAAATTTTTGTTTTTTTTGTTGTTGTTAGATTGGCACAACTGTTTTCTATTTTGGCGCGGAGTTTGAGTTGCATCTGTTATTTATATTAAATACAGTTCTGTTTTTAGTTATATCATATCTAGTGTGTATTGCGAATTTCATAATGGACAAAAACATTGAACAAAGAGTTTGTCTTAAATTTTGCATCGCCAATGGAATTTCGTGTTCGGAGTCACTGAAAATGTTACAGAAGGCTTACGGTGATTCGACTTTATCAAAAACACGTGTTTATGAGTGGTACAAAGCGTTCAAAAGCGGTCGAGATGTGATGGAAGATTTGCCTCGCTCTGGTAGGCCATCAACGTCTGCAACTGAAGTTAACATCGCAAAAGTGAAGGAAATAGTGACTGAAAATCCTCATTCAACTTTGAGAGAGATAGCCGCCGAACTTTCTGTATCTCACGAGTCGATCCGTACTATTTTAACTAATCATTTGGGTATGAAACATGTTACCGCTCGGCTAGTCCCAAAAGACCTGAATTTTCTCCAAAAACTCAATCGCATGAGAGTCGCTGAGGACATGCTAGAACGAGTCAATTCCGACCCAACATTCATGAAACGCATTGTTACTGGTGACGAGACGTGGGTTTACGAGTTTGACATGCAAACTAGTCAACAAGCTTCGGAGTGGCGCCTTCCAACTGAACCGAAACCGAAGAAACCACGCCAAAGTCGATCAAAAGTCAAAGTCATGTTGACTGTTTTCTTTGACTATCGCGGTGTTGTGCACTCGGAATTCTTGCCGGAAGGTCAAACGGTAAATAAAGAATATTATTTGAGCGTTATGCGGCATTTAAGAGAGCAAATTCGACGAAAAAGGCCAGATTTGTGGAATGAAAATTCTTGGATTTTGCACCACGATAATGCGCCTTCGCACAAGGCCATCATTGTGAAAGAATTTTTGACCAAACACTCAACAAATACCATCGAGCAACCACCATATTCACCAGATATGGCTCCTGCCGACTTCTTTCTTTTTCCTAAACTCAAATTACCACTTCGTGGCACCCGTTTTCAATCGGTAGAAGACATAAAGGAGAATTCGCGCCGAGAACTGAATTCAATTCCGGAAACAGCGTTTAAAAAATGTTTTGATGATTGGATTATTCGTTGGCGTAAGTGTATCGTTTCTGAAGGAGCATACTTTGAAGGTGATAAAATAAATTTGGATGATTAACAAACAGTTTGTGTATTATTGATCTTTTCCCGGTACTTTCTTGACAGAGTAGTATATTTTTTTCAATTCTTTAGCCCCAAAATTTGCACAAAAACGGCGTATTTATGCGGTCTAGCCTATACCGCAGTCTTAATAAAAGTTTTTGTGGAATTCAAAATATATAATTTAAGAAACGTATGTGTAGCGCGATCAGTCTAACGCGTCGGCGACCGTAGCTAAAAACGCACACATGACCTCTCACACCTAATTTCTATCACATACACAATTCTTATACGAAAATCAATCTTAGTGACAAATATAAAAATTTTTTCTTTTTGTTCTGCTCACCGTGTACAGTTATTCATGTAGAATCATGAGGTGTTTTTTGTTTAAGCCATCTTAGCGATGGCAAATAACTATAATGTATTATTTTATGTTTTTTTACCAATTTTCAAAAATGAATTCTGCTTATCTTCTAGAATAATGACCAATCTTTAAATATATGTATTATTTATATTAGGTATTTCAATAGTTGAATAAAAATCAACGATGAAAAACTAACAAAAAATTATCGGATATTCTTGATGAAAACTCCAGTCTTAAAATTTACTGACGTTTATGGATGCTTTTAATGAAAATGGTAAATAGAGATATATATTACAATGCGTTTTAATAGCAAAATGTTTACACTTTAAGATATTTAAGGTATGAAATAAATTACATTATAAAGAAAATTATTTGAAAAATATACGTTTTCAAATTTTTAGAAGAGTTTATGATATGACGCATCTTAAGGCTCGTTATTTAGGCTTCCATTCCAAACTGACCATGTGATATGTTACTTGAGCACGAGTAACACTTTTTAGTAATAATTATTTCGGCAGCTTCTGTGGCTCAGTTGGTAATGACTTGCCTGCTGCTTGTTTGGAACCAGACAAATTATTATTATTCTTATTATTTGTCAATTAAGGCAGCCGAAGTACTTTTAGAAGGGTTTAAATCAGACCTTCCTGAAGAGGCTAAAGACAGTATGCGACCGCGAGCTCGCAAAATTGCCACTCAAAAGAATATCGTATTGGATGAACATTTGAGGAATTTACTATTGGAGTATGCCACAAAAGATACCACTTTAGAAGCTCGTTTACCTGCGCAATATGTCTCCAAACTTCCAATGGAGTAAGTTATTTTTTATTTCTAAAGTATTGCCTTTGTCATTTAAAAAAGTGAGTTTTTTACCGGCTCTTTTTGATAGAATAAAGTTAATTAAAAAATTTAAAAGTGTTCTTGTAAACCAACTTTAATTACAGTATTTTTAATTAATATACGTTGCTCTGTTCGTCTATAAACTTGCCACCCTGCACAATGCGTAATACCATAGTCAGCATTCAACCCCAGAACCGTTTCCGTTTCATTAATGGGAAAACGGGCAAGTATCGAGCTACTTTTTCTTGCGATGGTTTTAATCTAGCGACTTGCTGTGAATGTATGTATATCATTTCAATTTTAATCCTCAGAAGAAGGTAGCCTAGGTAAGCCCAGATTATAACATGAGAGATAACCTCTTATCACCAGTCATACCTGCTTACGCGTCAGGTAGTGAGCCCATTGCCGCAACACAGCTTATGAATATGTACTGAAATGTCTGTATCCTACTAATATTATAAACGCGAAAGTTTGTAAGTATGGATGTTTGTTACTCAATAACGCTTCAGCCACTGGACGGATCGGGATGAAAATTGGCACACCTATAGATTAGGTCCTGGAATAGCACATGGGCTACTTTTTATCCCGAAAAATTCAAAAGTTTCCGCGGGAATAACTATGACCGAGCTTAAACGAACTATAGCTATAGCTACAGCTTGATATGGCAAACTTCATTAGTTTAATTAAGGAGTAGATCACCGTATTAATACTGTGATTAAATAAAAGAGTCCACGCCGATAACCGAATTTAGGGCGGGCGGAGCCGCTGGCAAAGTCTAGTGTAATAATAATTCTTACCGGAGGCTTTTCCGAAGGTTACCAGAGGCTGGGGCAAACTGGACTTACTAATCAAACAGTTACTTGTATGTGCATCTCGTTTACTTGGTGTCAGTGTGCCTAATGTAAGTTTCTAACTCTACTATTGCTTTCGAGTCAACGAAATAATTATATGGACATAAAGCAGCGCCCCTAACGGAGGCGTTCTAAGACGGTTTTTTTAAGACTTTTAACAACTTATAAAAACTCACACTTGGCACACAGATCGCATTGTGCGTCGTGTCTTGAGCGAGTTAATAATTACCTGATATGTTACTAAAATCTACCAAAGTAATAATGTCCATAAACATATAGTTCTTACTGGTAGCGCCGAAATTCTGCGAACTGATACTTCCTTTTTTTATTTTAGCAAAAATGGGAGAGGCAAAGTGAAATTTGAGACAAGAACAGAAGATGGTAGAGTGATTCAGGATGCTGAGGAGTTTTGTGTTTCCCATTATATAAATAGCGGTCAGTTTACACATGGTAAGTAAGATCATTTTCTGACTATAACCACATCCTAAAAAATAATTTCCCCCCGCCCAATCCTGACGTACTTCTAATGTTTTGTCAGAAACTGGCAATATATATTATTTTGGCTCAGGGCTTTTATTTTACCATTTATGCAAAGCTAATAATATACTACGTATGGGACGTATATAAAGCCATCTTAATCAGTGTTGCAGTGACATTTTTGTTACAAAAGTGGTTGATGAAAAGAGGAGGTTTCTGACATCATAATGTGTTTGTGTTTCCAGCCACTGGTTACCTCGTTCTGGGGATTAAAACCGTATAAAATATACATATACAAAAAACATTCATTTCATTCATACAGTCAGTCATCGCCTTTGATAAATCCGACAACGTCGAGGCAGTCATGGTGCCGCGACAAAATATATGACTGTCTGGACAGTACCCACTTGCTATAAGTATGTGATGACATAGGGTAGTCTGACTTTTCCCCACGATTGCTCAGTCGACGCCTTCGATAGCTGGCTATTTGAATGATTGTTTCGGCTTTGTAATTTGAATGTTATGTTTGTCATCTCGTCAAACTTGATGCAGAATGAAGCACTTGCCCACCCATAAAAAATCGGGGGCAAAAGCTGGTTTGTTTTTTTGAGAATTTTAAAATCATTCTTGTTAATTTCAGGCAAACATTGGGAAGGAAAAATAATAACAACAATATTCTTTCTCCTATTCTGGGACATAATTTACACCAAACCTCGAGGAGTTAGCGGGATTTTCCTTTCGTATTACCAATCGTACCCTCTAGACTTATTCACCGATAGCTTCTACGCCAATAGAAAAGCACTAATTGATGATTGGCTAGAAAAAATCGAGAAATCTTCTCAAGACGAAGTTATATCAATTATGGAGAATATCTGGCACAGCAGACCTGAATGTAAGTATCAAAATTAAACTTTTTTTTCTCTTACTTGTCTTATCATGTATACAAAAATGGTGCATTGGAGACCAGAGACAATTTTAGTGTTGGGAAATTGGCTTTTCAGCTATCAAACGAATATTTTCTCATATTAGTGAATACCTTTGAATGAATTCATAACTTTAATCACGGAGATTAATTCCCTGCTGATGGCGAGCAGTAATGGCGGTGGAACTATAGGGGTTATATATAAGGGTTCCATATTTGCCATTTGGCTACGGAACCCTAAAAAAAGAATATTAACCACGTGTGCTCAAGTAATATTTGTAAGAAACATTTTTAAAATCAATTAGTTGTTATTTTCCTATTCTGAATATCGATATAGTCGAGCCCTAGCGTAAACAAACATTTTACTATTTTACTTAAAATATCATTAATTAGAACCTCTCTATATGAAATAATACCATGTTTTACAAAGTAAAGCAATATAATTACATTAAAACTGTTTCCTGAAGAAATTTTAAACAGAAATTAGACAAATTATGTTTTTAAAAAAATACGTGGAAACTTCGTATTTACGTGTGAAACGTATGATTGTTCGGGTTATTTCTTCCTGTGACGTAACAATTACCTAAACAAAAAGTCACCATGGCTGAGCACTACACTTTTTAGTCCTTTGTTATCAGTATTCTCCTGATAATTATGTAAACACAAATTGACAAATTCGTACATGGTTATCTGTCACCATTTCTGTTGAGCAGCGTTCATGTAATGAATATATTTCTTTTCCACGCTGTGTTGATCTTTAGCGTAGCGTAAAAATCCTAGGTCTCTGGTATTGCCACTTTAACTTGCTTACTATTATAGGTGCCTGTTTAAGCTATAGCGGGGAATTTACTGTCATAATAAAATACAAATGGTATGAAAGACGAGTAATACTAGTCATTGTTATTTTTACGATACCGTATTCACAAGTGCCAGCCGCGCCTACTCTTGCGGCGTTCCATCTAATTACTTTTTGTAATAATTATATATGTATAATTGTTAGCAGTTCGCGTTTCATAAGCTTTGGGAAGCAAAATCTATTGTTGACTTTTAGTGTTTCTTCTAAGCGGTTTTGCTACGAAATATTGCTACCAGAAACCCATGTTGGGAGGTGGGTGTATTGTGCTACTTTTTGACAGCTTTCGTTTCGTTTAAATAATAATAGCGACGCTGAAATTATAAGCTGCGCTTAGACGGAACGGGTTTTGCTATTAAATTGCAACGACGCTTAAAAATAACGCG
This sequence comes from Apoda limacodes, assembly GCA_946406115.1. Taxonomy (NCBI): domain Eukaryota; kingdom Metazoa; phylum Arthropoda; class Insecta; order Lepidoptera; family Limacodidae; genus Apoda; species Apoda limacodes. The sequence continues at coordinate 17,621,608 of OX291541.1, forward strand.
CATTATGTCTTTTTGTCTGTCCGACCTTTAATGCCTTTAATCTTTAAACTGAAGCAGGTAGAAGCCTTTAATTTACACAGAATATGTGTTAGTATGGCGGATTTCCTAGCAAATAATAGACAAAATAAAATCTTGTATTCCTCGCAATATTATTTTTTAATATTTGTTTAGCTGAGTTATCCGGAATAACTCGATCGCTGGAGTGGGAGAATGTGCGCGCCGTTGTGTTGTGTCTAAAACCTCGGGCGTTGTCCGCGCTGTGTCGCCGCCTCGCCACTAACTATCGATACGCGCACTCTGGATTTCCGGACCTCACCTTGTGGCACATACATACTAAAAAGGTAATATGTAAATATTTTTTTATTTAGGATTAGTGCTGTGGTAAGTTCACTCGACATCGAGTCGACGCCCGAAATGTAGCTTTCACAGGTAACCGATCTCTAGCCGATTTTCTCTTTGTTAGAGCGAATGCCCGCATGGTGCTGTGTGCCGCGATGGCGACTATGATCACGATCCAGTGAAAAATTACCTCTGTGTTTACGTTTCTGCCTTTTTTTTTTCTTAACACTAATGTTACTTTCAATATGTTTAATAAATAATGTTTAAATTCACCCGACATCGGACTGAAGCCGACTAGTGAGTGTTGTGTTGTAAAAGGCAGTACTAACTGTTCCACACGAGCGGGCCAAATTCATCCAGTGTCGGGCCTATTTGCCAGGTGGCTGCCGGCTACGCTCACTAGATCGCCCGGCATCGGCTATCGGGTTGACTTCGGTGCGACATTCAATAATATTGGCACGTACACACTTGTCGGGCCGACATCGACAGCCGGTAAAAAATACAGGCCATAAAGAATTATGGCAATTTCAAAAAAAAGGTGGAAGATTAAGCATCTAATATATTTTTTTCTTATTTTTCTGGAGCAGACGGCGATTCTGCCGTCGAAAAGCAATAATTTGTTTACGAATCATCGCGAGACAGACCACACTGCGAACGTTCCGACCTAAGAGAAAATCGGCTAAAGATCGGTTACGTTTGAAAGCTACATTCCGGATGTCGGCCCGATGTGTGTGAAGCTCCACTATCACGAGGCACTGTACAAAAGACATGTATAATTGTGATGGCAGTTAAATCTATGTGTGGGTGTGCGTAGGTACGCGGCGCGTGCTTGTGTTACGAGTTGTATGAAAGTCACCTGTCTATTCTTTTTTATACTATGCCCATAATTTTTTGTATATTGCTATCTCACTCATACGCACCTAGCTATAACTTGTCGTTTTACACTATTATTAACAACAAAATGGCCAAATTAGTTGTCAAAAAGGGATGAAATTGAAAGGGAAGCTTTGGTTGTATTGACGCCATCATGTGTGGTATCACATCATGTGTGGTATCACATCATGTGTGGTATCACATCATGTGTGGTATCACATCATGTGTGGTATCACATCATGTGTGGTATCACATCATGTGTGGTATCACATCATGTGTGGTATCACATCATGTGTGGTATCACATCATGTGTGGTATCACATCATGTGTGGTATCACATCATGTGTGGTATCACATCATGTGTGGTATCACATCATGTGTGGCATCACATAAAAGCGTCAAAATTAAAAAAAAAATGTTTAATGTCTTTCTATAGGATTTTTGTGTTATAATGTACTGACTTTAAAGTTTTCCTAATTTAGACGCCCTACGGCGGCCTAACAATATAATGAAATGTATAAATGATGTTAATTTTTTAGATAAAGTTCGTCGAAGTAAAGACGGACTCAGACATTCCGTCAATGAAACAGATACAGTGGATGAATTACCTGAGAGATAATGGAATAGACACAGAGTTTTGCTATGTCGGCATGCACACTGCCAGGCGGAAATCTAGGGCTCAAAATTTAGGAACGAGCGACCCGCAAGCTGAATTGAGTTAACATTTAGACGATAGTTTGGACCTATCGTTAATCATCTTATAGAAAGGAAATCTGATCTCTTACCATTATACCAGACTTGGTTTCGGAAAAGTTTCTGGATGTGCTCTACTCGAATTTTAGCGTTTATTGTCAGGCGTTGTCTCTTTCACTCATATTGTAAATTGCATATGCTATCCTGCGGCTATAGGTACTAGAGTCTAAAGTCTTAAAGTAAGTTATAAAAATGTTTTATAAACGCAACAGGTTGTTTGAATAGTGTAAGTTTTTTACGGAATCACGGACAACAGTACTTTCAACTTTTAGAAATTAGATTTTTAGAATTATATTTGAATTTGATTACCAACTTTCGTCCATTACACTTGTACATATAAATAATGGTAGAAGTAATTGTAAAACCACCATTTTAAATCGTTAAAACCATAATCAGTTGTTAAAAATCTTAAATAACCCATGGTTAAAACTTGTTAGCAAACTAAAAGAGGGTGTTGGGTTTAACAGATAACACGAGCATAATTAATGCCGTGTAAATTTAAAAATAACAATATTATGTATGAGAACCGGCCAGGAGCGTGTCGTACACAATTCAATTCAATTCAATTCAATATAATTTTATTTAGATTAGGCTACAATAATTGAGCACTTATAAATGTCACTACGCCATCGGTTCGTAAGTCTACAGGGCGGGAGACCTTGTACTGAGAAGAACCGGCAAGAAACTCAGCAAGGGCATTTCTTTTCTCCCTTTCTTTTACAGCGTCCAATTAAAATATTGGACTATCATAAAAGGACACTTTCCATTACAAACATAAAAACACATGAAATATAAAGCACAAGCAAAACATAAAAAAGTATCTAATATAAACAAGACAGTTTATGTATTCATCACTAAGAAATAATCAATGTCTTACAGTATTAATAAACAAAACAAAAAAGTAAGACTAAATACTAAGAATACAAAGAAGTTTGCAAGAGCAGACCAGCCTCCACAGGCGGCACCCGTTCACGAGTATGACACATGAATCAGCCATCGCTTCGCTCAACCATGTTTTAGGGAACGTAACGACCCGACACACACGCCACCACCGCAGAGACACTTTGAGAGAGCATGACACACTCAAGCAACTCCAATTAAACTTCGATTGTACTAGTTACAATGTGTGTAGTAAAGGAACAAAATATAAGAGGAGAAGATTGGAAGGTTCGCAATGCTTTACTACCGAGCAGCAACGGCAATAAACTCACTAGTTAATCTTTTATACATCATATAAAAATACAATATAGCCTTACACTAGGTAATAACATAATATACAATGTTTTAAATTTAAAAAAATAATATTTCAAATGCCCCAATACAAATCAATTAAGTTCTAATTTTTTCCAAGCATTTTTATCATTTATGTATTCATCAACTTTGTAATAGCTTTTTTTCATTAAAATATCTTTGACATATATTTTAAATTTATTTGAGGGTAAATTAACCACATGTTCTGGAATTTTATTGTAGAAAAATATACTTTGTATTGCGAAAGAGCTATGTACCTTCTGAAGACGACATTTTGGAACTACCAATTTATCCTTATTCCTTGTATTAACACTGTGGAGGTCACTATTTTTTGCAAATAAGTGACAATTTTGGCGTACATACCTTATACAAGCAAAGATATATTGGCAAGGAACAGTTAAAATATCAATTTCCCTGAATAGTTCCCTAAGAGAAATTCGTGGTCCTAATTTATAAATTGACCGTACTGCTCTCTTTTGCAAAATAAAGACTGTATCAATATCAGCTGCCTTACCCCAAAGCAAAATGCCATAAGACATGACGGAATGGAAATAGCTAAAGTAGACCAAGCGAGCAGTGTCAACATCTGTAAGCTGCCTAACTTTCCTAACTGCATAGGCAGCTGAACTGAGTTTTCCTGCAAGAACTGAAATATGAGGGTTCCACTGCAGCCTATTGTCTAATGTAATACCTAGAAACACTGTTGAGTCTAATAGTTCTATTTCTTCTCCGTTTAGGGATAATTTTGTACTTATGTTTCTGACATTTGGCATCATAAATTTTAAACACTTAGTCTTTTTCGCATTAAGAAGTAAATTATTTGCCGTAAACCACTGAAGAACCTGAGAAAGCGCACTACTAACGTCGTCAAAATTAGTTTTATTTCTGTCAACTTTAAATAAAAGAGATGTGTCATCAGCAAATAGTACAATCTTGCACAGCTTCTCCACAAAGAAAGGCAAGTCATTTATGTAAATTAAAAATAGAAAAGGACCTAAAATAGAACCTTGAGGAACTCCTAATTTTACTAAGGGTTCAGTACTAAAAGAATTATTTCAAATACAAGAGAAAACTTGTGAACTGATTTTGTTACAACTCGATGAAGATATTAATAAATCTTCATTTTTTAAACAATGTTGAAAAGTACGAGGGAGTTACTTTTTTAATTTTGGTAGCTCGCAAAATATACACATTAGAAAAGAAGTCGCTAAAAAGCTTAAATGCAGTTTTGGAGTCACATTCATCATCACGTTAGCAAAATAATATGCATTTTATTTTATATATGCATCATAAAATGCCAGTGAATTGTGAGAAAACTGAAGTTTTTCTTAATTAATAATTGATGAAACTTTTTTTTATTAATTGCATGCAACTGGTATTTTATGATAACACGTTTGAATTGGGAAATTTCTGTTGTTAAAATTGTTAAATCAAAGGGATTCATGTACCTTCACCCTAATGCTATTAGATGTAGTTAGCATTTAATACGATAATTTCTATACATACATATTTTGTATGCTACGTTAGTCAGTTTAGTTAGTTAAAATTAAGTTTAAGATTAGTATGTACTCAATAGTTTATGTAACAGTCTGTGATATGATCAAAATTTTTCTTAAATTTACTTATCGAAGAAAAGTCCGTTTAACTTCTTTTTCTCAAATCTTTACGGATGTGTCTATACGTAGGAATTTGAGTGTTCAAGTTCAGAACTTATTTTTGGGAAATATTTTATTGAAGCGACATTGCTAATTTCCTTAAATAACTTGAAAGAAAAATTCGTTTGTATGTTTTTAAAATTAGCGCGGTTAGTAGCTCGGACTTGAAATCTATTGGTGTTAAATCATATCCCGGACAAAACTTTTAATTTGTTCCTTTAATTTTCAAATTTTTAAGTTGATTACAATAAAATTAATAATTGTTAATTGTATCAGGATTTATATCTATTTAGAGAAAAAAAATCTACAGATAAGGTCTGTCAGGGTCCTTTTCGCTGTAATTGCTTAGAATAACCCGGCATGACTAGGCTATTCTTAGGAATTCCTACATCTTAGTCATACTAGGCTATTCGTGAAAATTCATACTTATTTTTAAATTAATGAAATTCAATTTGTTTCAATTCCTGCGAAAATGTTGGATAATTCAGACGAATAGAAGCGTCCAATCTTTACACAAAATAACAAAATAATTTTAGTGACGATCATAAAGTTAAGTTAGGTCATACAAGTAAAGTCTATCTTAAGTGCATGCAATTCTATTCTAGTCCACAGTGACAATGACGTATCTCCTAACAACATGTCACTGAAGGTGCCATAGCGGCGGTCAGCTTTTTTTAACACGAGTCTTAATGTAGATTAAAAAGTCTTATATTCTTACTATTTTGCTACTACTAAATATTAGGGATGTTTGTTTGTTGTACAGTCTTTTTGCTTTCAGTCGTCCAACCTGCAATGTTAAAAACTATAAAGGAGCTGTTGAGTGAATTTCGGTTCAGTTGTGTTTCAGCAAATCATAATTACCACTTATATATGTCGTGGCCAGATCTTAAAATTGATCACTGCATGATGTGGCCGATCATTTCATGGCATAGAACAGTACCCATTGGCCACATCATGATTTGGTTCAGCCAAATCAATGACAACTCAACGTTTAACGATATGAACAACTAAGTAAAAAACTACTTCATGATATGGTCAAACATTTGTGATCATATCGTAAAATAGTTGCATTATCCACCGGTAGGGACGCTAATGTCGCTTTGTTTTGTGATGCATCATGGCGGCATACAATCATTTTGAATTAAAAGTAAACAATAATGTTTAAATCGATAACCTAATATTATACAAAAGTTTAGTAATTGTACACTCGATTTTATATACTTATTACAATAATATTTTTTCTCCCCTGGCCTGACTGGACTTCGTTAGCGTGTAGTGAACACATACAGTACTGAGCGAATTCAATTAAGTATACTCATTTTAGAGCTAAAATATGTGTATATCGTATTTTCTTGTGATCTTAATTATTTGTTGTGGGACAGTATTAAAGTATTGGTGAAAATCTCGGATGATATGATGATGTGACCCCACATTCAACCAAATTTTAGAGCTATTTTCAAGATCGCAATTACGTACAAACAAATATATATGCGGTGTAACATAGGTGCGAAATAATAATTCAGGAGATAATTGTGCATATTTTTAACCTACTCAAAAAAAGGAGAAGGTTCTCAATTCGTCGGAATCTTTTTTTTATATGTAGATATGTTACCCGATTTCTCGAAAACGCCTGAATCGATTCGAGAAATTCTTTTTTTATTTAAAAGGTTATACTTTCCAGGTGGTCCCATATTTTATAGTGAATTTAAAACTAAAACTTTTGGAGAAAATAAAATAATTAATGTTAATTTGGAACTGGTGAAACGCCTTTATGTTGATGATTGTATAAAACTTTGTTATAAGTATGAATGTTTTTAGTGTACAAGAAAAAAAAGCAAAAAAAAAAAAAACTTTTTAACAAAAAAACAACCGGCTTCAAAAAGATGCACTAAAAAGGTAAAAATAATTACTAATTTCAAAAATCTAATCTAAATTACAATTTGAAAAGTTTTATATAACATTATTTTAGCTCTGAGATGAGTTTGTTCCAATTAATACACCGACTACTGTTGTTTGTACTCGCATATTTGTATTTTGGGCGCGTTCGTTTTGGGATGAGGAGTTTACACGATTGATATTTACAGTTTTGATAACGCCAGTTTTGCCACCAACACCTATCGTTCGTTTAGCTTTGAAACGTTACTAACACAATTTTTGGTTGCCAAACGAACGCTTGACGTACACACTTTACGATAAAACACACACACACACACTACCATAAACAATGAATAGGTATAGGCAGTTTGACAGATTAACACAAAAACCCCACCTCCAGACAGGGGTCTAAAGTTTAATTTTTCGGTGCCACAAGTGCCAAAAATAACAAAAATATCGTAAACGAACGCATGCCAATTTGTTACAGATAATGTTACAATTTTGATATTTTTGATACCAATGCTAATCGAACGAATTACAGGTGACAAAAGTAATGATTCTGCATCCCTAAACGAACGCGCCCTAAAATATGACGCAGTCATATCGAGTGTATCACGCGTAGCGTTAAAATTTTAGGTCTGAGGTATCACTACCGTTATTCGTAGGTACGTGGTAAAGGCATTTTTGTTTCTATCGCTAATGTACCTCAGAACGCCTGGATTTTTATATTGTATGAAAGATTGTGTTCTTGGTTTTCCGTGTTACTGACAATTGTACAATTTTAATTTGTTTTTTATATATCGGTGCTTTTTTTTCTAAATAAATTTCAGAAACTTGTTAAACCTTTCTTTTATTTAATCCGCATTCAAAAGGAAAAATTACTATCATTATTTTTCCATGTCATGTAACTCGCATAAAATCAGTAAGCGGAATAGTCCCTGGCCGCGTTTTATAGGCGTTACTGTGCCAGAGAGAGAGGGAAAAAGATCGTTCACAACCAGTGTCGCTTCGTAGTGATGCTGGTAGTATTAGTATATTGTTCAGTAGACAACACATCAAGTTACTCTTAGGTTGACTCAAATGCGAAACGCAGCGAAAAACACGTGCAAGACGGATAGACATATCTTACTATTTCGTCTCACATTAGCTGTCTGCAAGAAGCTTATATATGAATGGCTGTCTGCAACCGTACATTAAGAATGAATGACAGTCGAGCAATGTTACGTCTCTTTCCCACGATTTATCTCTAGCTCAACGTAGTTGTAGGGGTGAGTAGGTTGGTGTGTTGCCTAGTGTACCTACCTATATTAAGCCACGGTATGTCTACACTGTAAGTATTAATGGGATCAATCATTCTAACGAGCCTTGTGCTACCTCATTTTTAAATTTTTAAAGGGTCGGCAACGCGCGGGTGATATCCCTGGTGTTGCAAGCGTTAATAAGCTACGGTGACCGCTTACCATCATGCGGACCGTAAGCTGGTTTGCCGCCTTAGTGGTATAAAAAAAATCACGGCTGTTCGCGCAGTCAAATGTTGCAGGATACATAATATAATCTAAATAATAAATATAATCTAACGCGACGGCGTCCGAAGCAGCACCAATGCCCTGAAAACCATTTCCGACCATCCAGAAAACCCTATATGTATGTACTGAACGGAGCTAGATCACGCACCTGCTGCGCTTCCATCAGTATAATTTGCAATTTAGGTAGTTTGTATACCCTCTTGAGTGACTACCGTTTAGAGAATTCAGTGGCGCAGATTGACTTCTTTTAAAATCCTTTAAGGCTTAGCCCTAGATACTCGAATGTGCAGTTTTCTGCTTGTTTTTAAAATCAATTCCACTGACCTATTGTAAGTTTTAATCTGGAAAAAATAACACTGCGTTCTACATTCTTTAACTAGTAAGTTACTGTATATGTTTTAAGTTTTTTTTGTTGTTTAGTTTAGTAGTCCCATAGACATAAAGAACTGGACAAAGCATTTCCTATCAATATATAAAAAACGTAGAAGGTAGACGTAGCGAAGCTGTGGTTGTCTCGTCTATGAGAAAAAATACCACAGATTAACTTTGTTTCTTTCTAAAGTGAGGGTAATTATGTAAGGCTATTGTGCAGTACATAGGACAGATTACAGGATTCAAAGTCTATGAGAGTCCTAGTACTTAAATGATTTTGGTTATGTTGTTTTTTATTTTTATTTTCTTTTTTTCAAATAGTAATAGTACTGTATTTTACTTATTTAAATATTGTCAGGCAAGTGCTGAGAGGACATATCGCAACGTTTTTTTTTTAATCTTATTTAAAAAAAAAAATATTATTTATTATAGTTATATATATATTAATTGTATTCATATATTTATTTGTATTTATAAGTTTTTTTTTATTATTATTATGGTCGATGATAGTTTTGACATATTAAATAACTATTACTCGTGCTCATCCTCTTCTGAGCACTTTTTAAGTGCGGATAGCGAAGAGAACGACTCTCTACATGACATACTTTCTCTTCTTGTAGCAATTCTTTTAACGTGTTACATATTAATACTCAGAGTATTCCGGCGCATCAAGATCTTCTAGCTACTACTTACTAATGGAGTAACACTAAAATTCTTTATCCGAAATTCTAGAAATGATAGTCAATGACCAGTTGACGATTTATTTCAATACATATAATTTATTTAATTGTCTTCAATCTGGTTTTCGTAAAGGACATAGCCAATGACAGCTTTGCTCTCGGATGATATTCGCCTTGCAATGGAGAATAACAACTTACAATTCTTTTCTTTTAGATCTTAGTAGTGCCTTTAATTCTGTAAACTATGACATTTTAACAGGCACACTTGCTTCTCTCAACGTATCTGATTCTGCCATTAATTGGTTCAATTCTTATCTTCTAGTACGCTCGCAATGTATACCTAACGGTCAATTATTAACAGATTGATGTGACGCTATCCCTGAACGTAATGACACTATTAGTACCTAAGTGTGACGAAAAATAATTTGTGATTTTTAGTAATCGACCTGCTTACTCGTAAATGTATGAGTTTTAGTTGAATTGCGATCATCGGTCATCAAAGCAGAGCGGTTGTTTTGCACTTTTTGCATTGCTTATTCCTAAGAAACTGCAAAAAGGTTCTTTATCTGTATTATAACGTCATATTTGACTATACCTATAAAAAAGAAAAAAAAAAGACAATTTCACGTTGTTTGTCACTACTGGATGACAACTACTGATTTGTAATTTTTTACTTATTTACGAATTTTATCACATGAATGTACATATGGAAAAATCAACTAAAATGTGAATTAAACAAGCGAGTACGTAGGCGTAATGTTTTCACTGTATGTCCCTCTGATGGCCATGTCCGCATTGTCCGCATTGTCAGTGATCTACCTGTACTGCGCGAACCGCGCCGACCGGAGAAAAGGATACGTGGATGTTAAGGAAAAACCGCCCAGATAGAAACTATATTCATTTGTAGAATAATTTACAAATTTTTTTAGCTATTAAATTTATATGTAGAGAAAGAGAAGGGGTTTGTTTTAAACTAAGATATTTTTACTTTGCAAAAAATACCTATAGTTAGGACCTGTCTAGGTACTACTATTATACCGTATAAGTAGGTACTTAAGTTAAGTAAATTTTACGTACAAAAAAAGCATGACTGTCGGGCCTTGATTGATACCTAAATAATATGTTGTCGATCAACAACATACGTTGCCATGCAGATGACATTATTGCAGACGCTATTACCTTGAACGTGCAAACAACCCTCGTTCCGTTGTAGGGTAAAACCGCGGAGAACTTGTATCGAAAATAGAGACCACTCTGTCCCCTCAACTGAGGACGGTAAAACTTGATCTGACTAAACCCAACGAAAACACGTCTGCGCGTTATTATGGCATACCCAAAAGAGTGAAATTTGCTAGAGTTTGATTAATTTTCTGTCCTGAGAAAGTCCTCTTTGACGTGAAAAAACATATGATATAGTTTAAACCTTAATTAAGTAAATTTGTTATTATAAAAAAAAGTCTATTTAAACAGTTAATTTCGACCCTATTTTTGGGCTCTAATTGTAATTGTTTGAAAACTAAAAATGATATTCTCTTCATTCATATTTCATAAAATATACATTTATTAATATGATTTAGTGAATTTGCTAATTTCATAATTATAAGTAAATATTTGAATTATTTGAAATGACAGCCACTTTCTACTATCGTACTGCTCGCCATTGTTAGGAATTTGTCCTCAAACCTTAGATCCTCATCATCATCAGATATAGGTAGCGCATAGTTTAAGGCCAAAGGTGGGTATTTGGTACTTACACCTATCAATCAAATTTCTCGATCTAGTTGGTCGATAAAATAAATTAAGTTACCATAGGTCCGTGACCTAATATTAATTTTCTTTGAGGTATTTAGTTTTTCAAGACTAAATATGAGTACTTCCTTGAAGCTATCCAAAGAGTTTTCGAGATTTTCCGTAAACAGAACAAGTGACCTTGCAAGAAAACAGAAACTGGTAACAAGTTACGCGTATTTGTAGAAGCCCCATTTTTAAGGGTTTTTTACCCTTAGTTTCGCCTTGTTCGTTCTTATATAAAATTAATTTTATTTAGAGTATATCAAGACTATATTAAAGCGCTGAAAATTGTTACACGTTTATTACGAAAATAAATAATTAGATGATTTATAAAACTCTTCGGACTCAATGGGGAGAGAGAATGCCTGTTGTGAAGAAAATGCGGGTATACAATCACCGCACTGAACAAACATTTATGTTTGTCTCGAGTCTGGGTGTTTTCTACCTCATAGTATTAACAAAAAAAGTTTGTAGTTATCGCATTTGACCGATCTTCGGTGGCGTCTTTTCGCTCGCTTTGCTTTCGGTCAAATTAAGTGTGAACGGTTTACCGTTTAAGTACATTTTCTTCTCTTCGGCCGCGTAGCTAAGTGGGTTTAGCAATAACCTATAGTTGTTGGTGGGCAGGACCCAGACCCCGATCGGAGTATAAGTGAAAAATCATCTACACTTATAAAGATAAACAAAACCTTTGAAAAACTGGACTGGCTGGTGTGTCCGTTGTAGTTAAATAAATTATTGCCCCCATATTTTTTATATTAGGTAGATATTATTGTTCTTTGAAAATTCAAAAAACTCGGACTTCGATTTACTGGTATACGTAAACCCCAAAGGGATACGTTCTTTACTGTCGGTATCAATAAATACCTGTTAATTATCATAACCCTCAATGGATAAAATACCTACAAATTTAGACTGCCTGCAACTGCAAATACAAGGTAAATTAATAAGTGTTGGTAGGATTTATCGCCATCTTCATACTCGTTACTAAGCAAATAACTGTATTGATTAAACGCCATGGCGGAAACTAAACATTCAACTAAACAGGTGCGAATTTATCAGCCAACATATCAAATTAATCCAAAAAAACGGTTTGATGCTGAATTAGTGAAGAAAATACTTATAAGAATTGTGAACTCAGAATTAGAAGAACTCGAGTATAATGAAAAATCCATTCCTGAACTGTCCATGAACCTGGCGGAAACCATTCGCGCTGCTGTGAAGGAGGAGAACTACGACAGGTAGGTCTACCTATCTGATACTAACTAACTAGGTAGTAGATACTTTAAGACTTCTAATCTTAATTAGGTAAGTTTCCGTTTACAATTGACGGAATTACTCTTTTACTAAACTTTTACTAATTTGGCTGCTAGATAGACCATGGATGTTACTATACCGTTGCCGTATAGTAGCATAGTAGTATAGCCGTTCAGGCTATAGGACGTGCCAAAGAAATGGACATACTCACATACATACGATTGGTAGACATTACCCTCCTTTCTTCGGCAGTCGGGTAAAAATAAATTTGTTCACATAGTTCGAGGAGATCTTTTAAGTCACTATCCCACCAATGTTGTCCCATTTGTTTTGGTTTAGTAGTCCTACTGACTGATGGGATCTATATAGGCTAAAGTGGTTGTGGGTCACGCATGCTGTAGGACTCGACACCGTCAAGGAGGAAGGGGGAGGCAGGATATTATTGAAACTGCGTCAATTTTTTTTTTTACCAGCCGTTACTGCTCCACCGGGCTTTTGCGGCGATATTATGAAGGAGTCTCAGCCCATATAGCGCCCAACGCTCAAGGGATCCCCGCGGGGGGAGCCTCGGCTTGGGTTGTCGCTCTTGAGGTCGTCCCTTAGATCAGCGTGAGCCTCGAACCCGAATGTGAGTCAGCGCTAGGAAGGGAATTCCCCGTTACGCGATCGCGATTGCGAGTGAGGGGGGGCGAAAAGCGCTCCGGCACTCTTTGATATCAGCGATCGAATCGATACGGGTGATTTCGTGTATGCTGAAAAAAGCTGACTGTCAGGTCTTTAAGGTACTGGGGAATCGTGGGAGCTCGAAGTCCTTGTGTAGGTCCGCATTCCGGACGAACCAGTAGGCTCCAGAGGTCGCTCTGAGGAAGCGGTTTTGGAGGGGCTGGACTACTCTGGAGTCTATGGAGGTTGCGTTTAGACTACGCATAGACGACACTAGCGTATGCTTGTATAGTATATAAGTGGTGTTAAGAGTCTGCTTATTTTTAAGCTACATCTTACTGTACTTGCCTATCATGGGATATAGTCGACCGAGGACAAAAGCGGCTCGGTCTCTTACTAATTTGGTGTGAATCCAAAAAAAAAGCGAGTATAGTGGCTGTGCGAAGGAATGTGAAAAAGGTGTTTGTAAGCGTCGTCGTGGATAAGTGCCGGCCAAGTGCGAGTCTGGCTTGCGCATCGAGGGTTTCGTACAAACTTATTACATGTTGATAGTCTTTACATCATGAGATCAAGTCTCTCAGGTTTATGATAAGTTTTTGGATTTTTTCCTATATTTGTGATTTAACTTGCTAAATTTCATGATTCTAGGTAAATGGGAAGTACCCCACAGGTTTTAATATATTTGTCACAATATGCTACAAAATGACCGTAATTTGGGCATATTTTTTTATTGCATTGACTCAGAAGCCTGATTTTTTTACAACTTAAAGTTACCGTAGATTTCAGTATTTCCACTTGATATCTCCACGCGTTCTTGAGTAAAAGGGTCTTGACAGGCAGACGAACAGACAACAGTGATCCTATAAGGGTTCCTTTTTTCCTTTTGAGGTACGGAACCCTAAAAAAAGTGTGCACATGTTGTAACCAATGTCATCTACATCTTCGACGTAGATAGTCTGTAGTGTATTATATTCTCTTTGGATAGTCTGACTTGTAATATTTTTTCAACCTGTTTAGGTACAGAATAATTGTGCTGGTGACGATCGGGCAGCGGCGGCAGCAGAGCGTCCAGGTCTTCCATTCGTTCCTCTGGGACCACGAGCGGGATTCCTTTACCTCACACTCCTACGAGAACTGCCATCTTTTCGCCAACGTTGTTGTCTATGGGGTTTACTTAGACTAGATGTTTAAACAAATTTTATTGATGTTTTCTATAATTTTTATTTGAATAGCTTAAAAAAAGATTAAAAGAAAGTTTTTTATCTATGCACCTAATTTGTTGAACAATAACGCCTACAGTTCCATCTCTTTCAACAACGCCAAGGATTTTATTTTACCAACAGTAAAAGTGGAAGATTAATAAAATCAATGTAAATATTGCGCAAATGTTTTAGCTTCTAAAAAATCTTTTGATCCGTTGTCTGTCATAACATTAGACCTATTTAAGAGCCACATTGTCTTACGTATAAATTCTATATAGCATCGATATAATGTGCATTATCAATTAATTGTTTAAGGCTTAAAACCCTTAAAGGTTATGCACTTTTTGCTCATTTGCTAAATTAGGATTAAAGACTACCAGACATAAAAAAAAATAGTATTTAGTATCTATTATGTATTTTGCACCAGCACAAACACCTCGCAGTTGTTGATAACGAGATGAGGAATCTTTCTTGTTTGACGTTGACGTTGCAGTAGTGACGCAGTGCACAATTGAGGAACGCCTGCTTTTGGGGACGCATCTTTACCTATTGGATTAGCTCCTGACTAGTACCACGAATGCAAAATGCAAAAGTGTTCAGTGTATGCCCTGCATTAGTCTCGAACTTCCGTACTGCATCCATCACAGTTCATAAGATATAAGTACAATCTAATGGTACCACGGTAAAGTAGTACTAACTAATAGTACCAAGGTAAAGAAAAGGCAAATCATCCTGATGCCTCTAATACCTAGAACATAATTTTCCCAGTTAACACACATAAGCATATACATATAAGGTTTCTCGCAAAACTGCATTCGACAGTAAGTAGTTGTTAAACGTTCTTATACAAATCAATTTATTTCCTAATCTGAAAGTCGCGTTGTTTGTCCCACCTTCACGGGCTTTCCTTACATAAAGCACAGCCTAATAAAACACAGCTCATACCAACACGCATCTCGCCAGAGTCGACGCACTACATAACTACACAGCTAGCGTGCGCGGGGCTCACTAGACGCGACACAGCTATTTAGGCTTATTTTGTGTCGGCCCCTCGCGTAGAAGGAAGCTTAGGTCAAAATTTTCAAGCCGCCCATAAGGCTTTCAACTTGCATGGCTTAACGACTGCTGTCATATGTCAGGACCGATAGTTCAATGCACAAAGGAGCTCAGAAAAGTGGTCGTCCAGGGAAGTATAAATAAAAGATATCACTAAGCATTTTTACAGATCGTACATATTTATTTATCCATTTCATAGTATAGATATCACACTGGCCCGCCCTTATAAAAATAAATTGTAATACGTCATCCCAGCCTCACATGACTGGTGTGACTGCGCTACACAATCACAAGGAGCAATCTCAAATGGTAATATAAATATTGGCATCAATTCCGTTACAACTCTAACCTACAATTTGGACAAAAATGGCGCGGTAACCCCAGCTCGATAAATAACTATTGAAGTCAATTAAACCTTACAAGTTTCTAAACCATTATAAAGGTAGATACACAAAATTTTATATGCTTTACAATATAAGAAATTCGCACATATTTGACACACAAAAGCGACAAGAAGTATAGGCTTCAAGATATTGGTCCGAGACACCGAAGCGAGTTTGATCCGCGTACAATAGGTACCAACTAGCACCAAGCCACCGTACGATGAACTAAGGAGCACACTTTGTAGCGTTCTGCGTAGTGATCATTAATATATTTTAATATAAAAGCTATCTAATTCGTATCAGTCAATATGGAATGCAGTCTGTGCTAGCTAACCCCTCCATGTATTTCACAACCAATAGCGGTGGGGGCTAATGGGACATGTTGAATAAACAAACCACGTTCACAATATTGTGTAAGAGGTTTACAAAATCTACAAAACGTCTGTGTTATACAAAACAGCAACGGTGAACGTAGAATGTTTTTTTTAATTTATTTTTAAGGTAAGGAATGATCGACCTTTGGCTCATTTTTAAGGCTTTACCGACCAAGATTTTAGCCTCTCAGATTTTATTATTACGTCCGCAGTGATATGTGAATTAAAGATAAACTTTTATATGTAAAGTACTGAGTACACGATATATATAACCATACTGTACATTATGGCTATTTTACTTACAAACTTACAAAAATTAGATATACATATATGCTAGGAATATATAAAAAGAAATGCATTGAATATTGGTATCAAAATATTATTCCTAATATACCTACATTGTGTGTAACTTGGATAGATATGTGACATTTTGTGTATAAAGACATGTAAAAAAGCTGCATATACATGTAATGGCGTACAAAAATATTAACTATTTATTTAATGTAAAACAGGTATTTAATGTCGTTGAATTTATTACTTAGGATATTCATAAATATACCTACTTTAAGCTCCTCCTGCATGTCTATCATTAATGTTAAATACAACACCTGTAATTAATAAACCTTTAGGTCTTATTAGAAATAGTTTTCATGGTGTTTATTGTTTTACCGGTGATTACAGAAATATCGCTCAGCATTTAACGGACAATCCCCAAAACGACTGGTGCATTAGAAAATATTCGACCCCCTAAATTTATATGTATAAAAAATATAAAATAAATGCAATTTTTAAGTTTCAAAAAATTATAAAAATAAATTGTAAAAAAGAGCAGCGTAAAAACCTCTAGCTTACTAAAAAAAATATCACACGCGACTTTTTTATTCGTTTCATGAAATAGTCAAGTGCGAAACGGAGCCCAGGGCGGGTGTGGTTTTTGGGCCAACATTTTAAACATTTACTAATAAAATATTAAAGCTTAACATATATAAAGATTAAGCATCTCTGCACCTTAGTTAGATAATAATAGCCTTTAAAATAACTGCAGTTTAAAATATCTTCATCTTAAAAATAAAACCCTAATTTAAACATTAAACTATAAAGATCGAAAGTTTTGAAACAATCCTACATAACCTAAGACGAACTAATATAAAAAAAAAATTAGTAATGCTACAGAATACAAATTCATTGTTGATTTCGCTGTCACATATTAAAAAAAAACATCAAAATACTAAATTGGATCTTTCAATAATTTACAATTCTAACAAATATCTAAGAGTAATGTGATGTAAATGTGGGTAGTAAGAATTAAAAAGACTTAAAAAGTATCACCCCGACATTGTTCGAACTCATATAGACCAATCGATAACCTCAAAATTAAACAAATTTAAGAATTAGGTGCGTACAACCCTAAAAAATTCACTCGAACGATATTTTTGGGCCGTTATAAAATGAAATCAAATTTGGATATTTATATTTTAAAAGAAAATGTTATAATTAATATTTTAAGCAAAACGCTTTAAAATAATAAGGAATGACTAAATCAATAGTTATGAGTTCGAACATGTCGTTAGTAAGAAAGGAAGAGGCGTCTCGAGAGCAAGCGAGCTGCGACTAATTTAGTGTTCAATCGGCGGTGGTTTCGGTCCAGTTCTCAGCGCAAATCATTCAGCTCGATTCCTTTTCTTTATCTTTAGACTCTGGAACACACAAATATCATTAATCCTAAATATATTCTTTATTGCGACAATTTTAGGCTATATACTTAATTTTTTTTTTTTTTTTATCTTTGATGATGTAAAGATAATAATAGGATATCTTATATAAAATTCATGTATACTAATGCATAAGTTGGTAAGTTCTCACAAAGTTCCGTCCAGTCCACTTTTTTTTTCATTAGATAGCCCTTTATTTAGACTATGCTTTATAACTTCACACAATGACTATAAGAAGTGGAGCAGTAACTTAACGCGGGTAAAGTTTAGAACAGCTAGTATTTCTATATAATGGTCTTAGGCGCCTAAATAATATTTCGCATTATAAAACAAAACAGATTAACCGATGCATAATTTTGTACGAGTAAAATAATTTGAGATGATAATGAAAGTTTTAGCCTGTCAATTAAAGCCACCGCACGCTGGCGACCTATACGTTCCAAATTGTACGATTCGCCAGTGTATCACTTCGCTACAACTGACTCCATAGCACTTTGTGGTCATGCATCAGAAACCTTTACTAAAATTTCCATTTTTTGTAGTTTCTAAAACTATTAATTATTGTTTCATGTATCGATCTATAACTTTTTTTTTGTTGGTAACTCAAACTGTGCATATCTACAGTTAATTTAATATGTATACTCAATTTTTTAATGTAATTTCATATTTTAAAAGCAAAATTTTAAAGTTTTAATTTGATGCACGCCAAAAACTCTATACCATACATACATAGTAATAAATAAGAATATTTTTCATGCGCAATGATAAATGTATATGTCATGCTTTTGTCTTAAATAAAAAAAAAGGCTGAGTACAATATATGAAATATGTAGCATATACTTAATATTGTAAAAACAATTTGAGGCGCTTCATGCCGACACTCATAGTTACTTTTAAGCCTTTTACTGCTAAAAATGGCCATTTAAATCAGAAATCCTATCTTAAACTCAAAATATATTAAAAAAAAATATATCGTTCTAAAATAGCTTATCACAATTTCCGTTTTTAAACGCTTCGTACAAAGAAGATCTTTTAAATATTTATTTGCGGTATTACATAGCTGGATCGAGCGCCTTTATATCCTTGTCTACGTGAACTTTGTTTTACACGGTCTAACATAATATTAACTTGTGATTATTTTCATTCTATTTATTATTTAGAAATATATTATATATTAGTTTAAAATAAAATACGTATGTAAAAAATTAAGAAATGAAAAATTACGATTAACATATTAACCTATGGTTATAACATTACCTATACATCCTGCCTGATATATCTACTTAAAACACGTGTTTTAAATATATAATTACAAAGATATATTATTTTTATGTTTAATCAATATACATATCCGTTTACATTTTCAAACTCGACTTGTCATGACCAAGCCATCTGCTAAACGCATTTTACAACACAGCTTTACGATGTATCTACCAATATATTAGAACAAAACCAAAAAAAAACCTTATCTTGCTAAACACGAGAAGACCAGTAACATAACTCTGAATTGCGTTCAATAAAAAGAAGTATAATTATTAATTTAGTACTCTATTTTGATACACTAAGTTTGGTATTCCACTTGAAACACTAAATATAATACTAAATTAGTGACGCCATTTATATCTACAAACATGTTTTACGAGTTATATCCAGTGTCACATATACGGCGCAAATTTATGTAGGTCTTTACACTCCTCCAACACATTTGAAGAATATGTTGGTTAAATGTAAATCTACACATTAGTAGAAATATAGTTCTACTGTTCTCCTAGTCCAAATACATATCTATTACATTACATCTTAACCCTTTTACTGTTTTAAATCAGCATAAAGCAGTTTTTGAAGAAAATATCCTAGTTTTTTGCCGTTGCTAGCTAACTCTTTGTTTTTAAAGTGTTGTTAAACGTCTTTTAAAATATCACATGCATTTTTTACTACTATATTATTGTAAAACCTAAGTCTACATATGCGGCTAGTAGTTTTAAAATTTTGGTTTGCATCTTTTATGCAAATAAGCTAAATACTAAATACTACTCACATAAAATACATTTGACCATAACGAACTAGGTAGCTTATCACTTGTAAAATTAATAAAATAAAATTAAATAGGTTCAAGTCAATATATCTTCGCAAATTATATATTAAGCTCATGCTGCTCGATACCAGTGTTTTAGAGTTGAGTTACTGGTCTTTATTTATAAGCAAAATTTTAACGCAAAACAAACTATAGTTTCCGGCTGAAAAGAAAAAGCGTTTAGCAGAATTCGTGCGTAAAATACGATAAAAAAGCAGTAATATTTTTAAAAGCTCTACGCTTCTATGCATGCCTGGTCACAATAACTCGAGACTGACCTTCGTCGCTGTTACCGTTAGTGAGGGGCTCCTCACCATTTTCAGCGGGTTTCTTCTCTTCCTCTTTTACTTCTTTGTCCTTCTTCTCTTCTGAACTCTCTTTGGCCGGTTTCTTCTCTTTTCCAGCTTTCCCTTTGGCAGGTGTGGCTGGTTTTGGTTTAGGCTCCAGTGATGGATCGAGCACTAGTTTTCCGATGTTCTTGCGATCGTGCATCTTCTGCATGGCTTCAGCAACCTTTGAAGGCCATAAGAAAATTAATAAGTAACCGCCAAAAATATACTACACTAGCTGTAATAATATTATAAATGCGAAAGTGGCTTTGTTTGTACTTTCTTCATGTCGCAACTGAGTATACAATTTTACTGAAATTTGGCACACAGATAGGTGAAGGGTAAATGAAGGATATAGGCTTTTTATTCCAGAAATTTGAATGTTCCTGCAGGAATGACTACAACCGAATTCCACGTGGACGAACTATATAGCTACTACAGCTATAGGTTTCTACAGCAAACTTTTTTACTATAATCAAGAAGATATTCAAACTTAGCTCAGGCGAAGCGAATGAAAGAAGCTAGTAGTAATACGAATATACGGTGCGTGTTGTAAAAAAACAATGGGCACTCTGGACTAGAAAAAAGGGTTGATGCAGTTTATTATAAAAAATAATTACAATTGTAAATGTAGTTATAGGGCACTATCACATTTTTTTTTAAATTAGGAGAAACTTTTGGTTTTGGAAGAAACAACTTCAAAATACGTAAAAGTGTCGGCTCATATATTGTTTCAAATTAATTGATTTTTTCTAAAAAGTAGATCAATATTGAACTTAGCATAAATAATTATTGAAAAATGCGCAGCAAAATAATAACATTTACAAAGATGTTAAAGACATAGTAACCACAAATCTTATATTCCCTGTACTCAGGTACACTCATTAACCCAACTTTTATTAAAAAAAAATCGTCGGCAACGCGCGAGTGATACCCCTGGTGTTGCAAGCGTCCACAGGCTACGGTGACCGCTTACCATCAGGCAGACGGTAAACTTGCTTGCCACATTAGTTTTATAAAAATTGATATGCCAAGGAAAAACTTAAACCTAATCCAGTATGAAAAATGGCAATTGTTCTTAGAACGCGAAAACAAGTTCCCAACCTTAATTCATTAGTTTTTGCTGCGTTGGTAAAGTAAGATACGTTTACTGCAGTACATTCATAGGCTTTAAAAACTCGGTAGCTCTGGTAAATAAATAATAGAAAATTTATTTAATATTATTCATATTAGTAATAGTTGACGCATACTAGGCAATAAAATATTTCACTCTATGTACATAGTGCCTAACCTAGACGTTAGGCTAAACCAGCGTTTCATCCAGGATTTACCCTAAATTCATATTGAGGTATCAATATCATGAGGTATAAAATCTACCAAGGGTGCCAGAAATGCATATAAGGTTTCAGAACACATCCTTCAGCACCCGAATGGGGGAGTTTACCAAGGGTTGGCATTAAAAACGTTAAGACTATATTATGTAGGAAATTTATGTGCATACATACACAAGTAGACCTTTATAATTTAATGAAGATATAATAAATAAATATACATAGAAATAATATATCTTTATTCAGATTTTACTATATCTTTGCTGTAAAAATAAATAATAATAAAAAGTAAGAACGTAAAACAACTTACATCTTCAAGAGCCCAAGTGGAGTCGACCAATGGTTTGACCTTTCCCTGCGTCCAGAGCGCAAATACTCTGTCGACGGCGCGGCGCACGTAGTCGGCCCGTCCGTTTTGAAACAGCAAGTGTCGCAGGTTCAATCCCGCCAGGCTCTTGTTCTCGTCGAACAGCTTGATCGGAGACACCTTGTCCACTTGCCACCACTGCCGACAACAACACATCTAACAGGACGGTTAAATAAATAAATAAAATCAAACAAAAAATACATACATACATACATATACATACATACAAAAATTATAATAAATAGCATTGCACAAAAATGTTATTAATATACTGTACTCAGTTTAGGCCACAAAAGCCGTACCGCACTTAGTTTACGTTTACATTACGTTACTATTTAGTTTACAGATTTCTTTATAATATTTAATAAAAACTGAATAAGTACCTAAATGTCTTATTTTACACAAAACACATAATTTTTTTAGTATTTTTAGTTTTACCAAAAATTATAAAAAAAAACTAATAAATTTCTAATTTTTTTTAAACAATGTTTGATTTTATACAAATAAATAATAAATACACTAATAAGTACGAATAATATAATAAAATATCTGTCATTTGCGTATTTATTCATTTTTGCTCACAGACCTTGAAAAACTAGGCTTAGGCCATGGTCCACGGTGGCCTAATGCGTGTTGTCAGACGTTGTCAAGCTAATGGTCACTTGTCTGTCAGTTTTCAAACCACCCATAAGGCCTCTGACTTGGCTTGACGACTAATGACATATGACTAGTAACAATATCATAAAATATTGGTAGTACCATTATGCGTATATTTATTTATTTTTGCGACTAAAACTGGTTTTAAGAGTAAACTTGCAGGCACATACAGTAGCGTTTTATAGACCCAAGAAAATAAAAAATAATAATAATAATAATAAATATGCTAAATAAATATTTTTAGACATTACACACAGCGCCGTCTGGCCCCAAAGTAAGCTAAGCTTGCGTTATGGATACCAGAAAACAGATACAAATCCTTAAATTACTTTTTGTTGTAAATACATACATATCATACACAAATATACCCAGACTCAAGGCAAACACAAGTGTTTATATAACACGAATGTTTGTCCAGTGCGGGAATCGAACCCACACCCTCTGCACAGCAGCCGGCCACACTACCAACTAGGCTGCGAGGTAGTCAAAAGAAACCTTACTGAAAATATCGAGCAAAAGGAAAAATTCCAACAATAGGTACTTATATAATCTTAAATTTATAGGTAGCTACCCATAAATTGTATTATATATTGATTAGGTCCATAACGTAATAATGCACTCACCGCACGCGCGGCGCTGAAGAAGCTCTTCGTCTCGCCGGTCACGATGTTTGATGAACCTACACGATATAACCACATTGTTAATACTTCACAATATAACTATACACATATATGTTGCATACAATACAATAGATAAACAAGGAAACTAACCTTTTCCTGCGGCGTTGAAAAACTTATCAAACAAGTAATTAATATTCAGTTTCATATAAGTTATCAACAGCGAGCTAATCCTGCATAATATACTTGTCAAAATAGTGCATTACTACTTTAGGTACAAACATTGATAACTAGTTTTGTTCGGAAATGGTCTTAGAAATAGGTACATACAAAAACAACAGCTACCTATACACAAATCTTTATCATTATGGGATCTGTCGAAAGTTTGTAACTGATTAAAATCATAATGACGATCATTATTGATTCTGTTTTAAGCACCTAAAGAATACTTTTTTTTTCATTTGCTGGAAATACTTTGTTCTAATTTTAGGGTTTCGTACCCAAAGGGTAAAATACGAGACCCTATTACTAAGACTCCGCTGTCGGTCCGTCCGTCCGTCTGACACCAGGCTGTATCTCATGAACCGTGATAGTTAAACAGTTAAAATTTTCACAGAAGATGTATTTATGTTGCCGCTATAATAAAAAATACTATAAAACAGAATTAAATAAATAATTAAGGGGGCTCCCATACAACAAACGTGAATTTTTTGCTCGTTTTTGCTCGATATTGATAACGTCTACTACGCTTGAAATATTCACAGAATATTTAGCTATATATTCACTTTAAAAATAAATAATTTAATTAAAATAAAACAAATATTTGAGGGGAGCTCCCATACAACGAACGTGATTTTTTTTGCCGTTTTTATAGATAATGGAACCCTTCGTGCGTGAGTCCGACTCAGATTTGGCCGATTTTTGTCATTATGCAGATAAAAACCTCTATTAAGGCGAATCAAAAATTTTTGTTACACAAATCGGATGTACCTATCCTACGTAATTAACTGACTTGACAATCAACTGTTTATAGAAGTTTTAGGCAAGTTTAAACAGGCTTTAGGCTATCTTATAAAAAACTGAAAACCATCATGATACGTTATAGTTCTTAACTAACTCTTTTTTTTTAATTAAACAATGCACTGGACTTACCATATAAGATGTATCGTCCCATTGGCTTGAGCAACGAATAGCCGCGGTTGCACTCTTCACCGCAGAGGCAATCAAGTACCACGTCCACACCGTCCGGGGAGATCCTATCAGAAAAAAACACAATATATACGTTTATTCTCAACTGTTCTATTGCCGATTTCAAATGGAAAGTTCAACAATACTAAACAAACTAGACAAAAGCCTCCATGGCAACCCTTTCTCAAGGACCTTTGTCTTCTGCATCCAGCCTCTAGAGCCACCCACTTAGGGTATCCGCGCACTCGGTACTCCCGCCAACCGCACCGAACCAATTGTTCCCGCGATTCACTTCGAACGGTGCGGATAGGTGTACGAGGATTCCTAGCATTTCATTCAAAGAATCTTAAATGCGACTCGTTCGTCGGTTCCGATGAGTATTAGCCTTTAAACTCATAGGTCCAGCGTGCAACAGGGCGTCTTACACTTCACCTTCCAGTACGTGTTCTCTATTCTAGGAGGACACGTCTCCTCTGTCATCTCACTGATGTTACCAGGTAACTGCCACTACACCCTACCTACCTACTTCAAATTCAAGTAATGTATGTACCTACGTCTAAATCTTTTGGAGGCAGGCGCGATCCAATTCTAACTATCAAAATTTCTCTGTGTATTCTTTACATCTATAAAAAATCAATTAACGTTCGTTAGTTTCAGAAAAACTCGAGAACGACTTTTGTTTTTTTGTTGTGTTCGTTATTATTAGAGCAAGATTTATATGTAAGAAAAAAAGGGTCAAGTGCGAGTCGGACTCGCGCACTAATGGTAAACCGAATGTAAAAAAAATTTGGTAAATTGTTTTGCAAACGCTGGGGAAGGTTTCTGAATCAGTACAATCCTTTCACAATAAGTGGCGCGCAAATTGTTTTAAAAAGAGAAACAACCATCGCTGGGTCAGCTAGTAGGCAATAAAGATGCCGACGGAAAAATAATTTCTCACGGTAGAAGATAACAAAAATCGGGTTACGTCAATTACTTTTGTAATTGTAGCTAATTGCAATATTTCATGACAAAAAGTGATCTGATAGAACAAAGTAATTTCATTTTATTAAGAACACACTCTGCGTCTAAATAAAAAAAAGTATAATCATAAAATAAACACGATATTTTCAACTCCCGAAGCATTAAAATGGTGAAGAAACGAGTGAGTATTTATTTACATTGAACTTGCGTACGCGCCGGCTTACGCTGTGAAATGCTCACAAGATACAAAAATATCTTTGTCTATTTACGAGAATTAAATGCCTGGGCTGTTACGCAGCAGCTGCCCTAAGGAGCGGGTTATAAACAGAACAATTAAGGTTTACCGCGACCAATTAATTTGTGCCTTGGCTCCACTGACCGCTCGGGCCTTACTCATACTTTTACCAGTTATGTGGAACGGGAGCGGGAGGTCTACATATTTTTGATACAATTCGTATCCCAAGAGTTCAGCTGGGACTGAAATATGTAACAGTAACCACCAATTAAGAAAGCTTGGGATCGAGGACAAATGGCTTATTCGCTTGAACCTCGAGGACAAGAGTTAATGGTAGTGATATAATGTCATTGATAAAGTGAATGAGCTATGTTATAAACCTACCGTGGAGAAGCAACGAAGGTAATGTCTCGAGTGTTTGGAATTTAAGATTATGTGTAAAGTAATTATCGTCAATTATTTTTGAGTACGCATTACATGAGTATTTGGAGCGGCATACCAAACCCATTAAAGTTAGAAAAAGCTAATTGAGAAAGTAATCGTGCACTTAACACATTTTATTTTGAAGGCGTGGTTGTGTTCATTTTAATAAATTGTATCTAAATAAAGACATGCTTGTAACTAAGTTTATTTATAAGACAGAAGTGGGATTGTAAGATATTTTTATGACCAGGTATTTTTTCTTATATGCTGTTGTTCTGTACCCAGCCATTAGTTAGTCACCTACTTTAAACCATGTTATGAGTTCATAAGGGAGTGCCTTGACATATTTGTCAGTCAGTTGGTCAGAACAATAGTCTTTATATATATTTAGATCATTCTTAAATATAATCTTGAAGTGAGAAAGGTAAAATGACAAAAGAAAAAGAAAAACTAATAAATGGATAGAAATATCTTGCCAGTAATATCCACCTTGTTAATCTTTTTCAATTAAAAAATATCAATATAAAAGGTCACATGAAAATACTTATTTCAGATTTCAATAATGAATTAAGTAATTTAAAATTTAAATTTGAATTATGAAAATACATTATCCAAATGGAAGTAAGGCAGAAACAGAAACATCCCAATTATAGAAAAAAAACCGACTCACACTTGATGTTTTCAAATAGCCTATGTCTTTCCGCAGAACTCAAACTATCTCCATGCCATATTTCATCTTAATCGGTGCAGGGGTTTAACTAAGGTAACTTTCGCATTTATAATATTAGTATGGCGTTCCATCCAACTCTAACTTCAAACATGCATTCTGTCACAAAGTTATAATTATTAAAAAAACTTAGAATTATTACTTAGAAAAACGTAAAACTTAGAAATGACAAAAAGATTAAATCAGCAATGCGAGAAGATATTTAACATAGCATCAACACGGGCGGCTAAATAAAACTCACTCAGTGTGCGTAAGCCTGTAAGTAGGTACCTACAAGTATGAGTAATGAGAAGAGTCGCTGAGTGGGTGGATTATTTTTAGTCCCTTGTGTTTTCATCCCTTCATTTTAAAGGCCAACATGTTTCTCAGAAAATGTAGACAATTAACAAGCAATATTGTAACCTAGTTATGTTCAGTCAAACCAATGTAATTTGATCCTAGTCTGTGATTATGTCATATCAAAATTACGTCTATGTACTAACGTCTAAATCTCGAAACCTTTTATTTTTTAATTTTAAAAACTTCTAAAATCTATGGTATGGTCCCTTTTAATATGCAAATGTTGGTACTCCTAACTAGAAATTAGATGTTTTATGAGGTCCAGTTAATTATTTCGCAAAAATAAAACAAAACATAACAGTATATCTGTATATTTTTATCGGAATGGTATGGATAGAGTCCAGGAAGCTTATTAGGAACAATCTCGAGCTATTCGGACTCTGGAATTCAAAAGAAAATTGTATACAAGAACATTTACGGGTTTCGAGAGGTAAGTCAAACTTCCATACATTTTTGTCTCGAATTCCAGAGTTCGAATAGCTGGAGACTGTTCCCAATAAAGTCTCAGGCCTCATCGCTCATATATGAAGGACCCCGCCAAGTGGACAGACTTCCACTTTGCGTATTATAAAGAATAAACAGTGCAGATTTGAAGAGTTGCAACGTGAAATAGCCCCTGGTTAAAGCCGAAGGAAGTTGGTGGAACCAGGCGGCTTAAAACCAGCCATTATAGAGACATGGGAGATGCCTACGTCCTACATTCCACAGACAGCGAATCTTGGCACAGACACAGCGGACCGTCACCTTCGCCACTGTCTCCTATCTAGTTGTTACAATATAACACTTACTTCCTGACTTCACTTGTGTAGTCGCTGCCCCTCTCGAGCAGATGATCGATATTGTTGTTATTGGCCTTCAGCGCCTCGTGCTTGCTCTTGGAGCAGACACCAAACACCGTTACCTCATCCACTGTCTTCGCGAGCTGTGCCACTGCTTGACCCTGAATAAATTAGACAGTCATTAGGCATTAAACTTTTTAATATTAAATCTTTGTAAAACTCAAATTGAATCACACAAATAAAATGATTAACCAGCCTGCAGCTGTAAACTCAACTGTACCCATACTCCCCCTCTTATCCACTTACTTCCAGCTACCTGGCTGAAGAGCGACGACTCGCTCGCTTACTGAACTCTCCACTCTCGTCTGCTACAATTCTGCGACAGACATGACCTGCCTATTGCAAGTTTAGTTTTACGTTTTTGTGAGCTATGACAGTGACTAGTACTTCGTCTAATCTCCTTATGATCATTTCGGAGACCGATCCACGATCTAAAACATGTCTGCCCGTACGATGCTAACAAAGTTTGTAGACTATTTTTTCAAGTTTATCAACCACACTAGTCTGTAAGACATGGAGAACAATAAGCTGCATCACTATCATCTCCTGAGACCAAACACATGGCTTTATAGGAGTATGGATAACGCATGACCTATGTTGCAAGTTTTTTTCAACTTAGATCTCAACAAGTTAAAGCCATCCTAAATGCCTAGAGTTATTAGCTCTTTGTATGTTTATACCGCTAGTATCAGTCGGTGCCCCTTACTTACTTGCCTTTTCATGTTCACTTCTTTATAAACAACGACTGCAGGCAAGGGCCAACAGCTTATACCAGCATCAGAGAAACACATTTTTAAATTTCACTTTCTAATTGACGTTTACTTTACCTTCTAAGGAGGGAGGAGGACGGCACCCCTGCCCCTACCGGGTTCGACTTTGACTACAGGTTTCCATATTATCATTGCATGTTATAAATTAATAAATAATAAAGATTATGAATTATTGTGAATGTAGGTACTTGTGTAAAATTATTAAATTTTATACGAAATTACACTACCTACAGTAGTTTTGACAATCAGCCTACAGCGGTCCGCTGTTACACACAGGCCCTTCACATAGTACGCCTCCACACTGAGTACTTCGCCATTCCTATACTACACTCACCGATCCGTAGTATCTACTCTAAAACTCGTCTAACTCAACGGCTATCGGTTCTGCTGAATATGCTCTACCCATTGCCACTTCAGCTTGTTTCTTTTGTGAGCTTTGTCGGTGATTTTAGTTCTCCGTAGAATCTCCTCATTTCTGATTATATCCTTTGCAGAAGCTCCGAACGCACCACACTTTATTTTTCTAATGAAGGAGTTTCCGTACAAATAGCACGCTGATAATTGAATTCAGCGTGAGCTAATCCGCGGGCAAAAGCTAATACCAATATACATTTTGATTCATAAACAAGAACAAACGGCATCCATTGGCTGGTCTAGACACTATTTGTTATTACAATTAGCCCCATGATAATTACAACCGCTCTAAAGCTAATTAGAGTATTAGCTGTCCAAAGTTCATTGACATTAGGGTGAAAATGACGTCACGTGCGGAAGAAAATTCCAGAACTTTTTTCTAGGACAATTTAGAGCAGTATATGAGCCCATTACACTGTTTGTACGATAATTACGAGTCCCTCACACAGACAGTTCTAAGAAGCTTTTAGATGTAGCATTAGCAGCGCTTTGTAGGGTCAATGGTACTGCAAGTTATTTTTAGCCCGGTACTACATATTAAGTTTACTCTGCGAACTTTAATAAACGACATATGAACACTTGTAATAATAATTGTAGATATACAGATAAAAAGTTGATATTTACAACTACATATCCAAAGTATTTTAACTAAGTTTGGGACTTCCCTACTATTTATTTATAATAATACTTACTATCTTATTACGATTAGTCAAATCAAGACATTCCACCATAAATTACATATTAGCGGATTTAATTTTATGAAACTAGATTTTGCCCGCGGCTCCGCCCACCCTAAATTCGGTTATCTTTCGGTTTCGGTAAATTCGGTGTGGAACTCCTTAAGTATACTAATGAAGTTTGAAGCTAAAGCAAGGTATTAGTTGGAGCTCCGTTATAATTATTCTTTAATTATTATAATTTATTTTAAATATATGTTAATCTGGTAAAAATAACGAATATGTGTGCCAATGTCATAACGATCCGTTCAGTCGTTGGCTAGTTATAGAGTGACAAACATCCATCTATCCATACTTTCTAATAATAATTTAACTTAACTAATAATTTATAATAGTAAGATGACATATCGTAGCGATAAAAAGAGAGGTAAAATAAAAGGTAGCTTATTGTCTTCTCTGGGCTCTAAATAAGGTAAGAATAAACGCGATTTTAGTCTTGAGTAAATAAGAAGTAAGTAATGTTCATCTAGGCTAAAATTTAACGTGGTTATTACATGTAATAAAAGATGGCACTGGTTTTTCTATAGTATTAAAAAGATGATTCGCAAACATTCACTGGAATAAATACCTATTTACATTTTAAATCAATGGCGTAACTTATAGTTACTTGACAAAAATGTCTAGCTTCAAAACTGTTAGCAAAAGCCACAAATTATGGGCTATTGCTTCCTGTTTAGTGCTTACACACGCCGTTTATAGCCAATGTTGAACCTGGAAGCTTTATGAGTTATGAAATATAGAGGTTAGGCGAAATTAACGGTTTACAAATGTTTCAAGAAATTCCTTTTAGGGAGGTATTCACATAAAATATTACAAAGCAATAACATTTCTATTAAAGATTAAAAACTTGTTCGAATAATATACAATTATAACGCATATTATTTACGCTATTTCATGGGTAATATATGTAATATCCGGGGTAGGAGTAATTCATATGTGCTTTTATGAAAATCAATATGATAAGATAAAAGACTAACTATACCCACACTAGCCAATTTCAATTGCGTGATTTGACAAATCTAAATCGCTAGTGATCTCCAAAAGTAGCAACACCCGCGCAAACCCTATGGCAGCTTCGCTTACATTCGCGAAGTTGAAAGGCAAACGCGCTATACTCGACCAAATCGCACCGTATTTTTGACATTTGACAAACTGTATGACGCTAAATCATTCGATTTGGTGACTGTGACTCGCCAAACCGCTCGGTTTGAAAACTGTAAGTCGCTAGTGTGCGTCGCAAGTTTTTATATTAATACCAACACAATGGCAGGGTAAAATAATTAATAAGTAACTGTTTGTAAAAACGTTTATGTATCAGTAAAGCCACGACAAAATGGTCACAGAAAACTAAGGTACATAGTAATTAGGTATAAGTATTATGTACAATAGCATAACCTCTGATATATTACTGAGTACGATGTAAAAAAAATACTGAAATAGTATGTAGCTACAGTGTTGGGTTTTTCAAGAAGAAATTTATTGGATTTTTAAAGGGGTGGCAATGCGCGCGTAATTCTCCTGGTATGCTTGTTAGCCATCTTTGGTAAAAAAAAAACAAATAACAATGAATTACTTACAACGCCTCCTCCAGCAGAATGGACGAGGATGCTCTTTCCAGGAGTAAGGTTGGCCATCTCGAAGAGCAGGAGGTAAGCGACTACGTAGTTGGTGGTGACAGCCACGGCGTCCAAGGGTGTCATGCCGGCGGGTAGAGCGTAGACGTACTGCGCCGGGACTGATACAAGCTCAGCCCATGCCTTGTACTCCGGGAGAGCCACCACTTGATCGCCGACCTGGGCAAAAGGTAATGTTATCCTAGTGTCTTACTCACTCACACGGCACACTTCACTTATAAATATACATTTACATCATCTATATTACCCATTTTATAAGCAAGTTTGTTATAAGATACTTCTAATTCTAGCTGTTTCCCTCGACTCCCGCTGCTTTATACTGACGCACACAGTCTAGAACTAACTCTGTTTCTAGATGACATAGTCGTATGATGCAAGACGTATACATTTTTTGATTAAACCTACAACAGTGCATCTGTGAAAACCGTGTCTTTCGAGCTTTTTTGTGATGAGGTAAAATCGTACAAAAATTCTTACAATGATTGCTTGACTTTGGTAGTGTTAGTAAGACCCGCCACATATGTTTTATGTGTTTTTCATTATATGTTCGTATAGATATTGGGTCGTTTACAAGGTAAACATATATTAAAAATTCCTTATTTATACGCATGTGACGAAACTTTTAGAAAGTACCCAACAATTCAATTTCAAACATTCATAGAGCACTTTGTGAGCAAGCACATTTTTATATTCACTTTTACGACTGCTCTAAATACGTCAGCTTGCTTATACAAGAGGTCGCGGCCATAGATTTAAGCTTAGGAAGGGAACTCGGTATAAATAAAGTACTCTGCAGAAGGGATCGCGGAACGGATAACGTTTTTTACGAGGCCGCCCTTTTGCCCTACTGGACTGCAATATTGAATCTCAAATTATATAAATAGAAAGTATAATATCTTGTGGCGAAATAATAAATGGATTAAGATGGCGATATAGGCCAGAAAGCTAATATCTGCATGTGTATGCAAATGTGCTAAAATAATGTCTAGTAAATGTTCTAGATAACTAAAAATCCTAAGATTTCACTGACTTTTATTAAAACCATTTACAACACACTCTTTAAAAATTTGCACAAGTTTTGGGACAGTAGTTACTTCCAGACTTTTGTGGGATTAAACACAATAAACATAAATCACTCAGTTAGGTAATGCACTAAATATAATTATAATAATTTTAGAAATATGGTACCGTGCCATCTGGTTTCCAACTAAGCAAAGCTTGTATTATGAAAACCAGAGAACAGGTACAAATACTTATTTACTTTTTTTTGTAAATACATACATATAAATGTAGCGAGTGAAGTATTTTATTTTGTATATGAAGTGTGTAATTAGCTTTAAATTACCCTTTTGCGTGTTATGTCAAAATCATTGTAAAATTCTATATCCATACATGCATGGAATGCCATACTAATTTACGTCAACAGTCTTTTAAATCTGATTTTTAAAAAGATGACAGATGAAAAATTATTCAATGTCAGTCTTTTGGAGATTTTCTTGAAGATAGATGTTAAAAACAAAATTTGCAATTTTTACCTAAAATAAATAGGAATTAATCTTTTTGAAGTGCATCAAGTTCTTCGAGAAACAGGAACTAAGGAGATGTAAATTACAAGAGGAACTTACTACACGAGTTTTAATAAGAGAAGGTTTGAATTTCTCGATAAAATATCTCAAGGTTGTGGGTTCTACCATAAACCCTCCCATCAGGTACCTAAGTGCATTTATTTGGATAGGTGATTATTGCTATATTGATTCTGCGGATTGGCTTTTTTTCGCCATATTGATTTTTAATTTCTCAATCTGAAAAGAATGGTAATGGCATAGATTGCTGAAAATTGGTGAAAATTACATCATATTACGATTAATTGATATTTTCGACAATACAGTCGACCCGAAGGAAAAATTACGATACCATCGTCTAAATAGGAAAAAGACGGCAAAACAGATAAATTCAGAAACTGAATTTATTATGGAATTATAGACTTTCAAATTGTTTATTTGTGAATTAGTGATTGTATATAAAACTAAAAATAAATTGTATTAACGAACCTATCTTTTCATTTATCTTCCCCTGGGGAATTGAGTCTTAACATAATAAATAAATACACCCAGACACAAGACAAACACAAAATTTTGTCCGCTGCGGGAATTGAACCCACACCTGCACAGCAACCGGCCGATCTACCAACTAAGGCTATGTTCCAAATCACGCCTAGTAATTATCGCACGGTAAAGTTGAAAAATCAACCCGTTCTGGAACTAGTGTTTGACAGTTAATTTTTACACTGACAGGAGTGAATTTCAACCTTTTCTATGGCAGTGTAAAGAATTCAACTTGACAATTGGAAAATTACTCTACCCGGTGCGTCCCAAAAGCACTTTTTTAACTACCTCGTTGCGATTTGGAACGCACCCTAGGCTGCGAGGGAGTCGACAAGTGGGAGACAAGGGCAAGTTTATAGAAATAAACAAGTATAACTAAGAAAGTTTTTCATTGATTCTAGGATAATTCTGCGAGTTGTAGATGGCATATCTGCTTAAAACTGTCACTTTTAGCAGATATATGATACAAATTTTCCAAAATATAGCTTAAATAACTAGTTTAATATTTCTGTAAAAGGACTTAAAAACGCTTTGCTCAAATCGAAATTAACCATTGGTAAGTGGAGGTCAGAAACCGTCCTAAGGGTGCTAGCAGAACGCAAGGAGGAAGTTATAGAAGAAGTTTTGGAACTTCTGAGCAATTTAATTGGCAGCTTGAATTATTTACAGTGCTATATATGGATACAGTTAATATTCGCTTCTGTCAGCTCGAAAATTAACTGTCAAATAATCGTTCTAAAACAGTTGGAAAGTCAACTTTACCCTGCGATTATTACTTGAAAGGAGCAAAAGTAAATTGGAACGGAAACTAGAAAAATATTGCAAATCCCTACTTGAAAGTATAGATAAAAATTGATTGACAAATTGAATCCATTCACTTTAACGATTCCTTCGTCTCCGCTGAAAAGGTAGGTACCTAGTACAATAAAATTAATTTATTATTATAGAGAGAGCAGATTTTACAAGTTTATTTATATGTGAAGGGTAATCTCCGGAAACACTGTACCTACTTTAAAAAATCTTACACTATGTGAAAGGCACATTATTCCAGGTATATTATGTATATAACTATAGCGAAACAACGTTCGCCGGGTCAGCTAATACTTAATAAAACAAAAATAGAAGACAATAAAGATATTCCAAAACCGTCAACCATACTTGTTCAATAGCTTTGAATGAGCAGAACGATTAAAATGCAAATTATATAACGATTTATATTTTTAACATAAATGTTTTAACCGAGATCTTATCATTTATGTCACGTAATTATTAATCCATCCCACATTCTGCGCACGCAAACCTATCTTGTTCACGACATAAGTTGTTTCTGAAACAAACACACCTCCATTACACTATAAAAATTAATTTTGCTGTCACTCACGTTATTAAGCTAATTACAACTGATAGGTGGAAATGATAGTTTCTTATAATTAAAACTTTTAACATATTAACGAAAGGAAAGAAGCTACTTTGTAAAGAATGGTAAAATGCTGAATCTGGGAAAAGGAAGGCTGAATCTGTTCATAGGGACGTGTGTGGTCTGCAGAGGAAATCGTATATGCAGTTGTGACAATAAAAGATTAAAAACTTATTATTTTAAACGGCAAAAAAGGTTTCTTGCAGCGCTCCCTGACGTGTTAACACAATAACACCTATTTAAGAACTCTAGTGGTCTACAGTCGTGAACTTTAGCTACCTTTTAAATCCAAAAAACCGCAACGAAATGTAATCAGTAATTTCCGAGGAAATGGTTAAGACACACACACACAAACACCTCTTACCTACCCCAAACGCATGTATCGTCTCGGTGGCCGTCGTGGGTAAAAATTTATATGGGCGGTATTTCATTTGTCGATTTAGGTTTTTTCAAAAACTTATAAACGTAACGGTCTTCATTTAAATGCAACAATGAGAGCACATAGATAATTCAGTTAATGTCAAATTCAAATATTTTAATAATGTAAGTACTGACCTTAAAATTTGTGACGCCTTCGCCAACCTGCTCAATCTCTCCGGCACATTCGAAGCCGAGGATAAAAGGAGTTTTGGGTGGAGAATCTATAGCACCCTGGCGGACGATGAGATCTTGGAAATTGAGACCACTGTAACAATAACAAATAATTATTGTATTATTAAAGGTGCACTCAATATTCGTTCGTGGTTTACACAGAATAATGTTTGTTAATGGTTACCTAAGGTAACTAACAGGGTCCCATCTAGGAGGGTAGGAGTAAGCCGGGCATCTACCCAGGGCGGCAAAATTAAGGGCGGCGCAAACAGTATTAGGTTCAGCTGTGAACTTTACCACAAGGTTAGGTCGGGAATATTTCACTTCACAGTGTATAATATTAACATAATGTATTAAGTTTTGGATAAATATTCAGTTTATTGTTTTTTTTTTACTAATGTAGCAAACAAGCTTACGGCCCGCCTGATGGTAAGCGGTCACCGTAGCCTATGGACGCTTGCAACAGGGGTATCACTTGCGCGTTGCCGACCCTTTAGAAATCTAATAACTTCTTTCTTGAAGAACTCCATTCTGTAGTCCTTGCAGAAAACCTTGGCAGGGAGCTCATTCCACAACTTAAGCGTTCGCAGGAGGAAGTTTCTCTGAAACCGCACTTTACGCGACCATTTAGGCTCTAAAGTGTGAGAATGAATTCCCTGCCGATGGCGAGCGGTGCGATGGTAGAAAGTAGCCGTGGGCATCATTTCGAACAATTCCTCAGAACACAACCCAGTGTACAAGCGGTAGAACACACACAGGGAGGCAAAGTCTCTCCTCAGACTTAAGGGCTCGATACCGCAGGTGAGTTTGGAATCGTCGACAATTCTTACAGCTCGTCGTTGAACCGAGTCAAAAGGACCAAGCTGGTATCCGAATGCACCAGCCCAGAGATGGTAGCAGTACTCCATATGGGGCCGAACTTGCGACTTGTAAAGTAACAACCTTTGCCCCGACGTGAAGTGCTGCTTCGCTCTGTTGAGTACACCAAGTTTTTTGGACGCCAGCTTCACCTTATCTTGTAAATGATCTCAGAACTGAACATCGCTGGAGATGTTGACACCAAGGATCCCAATGCTCTTGAAGATGGAGCGGGGAGTGTTCTGGAATTGTGGGACTACAGTGAATGGAGTTTATTGTGTTATTGCTTATCCCCCTTAATTACTATAGCAATTAGAAAGCATGTCTATCTTAAGTCAGAATTGCACTTCTATTGATTAACATAGTCATGACTAATAAATAATAAGGTGTCACTGTATAGGGTGGCAAATATATTTTGGCCAAAGGAGCTAAAAACCTAGATCGGGGCCTAGTAACAAAATATGCCACCATATTATCTTGTTCTAAAATTTTATTTCATGCAAGACAATGTTCATATTTAAGAATTCTAAATGAAAACTCATAAAGTGTAAGAACTTAATCAAACTAGCTTAATGAATAACGAAGTGAGCAAGGAATGCGGCAGTCGCCTGTTATATTATTGGTCGGGCCTCACGCGGTAAGATACAGACATTCAAATGCATAATCACTCGAACTCGTTGCGTTATCGAGCTACATTAGTATGGTGCATGTGATGCCCTATGACAAGGACATACCATTGTTATTGGTCTTATTATGTGTATTGCCTACTGTCATAAGTCATCATATACTTCGTAGGTAGTAGGTACCTATAAATAAAGATTTGTTTTAGTCAATGGCCGCGGTTTTAGAGTACACGGATTTTCATGTTTGTTTCGATTAGCTTTACATATGCCATTTTTAGCCGAATTGACATATTATATACCTATATGTCAATGCTAGCTTAAATTCAGTTAATTTAGACGTGAAAATTTAATAAATAGACTATTATGATATACCGATAATGATATATAAAGTCTAACCGTTATTTCGAATCTTGGAATCTTTACCTTATGAGGAATATAAACATTTTAGAAAACTTATTATCCTCTACTTATTCATATTTGCATAAACTGAATAAACACTTTGTGCACTAGTATTATGTACTACTACTTAGATTAGTTTTCTACCATATAGCGCTTTAAGCCAACATCTTACATGATTGATCGATCATGCATCTGTAGCCAAAATTATTTATTACAAATATTCGCTGGTTTGCTTGAATAGCGACGCAATGAAAAATCATCTATTTTACACGATGACATTAATAAGTTTTTTTAATGTTTCGTTGCACAAGCTATAAAACATTTGATATATCATAAAAACGTCACCTGTAACATAGACTGTTATTTAATGGGTCGTTATGAGATGAATTAATCATTTATGGTTTTTATATAATTTGAAATGATTACTAAAAACAAACATTGCTTATATCAAACATATGCATTATGTTCTAGATAGAATAAAAAATAAGCCAATTAGTAATATTTGTACAAAACACATATGTTTATAGCGCGTTTTGATTAAAAGGGCGATATAACCCAGAAAGCTAATTTCGGTAATACTAACGATGTGCATGTCTTATAAATTACTATGAGACGTTTTTATTATATATGTCTTAAGTAATTTATACCATTATGACGCCTTTTTTTGTATAGTATATAACGTTTTTACCGTTTTGTAGTCACATTTTTTTACTTTTTGCTACAACTTATAGTCAATGCACTAGATAACAGCCAATTCTAATTATTTAATCGACTTTCATAACAACTAAATATGAAACACGCTTGAAAAATATGCACAAGTGTTGCAACAACTTTAAATACATAAAATAAAAAATAATCAAATTTAGGGTCAGAAAGTTTGTTGCACTGTACCTATGACGTCTAACATATTATTTTTGCCGCTTTGCCGCTGCGTAAAACTGCTTGATGTTGTTAGATTGCATCCATTGTAAAGTGTTTGACGCCGTACACCTACGTGCCTTGCTTTACAAACGCTGATTAACCGATTGGCATGTAATCGATATTTTGCGATGTGTCTTCTTGTGAAACATAGTTACTTCAAACCAACTACCTCTACGCTTATTACGCATACATAATTTTTTTTTTATTCTGTGGCAGCGTTATAGACACTACGTATTTCTTTCAAGTTTGTGCTAAAACCCAAGGGAAAGCTAAGTAAGTAAAATGGTAAAAACTGAAGATATATGAGTTACGTTACTAAATAGAATTCTCACACGTTGTTTCCTGACATAAATCTATACTAATACATAAAGCGAGTGATTAGAGTCGTATTTCGGGAGCACGCAATGCATTACACAGCCAGTTCAAATAGGGGGCGCCAATTTTTACTGATATTATCTGTTATGGATGTGTTCATTATAATAAAATAACTAACTGAGAGAGGCAGAGTTATTATATTATTATACCAATTTAATTAGCTACATTTTTGTTTCAAACAAAGTTAATTTTAAATATAAATATATTTAAAAATAAATCTCAAAACAACAGTCAGACAAAAATAAGTTTCCCTGTTTAGATTATAAATAATAACATACTGTTATCGTATAACTGATAACGAGGCAATCAAAGTTGTGCGCTAACTAATGGGAAAACTTACATGGTTGGTATAAATCGCGCCACGTAAGTTGAACCTACGCAGTAACACATTTTTGGTTCGTCAGTACATTTGTTCGTACCGTACCTGCGCAGACGGCCGCCATTTTAGTTCAACTTACGTGGCGCGAACTATACACATTTTTTACAAAAATACTCTAGGGTTGGCTCCTCTGCTTTTCGTAATGAAAATGTAGTTACTTAAACAAGTAGGTACCTACTGATTATTTGTATTACTTATGTATAGTTTAAAGTATATATTTAGGTGCCTTCAATATGGTAACCTATTTATATAAAAATATAAGAATTATGGAGTTTAG
Organism: Apoda limacodes; assembly: GCA_946406115.1. Classification (NCBI taxonomy): domain Eukaryota; kingdom Metazoa; phylum Arthropoda; class Insecta; order Lepidoptera; family Limacodidae; genus Apoda; species Apoda limacodes. Next base: position 17,660,959 of record OX291541.1, read on the forward strand.
AATACTTATAATAATTAATACTTTACGAATATTTATTCCACCAAAAAAAAAAGGATAAAAACATGTTACCTAGAAAGGAATACGTTTAAGTATTTATTTACATTTTTTTCTAAAAGTATAATAGATATAATAATAAAAAAGACCTCTAAATTGTAGTAAAGCGATAGAAAATATTGTACATAATTCTTGCCTTTGTTACATGGAAAACTTAGCAAATTAATATCAATATCAATGTCTAATACATTGCATTATTAATGATGGAATGTTTAATTCGAAACTGCCAGTTCAAAATCAAATACTTTTTATAAAACATTTTGTATATTTGCTAATCTACAAAAGAGGATGATGTACGAGCATCATTAGTTTACGCATGACAGTCTGTAGGGGGAGCTACGGCGTCACCCTCTCGCAGGCAGCCCTGGCTCGCTACAATGTCAATAATAAAGCACTTTAGCTTATAATTCTGAATAATTACAACGAAAGGGAGTCGAACCATCGACTCGCCCGGTTTTCGACGACGGACGACGACAACGCCCGCATACTTTTTATTGGATAAATTGGGTGTGGGCACTATCGTTTTAAAATATAAATAAAAAAAAAACTTTGGTGCACAGTTCTCGGGGCCCCATATTTCCATGGAATGTTAAGCTGAGATAATCTCTTACGGCTCACGGTATCGAATTTTATACACGCACGCTACCTGACCGTTTACACAACAATGACTTGAATGGCTTCCTTTTACAACAATAGTCAGTAAATGCGAACATTATGTGCAGGTAGAGAACTAATTTTGTTACTAAAATATAATAATTTGACTAAACGGCTCATGCACGAAATAATATGTGTATTATCAAAATAATAGTAGCTTGATAGCATTTCATTTTTCTGAAGAAAGGTATATTAAGCGACTCATATATTAAATTTTACCTAGTACGGGTGGTCTCTGTGCTAAGATTTGAGTACCTACATGCTGCAATTTTATAATACAACAAACTTCTTGCCGCGGTCAAAAATTAAAACTATACAGTCACCATATTGAAAAGGTGTGAACTTACAACGACACTAGCGACCGAACAGTCCTCAGACAGAAGGTCAAAAAATATTTACGTACTGTACTACTGACTGAATTGACTCGTAAATGATATGTGGAACATATAAAACATCAGCAAAAATTTTATTGGTTTTTTTTAAAAACGTAGCAAGTTTAAGATCAAGCAAAGTAAAAAAAATTTAGTAAAAACAACTATGTATTTACAACTGTATATGAAACTAGGTTACGTATGAAGTATGTTTGCATGTTGGAATCTCTCAACAGAAACAACCAGATCGATAGGGCCGAGCCGCCCCAATTCAACTACTGTTTACCGAACCACCTTAACGCAGTTGACAACCCTGCCCTCCTTTGTTTATCTTAATTACTTAACCTACCCATTTCCATAAACTGAAAGATAGGTTGCTAACAAAAAATTTTATGGCGCGCAGCTGCCTAACATCAATCGGTCACGCAATCGTCTAGCACTAACTGATGAATTGTGATGATCAACTACCTTAATTATTAAATTAAATGTATATCTTACAACAAAAAATTATAACACTTAATTTAAAAAAAACACACATGCATTTTAATATCGCCGAACTCGAAAAGAAACTGAAAGTCCCAAACGGAAAAGTAAATTTTGAAATAATAATAGGTAAGTAGGTAATAAATATTTCTTGGCATAAGTAGTATGATATAGGTAATCACACAGGACCATCTGGTCTCAAAGTAAGCAAGGCTCTTACTATGGCTACAACTGATACAAATACTAACGTCTTGTAGATATTATTATATTTATTATGAGTAGGTACAGACTATATATAATTTTTTTGAATAAGTACTTAATTTCTGGGTATGTTAGTCCAGAGTCCCAAGGAATGGCAGATATGTACTTATTACATATCAACATATCTACTGAGTAAAACACCTGTAATTAATTAATATACGTTTGTTCGAAAATTCATCCTAAAATTTATCAATTTATTTAGATGCAATTCAGTAATTAAATCAGTTACACAATCTACATTAAGTTTATGTATTTTATTGCAATTTAAAAGACTTCCGAATAATTTATTACGCAGATAAAGTTTTAAATCATAGACTGTAACATCGGTTTTTCTCCACCCTTAATATCTAGTAGCAAAATCCATTTAAAATGCACGTGTAGTTACTACGAACTAGGGGGCTAGTTCGTAGTATCAGTAAATTGCATGGGGTTGTTGTAGCCAGCCGGCGGCGTCGCGACGCTGCGGCGCGTCACTGGTGCCGGTCTGGCGTCGCCGGTACACGGTGGAATGGTGACAAAGCACGTCACTTCACTAATAATCGTACAAACCGTACTAAGTACGAAGGTGAACGTACAGAACAATTTTAACAACATGTCGACCATCATGACCACCAACAGTTTCTATATCTAGTTAGTTTGTCTAGTTATTACTGATGGCACCTTTGAATATTGTAATTGTTTAGTTGATAATAACCAAAATATTTAAATAAAGCTTTTCTATACATATTAAAAACAATATATGTATATGACTGTATATAATGGACCTAAGGTAGAATAAGTGGGTTTATGGGAAAAACTATCCTATAAGGCTTTCTTTGCCAGTGAGGAACAGAAACGAAATTCACAAAAAATCCAATTTTTCTGCAGATAAAAAACAACCAATTATCTGTAACTGATTTAGTTTGATGAGAATTTAAATGAAGTAAAGTGGAGTATATCTTGCAGAATAAGTAAAATATTAAACTTAAGTACAACGTAAAAACTTTTCACCAAAAGAAAGTTTCTTCCATAGCATCAAACTTAATTAAGTACCTACATGTACTCATAAGACTTACTTAAACTTGCTTGTCATTGCACTTGAAGCATAGTCTGAAGCAAAACAAACCGAGGACGTTGTACAGACATCCGCTGTCAGTCACAACATGACGCAAATGCAGTGGAAATATAACAGCTAACAAATTTACACAGATATTACGTATATCTAGACTTCAAAGAAAACTATTTTAAAACATTTTTTATTTTATTATTCCTACTTTCGAATTATTAAATGGTTCCGTAGGTTGTACTTATGTTTAAAAAAAAAATTCATCATAACACCTTAGACTGGAACCTAAATCGTCACGCAGTGTGTGGTTTCACGTTTTAGAGACGTGCTTCGTGAAACATAAATTAATCTACAATATACATCTTTAGTATATGTAAATATCAATATTTTCTTTGAAATCCTTATCAGTCTCATACGTCCCTACAGTTGGGGCACGGCCTACCCTCATGAAAAGGGTATTTGGGCCGCAGTCCACAAGCGGGCCCAGTGCGGATTGTGTATTTTTCTTACTTAAAAGTAGCATACGAAATAACCGATATCACCAAGTCAGTCAGAGTCAGTAAGACGAAGTCTAAAATCAGATTTATAGATCAGCCTTGAAAGGGGAAAAAATCTGAAATGTTTAATTGCAATTAAATTTTTGAGTATTAGGTAAGTACATTAAAAAAAGACTTCAGAACGCATGTCCGACTCGCACTAGACCGTCTCTCTTATATTATGGAAGTATACTAGTTTATTTCTTGAGCTTCAGTTAAAACGTTGGATAGTGCAACAATGTAATCCTGGATGGATCCCAATCCATGTAAACTTTACTGTAAAGCAAAAAGACACATCTTTTTTAGTTTTGAAATACACTTAAAAAAAGGATAACAAAACTAATTTAGTTACTTTTGTTATAATTAAAATTCGCTGCACATAACTCAACACTTTATCTACTATTAGCAATTTAGTTTAGCAGTCCCCGAGTTACGTTACCAGTAGATAAAATTTGTGTTATTGTTAGCTAATCTTTTTTTCAGTGTAGTCTTCTATTATTTTATTTAATATGCGATACACATTCGAGACTTCGGAACACTATGGCACAACTATGTACTTGCAAAACTGCGAAGAGTAAGTCAGGATGAACAGGCCAATATTACTGCGGAGCTTCGAGTTCTGTATTCTGTCCTATGAACTGCGCAATAGGCTTACAAAATTAGCCACACTTTAGAAACAGAATCTTTTCTCATAGACAAGACACCACACGATCGCTTCGTTTCTGTCACACTTTTGCGACCTTTTTTTTTCACAGATGACTAGGAAATGCGCTGTCTAGTTCTCTATGTCCATGGGAGCACCTTGTCTAGATTTTAGCTACTTAAGAACGAAAATAATGAGTTTTTAACGTTGTATCATTTATCATTATCATCACTATCACATGACGTCAGTTAAGCTATCACAACTTTTATTGGCGTAATCAAAAATCCTCAATTTTTTCACGGATAAAAAATTGACCCGACATTTAATTTTTCCGGTCTAGCAACCCCGTTTCAAGCAGCGCATTTCGTGCATTCACTTCTGCTGAGTTTTGCGTAAGTCGGATGCAGTTGTCGGGCGTCAAGTCACGATTGAATGCTCTTGGCGTAATCTTTGACTGCGGTTCGCGTACCCCGACGACTGCCAATGAGGTTGTTATTGCACTTTCGCTAAAACCCAATGCAAGTAAAATAGTCGAGAGATCTATGGTGAGAGCTGGATTAAGATTAGATTATTTATAAGAGCAAGTAATTCTTAGTTGGAGAAATTTAGAGAATTAATGTTAAGGTGACAGATTAATGCTTGAGCTAAGTACCTAATAAGTTAAAACGTTAAACGGGATCATCAAAGATGCAGATATATGTATTTGTCAATGTATATGTATATATCTGTAGGAAATTGTTAATGTTTTCTATATGGTTTCAATAATGTTAGGCTTGCTTTACTATCTACGAGGTTTTTGAAAACGAAACCGTTAATCTCATGAAATTCCCACTGGGTCGCATCTTTGGTAATAATTGTACCTACCTACATTGTGTATTAAGGTAAGGTAAGGTAAGGAGGTTAATAGAAGCCTTAAGCCAAAGGCTTTAATGACTCGAGTACCGCCCGTGTTATACACAATGTTTTTTTTTTAATACCACTAAGGTGGAAAACAGGCCTACGGTCCGCCTTATGGTAATCGATCACCGTAGCCTATGGACGCTTGCATCACCAGGGGTATCACTCGCGCGTTGCTGACCCTACAATAATCTAATAACTTCTTTCTTGAATTCTATAGCTTGACCTTGGCAGGAAGCTCATTCCACAACCCAAGCGTTTGCGGGAGGAAGTTGCTCTGAAACCGCACTTTTTCATCATAATTGCGAGTAAATAAATAAACTCACCAAAACACAATTGAAATGGCGGGAATAGAAGTCGAGAAAACTGCCACCGCCAGATGGCGACAGATATTTAGAGAGTTTATGAAATAAAAAGTTTTAGCCAGAGTTAAAACTGTAATTGACATAGACATAGTTAAGTAGGCTTACTTCGTATTTTAAACCAGCTTTTATACATAATTGAAAGAATAGGCGCGTCATAACCGCCCCGTGAGCACTAAACGTGCGCTTTGCTTCGCAAAAAAAAAATTTACAAAGATAAGCCCGTGGGAGTAATTAAGATCTTTTAGCACTTCCTTTACAAGTAAGAATGATGAAAATACAGTTACATTAGTAAAACTGAACTGCAGTCTTATTTAAATCCCGTGCACGTATTTACTAAATCTCGTACATACCCTTTAAAAATAAAGAAAGAGCGAAAGAAAGAAGTGTGTATAAAGGAAAAGCCACTCTGTCATGCGTTCTGAGACTACTTCATTGTGATGCCGGGAGCGACCCTGGGTAATGTTGTAACTCACACGTTTCCGCCACCTAAGTGAAGTTGGGCTAACTGCTCAAGACAATCATTTTATAGAGGAAGTTGGATAAAAATACCTATTTGACATTGGCGAAAGTTTTATACGTAGAACTTTTAAATTTAGGCGCTACAGATCCTGCCTATAGGTATCTCATCATGATGGCGAATTACAACTTAAGAATTTGGCTAGATTTTAGTTTTTGTCTAGGTTTTTATTAAAGTTTTTATGTGTATAATTTTAGGTAATATTTGCAAGATATGATTTTTATTAAATTTTATTTTCCTGCTGCCTAACTAAATTTGGAGATTCAGCATAATTTGATTTCATGTTAACCAGCCGGCCACCTATATCTATATCCATAGTGTTGCTGTTAAAATTCTACACCGATAAACGCATTTAGGGCGCATGAAACCGCGGTCAAAAACTAGTATTAAATATTACAAATGCAAAAGTAACTGTGTCTGTCTTTCTGTCTGTTACCTCTTCACGCCTAAACCTTATTGGCATGGAAATAGTTTGAGTCCCTGGGAAGGACATAGGCTGCTTGAAAACGTCACGTGTGAGTCATTTTTTTTCTGTAATTAAGGAGTTGCTGTAAAAATCCTACACCGAAACCGAACTTAGGGCGTACTTAATAAATATTTTTTTGCCTACAGTGAGAATGATGCATAGAACTGTAAGTTTTACACTCTTACTATTGTAAAAAAACTGTTAGTAATGATCAATTTAAGATAATAGGCAAATTCAAAGCTTAAAATAAATTAATATTAAAATGATGAAGCGATGGAGAACCTACCGGGCCCTAACTAAAAATAACAAGATTTTGCTAAAAACAAAATGTAATAAAAAATCTTCATGTTAGAGAAGGATTATTATAAACGTAAACATTAAACTAAAACCGACTGTGAAATGGAGGGTGCGATGTTATATTCCGGCACAAACAAATTATACCGGAACCTGAAAAAAATATCTTATGACATGTGTGTTTGACATGCGGGTATTTATTTTTAGGGGTGTCATTTCACTGGGTCATTAGTGATCTTAGATAGTTTATCATTCATTCATTCGGTAATTTATCACCACTAAGTTACTAGTATTATTAAGTAAATTTTACACTATTCATTCATAAATAAATGTTATCGAGCCACGAGGTCCACTAGAAGATAATAAAAGACTTATTAGTATAATTAGTAAAACAGAAAAATGGTTTTAGTACTTAATATATCATAGTACAATTATATAAGTAATGTAAGTACTATAGTACAAGTATATAAGTAATGTACTATAGTACAAGAACATTGCCTCACGAGTCAATAAGATGAGCAGACTTGATTAGAATAAGTGTTATTTAATAGACAAGACCGTGACTCACAGAATAGACATAGTGGAGCATGCGTATAGCCCAGCACATGCCACTAGGCATACAAGTACAAATGCACCGAAAGGAATTTCCTCGTTGGTGTACTTTCTGACTCATTTGTATTCCGCAGCGAACAGTTAGCGAGCTAACGCAGTGTTATGTGCCATATTACGAATACATCACTATCAATATGAATACTACTTTGTAGAGGAAGTGGGGTTGAGCTGGCAGATTCAAAAGGTATAATTAGTTACTTATCAATTGATGTCCCGTGAGTCAGTTTTTTGTGTTGCGTATTTGTGACTCATTATTGTATCGAGCTTATGGATTCATTGTTTCCGTTTGTTTCTCTATTAAGGTAATAAATAACTTTATGTACTTACTAAGGTTAAATAAATAACAGTACCTACCAACGAAATACTACTTAATTGAAAATTGTAACAATTAATCTTTACAATATTAAATTTGGTTACTTTATAATTTAATATCTATTGAAAGGTTTCATCTTGTGTCATTCGTTCATTCATATAATTTGATATCATACTATTAATAGATAGATATGTTTCGTTTTGATCTGTGTCTATCTAGGCAAAGTATTTAAAAGGGTGAATATTCGCTTTAGTCAAGGCAAAGCAAATATTCTTCCTTGACACTTTTTAGAACTTCTTTTTACTTCCTAATCTAAGACTAAAGTGCCATCCAAATTTTTGTAAAAAAATCCGTACGTAATGTAGAAAAAGGATAACCCTTGATACGCTCTTTTTCAACTTTGTCAAATTTTGATTGGGTACATTGAGTACTTAATATAAATTAAAAAAAAATGTTATAAAAAATAAATATCGACGAAACGAAAACGAACATGAAAAAAAAATTGAAATGTAACCCTAACAATGTAAAACATAACCGAACCACAGCACAAAACATGTCGGCATAAAATATTAATACGAACTTTCATTCGATATCGCACTCGCATTTCAATTAAAGGAATGTTGAGTCGCGTGAATAAAGAAACTATGCCAACATGTCGACCAAATGTAGCGTGACTGGGCGCGAGGACCTCGTGTTCTATTTGCTCTATCACCACCATAACGTTTATGACCCATACGAATTTATTAGAAACCCAAGAGTCGCGTCTTTCGGCCTCTTAGTTTGAAACTATATACTTATTGTTCGATATGTCGTAGGCACTATCACACATCAACAGTAAGGTAGTAAAGGACAGTGAGTTAGTAATTAACTTTTTGAAAGTTGTAACTTATTTTACACTTAGTATTTTTTGTCATATGGCAGTAATTTTTATGCCAAGTCAGAGGCCTTAAATACTTTAACAGTCAAGTAGCGACTAGCTAGTTAGCTAGTTGTCCACAAACCAACACGCACTAGGTCATAGTGGTGGACTAAGCGTAAGCCTCTTTCACCTAGGAGGCCTGTACCCCTGCAGTGGGGGTGCAGCGGTATAACGGCGAAGAATTTTTTTTATAATAACGAACCTAACTTATAATATGAATTGTGCTTTGGTAATATGGCCAGTGTAGGCAGAAACAGATCTCGTACAGCAAATAACTCAATTGAAGCCCACATTAGCAAAATGAATAAGATTATTTCGGAGTTACCAACAGTATAAGAGTAAGTCATAGCACCAAAAAAATCACCGCTAATACCAAACCAGTCATTGGTATCCGGCAAAGCCGAATGTCGAGTACAGATGAATATAGAATTACAAACAAACAATACAATATTCGTGACGGTACGCAACCTAACGTTATCACTTCCGATCTGCAACGCCATGTTTGACGTCAAACGTACGGACGTGACGTTGTGACTGTCAGCTTTGCGGTATTTATTGTTTAAATATGAAAGAGAATGAAGAACTTATTTAATACGTGGTATTATCTGATAATTGATCGTCCTTTAGCTAAGCTGTAAATAAGAATTTTATTATGCTCGAGATTTCACTTGTACAATTTAATATGCATCTCCCTTCCTTATAAATATTTTCACTGCTTTGTTTTATTAAAATAAAATTAGACTCCCCTTGGCCTAGGCGAAAAGAATATAATCCCTACGTGCTTTAGGGAAAAATAAAATAGTATTGCATTAATTTTAGAATTTATTTTAAAATTTGTGAAATATACCTTACATAATATTTAAGTTAAAAGACATTCAAAAAGCGAGAATAAAAGTAAGGAACATTCAGAATCATATATATTCAACGAAACAAGTCATCAATCAAACAATCTTAGTTTTGTGAAACTACGTTTTCCATTCGAATACCTATCAAAAGGCATTATGCTTCTATCGCTTAAAACGAAATTTATGCGAATATTAGTAGCATTTACAAACAGAAGATATTATTATGGCTTTACAAACCCAATTAGTAAAAAATACGTTTCTGTGTACGCTACTGATAAAAAACATTTAGTAAAAATATAATATTTTATGTAAGTGTGGTTGTAAAGATATTTAAGTTGCCTAGTGACTTTCCGTTTCTACAAGTTAGTAGATAAGTATGAATATGTTTTTCGGCGAGGAAGAGGAAGCAGGGGCAAAATCTTAACTTTTGAACCCCTACCCCGTGCGCTATCGTGGATATGACTTGGCCACAGAGATCTACGTCTGTAGACTAGGCCTTTTAATTTACTACATCTTCTCAGAGCTCAACTATATAGGTTTTTAACTACAGCTCCTTAAAGATCGATAATTAGGTTTTTGACTAGGTTAGGTTTTGATTAAACGCGATTGCCAGGAGTCTAATCGCAAACAGAAAGGGATTATTCTACCTACCTATGTCACAGAATGAGGAATAGTGCCTATGTGATGTGTGATGGATGACTACATCCGTGGCGCTATACAATGATTTCAGTGAGTTCATACGATTGACACGAATTCAAATTCCTTATAGCAACTATTATTATTGAAAAATACGGCAAAAACTAAATTTGACGCAACATTAGGTATTGCTAACAACCGCAACATTTGATATTGTAGTCGTACAATAACCTATATTATGTATTAAAATTGGTACGCGCAAAAATATTTGTAGCAAGACATATCTTTTATCACGTACACATGTGTACATGGAAGCATATGAACTTTGAAGAATGGAAGAATAGAATCTATCTAATATATCCCGTAGAACCATTTTTATTATCAAGGAGGGAACAACATTAAAGAAATTAAAAAAAATTTGAAAGCATTCTGAGCGTAGGAAGTTGTAACTAGTCTAGAAATATAATGGAAGTGGATGCCTAATATGTAACAAGAAAGTCAGTTATTATAAATATTCGCCAGTCATTCGGGAAATGAGACAGCGTTTCAATCCAAGGGAGCAGACAAATGTGTAAAAACTTTAGGGGTGCTTGTTGCAGGCTGACGGGCTGACACAAATGGGGACTGCATAAAAGCTGACCCTTAGCAGACATCGCCGATGCTCGTAAAGATATGCTTACACAGATAACGGAGAAAGGGACTACAAATATGGTTTTTCATAGAACTATAAAAAAGCAAGAAATAACACTGATAATAAAACTTATCGCCTTTAAAAGGAATTTGTTGTACAAAATATACCTAAGTTTTATTTTGCTTTTGTTGGGAATAGAAAAGGGGAGTAAAAGTGGCAAATAAGAGGGCGAAATCAGTTTTGTAATTGACGTGTAATTAAAAATAGATTATATTATATGAATAGCATGTTGTGGACTTATAAAAATATTTAACGCAATAGAGACAGTAAAAAGGCCACGTGCTGGAATTTTGGTAATAAGATAGATATTAAAGCGTAAGATGCTTTTGTCACAGTTGGTCGGCGTATTTGATTCTTTGGAATTCCTCTGGACCATTTTTTACAACATAAGTACTACATTTATTATTTGTCATTTATTAGGGAATGCTACTGATTTCAAAACAGTTATTTTATATATCAGGAATTAGGGAAATACCACGTAGAAGGGATTCAGGCAAGTACCACGCTGTATTCAAGCGTTACTTAGGTACTTAACTAAATTTACCATATCCAGATGGATAATTTACCTTATACAGATGTATTTTAGGATGCGTAGGTACTTAAATATTAGACATTAACGAAGAACATTATTTATTTTTATTTATTTATTATAAACTATATTGCAATAAAATAGGTAGACTTAATGCCCTAAGGCATTATTTACCAGTCGACCTTAAGGTTATGCAAAAAGCTTAAGGTAGTTGTTTAAGTAGGAACGGTTAATATCTATTAACATTAACGTAACATACAGTAAAGGGTTTGAATACATAAATTAAATAAATACATAGATACATATATGTAAAAATATATTTAAATATACAAACATATATATATATAAATACGTATTTTAATAGGTACACAATTATTTTTTAAAATTTAAATTATAACTAATTTGGGCGAAACTTTACACATCGCTTGCTAAGGGTAAGGAAGGAAATTATATTAGTTGTAAGGGAGAAACGAAGCAACACAGAACATTATAAGACACAAAACAATACGAAAAAATAACACCGCGTATTTAGATTTTTGTCAGTTGCCTACTTGTGTACGTTGAAAAGATAAAAAAAAGGCGAATAGACTATTATTTGATCTAATCTATCTAATATTGCGTTTAATTCTGCTTAAATCAAAAGAAAATTGGAAAACGCCATTATTTAAGGCTATGCCATCACCTTTAACCATTTTGTTATGCAAGTTTGTCTAATTCTTACTAAATCAATAATTAAAACGAAAAATAAACACATATTTAGCTAAGGAAAATTCTACTACGTCATTATTTTAACGATTTAGTTACGCAATTATCAATAATTAACAAATAAATGATAGTCAAATGATCACATTATTAACTAAGAAAAAGCCATTAGTCAACCCATTTTATCGGCAACATTTTAGAAAAGTTACTAAAAAAAACATTATAAGTCACAGTTACTTTTTAAACCATATAAATGTACTTTTTATGTTCAATTTCACGATCAAAAGGTTTTGAATCAATTACGTTATCTAATACACTCGCGTAGAACTTTCACAGTTTCTACAATAAAAGAAAGCGATCTGAACACTGCTTTTTGCTTATTGGGGAAAAATGTCGTATAGGTGTAAGCTATCGGTTAGCAGACCATGAAACAAATTGGATGCAGGTACATTAAGACTATTGTTACCCTCCAACGTGTTTCACAATTTTTGTAATTAATATATTTTTTTTTGTTATAAAAACTACTGGATAAAGAACATCTGAAACCAGATTTGTAGGTTTCTGTAAGTTTTACTTATGGAATAAAAATAAAAAATTAGCCCATAAACCGTTATTAACATTAAAGTTGAATAAAACTACATGAAATCGAAATTTACCAATATGATTTCTAGTGGTCTAAAGACAGGTTTAGTATTTAAATTCGTAAACGTTTCGCAAATATTTTTTAAAAACGTTAAAAAAATGTGTTATACTTTGTTGGACGATAACAATCCTCTAATCTAAAGTATTGAGTCTCGTCACGAATAGTACGTGCGATGAACAAAGGAAGTTCCCAAAAGGCATGACCAAAACTTCTAAATGATCATTTTGAATAGTAACTTGGCTGTGATTTGCAAATACTGTGGCAAATTGTCTAAACTTTTTTATATTCTTTAAAATACGTTATTTATAAAAGCTTCATCGCGTTGCGTTTACTTACCGATGGCGATAACTAAAACAAATACGAGCAATGTCAAGTTCGAAAATGAAGAGGACTTATTGCGGACTGTGAGATATCGAAAGTGAGAGTCGATAAATTTGTTTGCCTAGGACAAAATACATATTAAATATAGTTATTTATTTCAACCGTAACTTACCTATGCGCTGCTAAATCTTAAAATTCAATTCTTTATTTATAACATCAAAAAAGATATAAACATAGAAATAATCCTTTTTTCTTCAAATGCCACAAAGGTGACAAACAACCCAACAGTCCGATAGACGCTTGCAACACCAGGGGCGTCGGCGTCATGTCACTAAGGCGTTGCCGACTCTTTAAAAACCTAATATCTCCTTTCTTGAAGAACCCCATATTGCAGTCCATTAAAAAAAAGCCTTGGCACTTCACAATCTAAGCGTTCGCAGGAGAAAGTTCCTTTGAAACTGCACTGTACGTGAACACTTAAGTAGAACCTGGTGGGAGGATGAATTTCCTGCCGATGGCGATCGGTGCGATGGTAGAAAGAAGTCGTGGGCATCATTTCGTGCACTTCGTCAGGACACATCCCATTATCCAAGCGGTAGAACATACATAGGGAGACAAAATCTCTCCTCATACTTAAGGGTTCGATATGGAGGGCCAGGCTGGTAATCAGGTTCAGCCGCCCAAATATGGCTTTCTTTGATAAACTCTACAATTTTTTTTTTGGAGGAAAGATATAATCCGTATTTTCTCCTGCCAATATTGTACCTTGATAGCTCCATTAACAGAGCACTTAGACGGATTCTGGTTCAAGTCCTGGCTTTAAGTCAAATCTTTTAACTGACTTAAAAAAAACCTTTTTTTATATTTAAGTACTTTAATGGTACTTTTGTATGGTGTTATCAATATCGAACGGACATCAAAGTTAAGTCATTTATATCAAAATCACCAGAACAAATGTTTAACTATTATTTATTTTTGTAACAATCTATCTGTGTTTGTAACTAATAAAATGTATGTTAAGTATAGAATTTTAACATCACATAACAGGGTTAGAATTTAAGGTTTCCATTTTATTGAAGGGCCCAAGCCATAGCCTATCACACAATCCGCTTGCAAATTGACACACTCCATATACAAAATAATTTTCTGAGGTAGTGAAAAAATCAGTAAAAAATAGAGTTTTGCACAAGGCTGAGCTAACAATCCCATAACGACCTTAAGTATCTACCTAATAAACTTTAAGTGTAAACGTATAAGCACTATTGTATAATAACTCTTATCCGCATAGAAAACTCTTATCGAAATTAATAAATAATATACACAGCATTCGGAATCAGTGTAAGGCGTTCCCTCATCCCAACATATGCGGGCACAGAAAAAAGCAACTTACAGGGAACAAGGAATACGACGCCGTCACAGGGCAATAAACAGAATCATATAGTGGTCCCGAATGTCGGGACAAAAAATAAGGTGTCGGGACGGAGCATTAGGGCGCGGCAGAGGGTGCGTTTACATCTCTACGTAACTATATATAGATCCGCGACGCCTCTGTACCGGAATTTATATCCTAAACACGTTTCCGACGACTCGAGCGAACCCACTGCTTTGAACTGATACTAAGTATCAACTTGGAAGTATTCTATTAATTTTTCAGTTTCGTGTTTTGTATTGACTAAAAATTTATGAAAAATTCCAGTTTTTTGATGCTAAGTGACACACAAAAAGCATTTCAACATTACAATCTATGTTTTTTTCACACATTTATGTATAAGGGCGGGAGAGAGCTTCTAGGGTTTAAAACCGGACACTTGAGACCTAAACTGGCATGGAGACATATTCGTATAAAACATACGATGAATATGTTATCTTCCATGTTTTTTAATCTGACCCAAACTTGTTTATAATACTTATAAATCTATAAGAATATTTCAAAAAGGTAATGTTTGTAAGTTTGGATATAAAAGGTAATATTCTCCAAAACTACTTCTTCAAATTAAAAATTCTTTGACCAATATTTAAAATGGAATTTCAGGGTAGATATAGGTTATATTTTGTTTCGAATAACACACGTAATTTTTTAGTTCAAAATATCTATATTTGTAAGTCCAGGATTTAAAAAATGCACTCCTTCCTTGCTTGACGGTGCACAGTAGCAACGGTATGACCTAATTTTTGTCGTCGCAAAAATAGCTAAAAGGACAGAAAATAATATAGAATACTTTTATCCTGATCACGAACCGCGGGAATCTTCTTTTAACTCAAAAATGTAAGTAGATTTACCGTGTAGGTACTATGAATTACCGTTGCACCTTCGAATGGCACGAAACCCTAAAAACGAACTCAAAATTTCTGCCTTTAATTGTAGGTATATATTAGAATTTATAAGTATAAATGTGAATTTTCATATTTATTATTGTAATACTAACACCAGTCATAAAAACATATTATATTGACCTAAGTAAATATAAAGCAACGCTTTGTTATAGAACGCCTATGCTATAACATACATAGATTTATTTAATACTATCTAAAGCATACAGCATACCTACCTAGTAAATTTATGATTATCAAAAAATAGGTGGTCAAAATCAACAAGGGTCTTTTCCGACATTCGTAACAAATTATGCCACAAAATATTAACGTAGGTACCCATAGGAAAACTAAAAGTTTCTTTTAGCTAAAGCAAAAAAAGTGAAACACATTAAACACATAATAAAAGTGGATATTAAAACAAATACTGTATTCATCGAAGAGCATGGTTAATAGATGCTATAAAGAACGAACATTTGCGTCGAAAGACGAAGGGCCTGCGGAGATTGGTCGGAGGGCGAGGGGAGAGGAGGGGACGCGCCGTATTGATCCAACTTCCCCTCTCTCCCCTCTTAGCCAGACGTACAGAAGCACTCGCACCCTTCACCCCCCAGCGTCGGCGACGCACTCCACCTAGTCGCTACCCGGGCACTACGCAACCACACCCCTTTTTCATACCACGATCGAGTCACGGGATTTTCCAATTCAATTTACCAAGCAATCAAGAAAGCAAACGTAGATAACATGCAACTGAAAGGTAATGGAAACCATATTTTCTGAAGTAGCCAGTTTATAATTAATTAATACAATACCTTTCTTGTTAGTAACGCAATCGAATACGATAAAATTTAAGATCTATTGAAAATAATCGAATGCGTCGTTTATATTCCACGAAAAACAACACAGAACGTACGGAAGATTTGTGACCTGTCATCCGTGTTTTATTTTTAAAAAAAAAGAATGCAACGTGTTTACTACCATATAGAGAAAAGTTGATTCGATTATGGCCACAATAAGCGAAGGAGCATTTTCGTAAGTTCATTGACTCCGCGAACAATGTGGTCGTGGGCAGCGCGGTCGGCAAGGCGCACCCCGCTCGACACATCTGCTCTGCGATGAAAGATTTTATGGACTCTTCACATGTCCCAGCTTCCGTCTACGGAACCCTCAAGATTTTAGTGTCATCCATCACTCAAAATTACAATCTATGCTGCAAAATTTGCAAACTAATAAAAATCTAACTGCATTCAATTCTAAATCAATCCTAAATTCGATTCTAAATCTCCCACGATCTTGGCTCAATAGGTAGTATCATTTTTGAGTCTCAAAGACAGTCATCATCATTTTGATATAAAATTTTCATGAAATACGATGGGAGTCTGGGTCAATAACAGAATGAATACGAGCAAAAGATATTTTTTATACGACAAGCACACGGTATAATATACGATATTTTAGTTTCAAAACAGTCAGAAAACAAATACAGTGAGTCATTAAATATGTTACTCACACCGTAAAATATTTTTTATCGTATACATAAAAACAGCTAAATGCATACTTTTGCGAAAATTTGTTACGGTTTTTTTTTAAACAAGTAGTTTGTTTAAACTAGTAAACAGCTTGTAACATGCAACTATGTTGTACATAAATAGTTTAATTTTTAGCCAATTTACCTACTACAGACATTTTTAAGTCAATACTTACGAAAGCAAGCAACTGTAATTTTTAGCACTGAACGTCTCGGTTACAATCAATAGTTATAATTTATTCGGTAATATATATATAACTTAAAATTGAACTGTAGTCCTGTCTCGAATAAAAATATAGAAGTATGGGTACCCTACCAAAACTAAAATATATTTTCAAAAACATTTATTGGTAAATAAAATTTGTTGCAGAGTTATAACATCCTGTCAACACGCATGTCTCCCTATAAAATAAATCTTTACTTGTAGTCACCCTAATTATGACGTAATAGATGCAAATCCAAGGACAAAAAAATTAAACTGCAGTTCGTAGACACTAAGTAGGATGAATAAAAATTGATTGTTGAGGATGTCCACAATTTATATGTAAGTATACTCACTGACTATGTAGTCGAACGAATGAGTCGAGAAGTTTACAAAGACCTGACTCATCATCAGCAAAGTACATCATCTGCAATCTAAATTAAGACATAAAACACATCTTGTTATGACTAACAAATAAATTAAAAACATTGCAATTATGAATGATCGTACGTATGATTTAACGTTCAAGATTTTAAAGGACTTCACACACGCCTAAACGTAACCGTCAAGATCACTCATTCCTGAGATAGATTGTGATTGATTAATGCTAGTATACGTAGGTATGGACAAAGTTAAGTGCTGTGAGGTGTTGCCTAACAAGATTCAAAGACGAATAATATAAATCGTGCTTACAAATTGAGTATATTTTTTGTGTATATTTTTGTAATATTGATTTAATATAATATTGATTTAATATAATATTGCATCCTCCTTATAGTAAAGTCTTGAAGAATTCATTATTGTTATTTTTATTAGAAGTTATTAAATTAAAAAAAAATTTAAGGTCGGAAAAAACTTAACCTTTTTATATTATTAATATAGCAAATCTATATTAATAATATAAAAAGGTTAAGTTTGGATGTAGGAGATAATCTCCGAAACTATACTCAACCTATTTCAAAATTTTTTTTGCAGTACTTAAAATGAAATTTTATGGACATACGCTATATTTTTAAGAACATAAGTTTTTAATTCAAAATATCCATATTTGTAAGTGAAGTCAGAAAAAATTGCACTTTTCCGACCTTAAATTTTTTTAAAATTTAATAACTTATTTTTAGCTGCCGCCATGATGCATCATAAAAACAAAGTGGCACCCGCGCATCTACCGGTGGATAATGTAACTACTTTACGATACGATCACTATTGTTTGACCATATCATGAAGTAGTCATGAGTTTAGCTGTTCATAATGTTAAACACTGAGGAGTAGAGTAATGATCTGGCAAGACCATATCATAATGTGGCCAGGAGGTAATGTTCTATATCATGAAATATGACCATTTCATGAAATGGTTGGACACATCATGAAGTGATCAATTCTAAGATCTGGCCACGACATATATATATAATATTATTATGTAACAATATAACAACTGCCGTCGAAATAAAAGTATTTGATGGCTATTTGAATAACGCCATTAATAAATAGGTAACTCACCCATGACGAAAGCTATTATTAGATGAATCGAAACCAATGCTACTACACTATTCTAAGATAGGGGAATCTAATACAATGAATCGGAATTTTATTGAAGTATAATGAAACATTATTCATTGAATTTCAACTCCCTATTTTTTGAAACAATTTAAAGATACTGTGTTTGTTAGATGGGGTTAATATAAATTTAGATCACCGATTAACTCATTTGACTAAGGACAATTTTAAAAAAAGAAATAAATATGATATAATAAAATTAATATAAGATACTAGACGATCCGGCGAACATTGCAACGATATAGAAGTCAGTTAGCTCTTTAATCCGCACAAAAAACACACGAACTCCCCCTATATGAAATACACTAATTTGTTAAACAGACTCACGCAGCGTCTTATGTAAAATAGATGTTTAATTAAAAATATTAGCCGTGTGCACAATTTGACGCTAAAGTTTTATCACAATCGATTGAATGGTTTAGGACAGCACAAACATATAAATAACAAAAGAAACGTTTACTTTTATACATTGCTTTTATACCGTATGTTTTTACTGTCTCCAAATATCTGGAACTTTGCAATATGTAGTCCGAATATTTGCTATTATCCTTTCTTCTGAATATACTGCGATATAAAGGTACATAAACTTATTAAAAAAAACCCTAAAAGAAAACTGTTATCCTGCAATTTTCTGTATATCTACATAATATATTCTATGAATAATTTTAACGCCTTTCGTAACTACTTTAAAAAGTCTAGACATCTACATTGTAATAACAAAAACAACAGTAAGCAAGCTTCGGAGTGTGCAATACCGAACGCAAGCCTAGCTAGTTCACCCACACAGTCGCTGCAGTCAAGTAGAGACAAGCAAGTTATTCGGATCGAGTTAGCTCAAGAACATTACTTTCTAGTGACTCATAGGAAGAGAGCTATCAAGCGCAGACGCTCTCAATAAGGAAGAGAGTAATAAACAAAATCATCTCTACCATCTTATGCGGCTTCAGTAACCATTAAAATGCACAATACTTTATAACAAAGTTGGAACTCTGGTCTGAGCTCGAGGGGCTGCTGCTATTTTTAGGCATTAAATTGATGCCCCCAACAAAAGACAGGATGTGAGCTATTAGCAGCACTTAAACTGCAAAAGTGCGCTAAAACATCTTTATAGACTTTAAATTAAACTGATAAAAACAAACTAGGTCAAACTCTAAAAGAGAACACGGAAAAAAATGCCGACCATCGAATGCTTCTTCACATAATTAAGTACTGTCTGAATCAAAAAGAAAGTCGCTCACGAGAGGCGTGAGTACATCGATTGTTCTTATAACCGACACTGGCTTGACCTAATTGTAAATAATGGTTCGTTATTCAGTGGTCCAATCCACTGGTGAAGTCTTACAATTAAATATATTAACCGTAGACCGTGGCAACCTGACTGCAACGATGCACCGACCTCAGTAGAATGAATTTCATTTTGTAGCTGTTGTCGACCATTAATTTAATAACGCTATCAAAACAAGGAACTTTATATGCCTTATTCCAAGTGAAACTGATTGATTGTAAGATAAAAAGTCTTATTTTTTCGTTTGTTGTTACAAAACATAATAAGTTGTAGAAACTCTATTGTGTGTAAAGTAGGTTCGAGTATTTTTAAAGGATACACTTCGAAGATATCTTTGACATTGAAATACCATTTACAATTATTTATGTGTAGTTAATATTTCTTTGGTAAACATTTTAAGTTATTTAAACAAATCTTAGTAGTTATTGTACTTCCATAACATATCTATAAAGTTTTGTACACAAAGATGTTTGTTTTTGCCGGATGTGCAGCTTATGATGCGACTCAGGCACTTGAAATTGTTCTTTTTATGTAGGTATGGCTGGTATAGCACCAAAAATCTGTTAATGACGTTCAAATGCGTTGACTGAACTTTTTCAAGGATAAAATATCAAAACAAAACATGTCTTCTGCTCGTGTTTTGCCGAAACATTGTTTTTGTTGATGAAAACAATGTGTTTGCTTACCACGCTCGAAGGGCCGGAGCAGTCATTCATTTCGTTCGTATATATGATCTGTGGTAATAATCAAATGTACTCTGTGGCGTTAATCTTATTTGCTAAATTTACTATTTTTAAAACTGAATATACATCTTCTACGTTTAAAGTAATTTGACAGTAAATGTTTTTAATAACATCAACAATACCAAAGCAGGAGACAACACGTGCATTAAACAAAACATATTTGTGTTTAGATATTACATATTTTATTATTTTTATAGTGCAACCACAGATTTAGATTGCAACAAACTTTTCTGGTCTGGTGGTCAAAATAAAAAACTATACTCGCCATATTGAAATGGTGTTAGCTTACAACGAAACTAGCGACCAAACGCCCTAGGTCAGAAAAGCTCGAATTTTAGAATTGTGTTTTTTGTATTTTAAAGTTTTGTCTGAATATTGCTTCATAATCATAACTGAAACATGACTTTAAACATTCGTCTGCGCATTTGCAGACGCTTGTGTATATCACGTGGATTAACTGCGTAAAACTGCTGGTATTTCTTGGTTTAGTTGTAAACTTCTGAGATGAACGCATGGCAATTTTATTCACAAGTCAAAAAACCAGGCAATCAAATTTAAAACCAAAAATTAATAAAATTTTTACGTAAAATCTTTTTCGTAGTATCCTTCCTATTTTAGGCTCCACCATAAGTGTATACCTATAAAAATGTAATTTTGTTCCTACTTCAAAATACAATCGATTACCAAAATATTCAGCGCACCTAAAAGTAAGTACTATAATCTTTAAACAACTAATTAAAGTGCATTATTTAACAAATTCTTAAACTCTGCTATCTTTTAAAGCTTATCCTCTTCTTGTGATATTTAATTTCTTCTATCTGCTACATTTTTGTTTAAGTAAGTGTAAGTATTAATTTATTTATGTATATTTATTTGGTATGTTATTCTTATGTAGTTGTATATAAAACAAAAATATTTATTTAACTTTATATATGCTGTTGTTATTTGAATGATACGAATACACCACCTACCCAACTCTTAAATATTTTTTTCTTCAGCCATGTTGTGTGGCAGAAATCGCTTCTTGGCGATAGCACCGCCTATTGTTCACTGCATCTTATAATTAGTGTTCCTTAGATTAAGTTATTTGTTTGGTGTACAATAAAGAATATTTATTATTATTATTATAACAATCAGGCAGGACGCACAAGTGATATACGACGTATATTTTCACAGTTTATAGAATGAAACCCTAATACTCGGATGTAAAAACAAACATTATAGAATGAAATACGAAAGTATCCATACAAATATTATAAATGCGAATTTTACTCTGTCTGTCTGGTAACTTTTTACGTTTAAACCGCTGTACCGATTAAGATGAAATTTGGCATGGAGATAGTTTGAGTTCAGGATATAGCCTACTTGAAAACGTGAGTCGGTTTTTTTCTATAACTGAGGAGTTGTCGTTGGCGTGGAACCGCGGGCAAAAGCTATTATTATAATTGCGACAGCGAGTGTTTTTTGTTTTTTTGTGCTTGCTTCTCTTCGCACAAAGGAGAATATTGAGCTCAAAGGCACAGTTGAAGATAGTTGAAGAGATGGAGAAAGATTTAATCTATTTTTATTATATAGCAAACTGTTTCTGCGGCAACGTAGCCTAATAGTAATATTAGGCTACGTTGCCGCAGAAACCATATGCCGATACCAAAAAAATCTGGCAAAAGATAGTAGAATATAGGTATAGCATATACAGGTAATTTTATAATCAATATTCAAATATCCCCATATTAATATCTAATTTAATATGATTATGTTCAGAAAGCCACAGTCTCTCTCAATGCTAAGTCATGGTCACCGCGCGATGTGGCGTCGTGACCGCGCCTCGCTAACACAATGACAGGTAGATGTACCTACATTTCAAAATATTCGGCGGCTGTCTTACATAATGACTATTTAATTGTGGTTCAACACCCTCCAAGAATGCAAGGTAACAATTTTTAAAGCTTTAAACAGAGCACCTAAAATAAAGAAAGATTATACCTATCTAGAAGGTCACTGATAGCATCCCTTGAATTTTGAGGTAGATTTAATGCAGACGACGAGCACATTCTAGAAAATTTACAACAAAGATACCCACGAGAACATTATTTTCAAGAAGGCAATTCAAGGCATTCAAGAAAAAACATTGCTCAATGTGCCATTCCGAGTTCCTGCATAAGTTTTATTTTAACTTATTACTGCGTTTCTGAACTTGGACTTAGGAAGTTTGGGGTTCTTCAAGAAGGGGGCAATTCGAGTTTTAAAGGGTCGCCAGTGCGCGATTAAGGCCCCTGGTCCGTGTTCAAAAACTCCTCTACCGGGATATTAATTGATATCTCTTTCTGTAATGTAATAAATTTGCTATCCTGCTGTCAGTATTACGCGGGTTACGCGCCTCAGGACGGCATGGCAAACGTCCATAAAATATGGTGACCGCTAAGCATCAAGCAGGCCGTTGCTTGTTGCCACCTTAGTACCTAGTATAAAATCGGCTCACCATTAGCTAAGATATCGGGTACCCTACACACAATAAGTCCCGCCCCGCGTTTAACCGGAGATGTGTTTTTCTATAGTGTTGGTATACAGTTAACGGAAAAATTATTAAATACACTGACTAGTTTTAGAATAATACGAGTACGTGGAAATACGTGGAAAAACAAACATACATGCATACATACAAACATACATACATACATACACTTATTACATATATTTTTTTTTTAATATTGTGTAATTCTAACAATATTACATAGGCGCATAGTTAGAATAGATCCTTTAATATTTAGTCTGTTAAACATTGCTACAACATTGTGCAGTTTTAATAATGGAATAAATCCCTACAAACGACCGACGATAAGATTAGTAGGTATTTATAAAAAAAAATATACAAACATGTTATAGTTCTACTTTAAATATAATTTATGTCGGTAAAGTTGACTAAAGGAGAACGGAAGTTCGATTCGAATCCTGTCACGCAACACAAATTCTTCCATCGTCGACTATTTATATCGTGTTAAGTGCCGATTACGTTATTAATCAACAAGCGTCAAAATAGCTTTATAAGATATATGGATAAAGTTGCTCGAGATTAGTCAAAACAACTTTAATTAGACGTTTTAAAGCTTGTCTTCTTAGGAAATAGTAAAATTAAGAATTGTTTAATTTGATAAACTTGAAATCGTCAACCGGAAGGTTTGGATGTAACTAAGATATTATTATTGGGTCACATTAAATTAATTAAGGTCAAAGTATCAACATAACCCCTGAATTGGCTTATTTACTATATTAAATATATAATAAATTACTACATTTACTACGCGGGCGATTACGTACATACATAAATGATAGTGAAATCGATTGTGAGTAAAAAAATGTCACTTATTTGCTAAAAATAGTAACCTGCAAAATGTTAATACAAGGAATAAGGATAAATTGGTAGTTCCAAAATGTCGTCTTCAGAAAGCACATAGCTCTTTTGCAATACAAAGTATATATTTTAACAATAAAATTCCAGAATATGTGGTTAATTTACCTCCAAATGAATTTAAAATATATGTCAAAGATAGTTTAATGAAAAAAAGCTATTACAAAGTTGATGTATACATTAATAATAAAAATGCTTAGAAGAATTAAAACTTAATTAATTGGTATTGGTGCATTTGTAATATTTTTAAATTAAAACATTGAATGTTATGTTATTACCTAGTGTAAGGCTATATTGTATTTTAATATAAAGTTATAATATATACGATTATAAAAGATTAACTGCTGAGTTTCTTGCCAATTTCTTTTCTGGTAGTAAATCATTTCGAACCGGTGATAAATTTTATAAAATTTAAAATTAAACTCACTATTCAAAAGTGCTATAAAAGTTGAATAAAAAAAGTTTGAGTTTGATTGACCAGGTTTTGCCCAGAATCAAAACGGTAATATATGTTTTGAACTTAGATTATAATGTTGTCTACCAGGGAAATGTAACTTCAATCCGTCCATCAGAAAGGAATTACGGTAATAAAGATTTATACCTATACTTTCATAATAATTATAATAACTTTAATAATAATAAAACTTATTTGCAGTAAGTAACTAGCTTCTATAAATACGTGTAGGTACTATGTACTTGCTTGTATGCATCCATATATATATACCTACATGCGCTTTGAGGCCGTGCTTCGACTTTAATTTACTTGCGTGAGTGAGGGACACAGGGACCAGAAAGACAAGTAATAATATTAATATAATATAAATATAAAAATGTATTATTATACCTTATATATATGTTACGCTTAAAGATCGAAAACGCTCAGTGAGCGGAAAAATAGCTCACAACGCGTTGTTGTCACAGTAAAACATCCACATGGCGAAATTAGTGTTATGGCTCAAATGAAAACGCGCACGACGCGTTGTGGCAGTCACAGAAAGACCAAATAGCGAAATTCGTGTCGTGACTGACATGCTATTCGATCTCAACGCGTTGTGGCAATGAAAAAAAGCCATGACGCGTATGGAATACTATTTGAACGTATTAAGTAATACATTGCTGAACACAAAATATTATTCACTTAAAATAATTAGGGATTTTAATTTTTTTACGACAATTTAAAATTCTTTCAATTAATAAAAATATTTAACACAAACATAATTGTGTTTATTGATCACCAATAAACAACAACAATGTACTTAAACTGATTACTTATATTAGAAATTACTATAATTGTGAAAAATAAGTATTTGATTGCTACTTATTTTTACAGGAACTATTACTGTGGCATTTTGTGTTGCATTTAATATTCTTGGAGCGACACTTGCACTTTTTATCAATGCAGCATCTTTTGCAGTGGCACATTATAAACCCTCGCTTACTTCCAGATGATAACAAAGATGCTGAGCAAAGTGTTAACGACGAAGTTGAGGGCACATCACAAATGTTAATAAAGTGTAAACTCATTACGTGCATAAAGTCTATCAAATGTACCTTCCTTGTTTCCTAACTGGTGGATAACTGCTCATAACAACACACATAACATTCCTGGGTCCTCTATCAACTTCGGGAACTCTAACTAAAACGTTAGAACCAATTTCAACACAGGGTAATTTTGAATTAGACAAAGAAAACATTTTGTTTGCCTGTTCCTTTAGCTGATTTAGCTAGCACATTCTCTTTCAAAATTTATGCTGTTCTTTCTGAAACAAAGCTTACAAGTTACATTTGCTACAAATCCTTCATTCTCATTGCTTTCTCCGCAGATAACGTGTACATATTCATGACAGTCTAGCACTTGTGAGCTCCTGACGTCTGATTTTTAAAAACAGCACATAACTTCAAACTTTTAGCTTTTCCTAAATCAATATCTATAACGTCAGTTAAAACTTTCACGTTTAAATTCTGTAATTTGTTTATCTGTTTGTCATGTTCTATATTCTTCTCGTTGTTTTGAACATCATTTTTAATGGAAGATAGAACCAATTCTTGTAAATCTTCTTCAGTTTCTATGGAAGCATACACATCACCAGGAATAGATGAATCAGCAAGACCTATTTTTTGTGCTGATCCAAACATAGCTTCGTAAGGACTTCTCTTAAGCGCATATTTTTTTTTACTCTGAATAAATCGCAATCCTTCTGACCAATTTTGTGAATTATTATCAGCCATCTAAGTTATTAACATGTCACGAGCGTCTTGATTTGACGTCTCTACCGAACCTTGACTTTGGGAATGTCGAGGTTTTCCATGAACAACCCACACCACACTCCACATTTCAGTTAAATTTTTGATGACTTTATTTGAAAATTCACGACCGTTGTCGCTTTGCAGTATACATGGAGCGCCGAACAAACAAAATATATCTAAAAGTTGATATGCTACTTCTTAGCAGTCTTCGTTTTGATTGGTCTTAGAATAGTAAATTTAGTCAAGTGATCTTCATAATTCATAAGAAATTTATAATCTTTATCTGGTTCAGACTGCATATCGATTAAATCAACTTGACATGACATGAATTCATGCAGTCGGATAGAAAAGGTTTCACTATTAAACCGCGTTTTGGTATCTTTTTTTTTTATTGGCATTGTTCACATAAACTTAAATATAAGTTTATAATCGTTCGTGTAAAATTACAGTATTGTTTTTTCAATTCAGCTTCCATAAGTGTAACAAAAATAATCTACTTTAGAATTTTTCTCTGGTGACCGGTATCAATATCCAGTACCAAAACATCCAGTTCGAAATGATCCAAACAAAAATTACAACAATAAAATACCCGGTGCGAATAATATCCAACATTAAAAAATATCCAGCATCAAATATATTAACTTTCAGTAATATTTATTATTTGAAAAAATTTTATTAAATAAAATTATAATTGAAATGGATATTGAGACTTAACGATTAATATTTAGTTTTATTAATTATTTAAATTGATATTTTTAAAACTGGATATTATGTTACTGGATATTGATACCGTGACCTTTTCTCTGTGTATACCTCTAACTCTATCACTCTATAACTCTAACGAAAATTTTATTTCGAACAAAAATAACATACCTCTAGTCCGTTTGTAACCGACGTTAGTATTTGCTTTATCCAAAATATCAAACAGTTCATCTGTTTTGCAGAAATATCGAATTTTTGAACTTAAGCTTTCTATTCCAGCTTCAACCAACTTTTCAGTATCACCAATCTTTAAGACATCATATCGTTTAAGACGTCGATACTGCTTCCAAGACAGAATCTCGTTGTTCTTTTTAAGAAGCTGATACTGTTTTGTTTTATTAAGTAACATTTCAATTATTTCTGTAGTCATGATAAAACTGCGATCAGTGTTTGTACTTGTGCCTCACGCTCACGTAATTTATCGTAAAACACTTCTTTTTTATTCGTCATAATTAGCGCTGACACTAAAATTCACGTTCATAAACAGAAAAGAAATGAATATAACTGATGTTTTACAACCTGTCCGTCGTGATATGGTTAAAACAATGAATGCTCAGAACGTGTCATCCACGACACAAATTTCGCTATTTGGTCTTTCTGTGACTGCCACAACGCGTCGTGCGCGTTTTCATTAGAGCCATAACACGAATTTCGCCATGTGGATGTTTTACTGTGACCACAACGCGTTGTGAGCTATTTTTCCGCGTATTCGATCCTTGAGCGTAACATATACATTAATAACCACTCTATACAGTGCAGGGTACATGGATTGATTTCAACATTATGATTATGAACGATTATAAGGAGAGTTAAGTTACCAACTTTAAGTATCATTACCAATAAAAAAAATCAGCCAAGTGCGAGTCGGACTCGCGCACGAAGGGTTCCATACCATTATCTATAAAAATTTCAACTGTCTAACTGTCACGGTTCATGAGATACAGCCTGGTGACACATGGACGGACGGACAGCGGAGTCTTATTAATAGGGTCCCGTTTTTTAGCTTTTGGGTACGGAACCCTTAAAAATATCCTTTACACTACCAGTGGTGCAAGCCGGTGGTGTCAAGGGTCCAAAATGTACAGAAATGTGGCCTTTAGGAGCAGCTTTACCGACACTCACAAGAATAGTTATACTTTGATTAAGGTGAGGCAACTAAGACGCATGCGCTGTCGCCGTACCTAGCCCTACACCTTCACTCCTCTGCGTAAGGGATCTATAAACACGTGATGAGCCAAGTGCGAGTGGGACTCGCGTACGAAGGGTTCCGTACCATTATCTATAAAAACTTCAAAAAAATTTCAACTGTCTAACTATCACGGTTCATGAGATACAGCCTGGTGACACATGGACAGACGGACAGCGGAGTCTTATTAATAGGGCCCCTTTTTTTAGCTTTTGGGTACCGGAAACCTCTACCTACCTACCTTTTGGTGGCTAAATTAGTCATGATTTCAGGGGAGCAATATAAGTCTCAAACGAAAGGGGCAAGCTTATGTCGATGCTGCCAACGACACAACTATTGTGTCATATTCAAACCTTCCCACAATATATTACTTGTAACAATTAAGCAACATATTCCCTTTGTCAAAAATGATTTGGTGGCATAAGTTTACTATCCATACTTTCTGGCATAAAATAGACATTTATTCATATTTCAAGTAAGGTATCCATAATTGGAGTGGTGTAGTCAATCGACTCTGGTGCATTGCGCGCTGTGGGCGGAACTCGCACGTTTTTGCGCGCACTGCTCAAACTTGAATCCGTACCGGTCGAGCAGTAATATTTTCACTGCAGCTGGCGAGAATGTCGCGGTCATTTACATAGTGAGTGCGCGATAAGCAAGCATAAACCCGCTATATTTAGCAGAGGATGCGCCCTGCCTTGCACGCACCTCACTGCACCTACGCTTCACTTTCTAGCTCCTTTCTCACCCATTAAAAAATCTTTTTGGAATAATAGTTTCTAACAATTGACCTCATCTAATGGTACAAAACTTAAAATTAAACCCATAATTGAAAAAACATTTCAGGCCGCAAAGCTGCTAAACACTAACTGCTAAACCAACGTACTGCTCTATATTATATATAAAACTCAAAAGCTTTAATTGGATATCCAGATGTATTTACCTAATTAGAATTCTAATTAATTAAAAATCAATAATTTATCAGACGATATTCAGATTCTGAATAGGAACATACGACTACATTGAATCTGTAAGTAGGTGACATTCGTACAATAGAAAAATATTCTGGGACCTAAGTGGCTCGAGGCGAGAATTCTCGAGAAATTTGTCTTAAGTCGAGACGGGAAAAAACCTCAATGTCTCGAGAACTCGAGAAATCAATTCTGTGCGCTGGCTAACAAAAAAAAACACGCATATACACGTGACGATTCTTATCGCAACGCTATCACCCCGAACGGAGAATGAGCGTGATCTCTCGTTATCGGGAAACATTTTATAAGAAAAAAGCGTTAAAATCAAATTTGATTTATTTGTTGATTATTTTACGGGTTACTGGTTTAGTTTGAATTGGCATACTAAGCTCTAATTAAAAAAAAGCATTGAAAGTTAATTACCATAATAGTTTATAATTAAATGTAAGGCGTTTTAAGCTCAAGTAGGTAGTAAAATGTTCGTTTTGTTAAACAACTTTTTATAGTTATCTAAATATGTACTAGTTATTTGTTTATTTAATTTTACCAATTGATCTGTAATTCAGATCAGTTTTTTGGAAATAAGTAATTATTTTTACCTGTTTAGGGCATCTTTTTGAAGCCGGTTGTTAATTTTGTAAGTTTTTTAATTAGATTAAAGACCTTTGGGAACTGATATAGACCCAACAATTACAAAAAAAGTTGAATACTAACCTACTCTATACTTTAAATATAGACCAGCCGTCTATATAAAATATAGTTAGTGTAATTTATTGTTTGTTGTTGATTTATTAATTAAAAAGTACAATTTATGGTAACTATAAAATTACTATTTGATTTAATTGGTCTCATCTATCAGACTTTTATTTGTTAAAAAATCACGAGATAATCGAAAAACTCGTGCCTCGAAAAATAAAAAAGGCCGAGAAACTAGAAACCCTAGTCTATAATTAAATTGTTTAGTGTTATTAACTAACTATGTGCCTATAATAAACGCAAATACAAGCACAATGTCCAAAATTGTTTAAGATTTTCCTCAATGATATATGCAAATGTTTTAGTCGTCTTTTATATTAAGTAATAATATAAGGAGATTAGACGCCCTCCTGTCCCATCGTCACTGCATCCTGCACGCAGCTAGTGACCGTAACGTCTATGTCCGGCGCAAATAGTCGCAATGGATTTTAGGGGAGCATTGTTTTAAAATGCTTCTGTGAATTTTGTACTATGAGAGTTGGTTGTAATATGAGAGTTAAAACTCGTGTGTAAAGTTGTTATGCAGCAGTCAGGCAATTACTTTTTACTAGCCTCCTTATAATTTTTTACGACTTTTTTTACTATACAAAAAAAAAAATATTTCGTCAATTAAAAAAAAATGGTAACAGACAGCAACAAACAGTAACGGTAACTAAACAAATCTTTCACGGCTAATGGATGCTTTGTTAAGTCAGTGACAACCGGCAGTTAGTCTAACGAGAAAAGTGGCAGATAACTGTTCAGTCAGATAAGTTGTGTTCGTCTGCAGCGAGAGCGATCGCGGTGTTGACGCGACGCGACTGCATTATCAGAAGCAGTTGAGCGATAAATGAACAAAGAACAATGTCAGTGGCTCAACTCACTTTCGCACGAACTGGCCCTGCACTCGGCTTCGTATGACACCGTAACATTAATTATAATCGCTGGTGCACCGGCGAGGCTCGCGTCGCGCTCTATTGCGGTGTGCATGCGTGAACGGAACGCTGCTCCGAGAACACCGATCGAAAACATTTTCTAAAGTGAATAAACAAACGGCTGGCGAAACCGCGCACGATCATGTAAACATAATGTACTTACTGTTCAAGAACTTTGTCGGCTTCCCCATTTTAATGCCTTCGACGAAACCTACTACGTCAAACATCTACCTACCTACCTACCTACCTGTCTATCTATAGCGCAACTCAGTTTTAAATACGTTTTGTTTCCTAGCAATTAGAGAAGAGCAAATTGTTTTCGCTGCGTTAGTAAATATAGGTAATCGAAATGAAGGCCCTATGGATTAAAATATAATATATGTACTACCCGACACGCCTAGTCTCCTTAGTTAAAAACAGAACATATATAAAACAATGCTTTAGTGTCCCTCTCTGCATTGAATTAAGTACCAAGGTACCTACATATACGAAGAGACATAACGATCGACCAAGGCGACCGTCGAAGTGTAAATCCGCAACAAGGGCGTGTCACCCGATCGGCCCTGAAACAAACTCAATGTGCAGGGTGCATCTGCGTGAATCAACCATGTTAATGAGACGTTTGATATTGGGCTTCGGGCTTCGCACAATACCTCCCGATGTGACACACGCAATTACAGAAACTTCCTCATAATCTACTAAAAAAAAAAAGTATAAAAAGGATTGCAAAATTTTCTTACCACCTGTCTGTGTGATACAAAATCTATTGAAAATGTCAACAAAATGTCAGTAATATTAGACGCGAAAACAATATTTTTTGTTCTCGAAACCTACTTTGTACAAAAATAAGACCTAAGAATTTTTTGCTCAAAGGCAGAATAAGTCCCGATATCTTAATCTCGAGAAATTAAAGTTTCTCATAGGAATTGATGGTGGTATTTGAAATAACATATAGCAAACGTAGGTACCGTAAACACGTGCATAGGCATAATGGTGTCCGTAACGAAACAGACGTTTTTCAATTGGCACTATTAACCAATTAAGTACCTAAAATCTACGAAGGCATCCTGAAAGAACAGGATGGTCATGGTCACATATCACATAAAATTAAAACAAAGAAAGTAGCAGAACTTTCAGCAGAACAGCAGAAATTCGAATGCTTTAGAGAAATAAAACCAAAATTGAGGGTAGCCTGCATAAATTAATAGATAATAAAAACTCACCAAGCTTTTACTCGAATGAGGACCTCGCCTTCGCCGACAGTTGGTTCTGGTTTTTTAAGAATCTTAACAGTTTTGAGGCCGCCGAATCCTGTGAGAACCACGGCACGCATCTCCTTGGGTGGCGGGGTTTCCTTCTCTTTTTCTTTTTCTTCAGTGGCTTTCTCGGGGGCTTCCTCTGGCGGAGTTTCGGTGGTGCCATTCTCAGTTGGGGTTTTCTCTGGGGCGGGCGCCGCTGGTGTATCCGTGCTTTCCGTCATTTTGTCTTTCGGTTAAAATTCGAAGCGGTGCGGTTAACGGCCGCGGTTAGAATGAGCTGGTGGTGAGCAGCGTAACTGTCCGGCGAGACGACGCGTCGCGGAACGAATGAGCCGAGGGAAGGGAGGCGCGCGCAGCGCCGGCACATGAGGGTGCCGAGGGCGACGCGAGCGGGCGAGGGGGCAAGGGGGCGCTGTGAACAGGTGGCCATCGCCGGCTCAGACCCCCATCTTACACCACCACTGATATAAGGTATTTGTAGCTAGGTTTTAAAAATAGGTACCTATGATTCTGGAGGCGTTATTACAATCTATTTTATATGGCGGACTTAATCCGGCACTTATTTGTATTTGGCTAAACCAATGCTCTTAGTTCAAAAAAATAAGCTAGTCAGGTACCAGAAATGTTATCCTTAGAGTATTAGATATTTGTATAATGCTCAGTTTGCTTCTTAATAAAATCTTAGCATCCTTTTTCATTTCAACAGCAGAAAATTGCGATTAATGTTAAAACTTTGCGCCATAATCTTGGGAAATTTCAATTCTGACCTAAATAACAAGTTCTTATTTAACAAAAACTTGCACCTAATACCTTCAACACTAATCAATTACTTACAATTTAATATAGATTTGTTAGATACAATCTAAGTGCATAATTCCCAAAATTGCATTTAGAACGTGACTTGGCAACTACACCGACACCTATCGCGAACGGCCGCCGCTCGTGTTACAACAAAATCACCTTCATAATAAACCTGTGACTAAATTTACGACCACTCAAGATTTCGATAAGCATATTTATCGAAATTCTTGCAACATTAGTAGAGATTTCTTAGAAAATATGCATTTCCCATGCATTGTGGGGTAAACAAGCGCATGATTCAGTTACATTGTTACGTACGGTCTTCTGTTTTGTGATAAAATGCTATTTGTGCCGAGAATGAGGTTGGCAGTTATCAGTATTTTATTGTTGTGCCCTTGGCCCTCCGATAACCCGAGATGCATCACCCTATTGTTCATCAATACCTTTTTAGGGATCTGTAGTCCAAGCAATATAAAAGGTTTACGACTTACTAATATGGACGATAAAATATTTTTTCGCAATGGAGGGGTTCCATGACGCATCACATCGTCGCTAGATATTACTTAATTTAAATTAAAAAAAAAGGTCAAGTTCGAGTTGGTCTTGAACACGAACGGTGAGTTTTACTGGTACCCTTTGGTTTAGTTTTATCCGGAAGACGTCCAATGCTGAACCTAAGCCTCCCCCATATGTCTCCACAACTGGCGCTGACCAGGTCGTCAGTCCACCTCATAGGAGGCCGTCGCACGCTGGGTCTTCCAATCGCCGGTTATCGGTTCGACGAGCGATGTGGCCTGCCCATTCCCACTTCAGCTTGCTAACTGTTTGAGCTATGTCGGTAACTTTAGTTCTTCGTCGATTTTCCTCGTTTCAGATTTTATCGCGCAAAGAAACACCACGCATAGCTTTTTCCATATATCGCTGAGCGACTCTGAGCGTATTTAAGAGGCCAACAGTAACTTTGGTTACGGTACCTTAAAAATATCAATATTGGTATATAAACCTCCATTATAGGGTACATAGTAACTTATATTTAATCTGCGTATATAGGGACACAAGATTGTTATATTACAGAAGTTATTTACGATGTATGTCGATAGTTGTCACAAATGATTTACCGGTTATTAAATCAAATAATAATAGTTTAGACTATAATAGCTTAGAATATATGAATAAATCAAATACCAACCATAGTATGTGTTCTGGAATATATAAGTATAAATTCTGTGGTTTCCCACATACTAACAAATTTCTCTTTTATTATCTGCTTTCATAAAGAATCCATTGCGCGTTGGGACGATAAAACTGAAAATGGAAAATACTAAAATAAGCATATAGTTACCTATTCAAAACTAAGTTTTAAATAGAAAAGTAACTTTTTTCCTAGGATATCAACAGCCCTTTTATACCACTCCACAAAAAGGTACCATTTTGTTGAAATTTTCAGACCCACCATTTTCAGTTGCTCATTTTATCCTTTTAGTGTACCCAAAGTTTTAGATCAAAGGAAAAATAATAAAGTTTTAACCAGTGAAGGAAATATTATGATATGTACTTATTCCTGAAGGAATTGACGAAGTACTGAACTAGTCATTTTCACTTTGTATAATTCGATTGTGATCCAAACGTAAGCTACTTTACCATGCGGGTAGTGTGGCCGGCTGCTTTGCAGTAGGTGTGGGTTCGATTCCCGCACTAGACAAACATTTATGTGATAAACATTTGTATTTGTCTTGAGTCATACATAAATACACCAATTATGTATGATATGTATGTAGTTACAAAAAAAAGTATGTAAGTATTTGTATCCGTTGTCTGGTTTTCATAATACAAGCTTTGCTTAGTTTGGGACCAGATGGCCAAAAATTATTATTATACTCCGTCTTTGTCGTCGGGCTACTACCGGCTACTTTTTCCATATCATTAATCCATCGCTGCTCTTACTGATCCGTAATCTTCACTCTCAAAGTAGTCTGCATGCATACCTATATACCTACGTATATATAAGGTAATCGGTTCCGCAGAAGATATGACCTGCACATAGTCACTAAAGCTTTTTTATTTCGTAGGCTACGTGGATGACTTGGATCTTTGTCGGAGATGAGATTTGTCTGTCTAATCATAAGACATCCCAAGCCATCTTTATAGCTTGATTAGCGATTTATAATTTTTTGATCAGGTCTACTGGGCAGTTTAACTCAAACTTCAAGTTTCAGTATCATAGAAACAAACCTACCTACTCCTACTTAACTATTTTCGATTTTCAAAATAGTCTACTAACTTCTCTTTGGATTTAATACAAATCGGTTTGTTTTTTTACCACTAATTAGGCCTCTAATCACATGAAGAGGAAGAATGGCAGCATAATCCAGTTAAGGCACCAATGTAATTTAACTAACGCCATACTTACCTATTGAAAATTTTACGCATCAATAGAATGTACTTACAATTATGACAGCAAGACAAATATATCTTATATACTCCCTCGCAGCCTAGTTCGTAGTGTGGTCAGCTGTTGTGCGAAGGGTGTGGGTTCGATTCCTGCACTGGACAAACATTTATGTGATAAACATTTGTGTTTGTTTTGAGTCTGGGTGTAATATGTATGATATGTATGTATTTACAAAAAAAGAAGTAATTTATATGTATTTGTGTCCGTTGTCTGGTGTCTATAACACAAGCTTTGCTTACTTTGGGGCCAGACGACGCCGTGTCCAAAAATATTTATATTATATATATTGCCAATTATGGGGTTGCGTTCATACCTTACACTTTTGGGGCAACAGCCTACCTCACCTTGGACGAGGGTGATTTGGGCCATAGGTCATACCGCGATCCAAGTGCGAAGTTATGATGTAGGTGTGTATCCAGCCGCTAGTTACCACTCCCTTCTGAGAATGTAATCCGTAAAGATATACAATCGTACATACATTATCACAATAATATATCAAATGAAGTAAAACTTCATGCAATGCTGTATCAAATGAACTTTGCAACAATGTTTATTAAGGCACCTACTCAAAATACTATACCAAATTTAAATCATGAACTTAAGTATTTAAACACGGTTTGTTAAAACTAACCAATATTATACCTAGCTTCATTCTTCATATATTTGGAATATGTCTTAAATACTGAAAACGTACCATAGGTACTTATAGGGTTTCGAAGCCAAATGGAAACCTTCTTTTCTAACACCTCTTTTATAACTTATATGAAAATTTGCAAAATACAATTTGTTTTTTTGACCTTTTTAAGCAACGTTTTAGAAATTTTTAGTTTAAGTTGTTGTAATGTGAGTATTTCCTCAATTCTCCTTAACTAACACATCCAAACAAGACCATCTAAAAATATGGGAAAAAAATCTTGTAGACAAAAATGAAGTAAACGTTACGATAACGTTAGGCCCGACGAATATGCGACCCACTTCAAGTTAATGGGTGTCTAGAATTAACCATTGTCATTCAATGACTCGTGCGTCACTCACAACGGAAAATTGTAAACGATTTACAATAGCTGACAATCATCGCATATTGGATGACAAGGAACGCTGGCCCAATTATTATTTAATTTAGATTTTCACACGCGCGTACAATGTTCGGTAACATTCATTTGGAATAATAATGATCGCAGTAATAAGGTTTAATAAACTACGGAATTATATTATATTGTATGGAGGTCGATGTAAATGATGACTTTAAGAGATTATCGTGCAATAATATTTCTTGATTAAATATTTACAGAAACTTTTGTTCATATAAATAGCTAAAGATATTAGGAGGAAATAAGGTGGTAAATCTTTTTACTGACTAAGGTTAACTACCTTTTTGGGTAATCACTAAAGATTATCAAGTCCGTAGTCTGTATAGAGCGAGAAATATTTTTATATTACCTTATTAGAAAGTTTTAAATTATGTTAAGGTACAAAATTGCTCTGGACGTTCAAAAAACACAAACATAGGTATTAAATGTCAGTGGTAGGCGTTTTTCCATAAAAGAGGAATATTTTTTTGTCAAATTATCAATTAATTAATTTATTTTTATTTAGGCACAAATTCATAGTGCTGAGAAAAAAAAAACGATAAAACAATTTCCCATATTACTGCTATCATTTAGTTTTTTATAACGTCACAAAATATTTTCAAGGATAAAATAATTGAGATATTAATAGTACCTCTTCGTATCAGAATAACATAAAAATAATAATAAAAAAAAAACAATAAATGAGTAATAATTACGAACAAATTAAAGCCGTAAAAAACCTTACGAAACATACAAACTAGGTACCAAATACACTGGTCTTAAAAGCAAAAAATATTACTTAGTGCCATACAATGAAATAAATTCGCGCGTATTTGAAAAACAGTTGGTTTTTAGTTTACCTATAAAATTAGGGCTAAGGAACAATATTATACAGCCGAGTTTGATGTTCTATTAAAATTAATGTTTGGAAAGTCAGCGTTTCGCGTTAGATACCTACTATGCATACTAATGCATTCAAAATATAAAATTAAAATTATTTGGATTGTGTAAATTAGAAAACATCTGTAAGGCATGTATTTTATGTGTTCATAGGATTCATTTTAAAATATGACTTCAAAAAACGTTTTTTTATTTTTTATATCAATTTTTCTACTCTCTACTTAGGTAGATACTATTATAATATTACCGTTATATTCATAGGATTATAATACTTTCAACTTGTGACAGACAATACCACAATTTTTAAAGTTATATCATATACTTCTCTCTCTATTATTATTAAATTAGTTAAACTCAAACATAGATTTTGGAGCTTGTGACAACTAAATATTATTTAGTCTATTTGCCGCTTTAACCGTTTTTGGAAATTTTGTTATTTTGGACGGAAAATTTGTAAGAAGGGTTTTAGTAAAATCAGCATATACCCCTGAATATTACAAAAAACATATATCGTGATTCTTAACAGTAAAAAAATATATAAGTATATTTATGTTTAAAGGCGGAATAACAGAATTTCTTTTTATTTTGTTAGTCAGTTTCCGAGGTTCATACAAAAGTCGTCTCGGATAATATTTATAATAAAAAATAATAAGTAGGGTATTTTTTTTCCACTAAGGTGGCAAACAAGCTTGCAGTCCGCCTGATGGTAAGCGGTTCCCGCTGCCTATGGATGCTTGCAATACCTGGAGCATCAATAGCCTGAAAAATCTAATAACTTTTCTTGAAGTACCATACTGTAGTCCTTAGAGAAACCTTGGCAGGGAGCTCATTTCACAACCTTAGCGTTTGCGGGAGGACGTTTATCTAAAGCCGCACTGTATGTGACCATTTAGGGACTAAGGTATAAGGACGAATTCCCTGCCGCTGGCTAGTGGTGCGATGGTAGAAAGTGGCCGTGGGCATCATTACGAACAAGTCCTTGGATCACATCCTATTTCCAAGCGGTAGAACACACACAGGGAAGTCTCTCCTTAGACTTGAGGGTTCGATACGGCTTGTAAGTTTGGGATCGTCGACGATTCTCACAGCCCGTCGTCGAACCGAGTCAAAAGAGCCAAGATGGTATCCGGGCGCACCCGCTCAGAGATGGCAGCAGTACTCCATATGGGGACGGACTTGCGTCTTGTAAAGCACCAACCTTTGCCCCGAGGTGAAGTACTGCTTCGCTTTGTTGAGTTAATCGAGTTTTTTGGACGCCAGCTTCACCTTGTCTTGTAAATGATCTCGGAACTGAATATCGCTGGAAATGTCAATATCAAGGAGATGGTGGGGAGTGTTCTAGAATTGTGGGACCTTAGTGAATAGGGTTTTCTTAGCGATGAACGCGCAGACTTGAGTCTTTGTAGGGTGGAATCGGACCACGTTTTTGACGTTCCCAGTCAGAAATCTTGGACAGAGTGACCTAAATTCGATTGTCGGTGTAAGATTTCAACGGCAGCTCCTCAAATATTATAGAAAAAAAAAACGAGTTACACTTGACGTTTTCAAGTAGCTTATGCCCTTCCTCGGGACTCAAGCTTTCTCCATTCCAAATTTCATCTTAATTGGCACAGCGGTTTGAGCGTGAAGAGGTCATAGACAGACAGACAGCGGGACAAACAGAGTTACTTTCGCATTTATAATATTAGTATGGATTAGTAAATAATGCATTATCCATACTAATATTATAAATACGAAGGTAAACTCTTCTATCTGTCTGTTACCTCTTCACGCTTAAATCCCTGTACCGATTAAGAGGAAATTTGGCATAGAGATAGTTTGAGTCCCGGGGAAGGACATAGGCTACTTGAAAACGTCAAATTTTTATAATTGAGGATTTGCCGTCGCAATCCTACACCGATAACTAAATCAAGGGCGGGTAAAACCGCTGCGGTTGCGGCTGCTTACGGTTTCTTTAAATCTGAATGAAAAACCACTACAGTATATAATTTAGTTTTTTTTTAATATTAGTTATTACTAGTTTTAGTATTGTTTTATTTGGCAATATCTTGGAAGGCAAAGGACCTAGTCCGTTCGGCTATGTTAATTCGTATGTCAACTGCTAAAAAAAATTATTTCGTAAGTGTGGAAAACACTGTAGGTATAAATTACCAATGAATAAAAACTCAAAGGTTCAATCGCTAAACCTTTGCCAATGGAATCGACAGACAAAATGTATGTGGGAACTATCAATCTTCATGTCCTTTGGTTGCAATTCGATATTTTTTTGAAGTTTCATAAATTATATATTTGATATATTTAATCATATAATCTAACCATAAAAAGATATCGAGTTTCATAAG
Source organism: Apoda limacodes (assembly GCA_946406115.1). NCBI lineage: Eukaryota > Metazoa > Arthropoda > Insecta > Lepidoptera > Limacodidae > Apoda > Apoda limacodes. The sequence goes on from OX291541.1 coordinate 17,700,447, forward strand.
TCTACGAAAAAAAATTTTTTTTTGTGTTGCTTATTTAATGACTATTGTCTGATTTTTTACATTGAAAAATAACCAAAAACTCATTTACAAAAAAAAAGTTTGCTTTTGTATTTTATACTACGATAAAAAAAAAACACAATTTTGCCAAATCCTTAGAGGTTACATTCTTAATAAGCAAACTTTATGAGATAAAAATATTATTTCTTTTATAAATTAGGTATAAGAAATCAAAATCGGGTACACAAAATTCGTGTTGACTTGTGTTATTTATGTATTCAAAGTTATAATGTTACTCTGGTTCATAACAACCAAAAAAAATTATATAGAATATTTAATTATATAGAATATCAGTTCTATCAACTACATGTAACTTCAACTTAAACTGACTAAGAGGTTTTTCTGGCAATTATTAAACAAGTTTGGTATTGTTTTTTTTTTAGCAACTTATATGTAGATTAATAATAGTACTCTTATTTAACATCATTGCTCTTTGGTTTGTAATTAGAGAGCCAAATAAATATATTTACTTCTTTTATATTAAAACTGAAAATGTCATAAGTACTTTTTACATACCTTTACTCTTTTATAAAAAGACTATTAAAATGTTTCAGTTATATACTTTTGATATCTACCAGAAAAGGAAAAAAGTACAAACTACAGTCTAACATCTACTTATTTATTAGGTATATCAACTAACTAGTAGAGTTTTTACTATCCTTTTGGCTTGGTTCAAACACAATTCTTTCATCACTTTCATCAAATTCATCTTGAGCCTCGTAGTAGTCATCTTCATCATCATAAAAATCTTCATCGCTGTCGTGGTCTTCATCATCTAGTGTGTTTATATTGGGTTCAGTATTAATCATTTGCTTGTGAAGTTTATTTTGTATTATCTGAAAATAATAGAGTTTAGTTTTTATTTGATATTTTTTGTATACAACTTGGATTTTAACTAAATAGACAACTATTTTTTTCTACTGGGTGAGTATGAATTGGACCGATATATAGTCAAAGAAGTCAAGTAATTTATAATAGTTAAAAACGGATCTCTTATAATTTCTTAATGTATCTATAATTCTGACCTCTTTCCGTCGACAAGACAAAAATGCATTCGAGGTTATTATAACTTCTTGTCTTAGGTAAATAATTTGCGAGTTAAGAATGCATTCGAGGTTTAGGAAAGCCTTGAATATTGAAACTATAATTAAATTCCTGAACAATTGGTAATCTGTGGCAAAACAAAAAATAAATTTGTTTCTCTGTAGTATTCTGTAAACTTTCAATTTCATTAAAGGTAAATTAGCAACTCTGATGCTATTGTAGATCTTCATTATGTTAATTAATTAAACCAAAAAATATTTTAAAACTTTACTAACCTTCCTTTGCAAAAGGAATTCTGCTAATTGTTGATTTTGCTGCCCAATGTCAGTTTCTTGTACTCTATCATTTGTCACTCTATACGATATCACATTAGGATTTAAGCTTAGACTACTCCACGCATCTCTACTCTTTTTCCTGGAAGCCAACAGCCTGTTCATTATTTTAGCGTGATCTAAGCCGAACACATTATGAGTCATCTCCGGTATTGGATCGTCAACTACAGGCAATTCATCTTCCAACTGCTTTATTTTTGCCTGGAAAAAAAGTAAATAGCATTAAAACCATACATTGTCTTATTAGGGAAGCTCTAGCACTGCCTGCCTAGGAAGTCGATGGCTCGTGTATGTACCAAATAAACCATCGTGAACACACTTAGTGTTTTCTCCTTTATATGTATATATATCCTTTAAAATTTTATGGACAAGGATGTGGACGGGGTGACGTCCAAGAGTTAGTCACGTCTTTGACCCTTTATAAGTGCCCATGACCGTGTGTTTGCAATTTTTCCCAAATTACCAACCTGTCAATCCAGAACACAACAATATGAAAAAGGTAATAACATAACAAAATGTAATAGTCATTACGTTTCGTCTTGCCCTATGGACCCAAAGCAAACGCTACTATATTTTCTTATCTATTGTGTCTCTATTCTTTTACGGTGAGTTAGAGTGAAAAACCAGAATGTCATCAGTATTCATATGTGGCTCTGAACCGGTCACCGTTTGCGGATAGCAAAATGTGATTATTTACTTGATATGATTAATTTATTTGACTTTGTTTTTAGTAGCTTACTAACTTATTTTTTTTAATACCTAATAAGTGTTTCGGTACATATTGTATAATCTTTAGCTAATTATCAAAGTATTGTAATATTACTTTAAATAGAACTTCTTACCAGCTTCTTTTGGCAGAAATGAACATTGTTTACACTGTATTGACGATTGAAAAGTGTTCTTAGAAACCTATTTGAATAAGGTTTGATTTGATTTGATATGATAAGTATGTCTGTACAGCAGCAGTCGATTGGGTAGGTCTCATGAGGTGTACCAGGTTCGTCAATGACGGTGCAAATTCTATGAAAGGCATTAACCCAGAACTGGAACTCTTATCAAAGTTTGAACCAGAGATGATTAATCTCTCCCTTCGTTGGTCTTCCGTCTATAGGAAATGGTATGGTAGTACAACTAGTGCAAAGAGTTATTAGCTTAATCCCTGCAGGGGTTGTTGGTGCGATGCCGAGAAAGCTGCAACGTTTTTAAATGAATATAGATTAAAAGCTCACAACATTTATTTGACATCTCTGACATAAATATTCTATTTATCTATTTAAGACTCCCTCACAGCCTAGATGGTAGTGTGGTCAGCTGCTGTGCAGACGGCGTGGGTTCGAACCCGCACTGGACAAACATTCATGTGATAAACATTTGTGTTTGTCTTGAGTCTGGGTGTATTTATGTGTATGTATGTTTTAAGAATATAATATTTATTTGTATCCGTTTTCTGGTATCCATAACAAGAGCTTTGCTTACTTTGGGGCCGGATGGCGCTGTGTGTAATGTCTAAAAATATATAAATATAAATAAAAAAAAACCATTATATTATCTGGTCTCAACACTTCTATATACTTTAAGACTAATCAAAACAGTTTTGGCGTAATACAAATAAACAGACAAATTTTTTTTGTTAAGTACTAACAACATAATTTACCAATTTTATTCGTATTTTAATTATACTCCGACATACATGTACTAGTTTATAGCATTAGATGTTAGAAGCAGTCTAACCAATTGTTACAAATCTATTGTTACCTTCATTTCAGGAGATAACTTGGTGTTGAGTGTGAACTCCGTCTTTAGCAAGTGCCCTAGCTCAGTAGGCGCGTAGTCTTCGCCAAAGTCAGCTGCAGCGAGTCGTCTGTCAAGATCTACGATTCTGGCTTCAACCTTGTCTACAAATATATTTTTTTTTAATTTATGTAGCAAAATATAAGGTTATTAAGTTATTCTTTACTTCATATTCAAAAATCCAATTCACTGGATTAAGAAATACGCAGATACACATTAGCACATTACACCATGGCAACTCCTCTCCTAACTCGTGCTGGGACTAGGTCTTTTTACCGGCTACCGATATGTTATAAAAAAAAAACATAATAAACGGAAATTAATATTTTATATACTAGGTAGAAGCGCATAAGCTACCTAGTAGTTGTGTGTTATTGACGTTCGTAACAAGCGTATTTACGGAATTCAGACAATCGGGAGTTTCTTCAAATAAATTGTACCTCGATGACTTACTTATATCTACAAGAACCTAGTTTCGTTTTACGCAATTTATTCGTAAGAGTCTGCTTGTTAGTTGGTTGGTTGGTTGGTGGCAACCAATTGAGCTGATTTTTGGCACAGAATTTGTTGCGGAGACGGATACACACATGCTACTTTTTCATTGAAAATTCAAAAGTTCCCGCAGAAATAATGAAAACCGAATTCCATGTTGACGAACCTACAGCTTACAGTTTGCTACAGCAAACTTTCCTACTATAATCAGGGAGTTGCCTATAGCCAAATTTATATACATATTTGTAAAAGAATAAACAGCACAAAAATGTAAATTTATTTAATTTGATAATTGTTTATATCTAAAGAGAAAATTCAAGCTTCCATGCATGGCTTAAATTTCTGTCAAAACTATTAGGTAACTTAAATTTAGTGTGAATTTGTTTTTTGTTAATTATAGAATATTTATGTAAAGTATATTTCTCTAATTTTGTCTTTAAAAACCACCTTCTAAACCCTCTTCAGTCCGGTTTTCGCTCAGGACATAGCACCGCTTTGCTGAAAGTTACAGAGAGCATTCGCAATGGTAGGGAAAGTAGACTGGTCACGATATTAGTACTAATACCGTTGATCATGACATTTTACTAGCTATCCTGCAGCATTTCAATATCCCACATAAAGCAGTAAGCTGGTTTTCGTCGTATATACAAGGTCGCCAGCAAGCTGTACGCATTAGCCATCATATATCTCCTTGGTGTAATCTTGCTTCAAGCGTACCCCAGGGTGGCATACTATCACCTATCCTCTTTCGATTTTTATTAAATTCCTTTCCACGAATCTTAACTGTCCTTATCATTTTTACGTTGATGACTTGCAACAATATGTTCAAATTAGAGTTGAAGACCTTAATTCAGCAGTGGAAAAAATCGATAATGAGCTAATTAACATCAACAACTGGTCTAAACGTTTTAACATAACGATTAATGCTATTAAGTGTCAGGCCTTACTTATAGGTAGTACTCGGCAAGTAAATAAAGTAGATATGACTACAGTGCCACCAATTATATTTACAGACACCACTGATCCCATTTCTAATTGTGTTAAAGATCTTGGTTTACACATTGATACTTATCTGAATTGGACAGCACAAGTTCGCAAAGTTACCGGAACGTTACAATATCTTTACTGGTTTGTTATACCAAGGTTTGCACAAGCACTAGTTTTGCCACCTCTTGATTATTGTGATGTGTGTTATCCGGATTTGAATTCTAATCTCTAAAACAAACTATACCGTCTCTGCAACAACAGTATTCGGTATATATTCGGTTTACGAAAATATGAATACATATCTTTTTTTTCGTAAACATCTTAAATGATTACCAGTTCGTCAACATATAAGCGTTAGAATCCTCTGTGTCCTTTATTCCATTCTTAATGATCCCAGCTATCCCGAATATCTTAAATCCAGGTTTGATTTTCTTGGTTCAGAACTTTCACTTCGTTCTTTTCACAGCCCTCTGCTTTCTACCCCAAGACTCTTTTTCTTTAGTTCTCTAGTCTCTAGTTCCTTTACGCTTCATGTTACAGGACTCTGGAACGCACTACCTAAAGACCATTCATAAGGACCAAAGTACAACCATTTTTCATATACTAGACATTAATATTTTACAAACATTTTTTTTTCTTTTTTACTAATTTACCGCCAGTAAATTATCTGCTTGGCTTCATGGTTAGCTGGTAGAGAATGCCGAATGGCATTAAGTCCGCCATTTATCCGCCATGTACACATGTTTGAGCAGTAAGAATAATAATAATAATAAATATATTTCTACACATTGAATACATTTAGAAATCGAATGGATCAATTTTCACTGTTACAAATTTTATATTAATCCATATGGCTTCATTTTATTAGCTTTTTTACAAAATTCTGCTTATAAAATATAACAACTAAGCGGAGTGTCGCTTGTATCATATAATGTGGATTCCATTTGTGCATTTTAATGACCATTCAATATGACTATTGAATTGGCGGTATATTAAAATGAATAAAACTTTTCATATCATTAAAAAGTATTAAGAACTGACCGAGAGATTTCCAATCAAAGTTAGAAGTAACATGCATATGCTGTTAAATGACTGATGCGATGACTGTTGCTATTATCTGCCGATTCTGCGTCATAGCGCTTGATCCGTTGGAGTTTATAACATATATGTTTATATACACACAAAAATTTTTAGAATACTGTTTAGACAGCAAAAGTTCTTACTAACTCCATTGCAGATAAGTGTGTGTGTGTGTGTGTGTGTATAGCAGTTTGCAGCATAGTTACGCCTGGGAGACATGTATTAAAATGACGTCACTTTACTTAGATCCACTAGGAGCTAGCGTTTTCACACGCGCATTGAAAAAGTGTTTTTTTTAAATAACTTAATTTTTATCGTACAACAATAAAAGTTGCACTAAAAATAAAAACAATGAATAAAAAAACCAATAAATACCAACCTTTGACAAATACTATATAAGGTACTTCTCCCATGACCCTGAGGGTTGACAGCTCATGACGCAGGGGTCCTGCTGTCTTATTGAGCACGGCTTCAGTCTCAGCGTCGGTAGCGTCACCCTTGCACACCCAAAACACGTTGATTGTGTTAAAGTCTGGAGTTACACTCACCTGAAATAATAGTTTTAGTTATATGTAGATAAAACTTATTCGGGTCTACATACGTCATGGACGACATCGGATGCGCGCCGGTAGCGTAAGATTGTATTGAAAATGTCACGGATTGATGTTTAAGTAGCTTTTAAGCAAAACCTGTCGTGATACATTCAAGAACATGTTCACATATAGCCAAGTGCGTGTCGTATACACATTATACTAAGTTTTCGTAGCATCAAAATTAACTTGTGAACAAATTTTGTTTAAAACATTTTTTATTCAATCACTTAAGCGATTTTCAGTTAGACATAAAAAAATTAATTATGGCAGCTAATTATGTACTAGCAAAAAATACATCTTACAGTTAAGGTTACCTAACAACCTCAAATACATTTTTAAAGACTTAACCATTATCATTTTTTGTTAAAACGGGACGTCCGTCCGTCCGTCAATCACCAGGCTGTATCTCATAAACCGTGATAGTTAAGACAATTGAAATTTTCATAGAAAATGTATTTCTGTTACCGCTATAGCAACAAATACTAAAAAACAAAATAAAATAAATATGTAAGGGGGCTCCCATACAACAAACGTGATTGTTTTGCTCGATATTGATAACGGCAACCGGTCGACGCTTAAATTATTCACAGAACATTTAGTTATACATTAACTTTAAAAATAAATAATTAGATTAAAATAAAACAAATATTTAAGGCCCCTCCCACTTTGTGTAGATAATTAGCCTTGGTGAGATGTCCTGAGATTTGGATTGACTCCCACCCCCTCCCCATAATATCACGTGAGATTTTTTTCAAAAAGCGTATTTTAAGGTGATGGCATACCCAAACGAGTTTAATTTGCAAGAGTTTGATTAATTTTGCTATAGTCCTGAGTAGAATTTTTAACGTGAAAAAAATATATATGTTATAGTTCAAACCTCAATTAGGTAGATTTACAAATATTATAATAATTTGTTAAAACAGTAATTAAAAACATTAATTCTGACACCCTATTTTTGGGCTTTAATTCAATTTGTTAGGAAAACTAAAAGTGTTTTCCTCTTGATTCTTTTTTCATAAAATATATATTAATGTGCCCAAGTGAATTAGCTATTTCATGGTTCTAAATAAATATTTGAATTCAATGCCGATAAAAAACCGAGAAAACCGGGATTTTCAACGTGCGGTCACGTGCTAGCGCCTATCGTACGTGAAACTGTGTCTCTTTGTATGCTTCAATAGGTCACAAAGGTACACTGGTCAAAACGGTACGTTTTTGCTAGGGTGTGCCATATCCTAAAGTGTAAATACGTTAGTCTGTGCTTGATACTATTGGATTTATTTAAATAAACATAATTTGCTAGTTTGTTACTTTCGCATAACCGCGATAAATATTATAAATATGCAGGATTTATACATATTTTTGTGGAGAACCATGATTAACTTAAGTTAACTGTTCGCGCAATTTACGCTCGCAATATTACACTATTTCAAGTAAAAAAAAATTACGTGATGTTTGCTGAGACCGAGATGTGAGAATGGGTGAGTTTCGGCTCGACCCCCTCCCCCTCTAAGCGCCTCTCGTTATTAATGGACTACCTCTTATAGGTATATTGTAATTGCATTTTTTGGTGTTGATCAATTTATTACTATTTAATTTAATTTTCTGGCATAAAAAAATAATTATAGGTAGCTCTCCAAATTTTTTTTCGTGCACCCTGTTATGTGGGATATATATATTTCTTTCATAGTTTTGCACACAAACAGATATTTTTGTTGACAATTAAAATGGTCTGATTGACTTTTTTGTTTTAGTTCTTAAAAAGCTTCAAATGCTGGTAAATAAATATATCAAAATCAAACCTTAGAAATTTCAATACCACGGCCGACAACATCCATAGCCACAGTGCCTGTTGACATAAGATCCGTGATGTATTTCATGAACATTTTGTTTAACATGCCAATTCTACGTAAACTACGTTTTCCTGGTTCGTGTTTAGTTTTGGTTAAACTCTTCACTGTGGGCAGACATTCAGCTTCTGCCATGGGTGATGTGTACCACTGTCTGAAACAAATCCCTCAGCCATTATTAATGTGTTTACTTAACAACCGAAATTGTTTAAAGTTACTCTAGATGAGACTACCCAAAACCTTACACCTTATAGTAACAGTAATAGTAATTTTTTTTCCAACTAATATTTATTTATATAACCTTTAATTGATTTTTTTGAAATTGATTTTTTCATTCAACAATTTGACGAAGGCCTCCCCCAGAACTTTCCACACATCCTTGTCCCGTGCTATGGTTCACCATATGGGACCTGCAAAGTTTTTCAGGTCATCTTCCCATCTTTGGTGTTGTCTACCTCTCTTTCTTCTTCCCTTTTCAGGGTACCAATCTGTGACGTCTTGTGTCCATTTTTTTGTTTTTTTGCGTGTATATTTGTTCAACACATTTTCCATTAAAAAAGTGCACAACGCCGCTAAAGAAGTTTTCACTTCAAAAATTTTGACGGTTTTCGTGATATCTTTGACTTTTGTTTTGTGCCTAATAGTTTTTAGTCTGATTTTGTTCTTGTTCCTAATATTTAGAATGCTACGTTCCATACTGTGTTGACTTACTTTTAACTTATTGTTGTCTTTCATAGCCATTCCTCATGTTTGACAACCCTAACCTAAACATGGCAGGACACATGTATTCAGAATTTTGCTCTTAAATGTTATTGGATCATTATCATTTTTCATGACTTCTTTTTGTGCCCAGTAGCTATTCCAAGAGTTGCAGATTTTTTTTCAATTCCCTTGGTAGTCTGATTATGAGAATTAGCTTACATATCTTAAGGTGTAAGAAGCCATTTTTATATCATCTGTGTGTCGATTGGTCATTATTTTGATTTTAAGGGTATTTATTTTTAGTCCTACTTGCTCACTCTCGTCACTAGTGAACTAAGTGAAACTTTTTTTCTTTTGAACTTTTATCCAGATTGTTCAAGTTGCACTTTCGCTGTACTATTTCTGTATATTTCTCTAATAATTTTTATGTACTTTTTTTCTACACCCTGGTATAGTAATGCCCACCATAGTTCATTATGTTTAATGGAGTCAAATATTTCGTTAAAATCGATAAATGCTACGTAATAGGTTGTTTAAATTCATTATGTTTCAAAATTATTTGTTTAGTAATGTATATGGTCCAGAGTTGAGAAATAACTGCAAAATCCTGGTTGCTCTTGTAGCTGGTTTTCATACTTTCTTAGTTTTAATTTTAAGAAGGGTTTTAGCAAAGACTTTGTATAGGTTTATTGCTCTGTAGTTATATGTCTGATTTTGATCTCCTTAATTATGTAGTATTATGATTTAATGATAGCCATTGTATTGGGATATATTCTTTCTTTACAATTTTGAAAAATAATAAGGTTAGTGGAGTCAAAATGATATTTATTCTAAACCTTTGATATACTCATTTGAAATCTTGCCATCCCCCTTAGCTTTATTGGATTTTTGAGAATAAATTGCTTTTTCTTCCTCACGTTTGAGTATCTCAGAATTTTATCATCCTCTTCTGAATCTTCAAGGTAATCTATACCTACAAAATCCATATCATCATATAGTTATATATAAAAGTCAATTGCGATTTTATGGATGTCTTTTCTATCGATGGTTGTCATTCCTTTTTGCTTTAATATTTGGTATCCAATTTGTATGTTCTCTAAGCTCTTTGAAAGCTCTTCTAATTGCTCCCGAATTTTCTATATAGTAGTTAATTTTCTTTGCTTTCCGGTGTCTTTTGTATTTGCTTATGGTTTTGTTAATAATTTTCTTGTTATTTTTATGGTCTTTCAGTAAGTACCGCCTTTTTAGTATTAAGTTCCTATCTTCTACGCCTATTTTATCCTTATGAGGCGGTTGGACAAGTAGCTCAGAATTTATGTTCAGCATAACTTTTTCTACAGTGTTTTATTTAACTTGTATATTCTCTGTTTCCTGTATTTCATCTAGATGATGATTAGAAGATAAGGTAAAGCTAGCCTCCAAAAAACTCAGTGTTCCCAACAGAGCAAAGCTGTTCTTCATGTCCAGGCAAAGGATGCTGCTTTGCAAATCGCAAGTCCATCCCCATATGGAGTACTACTGCTATCTCTGGGCAGGAGCACCCATATAGGAGAGACTTTGCCCCCCTGTGTGTGTTCTACTGCTTGTACAATGGTATGTTTTTTGAGGAATTATTCGAAATTATGCCCAGGGCTACTTCCTACCATCGTACCGCTCACCATCGGCCATTCATGTTCACACTTTAGAACCAAAATGTTCACGTACAGTGAGTTTCAGAGAAACTTCCTCCCCCGAACGCTTAGATTGTGGAATGAGCTCCCTGCCAAGGTTTCTCTAACTACTACAGTATGGGGTTCTTCAAGATAGAAGTTATTAGATTTTTAAAGGGTCAGCAACGTGCAGTGATGCCCCTGGTGTTGCAAGAATCTATAGGCTATGTTGACCGCTTACTATTAGGCGGACCATAAGCTTGTTTTATAAAAAAAAATGTTGTTTACGTAACACCAGTTTTCTGGGATTAAGTGTGGTAATTGGCTACATTGTGTTTTAAATTTTCTCCTTGTGTTCTTAGGAATTGAGAATCATTTTGCTCTAAATAGGCGATGGTTAGTATTTATGTTTAGTTGGTTATGTCTACACCTTAAAATATTTTGTTTGTGAGTTTGAGTGTTTAACTCATTTTAATACTTAGTATCAGGCGATTTTCAAATCTCCTTTATGGTATATTGTGTAGATGGTGTCAATAGGAGAGGCCAACTAGGAAGATCTATGCTATTTGGCCCCCTGGAATGGTCATTTTAATACTCTTTGGCATTTAGAATAAAAACAATATTCAAAAATAGTAATTTTATTGTTTAACACACAATTATGACACTTTGTTATCAAAAAAATTATACAGCCTACTCTTGAAATCAATATGCTTCTAAGTAATTATTTTTTATGAAAACAGTAATATTTTTTACTAAATCAACAATAAAAGACATAACAATATACTTCTGTAATAGGATAAAAAGAATTTGGGGAATATAGGATCAGTGTTGTAAATGTTAAACAATTGTTACCACACAAAGCTAGCTTTACAGGACAAGTAACACACACAAAAGATGATTCTTTCTGCATTTTGTTCCATGATTGATTATTTATTGTTTTGGAAACTTGAAAACACTTTAGAGCTGGCAATAATTGTTAGTCTTGTTTACATTTGAGATTTACATATTTTGAGAGATAGTCTAGTAACTCAGCATGAAATATATCACTGTATCCTATATTGGTAATGATTATTTTTGTTTTTTCTATTGATTATAATGACGCACTTCACTTGTCAACTGCCAGAACCATAAAAAAAAATCAACCAATATATAAAATCCTCCTATACAAACATAAGGAGAAAGAACACATTGTTTATTGGAAAAAAAGTTCAGAACCAATTCCTTCACTATTTGCAGTTTACATTTTTCCTGATGGACACAGACATTATTATTATATAAAGGAGTAGTCCCTACAGCCAAAGCACATTTGCCGGGTCAATTCCATCAAGTTAATTCAAAGTTAGTAAAAAGGCTGAAATTTACATATGAAGTAATATATTGGCTGAAAACAATATGAATGAGCCATTTTTTTTCCTTTGTGCTTGTAATTTACTGTATTTTTAAGCACGCATTTCTTAGTTCTTCAAAATCTTGATTGGGGTGGACAAAAAAGGGGGCAAAAAAGTTTTCCCTTGCGTTGCCTGTACTCTGACCATACTTTTTTAAATATTGGAAGTTTGCTCCCCAACTTCACAGGAGGATTCCTTTTAGAAGTTTGACCCACACAACCCCACTTACAACTTTTGATTATAATGTACTTGGGCTTGGCTTAACCTTAAAAGTCATTCAAAAGGGGATTCTGCACATCTTCTTTACAGGGTGTGTGCCCCTACCCGCATAATTTAATATGCCTAAATGTACAATTTGACAAAAGCAATACTTGTCATACACCTTTTATAAATGTCTTACCTTTTAGATTTTGGATTTAACATCTTACACAGTTTTGAACCTTGTTTCTTAATATTATAAAGTGGGGCAGTAGTTGCATAAAATCTACATAGCATCATGACATTCGCACGCGTAGTATCTCTAAAAATGTTTATAATTTTATTTACTAATTAACTTTTCAAATTCAAAACAATACACCACAGCACAGATAATAGTATGTCCTGCAGAGTCCATACAAAGTTCACCCCAAGAATGTACACACCGAGAAACATTCGACGCAAACTGTACGCTCTGTAATGACCACCCCAGCAAACTTTAGACGCTGATGTAAACATTGCGGGGTGTAACTTTAGCAGGCCGTGCCAGTAATGATCACCCCAGCAAAGATTAGACGCGTGACGTCACATGTTTGACCACAGCGAGAAAGTTTCCCCCTTCCCTATTGGCTAGGGTACTGATGATTTGTTATTGGCTGAATTTCCTACTATTTTGTTGCCATGTAATACTACCACTAAAGTGCGTTCTGCACATAGCCTTTAAATTAAAAAACAGCCCCGTTTGCTAAATATATGCAATAAAAAGTGCGAAAAGGCTTCTTAAGATTTGACGAAAATAACTTTTACACCAACTCTCTTATTACAAAAATCTATGTTTCATTTAATTTTGTGTTGAATAAACAATTATAAGCAAACAGAGGATAACAATTTCAGAAGTAACACTCAGCTACAGATGCTGAACGTTTAAAATGGCTGATTTGTTTACAATTTTAAAAATAAATAAACGCTCAATGCTATTGTGAATCGAGTGCTCTCATTATTTTTGGACTTGTTCCAAGAAGTGTCAATTTTTAGTATCACCGAGATAAGAGCTCAAATATATGTACAAAACGTCTGGAGCTTATTCATTATCATAATCAAAAAGGAAACAAATACTTCTACGCCGGTATCGTACAAAACACATGATTTTATAGCATCAAATCTCAGAAAAGGCGCTAGAGGCGAAAAATGGATTTTGAAATATCAGTCTTTTATCTTCAAGCAAGTAAACAATCGCATGCATTGAAAACTGAGCCAAAGCCAACGTAGGTACACGGATCAACGCAAGGCAGCCTGGCAGCCGTGATAATTGTGCTCGCACACCCTAAAAATTTTCGACTAAGAAAAGGCTAGTGTTGTAGACCATCTGCAGGACATCCTGGTACTAAATTCGAGAACTACATAGTATTACTATAGTCATTACCTAAGTTCTGTCTTATCAGTAATGTTAAATAGTTATAAACTTTAAATCCATTATATGAAGACATGAAATATACCTGCAATTCAAGCTTATACTGTGCTTAAAAAGGACTATACATGTCTAATTTCAACTTTGGGAAGAATTGTAGGAAATCATGACTGGGCCTTATAATAGCCTTGCTTTTCCTAATTAAGTAAATGTACTTGAAATTTTAAAGGATAGCAATTGAGATCTTAATAAAATGAACTATCAAGACACATTGGTCAGAGTAACTAAAAGGGGGTGAGAGAAAAAAAAATATAATTTTATATAATTTTACCTATTAATGATAATAATAAACATAAGGTATTTATAGGTAAATTATTAATTTAAAGTAAGTTTCTAATATACATATATTTATCAATTATTTTTGATGTTTTTCTTTCTAATTATTCTGACTTACACATTCATAATTATAACTGTCAGATTTGGTGTATATATTGGCATTAAAATTGAGTGTTATTCTCTCATAATATTCTAAGCCACACATCTGTGAACATAACATGTCCTCAGAAAACTACTATGTCGAGGCCTAAAGATTTTATCCTACATGTGCAGTTATTATTACTAATGCTTGGGTGTACTTCACATCGCTTAAAGCAATGCTTTCAAAGTGTGGTGTCCCCTTAGGGAGGCACAACAACATGTAAAAAGGGGCACAGGCACTATCTTCTGTTGAACCTTGAATTGGAAATCTCGTCAAATACATGCAAGCACATCGGTCACATTGAATCTTCTTACAACAAGTGTGTGAAAACATGCTCTGCTTTTAAATAAAACATTAAAATAAAAATTTTGGACTTTATTTCCCTTATTATTTATTACATTTGCATGGCAAGCCCACTTGTTGCGCCTAGGGTAAGCGCATGGACATTTTCATAATTGGCAGAGGGAAGCTGTATAACAAAACTATTATATTAACATATTAGACAAAATGTATTATTTTTATAGCGCTGCGAAGACTGCTTGAGATCAAGCCCAGTGAAAGAATCTGGAGGAGGCCTATGTCTTAGGACAACCTGACTGTGGACTTAATTTTAGTATAAGCTACATAGGTAATAAGTTAAGCTAAGGTCAGAGAATAAAGGCTATTTTTATTATAGCATCAACTGTCCGTTTCATTAAGCATTGCATTTTTTATTGTTCAGTGTGTGTCTGTTAATTTTTGAGGATTTTGATATTTTTGTTGTTTCAACACAGTGCCAGTTATTTATATGAAATTTAGTAGTAATCTTTTGTAGCCCAACCGCTTAAAAGAAACACTGAAAGTTAGTATTAAAATTTGCTACCAAAAGCTAATGATTGTAAACCACGAACAATTCTGACACTTAGTAATAAGACGGAACAATCCTATTATTGATTTTTACTTCTGTCAGTGTAAAACTTAGTCTAGGTAGTTTATGGAGGCGAAATGTTTTGGTTTAGACCGAAATGAAAGCCATTCTTCAAACAATTAATTAATAATAAAGGTTACTGAGATATTATTACTCTATAAAGAGTTTTAGTAAATTTGAACCCTGCCCAACTAAAACAATGGATTACAAGACTAGGTATTAATGAGTATTCCTAATGTTGTTAAGATTCTCAATTATTTTAATACAGAAAAATTACTGTAAAGCATAGGTTACAAAAGGGATATCTGCAGTAAAAGATGCTAAATTCATTTGCCAAAATCTCTATAAACATTTTAAAAAATCTAAACTACTAAGTTCCTAAATTTATGTCAATTAACAGAAGGTCATTGCAATTAACTAATAACTGATGGTTTTATATTTAACTATTATATCGGCGGTAGGCCACATTTAATTCCTTATTGGCATAATATGCTTTTCTGTAAATATCACAATCTCAAAATATTAATGTATTTTTAATACTATAAGTAGAACATCTTTTTGAAAAAAACCAGTTAAGTGTGCTGAGTCAGTGCAGTGAGCAAGGTGAGGTGGTGCAGTAAGTAAGTGGGTGCTACCTTTTATATTGCATACAAACCAGTGTACCTTACTATGGTTAATGAATAGATTATGCCACTGGTTGATGTCATGTATTGTCTATGTATACTTTTATGACAATCATTTTATTTGATTTTATGAAAAACAGGTGATAAGTGTATTGAGGCAGTGCAGGGAAAGGGGACATGTTTCTTTATATTGCATAGAAACCCAAGTGAACTTTACCATGGTTGATTTATGTCACTGGGTGACGTCATTCTATGTACACCTTTTTTACAAATAATATATTTTTATTTTATAATATAAAAACACAACATAACATTCAACAGTCCATTTTGAGTTTCAATTTTTGTAGAGTCACCAGCATGTAAGATGATAAACTCACCAGGCTGGGTGTGCACTTATTACTTAGATTCAATAAAAGATCTTCTGGTTGAGATGAATGAGCTAACCACTATGCTTCTTATATATGTTAATAATAAATATCAATATGAATCCATCTATTTATTGTCAGCGGTCAAAATGTTATGTACATAAATTGGTCTCTAGAAGCATAAATATTAATTTTAGTGATACAGTATTCTGCTATTAATGTTAAAAAATCTTACATTATATTTTTCCCTGTTTAGTTTTTTACTATAATGTACTTTATTTTTTTGTTTTTTTGTCCTATACCCATTGCCTGCAAGTCATGCTGTTTGAATATTCAGAATAATTTAATAACTATGACTAAAGTTCTCATCTAGATGTAAAAAATAACCCCAAACATCAACAGTTGCTGTAAACTGTTGAACAAGTACCCTCGACTGTGTGCCAACTCCATCATCATCCTCCATTCCGTCAAACATGTTGGCTTCAGTGTTCAGAATCTCTTTTACAGACTAAAAATTATCATTTTATTCCCACTGTTTCAAGACATTTGAATACTGGCAGATTAATCCTAAAATAATGTGTAAGTAATAAGTAACCCTAATGAGGTTCAACAGTGTTTGTCCATCATAACTGTTTCTCTTTTAGGCAGTAATCTGCAATTAGGTGAAATTATGATTTAATATGTAAAACAATCTTTTGCCATTGGTTTTAAATTTGGCCGATAAGTGTGGCATTCTTACAGCAACTCCTTGATCATACCAAAAAAGTTTGTTATAGCCCGCTACAGCTGCACCTATGGTTCGCTTGTGGCATTCGGTTATAGTTACACCTGCAAAAACTGTTGAATTTTTCGGAATAAAAATTAGCCTTTGCCCTATTTCATATCTTTAACTATCTCTGTGCAAAATTGCAGCCTAATTGGATGATCCATTGCAGCAGGATAGAGTAACGAAGTTATAGTTATTCCCATGGAAACTTAAATTTTCAGGGATAAAAAATGTCCTATGTCTATGTCCTATTCCAGGATCTAACTTATATCAGTGCCAAGTTTGATCCTGATCCATTCAGTGGTTGAAAGGTGATTGAGTAACAAACAACCAAACTTTCGCATTTATAGTATTAATGGGATTGCTCGTAATTATTGAATTTTAACAGTGGCTCCACCCACGCTACTTTTGGTTATCGGCGGCGTGGGATTCTTACGTCAGCTCCTTAATTATACTACTAAAGTTTTTTTTAGGTACTTATGAATTTTTCGGGATTAAAACTATCCACCAAATTTCATCTAAATCAGTTCAAGGTTAAGTGTGAAGAAAAACATGATTTAGCTTTTGAGGATTAGAAAAAAACAAGTTATAAAAATTTAACATATTTATTGATCATTTATTGCACATATGAAGAAGGCCTACATTCAGCTTTGGGATGTCTTCCTGCTGCAACACTGATGAGGTGATTATTTAACAAATTTTAATTCTAGGCCTTTTTCTGAAATTCATGTCTTCCTAAAAATGGTCAACTAATCTCAGGTGGTTATAACAAAGCAGCCCATTATGCTTGTAATGACCTAAAAGAAATCAAATATTTTATTATTATATGTTACAACACTACCAGGCGTTCAAATATAAGTACAACACACGACAACAAGTCATAAACAAAAACACTTTTAATATGAATAGTTAAACCCACCACTCTAAGTAATGTAAAAAGTTGACCCAACTACTCTCAGCTGTCTAGTCCCTTCTGAGTAAAGTAATCAGAATTGTTTGGCAGGACGAGAGCTTGAAAGAGGTGGTGGAAGAGGAGTAGGTAGATTATTACCTCTTTTATAACTAGACATAATATTGGGGGCAAGGATACATAGAAGAATGGTGTGTTTGTTTTAATTACATAAAAAAGTTTACATATGTTGATTATTACAGGTGTTTAGGGGCTGCATGGAAGCCAAGGAGACACCATCTCATATGTCATTTAAAAATAATAATACGGGATTTAACAAATAGTTAATTTTAAAAGGTATTTTGCCAAATAACAATGTGTTTAATTTTTTTAATTTTTCAGCGAAAATTAAAAGACTTATACCTTCTCAAATGATCCTACACGGCAAAAGCTTGAGCCACCAACAGGCAAGGCTCCTTAAGGATCCACAAACCATAAGAGGGTAAGATCTGAAATGGCATAAGTAATCACTGACGTGTAAGTTGTGTGACCTACGCACAATTTAACAACATCCTATTATGAGGCTAAGTGTGGGAAACATAAGCCCTGTTGGAATATTGGCGAAGCTTTTTGATATCCTTAAAAATAATGCCTTGAGCATGGACCACGGCGTCACTGGCAAGATTAACTAGTGGTTTATTGACTGGCATTAAACACATTAATTGCAAAATTAATTTACTGTTTTTAAATAATAGGTGAGGTAGTCCGCCATAATAAAGCGTTTTCTGTGAAAATGGCTTGGTTAAAGTAACTTAAACTGGGCGCAAGGGAAAATAACTTTTGAACTTCCCAACCAACGGCTTTTACCTACTGCGGTCGTAAAGATAGATCCCTTTCAGATCGGACAAACAGACAGAAAGTGATGCGGTAATTTTTTACTTTGTCGACGGATCGTATTTTTACGTAAAAAAAATTTTAATCGATAGAAAGGCATCCCCTTATGCACAGATGAAACGCAAAAATCGGCGGAAACGACTATTTTTTCGTAAAAAAAATGTTGAAAAAAAAATTGTTTTTTACTAATTTATACGCTACAAAATTAATAATTACAATAAACTTACATAGTATTACGTCTGCGGAGGATAGAGAATCCCAGCTGCAGTCCAGAATTGGTGAAAACGTTCACCAGCCACTTTAAAAGTTTGTCGGAATCGCGCTTCAGCTAAATATCCCACGAAAAAGGCCTCACGGCGGCCATATTGTGGAACATTCGCACGCAAATCCCGCCAAAGTCTTTCTATATTTTGCGTGTGTGCACCTGTTACGGGATCAACAAAATGCACGCTGTGATTCACACACAAGTGCTGGAAGCCTTCTTCCGTCAAAGTTTCATAGGCTTTCCAGCAGTCACTATATATAATCGACCCCGGCTTAATATAGTCTTTCACTAATTGAATAAGAGTGTCCTTATCACGTTTTTGGACAGGCACAAAAAACTGTTTTGACTTGTCTAGTCTTTCTACTCCGCCAAAAACCCACTGTCCTTGCACAATACGCCCGCGATTATACTTCCGGCGACCGAATTTAGCTTCGTCAATTTCAACGATAACGCCTTCACCACCAATTTTTTGCGAATGACGAACACTCCAATCGACAGCTACTTCGCGCACAAAACTTGCCCAGTCCGTATAAGTTCTGGTGGAAATGTCCAAATCACTAATTATATACGAACTGCGACTATGCGGTATGCTTAAATAAAGATGAACAAATTCAAACACTTTCCACACCGGCAAGCTCGAGTTTTCAAAAAAAGTGCCTTTGAACAAAGACGATTTAAATGTACAAGGAACCGCTTTGCGTTTAGTTTTCTTGGCTAACTCCAAGTTGGCCTTGTCACACCTAAATAAATTTGTGACTGCACTAAAATTGCACTCTTTGCCGCACTTTCCACAATTCCTATTAAACAATAGGACACCGTGTTTTTTTAAAAAATCAAATAGAAGTTGAGAGTCTCCTGCAGAACCAACAAAACTAATATGTCCTATTTCTCTACACTTCAAATTACAGCCGTTGCAACTGAAAGTTTCGCGCGAGGTTGAAGCCATAACGGAAACTAAAAACTTCACTCACAAATCTCACAACCAACAACCAACCGGAAATAGCTCTACAATGTTGCTACCCTAAACGAATTTCACTCTTAATGTTTTTTAGTTGAAAAGATTTTTTTAGGGTTGTAACGAATTCTGTTTTTAGTTTGTTGGGGTGCCCTAACAAGATTACTGGGTAGAAATAAAAAAAATAACCACGAAGGCTAAGGCAGGAG
Source organism: Apoda limacodes (assembly GCA_946406115.1). Lineage (NCBI taxonomy): Eukaryota > Metazoa > Arthropoda > Insecta > Lepidoptera > Limacodidae > Apoda > Apoda limacodes. The sequence continues at coordinate 17,720,366 of OX291541.1, forward strand.
CTTGCTTCGCTTCGCTCCTGCCTTAACCTTCTAACCTAACCCGGCCGCGTTGGGGTGCCCTAACAAGATTACTGGGTAGAAATAAAAAAAATAACCACGAAGGCTAAGGCAGGAGCTTGCTTCGCTTCGCTCCTGCCTTAACCTTCTAACCTAACCCGGCCGTGTTGGGGTGCCCTGACAAGATGACTGGGTAGAACAATATAACCCGGTCTATTCGTTTTGTAAAGTTGGGGTAACGAATTTGATTTTTTTATCATATTTTACTCCGCTAACTTGATTTCTGGCGCAACTAGTTTTTTTAGACGTTTTTTTCACAACTTTTTTTAAAGCTAGCAACATTGTTATTAAAAAAAAAACTACATTTGTGATCTGTTATTTACAAGTCTCGTAAATATCAATTTAACGTTTTTTTAATCTTTATCATTGTTATTTAAGTTTCCGCCGCAAAATTTTTATTGGAATACGTTTCTAAAATTATAAGACAAATTTAGAACTTATTTTCAGCTCAAAAAGTTATCCGTCGCCAAAGTAAATATTTACCAGTGATGCTAGTAATAGGTCGCCGTTGGCACCCTTTGGGTACGGAACACTAAAAAGGATGAGAAAAGTAATCTCAGCGGAAAGATTTACAACTTAACCTCAAAACACTTGTAACCAACCAGCAAAAAAGTACCATTAAATAGCCCCTACGGCAGTTTTGTATGTATACTACTCAATTACTTACAATATACAATTAATAAGTCTATTCCAAAACGACAATATTCAAACCTTAGAAATTTAAATTACTTTTCATTTCTTTTAAACATTAGGTAGGTGCGTTCATAGAGGAAACAAATATTACGTAAGTGGGTGCGTTTCTTTTAAATTCGTTGCTCCTTAATTTTGAAACCACATTTAGTCCGGCCGCATACTACAAAAATACTACGAAATTGTCGTACGCGCCGGACGGGGACGGGACTCTTTGCATACATTGTCACCTGCGTGTATTACTGCTAAGTTTAAATTTGAATAAAAGATGAAATTTAATCATTTATAAATATATTGAAAATTGTAAGGAAAAATTTCTCGACAAGCATTTGACAAGTAAAAAAAGGCATGTTAAAATTAAAAGAAAATACTTAAACCAAAAAGTTCTTATGTCGTTGACATAATTGCGCCCACGCATGAAACCCAGACAAAATTGACTTACTTAAACTTCAAACAAAATACTTCAACAGAAGACACATTAAAATATAAATAATCAATTACAATTATTAAAGTGACGGAATGTCATGGGCAATAATGAAATAATTAGGTATTAAATTATACGGCATTACTTATTGAAATAATAATTAACAATACATAAAATTCATTCGAAATACTTAGAAATTATTTATTACATAGAACTTTAAATTACAAAATTCTTAACAAAACAATAAAATATCAATAAAACTACACATCAATTGGCAAAAATATTACTTTAAAAAAGGCTGTTGAGTAGTAAAGTGCAGTTTTTTATCTAACGTCATAACTTCATCTATTCTAACTTTAGAATCCTTGACTGGAAACATTCTTACTACGCGACCTAACTGCCAAAACTGCGGATGAATCATATCATCCTTGAGCAATACTAATCCTCCTAACTTGATATTCGGTTGAGTAGTTTGCCATTTGGTTCTTCTGTTCAAAGTAACTAAATAGTCCCTTGACCATGCCTGCCAAAAATGTTGTCGGAATTGTTCAACGGACCTCCCAAACTTTAAGCGGTTATTTGGAACGTTTAATAAAGATTGCTGAGGAATCGAAACTAATGGACAACGTACCAAAAAATTACCGGGCGTCAAGATACTAAAATCTGACGAGTAATTTGACATTGGGCAAATTGGACGAGAATTTAATATCGCTTCAACTTCAGTTGTAAGTGTGACTAACTGTTCAAATGTGAATAGTTTTGCACCTAAGACTCTCTTTACATGAAACTTGAAAGATTTTACAATTGCCTCCCACAATCCACCTTGATGAGGGCTGTAAGCCGGAATATAATGAAATTGGATTCCCCTATTGGAAGCATAGTCAGTAATTGTTCGTTGAAAAGTGTCACTATTGTGAAGGCTGTAGAGTTCTCTTAACAGTTTATCAGCACCTTTAAATGTTTGAGCATTGTCACAGTAAATGTCTGAAGGTATACCCCTCCGCGAAGTGAAACGTTTTAGTGCTGAAATAAAGGCGTCACTAGTTATGTCAGACACAACTTCTAAATGTATTGCTTTCGAGGCAACAAACAAACACACAAATGTACGCTTTACTGACAATACTTCTTCTTATCGGTTGAATTTTTGATCTCAAACGGTCCACAATAGTCTATCCCTACCCTTTCAAAAACTCGCATTTGTATTGCTCTTTCTTTAGAAAGTGAACCTATTATCTGCTTGGCAGATTCGGCCTTGAATCTCGTGCATGTAATTTTGTATTTTTTAAAGAACCGACTTTATTTCTCTGATCGAATTTAAAGTGTAAAATCGTTGAGATAGGTTACTAAATACGATAATTAGTCGACCATGCAATAAAAGCAAGTGTTCATTTAATATAATGAGCCGTGTGACGTAACAACCTTTAGGTAAAATAATTGGAAATTTCTTTGTAAACGGGATTTTAGCATTTTGTAATCTCCCAACGACTCTTCTTCTTCTTCTTCTTCTTCACATCGTATGGTGGCTATTAAAATCGCCAACAACCAGTTTGGCACATCTGTCATTTGAGCCGCTGAGGTGCCACGGCAGAAATGGTTGGCCAGGCGGTTTGTACACTGATGAGACTATGCATGTTCTAGTGTCCACGGTAATGAGCTCCATAGTTTCTCGACAGACGGAAGAAGAAGATGTGATAATAATGTCTGGCTTTGCAAAAACAGCACTGCCGTGTTTTGGGTGTGGTATCTCCGCTATTAATGTCAGTCCGGGAATCTGCGGCCGAGTTTGGCCTGCGTCACGATGGGTTTCTTGGACGCATAGGTTGTCGCATTGCGTCTCGCGGCACATTTCCGAAAGGAATAGAGCTTTGTCCTTCTAGAAGCCCTCTATGTTCACAGAGATGACGCTCAGGGCTAACTCTAAAAATTGCTGTTGGTGATCGTATTGTGTATTTGGTGGAACCACCATGTTGAAAGGATTAACCGCTCAGTAATTTGTACTGATCGTTGCGAGCGTCTGTCATTAGCGATCTGATGTGCTGAGGCAGGATTAGGTGGTGGTAGCCAACCGGCAGTTGTCTTGAGCACTCGCTAACGGTGGCGGTCAGGTGGTTACTGGGAACGCGATCTAGATGTGTCGAGCTGGGGTTTTTGAGTAATTGCTCGAAATTATCCCAGTCCGTCACGGTTCTAGTCTAGAGTCAAGTTCGTCAAGCACCTCTATTGAGCGAAAGATTAGCCTTACATTCTTTAGAAGTGCTATGTCGACCATGTCAGGGCTATTGCGAGTGTTATGGGAAAAGTGAGTGGGCGTCAAGGGAGCGATGATGTCTAAGTTTAGCCTGTCAACTAATTGTTCAAGGAGTCTGCCTCTCCGTGAAGTGATTGAGGAGTTCCATCGACGGTGCTTGCAATTTAGGTTGCCGGCAAGGATGACGGTGTCGCCTAAATTTAAGAGCGACTGAAGCAAGTCTTTTAATGGAGAGAGATAAACCGATGCAATGGTGATCGGCTGATGGCCGGTCATCGCTAGGCGGCAGATGGATGCTTCTAAATTCGTAAGGGGCGGAGGATCGATGGGGTCTATGAAGCATTAATATGAGTGCAAAAGAGGTATGCCAGATTTTTTGTATACTGTTTGTGTTCAAACTAAATTGCACTTGTTTGTATCGAATTGGATATTTGAAAAATAACCAGTCTACCTACCCTAGTCCTACCCAGACTGACTAATATTTTATCTAATGAAGTGAAAATACTAAATCATCTTGAATTTATAACATTTTTCTTTTTTTTAATTGTATAAATTGTATCCTGAATGTTGTGTTGCTTGTTGTCGGTTTTGGCACTGCTAAATTGACATAAATATGAAGATTCTCGTTGTATTTATAATTTTAATTCTCTATTCAAAAACAATTCAATTATTCCATTATTTTGCATAGATGGTATTCATATTATTCAAATAGTAAAATCGAAATAACGAAAGATTTAGACATACTTTATGTAAGTATACACCATAAAAAATTACCCTTCTAAAAACTAAAGTTGCTACGTAAAGGAATAGTCTGCTGTAGCTGCATCACTTACGGAAACTAATTTTGATTCAAAGACTTGCATTGGACTGGATACTTACCACTAAAAATTCTGAAACAATCATAATCAAAGCTTTATAAAATTCTCCACTTATATTGTTTTGCACAGAATTGTTTAAGAAGTTATTCATATTAATGCAATTGTTCTTACTCTACGGAACCCTAACTTAATCAATGTATGGTACGAAATACGCTTGGCCGTTTTTTAGAAAATAGTTATTTGGTTATAAGCCGTATTCCAAAATAAAATACTTTGATATTTTGAAATAAGATATTTTTTATTTCTATTATCATGTGAATTTTACATTTAACAAGTTTAAAAATATTCGATGTAAAATATAACTTTTCAATAATGTAAATAATTATTTGTATACCTATGGTATAGTATATTTTACACTGGAATTATTTCTAATTTAAAATTTTATGCATGCAATACTGCATGAGAATTCTGATTTTTTGTCGAAATCCCTCAATAAAGGAAGAATTTTCAATTAATAAAAGCATATTCGTCTACCTATATTGTGAAGGATTCCATTTATCGCCTTTTTACATTTTTGATCCATGCCTATTTATTTTAAGGTCACTTGAGATCTTGTTAACAATTTAAAGACAAAATTGTTTTAGTTTAAACATAACAAAAGTAATAATAGATGTAATCAATATGAATCGGGATCCAACTTACAACACCATAAAGTGGGCAAAATGTTAAAGATACCAGTTTTATTGATTTAAGACTAAAAGTTAAATTAAATAAAAATTGCAAATAACGTTAAAAAAACATGTACCTATACACTTATGATTAGTGACCTTAAGTAGAATTGAATAGGTACTTCACATTCACAATTTAAGTTCATAAAATCACAATAATACCTAGTTTGACTTACCAATGGAAAACAGATACATATTTTTCTCCTATAAAATATCCAGCCGACTCGAACAACCGGGAACGGTAAAATACTTGTACTATGGTTACCATTAATTTAACAAAGCACAGCAGTTAGGGCTAAGGTTACTACTTTACAGTAACCCTCAAGTCTGAGGATAGAGTTTCCTTCCCTGTCTTTGAGTCCACCGCTTGTATAATGGGATTTGTTCTCGCACCGCTCGCCATCGACGGCAGGGAATTCGTGCTCTCACCTTTTAGAACCTAAATTACCACTTACAGTGCGGTTTCAGTGAAACTGCCTTTGGTTGTGGAATGAACTCCCTGCTAATGTTTTTTCTAAGGACTGCAATGTATTTGCTGTCTGCTGTCAGTGCTACCCGGGTTAACCCAAGTTGGCTTTATGAACGCACATCTGGCAGACGATGGACTGTTTGCCACCTAAGAGGCATTGAAAATTTTTATGAAGTTTGATTTGTGTATTTTAAAGAAAATAACAGAATATCTATAATAAAGACATCATGATAACTAGCTGGAAAGCAAATCAATATGGCTAGTGGCACTGCTTCAAGACGTGCGAGATCGGCCACTGCTATCTTTTTAATACACGTAAAATTTTAGAATGATTAATAGGTACTGTTTACAGTTACATTGTTCAACTTATTGAAATCCATCTATGTTTTTTCTTTGGAAACAGTAACTAAAAAAAATTATAAAATCTTAAGTTTACTTATCAGAACCTAAAACCTAAAATAAAAAACAAAACTTCAGTAATAATTTGGACACAATTTTGCTACAAAAAAAACAGCAAATAACCTATTTTTTGAGTATTGTCACGTGTCGAAAAAAGACAAATAGATTCGTTGTAGAGTTTCCCTAGTTCCACTGTTTCCCACTTAGCCCTATACTCTTGGTGGGTTAGGGTACCTAAAAAGATAGAATTTACACGATGCGCAACGGTCAAAAATTCCGTTTATTGGCTCTGAAGTCACAATGGTGGTCTAGACTTGTCAACGTTATGAAAAAAGAATTACATTAAATTGTATGAACATACATACTTAAGTTTGTGACGTCACTTGTTACCGATCGGAAAATAAATCATAGACTTGTACCCTTTCTATTCGATCAGTGGCATCGCTTAGCCATAGTGGAACGTCAAACGATGCGAAAGTCGCCTATGCATTAATGCAATTACGTGTATGACGTGTAACATACGTGTTTTCTATCCAATATTCGTTGAATTAGTAGTAGTTTTGCAGTTATAAATCACGGCTTACTATCCATTGTGCATATTTATTATATTGTGGATAGCATTTATATGTATATATACATATAAGATTACATTATTTACAAAATATTTTTAGAGTATTTTGTTAATTAGGTATTGAAATGTGAAGTATTTTAAATATTTGTCTAGTTTCTAATTTAACTGATTCAAAGAAAGTATTGAGAAAGACGCCTACTATAAAAATTCAGATGCAGCTGTCGGCAACTCGAGGTAACTATGTATCTCGCAATTTTTTGTAAGCCAAGGGGCATTAGTTATTGCCCTCAGGATGCTATTCTGCACTCGTTGGAGGCAGAGTATGTTGCTTTCCTGGCGATACCCCAAAGCTGGATCCCGTACGTTCATAATTGTTTAAGCACTGAGTTGTAAATGAGAAGTTTGCTGTCGAGAGATAAAACTAAATTTCTTCCCATGAGCCAGTATACGGAACGAAATTTGTGATTGACCTGGTCCCTTTTTTGTTTGATGTGATACTTCCACGTCAGGCGCCTATCAAGGTGAAAGCCAAGATACCTCACACAATCAGAATGTGGAAGCATATCGTTCCGAAGCCTTACAGGGGGACAATTTCCGTTTCTCAGGGCGAAGGTTATATGGTTGGATTTTGTCACACTTGCGCGGATACGCCATTTATCAAGCCACTTTTGAGTTTCATTTAGTTGTCCTTGTAATTTAAAGCTGGCGATTGTCGGGTTATCTTCAACAGACAGGTGTGCTATGTCATCAGCATATGTTGCAACGGTAATGCTGTAGCATATGGGCAAGCCAGAAGTAAAGATATTATAGAGAACTGGACCAAGAACTGAGCCTTGTGGCACTCTAGCCTCAATGTCATAGAGGCTTGATCTTGCTTCTCCTTGTTTAACCTGGAATGATCGCCCAGAGAGGCGAGAACATTTAATTACTTAACTAAGAAAATGTTGCTTATGATGTGAAATTATAACAATAATTAAATATTCAATGAAAGGTCTTTAGGTAGGTATATTTCTTCATATCAGAGACAAGTAGGAACCGATAATACCTAATTAATACTTAAAATCTTTAAAAAAATATACTTATTTTTAAACAATGTATTTTGTAATATAAAAATCCACAATAGATTTCAAGCCGCCATTTGCAATTGCAAAGCTTATCCGCAGGCGAACGCAAGTTTAACGAACATCAGTAAGGAATCGCGTTTGTAAAGTTGTTATAGCGTCACGAAAAAAGGTTGGATTTAAAGAAAATGTATGAACATAAAGTTGAATGATGACGTCATGATGACGTCATCAATGATGCTATCAATCAATAAAAAACGTAGACTTGTTGCTTTTCCATACTATCGATACCATCGCCAAGCCACTTTTGAGCGCCGAAACGAAAATCGTCTATACATTAGGTAGCCATATTGCAACTTTACAAACGCGATTCCTATTTGATATCCGTTGAACTTGCGTTCGTCTAGAACCTGCCGATAAGCTTGGCGATAGCAAATGGTGGCTTGAAATCTATTGTGGATTAAATTGTATTTTTAAAGATTTTTAGTATTTAGTTAATTAGGTATATTATGTGATGTTTGTTTTTAATATTTATTATAGGTATCTATTTTTCTCTAATATGAAGAAATATACCTACCTAAATAAAGATGCTTATTAGGTATATTGAATCTTTAATTATTGTTGTATTTTCACAAACATCATAAACAACATTTTGTAATTAAATATGGTGGTTTTATTTACTCTGTGTTCTAAGTATTAGGTATAATTTAACAGATTCATAGTAAATATACATCCAGATTTTCGTTACTAAAAAATTAGAATGTTTTTATTTAAGTAGGTACCTAATGTTTCATAACAATCTAATTAAGATAAACTAGGTACCTACAAAACAGTTATATATTCAATATAGTAATAATAGCATATTAGACTTAAATAAAAAAGGAACAACACATTAAATAGTAGGTATAAATAAATAACAAAAATATAAGCGATATCCGATAATTGGCACTGACAATGTAGAGTTTTCCAGCTGACGTCCACAATACAGCGTTTTCGATAAATGAGGAATAAGTCTACCACTATCGTTTCGAAAACGCTCTCTCTATAGCAATACTGCACGATTTTTTCATTACTAATGTTTTTTCCTTTCTTTTCATGATTCGTGGTCCAGAAATACATTATATCAATGAAAAAGAGATATTTTATTAAAAAAAAACACATGGGTACTTCTAAATATTTGTTTTTAAACATAGTTTTTATTCAGCGGCTATTTTCGTAACACACATACATTTAGTAGTAATTTCCTACTATAGCAACAAACTTTGATTTTTTTTTACATTTCTTGCAACACCAGGGTCGCAAGCTGCGAGAGTCGAGACTTTGCAGGGGGTGGTCATTCTCCGGGTGATCTTTGATGTCACGAGGCGTGATTGCGCAACCCAAGAATGATCATACCGCCAATGTACAACCCAAAAGGGGAAAGTTTGATGGGGTGGACATTGCTGATATGATCATTCTTGGGGCGAACAATCCTGGGTTGCACATTACGCTATCCCGTCCTGCACAGGTCCACAGACTACCACAGACTAGGCTAGGCTAGAATAGCGTGGCAGCATTGAAAATTGATTTAGATGCGGTATAAGCGGTATGATAAACAACGACTATATTCGACCAAATATGACCAAATGACGTCACGACGTCAATCTAAAAAAATCCAACTTAAACAGACTGACTAAAAAACCACTGCTCATAGAATGGTTTTTCTTTTTTTTATCTGTCACTGTCAAATGTCAGCGCTTAAATAAATACTTGAATTTTATTGTGTTTTATATTCGTTTAAATAGTTGTAAAATTGATTCACCTTTGCTTAAAAATCACAGTTAAAAGCCAGAAAACATTAGAACAAGCAAAAATCTACAGTTTACGAATGTAAATAAACTTCAACTGCACTGTCAAATTTCGACTACGGATCCTGATGTTTAACTACAACAAAAACCAACTTAATACTAGGTATTTTGTGGTCGTTTGCTGGACCGTAGCCATAATGAAAAATAATATGAAATATTTAGGTACTTTTTATAACTATATTTTGTTGACCGAGGCTTCTTGCCAAAAGTTTATATTTTTAGGGTTGTAATAGTTTTAGTAATAAAACATAAATAATTATTTTTTTCAGATTAATCATACAGGTTAAAAATTGTTGGCGTCTCCTTTTAAGTATAAAAATACTTGTATTCAGAGGCTGATCTTGCATAACAAAGCATATTGATGAAATTATTAAAAGACAAAAATGTCATAAAAATATATTATGATATGAACTTCAGTATAATACTGTGAATACGGATACATTCTTTTTTTATTTATCAAAAACGGCGTCATATTTAAGAGACTTGTATAGCTTTAAGACAACATGTAGAACATATTTTCTGATTGTCATGATACAGCGAGAGTATAAGCATTCAGTTGAAAATCTAAATGGTTTGAAGTACATTTCTTTTTACAGCGATCTCTGTGCTTCCTCTATTTCTAAAAATTTACTTTTTGTAGCTCCTCCCCTCATTGGTATGCAATATACTAGGCTCAAGTATATTATATTCTCTTTGACTAGGTTATAAATATTCGTTTAAGACTTTTTGTAGTAATAAAACTTTTGAAAGACCAAATAAGTTTTCTGATTCTGTCTATAATAAGTTCTGCGTGAGACTGCCAAGATAAATGTTGGTTAAGCATAATACCTAGGTATTTGGGTTTTCAATATTAGAAATTGGGTTACACATACAGTTTAGATATTGCCGATTTTTACACGCGTGTATTTTTACCTGGAATTCATGTACAGGTTGTGTTCGGTTATATTTATTGAACCATATGTAGTTTGTTTTACAACTATTTATATAATATCAATTTAACAACTATTTAAACGAATATAAAACACAACAAAATTCAAGTATTTATTTAAGCGCTGACATTTGACAGTGACAGATAAAAAAAAGGAAAACCATTCTATGAGCAGTGGTTTTTTAGTCAGTCTGTTTAAGTTGGATTTTTTTAGATTGACGTCGTGACGTCATTTGGTCATATTTGGTCGAATATAGTCGCTGTTTATCATACCGCTTATACCGCATCTAAATCAATTTTCAATGTTGCCGCGCTATTCTAGCCTAGCCTAGTCTGTGGTGGTCTGTGGTAGTCTGTGGACCTGTGCAGGACATACTATTATCTGTGCTGTGGTGTATTGTTTTGAATTTGAAAAGTTAATTAAGTTTGTTTTGGTCGTATTTAAGGGGCTAACATAAGTGAAAGTGGCTCCCTCACTACATTTTTTAATTTCCATTAAATACAAACTTATTTTCAAAAAAGTGCTCAAATCAAAAGTTTTATGTATAAGTAAGCAATTTTTAGAAAGTTTTATTTGCTAGATATCATTGACATGTAGGTTAGAAAGTTCATTTATGCTAAAACTGGCCACTTTTCGCATAAATGAACTTTCTAACCTACATATTCATAATATATAGAGACTAAAAAAACTTTTAATGTGATGAATACAAATTGAGAAATCTAATGGGGGCGCCACTTTCACTTATGTTAGCCCCTTAATGTAAGTAGGAATTTAGCCGGCTAGCAATATTTTTAAGACCCTTTTCCATAGAATTGCGAAAACTTTCTATGTAGGAGTAGGACCCAGTAAATACAACGACATGCTGTCTATGTCTATATCTGCACATGAAAATATGCATCCCTGATATTTTAGGAATTATTCAGGTACTGAGGTATAAGATACAAAATTGGACCCGGTAGGCTTCCTTGTGGGGCTCCGTAAGTTATGCTTGATCACTTGCTGATGTATTCGCTTTTTTTTTTACTTTTGTTTATGACTGTGTAAATAAATAACCTTTTAGCTATGCTAGGGAGTTGCCTCTTATGCCTATATTCTCATGTTGATGTACAAGGATGGGACAGTGTCGAACGCTTTTCGTTTAGGAAAACAGATAAATATTTTTATCCTTTATCGACTTGATACACAATAAGATATGTTAATGCTAATGCGTCATCTACCGTTGAAATACCTTGTCTTAAATTAAATGGGTCTATAGTTGCGGTCTTCGTTTCTGTTACCACCCCTATAAATAGGTGCGATAACTGAAACATAAATGGGAAGATACTCTGACTGAAACATAAGTTAGCCAATGGGCGATGATTGAGACGATGAGTTTATTATTATTTAGTAGATAAATATACTCGTATTATCCCAACCAGATAAACTTTCCAATTTGAGATTTATTAGAATAGTAAATACCTCAGCAGGGACCTGGTTAGATAGTGTAGGCGAGCGCTGATGATCATCGTAATGGGGCGCCCCATAAACCTACTTTCAGATCGCAAGTCCTGAACGCTTAGCTACCTGGTTCCCACTCTACAAAACGAATGGATTTAGCATTCATATGGATTTTACTTTCAAATGTGGAAGTAGCATCAATTAGGGTTCCTTTGTGTAGGGATGACGGAAAATCATATATATCTCTTTAGTGCCTGTGTCCTTTAGTTATAATATTCGAGTATTTGCGTTGTTTAGGTTTTGTACTGACTTTAGAAATGGTGAAAACTCAAAAGTAGGCATTAATTATGATCGTAGGTTTAGCTATATTTATTTACTTGACTATTTTCTTTTACGCTTATTTGTATGCTATTGTTTGCTATATTACTCTGACGTATCTCTAAACTGTGTTTACTACTTATTTAACACAACGGTTTTCGGGTCCTACCACTTTTGAGGATCACGTTTGGCCAAATAAAATACTTCTGTACTTTTATTATTAATTGTTTATTAGATTCTTTGATCTCTCTCGTTGAGTGTCTGTAAGCTATCTATATTTCGGAATTAAAAAAGAGGGGGGCGTTACACCCTCTATAAAATAAAATTTCGGCTTTACATAACATGCAAACTAATTTGACATCCAATGGCTAGGAAAATAATCATTAGCAGGAACCCCTTATCGTGACCATTAGTTTTTAGTAGTTATTAGTGAACTCATAATACGTATGAGTTCACTAGTCGAGGAACAGTAAGAACAACGACCCTTATGCGACAATGACCCGAAAATTAATATGCTACAGGTCACTTCCCAATATGTTAGGGCATTTATATTCGATACGCGTGTCCTTAGGGGTCAGAACTCTAGGAGAACAGCATCTGTAACACGTATACAACTAGATAAAGTTTTTCCTTTATCTCTTATGTAAAAAAAAGTTTTAAATCATTTAATCTCTGTTGAATACTAAGGGTGTGATTCGTCAAATTGATTGAAAATGACTTATTGACACAGAATTATGGTCGTCATGGATATTGTCTTTAAGTGTATTTGTATTAGGGATAAGTACCTGGAGGCCCGAGCAAATGCTCGATTTTTTTTAAACAGCACCATCTATTGTTAAGTAGCTTAAGCGTTGCTTAATAACGCCACCTATTGTCAAATAGCTTTAGTGTTGCTTATTACTACTCGCCAATAGATGTCAGGAAGAGTCATACTTTTCAATTTATCACTGCCATAAGGCCGTGTTTATAAAAACATGGATAAAACGACGTTTTCTAAAAATGAAACCTAGCTAGATCAATTTATCGACCCCGAAAAGCCCTACATACTAAATTTCATGAAAAACGATGGAGCCATTTCCGAGATTCAGATTATAAATAAATATATATATACATATATAAAAGAATTGCTCGTTTAAAGGGATTAGATGTCTTCAGCTAATGACTTTCCAACATTAGCAAAAAAGTCATTCGCGTAATTTACAGAGTCATAAGGAGATGATTTTAAATCCAAAAGTTCTAACTTTTGTGGATAGTTACATTAACGGTGGGTTACATTATTTATTATACTCCATAGTGTTTTTGGACTGTTGTTAAATTTTAACAGTTGTCCTTTTTCATAGTTGCATTTTAGTTTTTACCCGACTGCCAAAGAAGAGTTATGTTTTCGTTTGTATCTTGTATGTATGACAATTTCTTTATTAACTCGAATCTTACAAACGGATGGACTTCTATAATCTAGCTATCGTTAGATTTGTCTTGATAGCCCAAGTGTTTAGATAGGTGCCGTTAAAAAATCAAAATGACAGATTTTATGCGCTTTGATATGCGGGCTAAAAAAATATATATTTATAGCTTTAAGAGACGATTCCAAAAATATATACCACTTATAATAAAATAGTCAAGTGGGAGTCGAAAAAAAAACTAGAACTAAAAAGCTGTAAAAATATCTAGTTAAATAAATAAAAAAATCCCAACTGCAAAAAAATACCAAATAACTATACCTAAACTGGTGGGACTCATTTAAAGATAACTTCGGCATGTTTTTTTCATAATTTCCATTATTTCAGCAGAAAAAAAACTTAATATTTCATTATTTACTCGGTGGTTGTATGTATGTACTATTAGCACAGAGCTATTGTTTTGGCTCCAGTGTATAGAAATGAATCTATTGTTATTAAAAACTACGTCTATCATAGTATCATTGCACTTACGCTGTTTTGCTTTGCTAATTATTAAAAGAAATCATCATTTCCAATTACAGATTTAATGTGAATGTCATTGAAACATATAACTGAAGTTATATGACTTGACATATGCATCTTTAAATGAAGTTTGTACCTTCCTACAAATTGTCCCTAAAAATGCATAGTAAAAACAAAATTAAAGTTATGTTTTATTAAAACACTTAAGTAAAATTTAAAAGTTTTACACAAAAATTATATTTTTCTTTAGTTAGTGACTTTGTAAATAAATTTGTTAAAATCTGGCCTATCTTCAATTTCAATTTAGCCCACGTTTACAGCTTCCTTTACAAATCGAAAAGAAACATCATTATGTTTTGTACCTACGTTTCAAAGATTCATCCTCAATTATTTTATGAGTGCTCTGATTGTCGTTCCAAATTGTAATTGGCTCCTTCAAAATAATTATGCCAGCACGTAATTCTCTAAGGAAATTTAAAGAAATTTTGCTTTATTAATAACATTTGACAATCTATGGTATTCAGCCTCTTACTTGTACGTGAGCATGCTACAGTTTAATTCCCAGTTAATTAAATTATTACCAAACTTTGCAAGTTAACCAGAATATGATCTACAATAACCACAATCTTCGGCCCAATCAGCATCCGATGAAATAACTATTTTTGTTCCACCTGGCTTGAAAAAAATATAAAGAGGGCATAGTCTTGTATACCTGATAAATAGCGTAGAACACGTTTCGCAGCTGTCCAATGAGTCACACCAAAGCAAGAATTGTATAGACTTAGTTTACTACAAATATATGCAATGTCAGCCACTAATAACTAATTCCTCATATGGAAATTTAGTGTCACATGTTAAAACTTTAGACAACTTTAAATTAGTTTCTATAGGTGTGGATACCTTTTTAAATTCAGACATTCTAAATTTGTCAAATAAATGCTTTACGTATACTCCCTGAAGAAGTTTAAATGTTCCTGCAGACCTATCTCTTTCGTCTTTCATGTCTATTGCAAATTCAACAGGACCAGGCATTTTTTTTGACGTGACAACGTCTTATAAATTGGTTTGCCGGGTGACACTTCAAGAAACTGCGTTACGCTCCGCTCACGTTATGCGCTCACAATGAGAGCGAGTGAGAGGCACGCGCCCGCCTAAGAGCGAGAGAGACAGACATAAAATCATTGTCACGTAAAACTTTCGCCCGTATACCGACTTTACAGGCAACCAGTTTTTTTGTTAAATATCATAAAGTTGCTTTTTACCATTTATGCTGTTGGTGAAAACAAACAAATCATCCACATTAAGGCAACGATAACTATACTTGTATCAAAATATTTATAGTAAACACAATTCTCATTTTTTAGTTGAGTGTAATTAATACGCATAAGGACTTCATGTACTTTTTCATTCCAGGCTCTACTGGCCTGAAAACCAATAGGTTGTACCTATATCCGAAATGCTAGTGATCTACTTGTAATTATGTCTCCTGTAGAAAAACATGCTAGTCCTTTTGTATGATCGTAATTTCCCACAATAACATATGGTTTAGCCTTTGCATCTTATTTTGTTCGCGACTCCCCAGGAGTCAAGGCGTAAGCCCTATACCCGAAATGTGACGAAAGTCAACTTTAAAACCAGTTCAAAGTTCGTTCTGAGTAGCTCCTTAAAAAGCAACCGTAGGAAAACGGTTTTTTTAAATAGACAGCAGTACTCACGGTTTCCGCCCAAAATTTTCAACGCAAACCAGCGGGTCGATTCCGTAAAAGATTGCTAACCTTTTTTGAAAGAAATAAGATATACATTGCGGTTTCGCGAAAATCGATGAATTTCATACGTCATTTCAAATGCGCAATGTATGTCTTATTTCTATGGATTTCAAACGAGAATTGTTAGCTGTCATTTTACGGAATCGAGCCGCGGAATCAGCAAGCATAGACCTTGCTTTCTCCATAATTGTCCTATTTAATCGTTAGGACCGTTTCGTTGTGACGAAAATCGACATTCTCCTTTGGCATATGGTCTGTTTTTTAGGGTTCCGTACCCGAAGGGTAATTAGGATCCCTATTACTAAGTCTCCGCTGTCCGTCCGTCCGTCTGTCACCAGGCTGTATCTCATGAACCGTGATAGTTAGACAGTTGAAATTTTCACAGAATTTTCTGTTGTCGCTAAAACAACAAATAATAAAAAATAGAATAAAATAAATATTTAAGGGGGCTCCTATACAACAATTTATAATAATTAATTTTAATAACAATTATAATAATTGTTTTGCTCGATTTTGCTCGATATTGATATCGGTAACAGGTTGACGCTTCGCGCGTCCGGTTATTTAGTTACTGAGGTGCTTCATACGCCTAAACCCCGTAATAAGACCTTGCGCGTGCAAGGGGTTAAAATATGCACAGAATATTAAGTTATATGGTCACTTTAAAAATCAATAATAAAATTAAAATAAAACAAATATTTAAGGATACAAATATTTATCCCATAAAACAGACGTGATTTTTTTGCCATTTTTATAGATAATGGTACGGAACCCTTCATGCGCGAGTCCGACTCGCACTCGGCCGATTTTTCACCAGGACCAGCTGCAGTCATCCACCCCCCAGATGGTCCGTCCAGATTCCATATTTAGGACAACATTTTGTTCTGCATAACGGGTTCCATTTATGCGCCACAATGAAGCTGACGATTTTAATTTAATGATTTATTTGATAACTTTATTGATTTCTAATATTTACAAAGATAATCAAATTCATTTAAATTAATTAGGTACATCATAAAAAATAAATTCTAAGTAACTATCACTAAACATACGGTATTCCCTGATTCCCGATAAAGGAAGTTCCTGTGTTTCATGAATCAGTGTCTTCCTCAGTAATGTTGACAAAGAAAAGAAGTTCCATACACTTTAAAAATTAGTAGTAAAGATCTTAGTAGTGCAGTTGTCCAGCTCATTTGACTGAGCTAGTAGAAACTTTTCGTCTGTTCAGCCAACTGAACTATAACAAATAAGTTTTATAAGTTACAATTAATTTAAAACATAGGTAAAATAAAGTGTGAAATAAAACAATTTTGTGACTTTTCATAGTGATATATCAATAACTCACTCAATCTTCAATACAATTCAATAGGGGTAGGTAAATATTTGAGGTTAAAGAACTAAATTATATGTTTGCGTAAATTTGTGTATGTGAGTGTGTAAACTAAACATTCTGTAAATATGTTAAGCGTCAACCTGTCGCCGTTATCAATATCGAGCAAAATCGAGCAAAATAATCACGTTTGTTGAATAGTATTTTTTGTTATAGCGGCAACAGAAATACATCTTCTGTGAAAATTTCAACTGTCTCACTATCACGGTTCATGAGATACAGCCTGGTGTGTCTTAGTAATAGGGTAACGCGAATTACCCATTGGGTACGGAACCCCTTAAAATAAAGTACTATTTTTCTCACAGATATTATTTTACATTTCAAGATATTTAAGACATAACATAATTTTTTAACTTTATTTTTTTTCAAAATATAGCAGCGTTACCGAATTAATGACTTGTATTTTATTTTATTATTACGGCTAGAACGATTTGGGTCAAATTTTGTCTTAATATTTGAATGGGTTCCTAGATGGTTTGAAAACATAATTGGATCCGGTAGATGGCGATGAAGTGCCAGTACTTCCACCATGTAAGACTTGAAAGAAAATGAAATAATTTAGATAAAGAGGCCATTGTAAACAGTGAAATATCTAAAAATGATGACTCAGCCGTAGATTCGTTAGAATTAATTATGGAATCGATAAATTCAAACAATCTAAGTGTTAAAACGTGGCGCTGCTTTTCCGGACAGGACAACGTCTGCCTGGTCCGGTATTCATACTAATATTATAAATGCGAAAGTAACTCTTTCCGTCCGTCCGTCCGTCGATCTGCTTGTTACCACTTTACGTTTAAACTGTTGTACCAGCTAAAGTGAAATTTGCCACGGAGATAGTTTGAGTCCCGAGAAAAAGGCTAATTGATAACGTCAAGCGGGGGTCGGTTTTTTTTCATTAATTGATAAGTTGTCGTTGAAATCCTACACCGATAATTGTATTTAGGGTGGGTGGAATCGCGGGCAAATTTGGCATGGAGAAAGTTTGAGTCCCGGGAAAGGACACTTGGAAGGCTACATGGAAACGTCAAGTATGCGTCGATTTTTTTCTATAATATTTAATTAATATTTTCTCTGTTGAAATTGAAATCCTACACCGATAACCGAATTTAGGGCGGGTGAAACCGTGGGCAACTTAGTGCATCCATATTTTAGCTTCGAATAAGTCAACTTTGCTTCTTGTATATTCATCTGTGTTGATAGACTTTTATTGCAAAAAAATATGTGATACTGATCACAGAGTACTTATTAAAATATTTGTAGATGTGATATTCGAACGTGCCGCGTGGGAGGTGTGTTTTCTTTTTCCGTTCCCGCCATCAAATTGTCAAATCTATCCGCGTAGTAGTAGCGACGTATTTATTTGATTTGTAATCAAATAATTATTAACGTTAATATGTCTAAGCCAGAAGAAGCTGATGAAAATTGGACTGCACTAATGGATAATTTGTGTCTAAAGTTATGTGTCGATCCAGTGGCTGCAAAAAAATCTATAGAAGCTTTTGCTGAAATTAAAAAAAATTATACCCTAGATGTAAGTAGATCTCATCTTAGCAATTATTTTCTCTATGTTAGCATTTCTTTCTTTCCCAAATTATTCAGAACTGCTAAAGTCAATTCATAAATTACCAGTTGTGTATCATAATGTTTACTTGATGACTGTTGTCTTATCAGCTACTTGTTTCCTTGAATAAAAATTTGGAAGGAATTTAGAATAAGGCCTCCCGGGGAGGAGGTTGAGGGGGGGGAGGGGGGATATTCCCCCCTACCAGTCCCCCCTCACGGAAATTCATAGTTTTGGAGATATGGACCTTAAAAGGTTCCTACCTAACTACTCCATTTTTTGGTATCTATTCCCTCAGTGGTTTGTTAAAATGTAAAAATGGGGGTTTGGGGAGTTCAAAAAAAGGCTTGCTTCGCGTCGCTTCTGCCTTAACCTTCTAATCTAACCCAGCTGTGTTGGGGTGCCCTGACAAGATTACTGGGTAATCATTCAAAACATCGATAGGTTACCGCACACGGCACACAAAATGAATGTTTCAGTTTTATAGTTTTGAATAAAACTTGCATTTCGCTCTATTATTGACAAAATACTGATGTAGAAGAGTATCAAAATGGCAAAAAAAGTACTTGATTACCCAATCTATTGATACCCCAAAGTATCGATACATTTTTTCTGTCCTTTCAAACAAATCTCTGGCCATAGATTATACAAATATTATGACTTTCAATGCATTTTTCACGATTTTCTAAAATTCATAACTCAAAAAGTATTCATTTCCGTGAACTGAAATTTCAGATTTTAGGTCAAAGGGATCATATTTATCTACCATAAAAGTTTGAACTAGCTAGCAAGGAGGCCTCTTTCTAAAGCTGAGCCGAAAATTTGGAGGCCCATTTAAACCCTTAGCCCAAATGTAGAGTACATCATTCAGGCGTTGTTCCATTTTTATTTCCCGCTAAATACAAAAAACATTATTGTTTTTCCAAACTTTTGTTTATAAATACCATACATTTATCAAATATTCTTTACACACAATTGGTAGGTAAGTGCTCTTGACTATTTTACACTTAAGTTATTTATAATTTTTGGTATCATTAGTAGAAGGGTCTAGATTAATGAGCATTAAACTGTAGACAATGAAATAAAAAATATTTAAGTAAGTCCATCAACACTTTAATATCATCAGAAATGTGGATTTTAACCTCAAAGGGCCAGCAAGAGACTTAACTCTTTATAAAATAAAATATTGCAAACCAAAAAACTTTAAATAATTTGGAAACTTGTAAGTCAATTTATAAATTATAGAAAAAAGAAAATCAATAAAGGTGCAATCTGTCACTAGCAGCCCAGTGCTAGATAGGCTCCCAATGTGCAATTCAATTAAATCCTCATTTTAGCACCATTTTTCTTTTTGTTTCATCCAAGTGCATCTGATAATTTCAGCAGTGCTATTATTGTTTGAACGAAACACATTTCACAACATTTTTTGATAGTTCCGTGGTTGTATATTTTTAACAAAGATATAGTTCATAATGCAATAATAAAACAAAGAACAACAACATTATATCTACTTTTCAAAGGATTCACTTTCACATTTGACAGCTGTTAAAAAGTAGCAACATTTTGCAAAATTACTTAGACGAAACGCTAAAAATCAACATAAGATTTTGCTATCAAAAGCATGAAACGCAAACCGCTAACAATTTCTCGTAAAAAGTAGTCAGATGGAAGGCCTCATTGTCTATTATCCAATGCCACTTTTGGGAAACTGGTTTACATTGCTTAAACATCTTGTTGCCAATGCTATGTATGCTTGTTTACCACTTTAGTGGTATAAAAAAAAAATCTGTGCTGTATAGTATTATCTTTCAATATAGAAGTTCTAGAATATTAACTGTAGGAGTAGAGGTTAATCACTTACAGATTTCTATGGCCAAATAGACTTAAACTTAGATCTAAGTAAAGGAAATTATATTTACTTTCAGGGTGACCCACAGCACTGGCTGGCATGCGCTGTATATGTTGCATGTCGAACATCTATTACACCGACTTTACAAACAGGAAAAGTTGTGGAAGGAAACTGTGTCAGTCTCACACGGCTACTAAGGCTTTGTAATTTAAGGTACTTAATACTAGAGCCCATTGCAATGTAAAGCAGAAGCACCATGCACAGAGCTAACATGCTCACTGACTGGCTCAAAGATGTATGGTCAGCCAATCAGTGAGTTATCCAAGCTCCCGAGTGCTGCATTGCACTGTAATATTGATAATATATATTAATTAGAACTATACAAACAATGGTTTATTTTAAACTTTTGCATTTTTTTACAGTCTTATTCAGTTTTTCAACAAAATAAAGAAATGGATGGAGATGGCATCAATGTCAACAGACTTTAGAGACAGAATCACACGCTTAGAGAAGAAATTTGCTGTGTCTACTGTACTCTTTAGGAAATTTCAACCAATGTTCCAAGAAATATTTTCAGGATTAACAAATGAATCACACAAAAGCAATTCAAAAAGTAAAAAACACAAGTAAGCTTCATTTTCGTAAATTCTACATAATATATTCTATACTTACTTTATTTTTAACATTTTATTAGTTTCTTTTGCATTTGTCTCATGTGCCAAAACACACTCTCTGAGGTATGTAATTCCTGGATAGATTTTACAGAAATTCATTTTTGGTTCTTGACTGCCTTTTTTCTCTCACTTTCCAACATAGAGAATAGATATTAGCTTTAAAATTTGAAATTTTGTGTCCCCATGAGTTTTAAAACTCCACCAAAGAAATGTTTTTAACAAAATTTATTTACAAGATTATCAATCAGCTGCAGTAATTCTCATTTTACTGCTCTCTAACTTTACTAATCATAACTTGAACTATGTATGACTAACACTGTGCCAGTTGCCTATAGAATTCTTATGTAATTTTCAGATTACAACCATGCACCCCAAATGCCCTGTTTGAGTTTACATGGTGTCTATACATCTGTGTAAAGGGTGAATTTCACCACTCTGCTGACGACCTAGTTGATATGTATCATGTTTTATTATCATGTCTTGATTTTGTCTTCACTAATGCTTTTAAGGCTCGAAGGATAGATTTGATAAACCCTGCATTTAAGGGTAAGTACTAAAAATTAAAACAACCTTTATAACAAAATCTTTATGATGATTTGTCAATTGAGGTGGCAAGCAGACAAGGAACTTATACAGAGTTTGTATAAGTTCCTAATTATACTATTTCCATTTCTTTATTTTCTTGATGACAGTTCTAATTTAATAGTTGTAGTGTTATGACCAAATAAGTAATGATATCGATTGCATATATTTATTATGTTTTGAACAAAGACAAATACAACAGAAACATTTAAATATATTTTTGCAAGGTGGGCACACTCAATGGCCCACCACCATGTTGTGTTTGTTTTAATCTGTCACTCGCAACAAGACGGTCGTGCTTTATAATCACTACATTGCTGTTCGCTGAGTTTTTTCACATTATCCATACATTACGTTGTGTATTTTGTGTTCCTCCGTGTTAATTACTGCCCAGCTGTCAAAAATCTAAATGCCTAAAGGATCTGTTCTGAAACGGTAGGCGAGAGAACTGGTGATCAAGGTTCGTAATAACTTTGAAGCAGAGTATCAAAATGGTGGCCCGCTATTACCACTGTCCCAAGTGCGAAAGCGTGTTGCGGCCGCATTAGGAATTAGTTGACCTACTCTTTCAAAAATACTAAACTAAAAAAGACTACCGAAGCTTACGGTACAAGCGGCATGCAGGAAAATAAGCATCGTACGACGAAGAAAAAACGCAAACCACGTCGTGTGACATCGGTTGACAACTTCGACGCTGACGCTTTGCGTATGACTATTACTTGCGCAAAGAAATTCCAACACTTAAAAAACTTGTTGTTTCTTTACGTGAATGTGGTTTGTTCCATGGCCAAAAATCGTTATTAAACTTGGTTTTGAAAGAAATTGGATTTTCTTATAAAAAATCGGACAAACGTAAAATATTTATGGAGCGTCACGACGTTGCTATGGCTCGCTACGAATTTTTGAGCAAAGCCAAAAAGATATCAGATTGGTCAAATGTTATTTTCACTGACGAGACTTGGTTAAATGCAAACCACACAGTATCTAAGAACTGGACTGCCGACACCGCCGCCTCCACTAGTTCAATGACAATGGGAAAAGGTGAACGCCTTATCATATGCCATGCAGGGTCTACGAAAGGATTCGTGTCAGATGCTTTACGGGCCTTTAAATCCAAGAAAACAGTGGACTACCACGAAGAAATGAACGCGAAGATTTACAAAGGATGGTTTAAAGAAATGGCGTAATCTCTGGAAGAACCGTCGATAATTATTATGGACAACGCTACATATCAGTCCAGGCAAATTGATAATCTGCCGACGCAGGCCAATAAAAAACAAGAGATAATTGACTGGCTCCAACCTCATGGCGAAAATGTGGATAATACTTTATTAAAAGTACAATTAGTGGATATTTTAAAATCATCAGCCTCCCTAAAAGATATATTACCGACAAAATAGCTGCCGAACGTGATCATTGGGTTCTTCGACTTCCGCCGTATCATAGCCAGTACAATGCTATAGAACTACTATGGGCACAAATCAAAGGACACGCCGCTCGAAACAATACCCATCCCCCTTTTAAAAAAGACGCTCGTTCAAGTTTCCACAGGAGTCATCGAGAAAATAAAGAAATGGAAATAGTATAGTGCTGTTACTTTAGTGTGACATTCTTTCCAGATCACCCCAAACTTAATGCTCCTCAAGTAAAGGAGTAATTAAATGGGCGATTTTTAAGTAATGCTTCAAATTGCCAGAAGTGACTTAACATTTTTGTATTATATCTATTCAAAGAGGTGCTGAATAACATCAGATGCCTCCTTAACTTTTGGATGGAGCTGGGATGGTATGAGTAACCAATGACAGGTATTGGTTACCTACGTACAATGGCCCTATTATGAGGCTAAGTGCGGAAAACTAAGTCCAACTAACTACATCTATTCAAAAAGGGCTGGTTGGCTCTTTGTTAACAGGGACTAAAGTAACTCTAGGGGCTAAAATAACTATTTTAATTTGGAATGTGGATTTTGTCAGTTAATCATCCAATCAACAAAGAAATCAATCACGAGAATTGTATAAACAAGTAACTGGCTGTATGATAAAATTAAAGCATGTAGGGCAAATGTATAAAAATGCCTTCATAATTGTTTACTCGAATTCGGATTTATATTGATACTTTTGTAAAAAAAGGGTGTCTCTTCAAGTATTAATACTTCGGTACACTCAGGATTCAAAACAGCCCTCTTGTCGTAAAAATATTATTTTGCTCCCTTGTGATAAAATCTAATATTTTATTGCTTCATACATTGCACTACGACACCCATGATACAAAAACTCATATTTAATTGTGATATGTTTATGTGTTCTTGTTTTTATGTGCTTATTTTTTGTTATTTTTCTTTGTGTAATGTGAAATAAATAACTGTCTAACTGTCTATATAGTGGCGATATTTCAGCAACAATTGCTACATTGTGACATTCACTCAATTGATTGATGTTTTCATAAATTTCTTTATGTCATAATCGACAAACATTGGCGACAAGGATTGAGCATTTTCAATTACCGATGTAACTGCTCCTTTAGATTTGTAATTCCACCCATAAATTGTCAAGGAAAGTCAACTACAAAGACTCATATAAAGAACGTAGTAACATACATATTTTGCCTTTGATATTTCAAACTATACCTACTTACCACTAAATACACTAATTAGAGAAAAAATACTGCCTATAACCATTCGCTTCTAATTTAAAACACATTTTTATAACCATGTGTATAATAGGAAGTATGCAAGACAGACAGAAATAGATATTGTGAAAAATGTTTTTATGATCCTTATAGGACGTCCATCGGTCAGAGCCAATTTACTCCAAATACAACCAGGATATTATTTGGTACACATATGTATTTTTGTGACCCAAACACAGACTTGTCACATAAATGAATTTGAATTCTTCTTTAGGGGAAAAAAATTAAAGTTTTGTGAACTGTACTTGGTGACACATCAAATGAAAGAGCTTGTTATGAGGGCCTGAAATATATGTATATTTTATAATTTAAACATAGTTTTAAAGTTATTTTAGAAAAATTGAGCAGTATCTCCAAAATTACTAAGCCTAATTTAAAAAAAAAAAACAGTAAGTAGTTCTTAAAATAATAGGTTACAGGAAAACCTATAAGAAATCTATGGTCTTAATATCACGTGATAAATCTTTTAATATTGTGGGAATAAACATACATTAATTATTTTTTACCTTAAACAAGTTTAGATCAGATTAAAAACATAGTAGATAACATATTCATCATACAAAACCCTTTCCCGCTCAACTCGCTCTTGTCTGGTTTTTATTAATATTGTGCATTACCCTTGTATAGTTTTCAAATTTTTAAGGTCTACCAAGCCATTGGCTTAATGATGATTTTGAAATGCCTAAGAAAGCACCTTGTATAATTTCTACATTGTGTGAAATCAAGGAAGGATTAGTAGTAGAAGCCGCTACTATGAAAGAATATAGCTGGAGACCTGTCATTATCTCATTTTTTGAAAAAGAGGTAATAACTGTTGAAATATCACCTAACAAAGTATAAAAACAAAAGTATGAAAAAGACTGTATTTTATATTTCAGATTTTAAAAGGCAATGGTGATCTCCTAACAGGTGTTTTGGACATAGGAAATTTTGACCAAAATCTCAAATCACTAAATAATCTTTATGAAACTTATGTCCTTAGTGTTGGAGAGTTTGATGAAAGGATATTCTTAGGTAAGATATTTTAAATGTTATTTACGTTGTAGGTACATTTTTGCAGATTTACTGTCATTGATACAATTAGAAAAGTAAAAACAGTATTAGAATTTAGGTATTTTTTAATACTATTTTTAGGGTCGGTAGTCAAACTTCAGTAGTTTAGTCTAGCCAAAAACTTTAGCCAGCTAAAGTGTTTATTGACGGATTAAATGTCTGGACTCTCTGGAGAACTATCTTTGAAGTGAAGAGCCATAATGGGTCTATGTGCAGTTTTTATGTCTATTACAATCAATAACTTTTTGCGATCTAAATTTAATTTTTGGACAACAGATTGTAATTTGAATAATGTCAATGTCTTTAACTGTCACTTTAGGAGAAAATTTAATTATAATTATGTTTTTCTATGTTAATTCTATTATTGACTATATTGTGGATTATGAAGAAGGTACTTTTATATTTTATTGTCTATATTTAGATTAAATCTTGAATTAAAAGTAGTAATTGCTTTTAGGTGAGCATGCAAATGAGCAGATTGGGACACGAAATAAGGCATCCGGAGATGAAATATCACAAGTCATAGCATCATTTGGTCCAGTAAGTTTTATCACTTGTTAACAACTTATATTGTCCATTTTAAAATGACCGTGTTGGTACTGACACACTTTGCTTACATACACTAAATTTGCTATGCTTGCATGTACCAGATGTCAATATGCTTGAATGTTTTTGTGTCTGTGCTGATAGTTTTTTTTAACCACAATGTCTGTAAATATGAATTAGGCATAAAAGCAGGTACTATATATGTTAAAACTAGATTATATTTTTGTTTAAAGTTTATTTATCAAGTTTAGTGATAATATAGTAAAATAAAAATTGCGATGTAACTCAGCAGTGCTAACAGTAAGTCACAGTGCTGGTATTTAATAACGTCTGTAAATAGGATTTTTCTATGTACAATATGTATGCTTACATCAGATGGCAAAGAGAGGATTGGGCACTAAAATAATGGGACCCGAACCAATTGTACCGATACCATTCACCTAACTCAAAACATGGTTACCTTGACAGAACCTTACAACTATACAACAAACAGTAGGCAGAACAAACAGATTGCAGACAAACCAAGAATGTTCATACATCCTTAGACGTAAATCTGTCGCACAAGCTGTTACAACTTGGTAGGAAAAACCTACGCTACATAGTTGGCATAATAACAGGAGACGCTGAATAACATCAGATGTCTTTATTGTTGTCTTTTTATTCATTTTTATTCTTAATTATAAAGTTTTTTGCAATATAGTATAAAAAAAAAAACAAACATATATTATAAAAAACTTAAAAACTAGAGTGCCTACGGGAGCGAGGCAAGGCCCAAACTACCGGTGGTCAGGGCTGCAGACTAAGGAACCTCCTGACAATACGTGCCGTGTCCAAGATCACTGCCTTCTGCATTCTACCCTTGAGCCAACTTTCTAGCGAGAGCTTCTTGAGATGTTGGTCGAGGCTCTTTGCTATCAAGCCGTTCGCCGAAACGACCATCGGGACGATGATTGTCGAATCAACATCCCACATGGCGGTTACCTCGTGAGCCAGATCAAGGTACTTGCTGAGCTTTTACTTTTCCGCCTTCACGTGGTTCCTGCATGTGGTATTGTGATATCGACGAGCATCGCCTTGCGCTGGGATTGGTCGACCAACACGATATCAGGCTTATTGCAAACAATAGTCCTGTCCGTGATGATAGAGCGATCCCAGTAGAGCAATACACGACCATTTTCGAGAACTGGCACAGGCGTGTACTGATAGTACGGCATCTCAGATTCGACAAGTCCATACTGAAGCGCAAGTTGCTAGTGAATGATCCTGGCCACTTGGTTGTGCCTAGGCAAATACTCGCCGTTAGTAAGATGAGAACAACCAGAAATGATATGTCTCCAGGACGGTGGCATGCTCGACAAATGTCAACCGTACCGTCCTTCAAGATATTTTTTCGATAATTGTTCGTCATCATTACCTCATCTGCAATTGCACAGGCAAAACCCTCGGTTTACCCAAAGAGGTCTCCGAAATGTAGCCAGTTCACTGATGCGAGTAGGTCTACATCATGCTTTGTTACGGTGCGATAGAACCTTCTGTGCAGCTCCTTGTTCTTCCATACATCCCTGCGTTCCTCGGTGCTCAGTACCGCGGGTGTGTGTAATTTCTCATTCACAAGGAGAGCAGTGTCGGGCCCCTGTCAATTGTCACAACATCGCAATGTATCCCGCACTCGTTGTTAAGGAAATAATCCCTAAGATTGCACACCTCACGGTTATGGAGGTTCTTGGCATTTAAAAAGCCTCGACCCCCCAACTTCCGCGGAATGTACAGCCTCATAACTGACGATCGCGGGTGTATCATGCGATGCAATTTAAGCTGTTGACGGACCCTCTTATCCAGGGCGTCCAGCTCAGTCTAAGTGCACCTCAGTATGCCAAAGGAGTATATCAGCAGTGGCATTACCCAACCGTTGAAGGCACGCACCTTATTGCCGCCCGACAAAAGACTATTAAGTACTTTCGACAGTCGACAAAAAAAGTGCTCCTTCACCGATTTCCTGATGTCCTCTGCCAAAATACCCAATGACTCTGACATACCAAGGTATTTATAGGTCTCGGTCTCAGAGAGGAATTTAATTGTCACTGTCTCAGAAAGCTGCAAATCCGGAGAATTTACAACTTTCCCCTGCTCTACATGCAAGATCGCACACTTATCTACACCGAACTCCATCTTGATGGCGCTGCTAAATACATTTGTAATATTGAGTAGCTCCATCAAGTCTTGGTGTTTCGGTGCAAACAGCTTGAGATTGTCCATGTACAGCAGATGACTAATGACTTCACCTCTTCTACGGAGCCGACAGCCTAGCCCTGAATCTTTCAGCAAAGTGCTAAGAGGAGTTAATGCTAGACAGAACCACAATGGACTCAGACTGTCACCCTGAAAAATACTCAATCCTTATAAAGTCCAGCGGATCAGGAGAGCTGTCGCCGCTGCCTGGTTGACGAATTTTATACAACTCTAAAATCCTCTTCAGCCATGAATGAGGCACCAAATCATAGGCCTTTTTAAAGTCAATCTAAGCAACAGAGAGAGCCCCCCTACTACGTCGCACCTTTTGGCTAATGGTCATGTCTATAAGGAGGAGCTCCTTAGTACCACGGGACCCAACCCTACATCCATTCTGAGCGGGAGCCAAAACTATTATTATTAATTTTTGTGGTCAGAATGGATGTAAGGAGCTTGTAGATGGTAGGTAAGCACGTGATGGGTCTGTAATGTTTTGGATCCGCGGTACTACCAGACTTGTGGAGCAGGGAAGTAATACCGGTGGTCGTAAAAGCAGGAAGGGAACTGAGCTCAAGGGCTTCTTGGAATTGTGTCGCCAAGCGATGATGAGAACATCGAATCCACTTAATCCAGAAGTTGTGTAATCGAGGTCGAGGGCTTTTCCAGTTCTAAGTCGCACGGATAGCACAACTAACGTCTACGGGGTCTATGACAACAGAACCCATGCATTCGATTGACTGGCACTCCCGCTCGATAACATGCATCCAATCACCCTCTATGTGCTCGACGGGCACCGACCATATGCCACGCCAAAAATCAATCATGGCTTTGGCATCCGGCAATGGCCCGTCGTTAGCACGCTGGTCAGTTCCCTCCCATCTCCGGTATACCCTCCTTTGATCACTTTGGAAAACGCGATTTTGCCAGTATCTATCTACACGTTCTCTGTAGCGACGAAAACGGTTTGCCCATGCATAAACCTTTTGCTTTAGATAGTCAATGCGTTCGATGACACAAGCCATGTAATCCTGGGGTCGGATATCTGTCCCAACAAAGGCCTGCGTCACAAAACGCATGACTTTAGGGCGTTTATTGCCCCTACTAAAGCAAATTAGCTTTGCAATGAGAGTCCTGAACAAGCCGATACGCCATGCAGGCGCAACCGCGACAGGCCGTGGTGATCGGTCAGTATCTGGAAACTTGATACGAGCAATACGGCACACCGCGATAGCGCCACAATACGCGATCGAGTGGGTATCAGCTAAATCTTTACTAACCTGTATGTACGGGACTAGCAAAGTATTCAGGGCTCCCATTAACAGCAGATTGCGTCTATGAGTTGGCAAACGTGGTAGACGTGGCCTAGAATCGGGTACATATCGGTCAATAGCATCCTCCAATAATAGTTATATATGTAAATATATATATATATGTAAATGGTATTTTTCTTTTTCCCTATATATGGTTGTTCAGTAAAGATTTATTAAGTTGGACCGCGGCGCGTGACAAGGTTAATAGGATTGTCGCTACTCTGGGTGGACAGGCATCTCAGTCAGTCACATATAATCCTTTGTCAGGTCGCGGCGTAATCTGACGCCAAAATTTGGGTAAGTCCATGCAATTTTATTAAGGCCTACGTTGGCCCAGTTTTTACGATCCAGTTTTTTGGTAGCTTAGAGCCTGGTTCGGACCAGATTTATAGGTATTTGGGTCGTATTACTAATCATTTGGGATTTACTGGTAGTCAGGTAATTACATATTACAAATCGTGTCGTTGGGTCGCGTCGTTGATAGGCATGGTTAACCGGTCTTATCGCATTGCTAGTCGGACATTCGCAGTGTAGCTAATTAGGTACCCACTTTTTTTTTGTTGTTGCGGTTAAAATAGATTGGAATAGGTTTTAAATATTGTTCTTTTATGACGGATTGTAAGTTAACGTATTTATTTGTAAACTATCCTAAAGGCGGCAAATTCTGACTATGACTTTTGTATGTCAGTAGTGGACGAGGTTAACGAGGCTGTGTTGACATTAGAGACTAGCCCGCAGCTGGCAAGTAAGAAGGAGATTTCGGAACAAAAATGCAACGAATGGTTGCCAACTTTGGATATACCTCATTTTAGCGGATCATTGGATGAGTGGACTAATTTTATCACACTTTTTGATAGCATTGTGCACCAACGGACTGACTTATTTGACTCACAAAAATTAAGTAAACTTTTAACGTCTATCAGGGATGAGCCCCTCTGTTTAGTGAAACATTTGGACATCACCGATGTCAACTACAGTATTGCCAGGGAGTTGTTAGTGAAGCGGTACCAAAATATCCGAATATTTCTGAGTTAAAACGCAAATTAAATGCTGCCTCGAGGTTCAGTAAAAAAGCAACTGCCAGAGCAAAATTCCAATTCATCGGCAAAATAGGTGGGCGACTTGCGAGCTATCCTTCTGGGAGTCGTGCTTTCTGGTCGCTTGCCAAAGCTGCCGAAGGGAACTTCTGCCAGTCGTCGTTACCACCACTGCGAAAGACCGATGGTGACTTGGCCCATAGTGCTAAAGAGAAAGCCGATCTACTGGGCAGTCTCTTTGCCTCGAACTCGAATATGAACGATGAAGGCGCTGTACCACCTACTATACCGTGGTGCGGTAAGACCATGCCGGAAATCTCCATAACGCAGCGGGAGGTCAGGCGGGCGTTACTTTCTCTAGACGTTCATAAGTCGAGTGGGCCAGACGGTATACCAGCAGTGGTGCTTAAGCAGTGTGCTCCTGAGTTATGTCCTGTACTCACGCGCCTCTTCGCGCTTTCCTACCACACTAGGCAATTTCCGTCTTCATGGAAGACTGCGAATGTGCACCCGGTGCCCAAAAAGGGCGATAGATCAGATCCATCGAATTACAGGCCTATCGCTATTACCTCTCTCCTCTCTAAGGTGATGGAGCGTGTGATCAACACACAGCTTCTAAGATACCTAGAAGTACACGATCTGGTCAGTGACCGTCAATATGGCTTTCGCCACGGTCGCTCGACTGGTGACCTTCTAGTGTATCTCACACACCGATGGGCACTAGCCATTGAGAGTCAGGGGGAGGCATTGGCATGTAGCCTGGACATAGCGAAGGCGTTCGATCGGGTCTGGCACCGCGGTCTTCTATCGAAGTTGCCATCTTACGGAGTGCCCGAGGGTTTGTGCAAATGGGTGGCTAGCTTTTTGTCCGGCAGACGCATACGAACTGTAGTTGACGGTAGTTGCTCTGATAGCATGGACATTAATGCTGGTGTCCCGCAAGGCTCTGTGCTGTCTCCTACGCTGTTTCTACTGCATATCAATGACATGTTGGACATCAACAACATACATTGCTATGCAGATGACAGTACTGGAGACGCTTTTTACACGGGTCGTGCAAACATCCCTCGTTCCGTTGTGGAGGAAAACCGCGGAGAACTTGTGTCTCAAATCGAGACCACACTGTCCCAGGTCTCTGACTGGGGACGGGTAAACTTGGTCCGATTCAACCCTACAAAGACACAAGTGTGCGCGTTCACCGCTAAGAAAACTCCATTCACTGTGGTCCCACAATTCCAGAACACTCCCCTCTCCATCTCCAAGAGCATTGGGATCCTTGGTGTCGACATCTCCAGCGATGTTCAGTTCCGAGATCATTTACAAGATAAGGTAAAGCTGGCGTCCAAAAAACTTGGTGTACTCAACAGAGCGAAGCAGTACTTCACGTCGGGGCAAAGGTTGTTACTTTACAAGTCGCAAGTTCGGCCCCATATGGAGTACTGCTGCCATCTCTGGGCAGGTGCACCCGGATACCAGCTTGACCCTTTTGACTCGGTTCAACGACGGGCTGTGAGAATTGTCGACGATCCCAAACTCACTTGCGGTATCGAGCCCTTAAGTCTGAGGAGAGACTTTGCCTCACTGTGTGTGTTCTACCGCTTGTACAATGGGTTGTGTTCTGAGGAATTGTTCGAAATGATGCCCACGGCTACTTTCTACCATCGCACCGCTCGCCATCGGCAGGGAATTCATTCTCACACTTTAGAACCTAAATGGTCGCGTACAGTGCGGTTTCAGAGAAACTTCCTCCCGCGAACGCTTAAATTGTGGAATGAGCTCCCTGCCAAGGTTTTCTGCAAGGACTACAGTATGGAGTTCTTCAAGAAAGAAGTTATTAGATTTCTGAAGGGTCGGCAACGCGCAAGTGATACCCCTGGTGTTGCAAGCGTCCATAGGCTACGGTGACCGCTTACCATCAGGCGGGCCGTAAGCTTGTTTGCCACCTTAGTGGTATAAAAAAAAAAGCCATTTTAGGTATTCCTCAGCTGTCTTCAGTTAACCAGCTGCTGTCGGACTTGCTTAACCCTATTTTGGTAGCGACGAATGCGTTAAGAGGCCTGAAATTCCCTGTATCAGAGTGGTCATTTTTATTGTTGCATATTGTTTTAAATAAATTGCCCAATGACGTCAGGGCTCGTTTCGAACAGTTGCACGGAGGTGACTCGGCGTCACATATACCTACTTTCGACACTTTTGGAGGATCAAAGTAGGAAGCTCGAAAATTTATTCGCCGAGCCACAATCGTCCGATTGGACCGTCACGATTTTTGGCCCCGTCAACAACCTCGTCCCGGGACATCGCGAGGTACCGGGTCGTTTCGGCCCCCCCAGAATTTTGACAGTTGAACGGACTGAACGGTGTGGGATGTGTTATGAACCGGGACACACTATTCTGGATTGCCACCAGTTCAGAAAATCTGGGGTGGCCTGAAAACGATTTTTGACCCGTAGGCTAGGCCTATGTTATTATTGTTTGTCGACAGCCGCGACCTTGTGTAAAGTGTGGTGGGGGTCACCACCCGGACTTATGTATGCCCATCCGAGAGGATGGTCCTCGGATGACTCATGGAGGTGTTTCTACGGCTCGCGCGGGCGGGGGTTCGTCGCCGCCGAATCGAACCCAATCGCCCCCGTCCCCAGTGCGACATTGACCTTCTCCTCCCCGCTCACCGCGGGCGAGCCCACGGGATGGTCGTCAGTCACCACCCTCACGTGCCCCTTCCGCTCAGGTAGGTATTGCAGAACAGGCACATTACGCAGAGTATGAGCCTCTGCCTCTCCCTATCGCGGAGCGTCCTCGCGTTAGTCGCGAGTTGAGGGCGCGATCGAGTGGTTATCGCGCGCCGCCGATGGCACACGCGTCTCGGCAGCCACTTATGCCCGCGTGGGACCCGTATACTTATACGGGTTCAAGCGTGGCGCATTAGGAGCCCCGGGGCCAAGTACGGCGCTCGGGTCGGGCCAACGCCCGTTGACTCGTGGCAGCCGCTTCGCCAGTCTCTCCACCACCTGTCACAACAGTTTTGCCCACCGCGCAGGTTCTAGTTCATTCTCCGCGCGGACCTGGTGTGGTTGTGCGCGCCATTCTGGACTCAGGCGCTCAGGGGTGTCTAATGTCGCTGTGGCTGGTGAAGCGTCTCCGCTTACGGGTAAGTTCGCGGAGTCATGAGATTTCTGGAGTACGGGGTTTACTGGTGGACAACGTCGTGGGTACAGTCTCGTTTTCCTTTTCCTCCTTGCTCCATCCTAGCATGCAGTATCATCTATCCATGCAATTTTATTAAGGCCTACGTTGGCCCAGTTTTTACGATCCAATGGTAGTATGAAAGTATACGTTTTTCTCCGAAACTATTAAGAATCTACTGTTTCAGAACGCACGTGCATGTCCTGACACACCCTTAACAGGACGCCGCTATCTGGCGCGGCGAGAAGAACTTACACCAGTCTCTGAAGCCACCAACAACCTTGCGCGGCTCGTCACCTACCTCCGACATTCCAAACCTCATCCATCCTCACAGCTGCTGAGGCTATTTGAGTATGTAACAAAAATTATATTTAGTTTAACTGACCCGGCGAAAGTTATCGCTGTAACGGACGAACGAACGGAACAGACGGATCTCCCTTAATATAATATACATAGGTACATTATATTTTGTCGCGCGGGACTTTTTACTTAGCGATTAGGGAGCGTTCAAGTATTACGTAACGCAATTTTTGGACATTTTTGATTCTATTTTAAATGTTTTCGTTTTCGTTCGATCGTATTCTTTAATACGAATATATTTTGACAAATATATTCTATTTCAGTGAGGTTTATGTTTGTAATCGCATTGCTAAAGGTAAAAATAAATTATTAAAAATTAAATTTGTTATTTTATTTTGATAAAACGCTAAAATAGGATCGTTTTATTTGTAATTGCATTGCTAAAGGTAAAAATAAATTATTAAAAATTAAATTTGTTATTTATTTTAGTAAAACGCTAAAATAGGATCGTTTTACTAAAATAAAATATCAAATTTAATTTTTAATAATTTATTTTTACCTTCAGCAATGCAATTACAAACATAAATCTAACTGAAATAGAATATATTTGTCAAAATATAATCGTATTAAAGAATACGATCGAACGAAAACTAAAACATTTAAAATAAATCAGCCATAATTAAAATAAGTAGATGGTAAAAAAAACAATTCAAGTGGAGTTACTGCTCCTCTGTTCACGGGTTTGCCAGCCATTCAGATTCTTTCATTACTGGCATCCGGAGAGCAGACGAAGAGGGTTTGGAAATTGTTAACCCGCTTGCATCAACTTCGTCTTCGTCGAGCTAATGTTTCACAAAGACTATGTTTCACAGCGGCGCACAATGCAGAGAAGCTCATTTGCCCTTCTTGCAGGAAGTCGCTGTGGCCGTACTCGACTTTCACGGCGGTCTTGGGCAGTCTTGCCATGCATGCAACGATTGTACAGTTGCACACTCTTGTGGAATGTGAAATAAATCCCACAGGTTGCACATATTCGGTTGTTTAGGTCGGATTGTACTGATGGGCAAAAAAATCGTAAGGCATCTGCTTAAATCCTTCTAGAGGAGGCGACAGATCAACAGACAACCTCACAAGAAGTTGTATATAAGTTATAAGTATTTATTTATTACTTTTGTGTGACGCATTCCTTTTTTCGTTCACTAAAAAGATACTTGAAACAAAATTTTATACAATCATCAACATAAAAGGCGTTTTACAAGTTCCAAATTAACACTAATTATTTCTTTTGACCAAAAGTTTAAGTTTTAAATTCAGTTCATTAATATGGGACCACCTCGGAAGTATACCCTTCTAAATATAAAAAGAATTTTGCAAATCCGTCTATATATGACGGAGTTATGCCCGAACATACATAAAAATAAATATATAAACATCAAGATTGAGAACCTCCTCCTTTTTTGAAGTCGGTTAAAAATACATACTTAGAGCTTGAATTAATTTATGACTTCAATTAAATGGTGACTGTTCTTTAATTTGTTACAGGGAATGTGGTGTTAATGAAGAGTCAATAAAATCTAATGTTATAGAACCGTGTAATTCTTGGATGGAACAGTTTTCAAATAGTCTTATGAAGTTACAGTTTTCAAATAGTCTGGAGTTACAATTCAATAAAGAAACAACATCATTTCGATGTAACATGGTTACCTGTCTGTACTATAAAGTATTTGAACATATCATTCGAGAGGAACATCGGAAAAAACCACAACTTTCACTGCAGGTTTGTTTAATATATTTTTTAATTGTGTAGAATAATTATTGCTAATACTTTTATAGCAATGTGGTGATTGACGACAAAAAGATATCCATACTATTCTGTGTAGAATTTCTTGCAGTTCCTTCTGTACTACATATAACCAAAACCAGTTTTCCAGCCTGATTTCGAACAATCTACAATATTCATTAATATCGCATGTTTTTCAGACACTGCTTAGCCAAGAGACATATCAACTGACTTTGTACGCGTGTTGTACAGAAGTCGTGTTACACGCTTACGGTGTCCAGTCAATGAGATTTCCGAAAGTGCTCAATGTATATGGCCTGAGCGCATTTCACTTTTACAAAATTATTGAGTTAGTTGTGCAAGCTGTGGTTGACAAATTGAGCCGCGACGTAATTAAACATTTAAATGCGGTAAGTTAACAAATTTAAAATAAAAAACCTACTTAGTTGTCAGTGTTGCAGAAATATGGAATTACATCTAAATAAAATCCTATCCAATCCTGACTTTATTCGTACAGTTCAAGAACTGAATATTATTATATCCCTAGTCTTTCATTTTACTAATTTAGTCTATAGTACTAGTAACAAGGTATATAGAGCTATCTTACTTAAGATACACTGTATAAGAAGCATGTTGCGGCAATAAGCTTACCAGCTTACCGCTGGTTGCCACCCTGGTTGGTTGGTTACCTTAAACGTTGTACGCGATGCTTTGTTGGCTGTTCGTCTGTCCTATCGTCAGTAGGGGCCCAGCTTGTATAGAGGGAATTTACCTTTTGGATATTAATAATAACGGGGACTAAGTTACGTAAAAGTATTATCTGTCTGGTGGTGTCAACGTCATCCTCCAACCAGGGGCCCCAGGGCCTACTCCAAACCTCCGTTGTTTTCACGAACCGCCGAAAACTGGATTCAGGAACTTATTTCCAATGCAAAATGCAACAATCCAGATTTGTAGGACACAACTCACAAACACGAACAAAACTGCACAACATGTCCTTGGGCTATATTGAGCTAAAATTACTTTGTCTGTATAGAGTTAACTAAACTAAAACTATAATACGCGGGACACGAATGCGTGTTTAATCTTTCGCCACGTTTTTAGAACTGAATTGCGCGCTAGGCCCGACCCGGCGTGAGGTGAGTCGAATTCAGCTAAGGCCGACGACGTCATCGCTTATGTGTACCGAACACCCCCATCGTTTGAATAAAACTGATCTATCATATAAATCCAGAATCAATTCTTTTGGTAAAATTTTATGTTCTTGCACGAGATTTTTATTATTTGTGGGTCTCTTTAACTTAAACTGAAAAGTTTTTTTATTCAATATAATATTCCTAAATATCCTGCATTGCTAGCGTTCCTATAAAATTCATATATATTAACATTCTATCATATATAAAAAATGCTTATGGTCCTTTGTTCAGGTGGAAGAGGAAGTGTTAGAATCTTTAGTGTGGACGTCCGACAGTCCTCTGTGGGACCGACTTAGCAAAGGTCCAGTGCCGGCTTCGACTGACGTCTCCGTCCAGGAATCACCGTTCTGTCGTCGGAGTAGTAGTAAGTACAAACTGTGTCATAAAAAAAATGAGATTTAGTGTTGCATTAATAATTTGCGTATCAAGGAAACGAGTAATTTTTTTATATGGAGCATATAATACCTACGTATCTGTCCGCCATTTTTTTTTTTTTTTATGAATATGGCAACCCCCTTAACCTTTACAACTCGGGCGCGTTAACATGACTCCTGGCCGCGTGAAGTCTATTCAATGTAGAGTGTGCAAAAAATGGTCAGAGTAACTAAAAGGGGCTATAAGGAAAAAAAAAACCGGACTTAGAATATTTTCATGTTATTTTTTTTGTTTTGGTTACTGTTAGAGCTGAAAAAAATATTTTATTATACTTTTATGAAACCCTGGTTTAGGAAGATTTTCGAAATATCATTCAAAATTTCAACCCTATATTTTGATGATGCAAATCGGTAGAATGCATGATCGCCAAATTTTTTTTTCAAAACGTGGTGTGTCTACCTGTTTGATTTGATAGGTATCGATTAAGCAGAATGCTAAGAGCAACGTTTGTATGAACCATTTCTTTCTGTGTTAACTCTCTTAGTTGCTATGAAAAGAAAACTAAATGAAAAATTCTAATTTAAGGGGTTCCGTGGCGACGCAACTAGGGACCCCAGAGAAAAGTGTCTTCTACAAACATTGCTCTTACAGACGCCTTCTATCGACCAAAGTCATAAAAATAGGGTATTATGGGGACACCAAAAATTTTCTTTCCTATAATGAAATCACTAAGAAATGCGAAGCCGTTTACAAAACAGCACAGACTTTAAAATTCTTAAGCAAAATGCATATGAGGCTTGGACCAAGGCTCGTTATAATAAGGATCCGAATATTTCTGAGTTTAAACGCAAATTAAATGCTGCCTCGAGGTTCAGTAAGAAAGCAACTGCCAGAGCAAAATTCCAATTCATCGGCAAAATAGGTGGGCGACTTGCGAGCTATCCTTCTGGGAGACGTGCTTTCTGGTCGCTTGCCAAAGCTGCCGAAGGGAACTTTTGCCAGTCGTCGTTACCACCACTGCGAAAGACCGATGGTGACTTGGCCCATAGTGCTAAAGAGAAAGCCGATCTACTGGGCAGTCTCTTTGCCTCGAACTCGAATATGAACGATGAAGGCGCTGTACCACCAACTATACCGTGGTGCGGTAAGACCATGCCGGAAATCTCCATAACGCAGCGGGAGGTCAGGCGGGCGTTGCTTTCTCTAGACGTTCATAAGTCGAGTGGGCCAGACGGTATACCAGCAGTGGTGCTTAAGCAGTGTGCTCCTGAGTTATGTCCTGTACTCACGCGCCTCTTCGCGCTTTCCTACCACACTAGGCAATTTCCGTCTTCATGGAAGACTGCGAATGTGCACCCGGTGCCCAAAAAGGGCGATTGATCAGATCCATCGAATTACAGGCCTATCGCTATTACCTCTCTCTTCTCTAAGGTGATGGAGCGTGTGATCAACACACAGCTTCTAAGATACCTAGAAATACACGATCTGGTCAGTGACTGGTCGCTCGACTGGTGACCTTCTAGTGTATCTCACACGCCGATGGGCACTAGCCATTGAGAGTCAGGGGGAGGCATTGGCATGTAGCCTGGACATAGCGAAGGCGTTCGATCGGGTCTGGCACCGGGGTCTTCTATCGAAGTTGCCATCTTACGGAGTGCCCGAGGGTTTGTGCAAATGGGTGGCTAGCTTTTTGTCCGGCAGAAGCATACGAGCCGTAGTTGACGGTAGTCGTCTGATAGCATGGACATTAATGCTGGTGTCCCGCAAGGCTCTGAGCTGTCTCCTACGCTGTTTCTACTGCACTTCAATGATATGTTGGACATCAACAACATACATTGCTATACAGGTGACAGTACTGGAGACGCTTTTTACACGGGTCGTGCAAACATCCCTCGTTCCATTGTGGAGGAAAACCGCGGAGAACTTGTGTCTCAAATCGAGACCACACTGTCCCAGGTCTCTGACTGGGGACGGGTAAACTTGGTCCGATTCAACCCTACAAGGACACAAGTGTGCGCGTTCACCGCTAAGAAAACTCCATTCACTGTAGTCCCACAATTCCAGAACACTCCCCTCTCCATCTCCAAGAGCATTGGGATCCTTGGTGTCGATATCTCCAGCGATGTTCAGTTCCGAGATCATTTACAAGATAAGGTGAAGCTGGTGTCCAAAAAACTTGGTGTACTAGAGCGAAGCAGTACTTCACGTCGCGGCAAAGGTTGTTACTTTACAAGTCGCAAGTTCGGCCCCATATGGAGTACTACTGCCATCTCTGGGCAGGTGCACCCGGATACCAGCTTGGCCCTCTTGACTCGGTTCAAC
The DNA here is from genome assembly GCA_946406115.1 of Apoda limacodes. Taxonomy (NCBI): domain Eukaryota; kingdom Metazoa; phylum Arthropoda; class Insecta; order Lepidoptera; family Limacodidae; genus Apoda; species Apoda limacodes. Next base: position 17,760,125 of record OX291541.1, read on the forward strand.
GACGGGCTGTGAGAATTGTCGACGATTCCAAACTCACTTGCGGTATCGAGCCCTTAAGTCTGAGGAGAGACTTTGCCTTACTGTGTGTGTTCTACCGCTTGTACAATGGGTTGTGTTCTGAGGAATTGTTCAAAATGATGCCCACGGCTACTTTCTACCATCTCACCGCTCGCCATCGGCAGGGAATTCATTCTCACACTTTAGAACCTAAATGGTCGCGTACAGTGCGGTTTCAGAGAAACTTCCTCCCGCGAACGCTTAAGTTGTGGAATGAGCTCCCTGCCAAGGTTTTTTGCAAGGACTACAGTATGGAGTTCTTCAAGAAAGAAGTTATTAGATTTCTGAAGGGTCGGCAACGCGCAAGTGATACCCCTGGTGTTGCAAGCGTCCATAGGCTACGGTGACCGCTTACCATCAGGCGGACCGTAAGCTTGTTTGCCACCTTAGTGGTATAAATAAAAAAAAAAAAACTTGGTGTAGCTTCACACGTGCAGGTTAAATTTTAAATAGAATTTTCTTGAAAATTTATAGTTATGGGGATAACACCCTATTTTTATGGCTTCGATCGATAGAAAGCGTCTGTCAGAGCAATGTTTACACTTTTCTTTGGGATCCCTAGTTGCGCCGCTACGGAACCTTGAAATTTTTCATTTAGTTTTCTATTCATAGCCACTAAGAGAATGAACACAGAAATTAATGGTTTATACAAACGTTGCTCCTGTGATGCTCTATCGATACCCGTTAAAAAATGGTCCAAAATAGGGACACGACCCTTTTAAAAAAAATGTTCAAACCTGCGGGCCGGGGAGGGGTCGCAGAGAAAAGTGCTTCATACAAACGTACCGGTTTGCCACATTAAAATATATGGTTTAGGGACACCAAAAATTTTCATATAAAATTTCTAAAACAATTTCTAAATAAGGGCTTCATAAAAATGAATAAATTTTTTTATTTTCATCGCCACCATTTGTACACCCTTACTGTAACCAAAACAAAGAAAAAAAAGTGAAAAAATTTCTAAGTGGTTTTTTCCCTTGCCAGGTGACGTTTTGGAAATTTACGGGATTTGGTCTTATTATGTTTTCTGTTTGAATTATTGATGCCAATTTATCGATTCATTCTGGGGTTCAAGCGCGGACACTATTTAAAAAAAAAATATGCAGACACTAGTAATAAACTTTAGTAACTCTTTGTTTTTGCTTATTTAATAATTTAATTCATCATTCATTCATCTAAAAGTCATTTTATTTTTTTATTTTTAGGCGGTTTACAATCTCCCATATCGGCTATGACAGATCGTTTCATGAGTCCTGGCGCTGAACATGCCAAAAAACAACTCTTCAAAGACAATATCAAACCTGGCCAGTCACTTTTAGGTAAGTAAATACGGAAAAAAATACTAGGGTTACACAGGTATACACAGATAGATATAAAACAAAACTAAATAGTTTTGCCATGTTTGTCAGTCTCTGCCTTCAATATGCCAAGTTTCATGATAATTGGTCAAACAGTATCGGAGTTCATCGATCTTATACATATATGGTATGTAAATATATATATCAACATCTATTTTTAAATACATAGATTTTTGTATATTATATAGATTATACCTGCAACAAAAATTATTGATATTTAAAAAAATAATTACGGGTTTCGAGGTCTCCCCAAGAAGACTTTGCTACAATACCTAAAAATTAATAAAGGGTGCATCGTTTAAAAGTTTTTGAAATAATTTTAAAATTATTCATGGATTTAAAATAATTTTCAAATATTCATCCCTAAAACGGCGGTTTTTTTTTGTAAATTTCGTGTCGGCCATGATACAAACTATTTGTAAAATTAAAAGGAAACCAATAAAATAGAAAATAGTTTAAAATATTTTGGAAATTATTAGACTGACCTGAGTTAAATAGTTCAGATTAAGCTTTTTATTATTAAGCCGTTTAGCTTAAAAGATCAACAACTGTAGTTAATGGCTAGTTTTAAAATTATAAATACATCAAAGTAATGTTGGATTATTTCAATTTTATGGTATTTTTGTTTTAGTGTCAACAAATAATATTGCAAAAACAGAGGCCTTAGAAACATCACAAAATTCAACAAATGGCGAAACAACTCCTACGTCAACGCCCAAAAAAGCTAATAATTCACTAGTACTTTTCTTCAGAAAGGTAAGTTACCACATTATTAATAAATAAAAGTACTATATAATAGACAAACATATATATTACGTCATAAGAACCTGGCCTATTGCAGTGGATCTGGCCTTTTGGTGTTAAAAATTGTCATCAAAACAAGAAATGTTTGCATTTTAAGTTCTACATAGTAATAACAGTTAGCACTAGTTTTTTCTAGTAGAAGACATATATATTAAACATACGATTTACTTTTATGATTACAGTTTTACAGCTTAGCAGTAGTGCGCATGAATGATTTATGTACAAGACTGAGGCTGAACGATGATGAGTTGAAGAGGAAAATATGGACATGTTTGGAGCATGCCATAATGCATCAAACGCACCTAATGAAGGATAGGCATTTGGACCAGATTCTTATGTGTTCCGTTTATGTTATATGTAAGGTAAGATACACTTTGTATTGTTAAATTGTTTTATATTTTATTCTATTATTAACCTTTTCAACAAGGCAGAGTCTGTTTTGTTTGTTTTTTTCTTTATGCCAGCACATATGGCACTACAAACCGTAAAAGAGATTTCAGGAGAAATCTGCAATATTCAATGCGCTGTAGATTTCTACTACCAACATAACACTCTGATTTCACAGCTGATGTGTTAAGGAAGATTCTAAAAAAGTAGCTATCAGACGGACCTCATCATAGGACTTGTGCCCATTGTAGGGGCACAGGACTATCCTTGAAGCAAGGAAGCTTAGTCTACCTCGGTGGCCCAGTGCGGATTGGTAGGACGTATCATGCTCAATTCAATAACTGAACCTCTAAAGCGTCTGTGGCGTCATCTGTTTACCATACCTGAAGTGCGCGATTTAACTTTTTATTTTTAGCTTGACACTGTAGGGAGACGGCGAGCGCGGGGCCGGTGGTGCTTATAATTTTCGAAACTTTAAAAAAACTTATTATCTTACCTACCTAGTCTTAGTTCTGTTTTATATTGTGAATCGTGCATACGCCACACCCGAAATAGGCGTACCTATATTGTCATTGTATAATAACGTGACTGTTTTTATTTCCGGAAAAATTATCAAAAAAGTGGACAACCTCCTTTCACCAACCACTACTCCAGTGTGACAGGTCGTGAGCCTCACTGCAACACTGCTTCTGATAGCAAGTCAGAGATTCACACGGGTATTGTCATTAAATGAGTATTTGTTTATTTAAGGTATCAAATAACCCTAGTAATCAAGTGGAGAGGACCTTTGCAGAAATCATGCGATGTTACAGACAGCGACCTCTGGCTGATAATCATGTTTACAGATCCGTTTTGATTAAACCAGGAACAAGTGAAGGTGACTGTAACATTATACTTTTTATTTTGTAATATTAATATATAATAATTCTGACTATATGTAGAATGAATATTCTCACTCACCCCCATTTCGTGTTCTGTAATCTGTACTATGGACTTTGCCATAGCCTTACAAAATTCCCAACACTTTAGAAAGTGACAAAGCGAATCTGCGGTCTCTTTCCTTTTTTTATCAACGTCAATATTTTCGTTTGTTAATGTTTATTAAAACAATTTAGAGACAAGAGACCTTCGCTTTGTCTGTGTTAAACTTTTGCGACTATTTTTTTTAACAATTATAATCTACATTGCTGCATTACGTCATTGGTCTATCTGTATTGTATATGTGATATTTTTATGATTAAAAATGTTAGCCAATGATATTTTTCATTGACAGTGCAAACATTTAACTAAGAGGTATGTAAATATACTGATTTCAGTTTAATGAATTTCAGGTTCACCGGAAAGGGGTGACTTGATCAACTTCTACAACAAAGTATATGTGCAGTGCATGCAGAACTTCGCTCTGCGATTTACGGGGAAACATAAAGACGTAAGAAATATAGTTATTTCAATGAATTATTATCATCATATATCATGTTAGATATTTTCAATGTTTATATTTGCGATCGAAATCGAATGTAATAACGTTATTACACAACGCGCCTCATATGCGGCAATTTGGCTTTTTTTTATTTATGGTTTTAAATATGCCAGTGCAATATAAAAGCCCTTTTAGATAATTTTATGGCATTTTGCAAATGTGCAATATAAATATTTTGCTTGTCAGGTCAGAAGTATGTATGTTTATCTTCAAGGTTTAAATCCCTGAGAAGAATACCACTTTGAAGTACAATTTCACCAATAACTTTAATTCTGCTTAACAGGTGGCGAGCGTATCGCCACAGCATTGCTTTTAATAGTTTATCGGACTGGACTGAGAATACTAAAGATATTGAACTATGCTGAATACATTTATATTTTTTTATTGTGGTGTAGGAATGCAGCCTTTCTCCTTTGCCGGCGGGTCGCGGTGAGGCGGCGTACTCCCCGGCGGGGCAGCGCGTGTCGGAACGGCACCAGTTGTACGTGAAGCCGCTAACGTCGCCGCCGCCGCACCAACACCACCTCACCTACAGGTTCAGTCGCAGCCCCGCTAAGGTTTGTTACGTCTCTCTTACTCAAACCACACCCTAAAGAGCCCTGCACATCAGATGCGGTAGATTTTTGTATGCTCAATTATTACAGGCATAGACCAAAACCAAATTAAAATTATATAAAATTGTATGTCATTTGAAATAACATAACAGTATAATAATGTTTGAATTGTGATATTATAATTTTTTTTTATTTGAACATTGATGATCATATTTTTGTTATGTGTACTAGTTATGTTGTTAGCAAAATCTTTTTTTATAAGAGTAACAATCGAGTTTCTTCTCGGTAGAAATTTACATTGCCGAATGGTGGGTGGGATTCTTCAAAAAATAATATTTAATAACATTGACGATTCAAAAGTGTTTGTATAAACCTAATTTAAAAAAAAAAAATGTTTTTGACTATGTAACTGGACAAAAATGCATGCTCCGCGTCTGATATACAGAGCGCCTGGTATGAGTAGATTTAGATTCTATTGATATGTACCACACGTATGTAAATTGTGCAATTTTCTCGACTTACTGAAGGATTTCTTGCTAATTTCAACTATTAAGCATCATTAGTATTATTCTTTCTTTTGGTATTTCTACTCCCACATATACTTTCCAATTATAACCTTGAAAACCTACAGAAACAGCAATTTTATGTCAACAATTAATGTACTAATTAACACCCATAAGGAATGCCTGTCATTGATCAAAATAACAGATATAAATTCAAATGATTGGTATGCCTTTGTAATACATGATTTAAAAAATTTGGATTTTTTTTAAATGGGAATGTTTCTACTCTAGTATGAATAAAAGCAGTTAAAGGTAATTTTTTTACGCTTGTCACATTGGCAGGACCTGCACGCGATAAACACGCTGGTGTCGTGCGAGGTCGGAGGAGTGAAGAGGGTGCTGGGTATGGCGGGCGCAGGAGGGGTTGCGGGGGTGACCGTGACGGACGGGGAAGTGGTGAAGCGGTCGCGGTTCACAGCGCCCGGAGTCGCGCGCAAGCTACAGGGGCTCGTGTCCGACCGACAGGCTGTATAAAGGTACCCAAACCTAATTATTTTACAGATGAGTATATATTAGGACGGAGGTTCGAGCCCGGCGTTTACCAATAAGTTTTTTTCTTAATAACTCAAGTACATTGATTGTTCACTCCACTGGCTCTTTGGTGAAGGAAAACATCGTGAGGAAACGTGCATACGTCAAAAAAAAAATTATGTGAATCCACAATCCGCACTTGGCCCGCCTGATGGAGCTGAGCAGCTCTCGAACGGCAACATGTACCGACTTAGATGAAATTTGGTATGGAGATAGTTTGAGTCTCAGAAATGGACATAGCATAGTTTTGATCCCAAAAAATTCAAAAGTTCCCGCGAGAATAACTATGACCGGGCTAGGGTGTACATTTTCTGAAAAGTCAGGGAACCTTAAAGTGGTCAGGGAAAGTCAGGGACGCTCATGGTTAATGTCAAGGAAAAAAGGTAGGTGAAACAAAAAGCTACTATACCAGTAATTGATAATGAGGAATATGTTAGGGCTATGGCTGACCCTAATGCGTTCTAGAAACATTTTACTTTAGGTTATATAAGGAACATAATTATGCTTTTTTGTGACATAATTAAATAGTTTAAATTTAACTTACTAAAAAGCTTTCATAAATAATATCATTTTTGGTTAGGGAATTTTGGAGGAATGTTCAAGGAAAGACAGGGAAAAGTCGGAATTTTCGGGATTTAGAGTGGACACCCTGCGAGCTTAAACGAACTACAGCTATAGCAAACTTCATTAGTATAATCAAGGGGATGACGTAAGAGTCCCATGCCGATAACCAAATTAAGGGCGGGTGGAGCCGCTGGCAAAAGCTAGTACCTACATAATACCATGATAATATACAAAAAAAAAGTTTTTTTACGTTGTCATGTAAACATCCTAATTACTTTAATTTGGTTACAGATGGATTCTACTTATGATGGTGTGGTTCATTTACATGGAACTCCGATCGAGTACTTGAATAATAATTATTATTTATTGAATTTTCTGTACTTATACCAAAAAAGTTTTTTTTAGCTCTCTAGCTCACTTCGATTGTATATTTGTATAATGTTGGACAAAGAATTAGTACGAAATCAATTATATAAGTTGACAATAAATGGATAATTGAATTATTGTAACTACTATTCGGAATGGTTCCAATTAAATTAATTGTACTAAAAATAATTATTTTAGTATTTACACTTTTGAATCAAAGTGTCTAACTAAATGACGTGTTTTCGAAAAGAAAAAATATAAAATTTAATTTGTAAAAAGTGTATGGCTTTTTCTAAAAAATCAACAAGGATTTCTAAATTAATATCTCTTGGTTTAATCACCGACAAAGATAAAAAATCCTGTATATTATTATAGTTACTGTCGATAAATAACTGCCATTCCTGTAAGTTTTTAAATTATATTATTTGTATATCATTGGAATCGTGATGTTGATGGTTCAACTTACCAAGAAATCCTTCGATAAACTCGCGACAATATAAAATTGTGTAACGCACATACATACAAAATCAATATAAATTATTCATACATGTTTTTAATGTTTGTTTAATTTGATATTAAAAAACATACTATCAGTAGATATAGATACTGAGATATTACAAATACCTACTATATGTATATGTACTATGGTCTGGGAAGGAGAATGTGAGACGTCTATAGTATATATGAACGCGGAAGAACCCTAATTTTATTCGACTAATCAAGCATATTGATTGATCTCATTTCTTATTTATATTGGACTTGGATAGTATTGATATGCCATAATTAAAGTTGCTCACATTTTTAAGGTTAAGATAGTTGTTGCTTCAACTATATAGGGCTGTGGCAGAATTTCAGAATTATGTAATTAATGCTTCATGAATAATAAGTTGGATATTAATTTTAATTTTTTATATATGCCAGTATGTAACCATTAGGTTCTTGTTTTGTATACTGCCAGGAATCAATTAACTATGATTTTAGGTGTGTATTAAAGTAGATGTAAAATTTGATTTATATGTATTGCTTATAATTTTTTTAAGTTTAATAGGTAATCTTACCTAGTAGCAAGTTCCTTACAGCCTTGTTTTTGGATCGTATCTTATATATTATAATCTTATATTTTATTTGCTTCCATTACTGTTAGTATCATTATCTTAGTTTGTAAGTGATCACAGATACTTTTTAATCAAATTGTTTTAAACTTGAAATCAAAATTGATTGTATATTTCGTATGTAGCTAGTACATATATCATGTATTCTATGTAGATTTTACTGTGTTAGTGTTATTCAAATAAATGATAAACACATATTCTATTTGAAATTGTTTTATTTATGGCGGCGGCCATCTTGTATTCTCAGGTTATTCTCATGATTTACTTTGTTGTATAACGCCTACACGTAAGATGAGAATTCACACATCAAGTGTTTATAGGTCCCTTACGTAGAGGGGCGAAGGAGTAGGGCGAGGTACGGCGACAGCGCATGCGTCTTAGTTGCCTCACCTTAATCAAAGTATAACTATTATTGCGAGTGAAGGTAAAGCTGCTCCTAAGGGCCACGTTTCTGTACGTTTTGGACCCTTGACACCACCGGCTTGCACCACTGGTAGTATAAAGGGTATTTTTAAGGGTTCCTTATCCTATTACTTAGACTCCGCTGTCCTTTCGTCTTTCGCTAGGCTGTATCTCATAAACCGTGATACTATTGAAATTTTCACAGAAGATGTATTTCTGTTGTCGCTATAACAGAAAATACTAAAAAACAGAATAAAATAAATATTTAACGGGGGTCCCATACAACAAACGTAATTTTTTTGGGCGTATTTGCTTGATATTGATAACGGCAACAGGTAGACGCTTGAAATAATATCAAAATAAAATAAAACAAATATTCAAGAGTTTTTGATAGTGTACGGTAAGGATGTAGTACATGTAAGGTGTTAGGAGAAAATTAACTAACGAGATGGTATGTATAAGCGGAAGCGGAGGGCTTCAAGAAAGGTTTCAAGGACTCTAGTTTGTAACTTCCATACCGCCTGTGTTACAATGTTTTTCAACACATTTGCGAGTAAACAAATAAAAATATAGGTGAATAATAAATAAACTCACCAAAACACAATTAAAATGGCGGTTATAGAAGTAGAGAAAACAACGGCGTTACCTAGTCTAGGGAATATATATAAATAAAAAAGTTTTGAAAACTTGTAATTGCTCCCTTGTAGTGTTCATATTTTGAACACAGCTTTTCGACATACTTGAGAGAACAGGCGCGTCATTACCGCTGAGTCCTATGAACGCGCGCTTTGCTTTGAGAAAAGTAAAATTTACAAAGGTCTAAACGCCCGCTTCATTTAATATAATTTTAATAAGTACACATAAATTATTTACAGATATTTTAATTATCTTAGCAGTAAACATAGCAAGCGCCTAATGAGAGCAGCTGGCGCGCGGTACACAGACGTTCGGTGCTCGCCGAACGCACTTCGAGGCGAGAGTGAAGGCATCTTAGTGCGAGAATTTAAAATGTCACATGCTACCTGGACTAATCGTAATTTTAATTTTATAATTATGAAGTAAATAACGTCATTTACTAAAAACGAATTGGTTAGGGCTGTTCGCGGCCCCGCTTCAGACGGCTTTGTTGTTTAGTCATAAAAAAATCTGTATATTTGCAATAGAAACAAATGGAGATGCATTGCTAGAGCCGCCACTCAAGAGTTAAGACCTATCGTAACCACGACCACTCTGCCAAGAGCGTCCGACTGAGAAGAAGATTTGACTAAGCGCACGAAACGTGGCACCAGGAACGCGCACCACAGACGCTTGCTATGTTTAGTGCCTAACAGGATACTTAAAATCTATACACGCTTAAAGGAACGTATTAAATTACATAGCATCCCAATTGCTTACTGCTAGCTTAAATGCATATAAATTACCAAGCTTCTAGAGACACCAATCGTGGTATTTCTAGTTAGTGTCAATTTTTTCAATCAACACAAAGGGATATACTTTTCATTGGCTTAGCTAGGTAGGTACGTTGGGGTAGAAGGAGGGGCGAAACATAATTATTATTTATATTCTACATAATAGAACAAAGTTATGAATAGTTAAAAAAAGAAAATCAAAAAGCTAAATATAAAAAAAGGTTTTGTATATATTTATTACTTATACCACAGTATAAATCAAACACTTTATGCTTTCATAGAATATAGAGAATAAAATACATAACAACTTTATCATTAATTACATATATTACATATATATATATATACGAAGTGATTAGATTAAAGGGTCGGCAATTCGCCTGGTGTTGCAAGCGACTATAGGTTGCGGTGACAGCATCACATCAGGCAGACCATAAGAGCAGACAAAAATTACAAAAAAAAGTACGGCATATAGCGCATTTATGTTTGGTCCACTGAAGGATCGAAAGCGCTCAAAGAGAGCATACTGCGCAATCAATGCGTTTAATGCTTGTTAGCAAAACGCAACTATTATAATTATAGTGGTGTTTTATTGACTTATGTCTACCGACCAACCAAATGAGCCAAGACTTGTACAGTGGGTCATAACAGAATTTATAGCTTCTTAACTTGGGTGAATTATGACATTAAACGCATTGAACCAGTGAAAAGAACGCACCTTATATAAAAAATATCTAAATAAATATAAATATTTATCTTAGTCCTGCTGGCCGGCTAAATTAAGAGAATGCTACCTATACTAGCTACGCCAATGATGTTCTAGGAGCGTAGTGATTATATTCTCTTTGGTTCTAGAATGCAGTTCTAGACGTCAAAATAAGGCATAGACTATAACGGTACAATGAGGCACAATCGGTGACCTCTGTCACTACGCAAAGAACAGTGGCCATATTTGACAAACACACAATAGACATCACAAAGACACATTTGCTATATGACGTGTGAATTACTTCATTCCGAAGAGTAAGAGTCGCTGTAGGTGGGTGAGGGTGGAGGCTGATCGACGTCGGAATGGTCAGGCCGACGGCGCGCGGCCGGTCACGCGGGTCAGGTGCCACGTCCCTTCCCCTCCTTGATGGCGATCACGTACCGCTGCGCCACGCGCTCTGGCGGGGAATACCCGTCAGCGTATGATGAATCCTACGACATACGAAAATTGTCGAATTGGATTTGAAATCAAATAAGTACTCATATATTCATTTTTCATTTCATTCATTTTGATATAAACAAAACATTTACAAATAATTCATAATTTTATAGCTTTACTGCTTTGTTAAAATTATAATTATCTTCATTTACAAGATATATGGTACGTATTGCTAATGTTACATACAGGCACCCATTATAACACTAGCTTTTGCACGCGGCTTCGTACGATACAAATTCAACCATCGCTGTGATATTCCTACCCATTGATTGACTTAGATAAAAAATATTTTATGGCTCCAGCTACTTTAATTAAGTAGTCCCGGAGCAAAGAAAAGTTCCCAGCGGTATCATAGACTTGTGGAGAAATGTTATCGTCGGAACTCCAGGGGTGGAAACTGATTCCATGACTAACTACTGACCAAAATCTTTTAAAATACTGACCATTTACTGACCAAATCTCTAGATATTGTTTTAAAGATTCACGGTTAATATGACTATTCAACATAATATTTTACGAAGTTCTTACCGTGATAAGCCGAGGAAATGAGCTCCCGAATGAGAAGAACACCGAAAAACATTTTGTTTAATACAAATCTCTAGAATACCAATTCTCAGAATCTCAATATAATATCGAAATACGAATGTTTATGTTATTAATATACGGATAATGTTTGTGAATGAGTAAGATAAATACTTAAGTATATATTTTACTTAAGTAAAAACCCGCCCCTGGAACTCTAAACCAGGACAAAAGTTATCCTATGTTTTGTGACCTCAAAACATACAGACAAAGTGATTGTGTATATCTAGCATACATTAAAAAATATCAGCTCTAATGCCAAAATTCAAGGAATAAAACAGGGGAACACGTTTGTATGGGGAAAAACAGCGAGATATTTCCTCTTAATGTGATTTAAGATGTGAAACTTTTCACATTGACAATATTCTTACTATGATGATTAGGGCGATATACTCTCAGACAATTTGTGGCGTTAGTAAATAAAACTAATCAATGTCACTATTACCTCAAATAAGACCTCGTAAGGATCAGCCGCGCTAGCGGGCAGTCTGTTGACGACTGCACGGTAGAAACACGTCGTCTGCGGGTACAAAGCCATTACCACAGCACCTTTTAACAAGCAAAATAGAATACAGCATCAATTAAAAGAACGAAAAGTTGTTAGCTTACTTCCATCCAACTACTGGAGTCCTACAGAAGTATTAACACTTGTTATTTAATATTTACACAGAATTCTTTCATAGGAGGTGATAGTGGACGAGTGGAATACGGTATATATATATATATATACAGTTTTATTCAAAAGAGTAATAAAATGTACCAAATAAGAAATTTCGGAAAGATTTTCTTCTTAAAGCTTTTTTGTTGATGTTAATATTATTTAAAGTGTCTTTTTACATCTAGAAAAAGCCTCCATTAAATATGTCTGTGTCTTATGACGTCATTGTCTATGATAAGTAGAAGGCATTTATCCTTACACCTCAGAACGTAAATGGTCACACAGTAAGCAGTTTCAGATGTGCTTTCTCCCACGAATGCTTCGATTGTAGAAACAGCCTCTGCTGAGATTTTCTCTTGGGACAACGGTACGTGGTTCTTCAAAAATGAAGTAATTGATTTATTTATAAGGAAAAAGATATATAAAGCGTACTGTTAAGTGGGTGATAGACGTACGAGTAAGAACACGAACTTTTGGCTTGACGACCTTTTTCGACAGTGTGCCAGCCAAAGCTGAGTAAGTTTGTCAGTTATTCAACCGGTTTGAAATTTCACTCGTAGCCCGCTGCAATTTATTGTGGTAGCAGAGATATTTCGTCGAGTCTCCTATGTTTGTTAAGTACTTACACCTGGATAATTCGTTTTAAAATAATTAACATGTTCATAAATACCTATAACATCATCGAAATTACTTTCTATGTTATTTAAAACGTAGTGATTTGTCAATAATGACACGTACAATTAAACCCTAAATTAAAGGTACAAGTTAACTTGCCTCAACAGTAGTACTAAATGTTGTGTCTGTCGTATGTCTTGTAAGTGGACCTAAAGGAGCCCTTAACTGCAATGATTCAATGAATCTGAGAAGACATAAAGAAAGGGGCAAGATCTAAAACAAGTATTATAATAGAACAAATAGAAAAATACACCCTAATGTTCGTGGCGTGGGATCATCTAGAAGAATGTAACTGGCACAAGGCACTACACAATAAGTAAAAAAGACACGAACTTTATATATAAACAAAACACTTTTTGCCAAATGACGCGTTTAATCCCGTTTTATTATTTTTCAGTAAGTCGAACAGTGTCAGTCAAGAGTGTAAGGTCTAAAATATCTATGGACATGTTACGGTCCTGTTACTGCTCGTATAGAGCACGCACACAATTCCACGGATATGATACACACGTCATTTATTTTTGTACTGTTTGTAGGCACTAATATCGTTGTTTTGATAAGGCATTATCTACCAGCCAAACTTTAGGTAATACAAAGAAGCAAAGTGGGTGCATTATAATGATTACGTAAAAAAAATTATAAAAACTAAAATTGTACCTACACATACATAAATAAAACATATATAACAACATACACATATTTAAATATAAACACATATACATACCTACATATAAATACAAACATATATACATACATTAACAAGTAAGAAAAAAAATGCATGTATGTATGTTAGCTATTTTTTGCTCCTTGATATCTGAAGAACCAATAGACCAATTTGTCTCGTAACCATATCAATCGATACACCACGTCATGACTTAGATGTCAAAAGAGTGTGAGCAAAACCGGTCCAGCGGTTTTTTTTGTCGCTAAAAAAAAATGATTTTTTTAGAGACGCAGAAAATATTGTAAAGAGAAGTTGCTCGTGCGGTACTTGCTACCGAACAAATTTTTCTTACCTTTTGGGAACAGTGCTTGCTCGTCAGTGCGCGGGTCGGCCCGCATCAGAGGCAGAGGCACGACGCGCCGCTTACTCAAGATGTGACGGTTTTTCTGCTCTTCATCTATGTCGTCCACTTCGTACTTCCCCTGAGCTGGAAGCCAGCTTACTACCTGGGTGCAGAATTCATTGTAATGTACGCAAACTTTTTGACATTATTTGCTTCCTATAGGAAGGTAAGCCTCTGTCTCCTACACGGTTTCTTCAGCAGATCAATGATATGTTGTCTATCATCGACATTCATTACCATGCACTGTAGACGCTTATCCCTTTCCGTTGTGGAAGAAAGCCAAATCGAAAATAGAGTAACGTTCAGTACTGAGATTATTTAGAATACCAGGTCAAGTTGGCGTCCAAGAATCGCTTGAATTTTGAATTAGCGGGCTAAAGTCGTTGACGCCAACATCATTTTCTGACACCGAAGTATCATGTATCAAGCGCGACCGCTATACTATTCTTTTTCTAACGGAGACACAGATATCCTGCCCGGCCGACACATCATACCTTCGTTATCCCGGCTACAAACTCGAGCACAATTTTTTGAGTCGTGCCGGTGTATGTATGTTCGTCCGGGAGGATATCTGCTGTCGCCGACTTCTGCTATCCTTCTGGGAGTCGTGCTTTCTGGTCGCTTGCTAAAGCTGCCGAGGGGAACTTCTGCCAGTCGTCATTACCACCACTGCGTAAGACCGATGGTGACTTGGCCCACAGTGCAAAAGAGAAAGCCGATCTATTGGGCAGTCTCTTTGCCTCTAACTCGAATGTGAACGACGAAGGCGCTGTACCACCTACTTTACCGTGGTGCGGTAAGACCATGCCGGAAATCTCTATAACACAGCGCGAGGTCCGGCGGACGTTGCTTTCCCTAGACGTTCATAAGTCGAGTGGGCCAGACGGCATACCAGCAGTGGTGCTTAAGCAGTGTGCTCCTGAGTTATGTCCTGTACTCACGCGCCTTTTCACGCTTTCCTACCACACTAGGCAATTTCCGTCTTCATGGAAGACTGCGAATGTGCACCCGGTGCCTAAAAAGGGCGATAGATCAGATCCATCGAATTACAGGCCTATCGCTATAACCTCTCTCCCCTCCAAGGTGATGGAGCGTGTGATCAACACACAGCTTTTGAGATACCTAGAATACCTGATAAGTGACCGTCAATATGGCTTTCGCCACGGTCGCTCAACTGGTGACCTTCTAGTGTATCTCACACACCGATGGGCACTAGCCATTGAGAGTCAGGGGGAGGCATTGGCATGTAGCCTAGACATAGCGAAGGCGTTCGATCGGGTCTGGCACCGGGGTCTTCTATCGAAGTTGCCATCTTACGGAGTGCCCAAGGGTTTGTGCAAATGGGTGGCTAGCTTTTTGTCCGGCAGAAGCATACGAGCCGTAGTTGACGGTAGTCGTCTGATAGCATGGATATTAATGCTCGTGTCCCGCAAGGCTCTGAGCTGTCTCCTATGCTGTTTCTACTGCACATCAATGATATGTTGGACATCAACAACATACATTGCTATGCAGATGACAGTACTGGAGACGCTTATTACACGGGCCGTGCAAGCATCCCACGTTCCGTTGTGGAGGAAAAGCGTGAAAAAGTTGTGTCTCAAATCGAGATCGGTCTGTCCAAGGTCTCTGACTGGGGGCGGGAAAACTTGGTCCGATTCAACCCTTCAAAGACATAAGTCTGCGCTTTCACCGCTAAGAAAACCCCATTCACTGTAGTCCCACAATTCCAGAACACTCCCCTATCCATCTCCAAGAGCATTGGGATCCTTGGCGTTGACATCTCCAGCGATGTTCAGTTCCGAGATCATTTGCTAGACAAGGTAAAGCTGGCGTCCAAAAAACTTGGTGTACTCAACAGAGCGAAGCAGTACTTCACGTCGGGGCAAAGGTTGCTACTTTACAAGTCGCAAGTCCGGCCCCATATGGAGTACTGCTGCCATCTCTGGGCGGGTGCACCCGGATACGAGCTTGGCCCTTTTGACTCGGTTCAACGACGGGCTGTGAGAATTGTCGACGATCCTAAACTCACTTGCGGTATCGAGCCCTTAAGTCTGAGGAGAGACTTTGCCTCCCTGTGTGTGTTCTACCGCTTGTACAATGGATTGTGTTCTGAGGAATTGTTCGAAATGATGCCCACGGCTACTTTCTACCATCGCACCGCTCGCCATCGACAGGGAATTCATTCTCACACTTTGGAACCAAAATGGTCGCGTACAGTGCGGTTTCAGAGAAACTTTCTCCCGCGAACCCTTGGGTTGTGGAATGAGCTCCCTGCCAAGGTTTTCTCTAAGGACTACAGTATGGGGTTCTTCAAAAAAGAAGTTATTAGATTTCTGAAGAGTCGGCAACGCGCGAGTGATGCCCCTGGTGTTGCAAGCGTCCATAGGCTACGGTGACCGCTTACCATCAGGCGGACCGTAGGCTTGTTTGCCACCTTAGTGGTATTAAAAAAAAATCACTTTTTGTAAACGAAACCATAGCGCGATCTAATTCGACGCCAACGCCATCTAGTTAGCAAATAGGAAAAAAAATTATGTGGTGAAAAATTATTATAACACATCTAAGTTATGACTTTACACGATTGTTTAACATGAAAAAAATTGCTTTGTGTGAGTAGAATAATTAATAATTAAGAAGCAAGTCAAATATGCGTGGTTAGATTACACATTGTTACAGAATGCGTTGAAGAAATAAAGGTTCACTGCTCGTTCCCCGTAGGTGATAGCGTGATAATATGTAGTCTATATGTTGATCCGACTACTTAATGATATTCGTGCCAAATTTGAAGTAAATCCATGCGGTACTTTTTGAGTTTATCCCGAACATACATACAGACAAAAAGACAAAATTTCTAAAAACTATATTCTTGGCTTCGGTATCGATTGTAAAATATTCAATGTACAGTTTTGACTTTCCTACCATTTTATTATATGTATAGATAAGTATAATCCAAGCTTTTTATCCATGTACCATTAGATGTAGATAAAGAGAACATAATTATGTAATACCTGTTATAACTAACACGCAAACAATACTATGCATGTACACTTGGACCATAAAATGAAAACAATTATAAAATAATGTGGTTCTCACCTCTGCCAATATCCAGTTCTCCTCTTTGTCTGAGACTTTGACCAGGGCTGCGACAGCGTCCCCGGCGCGCGCGACGTGCCCCGAGTCAGCAGGCACGGCGCCGCAGAGAGGTGGCGCCCGCTCGCCAGTGCGCCCCACATGTAGGGGCAGAGTCTGCGCTGCGCTCAGAAGCATTTTCATCAAAGCCCCACATCCGATCGTCTCCTTGTTGCCAGCATGACGGGCCTAAAAGGTTGAATTGTAATTAAGTGAAAACAGAAAAATCGGCCAAGTGCGAGTCGAACTCGCCCACAAAGGGTTCCGTACTATTATCTATAAAAACGGCAAAAAAATCAAGTTTGTTGTATGAGAGCCCCCTTTAAATATTTGTTTTAATTTAAAGATCTACTTTTAAAGTGACTATATTGTTGCCTGTTGCCGTTATCAATATCGAGCAAAAACAAGCAAAAAAATCACGTTTGTTGTATGGGCGCCCCCTTAAATATTTATGTTTTATAAACACCTTTGGCCGTTGATTCCGGAATGAAATCGTACATTATTATGATTTATACTTTGTCGAAATCTACATCTACAACTAACAAATATTATAGATTTGCTTTTGCCCGTGGCTCCGCCCGCGCTTAAGGCGTGATATTCCTTCGGCAACTCTTTGATTTTTAATTAGGAAGTTGGTTAACGTTTTGGTTATCCTTCCGGCACTAATCCGGCTACACTTCTACGTTTTTCCCCTACCATCATAAAATTCCAATAAAATCGGCTCAACTGTTTAATTCTTTCCTCTGTAAGCTAATCTAGTTCACACTTGACATTCTTGAACAAGCCTTTATCCTTCCTCAAAATGCAAGCTATCAGGCTGCCAAATTTTATTGCTACCGGTTTTAGCTGTTTGGCTGTGAAAAGAACATAAACGGACAGACAGAGAGACGTTGTGTTTCATAATATGTACAGATAGAGAATAGTTAAAGTATACAACCATATCAAATTACCTGAATACGTCTCTCGTTTTTAATGGCTCGTATCTCATATATTCGGGACAGAGCTGCACGAAGCACCCTCTCTTCTTGCTCTGCGGCGGTCAAACCAGCTTTGTACAAACTCTTTAACTGCATTTGCTGTAAAGAAATTTAATATAAATAATTTAGGTATAAACATACAAAACTATTTCTAAGCCTAATATGATAAAATATATCCTTCTCAGTACCTCCAACTACTCCTGTGCCAAAAATCAGGTCACCATGATGCTTCGTTGCTACGGGAATGAATAGTGTGCTTTTTTAGTTTCGACTTGACTTACAAATATTGATATTTCGAACTGAAAACTGATTTAAATTACAACATAGGCTATGTAATTTTCTCTGAAATAGTGAAATAGTATTAGTTTCTCTGAAGTTTAAGAATTTTTAGGATCAGTTTATTATTTGGATATCAGTTCAGTTGAGTATCACTCTCTTAATAATAGAGTGATGATTTTGCGAAACAAGCTGCCACAAGAAGTGATAGATACACTATCCATCAACAGTTATAAAAACAGACCTGACAAGTGAAAGTGAAAGACAACAATCCTACTAGTTTTTGTGATTATCATGGAAACTTATAGTAAAATTAACAGATACACACCAACCTAGATATAGGCACATCAGCCTGTGGTCTATTATTCCATAATAATAATAGTATTTGCAGAGATTACCCTCTAACATACAAACAATTTTTTTTACTATTAGTATAAATACACATATGATTAATGACATAATATTTAATCTTTTGATACTAGAGTACAACCAAGGGAGCTTATTGCGAACAGTAAAAATGTATAGAAGTAACTAACTTCTTGAGACTGATGAAAGTACTTGCATACATTTTAGGACCGAATTATCAATAAGCTCGAAGGTGGTAATAAGTTGTTGATGTAATTATTCATGATTACACCATAAAAACGATTCGACAAAAAATTAGCTCAACATCTTACACGTTCTTTTGGTATTTTATAAGCTTTTACCATATAATTATGTTAAGTAAACGCAAGGGCATTTCTTTTCTCCCTTTCTCTTACAGCGTCCAATTAAAATATTGGAAAATGCCCTCCCTATCATAAAAGGACACTTTCCATTACAAACATAAAAAAAACATGAAATATAAAGCACAAGCACAACATAAAAAAGTATCTAATATAAACAAAAGACAGTTTATGTATTCATCACTAAGAAATAATCAATGTCTTACAGTATTAATAAACAAAACAAAAAAGTAAGACTAAATACTAAGAATACAAAGAAGTTTGCAAGAGCAGACCAGCCTCCACAGGCGGCACCCGTTCACGAATATGACACATGAATCAGCCATCGCTTCGCTCAACCATGTTTTAGGGAACGTAACGACCCGTCACACACGCCACCACCGCAGAGACACATTGAGAGAGCATGACACACTCAAGCAACTCCAATAAAACTTCGATTGTACTAGTTAATGTAAATACAATAATCTCATATAACACCATTAAAATATACACAATACCTGCTGTGATGAGCCTGATGAGTCATCAGCAGATGACGGTGAGTCGGCAGCTTTTTCTGCCCTAAGTATGGAGTCAATACACTGCTCATTTCTACTTCTTTCTGCTTCAATATCATATATAAACCTATGGAGTGACCGCAGACGCTCCTAAAAATATACAAAATGTGTCATACATATTAAAATTTCCATTCCTACGTCTAAAGCTATCGTGATCAGGTAAATAATATACTTTATTTATCCTCAAACAAGATGACAGTAGAACTTTGAAGTGCGATTACCCCAACCGACCACGGCACGGTCGAAAAACTATTGTTAGGCGGCCTAGACACGTATACTAATTGCCCCAGACGATGATCTCGCTATCCGGATAGCGAGCCTTGTCTCAACGACCTCCCTTAATAGGGCTTCCCTCCTCAGACAATACCGACATCCCCGGGTTCGTTGGCGAACGCACGGACCAACCTCATATACGAGGTATCAAAGAGTGCCGGGGCGCTTCTCGCCCCCACTCACTGGCATTCGCAACCGCGTAACGGGGAACTCCCCTCCTGGCGCTGACTCACCTTCGAGTTCGAGGCTCACGCTGGTCGAAGGGACGACCCCAAGAGCGACAACCCAAGCCGAGGCTTATATTTTATATATTATATTTTAGTTATATTATATACCGTTGGGCGCTATATAGGCTGAGACTCCTTCAGAGTCTCGCCCCAAAAGACCAATGGAGCAGTAATGGCTGCATTAGCCAACTGCATAGTCAGTCAGAAAAAAAATAGTTCTGAAGTTGCGCACCATCTGTCTTATTAAGAGTCAACTAGGTTCGCCTCCTATACATTTACTTTGAAAATCAACCTGTCGGTCGATTCACTTAGCGCGTTGCTCGTCAAGTGAATCTCTTCGGCAGTGCGTTTCGGCTAGACTTGACGCGCCTCAGTCGACACGCAGTCCCCTCAATGAGCGCGGAGTAGCAGACGCATTATTCAAGTTAATCTTTTTACAATATCATTATTTTATTGAATATAATTTAAGTACTGTCAATTAGTCTTATAATGTACGGTCATTTGCAATAGTCCATACATAGTGTAAAGGTTAAAATTGCGTGGAGCCGTGTGTGGAGAGTGTCTGTGAATCTCACACTCACACATTAACATTATCAGAACTGTCAATAATATTAACCTTAAATCGACAAAATTAGGTTTAGTTTTCTTAATACTAAACAGTTTATTTATATCTTTTGGTTTCCTAACCTAACAAATTAATTAGGTGTAAACTGCAGTGTTGTTCTACATAGGTATTGTTTATTTCGCAATGAATGTTATCTGGTGTGATCCATAGGCGCTGCGACTTAAATTGGCGAGCCTATGGTTCAAATCACGATATTTCCGTATTGAGTATTTTACATCTAGTTCTCTCTGAAAAGGACCAGTTGGAATAAATTTTTTTTGTTTTGTTTGCAAGAATTAAAACACATGCAATCAAATAAAAATGGTTTTTATTAAAATTTTATAAATCATAAATAATGTTTTTGATAAATGTCTCTTTTTTCTATATATATATTTCCTATGGTTATAGCTTAAGTATTCGTTTTCGTAATGAAAAGAAAATTGACACTTAACCATAAGAATAAAAAAAAATACAAGTCACCATTCATTCGGCAACGCTGCTATATTTTGAAAAACAACAAAGTAAAAAAAAAATTTTATGTCTTAGATATATTGAAATGTAGAAAAAACATCTGTGAGTGATATAGTACCTTATTTTTAGGGTTCCGTACCCAAAGGGCAATTAGCGGAACCCTATTACTAAGATTCCGGCTGCATCTCATGAACCGTGATAGTTAGACAGTTGAAATTTTCACAGAAGATATATTTCTGTTGCCGCTATAACAACTAATACTAAAAACAGAATAAAATAAATATTTAAGGGGGCTCCCATACAACAAACGTGATTTTTTGCTCGATATTGAAAATGGCAACAGACGCCTAAAATATTTACAGAATATTTAGTTATATAGTTACTTTAAAAATAAATAATTAAATTAAAATAAAACAAAAATTTAAGGGGGGCTCCGATACCACCAAAGTGATTTTTTTGCCGTTTTTATAGATAATGGTACGGAACCCTTCGTGGGCGAGTCCGACTCGCATATTTAATATAACCTCCATTATTTTCAATTATAGCAAGCAAGCGCCGCCGCATAGATCCGACTATATTAGAACAGATCTGTTTCTCTAATAATGTCCTAAATTTCTACACAGTGAGCCTCTAATGACTCTGTAGTTCTTTCATTTCGAATGTCCCAGCTTTGCACCATCAAACCCCATAGGTTTTCTATGGACCAGCCGCAGTCATCCACCCCCACATGTTAAGTGATATCCATCCAGATTCCATATTTGGGACAATATTTTGTTCTGCATAACAGGTTTTCTGCACCACAAATAAACCCTCCCGTTTTCAGATGAATCAAACAACTTCTCATTGGTGAATAAGGTGTGCACCCAGTCAAAATCTAAATACCCCCTGCAAACAACAATCTTTTTTATTAGTAAAAAATGGTTTTTTAGCTGGCTTTCTATGATGCAATCCTTCAATATGCAAAGCTCGACGAACAGTGTGTGTTAAACATGTTCCCAAACACAGCAGTCGGTATGAAACCATTGTTCCACCAAAATCTTCTTTGAGTCGCATCAATGTGCCGCGAGAGTCCACTTCGAGGTCGAGTTGATAAATTCCCCTCCTCTTGGTTGCGTGAGATCCAACGCTTTACGGTAATCCACTAAAAACCAAATAGCCAGATTAAAATAAACATTTTTTAAACTACTGAATTGTATTTTCAATTTTTTTTTAGATATTTACTTACAAAAAAGTGTGGTATTAAAAAAATATGATATAACATTAACATCAAACAAAATACCTACGGTAAAACCAGTCTCATTTCAAATTTGAGATATATTGTAACCCATATTATATAGTTCTATAATATGCATCCTCTCTTGAATATTTATATTTGCCTGCATATTATTTTTAGCAAAGAAATTTAATAAAAACACCAAACAACCTTGTCAGCACAAAAGCCATGCTATTTTGTTTTGAAATTCTTTATGCAGTTTTGCAACTGACCGTACATAGACATTTCTTTCATACTCCATTTGCATTGATTCTATATACTGTTGAAGGAAATATAGTGCCTAAATTGAAATGGGAGCAAGTATCAAGAATATTAATTAAATAAGTAATGAAATTCATGGTTCTGATTCACCTAAATAAAAAAAATTATTTACTTATCAAAAAACCTACTGCTATGTCTTTTTACTGTGACTTGATACTACTGTAGTCATTGTACTTATGAGAAAATACTTTTCACTCATTTATGCATGAATTAAGATGACTTGTGACGTCTAACTCAGAGTCATCTGATTGTCTACCTTGCTTGCTTATAACTATTCCTATTTCTGTAGTTTAATCTAACGCGACAGATGGTACACATACAACTTTATTAAACTGTAACTTATTTATCAAATTGTTGGACATACTTACTGTGGTCTACCTGCATCTACTGCCGGCGTCAGATTTAAGCAACTAAGTTTTTCATACTGTACTTGGCATGCAATATAAACATACATACATTTCCTGCTGTCAGCCTTACCTGCTGGTTTTACTATCACAATAACTAAGTATTGGCTTCCCTTATTGGGTTCGGGCATTGTTCTCGCTCCATTTTTTTTTTTTTTTATTCATTTAGGCTTCATCAGAAGCTGAAAGGCTATTTGAAATTATGAATATAGACAAAAATCATTAGTCGTCAGAGCTCCACATAAAATTTTTCACAATTTTGATCGCTGTTACTTGCTTATTGTTGTCACTTCATCTTCTCCGATGCATAATTCTTTACAAATCCTTGTAAAATTTGTTGTCAAAGATAACTTTATAAAATAAACAAGCAAAAACATGTCTCCATTTTTTAAATCCGCACTTAGAACCTCCTTGCGCACCTTTTATTTATTTCCACAATTAATTTATTTACAAATCAAGTGACATTGACAACATCACAATGCATGTTTTATTTTTTGGTTTTGACAGTAAGCAATTAAAGATTAGAGAATATTGCTCTCTAACTTCAATTAAAATAAGTGCTTGTTTCAAAAATTTTTTGATTATCATGAAACTGGAGGAAAGTAATCTTCAAAATTATTTATTGATATTAAATTCTCATTTTTAATTAAAATTATTGAAAATTTCAACTGCCTTACTATCACGGTTCTTTGATTTTGATACTTTTCTACAGCAGTATTTTGTTAACAATAGAGTGAAATACAAGAGTTTTTTCAAAACCATAAAACTAGTACTCTCATTATGTGTGCTGTGTTCCTATAGTAATAATTGATTATTTTTAAACTTCAATTTTTGACAGATGGGACACACATCCAGCACATAGTGAGACAGTGGGGAAATCTAAAAAAAAAATTCACCAACTGAATTGTAATGGTAATTTTGAAGACTTGCAGATTGAATATCTATGGAGGTGGGAGTTACTCAATAATTATAAAGATTAACCATCTTTGTTCAAAACTTTTGTATTTTACTCTATTGTTAACAAAATACTGCCGTAGAAAAGTATCAAAATGCCCTTCCGCTAGACTGTTTTTAAGAGCCCAGAGGGGCAGAGAGAGAGCAGCGGAGAGGGGCTGCAAGTCCCGCAGTGCCCGAGATGAGACAGAAGTAAAAAAAGGTAAACCCTTAAGGTAGGGGAGGGGCAGTTAGTCGGAGGGAACTGCCCAAACCCACTTTCTTACATTTTGACATACCATTAAGGGAATAGATATAAAAAATTGGAGTAGTAAGGTAGAAACTTTTAAAGACCCATATCTCCGAAACTATGAATTTCCGTGAGCAGGGACTGGTAGGGGGAGACTATCCCAATCCCCCCTCCTCAACCACCTCCGCCGGGTGCCTTATGCAAAAGTCCTTGCTTACTTCTCAACCCCTCCGCCCTCAGCACCCACTTATGTACACCCCAACCCAAGCACCTGCACCAAGGTGTTGAAACACGAAGTTGTCAAAAGTAGGCTAGTGGTTCATCAGCGATATTTTAAAATACTTACTTGAACTTGTTGCGCAGCGACATCCGCCGTTAATGGCATTTTGTAGTTTTGCAATAATACTTCCAACTTAAATATACGACATGAGCCCAACTAACACCAACAACTATCTGAAAATAACAGGTAAGTTTTAACATGATTCTATTACCCAAAATCTGCATTATTATCACATTAAATATGAATTTACCCAAATAAGTACAATGAGGCATGTACAGTTAATGGTTTTCATTAATAAAATAGCATCCTAAACATCCAAACGTACAATAAAAATACAAGCACAGTAACCATACTTGTACATAATACTTTATAATTTGTGACAGTAACCATAGATATGCAAGTTCAGTACTATATACATATAGTACAGATAGGCAACGGCCCATACATTTACTGGAACACTAAGATTAGTTCTGTAATACGAGTGCGTGGCGCTAGTGCGCAAAACGGAAAAGATTTTTTTTTTCTTAAATTCAATTATTACTAGCCAGCTTATAAATTACTTTTCTAATGTGGCTTTATAGATACCAAGTTCCATCCCAGACTAATATTTATATTGTTGTTCATCTACGAAGAATAGACCAAAGGACGTAAAATCAAACAACGTTCTCAAAGTTGACATTGTTTATTCATAAATATTCATGAAATGTACATTTATTTTCGATTTTCTTAAATTCTTAAGCTTATTACTTAGGCTGCAATTAATAATTATAAGACCATTAACGAAAGTTTTTGTTTAGTTTTAAACTAAAACTTCAATGTAATATATAGTATAGTTTGAACTTTCATTAATGTTTTAAAACAATATTCGTGTAAGATTATTGAAATAATAAAGAATGTTAGACAATACCTTCTAATACAAAATATCTGTAGATATTATTTTTTTGAGTATCATCATACCTAGGCACAGGCTTATATTTTTTGTTTCCTCTTCGTGCAAAAGAGATTTCTAAAATGTTAATAAACAATTATTTATTAATAGCTACTAATAGACTAGCTATTTTTAAAAAGTTGTGTATTTTCTGTATAATATACCTAAATTGATAATATGATAATTCATATTAGCAAATTCACCTAAATAAGGTTTGTACTATTACTTATGTTTTTTTCACGTCAAAAAGTGTACTTAGGACTGTAACAAAATTAATCAAATTCTTACAAACTTATCTCTCCTAATAATCTTAAAAAGTTCTCTATCGTAAATTACCATACAAGATTCAACCTTGCAATGATTATAGCGACACCTGCAAGGCAAAACTTCGTAAATCATTTGTCGTAAGTTTACAGAAGAGCGCGTCGAAGTTTCAAAAAATTCTTAGTGACGTCTGTTACGTCCTAATGCCATTCAAACTAAAAAAAATGTTCAAAAAGGAATGTTTTATATTTCTGTATGATTAATGTGCTATAAGTACTTTCATTTTATTACCTTTTCTGAGTTACAATGAGTTTGCACGGCATAAACTTTATAAAGTGACATTGTAACTCAGGACATACAATTAAATTTTGTGTATCAATATTTGCTTATATTGACTTAAATATGGTGCCTGTGGATGTGAACCATCTTGTGGAGATAGAAAATACACAGTTGCAAGTGCCAACACCAATATATAAGCTAATACTTTTTACTACTAGTTCTTTATTCTGTGATATGGACTCTTCCATGTTGACTATGCAACCAATATAAAGTCACCTTCGACGTGTAGTTTTTTGGACAAGATGTTATCTCTAAATCATATGTAAACCTACTCTAACCGACGAAAGCCACTCTGAAACAATAAATTTAAATACGTTCAAAGATATGACATAATCATTCTAAATTTTTTACATTCCTACACGATGAGCTAATTTTATTTACTACGTACAGGGTATTTTTGTACAGATACGATTTTTTACAGTGGGTATAATATTTTTACGACTATCTATATATATACTTCGCCTATATACTTCGCCTGTAAATCAACTAACATTTCAGTTATACTATGATCCTCAGCAGATTCCAAAATCTGTGCCCTCGAGATATATCTCCAAGCCTCTGAAGAGCTGCCGCCCGGCCACAAAAAACTATGGCAACCAATGTGGACAAGGATCTTCATTTTCGCCGAATTACAAAGTTACTTATTAGACTAGATTAGTTACTTAATATCAGGCTGAACAAAATTGACACAGGGCAAAATTGCAAAACCAAAAAGCTGTAAGAAAACCCGTCTGCAAATATAGGTGGAAAAATATTATGAGTAAGTCAGTAAAAATATTTTGACCCAAAACCACTTGCATTCTACCTTGTGCAAAACGTAGCCTTAATTTAATAGTGGAGTAGAGGACCGAGTGGCGCATTGCAGTGGTAGAACAGGCGACTGTCGAAGTTCGGGTTCGATTTCCGGTAAGGGCCCGCTAATTATGTTATTATAAAGTTGTCTCGACTCTGGTTGCGACCAGTACTGTATGGTATACGGATATTTGGGGCAGTCATTATTGGCTATATATTGGTTATATACTATTTTATACTATTATTATTTCTGGAGGCTGTACGGACTGTGAACAACTGTTTTAAGTTTATAATTATGACGTAAAAATCTTAAAATATTTTAGTTATAAATCTACAGAATTTTACTGATAAACACATATCATGTGGAACACAGAAACCAATTTTTTCATGACTGTTTTAAGGCAAAATATTCTATGGACACAGAACAATGACATTTCAACACTGTGGTCATTAATGATTGTCTCTAAATAAAATTAGTGTTTCCATACAAACGGACGAAGTGACATACAGACATTGGGAAACCATAAGAATAAGGGTCTGCTTATTATTCGTCCTTATAGCTTAATAGATAACTTATACCGATATCTCCATTACATAATATATTGCTATTTTTGAAGATTTCTTTTTAAAATTATTACTTTTGGATAAATTTTCTACTACTACTACGGCAAAACTTTATCCAAAAGTTATAATTTTATAAGGATATCTTCAAAAACAGCAATATATTATGTAATAGAGATATCGGTCATCAAGCACATTAAACACGTAGCTATAATATATATTAATATGCCAAAATATATCCATACTTCCATATATATACTGATATTATAAATGCCAAAGTAACTCTGTATGTCTGTCTCGGGAATAATTATAACCGAGCCTAAACGAACTTTAGCTTGGTATAGCAAACTTCATTCGTAGGTATAATTAAGAAGTTGGCGTAAGAATCTAAGGCCGATAACCAAATTTAGGGCGGGTGGAGCACATTATTATTATATATGGGAAAGTTAAGATGTTTGGTTGTTTGTTACTCAACCACACTTCAACCGAGCCGATTTAGATGAAATTTGGTATAGAGATAACCTAAGAGCCGGGGAAGGACGTAGACTATTTTTCATCTTGGAAAATTAAAAAGTGTCCTCGAGAATGACTAAAACATTAGTAACTCAATCCTGCCGCAATGGAGCAGACGTCCTTGAAGATATGGAGAAGAAAAAAGGCTACTTTTAGGGCTACTTAAATTAAAAAAAAAATCCGCGGAGTAACTATAACCGAATTTCACGAACAAACCATAGCTGCATCTATAGCTTGCTATAACAAACTTCTTTAGTTGCCGTAAGAAATAGTAACCTATTGGATTATATTAGGTAACTTACTTTCTGGTTGATTTTTTGGATATCCTTCCGTCTTGCGTAAACATAATTAAGTTTTCCATTTTCGTAGAATTTTTCTTCAAAATGTTTGCTACATACTTTTTTGGTATGTAGTTGTTTTGCATTATATGAATATAAATTATTATCACCTATGTTTTTTAACCAAAGAATTCGTTTATATCCCACCGAAGGAAAAGCATGAAGATAAATATTTTTAGTTTGACCATTGGAGTCACAGTTTTTTATACAACACTTAATTCTACTCATAGTTATCAATTATATGTTCCAAATCTATAACAAACAATAACAAAAAACAAATTATTCATGCTTTATCACTTTGTCAACGTTAATAATATCAAATTTATAGTTAATATTAAAAAACTTACGCAAATCTAATTTACAAAACCGCGCCAACGTTTTTTTTTTATAATGGCGCCTTTTTTTTTTAAATCTTGGGAACTTCCGCCTATACTAGCGCCACAGTCTCGTATTACATAACTAAACTATTATACCTTAATCGTAAAGCGACCTTATTTTTATACCAATAAAGTCTTAAATCAAATAAAGTTTTTTAGTGTTCCCAGCTGTTGTTCCTGCGAGAACACACGGTGACAGTAACCACAGTAATTCAGTGTTGTAAAAGTAAAAAAAAAATTATATCGGGAAATTTGCCAGATAAAAATCGGGAGATAAATATTTTCACAACAATATACCTATTAAGGATAAACTAGACTTAAAACATGAAAACATTTAAATATTCAATACAATAAATACCTATATTCTTAATTTTAAAACCAGCCATAAGTAAGTTGAATGTATATAAAAGTAATAATGAAACATCACACTACATAGTATAAATAAAAAAAGGCGATTTTCGATAATTGATAATAATCGTTTGATACTCGTAATGTACTTTTCCAGCCGACGCCCACGAAATAGCGTGTTCGATACATGAGGAATAAGTCTACCACGATCGTTTTAAAAACGCATTGTCTATAGCAGTACTGCATGGTTTTTCGATTGTGACTTGTCTAAGGCCCCAGGTTTCATTTAGTTTTGCTGTAAATTGAATATTATATTACATATAAATGTAAAGGGGGGGGCGGGAGAAAGGGAAGGGATATCAGGAGACAATTGCCAAAATCAGTAGATCTCCTGAAAAATCGGGAACTTTTGCAACACTAAAGTATTTATGTCCATATCATGCAATGTTGCCAGTCTATCAGATCACCGATTAAAGATAAATACTATTATGGGCCTGTTTCTTTAGCTTGCAATTTCTCGCAAATTTAGAAAATTTCGCAATTGTGTTACAGTGACAGCAGGATAACAAATACATTTTTCAACTTAACAATAAGAGACAGCACGAAAGCAAATGCAATCGCAAAAGCTAAAAAATCATGCCCATTGCCAATATATTGTTCTAATCAATCCAATGAAATAAAGCCAGACAGACTAATCCCACGTACGCAACGTATTATAGTATTTTGTTTCCTATGAGCATTATGATATCTGACTGAACCTTGGAATTTGTATGGAAACAGATGGCTTACAGACACACTAGTCGTAGGTACGCAACGCTGTCGTACGCGTCTCCGGTGTTGCCAGTCTGAATTGCCTAAAAAGTAAGAGATGCTAGTCAAAAAGGTACGAAACTGACAAGTAAGGTACGGTTTTCAATATAATTACCATTATGTAAATTTTTAATAATAAGTATCTTTCAGAAAAAAATTTTTGATCATAATAGGTAGGTTCACCATAAATAACTTTAAGTTGAAGTGAGTATATAAACAATAGAAAATGTTGAGCTTTTACTTAAAGTTTCGTAGCCGTAGTAAAATATAGTAAACAACAATTGGTTCGGTAGCATGTACCGCCCGAGCAACTTCCCTTGAGAATATTTTTTTTATATTTAAGAATTAAAATTAAACATAAAAATCATTGTTGCGTCTTTAAAAAAAATCAGTTTTTCAGCGATAAAAAACAAACTGCTGGACTGATTTGCACCCAGCCTTTGAATGTCGAGTTGACAACTAGAATTCGTGTCATATTATTTTGCACGTACTCTAATGCGAAGCAATAATTCGTATATTGTTTTGTTAGTCTCATTTTCAGTCGTGCCCCGCCACGCAGAAACTTACATAGCCAGTGTAAGAGACCGGTAGAAGCTTGTTTAAATAATCAAAATGATACAACTTGTAAACATGTTCTTACATAACTCTGGTTTTTCTTGTACTAATACTTATTACATTAAAATGGGACCAATTTGTGGGTTATTCCTTCCCTGTCCGTGAAAATTATCCAAATCGGTTTATAAATGACGGAAATCTGAGGTAACAAACATACAAAATAAAGTTTTTAAGTTTAAGACCGATTTTGTTCAAATGGTCACGAGAAAAATAGGTCCATTGGTTCTTAAGATATCGAGGAGCAGAAAAGCTAACCTACATACATACCTACACACTCACACACATTACCCTAAATTATGGCAAATGATTGCCCCATAGGATTCTCCAGAACGTAAAGAAAACGCTAATTTAGCGATTTAAATTTTTGGTCCAGTTATAACTTCCCTCAAGAGAAGTTAATAGTTGCACCAAGTCCGGTGATCGTCTGTATGTCACAGTCATATTTTTTTAGAATTGAATTTCAGAAATGAAATTAGCACACGTATAGATAATTTTACCCGTTACTAAAACATGTATCAACATTTTGGAATATACAGCTTTTTATTCATTTAATTATATATATATATATATATATATATATATATATATATATGTATAATAATAACAATCAAAATAAAATATGGTCTGTCAACATATTTAATAATATAAAGTCATGCAAATGAAATTATAACAAACATTCAAACGAAAATAACAATAATAAAAATTTAAAAATTAGTCATTTAGAATTGCTTTGCATTTACAGTGGCAGCACCATGAACTCTTTGAAATCATAGAACTGCATCTGCAAGCGCCAGGTCCTTAGTCTCTCCTTGAACATATTAGTGTAAAAAGCATCTCTTATCCGCGATTGCTGACAGTTATGGACTGTAGGACCGATCACAAATACAGAGTTGATACACCACGCTTAACTTTTCCCGGTACCATGTAGTTTACATATTACGTGTGGGGTACACGTTTGGCAAACATTTCTAAGTTTTCATAAGTGAAAACTGCTACTTGGTAGATGTATATGCCAGCGAGAGTCGAAATATTGTATTTTGCAAAACATTTTGCGTTTTTTATAATTACACCCTGTATTTTAAATATTTGACTCCAAATTAGGTCATTTTTGGTTTAGTAATTTTATCAGTTAAGATATCACCTTGTAAGCAGTCTCTTTTAATCCGTAATCTATGTAGTAATTTTATAAACACTGTACGAGTCTGACCGAGTTAACAAACCAAGATGAACGCTTTAAATCTTACGGTGGGTATACAAATCTGAATCGTTTAATTAAAGAGAGTGTACCTACGAATAGGCTTTAACATAGGTACAAATAAGCAAATAAGATTAAATTACAAAATACGTTATGGTTTATTCGGAGTGATAGACGATTTATATAATAAGTACCCACTACCATCCCAATGTTTCTTTACAGATAAGGGTACCTACCTATACTAATAAATGCTAAATAAAGCTAGGCATTTAAGACTTATTTCGTTCTTTAGTTTTTTTAATCCTTAACTTGTAGCATACATACATACCGACCTTTATTACAATTGTACTCTGTGATTGTGAAACTGTACTTTGAGGTAGCTACAATACCATGCCAACCCACTCAAACCACAAAGCAATGCCAACAGTCAATGTAGATATATTGATAAATGCATGTTTTAAGCCAAATAATACCTAATAAATAATATACTTATAAATAATCCATCTGCTTAGCTAACTTAGCTAATTTATTTATCTACATCTGTGAGCAATAGTGCCAGAAGCTAGTGTATCAGATGCCTACACTCTCTACATAATTAGGTATTGTAGTTCATGGTTGTATACCTACGTGTTCGACTTTGGATATCTTAAATTATAAAGAGATTAGTAGTATGATAAAACTTGAGTCTTCGTTCAGACCTCAACGTGGTTTATCACGGGCAGCCCCGAGAGCCAGACAGTAAAACAGTTTCTGCAGAATCGCTAAACTCTAAATCAGGGGCGAGCTGCTAAATACAGCCGTACAGCACCAGTCTTCATGGATAAGTTATGATCCAGAATCCAAAATGCGATAAATCATCTTTATATCATTTAGCTGCCAACCCAATTAAATTGTCCCTTTCCTGCAGAAAGGTCCTATCTACATGTGTCGATATACCTATTTTAAAATAATCGTAACTTGAATACTATACCAATGTAGTTTTCGACAATTGGCCCACTATTATGGTAATTCATTTAGGCTTTTATTATCTTCTATCTTATTTGAAACATCGGTTTATCTTGTTGGTAGAATACCGTACAATTTGTAGTGTTATCAATTATTAAGCTCTAATGTTTAGCAACTAGTGTGGCAGTGGTCTACCAAGTGGACGGATGATTCTGTCAGAGCCACAAAAACCCAAGTGAGCGGACGGCCTATGACTAGCCGCTGCGAAATCGATTAGGGAGGCCCTTATTCAGCAATGAATATCTTTAGAAACTACAACAACTTTCTGTTGGCTGGATTTTAAAAGAAATTTTATATTTTGCATTAATGCATTGTATCTCTGTCTTTGCAACAAGAAAACTAACTTGTTTCTTATGTTCTAACGAAAATAAACGTTAATTTGTTCATCTCAGAAATCTATTATTTCCAGCCTTTGCCAACCCAATTATATACAGAAAAGTTTCTAATTTTATTATTAACCAGGCGCAAAGAAGGGTGCCAAAAAAAGTAGGCCAGTAATGGACTACTTCACGCTACGGCAGAGATGTTAGATATACAATATTTATTGTGTCCATACAATAATTAGGCCTCTGACATAATATACAATAATGTTGTGATTATTGTATGCAAAAGTATTTTAAGGCTTACACTACCCACAGTATTTTCGGTTAATTATAGGATTATTAGCATTATAATAAGCAAAATCCAAGTCCACAAACGAAGAAATGAAATGCCTTTTAGTCTTAGCGGGTTAACATTATTGCAAAGAGTTAAGCTCTGTGAGAAATACTTTGGTATATTCGGGCCGATCAATCTTCGCGGGGTTCCCGATCGTTAATATACTTGCATATTGTCTATGCGCTCGATTCACCTTTGTTGTTTTGTCCTGAAAAGTTTATCGTAAAAGTTATAATGATAGTTCCTCATTGATTCGAAAGACAGTAAAACTAGTAAAAGTGAATAAAAGTAATTTGTCGAAAGTTTGTGGTAAACAGTAAGTACTTACGTAGTACTACCCAAGAAGGTAAGAAAAATGCAATAAAATTTGTTTTTTTCAAATAATTATTTCACCTCTGTATTTTATCCGTGAGTCTTGTAAGTCCTTAGCATAAGAAAGGTACTTAGGTTACTTTTAGTGAGGTCAAATCGTTAGAAAAACGTTTATTTTTAACCTTTGTACAATCGTTGGTAGAAATTTCGTTAAAATGTAGGCAACACAATGATTTAGCTGTAAATAAAATTATTCTAGCTCCCCTGCACAATAATCCCACAGAGAACGTCTAACAACCCTGCGCTACGGTTACGCAGTGACGTTTCAAACATCAGCGTTGCGAATTGACGCAAATTATTTGTTTTCAAATATTTTCAAAATGACAGTTTGTGCTGCTAAAGTACTTTAAAGAAAAACAAGAAAAGTGATAAAAAGTTATTTCATTTGGTTAGTATTTTATTATTTATAAAATTAACAGTTTGTTGTCTTGGTCCATAAGACAACCAAGTTGTTACTAGGGTTACTAGAAATCAGTTTTTATATTACTCTTGCTTATTTAAATCACTACGGCCGCGGTTAAGATATTGGCTATCGGTAATTTATGTAATTTCTTTATAATAATAGATGATTGTCATTATGATAAGGGTAGGCCATGCCCCAACAGTAGGGACGTGTTGATGCGGGTTTATGAAACGACAAAGTGTCATAATCCTATACTATTCAAAGCAATTATTATAAATCTGTAATGGCATTCTCGTAACGGCTTTAATGTTGTGGATGATATTTACAATAAAGGGGTTTTTGGGGATGACAAAGCGATCAAGGTTTCATTTCTGGGAAAATTCATCATCTGTTTTTCATAATTTTACCTGATTAACTACTAAAGTGTTTGTCGCCAAACCTACGAAATCTTCACATAACGAGTAAAATGTTTGTTGTTAGTATACTTTAAGGCCCCATATACTGCAAACTAGCGCTGCAATGAGATATTGTTCATTTTTTCTTCAGAGAAAACGAAATTCAAAAAAGTGAGAAATATAAACTAGTGTACTATTTTTACAACTTTATTATTTGTAGAACATGTCTGCAAGGTTTAATTCCGGTATTGGCTAAAGTCAGCCACTTTTAGCAGAAAACTGGATTAAGACATGTTCTGCAAACAATAAAAAACGTTCTTAAATCACTAGTTAGTACAAACAATATCTTGTGTATCAAAGTGCGGTTCTAGTACGTGACGTTGGTAAAGATGTAGAAACTTAATTATGAACGTTTTCCCTACTTTTGGGGTAAAAGCTTAAAAGCTGGTAAACCGACCTACACCCTCAAAGATAACTCTTTACACTGTAGATGCAGCTGTTCACGCACACATGAATTTCAAAATGGGCCGCGATTTATGTGACAGCTCGACGTCGACACTCCATCTGGACAGGTTGTAATACTGTAGTTTCTATTACTTCAGCTGTTAATGAAATATACTAGACAAAAATGTCAAACATCTTAATACCAATCCAAACTTTAGATATAGTTTGTAGTTTAGACAGTTTGGAGTTGGCGATTCAATCTTCAAACTCCAGTAGAGAAGTGAGAGCATGTCACTATAGATAATTTGACAGGTTTTTCATAAGAGGTTTCCCTCAAGCATGTATATGAATCTCAAACATCTAATCAGCTAAGGACTTTCGGCCCTTCTAGCTGTTGAAGATCTCATATCACTATAGGGCATTATTGGTTCTCTACTCTAGTCGCAACCGTCTAATACATAGCAGATCAGAGGCCTTCCATCCTAGCCAGTGTCATTGGTTTCATATAATTTGTCGACCCTTCAGAAATATAATAACTTCTTTATTGAAGAACTCCATACTGTAGTCCTTGCAGAAAACCTTGACTCTTAAACAGCACTTTTAAATCGTAATTTAATTAATATTTTTATAAACTTTACCAACGGTTCGGAATGATTTACTACCGAGAAGAACCGGCAAGAAACTCTTAATGAAGCAGTTAAACTTTTATATTTTTTTACAAATTCACATTAAAATAAAATGTTTTAGTTTAAAAAATATTACGAATGCATCGATACAAATTAATTTGGTTCTAATTCTTCCAAGCATTTTATCATTAATGTATGAATACATTAACTTTCTTTCATCAAATCATCTTTGAGATACATCTTAAATTTATTTGGAGGTAAATTAACCACATGTTCTGGCATTTTATTGTAAAAGAGATATGTAACTTCTGAAGACGACCGTTTTAGGGACCACCAATTTATCCATATTTCCTGTATTTTGGTAACTAATTTTAGCAAATAAGTGGCATATTTTGCATACATACATAATACAAGTGAAGATATATTGGAAATAAACAGTTTAAATATCATTTTCCCTTAATAGTTCCCTAAAAGAGATTCGAGGTCCCAATTTATAGATTGCCCGTACTGCTCTCTTTTCTAAAATAAAGACTGTATCATTATCAGCTGTCTTACCCCAAAACAAAATGCCATAAGGAACGGAAATGAAATCCGTTTCAACCGTTTCTGGCGGGGAGGGTACATACCCACACAATTATAGTGGCCTATAAACACAACAAACGGCCATGTGTAGGTACTCTTATCTGAAGTGTAATAGGGTTGTACGCAATCGATAAAGATATCGAGTGCTAGACGCGCTGAAACATAATAAAATTATATTCGACTTGCATTAACCCTTATCGTGGCAAGATTGCTTTTTTGAAGAAAAGCAAAAAAAATGTATATGGGTAGCTTCTTTGAGCTATAAAAAACATCAAAAATATAAATAAAAAAATCGTGATATGAAAATTTTGGAAAAACAAGATATATACTATTCTATACATTGCTACACGTACAGTGATTATCGTGTTTTTAGGAATGTATATTATGCTGTACATTGCTATGTTTAGGAAGAGTTGGAATGTTTCTGGTAGTTTGTAACATAAACCAAAAGATTATTGTAAATAACATGATTTTAAATAAAAATAACTGTCTTGGTGGAAGTAAAAATGTTTAATAAAATAAATCTTTTTTGGTCAATTTTTTTTTACAAAATAATTGTAATATAATAGTTCAGAGACCCTATTGCTTGCGGTGGTACTCCAAAAAACAGTTTCGATTCTTCACATATCAAAGATGAACCTTACATTTCGTGCACATCGTTCTTGCTGATATCCGGTTATTCGCGGCCAATGGTCATATTTGTCGTACCGGACATCATATCATGGGCGTTTGGATACCAGTAGGCGATCCTGCTTTCTAGTGGTGTTGGTTATTTTATTGTGTCTCCGACGTAAAAGCCAAGCGTTGTTGATGCATATATCCAAAAGCTGCGAGAAAATATTCATATACCACCTGTGCGATCTTATTCCAGTGCGATATAATGCAATCAGCATGTCTGCCAAATCGACACCTCCCATGTGACGATTATAGTCTTTAACAATTTTTGGACATTTTACATCAACATGAGATTTTGCTTCTTTGCTGAATAGTTTTATATTTTGACAGGGTATGCAGCATCATAAGAACTCACCAGTGTGACCTGTTTATTATCAAACCACTTGACAATACTAAGTTTATTTTTATTAAAAACAACCTGACAGAAGGCGCCTCTTCCTTTCTTTTTCAAAGCCTTTTCAGTTAGTAGTTCAGTAGCAGCATCTTTGAGTCTATTTTGTCTTATTTTTCCTAAACTAAATATACCATAATTTTCCCTCCACATATGTACCAGCTCCAAGGAAGTAAAACAATTGTCAAAATATACCGCACTTGCTTTATTTTTAATAATCTTAGATAAAGCTAAAACTATTTTACTTCCAACACCCATAGTCTGTTCCTCTCCAGCAAATGTAATGCCTCTAAAAGAGTCATCTCCCGCGTATAGCAAGAAGTCATAAATGATGCCAGATACACCGGCTCTGAGTAAGTTCTTGAAACCACATTTACAAGGCTTTTTTGGGTTATGTTGACGACGACTTCCTGCTTTCTTCCCTTTGTACGTTATAACCATTTCGTTGATACTAAAAGCATTCTCTTCTTCTACGGATAAACACTGTGTTGAAATTTCTAAAGAAAAGTCCGCCACAGCATATGTCTATCTTTTATGGTTGGCTCACTATAACCTTTTTTATGCTAACCAATTTTGTTCCAAAATAATGCATTATTTGCGAATGTGTTTTTATGATATTAATATATACATGATATTAATCCTTATCCTTATAAATACGTTATTCACTACAAGTATTTAATTTAAAACGAAATTGCCATTTACATCATTCGATTTCAATGAATATCTGAGGAGATATCCCAGTTTTAGAATAAAATCGCAGCAAAATAATAATAAAGTACTGCGCGCGCATTAATGATGTGCAAGGCCGGCGGGCAGTCATAAGGGGGAAAGGCGGTACGTATTATTTAAAAAATATTTTCCCCTTCTACGTAAAAAAAGTCGCGGGTTATACGGATCACTCAGTTACTCGAAAGTAACTATGACTGACTGATCTATCAACGTACAGCTCCAACCACTGGACGTATCGAGCTGAAATTTAGCACACATACGTTTATTGCAGATAGCACTACCAGCCGCACTACTGGTAGTGCTATTTACAAAAAACAGCACTACCAGACATTCGAATATTTTAAAGTACAGTCGTGAACAAAAATACTTATTATACCATTGTGCCAGGGTTGATTTGTTAATCAATAGGATTTTTTTTCATTTATTGATTTTTTTATTATTTTTTTAAACTAAATTTTTAATCATTATTTAATTCTGATTACAGCTGTCAAACTTGAAAGGGCTACACCCACCTAACTATTAATCTTAGAGTAGGAGTTTCCTTGAAAAATGATATATCTCATCAAGATCTTTATTTTCAATGACAGCACTACATAAAAACTATCTTTTCGTCGTCAATCCATCGAAATACAAACACACGTCAATCTTGTTCGATCATACGGAACTCCTTCTCGCACTTGGCCGGTTTTTTTTGTATTTTTTTCCTCGATTGTACTATAAAACATTCGAACGGTGCCATGGTAGTGCTAGCATTTGTAAACAGCACTACCCGTAGTGCGGCTGGTAGTGCTATCTGCAATAAACGCACACGTATAGCTATTATGATGTAGGTGTTCGCCTAGAAAGGATTTTCCAATACTCACCCCCTAAACTGGGGTTCAAAGTTTGTATGGAGCACCAAGATCGCGAGGTTAATACATTAGCTAATTAATTTATAGTAGTTAATTATTTATTATTTTTGAAAAAGAGAGAGAGAGACAGAGGGAAAGAGGGAGAGAGAACGTCGTGTGAGTAGGTTTTTTTCTATAATTGAGGAGTTGCCGTAAGAATCCTACACCGATAACCAAATTTAGGGCTGGCAAAAGCTAGTGTGTATTATAAATGGAATACAACTTCGTGGTTTGTCCCAATTCCTGCAGCTCATGATTAAGGTTTCCGTTAGAGAGCTAAAACTAATACCCATTTTCTTTTTCTATCCGGACTACTAGGAAACCTACAAAGATCGGACAAAAAGATCATGATTTGATGTTTATACAAATACACACGCTAATAAAATTAAAATAAGAAAAACTGGCCAAAAGCATGTCATATACAAATTAACTTCGCATGTTTTAGAATGAGATCTATTAGGGTTATCTCAAAACTTATAAATTCATTTTGTTTAAAACAATAAGCATGATGACTTCATTTTAATTATAAGTCCGTCATGTAGATTTATAAATAATAATAGGAAACTTATTTTCTTTTTAAATAAAGGAATAATTAATAATAAACATAGTGGACATTACACACAGCGCCATCTGGTTTTAAGCTAAGTAAAGCTAGTATTGATAGGTACATTGAGTCAAAATATCGCGTGACGTTACGCCTAGGTACAGTTTACAGTTAGTTTTTATTTCACGAGTCCTCGCTCCTAAACTGTGATACAATTTATGTATTTTTTTATATTTCGAAAAAGCAAAAAATACGTGTCCAATATTTTCTTACTATGTAACTGACGGACTAAACAGAATTTTTCGCACCCCGGCATTTACAAAACTCTAACAGAGTTTAACAGAGTTTGGTATTTATTCTTAGTTTATTTAAGGTTATTTTATTTTTAAAAAATATTTTAGATTTAGTTTCTAATAATAATTTTAGTTGTTATAAAATATTTTATGTTATTTAAAACTTTTATGATTCAGAATAAAATATAAATATTAAATGATAAGCTTCAAAAGCAATAACTCGCTAAGAAATAATTAAAGAAACATCAAATACTTTACTTTTTTTGTTTAAATCAAATTTTCTCGTTGTCGTTGAAAGAAAAGCAGATTATGACACTCGTTTAAAATGATTCCTGCTGTACCCGTAATTAACGAATAATGTTATATTTAGAGAGATAAAATTTTATTTAAACGGTCGTAAACGCTTAAGTAATGCCACTGGTGAAGCGTGTAGCGTTCATAGGCTACGGTAACTGCTTCGTATTAGGCGTGCTGTAAACTTGTTTGACACCCTGGTGGTAAAAAAAAAGGAACATGTAAGACCAATTTTTTGAATTGATGAAAAATGGCGGATTCGTGAGCCTCTGACTTACGTATTTGTAGATAATTATCAGGTTTTCGTTTTATCTAATTGGTTACGTAACCCTAAAAATATGAAAATCCTATTTTATTGATTTATATTTAGCTAAACCTCTTTAATATTTATTAATAATGATTTAAATTGATTAATATTGAAATGAATAAATAATGAACAACGGATATTACAAATGTCGATAAGTGTATCGATATTTGTCTATGGTAATTTTTTACTTCTCTGCAACACAACAATCTTACATGAAAAAAATTGTAATGGACAGGGAAAAATCCCTTTATACACAGATGATATTCAGAAATTGGTGCAAAACGTTAATTTTACCTTAAAAAAATATTTAACGTAATATTTTACACCATACATATACACCATTACAGAACGTAAACAAAAGATTTAGACCAATTCAGACAAATGAATAACAGGAAACAACAATTTTTTTTATGAAAATATTGCCATCCTAATAAAAGTACTCCCAAATACTGACGCTAGATTGAGTTCCGAATATTTTTGTGGTTACCTATTTCAATGCGCGACCGCACAATTTTAGGGATGTAAAATGAGAAGGAGAGAGCTTTGATATTTTTCCCTTCCTGAAGTAATAAATAGTTAATATAAAATACTAATTTAAAATTTGGATTTACAACTTCAACATTTTTATAGATGTACATAAAACCATAAGGCATAAATACGTCCAAAACCTGTCAAGTTAATAACCGTTCGTAAATAAAGTCATAAAAAACACTAATTTTAATGTGCTCAGCTTCGTTTTACGCGCCAGTTTTCAAGTTTACAAGTGGGACGCCCTGACTACATAAAATAAGTACAAGTTCTTTCTGGTGCTCGCCGGCCGCTGCCGCGGCACGCTCCGCTCGGCTTCGCGCGCTAACTTTCATGTGCTCCGCTTGGTTTCATGCGCCAGTTTTCAAGTTTACAAGTGGGACGCCCTGACTACATAAAATAAGTACAAGTTCTTTCTGGCGCTCGCCGGCCGCTGCCGCGGCACGCTCCGCTCGGCTTCGCGCGCTAACTTTCATGTGCTCCGCTTGGTTTTATGCGCCAGTTTTTAAGTTTACAAGTGGGACGCCCTGACTACATAAAATAAGTACAAGTTCTTTCTGGCGCTCGCCGGCCGCTGCCGCGGCACGCTCCGCTCGCCTTCGCGCGCTAACTTTCATGTGCTCCGCTTCGTTTTAAGCGCCACTTTTCAAGTTTACAAGTGGGACGCCCTGACTATATAAAATAAGTACAAGTTCTTACTGGCGCTCGCCGGCCGTTGCCGCGGCACACTCCGCTCGGCTTCGCGCGCTAACTTTCATGTGCTCCGCTTCATTTAATGCGCGAGCTTTCAAGTTTACAAGTGGGACGCCATGATTACATTAAATAAGTACTATTTTATGTAGTACATAATGTAATCTAATTGTCTTATCGGTTATTTGGGAGTTTTTCTTTGAGGCTGGTAACATTGCAATTAAAAAAAGTGTGCGTGTTTCCTTTTTCTTAATCCATTTACAATATTTTAAAAAGTGTAATTACATGGTTTTTAAGTGTAAATTGTGTTTTTGTCAGCCTTTAATTTTATCAGTGTGTAAAGGATGATTTGGACAGCTACAAGAAATCTGAACTGCTATAATGCCGAGCAAGTGAATTTTATATGTTATTTCGACCATTTGGCGGGAAAAAAAAATCTGGTAGTAAATATTTTTTTTATCGAAAAGTATTATTTGGCACCGACTTTCAGTTATCATTTCTATATCAGGGAGTGCTACTCTATCGAATAAGATTTTTTTCAGGTTAAAATGTCGTGTTGCAGAGAAGTAAATATTTACCCCTATTTTACTTGGCTGGGTTAATTTGTTCATTTGCGTAAAAATGTGTATTTGCTTGACAAATTACTATTAAAACAAATCAAAAATGTACTTATTTGTGAAAAGAAACGTTTTTTGTTTTACTGCCGTAGTTTTGACACCATTTCACGGCACATTTTGTCGAGATGTTTTCCTCTCGAGCTCGCGCGTAATGACCGATATGTCGAGTAGGTCAAACTTTCATCGTATGTGGCTAGAGGGGAAAGGCGAAAACTTTGTAAAGTCGCGTCCATTTCTATAACGTCCTTGCGGAAATGGCTAGAGTAGACCAAGCGAGCAGTGTCAATATCTGTAAGCTGCCTAACTTTTCTAACTGCACAAAAACTGAAATGTGAGGGTTTCACTGCAACCTGTTTTATTATGTA
Organism: Apoda limacodes; assembly: GCA_946406115.1. Taxonomy (NCBI): domain Eukaryota; kingdom Metazoa; phylum Arthropoda; class Insecta; order Lepidoptera; family Limacodidae; genus Apoda; species Apoda limacodes. The sequence continues at coordinate 17,802,425 of OX291541.1, forward strand.
ATACCTAGAAGAGACTGTTGAAAACATTGTTGAATCTAATAGTAGAACTATATGTTATTTTCACAAGTTATTACACTAATCTACTTGCTATATTTAAGTTACAAACTAAGTTTTCAAAAAAATTATTCGCAAAACAAACAACAAATGTTTTTCTGTCTGTGTTGCCAAGGCTGTTGATACCTTCATTTTCCATCCCTAGTTTAGTTATAGACGAATACTGAAACGACCATACATATTTGTCACCTAACGTCACTTACGTACAATACACTATTTCAGTTATGTATTGATGACCCCTAAGACATACTGTATCTAGATATATTTACTTTTACCCCGGACTTCGGGCAATGTTTAAATAAAAAAAACATAACAGTTAGATGTAAATATCTAGTGTAAGATGTAAATATTGTTTTATGAACTACGAAATTAATCAATTACCGTATATTAAAATACATAAATAGTTTTTATAAAATATCTTTTCTTTACAACGAAATGTTACGTTAACGTCACGCTTTGGACTCTTTATATAAAATTTCAACTTTAGTTACCTAATACTAGATACTTTATTAGCAAGACGGTATCCGCACACGCGCAATTGGGTGTGGAAAATTATAGGGCGAGTGTAATTTGCATTGTTTGTGTAATATTCTGAGACGTGAATCAGTAATATAAGTTATTTAATTACAACGATGGACTTATTAGGTCTTAAGAAAAACAATGTACTTATAATGATTATTGTTTGATTTTCTTTTAGTAAAATAATAAAATGTTATACTAAATTCTTTTAATTTTATTGATTCATTTTTAAATAACATATTATACATAATCTTTACGTTCCCTATGTAAATTGAGATTAAAATACTCTATAGTTTATTGATTAAACTCCCTAATTGTTTCTTTACTCGAAGGGTCCTAACCTTTAAAGAGCTCGAAGTTGGCAAAGGCCTGAAATTTTCTCAGAATATGTGTTATATATGCGGGTTTCCTTACTAACAATAAAAATATAACAGCAAATACTATTTTTTTTTAGAATAGGCACCGTATTTCCGGTGAAATTTAAATAACACTGTAACTTACAAAACTGCCGAGTATGAAATTCATAATAAATGTTAATTGAGAAAATTGTACTCATTTAAACAATAGCATTGTGATCGATTCCGGCGTGCTGCTCTAGCTTATATCGCTTTCGCAAAAGAAATTTAATAATTCTAATAATTACGCATCGAATGTGCTCTATGCTCTCTATGCGAGCAATCCATCTATCTGTTGCGAAAATAAATGCGCTCTCTGTTTAATTTGGTGGCACTTACAGTCTGCATTTAACGCATTGGTTGCACATTCTTTAAAAATACACATGGTGCCCCCCCCCTATGCAATCTGAAAAACAATAGGCAATTGAAATATTACATAAATATTGATTGTATTTTTTTTTTTAAATCAAACTATTCACATTGTAAATCTTGTTTATTTAATGTTTCAATACAAAACATGTATTTATTAGTTGATACACTATAATTTTATGTTTCGTTTGTGATTTTACAAAGATTACCTATTGGACGCACGCAATTAAACAGTATTGTAATTAGTTTGTAAAGCTAGTTGTAGTAATATTACTTGACGATTCGAAAGTGTTCTTAGTAACCCATTTGAATAAAAAGATTTTGATTTTGATTTTGAAAAAAATAGTGAACAGCTATTTTGTTTGTTTGGCGAACAAAACGATTTCAATGGCTCTGTGATGCGATAGCTTACTATGTTAAAAAAAAAGCTTGTCAACAAAACACGGCTGTTGTCACATGGCGGGACCTTTGAATAACGTTCACGACGCGCATGGATGCCATGGTAGAGAAGGATGGATTTTATTTTGTGCTATTTTATTTTATCTATATTTAAGCACTACAGTATACAATATTTGGAACATACTTTAATGTTTTAACATGCATTACCCATGTAATGGTATGGCCATGGCCATCCATGGTCAACAAATTGCTACCTTCGTAGCAAAATGCTTACTTTCTATCTCAAAATAATGTTTTACAACAGGGGGTTATCATTATAAACTAGATGTACTTTGCCAAACACTCAGTGGCTATCAAAGTCATTTGTTTCTAGGTAAAACAAATAATTAACAATGCATGGACGGGAAGCACAAAGAATTTCGTAAAATTGACCTTTTACTTTTTAGCCTGTGTTCAGTGGTGAAAATAGTAGTAATTTGTGATGACAGCGGTCGGTCATCGCATCTGTGCGAGCGCGATAGCAAATAATTATGCGCGTGCAACAGAGATAAATAGTGACCGGTCATTGAGCGTAATTCTTCCTGCTTCGCGTCCGTGCTATATATAATTGTAATGTTCCTTGCTCATTTGCTCTAGACATTGTGCGCAGCATCCCAATCGTCAATAAGCAATCATTTTATCCAGTGTACACATATACACAGGCTTTATCTAACTTCGCAGGTCAGTCAGTGATTTGCAGTTACGGTGAAATGCTATGCAACTTAGCAACTGCCTAATTTGTTTAACGTTGGGATTTTACTCCCACTCAAGGGGCATTTAAGTCCCCTATACCGCAGCTCTGGATTTAAGTGTAGTAAGTCCTAACCCCTAATGGTGCCCCCATTTTACCCAGACACTCAAAGAGAATGTTGTATGGTGACTTAAACAATAGATACCCATAATATCTAGAAGACTACGATTATTATTATTAGCTACTTCGATTGAAATAAACTATAATACTATTACTGTTTATTTTGTAAATTTGTTTAAATTAATATGTTAATTAGGGTATCTCAATTTTAATTTATTTCCTCATATAATGATAGCCACGAGCCAGCATTGTGGTAACGCATATGTCTCCTATAGTGATACTATAATTTCGAAAAGTAAGTATCAACAAAAAAGTAATTAGCTCCCATACAACAAACGTGATGTTTTTGCTCGTTTTTGCTCGATATTGATAACGCCAACAGGTAGGCGCTTGAAATATTCACAGAATGTTTAATTATATATTCACCTTAAAAATAAATAATTAAATTAAAATAAAACAAATATTTAAGGTTCCTCCCATACAACATACGTGATTTTTAGTGCACGGGTCCGACTCGCACTTGCCCGTTTTTTTTTTTATCAATGTCAAACCTATACAACCTTAAGAATCTAGCTATTTTTAAAAATCTGAACTGGCAGCACTGACTGGCCGGCAACAGAACAGTGGCAACATTAAAACTATGGCGTTAGTTTTTTATACGTAGATAGATTATGTTTCAGTAATCAGGAATGTAAATTAATCTATCGAAATCGTGAAAACAATAGAGAATTATTTAAAGTGTCTATGTTCTATTTACCTAAAGATATTAGTTGCAAATAAATTACGTTTAATTTTTGAAGTAGGTCATACCATAGAACTGCTTTGGTTACCGGTACGATACGCTACGGTATTTGTATTTCTTTACAATTGTTACAAATATTTATATGATTTAGTGTAGTCTTAAACAAACAATATTTTTCAGGATGTTGTTATTTTGTACATTGTGTATAAATAAAAGACAAAAACTTAATCTGAAATGGCAGAAAATGATGACTATATAGATTCCATCGATAATCACTTGGATGGCACTAACGGATCTTTAAACATGACTGACAACAGTCTTGGGGTAAGATATTTATAGTTTTCATATTTATACATTAAAGCGATGTGTTCCAAAACTAATTACATTTTAGGCTTTTCACTTATATTGGTACATTAACCTAGGATGTTGTAATATTTGTAAGAATGGTTGACATATACACACTACGATAATAACACACACACTTCTATAAACAATGAATATGTATAGGCAGTTTAACAGATTCAAACCAAAACCCCACCTCCACCAAACCAAAAACAAAATCTCCAGACATGGATCTAAAGTTTCATTTTTCTGTCGCAAAAGTGACATAAATATCGTAAACAAACGCTTGACAGATTGTTACGGATGATATTAAAATTTTAATACCAATGCAAAATGAAGGGATGACAGGTGGCGAAAGTAACAAAAATAATGATTCTTTATCCCAAATCAAATGTGCCCAGAGTATTGTATATGTACTTAAGGGTCAAATTAATGATTTATTGGAATTGTCACTACAGGTGTGTTCCTCTTGAGCGGCGTTGCTATTTCATAGCAAATCCTCATTTAAACACTAACTGCCCATTCCGCAGCTAATAATTCACACTATTTGTAAAGAAACACATTTTGCATAATTTTTTGACAGTTCAGTGTTTTTATTTTTGAGGATTTTATGTTTTTTTAGTCCTTTCTAAGAGAAGACACAGATTCTTTAAATTGTAAGTATCCTAAGTACAATTTTGTATGAATTAATAATATTTCTCAGAGAACCAACTTTGACATTTGAGTGCTGTCATAAAGCTGTGCTGGCATAATACCCGTCTACATTAGACTAAAAGCTAATGAAACGCAAACTGCTAACTTGCTACTTAGTATAAATCAATAGTTAGATGGAATGCCTCTTATGTTTAAATGAGTAAACTTCATTAGGCTTTGGTTTAGAAATACTGTTTAATGAATTTTTTTTTCTGTATTGTTGTATAGAGTATTTATTCAGTATGCTGCTCTCAGTGTTATCTGAGTTAACCTAAAAATTAACCAAACTTAGACTTCAATTTTCATGTTTCATAAGGTATAGCCATAAGAATAAATTAAGCAGGTATATGAGTATTTACTTTCCTTTGTGTTAATTGTTCAAAATGGATCCCTCTTATGAAGTGGCTTTTTCAAAACCTTTTATTTTAGGGTAAAGTCAGCATATTAATAAAATTATTGATGTGAAATTAGTTTGTATGGTTTTAGATGAATCAAATATGGACAGTGTATAAAATTTGTTACACTAAATATTTAAAACTATTTAGCCAATCAAAGGGCTCCATTTCATCATTTATCATTATTTACCACAGTCTCATAATGAATGTATATGCATTCATGAAATGCCAGTAAATTATTAATTAATAGGTATTTACCCAGAGTTTGACCATTTGTGCTCAGTGTAATAATACATAATATTGCTGCTATTTTTTTGCTGTTTGATAATCAAAATTCATAGTTTTTAAAAGATTTAATACAAAAATATTGTAGGCATTTCAACATAGCGATGAAGGATGAACAAAAATCTGCTGTATGTTTGAATTGCATGCATATCAATGCAACATCAACAAACTAATACTGATTTAAACCTTGTTTTTTCTTACTTGTCTCATCCAACTTCCTACTAATATTATAAATGTAAAAGTTTGGATTATTGTAACTCAATCATCCTTCAACCACTGGACGGATTGGGATGAAACTTGGCACTCATATGGGTTAGGTCTTGGAATAGGACTTTATTATACTTTTTATCCCAAAATAATTCTAAATAACTATAACCGAGCTTAAACAATCTGTCACTGGTACAGAGTATGAGGCCACGGTGACTGTTTACCATCAGGGGGACCGTGTGCTTGTTTGCCACCTTAGTGGTATAAAAAAAAAATGAGGGTTTGGTCATTCTTGTGGCTGGACGGAGCCAGTATAAAGAGGTGAAATAATTTTTTTTTTTTGTATCATGTTTAAGGGTGGAGATGAGGCTGCAGGAACTGAAGTGCCTGACTTAGCAGCTATCAAAGCACGTGTCCGTGAAATGGAAGAGGAGGCAGAGAAATTGAAACAGATGCATACTGAAGTTGACAAACAAATGAGTATGGGGAGTCCACCTGGTCTTAGTAAGTTTCTAAAGTTTTATTTGATTTCTGTGATGGTAAAAAAGGATGTTTATAAAGATGCACCCTTGCCCCATCACACAATATCCTTGTGATTTATAGTTACTAACACTACAAAAAAAATACATGCTAACATGTTTGTGTTCTATGTGAGCAGTATAATGATTGCTGGTGTTGAGACTGGTGGAGGGTAACCATACTGCATAAAGTGCTAATGCCTGCCTATACTCTTATTTCATGTCAGTTATTTTGATTTAAAAATCAAAGAAATGTCCTAACCAACCACTAGGACAAAAGTTCGGAACACTGCTACAAGAGCCTATCTTAATATATATAAATCTCGTGTCACAATGTTTGTCCTCAATGGACTCCTAAACTACTGAACCGATTTTGATCAAACTTCGTTAATATCTGTTATTTGATCCAACTTAAAAGATAGGATAGTCAATCAATTATATGTCAAGTGCGAGCCGGACTCAGGCACTATAGGTAAAAACCAACTTTCGCCGGGTACAGAGGGACGGCAGCGGAACAACGTTCGCCGGGACAGCTAGTTTATTATTCCATAGTAAAGATTATTATTCCTATTCCTAAGTAGTAAGTGTCTATTCAAATTAATACCATTTATTTTCACAGCAAGTCCTCTCAATATGTCCTTGGAAGAAAAGATAGAAGCTGACAACAGATCAGTGTATGTTGGTAATGTGGACTATGGAGCCACTGCAGAAGAATTGGAGCAACATTTCCATGGTTGCGGTTCTATCAATAGGTAATTTTATTTATCATTCATCATATTTGTTTGGAGGTTTATCCAGGGTTTTTGGGGGAAGTAGTTTATACGTAGTTCAGTATAAAACTTAAAACTACAACTATTTGCAAAAGAATTTTCAAGGGGGGGTTTGAACCCCTAAAACAATCTATGACCATTAGTAAGAGAATATTACATTTCAGGGTTCCTTACAAAAAAATTTTCAAGGGGGGTTTGAATCCCCAAAACAATCTATGACTATTAGTAAGAGAACAGTACATTTCAGGGTTCCTTATGTAAAGGACAAAACTAAGCCATATTGCTGACACTTTGCTTATTAATCTCAGTATGTCAGTCACTAGCTAGTTTTTGCACATTCTAGGTAGGTTGTAAAAAAATTGTGAAAGTTATATAAATAATATTTTAATATTAATTTACAGGGTAACAATTTTATGCAATAAGTTTGACGGGCACCCAAAAGGTTTTGCATACATTGAATTTGGAGACAAAGATAGTGTACAGACAGCAATGGCAATGGATGAATCGTTATTCAGAGGGCGTCAAATAAAGGTAATTTAAGTTAAAATAAGAATAAAATTTAAAGAAAAATATATTAATAAACAGTGATAAGCTATAAGTGAAAGTGAGCCCATTTAGGAAGATAATATATGCATTCAGTATGCATATAATAGTAAATAGCTGTGTATAAATAAAAACAAATAGATTTGTGGAAATGTTTGAATGTTGATACTCTAGATAGACATCTCAATCTACATTTTTAAAAAGGCAAATTTTATAGCGTGCTGAATGAACTGGTAATTTGCTGCCCTAGTCTTTGCTACCTGGGGCGAGTCGCACCCCCCTAGATCCGGGGCTGAATCCTTTTAGAAAAGCTCTACTAATTTTTTGGTACAAACAGTCAAATAACAAAAAAGTATTAAATTAATTTTGTTAAATATGAAGACAAAGGGTTCCAAATAATTACAGAATATACAATATAAAACATTTTCGACTCTTTATACTATAACTTTAATACTAGTATTTATTCTACTACTACAGTTATACATACATAATAATACATATAATACACAGATAAATATTTTTTACATTTTAAAACAGTAAAGTAACAAATATAAATTGTGCGTTCACTGGTGAAGTTTATTATAAATATTACTTTTTAAGGACTTAACAGAGTTCTAGAAAAAGTCAATGTCGTGAAAATGATTATTAATATAGTTAATACAGTGATAATTAGAACTATTGCAAGTATAATTTTTGCGCAAACAAGGAGGTACAAAAATTTTGAGTTTACGCTAGGGTTAACTAAGTAAAATGGCCAAGTAGGCAAGTTGACAAAGTAGAAACACGTCAATATTTTTGAAACATCAAACTGACAAAATGGCGAAGTAGCAAAACGTCCATATTTTTAAATTAAACTAAGTACCAAAATGTTGATATGCAGACCATGACCAGACACCAGACAGGCATATGCACAACATCACAATGTAGAAGTTTGTTTTTTGTTTATATGATGCTGATAGCTATACTCAAAATAATCATCTTTACAAAAAATTAAATATAAGAATATTAAGGTTATGGTAAAATAGCGTTAATGTAAGGTAATATGTGTGTATTGTAAAAGTTGTCTAACCTGGTACTGATTTATGTGCATTATCGGTTACTACGAACTTTTTTATTTGTTTGTTGCAATGGTTAACATTCTTATTATGTTCCAACAGTACATTTGGGAACAGTATTCTATTTCTTGGATAATAATTTTGCGTTTGTAATTAGCTACAGAATTTTAACATGTGCATGTTTTACTCAGACAATATACATTAGAATAATAATAATAAAGCTTTTTATTTATCCCACTTTAACATTTTAGAAAATAATAATAATTTTCTTATATGCTTATATTTATATTTAGTTTTGTTAGATTATTTGTATTTAAGATAAGAAACTATTGTTAGTATTGTTATTTCTGTGTTGTTGATGTGGACCCCCCTTACGGGTAAAAGCCTCCTCCAATTTTTTCCGCTTTTCCCGATCCTGGCCAGTCTGAATCCATTTGGTGCCAGCGACTGTGGTAATGTCGTCTACCCAACGTTTTCTTGGTCTGCCTTTTTTCCTTTTACCTTTGGGCCTTGCTATCTAGTTCCTTGAAGTGTCCACCTGTTGTCGTTGAGCCTAGAAATATGTCCTGCTCATGTCCATTTAAGCTTTAAAGCATACTCTAGTGCATCTATCACTCTTGTTTTCTGTCTGATGACGTTGTTTCGGACTTTGTGTATTTTTTTTAGTTATAAAATGCTTCTCTCCATTGCATGCTGACATGATCTTATTTTATTTTGTCATTAAATGTCCATGTTTGGCTACCATATGTTAAACAGGGCAGTATGCTGGTGTCTATAACTGTTTTTTTTAAACTTAGGTCATAATTACCTTTTAGAATTTCTTTTTGTGCCCAAAACTTTTTCCAGGAAGAGTTTATTCATCTGTCTATTTCTTGATTCTTTCTGTTGGCATCTAATGATATCTGTTTCCCAAGATAGATGTATTCGCCTACATATTCCCGTATGGTATTGTTGTTTTCTAATTCTATTGTATTCTTAGTATTATTTGTCATATTTTTACAATAGAATAGAATATGTGAAGTTAGGCAACATCTGGCAGACTTAGTACTTGGGCTTTAGAGACATAATTTAGAAGAGGTTAGAAGGGGTCGTTAACATGAATCAGCTGTTTAGCCATGTCAGAGGGTTAATGGGCGAACCGCTAGATCGACAATATCCGCTAAGTAGCACTAGGCCAGTATGGTGTACTATGGCTTAAAGCATCCTTTTTGACCCTGTAGTGGAGCATAATGGCTCAGATTCGAGATAGTTACGATAGATTTTATACTTTTTATTTTTAAGTTGGTGATGATAATGAAGATAAAGCGAATAGCAGCATTATTACATCACTATAATATTAATTTTGTTGGCAGGTGATGCCAAAGCGAACAAACAAGCCAGGGTTGTCATCAACGAACCGACCGCCGCGGGGCGCGCGTGGTCGCGGGCGGTCATTCCGCGGCGGCGGCTTCTCCCCGTACTATGCCGGTTATCGGCCCGTCCGCCGCGGCAGGTACCAACCCTATTAACATTAGTCTACGAGTCGAGCTGCTACCAGGTGGCGTTTGCATGTAATCTATTTTTTTTTATTTTATTTGCAACTTTATTCAAAAATTTTTCCCAACCCTGTTGATGTTACTCTGTGATTTGAGCTGCCACCAGGTGGAGCCTGCATGTAAACGCAATTTGATTTATTATTGTTATGTTTGCTGTTTTAGAAGTACAAGTCATTAATATATTCCTTTTTGATTAAAATTATGCTTTATTTATAGAAGTAGTATCAAATGATATACAATTGAATTCTATTGCGTATATGCACCCCATTCAACCTTTTGATTTAATTATTCAAAAAAAAAAACATTCTATATATTTAGTTCATTTAATTAATACATTAACAGGAACTAGGCTAATCGGTTGCGTCTGCCCCAATTACTTTTAGGCCAATCAAATTATAAAATGAAAAAACACTGATTGGTTGAGTTTTAAATGTTTGTGTTCATGCTCATTACAACTTCACATTATACATACAAAAAGTCCCTATCAATACCTGTTGCGCTCGCGCCGCCATCTTGGAAGAAAGGTGGGTATCTTTCGTTTTTTAGATTTTTGCTTATATCTTGGCAATAAGATATAAGCAAAAGCAAAAAACTTCAATATGGTAAAATGGTGCATACGAAAACTGTAACTTATTAAATTTTCTATAAAAAAGCTAAGATTATTATTAATGTATCTCCAATAATTTAGCTGTAATCCAACGTTGAATAGCAAATTTTTTCATATATTTGCTGTTGATATACATTTTTGTTTCTGTTTACTCCTAAATAGTTAAAATATATTTTCAAAAATCAAATTATACCATTAGAAACAAAGGCAGAGATAGTGAGAATGAAAAGGAAAGAGCAGGGGAGAGAAGATGAAGTGCCAAATGCATTTTGCGACATGATGTGTATAGTAGGGCGGAACATCTTTCGGGTCTGCTTGGTGAGTTAAATAAGCGAATAGCCAAGATCCAATGGCCATCAGCTTATCATGATCGCATATGATTCCGGCAGAGACTAAGACCACTTATCCTGCGTAGGGTTTAGGCAAAGTTCTCGACAGACTGATAAACAAACTCAATTTTAACATTATGACTGCTACTAACTACGCCCTTATCGACAAGCATAGGCTGGACATACTCGTTATAGCGTTTCTACAGAACATAAGCCTTAGTTTGTGCTTCGTAGAAGTGCTGAATGAACTTTGTCCTATTAATCTCTTGGTTATTATGTCCCCTGGGCCCCAGGCCTACGAAGCCACTGCGACAATGACAGTGATAAACTGGGTCAAATTCAAGAAACACACAAACACAACTAGATCTCATCCTTGCTTTCATTAGATCTCTAATATTAATGTGGTCATTGAATCTGTCACCCATCAGTCCCTTGCAAGCTACTGTTAGCAATTGCTTAAAATAAACACCATTTTCGAGCAATCTCAGTGTATAGTGGAACAGCTTATAAATACAACAGCTTAAAAACCGTTGTGCCAATTTTTTATTAAACGCTTTCGCCACTTCGAAAATTGGTGCTCCTGTAGGTATAGATTTGCTCCGTGAAATCCGTGATGAACCGTCCCTGTTGCCTCAAGACCGAAATGACCTTGGTGAAGAGTTCTATAGTGTCTATGAAATAACGTAACCGTTGTAAATGTTATAAAGTTTATTCAAAGCATTTAGTAAACTTATGATCTATATGACGACGGCTCAAAACGTTTTTACCCTAACTACGCCACGAAAAACACTTATTAATATAACAATCGGGAGTTACCTTAATTTTGATAGCCTGCAGAACTTCGTCTACAATGACAGGAGCTAAAAAGGCAAGCGGCGGGAGAGTGCATCTGCTTTTGACCTCACTGTCTGCCTCGTGGACATGATTGGCGTCTGTTAGTTTAGTATGAAGTTCTTCAAAAAAGAAGTTATTGGATTTTTGAAGGGTCGGCAACGCGCGAGTGAAACCCCTAGTGTTGCAAGCGTCCATAGGCCACGGTGACCACTTACCATTAGGCGGACCGTGTGTTTGTTTGTCACCTTAGTCGTATAAAAAATTAAAAAAAAAGTGCTAAGTAAACATTACGACTATTAAGTTTTTTCTAAGCAGCTACCTTTTAGTTTTCATCAAATGCATGGATTACTTTAGAGGTTTGAAGGGAGGCATGTCGCTCAGGGTGTCGACTTCAATAGTTTTATATGTTCTTTAAGCCTGGAGGCCGGGTTAGATCTCTTCCTCTGCTGCTTTGACAAACTACACATGTAGCCTCCTTGACACTCTTTTAGAAGGAGTTATGTAGGGTCTGTCCTCGGCAAAGGGATAATTTGTACGATGTCGTCGAGCGGCGTTATCGCTTGTTTTGGGATTCGATGGTTACGTCAATTCGTGAGATCTAATGAGAGCGAAGATGCGGTCTAGATGCTGTATACTGAATCGCAGGGCCTTTGTCGGATGGGAGTCAGAGGGACATAATAACGAAAAGAAGGTCAGAGCAAAATTCTACCGGAACTTAGGCTTACGTTCTGTAAAAGCGCTGTTGAGATTGCTCTGTCTTCTCAGGTGGTTAAATAATGCGAACCCCATTCACTGTAGTCCCACAATTCCAGAACACTCCCCTCTCCATCTCCAAGAGCATTGGGATCCTTGGTGTTCACATCTCCAGCGATGTTCAGTTCCGAGATCACTTGCTAGACAAGGTAAAGCTGGCGTCCAAAAAACTTGGTGTACTCAACAGAGCGAAGCAGTACTTCACGTCGGGGCAAAGGTTGCTGCTTTACAAGTCGCAAGTCCGGCCCCATGTGGAGTACTGCTGCCATCTCTGGGCGTGTGCACCCGGATACCAGCTTGGCCCTTTTGATTCGGTACAACGACGGGCTGTGAGAATTGTCGACGATCCCAAACTCACTTGCGGTATCGAGCCCCTAAGTCTGAGGAGAGACTTTGCCTCTCTGTGTGTGTTCTACCGCTTGTACAATGGGTTGTGTTCTGAGGAATTGTTCGAAATGATGCCCACGGCTACTTTCTACCATCGCACCGCTCGCCATCGACAGGGAATTCATTCTCACACTTTGGAACCAAAATGGTCGCGTACAGTGCGGTTTCAGAGAAACTTCCTCCCGCGAACCCTTGGGTTGTGGAATGAGCTCCCTGCCAAGGTTTTCTCTAAGGACTACAGTATGGGGTTCTTCAAAAAAGAAGTTATTAGATTTCTGAAGAGTCGGCAACGCGCGAGTGATGCCCCTGGTGTTGCAAGCGTCCATAGGCTACGGTGACCGCTTACCATCAGGCGGACCGTAGGCTTGTTTGCCACGTTAGTGGTATAAAAAAAAAAAAAAAAAAAATCTTGAATATAATGTCATTAGTAAATTTGTAAAATAAAATACAGATGTGCATATAATGCAACACACCGTTACGAAAAAAATTGAATAATGGCGACGGCGTCGTTATTCTATTACAATTAATTAATGTGTGGAAGCAGCGTCCTCTGGTATCTTCTAGTACAAGCTTTTAGTATGCTGTATGCACCACCGGTGACTGTTGTGTCCGTATCTATCGCTATATCGACTGTTTAATATATTATTGGCATCGCCGCTAGTTTGCGTCTATGTCTTAACAAGCGCTATGTTAAGTATTTCCAGCCTCTCATTGCTTTCATTAACGGTTCAGAGTAGAGTAGCTGTCTTTACAGCTATAATGTTAAATTTGAGTATGTCAATCAGTCTGCAGAGAACTTTGCCATTTGTAGTATTGCAGTACTATCAACAGTCCTTGCTAACTATTAATATTTACATGCGGAGTCACGTAAATCGGAATAAGTTGCCTAAGTCTAAGGGAAGAGGCATACCTACGAAATGATGATCAACTGATTGCTATCTTAGGCTATTAGGTGGTACTTATATCCAAGTTACATCATGTCACATAATGCGTTTCTTCTCTTCCCTGCCCTTTTTCTTTCTTTATCACCCTCTTATCTGTCTCCCTCTCCCCATTGGTAGTTTCATGGAATAAATCTTAAAAAAATATTTGAACAATTTTGGAGTTAACTGAAAACAATCGGGCATGGGCAGCAAACAATGAATAATTTTCCTCTTTAACGCTGGAATACAGCTAAAAAATACTAGAGATACAATAATAATATGTATTGAGCTTTTTTATATGATATTTAATAAGCTATTGTTTTCATATATATATTTTTTTTGTATAAGCAATAATTGCCAAGATATAAGCAAATAACTAAAAAAAGAGTACCTTTTTTCCAAGATGTTGGCGCGAGCGCAACAGCTATCGATGAGCATTTTTAGTATGTTTAAGGGGCGTCTTAATGATGAATGATCATGAACATGTACACTAAAATACAAAACTCTACCAACTTATGTTTGTTTAGCCTAAAAATGTATCTAAATAGTCATTTTTAATAGTTCTATTAAAAACATTTGCTTTCTAACTACATGACTTTTTAAAAAGATGTTAATATGTTGAAGATTACTAGGGTGAAAAAAAATAACTTTTCTTGCCTTTCATACACTTAAATGTCACTAAAATTTATATTATATTTATATTTTAACCCATTCCGGATGGAAGTATTCCCTATATTTTTGTGGAATTATTTACTTTTTCTTGACTTAAATACAACAAAAACACCTGGCCTGTTCTATTAGTCTAATAATGTTTAACTTGTAGTTCTATCATTGATAACTGTGTATAGTTCAACCTATGCTTGTTTATAAATATTCTCTTTTACCCTAATATTTCATGCTTTTAATATTTTATAAATCATACATTAAGAATCTAAAATAAAGTTCTATCCAATTTGAGGAGTAACTTAAATAATTTTAATTTAGGAATTGGGTTTTTTTACTTTCAAATTTATATAACTGTAACAGAGATGGGTATATATTTCGATTTAGGTTAAATTTGGGGATCCAAACCTTACATACTTGTAATGAAACATAAGGCATTAACCAAAAAAAATTGTTCAAGAATATGATGAAGTGAGATAATTTTAATTTTAAAAAGTATATACATACATAGGTGTATTAATTTTGCGAAATAGGTACTGCTTTAGTTAAATTAGCTGTGGCTTTACATAGCTCCTGTTACGAAATGTACCTGTCATGTAGAGAAAAACTATTTAAAGCCCGGTTCACACCAATGAAGTACAATTTTTCAATTCAATACAGTATTTTGTTACTAATTAATGGAGATGTTAAAAGTTGCCTTAGTTGTGTGTATTTTTATTGATGTGAACTAGACTGATTGACTGATGTTAATATGCAAGTAACCACTACCGAATGCCCCTAATGTAGTGTTGTCGGTCTTGTTGCAGAGGATACCGGCGTGGCATGTATTACTCTCCGTACTGAGTGCGGTAGAGGGGGATCGCTCCCCGCCGCCGATACCTCTAAGCGCGAACTACGCGTAGAGCTAAGTTATTGTGTGAATCGGCGTAATCGGCGTGATCGGCGATCGGCGTGCCTCGCTGCCTTTAAACGCCACCGAATGTTAGCCTACTATTGTTATTATTTTTTAAGGTTTCCACACATATCTGGATCGCAATAAATATGTCTGGTTAGAAATATTTTTTTTTGCACAGACTTTGTTCATATGTGTGTGGATAAAACCATAAGACTTAAGACTACAGTATCAGTCAGCTATGAAATTATACCTATCACTGATGATAAGGTTTTTTTTTAAAGAATTGACTGTACAAAGTTCGGTAATAAGACTTAAGACTACAGTATCAGTCAGCTATGAAATTATACCTATCACTGATAATAAGGTTTTTTTTTTTAAAGAATTGACTGTACAAAGTTCGGTATGCTAAACTCAGAGAAAAATTGAATAGGAAATATAAGATAAAAAAAAGTTTTATTTAAACTGTAGGTAATCAATTGTAAGCCCTTGTAATCTATTATTAATTTTGTTTGAATCGCATTGTGATTATGTTGATCGAAATAGTTTTTAAATTGTAAATTTAGGCTTACTTTCCATTAAAGCATAACAATGTTGTTTAAACCAACCAATCTTAACTATAGAAAAAACAACTGACGGTAAAGAAAAAAATAGGATTTAGTGACATGTTGAATTACCTTATTTAGTTAATTTAAATACTTATAGAAAACAGTAAACATACTTTTGAAATAACCTGAAAACTTGTTAAAATTTCATTATTTGAATTTGGTATTTTGATGAGGGTGATAATACAAGAATGTGATTTTATCAATCCAAAAGGAAAATATGGGGGAGAATTAAACTGTATAAAATAAAAATATATGTAATAACCACCTTATTAGTGGACTGCATAAATAATTTAGCAAAATGCCTTTTTTAACAACCATCTTGTTTGTGCATTTCTTTATCCGTTGTCGCACTATTTATTTAATGAAATGTTAGTCTGAATTGCCAGATATGTGCCTCCGAAGAAACTAAATAAATTAAAATTAGGCTTGATTGAATGTTTAATAGTGTTCATCTAAAATCCTGTTGTTTTGGAACCTTACGTTATACTGTGGCTTGTTTTATTTGCTTTATTTTTTACCAATAGTTCCAAAAGAATTCAAATGAGAGACTGTCTAACTATTTCAATCTCAATTTTTGAGTTTTTTGCCACAAACTTGTTCATGACAATTGTATTAGAAAGAACATGTATGTATTAGTGTCTGATGTATGATAAAAGTTTAAGATTAAAGAATTGTTCAGTGTGTGTCAATATATCATTTCCGTTTGTGAAGACTAGAGGAGGATATTCTAGTTGCATTATTTGTACAAAGATGTGTTTGTGCAACGCACAAGATCAAAATGTAAAATTCATGAACTTATATATTTACTGTAACTCATGTATTGAATGTATATCTAATTCTTATATTTATGAGTGAGTTGGTTGTGGAATAAATTCCTAAATAAAATCATTATTTTCGCTATCAAAATTTTAATAGCTTCTAACAGACCGTCAGGTGTTCTTCTAGGATTATTTTTGTTACTTTTGCAATCGATAAATGCTCATTTCGATCCAAGTCAAATCCTCCATTTTGATTTTTGTTTATCATATAAATAACACAATTTCAATTCATAGTAATATTGTTAACATTTCGTTTTTAAAAACCAATATTTATGTCAAAACGGTATCAAAGCTACCCGAACAAGAGGTATCAATCGCGAAAATAGAGTTATCATAAGTGTGAAAAGTATTAAATGTTGAAACTTTATATACCAAAAGAAAAGAATTGCTAGGAACCAATGGTCTTAGAAATAGGATAATACTGGGCAAGTGTAACTAAAAATGGGTACAGAAAACTATCCTTATTTACTATGTAGGTACTAAATCAATCAATGTATATTAACAACGCTGTGTTGGCGATTAAATGCAAATTTTACTATCCCATGGGCCTATTTCACGCAACGAATCAACTCCACGAACCAGCACTATTCATAATAAACGAAGTGCAAAGAGAAGAGTTGGCAACAGACTCTTAATTTTCGAGCCGTTTTGCTGCTTGAAAAGTTTGGAGAGATCTCTGTGAAATTGGTCCCTGCAATAGAAATCACTTATCTCGAATCTGCTTTGGAATAAGGAATGTATCTTACCTCTCTGATTAAGTATGAGACTGGAAATCAAGGTACCTATAAACTAAAATGCCTCGGGTAGTTGTATAGTAGCTTAAATTATTCCAAAATTTTGTTTGACTGCATATTGTGGATGTCTTCAACTAGCTCAGGTTAAATCTTTCGCTTGCATACCTAGATCCTTTTGAACATAGACAAAAAACTTTCGGATAGCTTGAGTAGTAATGTGGATGAAGTAAGGCTTTTTGAACTAATATGTGTTCATATCTGCGTCGACCCGAGGGAGACTGTAAATACGCATCTTAACTTTTATCTAAGACTTAGCCTGTATTTAAAAACTTTCAGATTTAGTCCATCTACTTCAGGCTATGGAATACCCTAGCGAAACCCGTTTCGACCAGTATACAAAGACTTATCACACTATTGATTTATACAAAACGACACAGTTCCGCGTACGATAGGCGCTAGCACGAAACTGCACGTTGGAATTCGATTTTGCTCTAGTTTTTGCCGGAATATTTATTTAAAACTATGAAATTACCAAATTTGGTCATATTGATATATATCTTATAAAATGGTTGAATATCACTTACTTTTCCAAAAAAATTGACTTAAAGCCCAGAAATAGTGTAAGATTTTTTTTTTCTAACTGTTTTAATAGCCAAATTATTATAATACCAAATTCACTTAAGTTTTTAGCGAATTATTCCATATGCGTATATTTATTCTTTTGCGTTTTGGTCTTAATGCGTCGGAACGGACGGAAACGGAAAATCTACTTAGAACTGTAACAAAATTAATATAATACTTGCAAACTCGTTTGGGTATGCCATCACCTTAAAGTTAGTTTGACACTAGACTTGAGAAATTGAAATCTTGAATTATTTATTATTTTTGAACCACTACAACGATGTAATTAAGGTAATTTCAAGGTGAAATCTGCATAGAACTTGTGTGTAGCTGGCGCGAGGTAGCTATAGTTGAATCTTCATTAAATTAATTTTAACAATGGGATTTTTGTAAATAAAGAAGTACACAATGTACCTGTCATTGTATTTTTGTTTATTTTTTGCCCATGTCTGTCTATTTGAACAACATTATTTGTAAACTTATTATAGTTTTCTGGTGGTCTATTATACTTATTATAATTTTTTTTATTTATGAGAAACTTCAAAATTGTTTAAATTATAGGCTAACTTTTTTTTTTGTCTTATTAGCAATTGTAAAATAATCCTATGTATGTTGCAGTAAATATAAATATTTCATGAAAATAATTATTGTAAGTAGTACTGTTGAGTACAGGTATTTTGATTTATGAACGTCTTATGTTTCCTGTTTGTTTTTTATAAAAAATTCAAAAGAAAATGGCATATAAAGAAAATGAAATAAATTATATGAAAGAATTTGAAAATAACAAAAAAATGTGCTAGATAAGATAATTTTTAAGAACAATGATTTGTTTTATTTTTTACACATGCACATCGGGGCGAAGTTAAATTTTTAATACGAGGTGTCGGAGTTCAGAAGTACTTATTTGCTAAAGTTGTCGCTTTTGCAGCAGTAGATCCATTTTTTGAAATAGGTTGATAGATAATTGCGTTTTCATTTGGTTTAGTGTAGGGCTAGGAAAGAGCGAGAGTATACATGGGCCCAGAAAAATGCAATCTAATGTACTTAATTAAAAATATATTTTTAAGTATAGCGAAAAAGGCCTTCAAAGGCGGGCGTTTTCCAGCTAGTAGCCACTCGACTTTTTTTCATACCGCACATAATGCTCCTGATTTGGTTTAATAATCACTGCTGTACATGAAAAGGGAGCAAAGTTAAAGCAATATCTGAAGTAGTTGGATACTACTTGGATGGGTGACCGCCTAATGTCACATTATTCCCTTTATATATATCCAGTGTAGTACCACTACGTTATCAGTGGTACTAGTGGGAAATTCAATTCTCAGTAGTTACCCTTTAACAAAAAACCACGGTGGTACTAGTGGAAAGCCAATGGTTCCATTACGTTGTACCTCCGGTGGCTGGGCTCATGAACATATTTTTTTATTGTTACAAACTTAAATTTTCATCTCTGTAAGTAAACCCGAACAAAACATTTGTATTATGTTCAATGGGACTAATATGACAGATATTCATCAATGGAGTAAGTGAACACTATTGGTGGTGTAATGGGCGTCTATTCCACCTAGTTACATTGGAGTTATATCATTGTAACTAAGTGGACATTTTTGTAGTCCATGTGTTCTAATAAATACCGTTTATTGTACGCTACCAGCCGTTTACTAATAACTACTAGTAGTGCTGTTTACAAACTACCACTACCGGGCACCCTTCAAATGTTTTATAGTACAATCATGAACAGAAATACAAAAGAAAACCGGCCAAGTGTGAGTAAGACTCTTGACACCTCCAGTGGTGCGGGGCGGTGGCATACCTGGTACAAAGTGTTGTTTTCATATAGCATTTCATAGGAACTTTACTCCATTATTCATCAAAGTAAAACTGTAGGGTCGTGTGGAGCTACTGCTGCTCTGTATTGTGATCCTATTTTTCAAAAAGGAAGATAACCAGCTAAAATTCTTTAAAAGTATCTTCAATTTCTAAGCCAGTGGCTTTGGGGTTTACAGCACCATAGACTACATCCAAATAGTGAGGCAGAGAAGACCGAGGAAGTATAATCAGCCCATGTGTATAGCCTTTGTGGACTATGAGAATGTTGACCCGCGAAACGTCGAAGTGTTTTGAGAGGTCTGTATAATGAGGCAAAGAATTATCAAGTTTCTTGTTCGACAAAACAGTCAAACAAGAGCCATCCAGCTACACGAAAGAGTAAAACAGAGGGATGTTATGTCCCCAAAACTACTTACAATCGCACTAACAGATTGAGTTACTAGTAAGTAATAAGTAGAAATTGAGAGTCAAGGAGGCATTGGCATGTAGCCTAGACATGGCGAAGGCGTTGGATCGGGTCTTAAGTTTGCATCGGGGTTAAGTGTGCTAATGGGTTAGCTTTTTCCGGCAGTCGCATATGAGCCGTCGTTGACGGTAGTTGCTTTGATAGCATGGACTTTAATCCTGGTGACCACCGTAAGGCTCTTTGCTGTCTCCTACGCTATTTAAAATCGAGATCACTCTGTCTAAGGTCGCTGACTGGGGGCGGGAAAACTTAGTTCGATTCAACCCTACGAAGACAAGTCTGAGCGTTCGCCGTTAAATAAACCCCATTCATTAAGGTCCCACAATTCCAGAACACACCTTTTACCATCTCCAAGAGCATTAGGATCCTTGGTGTTGACATCTTCAGCTATGTTCAATTTTGGAATCATTTAAAAAACAAAGGCAATGCTGGCAGCCAAAAATTTGGAGAGCGAAGCAGTACTTCACCTCGGAGCAAAGGTACTGCTTTACAAGTCGCAAGTCGGGCCCTATATGGGGTACTGCTGCCACCTCTGTGTGGCTGCACCAGTATACCCGCTTAGCTCTTTTGACGATAGGCTACGGTGACCGCTTTCTATCAGGCGGACAGTTAGCTCGAAATGTTTGTGAAGACTTGTTAATAGGGGGCATAAAGCCAGACAAATTCTGGATACAACGCGGAATATAAACGTAGTATGGCCGAAAAGCAATAAAATATTAATAACTCGGGTACTATTATTTGAATTGAAAATTTGTTAATCACAGCGCTAGGTTTTGTATTAAACAATATTATTATGTAGCTCAATTACACATACCTATGTATGCCGTTATAAAAATAAATTAAAAAATTTGTAAACACGAGATAACTTTGTGATTTTTTTTTAATGAGAAAATTTTATTGCATTATGTTTTGCTAATATGGTGTCGGCGGAAAGACGTCCCTTGCTAAACGTCTCCAACTGTCCCACACATGCCACCATATCGGCTGGTCCTGAGCCGCCTGCGCCCATCGGCATCCTGTGGCTCTAACCAGGTTGTCAGTCCACCTGGTAGGAGGCCATCGAACGCAGTTTAGAGGTTATTAAGGCTCTGTTGCCACTTCAGTTTGCTAACTGCGTTTCAGCTATGTCGCGCAATTTTGATGAATTTTCTCGTTTCGGGTTTTATCGCGCTGAGGTATTCAGGACGACACACAGCTTCTAAGATACCTAGAAGTACACGATCTGGTCAGTGACCGTCAATATGGCTTTCGCCACGGTCGCTCGACTGGTGACCTTTTAGTATATCTCACATACCGATGGCCACTAGCTATTGAGAGTCAGGGGGAGGCATTGGCATGTAGCCAGGACATAGCGAAGGCGTTCGATCGGGTCTGGCACCGGGGTCTTCTATCGAAGTTGCCATCTTACGGAGTGCCCGAGGGTTTGCGCAAATGGGTGGCTAGCTTTTTGTCCGGCAGACGCATAGGAACCGTAGTTGACGGTAGTTGCTCTGATAGCATGGACATTAATGCTGGTGTCCCGCAAGGCTCTGTGCTGTCTCCTACGCTGTTTCTACTGCATATCAATGACATGTTGGACATCAACAACATACATTGCTATGCAGATAACAGTACTGGAGACGCTTTTTACACGGGTTGTGCAAACATCCCTCGTTCCGTTGTAGAGGAAAACCGCGGAGAACTTGTGTCTCAAATCGAGACCACACTGTCCCAGGTCTCTGACTGGGGACGGGTAAACTTAGTCCGATTCAACCCTACAAAGACACAACTGTGCACGTTCACCGCTAAGAAAACTCCATTCACTGTAGTCCCACAATTCCAGAACACTCCCCTCGCCATCTCCAAGAGCATTGGGATCCTTGGTGTCGACATCTGCAGCGATGTTCAGTTCCGAGATCATTTACAAGATAAGGTGAAGCTGGCGTCCAAAAAACTTGGTGTACTCAACAGAGCGAAGTAGTACATCACGTCGGGGCAAAGGTTGTTACTTTACAAGTTGCAAGTTCGGCCCCATATGGAGTACTGCTGCCATCGCTGGGCAGGTGCACCCGGCTACCAGCTTGGCTCTTTTGACTCGGTTCAACGACGGGCTGTGAGAATTGTCGACGATTCCAAACTCACTTGGAGGAGAGACTTTGCCTCGCTGTGTGTGTTCTATCGCTTGTACAATGGGTGGTGTTCTGAGGAATTGATGCCCACGGCTACTTTCTACCATCGCACCGCTCGCCATCGGCAGGGAATTCTTTCTCACACTTTAGAACCTAAATGGTCGCGTACAGTGCGGTTTCAGAGAAACTTCCTCCCGCGAACGCTTAAGTTGTGGAATGAGCTCCCTGCCAAGGTTTTCTGCAAGGACTACAGTATGGAGTTCTTCAAGAAAGAAGTTATTAGATTTCTGAAGGGTCGGCAACGCGCAAGTGATACCCCTGGTGTTGCAAGCGTCCATAGGCTACGGTGACCGCTTACCATCAGGCGGACCGTAAACTTGTTTGCCACCTTAGTGGTATTAAAAAAAAAAAAAAAAAAAAAAAAAAAACTCCAGAAGCTTAAGGACATCTTCCAACGCAGTTGTGAACAGTTTCGGAGAAATAACGACTCCCTGTCTGCTGTTCTCATAGTTTTCTGAAGATAGATTGGTTTCGTGGTCTGGTCTTGTAGTCGGACAGACATTGTGGCATACAACACTTCAGCACTTCGATGTACCGCTCGTGGGTATCTTCTCTCACACCCTTCTGGGTGTTGAGGTGCGGGTGTCGGGGGAGGGGAATTTACCTCCCACCATGACCCGGGCAGAAGCTCAGGGGTGCTGAACACCCCCTACCCCCCTGAGGCCTACTTTTCAGGCCCCCTTGTGGGTAATAATAGTTTTGTCGCCGTAAGCGAAACAGAAAACAGAAAATGATGTTACGGGAGTAGGCGCCAGAAATAAAAACAAAAAATAAAAATAAAAGCAGACAAAAATAAAAACAAAGCAAAAGAAAAGAAAAACGATCGAAATTAAAATAAAATAAAAACGAAGCAAAAAACGAAAATAAAATAAAAATAAAAGCGAAATAAAAACAAATAAAAGCAGAAATAAAATACAGGCGAGATGGGCAATAGGAATGGAATGAAATGAGGGGAGGAGGGTAAGGAGGTAGGAGGGTGAATAAGTTTCTCGGGGGAGAGCCCTGCCTTCCGGCGGGCGGGCGTGTAGGGGTGCTATGCCCCTAAGGTGTGTATGGTGACTGTTGTCAGCGCGGGTGAATAAACGTTTCGACAAACCAGATATGAACTCTGCGAGTGGCTCGGTTTTGGTGTCTCTAGCGATGGTGGAGTTGCGGACGTAGCGTCCCGCGCCGGTGATAAATATCAGCGACTTATTTTGGACTGCCTGGAGCTTACATTTGCTGGTAGAAGATAGAAGACCGTACCAAGCAGGGGCTGCATAGGTCAGTCTCGACCGTATGTACAACTTGTACAGGCGAATTTTGGTTCTGAGTGGCAAGTCAGAAGAAAGCACTGGTCTAAGGCACGCCCGTGACGCGACCGCGCCTGCTGACACATGGTCTAGCATTTTGCGCATGCGCAAGGGGCGGTCTATTATACAACCTAGGTACTTTACGCTGGGTTGCCACTCAATAACTTGAAACACAAGTTTCGGTGGGAGAAACTTTTGCAGGCCGGTCAGTAATGCTGATGTCTTGCTGGCATTAACGGCTATTCTCCACTTGTCCAGCCAGCCAGGCAAAGTGTCCAATAGTCGCTGCATTTTTTGGGCTGCTAAGCTAGCTTTGCGGGAGGAGGACATATAGGCGCTGTCGTCCGCGTAAAGGGCTAGGATGACGTCTTCAACACCTTCAGCTAGACCGGAGTCACTGAGAGTGGGGATGTCGTTGGTGTATAACGCGTAAAGCAGTGGCGATAGGCAGCTGCCTTGAGGTACCCCTACTCTAATGGGTTTACATGATGACTGGTTGTTCTCGACCGAGACAAAGAAGCTTCGTTTGTCCAGAAACGAGGCTATTACTCGCCCGAGCATCGGAGGGATGTCCGTCTCTAACAGCTTGTGTATTAAGCCTTCGTGCCAAACTCGATCGAAAGCCTTCTCCATATCGAGAAAGACTCCGTCTGTGCGCCTGCCCTTGTTTAGCTCGAAGGCCATGTGGTGGAGCACTCGTACAAGCTGAAGAGTGTTACTGTGGCTGTCTCTAAAACCAAACTGTTCAGGCCTAAGCTGGATATGCGGGGATATCCTAAGTAACAGTAGGCGTTCGAACAACTTGGCTAAATTGGACAGCAGTGTAATCGGTCGGTAATGTTCTGGGCGATGACGATCTTTCCCTGGTTTCGGGAGAACAATAATTTTGCCGATCTTCCACGAAGATGGGAAATGACCAGTGCGCAGTATCCCA
Organism: Apoda limacodes; assembly: GCA_946406115.1. Classification (NCBI taxonomy): domain Eukaryota; kingdom Metazoa; phylum Arthropoda; class Insecta; order Lepidoptera; family Limacodidae; genus Apoda; species Apoda limacodes. Next base: position 17,826,955 of record OX291541.1, read on the forward strand.
TTAAAGATACGGGTAAGTGCCACCAGACCCTTCCTAGGCAGCATAATAATCGCTGTGTTTGGAATCTCGTCGGGACCGGGTGATTTGCGCTTGTTAAGCTTAGAGGCCTCCTTTCTAACCTCTTTAGGTGAGATAAAGTAATCACCTCTGAGTGGTGGGGCTGGGGCCGCGAGAATCTGCTTTACGCGTTCTGTAACTCCTAACGTGTGGACTGGGTCGATAATGGGGTTCGGCTGAAATTGGTCCTCAAAGTGGTCCGTAAAAAGTTCCGCGCGTTCCGCTGCGTGGTAACGGCGAATGCCAGCGGTATCGATAAGAGGGCAAATTGGGGCGGGGGTTTTAGTTATTTGTCGGGCCAAGCGATACAGTGCCGTGTCGTCCTCACTGGCTTTAAAAATCACTTGGTCCCACGAATGCTGCCTGTAATTGGCGATTTCAGCCCGCAGTTCGGCGCTAAGCTTGTTTAGGTCCCTCTTTGCAGCTGGGCATCGTGTTTGGCACCAGTGTTTACGTAGGGCCCTCTTTTGTTGAATTTTGGCGCGGAGGTGCGCCGGTAAAATTTGCTTTCCAGAAGCTGTGGCTGAAATTTTTGTAGACTCCCTTAGAGCCTGTGCAATGGCAGTTGTGAAAGTATTAACTGCCTCTTCGACTTCTAAGGGAGTTGAAATGCCACCAGCCGGGAGTTGATAGTCCAGCATGGCGCGGTGGAAAGTGGCCAGTCTGTTATTCTGCGGGGGTTGGGGAGCGGTTTACCAGCTGCGGACATTCGATGTACCGTTAGTCATGACTATTGGACATTGTAATGTGGCACAACGCTGGAGAGACACCCAACACCCAGGTCTCGATAAAATCAATGGCTTTTTAATAGTCCACAAACGCTACGCAAAGAGGTTGATTGGCGATTATACTCCTCTGTCGTCTGTATATTCTGGCGGCACTGTGCTTGACGTCATAATAAGATCATCATCATCATCATCATATCAGCCCATTGACGTCCACTGCTGGACATAGGCCTCACCTAACTTTTCCACAGCGTGCGACTCTGTGCCGCCTGTAACCAACGGCTCCCCGCTACCTTTACAAGGTCATCCGGTTCGTGGTGGTGGTGATATTATTTTCCGGTTTTTTACCACGTACCAGAAAATAATAAGATGCCATACAATATTTATGGCCAGGTTATATGGATTCAATTTCCACCAGCCATCCGGAGCCTGATCTGCCTCGTCAAATAAAAAAAACTATATAATTTGTTATCAGTGTTGCAAACTCAGTTGATCTTCCACTAGATATGGTGGTCTAGACTTAATTTTGGTTTTAGTGGCTAACGGTTTTTCTTAGTGGCTTTGGTTGCTTCAGTTGCTGGCAGAGGCGACTCGTCCTAAGGAGCGCTGGTGCAGCGCACTCCCACAAATAATTGTCCACTTAATAAACAATATGTTTTTAGATTTTGCTTAAAATAATTAATTATTATGCTTCGATTACCTACCTACTCTTTGTGTTAACATAGCATTTTACTAAAAACATTCCGTACACACACATTTACCTAGAGATTTGGTATAAAATTGCACTGAGACTGTCACTAAGTGCAGCGCTAACAATTGCGCCGCTATGAAACTAATTTCAGTACAGAGACTTAGAGCTAAAATTAACGAGTGCACACGTGAAACAGAAGATTTTGTATAAATTAGCAAAATGTGGAGCGCCGCTGGTGTAAAGAAAAATACTGTTACCAGCTGGGCCCCCGCCTTTGGTACGGCCGGAGCTCTGCTCAAATGTTTTAGTTCCTAAGCGCAAATTCTTGATAAACAAATTAAATAAGTACCTACATACATACATAAACAGTTTGTAATTGTCTAATAAGTATACCATAGTGAAATGTGATTATTGTGATGTGGTGAAAGGCAAAGGGTCACAAAAATGCGTTTGTTGATCTAAATAGGCGAATGAATTTTAGTTATAAATAGAATAATAATAGGTTAGCATTTAAGCAATTCCTAGTTTTCTTTAGTGAACACCCATGAAAAATTGTCACGAGCTGCCTCTGGTTACTGGTAAGGTACGACATGTAACCAGTAGCTTGATTTACATATTTACAGGAAAAAAATCGAACGTTTACGTTACAAGTGTATATTAATATGATGTGAAGGCAACACAGAACTAAGGTGGTGGTTTTCAGGGATTCTCGGATAATAAAAAAAATATTTTTACATTACACACATCGCTGTCTGGCCCCAAAGTAAGAAAAGCTTATGTTATGGATACCAGACGACGGATAAAAATACATGTATATTACTTTTTTTTGTAAATACATGCCTACATAAATACACCCAGACTCAAGACAAACACAAATGTTTATCACATAAATGTTTATCCAGTGCGGGAAGCGAACCCACACCCACAGCACAGCATTCGACCACACTACTAAGTAGGCTAAAACCTACAGTCCAAAAACATATTTAAATTAAAGTACTTAGAGCACGCTTAGACTGGTAAGTATATTATCTTACATATCTGGCGACCGTTTACTAAATTTAAACAGTATCATAATCTCTACTTCAACAATTACTGGGTTCCCCCTGCGCCCCGCGGCTCTATTCCGTAAAATGACAGCTACCAATTCTCGTTTTAAATTCATAGAAATAAGATATACATTGCGCATTTGAAATGATGTATGAAATTCATCGATTTTCGCGAAACCGCAATGTATATCTTATTTCTTTCAATAAAGGTTATTGTAAGTCTTTTCCCCACTGCAGCGCCTAAAACCACACTTATTAGTGCTTTGATTAAACAAAATAAAATTAATATGATTTTATTTCTTATTCAATATTTAGAAATTTGAGTTGTAGCCGATTCTTTGGAAGATGATTGTTTTTAAGATCTATTGATTATTGTCTTTAAAGTGTCTGGGATCGCCAAATGACATTGGGACCTTTCTGACCCGCTAACCCAAAATTCTGCAAACACAAATGAAACCTATGGCAGTTTTAAGAAGAAGTTACGTACTTTACAAAGGTGTAGTTTTTTTTAAGAAACTAATTGGAATATTGAGAAAAGGATGTCAATATGTTTAATTTTTCAGGTTTTACTGTTCAAAAAGATTAAGCAGTTAAGATTAATAACGCTCAATTAAAACGATAGGAAAACAGGCGTGCATGCGACACGCAGTGGCGGCGGGGGGAGGGAGGATAGGCTCACTCAGGTAGAAAAAAAATCGGTTCCACTGCCTGCTAGCTATATGCTCAAACAAACACAGTACGCTTTGCAGTCCTTCGTATTTGTCGTTGCGATCTGTGCGTTTCCTGTGTTTTCAAGTTTATTCTACAACATTGTTTTACGGATTATACGTTTTTTTGCCCCTGGATTGGATTTATGTTAAAATGGAAAGACCTAACCGCTGTGTTGTGTGTGATAGATCTGTGTTACGGCGCAGGAAACATAGACTTCGTCTATCACTGCTTGAAACAAAAAGCGGCCATGTGGAATTCTTTTTACAAGAAATAGTGCCGCGAGAGGTATGTACCTATCTATTTTTTTGTTCGGTAACCTAATCTACTTTTTATACTACTTCTCAATGCAACAAATATTTAGCAACAGCCGATTTTTGAATACAACGCATATTCTCATTAACTGTTTTCATGTGGTTAAAAGAATTATTGTTAATAAAAATATAATTGTCGCACATGAACCCACAAAGGTAAAGTAACGAACGACAGCCTTACCTAAAGGTGCATGCTAAGGGGTTATCACCATAATCCTTTAATAAAAACCGTAAAGGGACATCACAGACAGATACAATTGACGCATCTTTAATTTCTACAACTACTTTGCGTATGTGTAAAACGCCACGTTCTTTTTACCGGTCACATTCGCGTTAATGCGGGGTGTTGAAGCCGAGTTCAAACAGGTGCAGGGAGTGACCGTACTGTATGAAGTAATATATACTATGCCATGGCACTGTTACCATGTTTTAGTAAAGCCGATTGAGCCACAGACGACCAAATTAATACATATACCTACTTATAATATATTGTGTATACTACACGGTTATTATTTTAATATAGTTATCAAAACTTTTTTTTCAGATCGCATTTAATGGCGCTAGATATACTTGCCATCCTTGTTGGCAAAAAGCAGATCGATTTGTACAAACACAACGAGAACCACCTCGAGTAGTACAACACGAACCACATGTGCCAGACGTTCAAGAAGCAAGAAATCCCGGGATACAATTGCTTTCTGGCTCTTTTAGCCTTGGTGGCCATTCTCGTCCCTCGATCACGGCAAGGCGCTGTATATTTGACAACTGTCGCAATGAACCGGCTCACTCTATACCGAATTATATCAAGTTTAATATGTTAAAAAAAACATAATTATTATATCCCACCACTAGTACGTGTTGGTCACCCGCACTTGAGAAATAACGTGTGGGAAGAATTGTTGCTACAAGGGAATCACGACGATTTTAACAGTCATTTTATGTCGGATATAATGAACATATATAAATGGGGCCTAGATAGAATACAAGATTTTGCAAATCTAAATAGCTTTGATGACGATGAATTTCATTTTTGGACATTTTTGACCAATAATCAATTCATTAATATTTTGGATCAAACGCCATCCTTAAGGGCAAGATCACGTACGCCCGCAACAGTTTTGGGAATATTCCTTTGTAATGTAAGGAGTGGAGAACCTAATGAAAGATTAGCAACATTGTTCAAAATTAGTAGAAGGGCGAGGTCGAAAAAAACTTAAACTAGCTAGGCAATGCTTAACAGAAGATTATGTCCCTCTTCACCTTGGGATAGACCACCTATCAAGAAGAGATGCTATGGCGAGAAACTTAACGATACCAAATACTTTTTTTTGGAAATGAAGGTCGTAATGCAGTTGTCGTGTGCGATGGAACTTATGTATATTTACAAAAAAGCATGAATTTCTTATTTCAAAGAAAGACATACAGCCTGCATAAGTTTAGAAACCTGCTGAAGCCATTTTTAATTATTTGCGCAGATGGGTACATAATAGATGTTTATGGACCCTATGCTGCTACTACATCCGATGCAACGATTCTCCGCAATCTTCTCTCTAATGAATCTGGGTCCGGCCCTGAATGGGTTTTCTTACCAGGAGAAGCTTTTGTTTTAGATAGAGGCTTTAGAGATGATATCTAGTCTCGAAGAATGTGGATTTGAACCGCACATGCCACCGACAAGAGCACGTGGAGAGCAATTAACAACGATTGAGGCCAATAAATCCCGGTTAATTACAATAGTCCGATGGGTCGTAGAGGCAATAAATGGCAGAATTAAAAGAGATTTTAAAATCTTCCGGCAAAGTTATTTCAATATCACAATGAAGAACATGATAGTTGATTTAAAGATATGTGCGGCTATTATTAATGCTACTTAATCGCCATATAATGATAATGAGCGGGTTCTGGAGTACATTGAAATAATTAATGAAAAAATGAATACAGAAAATACTTTGGCCGAATATGTATTAACCAATAATATAAACAGACAAATGGCGACATTTGAACGGATGGAGGCAAATAATCCAGAGTTGGCAGATTTTCCCAGAATTACGTATGAAGAGCATGAACATTTAAGAGAAAATAACAACTACACGATTCAAGTGTACCGTCATCCTGAGTTAATTAATAATTATACATTAATAAGGGGCCGTATACAATCACGACATGTGCGGTTGAGACATTACTATACTTACATTTTAATAGATCGGAGACAACATGGACGCGAAGGAATAAAGGGTTATTATTGCTCCTGCATTCATGGACGCCGCACAGTTGGATGTTGCGCGCACATAGCTAGCATCATATATTATCTCGCGTGGGCGAGACATGAAGATATCAATTTAGCGACAGCTGCATTTTTAGATAATATTATTGTAATAGATTATGATAAATAATTAAGATTTGATAATTTAAACGACAATTGAATTTTTACTTTTCTTGCAAGAATTTAAGAAGGTGGATTTACTAAGGTCATTGTCTTACAACTATTAATGATACATAATATTAATTTTATTATTTAACTAAACACATTGACGTGATAAAACAAAAAATACATGATAAAACAAAAAAAAAGTTTTTAAATATTTTCGAAGATACTCAATATTCCCTAGACCCACAGTAATGCGCTTTAAGAAGGTACAACTGTACATTTCAGGCATTGAAACAAGGTATGATTCATCTTTGTTCGCCATGGGTAATTAGTCCATAGTAAAGGTCCCAATGTCATTTAGTGGTTTTCTGGGAGGGTTACGACACCACAATACAAATGTGGGTTCGTTCTGGACTTATACTATTATCTGTGGATTCGTTAAGGTAAAGTGGGCAACACTGTTTGTGATTGAGGTTATATTTTTTTTTCTGTTTTAATTTTAATTTTACTATAATTTTTAAAGCATCTGGTGTGCACTCACAATTTTTAAAACTATCAATTTTGTTGATTTTAAATTTCGAACGCATACTTACTCTAACCAACTCTTGGAATTGTTTAAATTCCAAAAGGTGTACTGTCTTTCTATTTACCAAAACAATGTCAGCATTTGGTCCAGAACTTTTGGTTTTTATCAAGAAATTAGAAGAAGATGGAGATAAATTATTATCAACACCTCAATTGAAGCCTGAATTCGAATTTAATGTGCGTACCTTCTTTTTATTGAATTTATGTAGGTAGATAACTACCTATAATGTTCTTAAATCTTAATCTCAATTCCAAAACTAGGTTTAAACTGAGGAATAAGTTTAAACCTTCTTGTTGAATTCGTAGTCGTAACTACCTTTTAAACAGATACAAATAGAGGGTTCCATCTAACTACTTTGTAACAGAATTGTTAGTAGTTTGCGTTAGTTAAATCTCTATTTCCTAAATTCAAAGGTCAAAATTTGTAATAAAGTTTAGTTCTATAGTCTAACAAAAATCTTTGAATTGTTATTAGTACAATTTTTTTCAGAATTCAACATGCAATGTATGTAACGGCTACTATGGACCAAGTTTTGGTGAACCAGTGTGTGTCACTTGTCATGCATTTCTGTTCCCGGATTTTCCTGCATACCTTCCCAGCTCCTATTTCTCTAGTGAGAAAACGGATGATGGAGATTCAGGGAATGATGAACCTTCAGATTTAAATTACAGTTCTGATCGGAGGGTTAATAGAGCTTGCCCATTGCCAGCATGGTGGTATTACCGAGTAAGTATCCTAACTTCTTTTATGTAGTTTATTCTATCAAATAAAGTCAGTAACTGCCTAGGGGTTTCAATTTTATCTTGCATGCTGAGGGGCAGAGATCTGACCTTGGTGTATACCAAAGAGTCCTTTTCTTAATTTCTCAAGTACATCGATTATTCATACTAGCTTTTCGACACAGAAAAAACATTGCGAGGAACCTGCATATGCAATAAAAAAGATGTGTGCAAAGTCCCCGATCTGCATAAGGCCCGCATGTGGACTATGGCCCAAATCACCCTTGATGAGGGTAGGCTGTGCTCCCAACAGTGACGTTAAGGCTGTAAAGATTTCTATCAAATATCATTTATAAAACTTAAACTTGTAACATTTCATATTGACAGTAAAAAACCAAACCAAAAAAATACATGGAAAATGGGATGTTCAGTTTGTTTGGCTTTGAGATTGAAAGTTAAAGAAAGAGAGAACACAGCTACCAGAAAAAAAAATGTATAAATTTTATAAAAGCACTACTTTTACAAATTATCCTTATAACAGCATGCTTTAAGTGTTTGTTGCTAAAAAGATATTTAAAATTAATTTTTATACATGTAAAAGAGTTGATTTATATAGCCACTAAAAAAAATATGTATAGAAGAATATAACAATGCTTTTGCCAAATATTAAAGTCATATAGTTGCTTTGTTCATCTACATTTTGTAAAAAGACTAAAGCTGACATTAAACTTCAGCCCTTTAAAGGTACAACAAATTTTTTTTTTAATCCTCTAAGGTGGCAAACAAGCTTACGGTCCACCTGATGGTAAGCAGTCACCATAGCTAATGGATGCTTGTAACACCAGAGGTATCACTAGCATCTACAAAACAATTGCCAATGTTTTGTTTTTCAAGGTAAAACATGTTTTGATTTTGGCTGCATATACATACATCCTAAGCAGATTCAAAAGACGTGGGTTCTGAATAATTATTTTAATTAAATTCCAATAAGTATTCTTCTGACAAAGAAAATTTTAAGGAATGTTAGGATTTAAGTAATGTGTCATAATTATTTGATGAGTAGATATCTGATGCTTATGAGATTTATACGGAGAGATAGTCATACCTCGTAGAAGATGAATGTCACCAATACTTCAAATTGGACTGTCTCATTACATTTTGCTTGATGGATTCCCCAATCACTCAAATTCTAATTAGCTAAAATTAATGTCATAATTATTCAATGAGTAGATATCTGATGCTTATGAGAATTATATGGAGAGATAGTCATACCTTGTAGGAGATGAATGGCACCAATACTGCAAACTGGTGCCATATACACTGAGTTTAGTAGTGCTTTTGACAAAGTTAATCACGACATTTTGGTCAACAAAATAGCCATGTGTGGCATTGGAGGCTCTCGGCTTAAATGGTTTCAATCCTATTTGAGCAATCGTCTGCAAGTCCTTGTTGTATATAGCTATAAATCACGATCTTATACGGTAAAATCAGGTATTCCGCAAGGATCCCATCTTGGCCCATTGCTTTTCCTAATATTTATTAACTATATCACTATTCGCATAAAAACTTGTTAAATATCCATGTTCACAGATGACCTTAAAATTTACAAACATATTAGGTCACACAATTACATGCGATTAATGCAAAGTTACATTAACCAAATTTGTGACCGGTGTTCGTCGAATGGCATGACTCTTAATGTTAGCAAATGTTTCTATATTAAATATACTAGGAAAAAACATCCACTTGACACTATGTACACGATTAATGGAACACCAATGAAGAGAGTTAATGAAGTTTGTGACCTTGGTGTTATAATTGATTCAGGACTCAAATTTAACTCGCATGTTGACAAAATTGTTAAAAAAGCTACTTAGATGTTAGGATTCTTTAATCGCAATACAAAAGAATTTAAAACTGTTAAGACTAAAATGTGCCTTTACAACTCTCTAGTGCGTAGCCACTTGGAATTTGCATCCATAGTGTGGTCCTCATTTTACAGCAATCAATCTCTATGTGTTGAATGTGTTTAGCGTACATTTACAAGATGTCTTGCATTCCACTTAACTGGTTTCTGCCATAGAAAGCCTTATCATGAAAGATTATTAAGATTCAACATGGTTACTTTGCATGACTGAACAATTCTTCTTGATTTATGTTTTCTAAAAAAGTTCATACAATGCAACAACCTACTGGAATCAGTTAGCCTTAAGGTACCTCGCCAGTGCCCTAGACATCCTATTTCTAATATTTTCTATATCCCACCTACTAAATCTCACCTGGATTTGCAAGCTCCTATTACACGGACATTAATTGAGTATGGTAACATTAGTAGAAAAATTGAAAATTTTGATATATTTCAGCAATCACTACCAATATTCAAAAATCTTATACTGAAAGCTATGACTCCAAAGGTGAGGACTTTCTTTCAAATGAGATAGATGTTTGAAAAATTAAATTTCATTATATATCATTATAAATATATGTATAGACAGTTAATTTTTTTTGTTTTGTAATACCATTTTATATTAATTTGTATAAACAACTTTTATTTATTTTTCCATATTGCTACAACAACCTCACCCACCTTGGGCTTCTGTCAATCATTTCACATAACTTTAAATTTTTAGCATGCATGTTTTAGTGTTAATGCATTTCTTATGTTAGGATGAGTACCAAATATAAAATTAACTGAAAATATAATATCAAAAGGTGATTTTACTTTATGAAGATAGAACCCTAAAATCTCTTAATATGGTTATAGTCTATCTACAAAACGTTGGCATGTCCGCGCGCCTCTCCACTGTACTTTATGAGACTATGTATAGCATGGATGCTAAGCAGGAAGAATTTCGTTCAATGACCGGTCACTATTTGTCTCTGTTGCACGCGCAGAATTATTTGCCGTCATACTCGCACAGATGCGATGACCTCTGTCATAGAAGAGCGCAACGGCAAATAATTATGCGCGTGCAATAGAGACAAATAAACAAACTGTTTTGTATGTTTGTGTAATATTCGCATAGATGTGCCAAGATTTTTTAATATTTGTGCCATAAATGCACTAATATTAACGATGCCTTTTAGAATAGTTATAATTGTAGCTTTAATAGTGTTTATAAAAAAAAAAATCACTACTTGGGACAGCATATAATTAAGATAAGGAACAAAAAGTTAGATTTCTCAAATAATGCCACAATGATAATCGAATACCGCGAGGGTGCAGCTGCGAGCAAAAGCTTTATATTAAATACTGATGACATGTTTTTGGTCGATAAACTAAGTATTTTTTTTCTTCAGAATTCCTTGGATAGTGAAACAAGCCCAGAAGATGAAGCTAGTCGCGCCAGTTACACTGGACCTGGTGCAAGTGGTAGTGGAAGTGTGGGCAGTGGATCAGGGGTTTCAGTGCCCCAGCCACTTGATCAGGTAGGCGAGGGTCTTCCTCCGCCACCACCATGCCTTGCGCGCTCGCTGCAAGCTCTCTCTACACCACGCCCACCTGATAACCTGCCACCAGGACTTGTAGAGCAATTGCCTTCTGAAGGTTTGTAGTGTTACAATATTGCACGACATAAGTTTAAATTATGTGTATTAGTAGTTCTGACTTAACATACAAGATATAGTCTCATAAACCTCTATCTATACTATAATAGAATAATGCTGAAGAGTTTGTTTTTTGAACGTTCTAATCTATGGAATTACAAGTTGGATTTGAAAAATTGATTTTGTTTTTAATAGCCTAATTCTTGATATAACCTTAGTTATAGGTTATTTAAGATCATGATACCAACCTTAGAAGCCGACCAAAGAAATAAAATAAATATAAAGAACCGTAAGCGAATACGAAGTAAAAGCGCGGGCGAATGATGTGATTGGGAATGGCAGCAACCGAAAGGACAGAACAATGTCTGCCAGGTCAGCTAGTAGTCAATATACAGGATATAACAGAATAGGGGTACTAATCCAGCATTACCAAAAAAACTGGCAAAGTGCGAGTCTTGCTCGCCCACCGAGGATTATTATATAAAGATAGTTCTTACATCATGAGATCAAGTCTTGCAAGTTTATGTCTTAATTATTAGTTTTTGGAGTTTTTCCTATATTGGTGATGTAACATTCTAGGTCAAAGGGAACTACCCCATAGCTTTTGATTTATTTGTGTCACAATATGCGACAAAAATGACTGTATTTTGGGCATATTTTATGTGCATTCACTTAAAAGCTTGATTTTTTTACAACTTTAAGTTACTGTAGGCTTTTCAGTATTTGATATTAATTTCAACTTGATACCTCCACGCGTGTTTGAGTAAAAGGGTCTTGACAGATAGACAAAGCAAATGTGTTGTAACTACTAATTTACGAATTTTTTAATTTTCGATTCTAAGACAACGGGGAGTACCCCATAGGTTTTGATTTATTTGTAAATGGCCGTAGTTTTTATTGCGTTGACTTAAATGCTTAATTTTTTTACAGCTTCTAGGGACCGTAGATCTCAGTATTTAATATTAATTACAACTTACAGACAGACAGATAGAAGCATTTAGAAAAACGCATTATAGTAGAATTTATGACTAGGGTTGTCACTTTCTTGTTTAATTTTTTTTTTGTATTATTTTAAATAATTCTGTGTTAAATACAGGAACATACTGATAACACTTTCTGGGGATGCCCACTTAGTACCCCTATTTTGTTACAGCCTGTGTAATACAAGTTATAAAATACGTGTGCTTTTTACTTTTCATTTTTGTTATCTTAACAAACTTTTGTCGTATTATTTTTTCGAAAAAGTCGAGGGCATTATGATTATTATAATATTGGATCCATTGCGCCCTTGGCTTTTGCTTGGATTGCTATCCAGCCTGATGTATCAGGACAAACTTAGCTCACTTGTATCAATGTACTATTATTCTGTGTGGACAGTGCTGCTCTGCATATTCAGTTACCTGGATGACATGTCTCTGTGTGCGTGCGCAAGGGTGTGTGCTCGCTGGTTGCGCCTCGTCCATGCTCGTGTCTCCCCGCCTCGGTGGGCCGCCTTTGCCGCGCGACGCTGGCCGCTCTTCCGACCTCTCGTGCCCCATATTGATTGGCATAAGGTAGGACACTGTTATCATTAAATTAACATCATTGGAGCATAATGTTGATGATGCCTCAGCCGTTGTACGCCCCACTACAGAGGCATAGGCCTTTTATCACAGATGGTGGCTTATTCCATTTTAACAAGAAGAAAACATGAGCTCCAATGTTTCATCTGCGTCTTGGGAGTTTGGTCACTAGCCATTATAATATGGCAACTGTAGTTTTGATATTTGACCACCGGGTCAGAAAATTTTGTTGCACTATAAATATTTATTAGGTTTTTTTTTCTTTCATTTATCAGAAATACCAGTCATTGGTGGAGTCATGTTTCTGTCATAACTGCCTGGTCCAGATGTGCGTTCAAGCGCAGCCCGCCGGCGAAGAGAACGCCTGGCGCAGGAATAGGCTGCGTATTGAGCTTAAGGTATTTTTTTTATGGTGATATCTACTGCTAATTTTATTATTATCATGTCGCGGCTTTTTCCCTTATTCATCTGCTATCCAATTGTATAAGTATTTTTAGAGGCCTATGGGTGACTCTTTTATATCTACCGTCAATCGGAAAGGGAAAACGTGAGCTGCAACGATATACCGGCCTTCCACACTAAGCCGCAAAGAAATCGTTGCGGAAAACATGAAAGTGTAGCCTCATAAGAATAATAAATAATCGACTGGTAGATAAACTCTTGCCCCAGACACGTTTAGGTCACACCGTCCCGCTCATTGTCAAAATAAGTCAGCCAGGGTTTGCGTCGCGTACCACATTTGTCCAATAGTGTGTTATTTTCATATTTATATATAAAGTTAATTAGTAAACAATTATTTTGTTTGTTGTTTTTAGATATTTAAAAAAAAATTAAGGTTTCAAATTGATTAAAAATATCTTAGTCGGAGCACATATATTGAGGTTTTTAAACCTACTTTAAAAAAGAAGGAAGGTACAGGCTGCGTACGATAACATACTGTTCTGACACTTGAGTGTCGCTTTACTAACCATAATATCTGAATGACAACCGTTGTTGCGCCTATCATTTTACTCAAATAACTGTCAATTTGACGTTCATGACGCCAAACATCATGAGCGAAATTTCTCCACGTGACTTTTATTACCAGTGTTTATTCGGAATAGGTCAGTATCAGAGCGTCATAACTCATAAATTAATTATCTAAATCTTTATTTGTTTGGATATCTAAATTTGTTAAAACATTGATTTAACAGTTTCTTAACTAATACAAAAAGCATGCAAAACACAATACTAAACGTGGTTCTTTGTTAAAAATATCTGCATTGACCCTATAAGTGGCCCAAGTTGTTATACAATTAGGTAGTTTAAAAAAAAAATATAAAAAAAAGGTTTTCAAGAAAAAAAAATGTCTACTTATTTTTGCGGCAGAAAGTACATGATATTTACTTCTTTTCTTGTATTATTTATTATTCTTATGATGATGTGTGCCGTTTCGTCACAAAAAGTAAAACATGTCTTTGCTCTATCGTAAAAATGGTAATAGATGTGAGTTTGAAAATTAAAAGAATTTTAGTGTAAGCTCTATAGTAAAACAACAAATAAAAACCAGTCAAATCCGAGTCGGCTCGGAACCCTCGGTGCGCGAGTGTGACTCATACTTGGCCAGTTTATTTATTATGATATTTATAATAATTTAAATAATTCCAATTTCAGGCGTTCACTCATTTTCATTTCGAGCTAAGAGACCCGATGTGATATACTGACAGACAGACGGGCAGTCAGCAGAGTTTAACCAAAGTATGTAACGCGCGGCCCGGCCGGTATGTATGTCATCTTACGCACTGGCGACTGTTTATGAAACTTTAAATCAAAATGTGGTTAGGGCTAAATCGTTTTTTCCCCACCGAAACGTTTTTGCATATACTATTCTTATTCTTATACCAAGTACTTTGGTTTAGGCAACAGGTTTCTGTTTTAGGCTTTTAAGATATGTGCAACTGTTGTAGATGATGCGAAATGACCCACCTGAAGGTATCGCTGCGACCCCTATGGATACCAAGGGGTGTCATTGGCAAGCTTCCGTGACGGGGCCCGTGGGCTCGCCTTACGAAGGAGGGGTCTTCTATTTGTACCTCCAGGTGCCCTATTCGTAAGTACATATGAACATACGTTTATTATCTGATACATTCTTAAATATGTTTATTTAAATCAATACAAATCGAATGTACGAGAACCTTCTTTAATAACCTAATATCACATGTCAACAAAAGATTACCGACAAGTTGTTTAGGGCTCCGTAACAATATGGTGAACAAGAACCCGTATGATAAGACTTTGGTGTCTGTCTGTATCTGTATATTACAGCTGTTTTTCTAAGTAACTATTACAAAGGTATTGACAGTAGTAAAATTTTCTATAGCACGGACGCTAAGCAGGAAGAATATTATTCAATGACCGATCACTAGTTTTCTCTGTTGCATGCGCATAATTATTTGCCGTCGCGCTCGCACAGATGCGATGATCGCTGTCATAGAGGAGTGCACGGTCGAAAAACAATTGTTAGGCGGCCTCGGCACGTACTAACGGCCCTAGATGACGATCTCACTGTCGGCGGCCGATCGTTAAATCCGCCAGATCACGAAACTCCTAGGCAGCTCGTAAAGTATGGAATAGAAATTATCATATAACTGAACAGATTATTATATGAAGCTTGGCTGGAACGCTCCGCTCGCTTCGCTCGCTCCGCATCTACGTTTACAACAGAGAATCAACCCAACCCAACATACATGACTTATACAGTGCTATTTCTGTTCCTTTCGTTTCCATACTTTACGATGATCTGCCTACACGGCACTCCGTACGGATACACGGAGAGAGTGCCAGGGCGCTTCTTGCCCCCACTCAATTGCAACCGCACCCGCGTAACGGGTAACTCCCCTCCTGGCTTTGACTCACCTTCGGGTTTGAGGCTCACACCGGTCGATGGGACGCCCCCGAGAGCGACAACCCAAGCCGAGGCTCCCCCCACAAGGAGCCCTTGAGCGTTGGGCGCTATACGGGCTGAGGCTCCTTCAGAGTCTCGCCCCAAAAAGCCCGGTGAAGCAGTAATGGCTGAAACAGCCAACTGCATAGTCTGTCAGAAAAAAAGTCATACTTTCAAAAGTCTGAGCCAGGGCTTACAAGTTCGGGGCTCTACAGAAACCAGGGTTCAAAAGACTTGAAACTTTCTAATCAGTATTACTCAGACCGGAGGGAAAATAATTTTAGTAAATATCAAAAAATAAATGAAAAATTCGTTTGTATGAAGGACGCTGCGAGGCGCCGCGAATCGTATTGTCTTTAGTGAATAAAGAAACACTACCAGCGGGTCGATTCCGTAAAAGATTCCTAACCTTTTTGAAAGAAATAAGATATACATTGCGGTTTCGCGACAATCGATGAATTTTATACGTCATTTCAAATGCGCAATGTATATCTTGGGTTCTATCGTTGGGTCTAAATTTGCAAGGTAAGACTGGAATTCAGCGTTGCGTTGTTCTTCTAGACTTGGCTTTAATGCTTTTGTAACTTCGTTTAGACGAGTCTTTGTGTGTCACCTTGTTTGCTGTCATTGCTTCCGTAGTTTTCTTTTAAGTGAGATTTTCTCCATCAGGTCCCTAGGTATAAAGGTGGTACAATTTGTGCTTTGGGAAGAAAGTGTAGCATCCCAAGCAGCCTTTTGGACAATTTTGTTGAAGTGTTTTACTTCTTCCGCTTTGTCCGCTTCGGATTTTAACAGGACTGGGTCTTTAAAGGCATCATCTACAAGGTTACGGAAGAGGTGCCAGTCTGTTTTGCGGTTGTGCAGTACACACTTTTTTGCATTAGTTTTGGCTCTGGAGTTAAGCTCTAATATAATTGGGGAATGGTCAGATGAGAAGTCACAGCAGCTTCGACATAGCGCGTAGTTTTTCGATGTGCCTCTATTTACCAGTCGGCCAGTATGTGGGTTGTCCGGAGGTAAGTACAGTCATGTTCATTGTCTGTATACATTTCAGTAGTTCTCGACCTCTGGGTAGAGTAAGCCTTGAGCCCCAAAAGGTATGCTTTGCATTATAGTCACCACCTGCTATAAATCTTCTGCCTAGTTTCTTGAAAAAGTCACTAAATTCTTCTTCTTTAATGCTGTGCTTAGGCGGGCAATATATGGGGCTGATATAGTTATGTCACCGGTGTAGTTCTAAATGACTATAGTTGTAGCTTGTATGTGCTTCCTACAATAAATTTATTCTGCAAAGTGTTAGAGTGTGTTCTTAATTAGAATCGCTGTTTTCGGGTGTGGGGTGGGGTATGTGGTATGTGATGTATATGTTTTTGTTGTTTGTGTTAGGTTGGACAGCGATGTAAAACATGGGTAGAGGTTTTGTCATCTGTCTGTGTTTGATGTTCCATATGTTTGTGACATGGTGTTTTAGGTCTTGGAGAGCAGACCTTATGTCTTCTGTGTCTGTAGATGGGTGGAGATTCTTTAGTACTACTCTAAAAATGGCGTTGTTCTTTTGGTTGGTAGGAGAACACTCAGTATGTCTGTATTTTAGCCCTTTGTATACTGCAGAGTATGATTCAGCGGACTTCAGCTGTATTTTCACCCTGTCTCCCTGCAGAATTTTGATTTCAAAATCATCCTTGACTGTCTCTTCAAGCATTTTGGTCAGAGCGTTTATGTTATCTACTTTGTCTAAGAAAAGGAGAGGAGCATTATTGGTTTTGGTAGCTCAGTTGCTTTTGATTTTCAGTGTGTTTATCTAGCTCTGAAAATCTATTTGTGGTCGGGATAGGAGCAGCAAGCCAGTTATTTATCTTGGGCTGTTTACGGACTCTTGAGGCAGTATCGGGGCTACTTCTTTGTCTCATCGTATTTTACACTTCTGTCCAGTTTTGTTCAATACCTAAGTCGGTTGATGTTTGTTCTGCATCGACAACTATGTAAGAGTTAAACTCTTCATCAGAGGAGATAGAGATTTGCCTATTCGGGCTTTTTTCTCGTTAGGAACTTTGTGTCTTTGAAGTAGAAATTTGGATTTAATGTAGTTTCGGGGGACTTATAGTTCGAGTTATAAACAGACTGGGATAGAACACCTGTTGCACACTTTTCTTATTACTTACGTTAGCTTCACTGCTATGTTGCAAATTTATGCCCTCCTCAGGGGGTTTGTTACTTTGTCCTTCATTTGGGAGTGTTCTAGAGAGTGATGTTCTCTTTGCGAACAGGTAAATGGTGTCCCCAAGTTTGTCTTCATGTCTTCCTGTTTTTTCTGACATTCCTGTTTCTTCTTTCTACTTCTTCGTCGATTAATTCAAGCGCCCCCCCCAGGAATCCGAAAGGGGCGGCCTGAGCACGGGTTTGCGGAATCCAAGTGGGATTTCACAGAATCATGCTCAAGGAGGGATTCCCCGCTGTTTGCGGTACCCTCCTGGAGTAGTTTTAGATTTGTTTTGAGTTCCGCCATCATAAATTTGTCTGATACACAGTTTCGTCTTTTCTGTCAGGGTAAGATCCCTTACGCCGCATCTTACGAGATTTAAGGCACGCCCATTCCTACTGGTTTTGGTTCGCGCTATTTCATTTCCCTATTACCTTCCACATCTGGGGGGCATTTCCCTATCTACCATCTGGGGACGCCGTCGATGGAAGTCCAGCAACTCCACACGACTAACGACTTTGTTTACCTAATAATATTTAAGATTTTAGCGTTGATTAATTTATTTATAGATTGATGCGCGTGACATAATATCTTTGTTATTTTTTTGTGTGTACTATATGTATTATAGAAAGGAAAGATTTGATTGTTTGTTTGTTTGTATTGAATAGGCTCCAAAACGACATTAGCCCTGATGAACACAGGCTACTTTTTAACGCGGGAAAATGGTAATAGGACAACGGGTAGTAAGAATTATCCTTCCGTACTTATCTTTTTCACATAACTTCTAAATGGCTGAACCGATTGGGTTGAAATTTTATATGGGTATTTCGATGGTTTCACAGATACGAATGTATTATGCCATTAAGGAGGAAAGATTTAATTGTTTTTTTTTTTTTTCTATAATTAAGGAGTTGCCATAAGAACCTACGCCGATAACGAATCCCATTAATATTATATAAAATAAACGGGGAACTGAATCCTTATTAGGTACCGTGTTTGTAAATATATTTTAAACTATAGGATAGCATATTGTGTGTAATGTAAATAGTTAGGTAATTGTGATAGATAGGTACCTTAGGTATCTAAATATTAGGCTAAACTTTTTGTGTAATATTGTGTCTATAGTCGTCTTTAATCAAACAACGCGTTTAGATTGTAGAGTAGATTAGATAGTAACAGAGTATAATAAAATATTTACTGCAAAAAAGAAACTTATTTCTAGTCGCTTTAGTTTAAGTGAATGGGCTACCCCAGGTATTTATAAAAGTAGACGTAAACTGTATGAATTATATAAAGAAAGAACATGTAATAATAGCCAAATTTTTAGGGAATAATTAAAAAAATACTCAAAAACCTTTAAAAAAGTCAATCTTGTTGCAAAATCAATTCACTTCAGACATAAAGTAAAAAAATCATCAAATAAATTAAAAACGACATAGATGATGTCAACGGTGAAAGATCTCTGGGATCAGCAGTCACTGTGGGAGTCCCTTAGGGCTCAATTTTAGGTCCTTTTCTATTTCTTATTTACATTAATGACCTCCCATATCATGTAAAAAACCATGACATTGTCTTAATTGCTGATGACACCTCTTTACTTTTTAAGGTTAAGAGACGACAGACTACTTTGTTACTTAATGAAAAAAACCAAAACACCAAATGTGTTAAATTTACATTACCAAATGTTAGTCACATACAGACATGTATTAATGTTAATGGCGAGCAATTAGAACTTGTTAATTCAACAGTCTTTCTTGGCATAACGCTGGACTCCGAACTTCAATGTGGTCCTCATATTCATAACCTAGCCAAAAAACTTAGCTCCGCTGTGTATGCGATCAAGAACATAAGACGATTGACCGATGTCGACACTGCAAAAGTATATCTTAGCTATTTCCATAGTTTAATGACATATGGTATCTTATTGTGGGGTAGCGCTGCTGATGTAAATACAATATTTTTGTTACAAAAAAGGGCAATTCGTGCTATTTATAAATTAGGATCTAGAATATCTCTGCGGGATAGGTTTAGGGAAGTAAATATTTTAACTTAAGCGTCACAGTATATATATGAAAATCTTTTATATGTACATAAAAATATCAATAGTTTCAGCAAGAAAAGTGACGTTCACAAAGTAAATACTAGAAGTAAAAAATAAGCTGTTGGTGCATGATACACGTCTACAAAAAATAAGTAACTCTTTTATTGGGCAATGTATACACTTTTGCAACAAACTTCCTAATAATATTCAAAAGCTATCAATAAGTAAATTTAAATCTTTTATCACACAACTACTTTGTAAAAAAGCATACCACAATATTTCAGACTAAGTAAATGATAAAAATCCTTGGGACTGAAGATGCTCAATTACAGGATGCAAAGGTAAACCAAATTAAAATGGAAATAATATAAAATTGTACGGCTTAAATTTTTTATTTAGAACATAATTTATATTTTTAGTTTTTATGATGATTTTTTAAAAGAGTAACTATCGAGTTTCTTGCCGGAAATCTTCTCGGTAGAAATCCACAACATTGTGATACGGAGGGAGGGTGGGAAGATTTCAAAAAATAGTATTTCATAACTTTGACGATTAAAAAGTGATTGTAACTTGAATAAAACATTTTGACTTTGACAAACATACAAACAAGAAATTATCCGCGTGCAAATCATTTCAAAAGCATCACAGCAAAAGCTTTCGAATGATATAAGTTACATATTTGTGAGCTTTTGCAATACAAAGTTATAACGAGAATAGTTTGAAAGTTTTACATTCTTAGCCATTTGCTAACTCGTTTCTTAAATCTATAATGTTTTAATAGTAATAAATTAATAGTAATATCTAGTTATAAGCTAAAAGAAGAAAAAATATAAAAAAGTTGTAAAAGTACAAAAATGGCATTTTTATATCGCAGGTACCCGATGAGTCCTCCAATGGTACGGTTCCTGACGCGTATCCTTCACCCGAACGTGTCACGGCATGGTGACGTCGGCATCGACTCTGTGCATCACAACTGGTCCATAGCGTTAACCATCAGCAAAGTTCTTATCTCCATACAGAGTCTACTGACAGATCCATACACCGCTGTAAGTTTTAAATTATATATTATCAATTTTTAGGGTTCCGTTCCCAAAGGGTAATTAGCGGAACCCTATTACTAAGACTCCGCTGTCCGTCCGCCCGGCTGTCCGTCTGTCACCAGGGAGCCAATTCTCACGCGATCGAATCGATCACGAGCAGTGTTGCCAGAGCCTGCTTGGCAAAAAACGAAAATGTAGTTAAGCAATTCTGGTCATGTCGAATCCGACATTTCTCGAACGCAAGCCGCTCGAACTGCTTCGAGTGGTCGGGACCGTTCGAGATTACTTCTCGCATTTGAATCATGACAAATTTAGTTCAAAATTATTGGTTCTAAACATTAATTCTACTCTGAGCGTTAACTACATGCTTTAAAATCTAAAATAAATGCCTAAAATGTAGGTCACAGTAATTAAAAGGGCGGAAAAAAAGACTTATTTTACCAAATATGATATTTTTTTTACCTTTATTCCTTTCATAATACATTATTAGTCTTTCTCCATTGATTGATTGGCCGATTTTTGCAATTATCAAAGTCGCCCGTGACAATAATATTCTTCTATTTGTATTGATTTTCATCACAACAAACACTAGGTTACATCACATACCTTCGTGCGCTAGTCCGACTCGCACTTGGCCGATTTTTTATGTAGCCAGTAGCTACTTGTACTAATCATCCGCAAATCTAATCTTTATATTGACTACAAATTTTGATTGTTAACACATATACCGATGTATATATTGATATATTATGTTATTATAATTGACTTTTTCTCTTTTATTTCGTATTATAACTGACATATTTCGACTACATTTTATAGTCAACTATAGAATATAGCCGAAATATGTCAGTTTTCTGTTTTTTTTTTTATGTAAATTTATTTCAAAATATAGTGCATAGAACTTATGTAGCCATATCTCGTAAGTCCTTATTCTCTAACAGTTTTCTAACAAAATTTTCATATCTTGTAAGTTCTTTTACGTAGAGAGTTGTTTGATATAATGTAAGTTTTCATTTGCATTTGCATCTCTGTTATAAAACTTAAATAGTATTATACTTCAAAGGCCGGGTTGTAAGCAATCACTGGATGAGCCGAGTTAGAAGGCCAAACCGATGGTGGGGCTTTGTAAAAAGGAGTGCTATTCCAGCCAAGGACTGTTTTCAAATAAAGCAAGGAAATGAAAACCGTATATATAATTTGTTTAGCAATAATAAGGTACATAGGTATTAAAGTTAATTTGATTTGTAAACATGTATCTTTTTCATTCGAATTTCAAACTGTTTATTAGCTTTCGCTTTATGTTAGGTGGAGTGCATTCAATGTTCGTATTGTCCGTTATTTTCTTCAGTTGAACTAATTTTCGGCAGAGTCGGCTTCATGGCTTAGTGGGTAATGGCCCGATTGCTGAACCTGATGGTAAGCGGTCACCGTAGCCTATGGACGCTTGCAACACCAGGGGCATCACTCGCGCTTAGCCGACCCTTCAGAAATCTTATAACTTCTTTTTTGAAGAACCCCATACTGTAGTCCTTAGAGAAAACCTTGGCAGGGAGCTCATTCCACAACCTTTGCCCCGACGTGAAGTACTGCTTCGCTCTGTTGAGTACACCAAGTTCGATTCCCGCACTTCTATGTAATAACAAAAAAAATAATTGTATCCGCTGTCCGGTATCCGTAGTACAAGCTTTACTTAGTTTGGGACTAGATGGCGCTGTGTGTAATGTCTAGGAATTTTTATTTATTTATTTTAAATTGCTTTTATTGATTTATATTAATAACAAAAATTCGATATTCAATCCGACATGTACGATTTTGCTTTCCTGCGCTTTCACCTTTTTTTTAATTCGCGATGCGTCGTTAGTTTATTTTGTCACATAGTTTTTTTCATAATTTTACATAGATTGTTTAAGTCAAAAAAAATACTGATTTGAAACGTAAACACATACTAACCTCCTGGTGCGAAAGTATTTTTTTTGTTTATTTTTTTACAATCCTTTAACTACGTAGGTACTTTCAGTGTTCAGTTGTCGAACGTAATCCGAATATTTCCGAGCATGTTCGAGTAAACTCGTTTACCGTCGATTATGGCAACTTTACCATACTTTTGCCGGTTTTATAAAAATTTACTTAGTTTTCTAGTATGAAAATATAACATTTAAACAATTGGCCATATCTTAACTTTTTATATCAATGATTGTACATACCTATATTCTTGTCTTTTGCAACGATTTCTAAAACAATTGTTATATACTTAAAACATATAAGTCTTTGAAAATGTAATTGGTTTCTCGGAAACGGCTCTAACGATTTGAATGAAATTTTGTATTTAGATGTTTTACTTTTTAAGTTTATCGGGATAGGTGTCGTCCCTGAGGTATCTCTTTCGGACCGGGATATTGTGTAATAGGATATTGTAGACATCAAATACAAATAATTGAAGATATGTCATTAATTATACAGCTCTCTTTTTCGAGAGATATGGCGCTCCATGGAAGAGCTTTATGTGCCAGCAGTGGACCAATATAAGCTGATATGATGATGAAAATAATGCTACGAAATGTCTTTATCTCAGTATAATGTTTGAGGTCCCTCGTTACTCTCTCCATTGTACTCTGATCTAGTAGTTGTAGGGTTGTTCTTACCTTTGGCAAAATAAAACTAATATTTCTATGAAATAATGTGTGTATTTTTTTCTGAATTATAACTTTATACAAAATGGCCAGTGGACATGAAATACAAAACATTTAAGATATGTCATAAATAATACAATTCGCATTTTCTTTTCTCATCAATAGTTTTGGAAGGTAAGGTTAAAGAAGTTTTTACTTTAAAAAGTAGAATTATGAAAAATTAATTATACTCATTACATACACATATATATAATATGATAAACATATGAACGTATTAGTATTTTGTCAAAATTTAAACATAACCAATGAAAACCAAAGCATTTATAACAAAAAATGCGTTTTAGTCATGTATCCTAGTACACAAGGCTAAATAAAAAAAAATCGCGCACGAAGGGTTCCGTACTATTATCAATAAAAACGACAAAAAAAATCACGTTTGTTGTATGGGAGTCCCCCGTAAATATTTGTTTTATTTTAATTTAATTATTTATTTTTTAAGTGAATATATAACTAAATATTCTGTGAATATTTCAAACGTCTACCTGTTGCCATTATCAATATCGAGCAAAATCGAGTAAAAAAATCACGTTTGTTGTATGGGAGCCCACCGTAAATATTTGTTATATTTTAATTTAATTATTTATTTTTTAAGTGACTATATAACTAAATAACCAACCTTCGATACGCAGACGACACCACACTATTAGCCACTAGTATGCAGGAAATGTCTCAAATATTCAATCGCATACAAAACACTAGTCTGAAATACGGGCTGCAAATTAACAAACCCTAGACCAAACTGATGATAATAGACCGCTCCCAAATACTGTGCAAATTGAATTCCCCTCGCGATATGGACTTCGTCGATGGGTTCATTTACCTTGGATCACTCATTACCTGTGATGGTAGCTCTGACAGAGATATCATCAGACGGATCCAAATAGCTAAGTCTGCCATGACCAAACTTGACAAAGTATGGAAGGATAAGAAAATATCTAAGAAAACTATATCACGGCTCGTTCGTGCCCTTGTATTTCCCATATTTCTATACGGCGCTGAAACATGGACCATTAAAGCCTCCATTAAGGCCAGGATTGACTCTTTTGAAATGTGGTGCTGGCGCAGGATGCTAGGGATACATTGGACGACCTACAGACATAATGTCTCAATTCTGGAAGAGCTCAAAATTCCTACGCGTTTATCCGATACTTGAAATTTCTGGGCCATTTTGCTCGGGGAGGACCCGAAAACCTCGAAAAAACTATAATGATGGGAAAAGTGGAGGGGAAGAGATCTAGAGGTCGTGTACCTGCGCGGTGGTGTGACCAATTAAATGATTTGCAACTCCAACTGCACGAAGCGATCCACACCGATGCCGACAGAAATCACTGGAGACAGCTGATTCGTCCCCTACCATTGACTCATGATGGTCACGATCCCCAAAACGACTACGAAGAATAACTAAATATTCTGTGAATATTTCAAACGTCTACCTGTTGCTATTATCAATATCGAGCAATAACGAGTAAAAAAATCACGTTTGTTGTATTCTCTCTTAAAGCCCTCTTAAATATTTATTTTATTCTGTTTTTTAGTATTTGTTGTTATGGCGGCAACAGAAATACATCTTCTGTAAAAATTTCAACTGTCGAACTATCACGGTTCATAAGATACAGCCTGGTGACAGACGGACGGACGGACAGCGGAGTCTTAGTAATAGGGTCCCGTTTTTTACTCTTTGGGTACGGAACCCTAAAATTTAAACCTAAGAATTATCTATATGGATATATGTATGTCGCGGCCATCTGGTTAAATTAGCCAGTTGATTGGGCGCCTAGGCAGATCGTTTAGTATAGAAAAGAAATTATTATATAACTAAACGGATTATGATACGAAATTTGGCTGAAACGCTACGCTCGCTTTGCTCGCTCCGCATCTACGTTGATACAAGAGAAACTGAACCTAACCCAACATTTCTGTTCCTTTCTTTTTCATACTTGACGATCTGCCTTGGTGTCCAATTACTAACTGGCTAATTTAACCAGATGGCTGTGACATATACCTGAGCTAAACATCATCGATTTTATTTTAACAAACCTTTGTCAATTCTTAGATAGGTTGACAACCCTATCAGGAGGATATAGGTAAATTTGCTCACGAAAAGTAAAGTTGCCAATTTTATTGTCACGTAAGTACATACTTACCGACTATTTAACAAGTTTTTTTAAATTCAACTTTTTTTAAATGAATGCCTAGAAATTGTCAGTTAGGTTCTCGACATCAGCAAACTGTATATACATCAGATTTTGCTAATAAAATTACCTAAGGGCAGATACAGCGCGTCGATCGCTCCAATCCTAAGTTTCCTTCCGAATCGTTCCACCGATTCGCTTCGTTAGGTGCAGATATGTGTGCGAGATTTCATAACATTTTCTACAAAGAATCTATAATTGGACTCGTTCGATGCGGTCGGTGCCGATAAGTGCGTGTTAAGGGGAATCTCACGTTAATTATTTAAATGCGAACAGGCGTTACACACAGATAATCTGTAACTATAAATATTTTACCACTCAAAATGCGTTATTTATATCGCTATTACCCATAGTAGCAAAAGCAATACACATTTATGATACGCCTTTAAATGATTAAATGATTTTTTTTTTAAACAAAAACCAGAGTTTTTGTTGAATTCATACATTTAATTATTGTAATGAAAGCTGGTCATTTTAAAAATTCACTGGTCTTTTATGCATTTTGCAAATACTTTTAATTTATAGTTAGTTTATGGATATTTAGTGCAACGCAGTTTGTATGTCATGTATGTATGAAAAGTCCGATTTAGATGTGTCACAATGTACTAAAAGCATTTTTTTGTTGTTTAGGTGTGTATGGAGCCCGAAGTAGGCGAAATGTATGTACGGGATCGCCCAAAGTTCGAGGCCCTTGCGCGGCGATGGACTTGGCTGTATGCTATGCACGATATACTACCTTAGTGTTCTACCTTACCCAATTTTGTGTCAAAATGTGATATATGATTTGTGAAAAGAATGGCGCCGTAATTCGTAATATGTTATGATTTTTTTAATATAACCTGGAGCAATTTCGTTAGTAAAATGTCAAAGTCAAAGGAAACGGTAAACGAATGGGCCATTTAATTAACTAAATGACTTGGGATAACACTTTAATAGTGTTTTAGAAAGAAGAGAACGTGAGATCTAGATACTTTACCTTATATGCATGAATCGAAGCCGTAACGCGGCGCTGTAATTAATGGTAGAAACGCCACTTGTATGGTAAAGCAACCCTAGTTTCTTACCATCTATGGCGCAGTTTTATTTAAAAATGTGCTTGATTTTTATTGGTAGTGAAAAATGGTACCACAATTTTATACATTCATTGTTGGATGTATTCGGGACTGGAAGAGGAATTAAAAATCGAGTAAAAAAAAGTAATCAAGGTATTAATAATAGATATGCCACTTGGTTTGTAAAACATATACAGAGGGTCGAAATTTTAACACAGGAAAGACTTTGAAGCCCTAACAAAATGAAATATAAACTCACGGTTTTATGCAAAGTTAGGGTACTTGTGGCACAAAAGTGATAAATAATAAAAATTTTAGAAAAACAAATGGTGTCGCTATTTGTTAAATGGGTAAAAGGAATCGAACCCTGTTTCAGCGATTATGTGAAAAATATAACTGGAACGTTTTAGGATATTGTCCAGTCTAACGCTGGATATCGCACACAGCAAAAGACGCGTTGAAGGCGAGAGGTCCAAACCGAACACTTAATATTTTAAAATACAGACCTTCGTTTCGTGCCGCTGATTTGTACTGTGCTTTAAATTTTATTTAAAAATCGCTTACGTCAAATAGATTGTAAAAAAGAAGTCGTGGCGTGCATGTTACCAATATATTATGTGAAAAATATTTCTGGATGTAGATAATATACATGTATATACATATTAGTTTTACACAGCAAACAATAATGTTATGATATCATCCATGGGCGTAGCCAGCTTTTGGATTTGGGGGGGGGGGGCAGGCGTGGCTAGGGGGGTGTGTGGGGCGACCTGATAGAAAATGTCATTTTAATATAGTGCACATGTTCATTTTGTGCAAATTCCTTTAGGTTAGGGGGGGGCAGCTGCCCCTCCTGCCTGTACCTCGCTACGCCCATGATATCATCTTATATTACAATAAAAATAGTTCTATAATTTAATACATCCGTAAAGTTAAAAAAAGTGCATGCTTCAAAATGAAATTTTATTCAATAAGTTTATATATTATTTTATAAAATGTCAAGCATAAATACAATATACTAAATTATTGCAGTCAATGTATCGTTTCATTAACACTGTACGTACCTTTTTTAAAGCCCTTTAATTTTTCTTCAATATATTGCAGTTTATCCCATATTTCTTTTAATTTTACGCAATTGCATAGGAGTGGCAAGCACACGGCGCTACCAGGCGCCCTGCAATAACCAGGATAAGGGGCCTCCCCTTTTTGGAACCATCTTCTTGTTTCTAATATTTTACCTTCTTCCACGTAGGCTTTCAGCTCTTCATCGCCAAAAACATATATTTTACTTCTTATTTTTAAACTGCCAGGTGTGAAATAATGGATATACGATGCAATCGATAAATATCCCTAAAAACACAAGCAAATCTATTTTTAAATTCCTAACAAATACGGGTTTCGAATAATACGATGTGGTTCTCCTAAACTCTTACATAAACGTTAGTTATTTCAAACTGTACTGGATATGTCGACATTACGATGTTATCAACAAAATGCGTTGATTTCTACGCTCATACAATTTTTCAGTCTTGCGTAGAGATAAGTAAATTGCAATTATTGAGTTTTAACAGGTCGAAGTAGCGTAGAATTTTCATTTTAAATTACTCCCATCTTTTTAATTTTTCAACTTTTTGAAATTCTAATCTAAAATATACAACAACGCACCAAAAACAGTTAAAAAAAATTGTAGTTCATTAGGTTTTTTTTCGACAGGTCCTTTTTTTATGAAGATATTTTAGTGTATTTTTTTTGTACTATTATTAAAAGTTTTATATGAAATGAAGATTGTAAATTTTATGTTGAGAAACCATGGACTACACATACAATGCGATCCAACTAAGAATTGGAATGGCAATGACCGCGGCTGCGCGACCTTCACTTCCAAAGTATGGTCGGCAACAGAATCACAAATATAATACAACTATAATATTTGCCAGCGGCTCCGCCCGCCCTACATTTGGGTATCGGCGTGGTATTCTTACGGCAATTATACTAAAAATGTTTGTTATAGCAAGTTATAGCTGCAACTATGCTTCGTTCGTGGAAATCGGTTATAGTTACTCCCACGGAAACTTTCAAATTTTCCGAGATAAAATGTAGCCATTGTCTTTCTCCGTATCTTCAACGATCAATCAACTGAATGCTTATTGCGACAGGATTGAGTAACAAAAGTTATAGTTATTCCCTCGGTAACTTTTGAATTTCCCGGAATAAAAAAAAGCCTATGTTCATCCATCACCTTCTACCGGGTCCAATTGTCCAACGTACCTACACAAAAAATATCATTAAAATTATCCCTGTCGTTAAGGAGAAGATCAGTGACACACCAACTGCAGCGCCATACCGGGTCGATTTGTAAATTCAAACCCTGCAGGGACCTACTCGCACGTACACAAATATCATTAACAGCTTCCCTACCATTCAGAAGATCAGTGACACACCGACTGCAGCGCCATTTATCGGGTTTGGCCAATTGTGTTTTCAAACCTTGTAGCCTTGCTTTATCTTCGCTACCGCTACAACCCAAATCGTTTAATCTATCAGAAAATCTTGTTTTCAATTCAGGCCGGCACTAATGAACTGGGAATATAAAAATATTAATTATTTAAAAAAAATAAAAATACTCTAACTTGTGATTTTCGCGCTCGATCAGTTACTGCTAATTATTTGCTTAGAATTTAATAAATATATGTATCTATATCTTCACGGTTTTTATTCCCAAGATGGGTAACCAGTGACTGCATACAAACTAAAATCTAATGTGTTCCATCTGGATTCATATGTATGTCTCATACGTAGTACTTGTAATTTACCAAGTTTGAAATAATATATTTTTTAAGTTGATTGACTTACATCGACATTCGTTTTTAAACTTACCTATATAACTTATTTTCTAAGATTTTTACTTTATAACGTTTTCAAGCATGTCCTTCCTCGAGACTCTCCATGCCATATTTCATCTTAATCGGTACAGCGGTTTAAGCTTGAAGAGGTAACAGACAGACAAAGTAACTATCGCATTTATAATAAAGCGGACCCGGCAGATGTTTTCCTGCCCGAAAAAGCAGCGCCACCTACCGGGTCCAATTGTGTTATTAAACCTTGCAGGGAACGTACACAAAAAACACACACTTGACATTTTCAAGTAGCCTATGTCCTTTCCCGGGACTCAGACTACCTTCATGCCAAATTTCATCTTAATCCGTACACTGGTTAAAGCGCGGAGAGGTAATATCATCATGTGGACAAATTTTATGAAGAAATAAATACTGTTGTAAGTAGATTCGTTCCATCCTCGAAAAATGGGAAAGGTAGGTTTCCAGTTTGGTATAGTAATAGTCTGATTCGTTTATTAAAAGAAAAAATAAATACAGATGTAAATTTAAAAAGTTTAAAAATCCGCTTTATCAGTTATCTTTTGAGTGTTTTAGAAAACGATGCTATGTACTTCAACAAAATTGCTATAAAAAATACATTTCTGATCTGGAAACGAATTTTAAATCGAATCCCAAACTGTTTTGGTCCCACATCAAAAACAAAAAAAAAAAAACAAACTACTTCCACCTATCCGGCTGAAATGTATCGCGGTGATGTAAAGGCTGACAATGGTAAAGGTATTTGTAATCTCTTTATGACTCAGTTTTCGTCAGTATATCATAAGCATAGTGTCAGCGATGACATTTCGCGTACGACATGTTCAAAGGGAATGCTGACGAATAACCATTTTAATCCAGCGAGATTTACAAGTCAGGATGTGCTAGCGGCAATCAAGAGAATGGATTCTACAAAGGGGGCTGGTTTTGATGGCATACCTTCAATATTTGCTGTTAAATGTGCAGTTGAACTAGCTTATCCATTGGCTGTCATATTTAATACATCATTAGTATCTGGTGTATTCCCATCATTGTGGAAAAGAGCATTAGTTGTGCCTCTGTTTAAAGTGGGTGACAATACACGAACAGAGAACTATAGGCCTATCTCCATACTATCAGTTTTCTCGAAAATATTTGAAAGGATGTTGTGCCCCTTGCTCGACTTTCATTTGAAGCAGCATTACACTAATCTTCAACATAGCTTCATGAAGAAACGTTCCACGTCCACAAATCTTGTGTCCTTGGTTAGTTTTGTAGCAGGGGAATTGGATAGAGGACATTCTGTCGACGTGATCTATACCGATTTCTGCAAAGCCTTTGACCGTGTGCAGCACGACATACTTTTATTTAAACTTCAGCGGTACGGTGTTACCGGAAATGTGCTGAATTGGTTTAGATCCTATCTAATGCACAGAGTGTCTACTTTTGTAGTCAATGGGTACTCTTCGGATTCCTTTGTAGCTTCATCGGGTGTTCCTCAGGGAAGTATACTTGGTCCTATGTTATTCAACACCTTTATTAACGATTTACCCACTAACTTCTCTCATGCCAGTTGTCTCCTTTTCGCTGATGACCTGAAAATATTTCGAAGAACTAATACTCATGAAGATGTTGACTTGCTTTAGAAAGATCTTGATCAGCTATGTTTGTGGTGTTTTCTAAATGGGATGGATCAAAATGTAAATAAATGTTCTGTGCTTCGATTTTCCAAAAAAAGAGCACTTTGAAACGTCAATATAATTTAAGTGGTCCCATTCTAAAAGAAGTTTATACAGTTAGTGATTTAGGAGTTACTATGGACACTAAGCTACAATTTAACTTGCATATCGACAAAATCAGCAAGAAGTCGCTCCAAATGTTAAGTTTTCTTTTACGTAACTGTAAGGATTTCAAAAACCCAAACACTAAAATTGTAGTATTCAATTCTTTGGTTCGCAGCAATTTAGAATACTGTAGCGTAGCTTGGAACCCTTACTATGCAGTACATAAAAAAAGGGCTCGAAACAGTTCAAAAGCGGTTTTTGTGGCATTTATCGTTCAGTGATTATCTGGCTCAAACTTCCAAAATATGAGGATCAATTGCGCCACTACAAAATGCAAACCTTGGCTTATAGAAGACGAATTAGTGACAGTCTTTACCGCTATAAACTAGTTAAGGGTGACTTGGATGTTCCGGATTTTTTTTCTGACGTTGGGTCCTATGCTCCATCTCGCATACCCAGACCGGGAAAACTGCAACTTTTTTATGTTCCATTTGCAAAAACTAATATAGGAGTAAACTCACCACTAAGCAGATTGGCTGCGTCTCAAAATGTATTATATAAAACACATGGAATAGACGTCTTTAGCCAAAGCTACTATTCTTATAGAAAATTATTGTTATCCAATTTCAGTTAATTTATTGTTTTTTTTTTATGTATATTTTCTCATATGTTTTAACTTTTATTTGGTAGAAGAATCTAAAACACATTTGTATAAAATTTAAGATTTATTTGTATCTAGTAAAAAAAATATATATTACATTTTCAAGTTACTTACTATAAGATTGTAGCACCATTTACCGTGTATTTCTTGTATGTTTTATTATTGTTCCTTGTAATGTGTGTCTTGTTAGCAATCCAATAAATAAATAAATAAATAGATAGACAGAGTTACTTTCGATTAGTATGGATTCATAATAAGCCAATAAGTTTCAACAACTTTTTTGTTACCATTAGGATGTTACCTATTTATGATTTCGTTTTTAGGGTGCCGTAGTCAGCAAGGAACGTTTATAGTTTCGACATGTTTGTTTGTGTCCGCGACTTAGCTCAGAGACTATTAGTATGTACTAGAAAGCTGTAATTTGGCATGAGTATACATATTAATTAGGCCAACAACGTGGTATGTAGTACAATAAAATATATATAAAAAAAAGTGTACCTTCACGTAAAGTGGGGATAATTTTTTTTTCGCGTCTACCCCATAGTGTGAGGTATCGTTGGATAGCTAGTGGTTAGATAGTTTAAAAATATTGAGGGTGTGTAAAAACGTGTCCGACTCGCACTTTGCCGGGTTTTTTTTATAACTGAGGAGTTGCCGTTGAAATCCTACACCGATAACCGAATTTAGGGCGGGTCATACCGCGGGCAAAAGCTAGTTTTATATAAATACTATTACCACCCCATTACGTCGGTAGATAGTAACTAATATATATAGCGCAAATATAATACTTTCTTCGAATATAATCAGATATTATACCCGTTTTAAAAATAAGTGTCTAATTAGCTAATTTTGTGGTGACAAGGTGGTACTTAACCTATTTAAGTCCGTGATATATGTATTTATTTTATTTTTTTACATACCTATTTCAATTTTGTTTAGCGGCAAGTGATTTTTACAAATTTTGACTTTTTTAATTTAGCTAGGCCACTAATATGTTATCATAGAATTTGGTAATTACTTACAAAAATCGGTTAGTTTCATTGCTCTTCATCTATACTTACATATAAAATGCTTTGTCCTGAATGACTGACGGATCAACGCACAGCATAAACCGCTGATCGTAGAGACCTGAAACTTATTGAAGGGTGTGTTCTTTGTATGACGTACGCATCCGATAAGAAAGGATTTTCCGAAATTCTACCCCTAAGGGGGTGAAAAAGGGGGCAAAGTTTGTATGGAACAACGTGATTCCTTGATCCAATCTACTTCAAATTTTGCATAATCTTTTTCTAACAGAATTGATGGAAGACGTGTTTCGTATTTTATTGAAATTCATCCCCTAATAGGGTTCGAAAGGGGTAGAACGTTATTTTGGCGGTGATTTGCTTCGAGGTTGATATCAATACTCCTTGAAACTCCTTAGTGCGGAATTCTAAATGTGCGAAGTCCAGACACGCCCTAGGCCTAATTTTATCGAATTTCTCTTTTAATTAATAACCGATCACATTTTACTTGTTAATTATACTAGCCGATACCGTTGAAATTGTACCAACGCCGAATTACTGCTTTTTTAGGAACACCATGTTTTGCCATTATTTGATATTTTCAGATTTCTGAATGAGCTTAGCATGCTAATTTAAATATTATAGAAACTTGAATTGCCACTTAACCTAAATCAGTAGATTATTGCAATATAGCAACCCACTTTTGAACCTTTAAATCAGCAACATATACTACTTGTATTTAACACAATAATTAGATTCGTCTTCATAGGTAGTAGACATTTTGTGTTGTTATAAAATCACTTATGATATAATAGGTAGTCAATTTGGGACGTATTATAAAAATAAAACTAATACTTATTATACTCAATTAATGTAATTTATTAAAATGAAATTAGACAACTGACTTATATTATGTAAGTTCTATAACAGTTACGTTCTTCTTAAGTATGTTTAGAACTTACGGGGAATTAGAAATGTCCATATTATCTGGAGAATTCTTATCGTCACTCGTGTCCGGAGCTTTATTCTCCACTGATGAAGTATTCTTCTCTTCTATGGTGGAAAGATTAGGGGTGCGGTCACGGGATTTTCTATCGTGTGAAGATTTGGAATCCTTGTAAGATCGACTCTTCGAACGGAGACTACGTGACCGGGAACGCTTACGATCACGAGATTTGGATCGTTTTCTATCTCTGGATCTAGAACGTTTCTTTTCTCGAGACTTTGATCTTTTCCGGTCCTTGGATCGAGATCGTTTTCTGTCTCTAGAGCGTGAACGCTTTCTCTCTCTGGAGCGGGACTTCTTTTTCTCTCTAGAACGCGAGCGTCTTCGTGAGCGCGAGCGGACTCTTCGAGACTTGGAGCGAGATCTGCGTCTAGATCGCGATCGATCACGTTTCTTGTCCCGAGATCGAGATCGTTCTCTTTTTTTGGATGGCGAACGGTCTTTGTCTTTATCATCAGCTGGAGTAGACGCTTTAGATTTGCTTTCAGAGTTAGAACCATTAGTTTCAGCAATTTCCGCTTTAGTATCTTCCTTAGCTTCCTTTTCCTTGTCAACCTCTTTTGTTGGAGACTTAGATTTTTCCTTCTTCTCTTTTTCAGAGTCTTTTTTGTCTTTGCGATCTCGGTCTTTGTCCCGAGAGCGATCTCTTTTAGAACTACGGGTACTGCGATGGCGAGATTTTGACCGAGATCTACGAGAGCTACGATGGCGGGACCGTGATCTGTGGGCAAATTTTTCAAATATAAAATATAAAGCATTTCAATGCATAGGTAGGAACCATACCTATAATATTAAAACATAGCCTAACATACCATAAGTACCTAATGTCTATTTTAGTTGTGTATCCATGAAGACATAATATACATACATAGAAATACACATCGTCACAATTGTATTAGGTTTAGGTTAGTTTTTACTGTCAATAAATTATTCTTAGTCTAATAAGTGACAGCATCAGATAAAGTCTGTTAAAAATACTCAAGCATACACAAGAAGATAGTATTAAAACGTAAAAAATAAACCTCACGCAGATGAAAGTTTGATTGAGAGTTTCGAAAACCAATTGTCTTCTATGTTTGGGATTCCAAGAAGAAAACACTCAGCTCAATGTTTCATCTTCGTAATGGTTATTTTTCACTTTTAGTGGGGGTTTTGAAATCGGTGTACCTACCTTATTTTGTTAGAAATTATTATTATTTAATAAATGTACATTTAAACTATAAAATTGCTGTCGGATGGGTTGTTCACTAATTAAAGTACAAGATGGCTCTCGAAGCGTCTAGAATCCTCGAGCGCAACCCACGCTCTGGTCAGCGAGTATAAAAGGCGCCGCAAGTCAGTTCAGTTTTGGTTTTTAACTGCGTTCGGAACTACTTCGGAAACCGATTACACCTGAATACAACTACTGCGAGGTTTAAACGGACTACTGAAGTTTAGCTTACTATAAGGATTCTGTAAAGTTTGTGAACATTAAAGTGCAATAAATCAGCAATGCTCTTCCTTTGACGTTGTTTAATTTAGTCCACACTCCATCGTTATCGGCATCGGTCGTCGACCGAAATAAAGAATAATGCCTCATTCTGTCGTGTTGAGCTGTAACAACTTTACAAAAAAAAACAACAGGCTTCAAAAAGATGCACTAAAAACTAAAAAAATCTGATCTGACTTACATTTGAAGTTGGTTCCATGGCATGGAAGTGTTTTATTAACTCTTGTGTTGTGTACATAGAAACCAACTTCAAACTGTAATTTTGTAAAAATCTACAAATTTTTGTAAATAAGTAATTAGTTTTACCTTTTTGGTGCATCATTTGAATTTACCGGTTGTTTTTTTGTTTAAGTTTTTATTTTTTACTTTCGAGTGACGAATTAAAAGACGTACACTAAAAACATCCATACTCGTTACTAAATTTTATACACGGAGAAAAATGGCAATTTCGATTCATGCAAAAATGTCATTACGATGTTCATTTGCATCGGTATCGTAGTAAATTATAGGTCTCACAGCCTCTCTCATAACGCTGGCCCTATTCCTAGTTTGTCAAAAATTTTGATGCCTTGGAAGGTTAAATAATTATACCTTGTCACGTTAAATTATCGGTAAACTTTTATGATGACGTCTGGACAATTCACTATTACGTACTGATATTTCAAGTCGTTATCCCAAATATTTTAATGAAGGCTAGAAACAATAAACAGGGTCTTCTACGGATGAAATTTGGTGACAAACCGTGAATAAAACATGAATATTGTATTAATTTAACAAGATAATGTTAAGTTAATATCACATCATGATAGTTACAAAGTATCATGATGTGATATTAACAAGAAGCTACCTTAAAAAATATGTTGCCATGTCGTTATGTTTTACGTTCTTAGAAAATTATACGTTAGACACCCCTCCATTTTATATATCCTGTCCTTAAGAATTATCAGGAACAGTTTTGATAAAGTGTTCATATTATTTTTAATCTATACCTAAATTTTCGGCAACTTACTATTCAACTGGCCGGCTTAGCGGTTAAATATGGTATGTATAACACCCAAGGTCCTGCGATCGAATACCACATGAATCGTCAAAAAGAACTGGAAGTTTTTAATCTATAAAACTAATCATTGTATCATTGTAAGAGTACTACACCATTACCATACAAATATCTCATATGTATGGTAATGGCAATGGTTAAGGTAATGACAATGGCAATAGTGATCGTAATTACAATGGTATGGCGTTATATCAGTTTCCTGTTAATACATATGTTTGTACGCTGAGTCGTTTTCTGTGAGGTATTCCTGATGATTTGTTGAGAATCCCTCATAAAAATAAGGGTTCATTTTTCTCAGTGTACAATCATCGACATAAAAATTTAAGGCCCGGGTTAATAGTTGTTGCTAAGTAATACTTCTGCAAGATTTCTACACAACACTTACTATTGTTATTTACCGGATTTTCAAAAACAGAAAGCCATTATGATAGCAATGGAAGAAAATTAATTTTAGTGGTTATTTTTATTAATTTTAAATAAAACGGGATTAAACGCGTTGTTATTTGGCAAAATACCTTTTTCCCGCCGTATCGGCTGGGTTACACCAGCATTGGTCACGGGTAGACTGGCGGTGCGCGGTGTCTTCGGCTTCGAGTGGAGGCGTCCTGTAGAACTAACTACCCTCACTTTGTCTTTATACTTGTCATAATCACAACACACAACACTAATAGTGTCCTCGGGTGCATTCATTGGTGAAACTCGAGAGCTGTATTTTCCTATGACTGGATTCCATGCAGGCGAGAGTTTGTATCCATCCTGACGATTGAAGTTCTTATGCCTTTTTTTTTTATCGCTTTGCGTACCAATCTACGGTAATATTGGCGATCGGTGGACAAAACCTTAGGCCGATGGAGCTTAATCCAGTGGTTGGAATGGAATTTAAGTAAATCATATGTTCTGCTATAGCTGATTTTGGCGTCTGGCAATTCTTTACAGCAGCAATGTGTTCTTTGACCCTGTCCACAATTGTGCGTTTGGTCTAGCCAATGTAAGAACTGCCGCAGCTGCAGTCAATTATGTTGACACCTGGTGTTTGGTACGCGATTACGTCCTTTGGCGTGCGCACATGCTGTTTAATTTTGGAGAACAGAACATATATACAGTCTTAATAGAGAATTTATACAAAAGCGATCCAATTTTATCCGTTACTCCTTTGATATAGGGCATAAATGCTGGCTGTCTACTAACCTCTGGATTCTTCGTACGTGTGTTACGACGAACTAAACTTCTTCTACTCGGGAAACAGGTATTTTGCCAAATAAAAACGCGTTTAATCTTGTTTTACTATTTTAAATTAGAAATGGTACGCGTAAATTTAATAACTTATATTCGTTTTTTTCATTTTAAACAGTTTTGTTTATTAACAACGCTGTATGGCTTGTTACCTTTACCTGCGTGCATCAGATGCCATAAAGAGCAAAAAACCGGTCGAGTGCGAGTTTTAAATTGCGCACCGACGCGGTGACGGACGGTACCGTAGGTACTTAAGTAATAGAATTATTTCTCCACCCTCTCGCACCTCTTCCATTTGCTTAAGTCTTTTTTGCCCTTACCTAAGTCGACGTAAGCAGCTAGAAAAAAAAAAATTAATAAAAAAAAAAAAAGGATTATTGGTTTACAACAAAACATAGTCTAATTTATGGAAACAAAAAAGTTTCGAAGACAGACTACAAAAGCAATATCGACTATTAATGCACTGAAAACGTCAACATATGGTGAACTTAAGTAAACAACAAACAACAGTCAAGCAACGGGATGTGTGTGCGCAACCTCTTACTCAGACTAACAACTGCGTACTGGTAGACGGCGTGGGGCGGCAACTTTGAATAAATTTCGCGCGGGCGGCAAATTCCCATGACTAAATTGGTGTTGTGACGTAACAATAGATAGAAAAAAAGTGGCATGGTTAGTTTTTATATAGATAGAGGGACTAATGTTACCTATTTATCATCATCAGACATCGTATTCCTGGAAGTGGCCCAGCTCCTACACAACAGCTTGGCAACAAATGCACATCATTTAAACTACTAATCAATCAAGTACAAAACATCTATCAAAATCTGCATACACGTACGTATTGGCGCGTACCCAAGACGAGGCAATGGCGGATTATTACACATAGTGCATCCCCTTGTCTTTCGCACACGAACCACTATAAAGTTAACGGCACGTCTATTTTATGAGTTTGTAAATTAAATACCTGGTTCGGTGTCTATGGCGGCTGCGTGAGCGACGAGAGCGGTGGCGAGACCGGGACCGCGAACGCTTGCTGCGGTGGCGAGAGCGAGACCGCCGGGAGCGCGATCTAGACCGGCGTCTGGATCGCGAGCGTGATCTAGTTCTGAAATATAGATTACATTTGTTAATAAAAAAACATAATGTAAATTACATATTTAGGATAGTTTATTTAAGGTTAACTAAATAATTTTCTAAAAAACAACCCCCCTTACTGAGGGTAGGCCGTGCCCTAACAGTAGGGACACATGAGGCTGGTAAGGAAGGAAATAATTTGATTGTATATCTTTACTTATCTTTTTTAAGCCTACTGGATGTGTAGGTATTTATATAAAGTTTTATAGTGATGCTTCCATTGAATAAAATAGTATATGGAAAGTCAACTTAAACAAGAAATATAAAGTAATAGATATCATGTTCACAGAATAGTTTTTCAATATCCATTTATGCAATAATAAAAGTTATATAATAGCAAGAATTACAAGTCACTGGTTAGCATCTGGACAACCATTATCTTCTGTGCTTATGTAGTCAGTTATATAAAAATACATCTAAAAAACAGACAGGTTACATCAGTCTCTATCTTACTCTCTGCTGTGCAAAGAGCTAGAACTAGTCCTTTAAGATTTTTTTGTTTTTTAACCTTCACTCGACTATGACTTACTTCTTGATATGATGGGATTTGAAGTTCAAACATGAAATCTACAGGAATAAAAAAAAAAACTTTGACTATATTTGAATGTCTTATTTCAGAAACCTATAACAAGTGGGGTTTCTGAAATGACCAATTTATTTGTTATTCTATATTTACTTGTACTTGAACAAGAAAAATAATGATATTTGGTTCAATTTACATGGGTTTTTTGTAACATTTAAATCAGAGTGTAGTAAACCTTCGCTTGTCCTTGGAGAGCATCCCAATGACTGGATCAATAGCAGCCGATATAAGGTTCTGTGCCTCCTTCACTCGACACATGGCCTCTTCAATCTCTCTCTGCGCAGCTTCATTGCTCTTAGTCTGTGGCTTACAAATAGCTTGTGTGGCATGATGTACCTTTAATGGAAAACAAGAAATTAAACATTTTATTTTTTTTTCAACCTAAACATCATAGTTTTGGATAAAACATTATACTGTACATCTGTCTTGCAGTATCAAATTGGGCAGAACTGCACACACACCAATGTTGGATTTGACACCCTCTGTAACATTGATTGTAAAGGCAGAATGCATTACTATGACATAATTGATAAAAAAGTGTCAGCAGCTATTGTCAAAGGTACACTATATTTGATGGCTAATAAGATGACATTTAAAATGGTATTTTCCTCCTGTGTTAATTTTTAAGCCTTTGTGTCTAAAGAGATAAATACTTAAAACCTTTTACAAAGCCTTATATGTAGACTATGTGAGCTTAAATATGCCTATTAGGAACATGATTTAGCAGGGTGATGGTTTAACTCCAATGGTAATGGATTTGAAAATAATTACCATTGGAGTTAGACCCAGTTCACCCAGTGGGTAAATGAGTACTTTCATTTTAAAATAATCCTCTATTGCCATCAGTGAAATCATTTTGTCTGCGGGTGTGCGTCTTTGTTGGCATTCTTTGCTTTTCAAGTGGTTTCCTTGTGTGTTGGCGTAGGCTGCAGCAAATGGCAAATTTGCAAAGATGACTTTATTTGACTATGCCATACTATACAGACTCACGGACTATGCATTTCTGGAACTTAGTAATCAAAACAAAAAAATGTTAGTCGCAATAAAAGTCTTTAAAGGGTTTTGTTTATTTTTATGTTATATAGTTTAAGTATTGTGCTTTTTGTGAGAAACTTGTTACATAATTACAAGTGAATAACTTAAAGTCATGACATTTAGATTGGACCAGTGCCTTTATTAAAGAATTCCTGTATTTTCACTTCGAAGTACTTCAAAAAAATATCTTTAAGATAGGTTCTTCCAGAGATGTTGTAAGAAATGAAACAAACTATTCATGCAAGTCTATGCATAGTCAAAAAAAACATCAAAATAATAGTGGTATGAACCCTTTAAGTAATGTTTTAATTGCTTTAGACCTTCTTTTTATCTCATACCCTGCAATTACTTTTTAAAATGTAACAATTGGATTAGACGCTACATGATTATAAAACTACAGAGAAACTTTTATTAACTTTGAATGGTTGCACATATTTGTAGTTACCTTAATAATTTGTCCTTCTATTGTAGACCCATTCTTTCCCAAAGCTTTCAGAACACTTTCTTGCTCTGTCATCTCAATAAGAGCATATTTCAACTGGTCAGCTTCTCTTTCACAGAAACGGATGTATTTGACCTCTCCAGCTTCACTGAATGCATCAATAAGTTGCTGCTGAGTCAATGAGCCAACATCAATCACCAGAATAGTTCTTCTGATTTCTTCTATTTTGCGAGAATCATATGCTGCTGGTAATGGTGGATAGGGAGGCAAACCAGCAGCTATCAATTTGGGATCATGGGACTGAATAACTTGATTTGGTGGAACACCTTCAAGAGTGTTTATAATGTGCGCCGGTAACCGAGGCTCCACATTGTTAAGACCAGGAACTAGTGTTCCATTACTAGACATTTCTAACGCTCTATGCTCGTCCGGTATTTCTCCAGATTGGACAGGAATAACTATGAGTGCTCGGTCGATAAATACGGTGTTAGTCAAATGCTGAGCGACGCTTACCGTCGAAGAGTCGTAATATTTTACGTAACAAATTCGTGACTGCACTGGACAAGACACATCTCTGATTGTTGGATATAATCTTATGTCATCTATTTTACCTAAGTAGCCAAACAAAGTTTGCATTTGATCCTTAGTAGCCTGTGGGGCTATGTTGGTGACTTGAATCACCCGTGTACTGCTGGAAACCATTTTTTAGGTTCTAACTTAAATATAATTAAAATCATAAATTAAACCGCGACTGTCGATTTGATAAACATTTTCAAATATTACATTTTATTCTACAAATATCACAAAATAACAAAATTCGACACACGCGTTCAATTTTTACACGATTTTCACCACAGATTAAAGAGTGATACTATTAAGGCGTTCCATCTGACTACTTTTTAGCAGAAATTGTTAGCGGCTTGCATTTCACGTTTTTGGTAGCAAAATCTAATGTTGACTAGTGTTTCGTCTAAGCGATTTTGTTACGAAATGTTGCTACCAAAAACCCATCTCGGCAGGTCGGTATTTTGCGCTACTTTTTAAATAAATAAATCCTTTGAGAAAAATGATTATAACGTGGTTTTTTTAAAGAAACGTTTATTTTTGCATTATGAACTTGTTTTTATTGTATACAAACACAGCGTATACAACAATAATAGCGCTGCCGAAATTATCAGGTGTCCGTCTGTTCTATCGTCAGTTAGGGGGTCTAGCTCTTGGTCGAGAAGTCGGAATGTCTCTTGCATGCACTACGTTCCACTCCTTTCAAAATACAAAATAAATTCACAAAACACG
This sequence comes from Apoda limacodes, assembly GCA_946406115.1. Lineage (NCBI taxonomy): Eukaryota > Metazoa > Arthropoda > Insecta > Lepidoptera > Limacodidae > Apoda > Apoda limacodes. The sequence continues at coordinate 17,868,994 of OX291541.1, forward strand.
CGTCGATACCACAAATTGGTATTTCCAACCGATCGAGAGAATAGAATTAAGTACACGACTTACGTGTAGCCGTCTGATCTAGTACTAATTTGCACACCGGCCGCGAGCGGACACTCGGTCAATGTCACACCAAGTGAAAGTCGATGTACAGTGTGTAATCTATGATCATTATTTAAAAATATATCTGGGGTATTAAAAAAAAAAGTTGAAACAAATGTGATATAAGATTGATCGACGTGTGGGTGTGGGTGTGGCTATTAGGCTAGGACCTCATTTAACCGATCTTCGGTGGCGTTTTTTCCGTCGCGTTACGCTCGAGCAGAAGAAACCATACTAAACCATCAAACTGTTAACACATGATCCGGTTAGTACGTCAAGCGACACGGCGCGGAAAAGACAGCACCGAACATCGTCAGGTGTGGCACAACCTTTAATGATTAATAGATATTGTATAAATTCTATCAATAAACATAACAAATAAATAACTAAATGTAATAATAGACCTGAACAGTTTAATAGTTTAGAACCTACTCCTACAAACATTTTTTACGTACTATGTTAAATTTGTAATAAAAAAAAATATATATAAAAAAATAATGAAGCCTTTATTTTTCCATTACTTGTAATACATATTTCGATTTAAGATACAAATTACTTTTCCTGAACGTTGCTAAACTTACGTTCATTAGAAGTTAAGATAAGATAAGTTTTTTTTATGCCACTAAGGTGGGAACCAAGCACACGGTCCGCCTGATGGTAAGCGTTCACCGTGGCCTATGGACGCTTGTAACACCAGGGGTATCACTCGCGCGTTGCCGACCCTTCAAAAATCCAATAACTTCTTTCTTGAAGAACCCCATACAAGCGGTAGAACACACACAGGGAGGCAAAGTCTCTCTTCAGACTTAAGGGTTCGATACGGTAAGTGAGTTTGGGATCGTCGACAATTCTCACAGCCCGTCGTTGGACCGAGTCAAAAGGGCCAATCTGGTATCTGGGTGCACCCGCCCAGAGATGGCAGCAGTACTTCATATGGGGCCGAACTTAGGACTTGTAAAGCAGCAACCTCTGTCCCGACGTGAAGTACTGCCTCGCTCTGTTGAGTACACCTAGTTTTTTGGACGCCAGCTTCACCTTGTCTCGTAAATGATCTCGGAACTGAACATCGCTGGAGATGTCAACGCCAAAGATCCCAATGCTCTTGGAGATGGAGAGGGGAGTGTTCTGGAATTGTGGGACTACAGTGAATGGGGTTTTCTTAGCGGTGAACGCGCAGACTTGTGTCTTTGTAGGGTTGAATCAGATCAAGTTTACGCGTCCCCAGTCAGAGACCTTGGACAGTGTGGTCTTGATTTGAGATTTGCTCATGGATGTTTGCACGACCCGTGTAATAAGCGTCTCCAGTAATGTCATCTGCATAGCAATGCATGTTGCTGGTGTCCAACACGTCATTGATATGCAGTAGAAACAGCGTAGGAGACAGCACAGAACCTTGCGGGACACCACCATTAATGTCCATGCTATCAGAGCAACTATCGTCAACTACGGTTCCTATGCGTCTGCCGGACAAAAAGCTAGCCAAACATTTGCACAAACCCTCGGGCACCCCGTAAGATGGCAACTTCGATAGAAGACCCAGGTGCCAGAACTACATGCCAATGCCTCCCCCTGACTCTTAATGGCTAATGCCCATCGGTGTGTTAGATACACTAGAAGGTCACTAGTCGAGCGACCGTGGCGAAAGCCATATTGACGGTCACTGACCAGGTAGTGTTCTACTAGGTATTTTGGAAGCTGTGTGTTGATCACACGCCTGTAGGCCTGTAATTCGATGGATCTGATCTATCACCATTTTTGGGCACCGGGTGCCCAAATTATTATATAAATATAAATTATATAAAAATATTGTTATGCAGATACATACTGTCTTCTAAAGCGATAAGGTTAAAATTGTATGGGCGTATCACAAAACTTAAGAAGATGAGATTCATACTAGATTATTGAATCGATTGTTGTTTATCCCAACTCTCATTATTATGTTTAAATATTTTAATCGAAAAATATACAAAAACCACTTCTATATGAAATATTATAGTGTTTAGGGTGCTTCCAAATCGCAACGAGGAAGTTAAAAATGCGGTTTTGGGTCGCCCGAGTAGAGTAATTTTCCAACTGTGAAGTTAAATTTTTTACACTGCCAAAGTTGAAATTTACTCCTGTCAGTTTAAAAATTATCTTTCAAAACCGTTCCAAATCGGGTTGATTTTTCAACTTTACCGGGTGATAATTGCGCGGCGGGATTTGGAACATAGCCTTAATGGTTTGACCCATAGATATAGAATGTACAAGATCAACCATGCCAATGAAAAACGAAACAGAAAAAAAAAATGGAAATGTGTGAGTGGAATAGTGTTTTCAAACAACACTAGCGATAATTTTACCTGCATAAAATTATTGCAAACTAGCGCGCTGGTGAAACTAAATATCCCCTCGGAACGCGTTGTCGGACAAAGCAAACTGTTTACACGCTTGTGCTCGTATATGTGCCCAATAACATAGCGTTGAATGCAAGAGTGTAAGCATACCATAAGAACCTAAACTATTAGGACTATAATCATGTCTTATAGGAAATTTAAAAATCTAATCACTTTCTTCTTAAAGAACCCCATATCGTTGTCCCTCGAGAAAACCTCAGCAGGGAGCTTATTCCATAACTTCAGCGTTCGCGGGAGTAAGTTCCTCTCAAACCGCACTGTTTGTGACCTTTTAGGTTACGCAGAGTGAGAATGAATTCACTGTCGATGGCGAGCGGACCGATGGTAGAAAGTAGCTGTGGAAATTATTTCAAACAATTCCTCAAAACACAAACCATATTATACAAGCGGTAGAACACACACGGGGAGGCAAAATCTCTCCTCAGACTTAAAGGTTCGATACGACTTGTGAGTTTGGGATTGTCGACGATTCTTACTGCTCGCCGAATTAAAAGGGCTAAGCTGGTATACAGGTGCCTAGAGATGGTAGCAGGCCGGACTTGTGATTTGTAAAGCAACAACCTTTGCCCTGAGGCGAAGCATCGCTTCGCTCTGTTGAGTACTCCTGGTTTCTTGGACGCCAGCTTCACCTTGGTTTCCAAATGGTCGCGAAACTGGATATAGCTGGAGATGTCAACACCAAAGATTCCAATACACTTGGAGATGGTGAGTGCTGTGTTCTGGAATTGTAGAACCACAGTAAATGAGATTTTCTTAGCGGTGAACGCGCAGACTTGTGTCTTTATTGGGTTGAATCCTGAAACGCTTAACGCACACCGGACCTCCCACTGTGTTATGGAGATTTCTGGCATAGTCTTACCGCATCACGGTAAAGTAGGTGGTACAGTTCCTTCGTTATTGATATTCGAGTTTGAGGCAATGAGACTGCCCAGTAAATCGGCTTTCTCTCTAGCACTATGGGAGAATCGGTTTTTCGCTGTGGTGGTAACGACCACTGACAAAAGTTTCCCTTGGCAGCTGAACAAGCGACCAGAAAGCACGACTCCCAGAGGGATAGCTTGCAAGTCGCCCACCTATTTTGCCGATGAATTGGAACTCAGCTCTGGCGGTTACTTTCTTACTGAACCTCGAGGCAGCATTTAATTTGCGTTTTAACTCAGACGTATTCAGATCCTTATTGATCGAACCGTGGTCCAAGCCTCATATGCAGTTTGCTAGAGAATTTTAGCTTCTCTACAAGACCTATTAAACCACGGTCTTTTTTTGACATCGGCAGCTACTCGAGGGTTAGAAATGTAACATTCCATGCCAACGAAGATTGTCTCAGTGACTGCGGCTGCGCAGATGTCAGGATCTTCTGAGCTGAAACAAAGCTGCCTCCACGGGTACGATGCATAAAAATTCCGCAATCCATCACTATCTGCTGATTTATAATGCCACACACAACGCCAATTAATTGGCGCAGAGGAAACGGTTAGTGTGCAGGACACTTGATTCCGGGCGAGAGAGTGGTCAAAGGAGCCAAGAGGCGCATTCACTGAGACGGAATATCAGTTCGGACGTGTAGTTAGCATTCCTAGCCTCTATATCAGGTATGCTCGTTGGAGAAAGTACCAGTTGAGAGAATTTTGTTTAAGTAATTAGAATAGAAAAGAATAGAGAATAAAAACCAAATTTAATTGATACGTCTCAATTTTTTTTATTGAAAGTATCTAAATTTAACATTATTTAGTAATAATACTAAAACTATAAGAACATTAAATATAGAAACTATTTGTAAGTAGACATCTGGTGAACAAAACACCGTCATAAAAACCAAATATTTTATATTATTTTTCATCATGCAACCTCTTACAATTCACCCCCACCGTGCGCGTAGTACATATTGTATTTCATGCTAATTCTATAAATGAGGCTCGAACGGCGCGTACGATGCGGAAAAATGTGCGATCACCTTTGGATGGCTATGAATAATTATCTTATTAATATTCTATACATGTATAATTACATAATTCGATACTGAAGCCGTCGGTCGCCACCTCGTCAAGCTCTATGGTAACTAAATGCCTACATATTTTACGCAAAATACTCTCCAAATCATTATTTTACAACGAAATAATGGTACTCAGTAAATCTAGACAAAAAATGCAAGCTATGATTTAAATAGTTTTTTTTTCGTAAAATTCTCAACTAAAACTGATAAAATATGCATATGACAAAAATGCAGTAAAAATTATCATAATTTACCTGCGTAATGTGTACTTATTTGGATTATTATCTGTTGTGACTTCAGATTTACTAACAGCACAAGACACCATAGTAACCTACAAAATTAATAGTTTGTATGTTAATCCAGGATTATTTAAAAAATAAATCCTTTCGCCTTAAGAGAAACGCTATGTCCTCTTACTTGTGGTCATATAATTTTATACTTTTTTTTTATCATAATTTTAATGAACTTGTTTCTATTTATGCCACAGTTAGTGCTTCTCATAGACTTTATTATATATACGCATGACGTCATAGAAGCATGGCAATGTCAATCTCTATCGTAACTAAATGATTATATATTTTACACAAAATATCCTCCAAATCTTGATTTGGCAATGAAATATGGTATCAAGTCTATAGAAAAACAAAAACTACGATTCAAATGGTTTTTTTCGTTGATTTTTCAGCTGTATTAGATAAAATATTCAATCAACAATGCAGTAATTCTGATTATTCCGTCTTGTAAATAAACATTGATTTACTCTAGAAGACAGCTTTTAAATTTTAAATATAAATGACGGATTACAGAAACCAAAAAAGGAAAATTTCAGTCACAGCAAACAAATAACGACCTTACCGGATCTTATCGCGGGAGACATTGATATAGGCACCTATTTTCTTCTGTCTTATTTTGTCTCGGGCTCTATGCACTTAATTTAGATTTCTCGCTTCCACGATTTAATGGTCTTTTTTTTTCTTGTGCGGAGATTGAACCTGCACCCCTCGTTTCTGTAGATAGTCTTCACTACCAACAGAGCTAAGGAGCCGTCAAACGTATATATCTTTGCCGCAAAAAGAACTCCTAATAGACTTTATTATCGATATCGATACTCATGACGTCAGTGATAAGTCAATCTTTATCATAACTAAATGATTGCATATTTTACACAAAATATCCCCCAAATCTTGATTTAACAATGAAATATGGTATTAAATCAAGAGAATAATATATAAACTACAATTCAAATTCATTTTTACGTTAATTTTTCGGATAAATTCGATAAAATATAATTAAGCAGTAAAAAAATCATAAATCACCGGTAAAACGTGTATTTACTCGGATTTTTGCGACTTGTAACGTCAAATTGGCTCACAAAATATTATAACAAATTTACAATTTAAATATTCTAAAATATAAATCAAGGATTCAAGGAGGAAAACAGAAAATTCCAATCGCTATAAAATAGACCCGCCGATATCGCCGCTTATCAATGTAATTATTGTCACATTCGGCCATTTTCTTCTATCTCATTTTCTCATGGGCACTATGCACTTAATTTGGATTTCTCGCTCCCACGCTTTATTGGTCTTTTGAACGTAGCTGTAGTGAAAAAATCCTATGTCTATGGTTTGACCTCTTTTTACATTAGTTATCAAAAACGATTCATAAACTGATAAAAATAACGATTACGCGACTAGTTTTTTTTTTTCTTCTGACTGACTATGCAGTTGGCTGATGCAGCCATTACTGCTTCACCGGGCTTTTTGGGGCGAGACTCTGAAGGAGCCTCAGCCTATATAGCGCTTAACGCTCAAGGGTTTCCAGTGGGGGGAGCCTCGGCTTGGGTTGTCCTTCTCGGGGGCGTCCCTTCGACCGGTGTGAGTATCGAATCCGGAGGTGAGTCACCGCCAGGAGGGGAGTTCCCCGTTACGCGGGTGCGGTTGCGATTGAATGGGGGCGAGAAACGCCGCGGCACTCTTTGATACCTCGTGTATCCTTGCGGGCGCCGACGAACCCGGGGACGTCGGGGGGATGACGTATAAACATGCGAGATCATTTTGGTCACTTGGCAGGGGGGAATCAGGACTGGTACTGATGGTGTAAGGTCTTTTTATTGCTATTAGTCATATTTACTGGATTTTCAAAAACAGAAAGCCATTTCGGTGTCGAGTTATTTTGGCGCGGGATTGTTACCGGCAAGTTGAAATGTTCCCACTTGTAAACTTTTACTTTTGGGGAATAAACATTCGACAACTCGCCTAAAACTATTTATCCAAATACCGACTTAAAAGACTTTTCCTAGCACCATACCGGTGAGATATTAGCAGACAGACACTAACATTGACAGTTAAATACTCGCGAAATTTATTAAGTATGTATGTAATAAGTGTAATTTTTTTCAATAAATTATTTATTTACCCTAAATTTGACGACTTATAGCTAATACCTTAGTTAATTTTAAAACAAACACAAAATAAGCGGCAGTTTTAAATATTTCAACAGAAAGTGAGTGAAGTTATTATGATTGGATTATCAAATAAAAACACTCTAGAGGCATTAAAGTTGAAGTCTAATGCTGGTATGTACCTACTTTAAACAAATTCTCATAAGCATACCTACAAGTTTCGTGCAATCGTCATGGCTGCTGGCCTTGTACTTATTTGCGCTATTCAATGCAGTTAAAATTACTTTTTCATTACATTGTACCCAGATTATCCCTCACCTTCTCACCTGACTTCAAAAAAGGGAGGTTCTCAATTCGACTGCATCTTTTAGTGTTTGTTACCTCAGAACTTTCGACTGCGTAAACCGATTTTGATCGGTCCAGTTCTGACAATGGCACAGGCGCGTAGCCGGGATTTGTATTCGGGCGGGGGGGGGGGGGGGGGGGGTATGAGCAGTGCCAGCCTGATGCTAGTTGCCAAGTAGAATAGAAACGTTTTAAACTTGCGGTAAAATGGGTTGCGTTACGACATTTCATGGCGCACACTAGGACACCGGGCATTAACGCAAGCGTAGCGAGCGCGAAATTTTTCGATTCTGATAGGTATAGGTAAATCAATCGATGCTTAAGTGTGTGCACAATAATTCTAACTTACGCATGATGTTGTAATGGTTATCATTCATTTGTAAAATTTAAAAAAATGAAGAGAATTTTACCTTACTGCTAACATAATGATTATTTCATTGTACCTATTAACCTTTATGATTACTACGATGTTGTATGAAAACCTAGTTATTCTTGCAATAAAAGCCTTTATTACAGACTAGCTGTGCCCGCGGTTTCTCCCGCGTGAAGTTAGGGCCCGTGCTCAGCAGTGGAATGATAAATTATAGCCTATGTGTTATTCTGACGTATAAACTATATTATTGTAAAGTTTCATTCAAATCCATTTAACAGCTGTGCCCGCGACTCCGTCAGCGTGTAACTCCTTGTGTGTTATTAAGTTAATGTATTGGTATCTCGTAGAGTTTAACTGATGTGCTCTTTCCTCTGCCGATTCTTGAGAACGCGTATTTGTCATTCTCTTGGCTTCTCTCGAATTTCGAGATAAAGATAACCGTTTTTTAGGTGGCATTGTGTATTTTATTATTATTTGACGGTATTTGAATACCTACCTAACAAAATAACCTACGTTAAAGGTCCTAACTATAGCTACCTTACACTCAAAAAAAATTTAAGTGCCCACTTAAATAATAAAACTGATCCTAAATAAATACTTTAATCCAAAATTAAATTCTTAAAAATATATAAGTAGGTACCTAAACTACGTCTAATATAATGAAATTTGATACCTAGGTACCTATTTAAAACTACAGCTAAATAAATTTTAAAAAATAAACCTATTAATTACCAAATAATTCTTAAAGAATTATACCTAGAAATATCTAAAACTTATAACAAAAAAAAAATGAAAATAAAGCTAAAACGCCTGTCTAATACTATCTACATCACTTAAAATGAATACCTATGACTACGCCTATACCTATTTCAACTTATAGAGAATAAGAATAAAAATTAAACCTCCTTCTAAAATTTTTAAATTAATAAAAGTACCTTCGCTTTATAGCTACTTAATATAAAATAAAAACTGAACATAAATTAGCCAAAACCTACCTATCGGTATCTGAAAATCTATGCGTACCTACTACTACTTCACCTAAAAAGAAATAAAATATAAACTATTAATAATTAAAACGAATATTTAAACACTACCAAAATAACTCATACCTATTTTATAAAAAAACAAAAAAAGAAAATCTAAAAATAAATTATTTAAAGACTAAATGTCGCGCTGATAAGCACGGTTTGTTAATATCAATTTTTGTCTGTCAATCAAACTGTCAAACGCCGCGGCACTCTTTGATACCTCGTGTATCCTTGCGGGCGCCGACGAACCCGGGGACGTCGGGGGGATGACGTATAAACATGCGAGATCATTTTGGTCACTTGGCAGGGGGGAATCAGGACTGGTACTGATGGTGTAAGGTCTTTTTATTGCTATTAGTCATATTTACTGGATTTTCAAAAACAGAAAGCCATTTCGGTGTCGAGTTATTTTGGCGCGGGATTGTTACCGGCAAGTTGAAATGTTCCCACTTGTAAACTTTTACTTTTGGGGAATAAACATTCGACAACTCGCCTAAAACTATTTATCCAAATACCGACTTAAAAGACTTTTCCTAGCACCATACCGGTGAGATATTAGCAGACAGACACTAACATTGACAGTTAAATACTCGCGAAATTTATTAAGTATGTATGTAATAAGTGTAATTTTTTTCAATAAATTATTTATTTACCCTAAATTTGACGACTTATAGCTAATACCTTAGTTAATTTTAAAACAAACACAAAATAAGCGGCAGTTTTAAATATTTCAACAGAAAGTGAGTGAAGTTATTATGATTGGATTATCAAATAAAAACACTCTAGAGGCATTAAAGTTGAAGTCTAATGCTGGTATGTACCTACTTTAAACAAATTCTCATAAGCATACCTACAAGTTTCGTGCAATCGTCATGGCTGCTGGCCTTGTACTTATTTGCGCTATTCAATGCAGTTAAAATTACTTTTTCATTACATTGTACCCAGATTATCCCTCACCTTCTCACCTGACTTCAAAAAAGGGAGGTTCTCAATTCGACTGCATCTTTTAGTGTTTGTTACCTCAGAACTTTCGACTGCGTAAACCGATTTTGATCGGTCCAGTTCTGACAATGGCACAGGCGCGTAGCCGGGATTTGTATTCGGGCGGGGGGGGGGGGGGGGGGGTATGAGCAGTGCCAGCCTGATGCTAGTTGCCAAGTAGAATAGAAACGTTTTAAACTTGCGGTAAAATGGGTTGCGTTACGACATTTCATGGCGCACACTAGGACACCGGGCATTAACGCAAGCGTAGCGAGCGCGAAATTTTTCGATTCTGATAGGTATAGGTAAATCAATCGATGCTTAAGTGTGTGCACAATAATTCTAACTTACGCATGATGTTGTAATGGTTATCATTCATTTGTAAAATTTAAAAAAATGAAGAGAATTTTACCTTACTGCTAACATAATGATTATTTCATTGTACCTATTAACCTTTATGATTACTACGATGTTGTATGAAAACCTAGTTATTCTTGCAATAAAAGCCTTTATTACAGACTAGCTGTGCCCGCGGTTTCTCCCGCGTGAAGTTAGGGCCCGTGCTCAGCAGTGGAATGATAAATTATAGCCTATGTGTTATTCTGACGTATAAACTATATTATTGTAAAGTTTCATTCAAATCCATTTAACAGCTGTGCCCGCGACTCCGTCAGCGTGTAACTCCTTGTGTGTTATTAAGTTAATGTATTGGTATCTCGTAGAGTTTAACTGATGTGCTCTTTCCTCTGCCGATTCTTGAGAACGCGTATTTGTCATTCTCTTGGCTTCTCTCGAATTTCGAGATAAAGATAACCGTTTTTTAGGTGGCATTGTGTATTTTATTATTATTTGACGGTATTTGAATACCTACCTAACAAAATAACCTACGTTAAAGGTCCTAACTATAGCTACCTTACACTCAAAAAAAATTTAAGTGCCCACTTAAATAATAAAACTGATCCTAAATAAATACTTTAATCCAAAATTAAATTCTTAAAAATATATAAGTAGGTACCTAAACTACGTCTAATATAATGAAATTTGATACCTAGGTACCTATTTAAAACTACAGCTAAATAAATTTTAAAAAATAAACCTATTAATTACCAAATAATTCTTAAAGAATTATACCTAGAAATATCTAAAACTTATAACAAAAAAAAAATGAAAATAAAGCTAAAACGCCTGTCTAATACTATCTACATCACTTAAAATGAATACCTATGACTACGCCTATACCTATTTCAACTTATAGAGAATAAGAATAAAAATTAAACCTCCTTCTAAAATTTTTAAATTAATAAAAGTACCTTCGCTTTATAGCTACTTAATATAAAATAAAAACTGAACATAAATTAGCCAAAACCTACCTATCGGTATCTGAAAATCTATGCGTACCTACTACTACTTCACCTAAAAAGAAATAAAATATAAACTATTAATAATTAAAACGAATATTTAAACACTACCAAAATAACTCATACCTATTTTATAAAAAAACAAAAAAAGAAAATCTAAAAATAAATTATTTAAAGACTAAATGTCGCGCTGATAAGCACGGTTTGTTAATATCAATTTTTGTCTGTCAATAAGGTCGAACGCTCTGAACGTATATTCGCATCAACAGCCAAATATTGTATTGTATTTTTTTTTACTGACTATGCAGTTGGCTGTTGCAGCCATTACTGCTTCACCGGACTTTTTTGGGCGAGACTCTGAAGAAGCCTCAGCCCGTATAGCGCCCAACGCTCAAGGACTCCCCGCGAGGGAAGCCTAGGCTTACCTATACCTCGTGTATCAGTTTGGGCGCCGACGAACCTGGGGAGGTCGGCGTCGTGTAAGGGGGAAGACCCTATTCGGGGAGGTCGTTGAGATTAATCTCGCTACCCGGATAGCGAGATCGTCATCTAGGGGCGTTAGTACGTGCCGAGGCCGCCTAACAATAGTTTTACGACAATGCCGAGGTCGGTCGGGGGTTTTTTTTTTTTCTGAACTGACTATGCAGTTGGCTGTTGAAGCCATGACTGCTTCACCGGGCTTTTTTGGGGCGAGACTCTAAAGGAGCCTCAGCCCATATAGCGCCCAACGCTCAAGGGCTCCCAGCGGGGAAAGTCTCGGGGGCGTCCCTTCGACCTCGAACCGCCAGTAGGGGAGTTCCCCGTTACGCGGGTACGGTTGCGATTGAGTGGGAGCGAGAAGCGCCCCGGCACTCTTTGATACCTCGTGTATAAAAAAAAAAAATAGTATGGGGCAGATGCAAGTTGTGTAAAGATTCAGCTTATTTCTAAGCGACATCTTACTTTACTTGCCTATCATGGGATAAAGACGACCGAGGACAAAAGCGGCTCGGTCTCTGACTATTTTGGTGTGAGCATGGGAGTTCAAACGCCTATCACACCGAGATATTTGGTCTTATTTTGCCAGGGAATGGCACGACCGAAGAGAGAGAGGGGAGATGGCTGCGGAGGGCAGCCTACGGTAAAGAGGACGGCAGAGCTTTTGTCGGGATTCACCTCGATTCTCCATTTCCGAAACCATTCGCCTAGGGCGGTGATAGCGGGTTGGAGTCTCTTAGTGATTCGACTCACTTGCCTATCAGTGGTATAAAGAGTGGTATCGTCCGCAAAGAGGGCTAGTTGGGTACCTATCGTTTTAGGGATGTCGTTGGTGTACAGAAGGTACAAGATGGGGGCGAGCACGGACCCTTGCGGGACTCTTGCTTCTATGGGACGGGGGGAAGAGAGAGTGCCTTCTACTTTGTAGCGAAAGTTACGATTCGACAAATAGTCTCGTATGATGAGCACGAGACGGTCTGGCAACTGAAAGTACAGTTAAAAATTAAACCGTTGTGCCAGACTTTGTCGAAAGCTTTCGCTACATTGAAGAAGACAGCGCCCGTGTGGCGGACCTTACCTAATACTGGTTGGAAGCCAGTGAGAATATGTTCCGTGATGCGGAGGACTTGATGGACGCATGAGTGTTTGGCACGGAAGCCGAACTGCTCGTCTATTAAAATACCTCTGGAGACTATAGCGTTCCGTAGGCGAGCGAGGAGGAGGCGTTCGTAGAGTTTACCAAGGGCCTTTAGTAAACTTATAGGGCGATAGGAGGACGGCTCGATACGAGCTTTGCCTGGTTTATGGATGCCTATAACAATTGTATCTTTCCATTGAGAAGGAAAGGTGCAATGTTCGATAGCGGCGTTAAAGATTGCTACTAGGAGGCAGAGAAGGGGAGGAGTGAGGTGCTTTAGGATGTCGTTAGAGATACCGTCCGCACCGGGGGCTTTACGGGGGCGTAGGTCTTTGATGACCTGTTTGACTTCGTCGATAGTGACAGGGGGCAGGGGGTCTTGTGGAGGCAGAGAAGTTCTGCGCTCCACTTCGCCGTCTACCTCGCGCACGTGGTCGGGATCGAACGGCTGTGTGCTTAAGGCACATTGGGCTTGGAGGCTAGACGCTAGGCAATCCGCTTTTTCGTCGTCATTGAATGCGGGAACGTTGTTGGGACGAGATAACGGAGGGAGAGACACCGCCAGTCTGATTTTAGAGCTCTGGCTAAGTGCCAATAAGCTTGGTGAGATGGAGAAATGTTCTCCATAAGATCACCGAAACGTTGGGCGCGAAGCTCGGTCGGGGGGATGGACCCCCCGCCTTTTTATACCTCCCGCCGCGAGCCGCGTCGAGCGCTCACACAAAAATAATCCTTTTAGCATGATTCAGTATTCACGCGCGATGGCTTATTAGCGTATTTCATGTATAACTTTGGTGTTTCTATACCGATTTCTATGATTCTTTTTTTATTAAATAGGTAATAATGTTAACTTTTTTTAAATAAGGGATGAGTGAGAGTGTTATAAACGTAAGAGTAGACAAATATAATCAGAAAGCTCCGAACTGCTAAGCTATCGGGAGTTACACGTGTTATTGTGAGTCAACCATAAAAGATAGACATGCTGTCGTGGGATATTTTTTATATAATTTTAAGGTGAACATTTCCGTCATACATGATTACTGTGTAGCTTTAACCATTAAGGCTGCACGCGCGACGGAAGCTTAAAAAATGGAGTAACTTCTTCCGTTTTCCCAACATTTCCCTTCTCTGCTCTGCTCCTATTGATCGTAGCGTGATGAAAAGTATGCTATAACCTGCCCAGGAGTATGAAAAATAATTGTACCAAGTTTCGTTGTAATCCGTCGAGTAGCTTTTGTTTCTATATCGAACATACAGACAGACAGACAAAAATTTTACTGATTGCATTTTTGGCATCAGTATTGATCACTAATCACCCCCCGATAGTTATTTTGAAAATATATTTCATGTACAGAATTGACCTCTCTACAGATTTATTATAAGTATAGAAGATTTAAAAAATGTTTTTTTTTCTTACTATTGCAATTCAATATACTATAATTTTAACCTTCTGTTGTGTGAAACCGTAAATCTACGCACAACTGCTGCAGGATCCACATTCACATTCCTATGAATACTCAGTGGCGCCAACGGCATAGGCCGATAACTTTCGAAGCTGTGAAATTCTCTTGGAAATTAGATCGAACATAGATAGAACATAAATATGCCATCACGCCAATAATGGCGCCAAAAAACTTAATTTGTCGGAGCGTTATTTGAAAATTTTCACAACTTTTCTCGCCTTTACTTGCTCATTGTTTTCAATTCATCTTCTTAATATATATAAATCTCGTGTCACAATGTTTGTCCTCAATGGACTCCTAAACTACTGAACCGATTTTGATTAAACTTCGTAAATATCTGTTATTTGATCCAACTTAAAAGATAGGATAGTTTTTATCTCGATATGTCAAGTGCGAGCCGGACTCGGGCACTATAGGTAAAAACCAACTTTCGCCGGGTACAGAGGGACGGCAGCGGAACAACGTTCGCCGGGACAGCTAGTTGTCTATATGTCTTCGATGCATAATTTTCACAGGTACCACTGCTGAAAGTCGTTGAATCCTACCAGACTTATTTAAAAAAATAAACAAGCAAAAACACGTCTCCATTGTTTAAATTTGCACTTAATCCCCCCTGACTCTCTCGCCCGACAACCACGATTACCAGGTATTTGATATTGCACTTCCTTGTTCGGTGTTAAAATCAATCTTATTAAATTCTTGCTATGTAAAAACTGACAGTTTCTTAAAGTTTTTCTGCATTAAACTCTGCAAATTAGCCTAAATTGCAGAGGTATCATTAATATTTTGCTTCTAAGGTAAAAAAAATGGCGTAAAAATAATACAAATCAGTATTATTGTTTGAACCTAGTGTTTTGATTCAATGTAAACTGTTTACAAAGAAAACCGGCCAAGTGCGTGTCGTATATATGCGAGTTAAGTTAGGGTTCAGTAGAATGAGATATCTAAAAAACTTATAAACCCATTTTGTCAGTATTTATAAAGTCCTATTATTGTGTTATTTTTATAGATTTTAAGATCACACGGTTAAACCCTTACCAACCCACAAGTGTCCCTCGGACACAATTATGCGTTTATGTCCTTATAAAAACGAAGGTACATATTTATTTCTAATAATAAACCTTTTATTTACTTATTCTATCTCCGATGTTTTTTGAATCTATAAGCACGCAATGCAAATATATGGAACATGAATAATTTCATATTTACTGTTAATAAACTAAAATAATAACTCACCAACAGACACAATACCATTTTGTTTAATTCAAGTATAAAATTTTGACACAAATCAGTACAGTACAGACAGCAAAACTAGATATTCTCTATTTACACATCTCGGAAAATAAGAACAAAACAGGGCGGAAAATTTGGCGTACAATATAATGCCATTCATTATAAACCAGTTACGTGAACCATACTTTTAAAGTAACAGTTCGTAATGTCTGCTCTAAACATTGTAAGAAAAAAATTATTTGTAACATCTGTGAGTAAATAAGTAGGTAATAACAACTGTTATACATAATATTGTCTGTTGAACTCACATTATCTTTGTATGTCATAAGTCTTTTGAACGCTGCTGGTCAGCTACGTTACAAATCCATATTAGGTGGCAAACGTTTAAAAGACTTTTAAAAAACTTTTTCGACTTTGGATAATATAAATAATAATAATAATAAAATAATAACTCGCAAAATATAAATTTTAGAGAAAAAGTTTTTTAACAACCATAAATGCATTTTTTAGAGCCCTATCCAATAATACCCCACAAGATTCCCGATCCGATAACTTTCGAAGCTGTGAAATTCTCTTGGAAATTAGATCGAACATAGATAGAACATAAATATGCCATCACGCCAATAATGGCGCCAAAAAACTTAATTTGTCGGAGCGTTATTTGAAAATTTTCACAACTTTGCTCGCCTTTACTTGCTCATTGTTTTCAATTCATCTTCTTAATATATATAAATCTCGTGTCACAATGTTTGTCCTCAATGGACTCCTAAACTACTGAACCGATTTTGATCAAAATCCATATTAGGTGGCAAACGTTTAAAAGACTTTTTCGACTTTGGATAATATAAATAATAATAATAATATAATAATAACTCGCAAAATATAAATTTTAGAGAAAAAGTTTTTTAACAACCATAAATGCATTTTTTAGAGCCCTATCCAATAATACCCCACAAGATTCCCGCGCAAAAAAAAAATCAACCACCTTAGTTCAATGTATGGAGTGTGTGGTGGCATTTATGAAATTTCATTAGAGTTTTTATTAGAAAGACGGCGGAATTATGAAGCTGTGACATACGGGTGGAACGTCGGATATGACAAAGGATTCCGTTTTTTGCCATTTGGCTACGGAACCCTAAATATCTGAGGGCGTGCTTGTAAGATTGTCGTTAGGTAGGGAAAGATGATTGTTGTTTATTGAATATATTAATGGTGGCATACCATCACGGCACTTATCCCCGAAGGGATGCTCAGATGTTGCGAACGTATGCCGTAACATCCACCTTACACTGATGCTTGGTATTAAGTCAATTTCCGTCCCACAAACGTGATAGGTGGTGAACCTGTTGCCGTGCCGGGCACAGACCAGAGTCGGGACAAGTAACAAGTATAATAACAAATTGTAACAATATTGTTAATCGAACCCGGACCTTTAACATGGCATCCGCACGCTCTACACCACTCGGTCATTATATTGTCTAATAATTTTCGTGTAGCTACCTAGTGAAAGGCCTACTTTAAATTATTACAGTTTCTTAACCCCACAACTTTTTAGGTAGATGAATAAGGATAAAAACTTATTCAACAAAAGCAACAACAGACTTCAAAACGCACTTAAAAGTTAAAAATAATTTCAAAAAATCTGATCTAAATTACAGTTCAAAGTTGATATCTATCTCTTTAACAGTTTATAACACACTTCACTTGCACGACACCAACTTCAAACTGTAATTTAGACCAGATTTTTTTTTAAATATTATTTTTATCTTTTTAGTGCATTTTGAAGTCGGTTGTTGTATGTAATGTTTTAGAACACTATAAAGATAACCTTTAATATAATTCCAGTGTGCCTATAAAAATTTGAGGAGTTTCTTCCCTTGATTTATCCAGGATCCCATCATTATACCCTGACCTGATGACTATGGGACCATGGGTATCCATTTGTTTTATACCAAAACCTTCTCCAGAATGTAACAAATATTTTTCTGAAAACCGCAACAAAATCGGTTCAGCCAAACGCGAGATTTTTTTAAAGTCAGTTACAAAAATAATGATCTCATTTTGATTGAGGTTATAGTAAAATATCTGTAGTTTGTGATAGATAGATATCTTTTTTTCAAGATCCAGTGGAAAGAGGGAGGTTACGTTAATGGTGACAAAAAATGCTTAAATAAAAAGGTTTTATTTTGTTTCAGAAAACAAGAACAAGCTGTGCATAGAAAATGAACTGAACGGTTTGCGTAATAATGAGAGCTGTATTAATTCAGAACTCATTACGACGAAGGCAGAGACTGAATTTTTAAGCGGACGCTTAGAGGTAAGTTAACTACGTAGCGAAACCCGGAGTAGAACGGGGTATCGGGGCAGAACGATCATATAGATAATATTCCCGCTAAAAGTGATGGAGATATGTGATAGATGTGATAGAGGTGTGCACTTCGTGTTTTTACTAGGAGTCAAAAAAAGGGTGAAATTTTTGCTCTGGGACACCAGGGTAATTAACATACGCAGGACCAACTGAAAGTTCTTAGAAAATAAAAAACTGAATAAAGCATTAAGTTGCTAATACCTTTACTGTTTTTCGGAATATTCTCCATTACTTGCCTAGCAACGTAGCATTTAATGGTACAGAGAGCAGTTAGGGCCTCTTCTTTAGGGGTCTCTTCCACTGCCATTTCGAACGCCGTCACTGCACCTTCAGGGTTCGTAAAGCGATTACCTCGAAGTTTATCATTCATTTTTGGAAATAAATAAATGTCGCAAGTGTCGTGTGTTACGAGTACAACAGGGATGTTTCCCCATTGTCTCCGATGAGCTCCTACTTGCGATCTTCCAACAAACGAATTGGGCAACCAAACTTTGAGTCAGCATCTCGGCTCATGGGAACGAGGAACGAAGACCAGGGGCATTTGATCATCGATGGCCGATGAGCGAGGACGTCATAGTAGACGCTCACATTTTCTTCATATTATATTCTACTTTAATATAATTTGCATTACTGTAATTTTATAATAAATTTAAAAGACTTTTTATTTGTTCACTTTTTAAAAACCCTATCCGGCGGCCAACTAACGTAATTCGTGTGACAGAACCTTCCAACTACACAACAAACAGTGGGCATAACAAACGGACTGCAAGCAAACCTAGAATTTTCTTACATCCTTGGACGCAAATCTGACGCACAAGCTGTTACAACTTAGTAGGAAAAACCTACGCTACATAGTTGGCATAATAACTGCTCGCTAAACAAACACTTTTTCAATATCGGCGACCCCGAGGCTGCATGAAAGCCGAGGAGACACCTTCTCCTGTGGTTCTACATTGCAAAAGCGCTAGCGTCCAACGGACAAAGCTCGTTAAGAATCCATAAACCATGAGAGAGGCGCTGAAAAACATCAAATGCCTCCTTGAATTCGAACGTAGCTGGGATGATATGAGTAACCAATGACATGTACCTACATACAATGGCCCTATTATGAGGTTAAGTGTGGAAAACCCAAGTCCAACTAACGAACTAAGATCGCCACAAATGAAAATGTAGTGTTACTTTGATATATTTGTCACTTTTTTGCAAAAGAAAATATAATCGCTTGTATTGTAATTTTCAGATCATAATGACGCAAACGTCTCAAGTGCGTCATCAAATTTCTCTTATAGAAATTTGTAAGGCGTCTGAAGAATGTAAGATAGAAGCCCATTTGGGCAATCTAAGCCGGCACGAAAAATCTTTTGAACAATTGTTTGACAAAGGTTCGTAGCATTGTAAATACACCTTGCACGAAAACAGGCCCTTAGTCCATAACTGGCGATATTTGTCTCTCAAAAAGTCTCCGTTTTTCTCTTTTTATGATATTTGCAGACACCTAAGTATATATTTAATACTAGACTAGACGACCCACATCGCAGCCGCTAAATACCAATTTTACGCAGGTCTAACTCACACTTCACCAATCTTTAATTTTTAGGGTTCCGTAGCAAAATGACAAAAACGGAATACTTAGGAATTCGTCTGCTTGTCCGTATGTCACAGCCTTATAAAACTCCGCCGTCTCTGGGTAGATTCTAAAGAAATTTTACAGAAAAGTGCTTTTTGTAAATCGCCACACTGATAACATACCTACCTATCAACCTATATACTAATGTTCACTAAAATTCACCCCTCGAATTTGCTCACATATATTTTATATATAAATAAATAAATTCCCTACACCCGGCTACCGACCGTACTTAACAACTGACATAATTATACAGAACCCGCTAGCTAATACACATGACTACGTGACCCTACTGAAGACACCTTTAAGGGGAAGGATTTCCAAGGCTCCTCAGTGCCGACACACTGTCCGTTGCATACACCGACCTGTTTTTATTGTGTGTGTGTGTTAGCACCATTGATATGAGCACCATATAGACTTATCTACCGAAGCTATCCAAATATAAAAAGAGGGTGTCACCGCCGACGAACCCATCATCCCGACACATCCACCGTTACTGCACCGTCTGCAATTCTCCTTCGATACTCCGTCAAGTTTTCGGAAACAACCAACGTAAATTGTTTTGGGCAAAATCCGGTTCATAAGTTTTTTAGATATCCACTATAATTCTCATTCTACGGAACCCTCACCGAATGAAATTACGACACGCACTTGGCCCGTTTTTTTTCAATTTGAGAGGTCGTAGCTTACGTACTAGGTACAAATTATAGTAAATTAGTACGGTGTATTATAGTATTTTATTAATGTATCTATCTACCTATACTAATGTCTACTTAGATAAGTATCTTATTTGATTTATGGTTCATAATATTTATAGATAATAATAGTATAGTGAGTTTGTATGTTTGAACGAGTTAATATTGGAATTTATAGATATAGCTGTCCAATTTTAAAAAAAACCTTTTTCTATTACATAACCCGTTTATTAAGGAAGGTTTTAGGTTATGTAACTTCAAGCTACACCCCTAAAGTGCTCGACCGACGACGCCTTACAAGTTACACTGGTACCTACCTACTAGTTGTAAAACCGATTTATGTAAGCTTGTCAACAAGCGACTGCGGGATAAGTGTGCTTACGATCGGAGTTAAGCACAATTTTGTGGTTCCATTTTTAGCGCGTAGCCGCGAGGGTTATCTATCTAGAAGGTCATTGATTATAATAAATATGTTATACTAGTAATGTCATAAGAAGAGGCTATAGAGCGAAATAAAGGATCAAAAGTGTTTTCTAAAGAGCTGTCTATTGGGCAACAACAGTAGATAAAGCTGAAGACCGAAACTGGCAAAATCGTTTCGTCCAAATCTGAAATATTGAGAGAGATCGAGAACTTCTATAGACAGTTGTACACCTCAACTCGTGATCCTGTTAACATCACGGCCCGAAGATGACTTATACGTCACGTCATCTTTGTCAAGGCCAAAGAACCCAGAGCGAAATTGACTCTACCCTATAGCGAAGAAATCCCGGACATCAGCTTGTATGAAATTAGGATGGCCTTGAAACAGCTCAAGAACAAAAGGCGGCGGGTGATGACTAATAAAGCTTCTGAAAGCGGGTTGAACACCGATACTTAGTCCTTCAGAGGCTCTTCAATTATGTTATCCTCGAAAGCAGTACGCCAGAAGCTTGGAGCAGAAGCGCAGTCATACTTTTCTTCATAAAAGGAGACCTCACCTCATTGAAGAACTATAGACCCATTGTGCTTCTGAGCCATGTTTATAAGCTGTTTTCCAGGGTCATTACGAATCGTCTCGAACGCAAGTTTGACGAATTCCAGCCTCCCGAACGAGCCGGTTTCCAAAAAGGCTTTAGTATCATGGACCACATACATACGGTGCGCCAGATTATACAGAAGACCAAAGGAGTATAATCGGCCTCTTTGCGTAGCGTTCGTGGACTAGGAAAAAGTGTTGAAGTGTTTGTATAACAGAGATCCACGATGTCTATCCGACTACAAGACTAGAACACGAAACCAATCCATCTGCAGAACGACAGGAAGTCGTTATTTATCCGAAACTGTTTACAGCTGCGTTGGAAGATGTGAAGAAGCTTCTGGAGTTGGCAGGATATGGCGTCAACATAAACGGCGAGTACATCACTCACCTTCGATTTGCGACGACATACCTAGTGGTCATGGCAGAATCGCTGGAAGACCTAGGCACGATGCTTGGAGACCTCAGCAGTTTCCCAACAGGTTGGCCTTAGAATGAATATGGATAAAACGAAGGTGATGTTCACAACTTCGCTGGTTGTTGTTGGGAACGCTACTCTCGAAGTGGTTGACGAATACACATACCTAGGGCAAGTAGTCATGTTAGGTAGGTCCAACTTTGATAAAGAGGTTAACCGAAGAATCCAGCTCGGCTGGGCAGCGTTCGAGAAACTACGCAACATCTTTTCGTCCAAAATACCTAAGTACCTAAAGAAGAAAGTCTATAATCAATGTGTAGTGCCAGTGATGACTTATGGCACAGAAACGTGGTAGCTTACTGTTGGCCTCCTAAATAAGCTCAGAGTCGCTCAGCTAGCTAGTTAAGAGCTATGCTTGGTGTTTCTTTGCGCGATAGAATCCAAAACGAGGATTTTCGCCGAAGAACTAAGGTTACCGACATAGCTCAAAGTGGCAATGGGCAGGCCACATCGCTCGTCGAACGGATAACCGATGGGAAAGAAAGATTCTTGAGTGGCGACCATGGATCGTGGAAAGACGCAGCGTGGGTCAGCCTCCTACCAGGTGGACAAACCATCTGGTCAGAACCGCAGGAAGCAAATGGGCGCGGGCGGCTAAAGACCGGCCGTTGTGAAGACATATAGGGGAGGCATACGTTCAACAGTGGACATCTTCCGGCTGAAACGAACTAATTTCATTATTTTTAACGTTATATATTGAATAGTCATAAGCATAATGAAAATGTGAACCAATCACAATCTTTTTAAATGATGGTACTTTCTCGGCGCCATAACTTCGAAAGCATTAAGTAGTCCTACATAAAAAAAGCATAAAATATTTTTTGTAGTAAATTTTGTTAGCTTAAATTTTCATCCAAGCAACTTATCACTACGAGTGATAGTTACTGAGATAAAAGCGAAAAACTATAGAAGGCCTCCCTCCCTCGAGCTCACGCCCCACCCATAAGGACTTTTTATTTTCTCGAAACTTAGATACCAAAGAACAACTGTACCAATTTTCAAACTTTGTTATGTTAAAAAAAATCTTATCTCTTTGTACAAGTTACATAACCAGTAACGTACAAGGAAAATTTATTCGTCATACATAATCGGGTTATGTACAAAGAATTCTTCGTATATTACCAAGTCACAACTTTGCCGTTGAGTTATCTTTTGAAAAAAGGTAGAGTGAAGTTAGCCAACCACCATGCAAAATGTGACATGCAAGGCTAATACTTTTTTAACAGTTGTGCATCCATAATTTATTTAGCCACTTTTTAGGTTCGTATCAGCGTTGCATGTTACACTTTGCGTAGGGGTTACAACTTCCGTAGAAATTAGCCGACCACGCCCTTTTTTCAAGAAAATAACTCAATGGCAAATTTTTTTACATAACGGATGAACAACGGATAAAAAATGGCAAATTCTCAGCCACTTTGCAGGTCGGCATCAGCCTTGCATGTCACATTATACAAACTTTTTTTTCAAAAACTATCACAACGGCAAATTTTGGTATACTTTATTTTGCATGAGACTAAAAATGCTAACTGCAAAGATCTCGAGCGAGCGTAGCTGTACCTATCCGCCAATTTGCGAGATATTTTTGTCAGAGAAAAAATAACTTTATTTGAAATCATCATGGTCGATTTCAGCCCCTAAAACAAATGTTTGTGCGCATGTGGGCCCTCAAAGTCATAAGTCGTGAAATGAAACTAACTATAAACCAATCTTGATAGGAAAATAAATTATTCGATATTAATTACTGTTTGCAGAACGTAAGCTGTTAGACCAACGTAAAACTGAGTTGCGACTGAAGGAAGCTGTGGAGCAAGACGAAAAAAAGGAAAAAGAGAAACGGCTTTCTGAAATTAACGAGCAAATAGCAAGAGAAGCCGCATCAATTGAGTGTGAATGTGAAGTGATAGAAATACAATGTGCAGTTTTAAAGGTAAAGTGGCCTCAGCTGTTCTTTCACCACACTAGAAAGTCTCGAATTTTAGATAAAGGAGGGTTAGGCCATAGTTCACGATGCTGGCCTAGCGCGAATAGGCAGGCGTTGTCGGCTAGTGGCCAGTGTCTACTAGACTGGCAGAATTTTCAAGCCGTCATAAGGCCTCTGCCTGATTTAACTTAACGACTGCTGACGTAAAAACAAGTGGGTCGGTCCTGCGAACTGTTCCCAATAAGCTACCAGGATCGAAAGTGTTACATGCCCTCCGAAACATGGTTCCTGCGGTTGATACCTACACATTAAATACGAGTTCTCTTTAATGTTAAATTAATCAATCATTCATAGGTAAATACTTATTTTGGTAAACCGATTTTTCCCTTACAGAAAAGAAACAATGCTATGATGTTAAAGTTAAGAAAAAAATTAGTTGAAACTGAAAATATCAGGCGTGAAATAAGAAAGAAAAACATCAATCTGACATCCCAGATTTAATGAAAAAAAGACTATAATTTAAAAATTAATTCACGATTTTATTTAATAATGAAATAAATAAAACTAATTCGAAAACAGATATTCTAGGTAAATATCGAATATAGTAATGTTATGTATTTACAAAAATAAATTACATTATAAATTAGGGCGTTTTTAATTTCATCTACAGCCTATCTATCTATTGCAGAAACCCATATTTTCAAAAAAAAACTTAAATTAAACCCTTTTAACGGGGTTAATAGTTTTCAGTCGACGTCGACATGGCTTTTGCAACAAAAAAACAATACTTTTCCACATCGATGACAAAATGTTTTTTTTTTGTAACTACAAATATGCCTATAATAAACAAAATATTATAAGAAACAACATATAGTTGACACGATTCAGGTGATTTTCGTTAAATAAAACGAATATAGCACAGAAATATACCAACGCCTCAATTTACAATACCTACCTACCTACACCGTGCTTAGTAATCGACAGTGTCAAATTTAATATCAGAATGTATTGAAATAATATACGGATTATAAAGAGTTTGTGATTAACCAATGCATGATTGAAAAAGCGGGATAAGTAGGGGAACCCGGGGTGGAACGGGGTACCGGGGCGGAACGGGAAAATGGTCGGGTTGTCGCCGCAGACGACAGAGACGCGTGAACATCGCGCAGGACGTGTAGTGCGCGGTGCCAAGCTATGCAAAGCGGTCGTTGTCAATGTATGAGTGCGTTTGGATAGATTTTTCTTGAAAGTCGACGAACATGGTTGCAAATTCCAAATTTTGCTGTGTAACACCTAGGTTATTACACTGTACACTATTCTATATTTAAATATTAATATAACATGTTTGTTATAACATACTTTTGACTATTTAAAAGTATAGTGATAACTCAAGTTCAACAAATATAACCGGCCATAGCACATGTGTTTTTGTAAACGGTGCGTCGGTGGCGCAATGGGTGGGGCACGTTGGGGTATACCCGTTCCGCATATCAGCTAGCAGAAAAGAATAATTGCAGCCATCTTTTCAACAAAACTTTAGAAATAGCTGGAGAAGACTGGGTTCAAGGTTTTCTAAAGCGTCACTGTGATTTAAGCCTAAGAAAACCAGAAGCAACCTCTGGAGCACGGGCTATGGGCTTCAATAAAGTAGCAGTGTCAAATTTATTTACGTTGCTTTATAAGATTCTATAAAGACAAACTAGAAGCCACCAGGATTTACAACTGTCAGTGAACTATGCCAATAATTAGTACCCCATCGCGCCTCGGGAAATTTCCCATTGTACCCGGGGGGGTGGGGCACACTGGGATATCTCCCTTTTTTTTTTCAAATAAAAAATTTTCGTATAAGTTATGAAGAAAGATAAGTTTAGCTACAAAGGAATTGTAGAAAAATAAGTAAATAAACCTAAAAATTGCCAAATGACAGTATTTATTCATTTAAACTCTCACAAATTGTAACCAAAACTTACCTATCCCGTTCCACCCCGGGTTCCCCTACGTAAAAACAAACATAGTAATGAGTGCACAAGTAAGGGACATGCATATCTCCTATTTTCAAGAAAATGTGACAATATTGGAAAGTAAAAGCAAGTTTTCATAAATATATCTACCCATATACTATGTGACGATCATCACTAACGTCTTAACAATATTTTTCAATAATTTGAAACACAGATCATCTATTGCCTGAGGTCCTACTACGTAGTTCGATTAGGTAATTTCTTTTGTCAGTAGTGATTGACAGGTTTTAAGTACTTTCTGAAGTAACTTTGTAAAGTCATTTTTAACATTTTGGTATAAAGTATAGGTAATCATGTTTTGGGCTACGTCACGAGTGTATACTCTGATTTACTGTAGGTAAGTACTTTGGGCAAATACGTTCAAGAGTATGAGAAAAAACATATTTCTTTTATAAACGACCTCTTAACAATGAGTGATTATAGCTAAACACGTTATCTGTGTTAGTTTTAGTTACTATACTAGTTACGCTCATGCAAGAACGGAATATTTTTGACACAATTAACTAAGTTTAAAAGGTTTATTTAAAGGATATTATTAAGTAGAATTTAAATGGATGTTGGATTCCAGATTAAGAAACTTTGACACCGTTTGACCGACCACCATGAAAGTTTTTTGACGTGACAACGTCTTATAAATTGGTTTGCCGGGTGACACTTCAAGAAACTGCGTTACGCTCCGCTCACGTTATGCGCTCACAATGAGAGCGAGTGAGAGGCACGCGGCATGGTTAGCCCGCCTAAGAGCGAGAGAGACAGACATAAAAAGTGAAAGGCACAAGTTGTCACGTTACAATGTTAATAATATTACGATTAATAGCAATGGTTTTTCAGTGTTTTCCATGGAAAGAGTTTTTGTGCCGTCCCCTTTATTGTAATTCACCACGAGATGGCGCTACAGCGTATCTACAGGCAGGACAACTTTAGCCTAGCCACCTACCGGTACCATATAAAACAGTTTCGGTTTTGCACACGAGCTCATTAATAGGTAAATTATATGAAAATAGGTTTACATTAGGTGTTTAATTATCCAATTGAAGCAATAAGGCAACACTTCGTTTAATCCAATGCGCTATCGGTTTATCGGAAGGTAAGTAGAAAGCTAAAACAAAATTGGAAGAATGGCCGGTAGTGGCTAAGACTCCTTTCCGTTCCAACGTCTTGTACAAAGGACATTTATATCTCTTGCCTTCTGCAAATTCGGATTTTAATTTAGGGTATAGCCAAATTGCTGGCAAATTGTCATGAAGTATTTTTGGATACTGTTCTGCTATAGCGTGTTTCACTCTGTCCCAACGTGCACCGTCCATAAAAAGACCTTGTACATAAACACCCCACTCTGGTGCAATGTTTTCATAATCCATTTTCCTAACCTCAAAATCAAAAACCAACAAGTCTATAGGAATTACTTTAGCTCTTGCATAATTTTGGACACAACCAGTCAAAAACGCTTGGGTGAAATAGAAACCAGAAAGCCAAAAAGTTGGTGGCTTTCCATTATTATACCAATCTTCTAACATAGCTAGACGTTCAACAAAGTCAGTCACATAACTAGGCAAGGGTTTTAAACTAGGATAAGAATACTTTTGCCAATTTTCTGGTATTTTTCCCAAGACCATTGCGTTTGACTGCATTTCCAAAGCTGGTGACATAACTATAAGTCCTTCAACAGCTTTTTGCAAATCTAGCAAAGAACTTTTTATTTCATACAGCAACTTATTAAATCTTTCCATTTCTTGAATAAGCACTGAATTCATTGATTCTTTGTAATCAACAGGATAGTTTTTCTGCGCAACTTCAATGTCAAATACTTCAGGTAACTTTGACAAAATTTCTGCAGCCATTTGCTTTAAAATTATTTCTGTATTTCCGCCTTCACTACTGCTGCCGGTACCTTCTACCAAAACCAACGACTCTGCTAACTGCATAGACACGGAGTAATCGCGAGTTATCCCAGCATTCATGTGTAATCCAAACACTTCTGGTGGTGGGTTCACAGGAACTGACTCAATATGTTTCATGTAATCTTGATATTCACATCTACGTGGCAATCCGTACTGAGATCCAATATCAGAGAACAAATAATTTGGATCGCCTACTACCCCTGGATTAACAAAATCATCTAGAATAGTAACAATAAGCCTGCGGTCCCAATCGTCAGTTACTCGACCTCCATAATTACATTCTCCAGTTAGATATCTGATGGCTACATATTGAATTTCTTCATACTGATTCAGAAACATTTGCAATTGCATGACAGATATTTGAAAATCAGAGTCATTAAAACCATATTGAATGTTCCACCCTAAAGGACCAAATTTTTTTCTTTCTTGCACGACTGCGTGGAAAAAACTGATACCATATAGAAGTTTACTAAATGTCTTATCTTTTCCAGGACAACCTTCGTAGAACTCTGGCTCTTTTACTGGTTCTGAATTGTATGAACGATATAGATTGTGCTGCAGGCCGGTGGGTGGTTCATTGGTCATTTTAACAGCAACTTGTAATACAGATTGAGGAAATTTATCAGAAGGGTAACTAGTCAGCCACAACCTGAAGCTAAGATCGGTATTGGTCAAATCGAAGCCTTCAATCATTTTTTCTAAATCAGGAAGCCAAGAAACAGCTAAGTGACAATTTTGTAAGCACACCCAACCACCATCTAACTGTGCATTTTCTACCATTGCGCTTGCAATAGGACCTTGACCTTGCCCTAAAGATATAGAATTAAACCTATTCGCATAACCCATTCTTTCACAATACTTTATCAAAGCACCCATAGGATCTGATCCCGGTGATAATATAAATATCAAAGGAGCTAAGCAGTTTGAGTCACCAAAAGATTTGCTAATATCGAATGGTGGAGGTGTTATAAATTTAACTCCCATATTTTTCTCTACAAAATTAGAAAGCGCAACTTTTAGTTTATCTGGTCGTAAAACTCTTAACACTAATAACTTGTTGAATTGCGTTAATGTTTGATTCCATTTACCTGGAAGATCTTTATTGTGTGGCTCGAGATCATCGTAAACAGCTTTCCATTCATTAATCATTTTCAAAAAACTATCTTTAAATCCATTAAATAAAGGCAAATCATTTAATCTGCATATTTCGTCCCAACTTTTATCAGGAAGCCAATCTATAGGTTTTTTAAGAGGATTTTCAACTGCGATACCTCCAGTTATTAGAAATAAATATTCGTCGTGATCTATTTCGCCTGTTGAAAGCATCATTTTTGAACACATTATAATTGAAAACATCAGTTTATCTTTATCAAAAAGTGATCGGCATACATTACTATATAAATTGTACGTAAATGTCTCTCTTAAAAATTTTAGTCTTTTCTCTAAATCCTTAGATTTATTTGCATTTTCTATTGACAAAATATATAGATTGATAAACCAAGTTAATGAATATTGGTACATAGGATCTACGTTTGGTAATTCTGTAACGCAGTAGTAAAGCACAGCTGAATGAGAAGCAATAGGCCTGTACCCGAGTCTAAATTTTTCTATTATCAATTCTGTTTCCAAACTGGCTTCCTGTTTCTTTGTTATATCAATAGCCAACAATTTAGATGAATCCAGTACTTCGATAGCGGTTTCATCCTCTAATATATCACCTTTAGACTCTTGCAATGTACGTAAAATATCATCCTCAGTTTGTTTAAGGGCTGTTCTATTAGCTGCGCTTTGAATGATTAATTGCTCTCGTTTTTCTTGCAAATCAGGTCTTTCTTTAGCTACTACTATACCGAGCAACTGATCTTCCAAGCCATCTTTTGTTAAGGCAAAATTAATAAGTGTAACTTTATTAAATACTTCGGGCAAATAATGAGGATTTCTTAATTTTGTAGTCATATAAAGTCGGAAATGTGGGTGATACTCAATAACATTGTCACCCAATGCAATAAATTCTCTACCTCCTTGTACATACGTTTGCTTTAATAGTATTGGATCTAGTGGTGGTTCTACTTCTTCCAGTACGCACTCCATTAACGCTGGCTTACCATACTCTAAACAAGTTTCAATAACTTTCATGTAGTTTCCATCGGTGAATTTTAGCACCTGCAAATCATTGAATTTTTCCATAGTTTTAATCCATTTATTTGCTTGCCCCTGTGGGTCTACAAGTAATGACCATCTCATCGAATTATCTTGTATAATAGCATTGTCTATAGAAAATGTATCAAAGGGCAATCCTGCGATGCACCAATTTTGAATTTTTATATCTATACCTAATATGTCTTTTAAAACGTACTGTTCAGAGTGTGGCATTTGCAATTTTATCACAAGATCTCGCCATTTTTCTATGACTTTATTTCTAATTGGTAAAGTGTATGGAGCTAGATATGCTATGATACCACAAGAAACTAAAATATCACCGGCCAAATGGTCATATAGATTTTGCAAGTTTGCAGCAGCAGCAGTCCATCGTACCTTTTCTCCTCCTAAGCCTCCGATCAACTTTTCAGCTCTGCTTAATTTGTCGATACACAATTGAACTTCCTCTTCCAAAGCTCTTTTCTTAATATTAGCTTCTTCAAGAGCTGCGTTTAATTCCGCTAGCTTAGCTTCTAAACGTGCAACCGTAGCTTTTTTTTCTTCTAAGATTGCCATAGTTTGAGCAAATTCTTTTTCTGCAGCTTCCAATTTTGCTTTTTTTGGAGCGACAACTTTGGCTACGGCATCATACATATCCATTGCAATGATCCATTTGCAAAGACCTTCAGCAGCAGTTGATGCTTTTGCAATAATATGGGGTTTGAAATCTTTATGAGAAAGATACTCTTTCCTAATTTTTTGCATGGTGGCTATTGGTATATTGTCTTTATCAAAATTTCTAAGAGAGTCTAAAAACCCCATATCCCCTAGGATTCTTTTGCTTGGCCCCCAGTAATCGAACATTTTTTTACCAGGATTATTTGGATCTGGAATTTTGTCAGGAGGTA
Organism: Apoda limacodes; assembly: GCA_946406115.1. Taxonomy (NCBI): domain Eukaryota; kingdom Metazoa; phylum Arthropoda; class Insecta; order Lepidoptera; family Limacodidae; genus Apoda; species Apoda limacodes. The sequence goes on from OX291541.1 coordinate 17,899,358, forward strand.
TACCTTTCATTACACAAACTGCAGCCATCACTAATTTTACTGTAGCTGGCGGGTTCTTCATAGATTTTACGATTGTAATATCGGCTGGCTTAAGAGTATTCAAAGCTGCAATAGCGTCTTCTAGAATTGGCAAAGCCAGAGCTAAATCAGCCTCACAATCTTTTTTCAGCTCTTGAGCTGCTGCTGCCTGCACATTAGCTATTTTTTGATCTTCTCTTACTTGAGCAGCTGCCTTATCAGCAACATCGGTTTCTACTGCGATCTCTTCCATCATTTTTGTTGACTTAGCAGCCATTACTATAAGTTGAGGTTTTAAGATGTTTAAGTCATGTTGCATAATAGCAACAGCTTCTGCAGCTTGACCTAATTTATCTAAACCGTTTGTGTACCGGAGTTTAGCAGCTCTTAACTCTCTCTGTTTTCTGTTCGTTAAACTTGTAAACGATCTTATTAAATCTAAATATGAGGCAGAAGTTATGTATGTTTTTCTACCGAATTGATTAAAGAAGTCAGTTGATACTTGGCGAGCATCTACGTGAAACTGTTTACAAGCTACGACGGCAGTCAACTTAATTCTATCAGGTACATTCACTTTTACCATATAATGGTGTGCTACCATTTCCAAGGCATCTTCTGGCCAACTGTCATACCAGTCGATTGTGCAGCAATTTACTAAAGATGGATAAAGCCGCAGTCTTGCACGAAAAGAACTCCCGATAGGGCTAAAACATAAAACAATATGTAATTTAATTTTGCATCGCCCTACGAAAAATGATAATATTTGCAAAGGACTTATGTCAAGATTTCTGTTCCCACCTTGTGCAGCTAGCCTTACTAATTCAAGAATCTCCTGTTTTTCATCCAGTCCATATAAATTAGGGACTTCTCCTGAATTCAGCAAGCTGTCTAGATTTTGAATAAACGCTTCTAGCTTAATTTGGCTTTCGGTAAACAAGAAGGTTGTATCTTTATTGAGTCCGCCAGATTCCCGAAGAACTACTTTTAAATCTTCTTGCCAGTCTTTAATGCTATAGGCCTTCGTGATTTCTGGTTGGTAAATTTGCTGTCCTAACATGGTGCTAGCTAAACGCGTAAGAGATTGTCGACCAGAACCACCAACACCAACTAATAATGCATTTCCTGAAGGCATAGACAGAAGGCGACAAATTTTTGACAAATGTTCTAAAGCATAGTCAAACAATACTATGTTCATTTTAGCTTTATGCATTGAATTATATTCTGCTAGCATGGAAAGTGCTAATTCTAAAAACACTTCCTTACAAGGCACCTCTTCATAACGCCTTTCTCCTTCTACACTCTCGGTATCTAAATAACATCCAAACATCATTCTTTTTACGTTTTCTTGACTAACATCACCATTTTCATCCTGATAACAATCTAAAGCCACTTCAAACGTTTCTTTCATGTGTTCTCTGGTACATTTTTTAAGAATGTCGAAAAACCAAGTACGATCTACTTCATCAACGAGTCTATCATAAAATACTCGCAGAATTTCATGTACCCAAACCCTAATAAATGTCTTTTTGTTTTCAGCTGATTCCTTTCGTAGTAAAGCACATCCCTGAATAACTCTTGAAAAATCCCGTAAATTAAAAATATAATGTGATTTCGCTGGCGTCGGTCTCAAACCTTCTATAGCTTGATCATAAATAATCATTGTACTGGCAATAATATTTACCATTACAGGCTGCGCGTCTTGTCCAAATCCATTTCTTCTCCAACCAAGTTGCAGAAGGGACAAAAATATTTTGTTCATACTCTCTTTTGAAAATTCATTAATGGAATAAATATTATAATGCCTTAGCATTCTAGGATAAATCAATTGTCTACTACCACCCACAGGTCCAATAGCCCCGTAAAAGACTGTATCATGTATATAAAGTTTTTCAGTTGTCTTTAGGTCATACCAATGTTTCTGATCGAAGTAAAGTCGCAACAGTTCTATTGCAGGTTGTGCACCATATTTTTCTTTAGCAGGCATGTTCATATCATCTATAAATATGATAGCTTGTTTTCCTTTTCCAGCACCGTAATGATTTTTTCTTCTTTTAATTAACTTAGATATAATTAAATCTTGTGTTTGATTTGCAGAAGTGGTAGTTGTAAACGTTAAAAATCCTGGAGAGTACTTCTCAATATCTATAGTATTCATGAGAAAGTTTTGAATGTAAAAACTTTTACCAGTGCCTGTTGGACCAATGAGTAAAATAGGGTTTAAAAATTTTGTATGGAGTTTTAGAAGAAACATATATTTTACTGACTCCAAAGTTGGTATAACAGTTTGCAAAAGATTGATTTGTTCTTTAACATTGCTTGCTTTCACAGCTTCAGACCAAGGTTTCCAACACCCTTTTCCTTTATACATGTAATAATTATCGATAATCATGTTTTCAGTTGGAATAGAAACATCGATTCTGTCTACGCTATCAGGAACTCCTTTGTCACCTCTCAGATATTCTTTGACTAGGTCATCAAATCTCTCGCGAGAATTTTCGTTTAATATGCCTCCTAGGCCCCAAACTAAAGCCGACATAAAGGAAGCAACAAACCACGTTCTAGTGAATCTAGTGTCTTCTTCCCCTTCAATGGCATCATCCATTAACATTTCAGTAAGACGCAATGTGCTCATCACTAGATTAACTTCTCCAGCTGTGACAAGTTGGGTGCAATTTCGCCTTATATAATATGCCAATGGATCAAATAACCATTCACACACAGCATAAATATACTCTTCATTTTCTTCAGCCCACGTGGGATTTAGGGTATTAAGCCATGACTTGTAAAATGGCATAAGACCAAAGGAAGATGATTCCATGTATATCATTCCACACCTGGAAACAGTTGCAGGTGAGGCTTGAGATAAATCCATTACTTCAAAAATCATTGACATTACGTTTGTCATAGCCATTACCTCGCCAGAAGTCAAGCATAATTTTTTGTTATCATCCAGAACTGTATTCATATTTTCAATCCATACAGCATCTACAGGGCCATCAAACACTATCCATTTTCTTACAGTAGTATCATCTACTGCGAAGTCTCTAAACATGGTTGCAACTATGCCATCAGTCCATTCATAGGATATAGGATCAAATGCACCATAAAGCTGTCCCATAGTTACAGCTTTTGGATTTAACACTTTATACGTACACTCAGAACCTCCTGGTTGATTTTTTTCATACATTAAACTAAGAGATTCTGATAGTATTTTAAGCGTCATAGATTTGGCAGAATAAGGATCGCCCACTAACATAAAGCCGTGTCTGACAATCATCATTTCATAAGTTTGAATAACTTTTGTTAGAAAACATTCCATAGGTTGCAGATTATTTTTTTCACAAGTTTCATAACAAGCTTCCAAAAAATTTTCATAATCGGGCTTAGGTAATGTGATGGCAGGAAATAAATCAGAAATAATTCCTTCAAACAACGGAACATCAAATGACAAAAACTTAGGCAAATTCACGTCTGTTATTGATCTAAGTAATAATATACTTTCACTCTCATTTGGGAAACTTCTCTTTAAGTTACCTGCTGCAGAAAGGACTGTTTTAACAGCTCTCATACCATAGTCGTAATGGTTTTGAGAAGATAGCTGCTCAGAACACAAACGATAAGTTGTCACAATTTTTACTGATAAACTCCGAGCATCAAGAAATCCGAAGGAATATAAAGAAATTTCACCAATCATTGCATAGTCAGGTACCATCATTGCTACAGTACGAAATAACACTTTTAAGTTATCAGGTAATTCAGAACGCCCAGCGTAACCAGGATTCATTGTTATGCATACGTAACAAGCAGGATTCAAAATCAATGTAGTGCCTTCAAATTCAAAAGTTTCTACATTTTGCCTGACTGCTTGTATTATACAAAGTATTTGTTGGGCTATAACAGATAATACTTCGACATCTATTCTGTTAAATTCATCAAAACATGCCCAAGCACCACATGAGGCTAAACCTTTAAAAAACTTTCCCATAGCCTTATAATCTAAACCGTCAGAGCAATTAAAAACTACGCACTGAACTGCTAGCGCTTTAGCTAAATCTTTCGTAGTTTCAGTTTTCCCCGTTCCAGCAGGACCCTCAGGTGCCCCATTCAAATGAAGATAGTAAGCGCCGACCAACGTACGATAACAACGATCGGTTAAAGGTGTTATAACCAAACGATCACTGTTACCTAGATATTCGTAAGCATAATTAACAACTGCATTTATAATTTTAACAGTTACTTTTTCCTCTTCCCAGTAATAACGCAATTGTGCTAGCCATTGAAAGTCGGTGACTTCCGTAACATTTTTACCTATAAGATCAGCAATTACATCTTTAGCATGAACATCTATTACTATCAGTGCCTTTACAGTAATGCTGCTAAGTTTAGATAAATCTGAACGCCTTATTATAGCGACTGTTGCATTTAATTGTTTTGTCAACCCTGAGTGAAAATCTTTGAGGTCGTTTATTTTATGAGTTTCCAAGCATGCGTGAACGTCTATTGCCCAGTAAATTTGAGATACTGCTAAAACCACCATTCCTTCCCAAGATAATACCCACTCTTCTCGGCTCATATTTGAATAATCGTAATATGATAATTCTGTTTCAGATTTCACAGATTTGAGCATTTGATCTTCTACTTGAACCAACCATTTTTCTACTGATCCTCTTGCCGCAGACACACTAATCGTATCCAAAAATTCTATTTGTTCTCCTTCCATAGATATCATTGCGGATATGTAAAATTGGTCATCAAAGACCAACTTATTAATACCTTCGAAACACTTTTTTAAATGAGGTTGAACCTTTAATGGGTTTTTAGTTTCAGACAATATTTCCAACATCTCATCATTAGATAAAAAGAAAAATCTTGGAAAATATAACCTCTTTTTTTCTAAATAGTTATTAACACCATCGTTAATTTTCTCTAACATCGTCGATGCAATTTTAAGCGATTCTAAGATTCCCACTCCACTGGCAACATCAAGAGCATGAGGATCTTTTTCTAGTGACCCCATATATCGACGGTATATATTACTTACCTCAACGAATAACACTCCTTCTTCTGGCATTTGAGCGACAATATCTTTTGACGAAAATATAGGCAATAAATACAACCACTGACTTTGAACTTTACCCCATTCTTCAATCGTAGCATTCACACGCAATATTTTTTCGTACCATGCCTTTACTTGAGTCTCAAATGGTTTTACAAAAGCAGATCCTCGCATACCTATTGTTTTAACTATATGATCATCCAAAACACATTGAATGTCATCCAGCCCTGACAATATAAAAAGCCCAGTGTCTTTATATGGACTGGTTTTAAAACATATGTCAGTCCATTCAGCAATCATTTTTTCTAAATTGGTTATTAACGCTAATTCTTTTGTTGCTGCTACACTTATTATCTCATATTCATCAAGTTGATCCCATAAATTGAAATTAATAATCTTCCTCAATGAAGTCCCGGCAGTCGGTGTCAAATCAAATCCTGCAATTAGGGTCATTTCATCCCAATGTCTCTGTCTTAAGGCTGGGTTACACATTATGTTTGCCATTTGAACGTTAGGTCTCCAATCCTTTATTTCAGCTATTGCTTGAGCACACAACTTTAGAGGTGAAGGAAGATTGTTGATATCAAGATCATCCGCTAGGCCTTGAAATCTTCTTTCCACTCCTTCCGTAATTTGTTGTTTTATTTTATTTTTGAAAGCCTTTGTGAGTTTTAGAAACTCTTTGTAATAAAAGTCGTGATCTTGTTCAATTTGATAGTGATCTAAATAATCAAATGTGCCATCCATCCACGTATAGTAACTGCGTTTCCATTGGTGAACCAGATATACAAGTCTGTAAAAAGGCAAAATGTAATCCTTTACCTCTTCTAAATCCACATAGTTAGTTAAAGGGAACTTAAATGTAGCTTCTTCGTTATTAATCCATGTCACTAGTTTATCACAATCATCAAGTCGATGCACAAGTTTTCGCAAATATTCTAAGTACTCAAGAGTGTGGTTGGTATCGTCCATGTTATCCAAGAGTTCTAAGTAGGGTGAAATCTCTAGTACTTCTTTGTTAAGATATGCAATCTTTGCTAGTAAATTGTCTTCCATTTCTCCTTTTAGAGCTTCGTAAGAGGCAGCATTTCTGTCAAATATAGGTTTTATTTCTTTAATCCAGTTTACTGTTCTTGTATTAGAAGCTACGTGTTCGGTTGATAGTGAGGTCATTTCGAGTAGACTTGAAATTATTTCTACCTGTCGCAGTATCCTTTCTTTAAGAGCTTCCACCAAAACTGTCTTAGCATGAAGCATGTAAATTCCTTGTTCGACTAATTCAGCCGCAGTTTCTGGTTCTTTGACAGCTTTTTCTTTGATTATTTCAAATTCTGAGCATATACTATTGTTTTCGTCCATGTGCAAGTTTATTATTCCTGCTATTATATCATTGACAAACTCCAAAGCTTTGAGTTTTAAGCCATCAATCATCTTTAGTTGGCAAACAACCGAACAGTTAAAGTATTCGTTTTCAAGGATTGCTGTAACTTCAGAATCTATACTTTGAAAATATTTTATTTTATCACGCGATTCTTCAAATTCGGAGGTTTCATCTATGAATTTAAGGAGAGCATCTTTAGCTGAAGTTCCGTAAAGCATGTTATATTCTTGTCGCAAGCGATCTAAATACTGGATCAGTGGCGCAAAAACTACTTCTAGTTGACTTTGCAATCTTTCGTGGCCATTTTTTTTCAGCCACTCGTTATAAAGAACAGGCAAAGCATCGTTTTCGTACGGAATCTTAAGATATTGTTCAATGGGCATAAGTCTTTGTGCAATATTTGAAATAGCATTTGCGATGTTATGAAAAGTTTGATAGACTACTTTCAGTGTCGGTTCATAAAAATATTCTCCATTAAAACAAAGCTCTAAGTTTAATATTGGGACCGATGCCGGATTTTTGAGAGAGTTAATTAATGCGTCAATAGACCTACGCATCAATTCTTGTATTTGCATCGATATCATTTTAGTAGCGCATCTGACGAACACTGGTATTTGCTTCGGGCGCATGCCTTTCAGACATCGAGGATTCTTAAGCCAATTGATAAGGATAGAATACCATGTGCTAGAAACTAGATAGTCTGCTTTTTTAATTTCATCCATAGTTTTTGTCTGAAATTCATCTAAAGTCATTGGTCCCATAGTCCTATATTTAGTTAAATTAATTATGTGTTGCGGAAAAGTTTTCTCTGCAGATTCAAGTACGAGTCTAATAAATGGGTGTAAAAGTAAAGATCCTTCCTTGAGTTTTCTTCTGTATTTAAGCATTTTCTGATGGTTTGAAGTAATTCCTTTAAATTTAAAATAAGGTTCCTCGTACTTTTTTCGTGGCACTCCCGGTACATCACGAATGACAGTTCTAATAGCAAGCGTTTTGAGATTTGTGTTCCATTCATTTTTACTTTCTGCTATCAAATCTTCCATGACCGTAGGAAATGAGGACCGAAGTTTTGACGGAACCAGATTTAGAATTTTTCTTTCCCAGGTCTTCAACATTGGAGGTGGTTGTATCTTCTCAGCACATTCTCGTAGGACGGCTATATGGCGTTTTTGGCTTATTTCAAGTCTATCTCTTTCGCGACGTTGTAAAGGAGGGCGCGCGACTTCAATTTTTCTAACAGTGGCCTTTTCTTCAAGAACTCTGCGAAATTTAGCTTGTTTGTCCTGTAAATGAATTGATTTTTTTATGTTATCATCATTATCAATACAATGCTACTAATACACGAGTATTGAAAAGTGTTAATTTCGTGACGGTTATGAACTAAAACGCACAAAATGACCTATTTTATGTAACGACCATTTTTCGCAGTGCCTACTACACAATAGTAAGTACCTACTTACAAGTGCAACATAGTTATAAAACTTGTTTGCCTGCAACTGCTGAGAAAATAATTTTGGAAACATTTTATATTTAATGAAAAATAACAATTAGCACTGACTACGTCTCCATAGTTTAGGAACCTGTTTAGAAAAGGTAATTTAAGATTAAACCGAATCAAAACTGTAATTTATTTAATTAAGGGAAAACGCCGCAGAATGTTTTCATACAAAATGAATTTTGCCATAATCTCCGAAGTTCTCTAAATTTCACTTTACATTTTCATTTCAAAAAAAATATGAAATTGAAGAAATTTCAACTTAAAGGGTTTTTTTTAAAAAGTGAGATTTTAGCGACAGTTAATGTGATAGCTGTTTGTGACTTGCTGAGCTTCTTTATTTTATTTTATTTAAATTTTCTATTTTATTATATAAACTAGATTTTGCCAGCGCCTCCGCCCGCCCTAAATCGGTTTTCGGCGTGGAACTCTTTAATTAACTCAGTAATTATTATAATTAGGACGTTTGCTATAGCAAGCTGTAGCTATAGCTATAGTTCGTTTAAGATTGGTTATAGTTATTCCGGCGGGATCTTTTGAATTTTTCGGGATAAAAAGTAGCCTATATGCTATTCCAGGACTTAACATATATGTATGCCAAGTTTCATCCCGATCCGTTCAGTGGTTGAAGCGTGAAAGAGTAAAAAACATTCAAACAAACTTTCACATTTATAATATTAGTAGGATTGTATGGATCTTTGCATCCGAAATAAAGACTTATTATTTTTATTATTAATTAATTTCTGAAGGACATATACATATATACCTTCGAATCGAATATTTAATATTTGTTCTTGAGATGACTGGATTAGGCATACCACCGCCAATGAAAAGAGGGTATATGAAGATAAGGTATATACATGTACATACTTACTCCCCACTCCCTGGAAGGCGTATGTGTGCGGTGTTTGTCGTTCGTTGTTAAATTTTTATTTTTGTAACAGGTGTTATTATTATTTGCATACTAATATAGTACAGCCTAAACTGTCATTTCATTTATACAGTTGGTCATCGTGTTTGATGTTGAAGCAAAATCGGAGAACGTCCTAGAAATCGATCGTCGTCTAGAACTAGATCCCGAATGGCCACATTATGTAATAATGACATAGGCTAGTTGAAAACGTTCCGCCCCCGTCTCGCAGCACACCTCATCTCACAATTGCTGTCTCGGCCCCTCTAATGACCAACTGAATGTTTTCTGTGCTAATACCTTAATAGATAAAATATATTACCTACACATATTCTCATAGAAACCAGCTGTACCAAATTACAGATTAACGTAGAATCACTAATGTGTCTAAAACTTACCTTGATGCGATTGTAAGGTGGCAAAGGTACAAAAGGTAATTCATCCATTTTTTTAACATCTGGGATGGGCGGCATTTCTGGAATCCGACATCCATTTTTTGTTGTTAATAGTTTCCTCAATTCGCTTTCGTTCATTTTGTATTGGCAGATCCAGCTACGCTTCAAACAAATATAAACGAGTGTATATCATAGTTAACATGATTTTTGAAATCATAATTGATAACTTCGAAGGAATTAATAGTATTTATTTATTTAGGAACGTTACTACGGTTGCTATAGCAACTGTTCTATATATTTATCCGCAGACTAGTATTGTAGGTACCTGACGTATTTATTAGTCCACCCATTAGATAGCAACCAAGAAAGCTATGGATACTCATTAAATAAAATAGTATACCATGTGGATACAATTATACGAAGTCTTAGTATGAGTTTACCATCGTTTACGTTTCGTTATGTGACCTAAGTGTCATCAAGCAAGAATTTGTATAAAAAATCCGGCTGGGTAGAAGTCGGACTATACTATACTACCGAATCCGATGATTTTCAATTTTTAAGGTTTATTACGGAGCCGCAAGATGACACCTTGACTTGACTATTGATAAAATAATATCTGTGCTCTTTAAGTAGGTAATAACTTAAAGAACTTAGTACCTGGGCGATTTACTCGGATTTTTTTTTAAATCGCGTTTGAACGAAAAAAAAAACTACACTCCATAAACTATATAGGTAAACTATAAAAGGAAAAACTCTATTTAAATACACAATTTCATCCAAATGGTTACAGCGGTTTCTAAGATACGCAAATATATATCTATATATATTATGTACATAAATTGCTTGTTCAAATATATAAGATATTTTCTGATTTCTCCAGATCGTCCGATCAACGGAATTACATTTAAAAGTCTGCGAAGTTAATATTTTCGCGGTAGCTGCTCGGTATCTTTACAGGTCTAGAGTCATTGTTTTTAGGTTTTTAGTTCTATAAGCAAGACAACTTTCAGCATTGGTGGTAAATTTGTGTTGGTTGCAAATGGCATTTAGCCTTTTAGTTTTAACTATGTTTATATATATATATATATATATAAATTAAATTAATACAATATTAATTATTGAGATTTTACAACTTGGGTAGTAACGCTCGCAACGCAAACCATTTTTCACATCATAGTCGCGGTGCCTGTCATTGCTGCGGAGTAGGTGTTTAAAAGGACAGAGCCGCGCGGAATAAATACATATTAACTAAATAATATAAGTATTCTAATTTTTTTAGTAGAAAGCTTGATAAATAAGTTCGAATTTATTATTCAGGCATTGTGTATTTATTCTGAGCGGCTCTGTTATATTTTTCAGAAATTTTGGTTAAATTTAAATTCGGTGTGTTCTTCTAACTTACGTTAAGAATCTTACCGAATCTTATTTTTTATTTTTTTTACTAAAACGCTTCACATAACCTAGCACTTACCCGAGGTATACACATACATTATCACTGACAAATAAATGGAGGAAACAATACCATTTTCAGTGTTTGATGTTTTCACCAGATCCGTTTGTAGGTAGTTTTTCTGACCACAAAAGAACCGGCAAAGTGAGAGTCAGACTCGCTTACTAAGGGTTTTGGTAGTTATATCTTTTTCTTTAAATAAATTAAAATGAAAAATATAGTTTTCTTGTAAAAATCGAGATCACCCTAAAACCCTAAAATATGTAAGATTTTTCAGACGATTTTTGAAATACAAATAGCTAGTTAAAAGGTATTGATAATTTTCACCTGTATGATTTTAAAAATAAGACACCAAGCAAAATCGCGAAATTTGGAATTGCAAACGTAAAGGGAGGTTAAATAAAAAAAGGTTTTATGTAAATATTGCGGAACTTCATCTCGTCCCTAACTGCGCACTAATTTTGTAGGTCTTGTCCACAAAAAAAACTATCAAATCTGTAAATAAAACAGACAAAAACGGTTTATATGAATGTAATAGCACAAAAAATAAAAACTTTACATAAAACAATTAATACCTATCTATCTAGGATGACACACATAAATCTTGCTTTTTTACATATATAAATATTTACAAATGTATACATTTACTAAATTACATATCACTTTTTTAAGAAACTCACAAAAATAATTAAAATCTTAACTAACCACATCACTTACATGTTTAGTAACTTTAATTGGTTGTATACAGATCAATACAATAATGAAATATATATGTATTATTCGAAATATTACATTATCTTGGTAATATTCTATTTAAATGAGTTATACCTACTTATGAATAAATGAAAAGACTTGTAGGTTTTGAAAAACTTGTTGTTATAAATAAGGTTTTCTGGTTATTTTAGTAGGTACAACAGCATAGGCATATCGAGGTTTTTTTCAGACGCATTCCTGGTTTTTCTTAATACTTTGGACTAAACTCCCCTCACACCCCAAAGGATAATCCTTTCATAACCCATGTGAGGATTATTGAAGTGAAAACTTCTTTAGCAACCCTGTGCACTTTTTTTGTGATGGATAAGAAATGATAAACGCGCGCAGGCTGATCGAAAATTCGTAACCGGTACTCCAATGCAACCCGTTTTTTTTTCTTTGAGGGGTGAGGAGAGTTTAGTCCAAACTATTTGAAAAAGATTATACCTATAAGTACTTTTAATTATAAACTACTTGTCTTAGGGGGCTGCCTATAAAGGCAAAGATATCTTTCTTACTTTGTTACTATGCAAAACTATCAGATTGCAATCTAAAACTATTCACGCTTGTCAGTTAATTCTAAACAATTTAGTACCGATTGACGTAAAATATATTCTTTTTAGGGCACACATTTAATAATAAATTCAATAAAACGTCTGCGATATTACAGCATTTTAGGTCTTATTCTATTCGGTCAGGGCTTACGTCCCAAGTTTTGCACTGTGCCATTTACGTCCTAGAAACCAACTCGGCTTCGTCTTCGTACGGACAGTAATCTGGAATCTAATAGGTTAGATATAAAGAAAGTCCAAAATGATCGGCAAACCTTAAAAATATATAATTCTTTTGAGTATTTTTCGTTTTATATTGCTAGGATTAGTACGCTTTTTATGGCTCCCTGCGCGCACGTTCCGTTTTTATACATTCTCCGCTTTCTTCAGTTCAGTTCAGTCATTGTTTTTTTGCCGTTGAGTAGTTTTTTATTACATATATTGTAATAAAAATACAATGTATCTAGTCCTTTAACACTTTTTGGTGTAAAATGCGACGTTTCAACTATGGGGTTTAATATTAAAATTGTATAAATTCGGAAAACTGTCTATTGTCAAACATTAATTATATATAACCACTAGAGATAAAAACGTAACAAACACGCAATTAACAAGCAATAATATTCAAATAAGAAGAAAACTACAAAATCCATGAATTTAAAAAGCGGATTCTAATCAGTCATGCAGAGAAGCCCTAAAAGAAAATTGTTATAATAGGTATATTTATAGTATATAATATATTTATATGGGAAGGATTAATGACTTTAGTTACAAGAGAGAAGTTTTTTCTAACACAACACTGCACTAAATGTGTTATAAGTACCTAAACGGTCCGCTATCAATGCAAAAGGGGTTATTATCATAGTTGCAGAGAGCATATTCAGTCATAAAACGCCACTAAATAGTTTTATTTATTACTGGCATTTCATGAGTGCATGCTTTTTGCAACTATGATAAATAGCGGTTATAAAACGCGTTTTAAAATAGCAAGATGTTATTTATTAGTTATAGATTTAGTGAAATGAATTTCGTATTTTCATTGTCACGTTAACGACATACATGTTTGAACAAGTGATCACGACACCTACCTACACTCGGCCAGCTTGCTATTAATATTGGAACATTGGTTCTGTAGCGTGACCTCAGTCAATGTTATTGCATTAAGAAAAAGCGGTTGGCTACTAGGCCAGTCGATAAAGGTCGATTTAACCGTCTTTAGTAAAATCTACACTGACGAGCAAAAAAAAGACATTTACATACTTATTTCCTAAACAACTCATGATAGCTCTATGAAATCAAAGGAACACTAAAGCGAATTTAATGATTTATTTGTAAAATAAAGCTATTTAAAATTATTTTTTTATTCTATAAAACTATATTTATAAGTTTGTGAAATATCGTCGTTTAGTTATTTATTCTGTTACTGTATAAATATATTAAATTTAAGTTAAGGTAGTACTTCGAAGTAAGTCGTAAAAAATAAAAAAAAAAATGTTTACTTTTACACAATATCAAGCATTTTAGAATTGTCAAAAATGTAGTCAACAAAATTTGTTTCACGTTGTCGGTCATTATTTTTTTACGTAAATAGAATTGTTTATAGTTTACACAAAATTGTCTCTTTACCAATGAAATATTTGTTTTTATCTGAAAAATAGAACATTACTTAAATAGCTTCTTTAAGGTAAATAAACTATCAGCTATTACCGTTTCGGAATCAAAATGGCGGCTGACGAGAAGAAACGGCGAAAGAAATCTAATTTATTTTAAAATTATTTTAATCAATTCTATTTAATTTTAATATTACAATTATAATTCCTATTTTGACAGGAACTCGTGCTAAGGCCGCAGATGACGACAGTTACTGGACACAAGCATTCCATAGGCCTATTCCTGTATAGTAAAACGTTACATTGTCACGTTAAAACAAAATTTGTCGACGCTGACTCTTAAACACGAGGATCTGTCTTAAAAAGTTCAATTTTAATAGCAACTTGACCTGGTTAATAATATCTTAAAACAATTTTAAAATTATATAATTCCTTCCTGCATTATTCCATATAATTCGTAGGTAGCTAAAGGCTTCTCAAAAGTTAAGGTTAATTTGACATTTTTTTTTCATACTAACTTCATTACCGTAAAATCTATAATTACTAGAAACATTTTACTACTCATAACACGTTATTATCATGTATCGCTATCTATCAAAGGCGCATTCATTCTTTAAATGCCAGTAATAATTTATTAAAGATTTTTTATTTAATTAATAATATGTATGTCTTCCATAAACACTCTAAGTTAGATATTTAATAATTCATTGGTATTTCAATATTCAAAAAGAAAATTCAAAATCTTTTTATGCAAATGGGTTTCTAGAAACACTTTTGAATCGTCAAGAGAAATAAACAACAATTTGCTTTACAAACTAATTACAGTATTGGTTTAAGTATTAGCAATACAGCATCCAATAGTTACTTTTAGTAAAACTGCAAACGAAACATAAAATTATATGTAGTGAATCAACTAATAAATACATATTTTGTATTCAAATACTTATCAAATATTCATTAATTAAACCAAGTTTAAGTAATATTTTAACTGCTTACTGTTTTTCAGATTGCAAAGGGGGCACACCATATGAAGCGTTAAAAGTCATCAATTCTGTGCTTTCATAAATATATATGCTTTTTGAGCCTAAGGTAAAAAGCTATATATTCATGATAATAATGCATTTTGAGTTGTGAAATATATATTTATAAATATAGATATTTAAGGTACTTAATGAAGTTTTTATAGAAGAAATCTAATTCAGTTTTACCTTAAGATATAAGGGGTAAAGTCGCGGCAGACTTACATTTAACCAAAACATATTCATCCAGACGTAACAATTAATTTTTTAGACTTTCAGCCTTAATTCGATGTCGACAATTTCCTTCATAACATGGCACTATTAAATATTTTAGGAACATCAATTTATATACATAGTTACAAAAAATAAACATACAAAAATAATTATATCCCTCCTTAATTTAAACGTACGTATCGTACGTAACGTACGATACCGTATTTTATTGTACCTAATATAAATTTAATTATTTTATCACTCTACTAGTACATAAGTACGCCGCCCTTTTCGTTCTATATCGTCAGTTTATTTTTAAAAGATACTAAACTGAAAAATATTTAGATTTAGGTATTTGTAATGGTCGGTCAGGCACGCACGCCGCAATGCGTATGTGCCGCAAAAAACCGATATTTATTATTTTTACTGATAGAACAAACAGTTTGTCGCAATAACATTCTCTTTCAAAAATGCCTCAAATCACTGATAAACAGACAGACTCGGTGTGAATTTTTTATTTGCAAATATTCTTGTTAACCACTTAAAGAAGCAAATACTAATGTTAATATTTTAAATACCACCACCTATCCCCTTTATGTCACCTAAGACGCTTGAAGTGGAGTACTTGATTTAGAAACAACGGCGTACCTTTAAGAGTTTTACCCCTGATATCAAGCGCAGCCCATTAATATTTTTTATTTCCTCTTTATACAAAGCGAATTTTAAAAAATGTACTTTTACAGAAACCTATACCTAGTTAGAAACATTTTTTTTGTCAATGTGGCTGTTTTTAGGAGCTATGCTATCTACAAGTCACAGATTTATCCTAGAAAGCGTAGCGCGTAGTAATTTTGAAAATTCACTTTGTACAAGTAGGTAATTGAAAATGACTATTAATGGCGCTAGTGGACGTCAGGAACCATCTAAATTCCTCTTTATGTGTAAAGCTATTTTTAAATAATAAACAACAAATTCTAAATATTCGAATCAGTTTCCGTAATATTAATAGTCATATACCTAATTTCTTAGCATATTAGACTGTAAAGGAACTTAAGGGCCACTGTTGTTTTTAAAATACACGTGAATTTTAAATTTTTATTTAGCTAAATGTTTAGCAGAAGTGCGAGAAAAGTTGACCTAAAGCCTTCCGTGCCGTGAATATTGTTATTTACAAAGACACAATTTAAAAAATATAGAATCTCGTAGGTAATAATTTCACATTGGATCAGTTTTTTTTTCCTATTTTATTAGACCTTTCTTTAATATAATTTGTAAAATTCAAAATCTCTTTTTACAGAATAATATAAGTTTATACAACGTTTAATAAGTAGACAAAAATCGAGGTAGAAAGGAATGGCTTAAATGGAATGAAATCGTTTGTATATTTTTTAGGAAAACTAAGTATGAAATTCTTAGGTTTTAGGTTGATTTAGATTAAGGTGAACCCGGTTTAGATTTTTTCCATATAAACTTTATTCCATTAAATATCTAAAGCTGTAAATATTTCGCCACTAAGCTTGCGTTGTTATCATAATGAAATGTCTGTGAATAAAATAATTAGCACAGCTTTTGCTAAATTCATCCACTTAATCACTATAATAAAAAATAAAAAAAAACAATTTACTTGCATCTCATATTTGAATATGTTTATTGCGAAGATGGTAAAATATATGAAAGCAACGCGTTTTTACTAACAAATTGTAGTTAAAGATATAATTTTAAGTAATACAGTTTATTTAAAAAAAAAAACTGGTTCGGATTCACCTTAATTAGAAACTAAGTAAACTTAACAAAATAATAAAACAAACACAACATAAGAATATCTGTAAGACGTAACATATAACACGCACAGCAAAAACTTACCTACCTGCCATACGGCATTATTGTGATGTATTAAAATTCCTATAGGTATAAAATAAAACCCTAGCAAATAGTAGGTTAATTAATATTGGTAAATTAAATTAAATGAATAGCCGTACAAAATATATGATTACATTATTCCATATTCCATATAACGGAAGAAATGTTTCTGGATTTTCGTGAGCTCTCACAGGAACAAGGTTTAAAAACAGTATTTAATAATATTTTTTGAACTAACTTCAAGGGGGATCTCAAGCCGCACTAATGTAAAGTGGTCCACAAAATTTGGAAAACATAGGTACGTTGGTACATATATACATGTCCAGTCATGAACACCACTGTATTTTTATGTAATAGCGCGAAAGGAAAACGAGAAAAACACGTTTTCGAAGTAGGTACTACATGAAATAATAACCATGGCATATTAATAGGTATGTCATTGAATAATTCACGCCTCAATGAACAATATACCGCCAAATACTCGATGGTCTTTAATCAAGACCAAAGTTGTGTTCAATAATCCCTTATGATAAAAATGTTAGAGCCATTAGAAGCTTTATTATGCTATCAATCGGCATGCTGCTAGGGATTAGCGGAAAGGAAAAGACGATTAATACAGCTTTTCTAATGTCACATACTTGCATGAACATATTTGCTTGGTAATGCACATACCTAATGTTAGAAGAATTTAGATACGACTCATTTAACGCATAATGAGATGAGAGAGACGATGTATGAGAGTTAACACACATCAAACAACTTAATTGTACCCTGTACGTACGCCGCTAACCAAATACTAGACTGCGCGTTTCCTATACAGCAAACATGTGCGGTGTAAGTGAGAGAGACAACTCCACTCTCCTCTTTGCCTCTTTCTAGTGACTGGTCAATTTCGTAATTTCGTATTACGCAGTCCATAGGACAGAGTATAGTATCTCGAAGTATATGGTAAGCCTTATCGAACAAATACAATATCTACACACCGACACTATAGTCTCCATTTTCCCTTGACATAGATAATAGGAGCTACAATAACAGTGATCACAAAAGGTCAACATTGAGGAATGAGGTAAGTTTAAGCCAATCACAGTTCAGCATTTACAGCAATTATTAAAAATATCCTTCTGTGATTGGCTCTTTACATCCCACTTCATATCTCAGTGCTGACCTCTATTTTAATGTTTTTGCAGTTTTTGACAGAACAAACACGAACAGGGTTAATTATAACATTGCACATATGACGAAATATTGTTCTTATTATAATAACTTCGGGTTTATGTTCAAGTGTTCAAATTGATTTTCCACTGCACGTCATGAGTCAAGTCCAATTGGTATGCCATAGATAAAAAAATCTAATCACATACTTAACCTTATCCTTTTTACAACATAACAAGTAACATAAAAAATATTTACAATAATTTCATAAAACAAAAACTGTTAA
The DNA here is from genome assembly GCA_946406115.1 of Apoda limacodes. Classification (NCBI taxonomy): domain Eukaryota; kingdom Metazoa; phylum Arthropoda; class Insecta; order Lepidoptera; family Limacodidae; genus Apoda; species Apoda limacodes. Next base: position 17,917,510 of record OX291541.1, read on the forward strand.
TCCAGAAGAAATTATAAGGCTTGAATTTTCTACAAAAGTTTAAAACAATTCGTCTTTTACTATGGCACCCGCCAGTGGTTTAAAGTAAAATACACTTTTTTACTAAATTAACTAGCTAACTAACGAATAAAGGTAGTACATATTTTTAAGCCTGTAGTGATTTAGGCTTCCGGTAAGGTCATACGCTGGCGCCTAGTAGTTTTTCCTCCGCGGAATGCTCTTCGTCTTCAGATCCTGACTTCTCTTTTTTGATGGACTGGTATTTTACCTGGTAGGGACATTTTTTGGTTTAGATATTATATTATTCAACCTTTCTTTTTCTCAAACAATGTATTTCTATTCAATAACACATTGAGGAAGCAATATTGAATACTATTTTATGACAATAAGAATACATATACACTTAGTAAATACTAATAGTAATTATAAGCCTCTACAAAACAAAATTTCAGTGCTAAAAGTTATAGCAATTCCAGCAAACAAAATTTTTTAAAAAGTTTAAGAAAATACATAATGAATGCATAATCATTACTTTTAAGTAATTAGTTCTCTGTTATCTTTTTAGTTGGTTAGCAGATCAAAATGGCCTGAATTAAGAGGTCCAAAAAACTTTTCAACAAAAAATAAAAACTGGCTTCAAAAAGATGCACTAAAAAGGTTAAAATAATTACTTATTTCCAAAAATCTGATCTGAATTTGTTTGAAGTTGGTTTCATAAAAAGTGAAGTGTGTTAGATACATAAACACCAACTTCAATCTGTAATTCAGATCAGATTTCTGGAAATACACACATTAATATCGGACCACCTCGGAAGTATAACCTTTTAAATAAAAAATTTTGCAAATCCGTGTATATATGACGGAGTTATGCCCGAACATGCATAAAAAAAAATATAAACATCCGAATTGAGAACCTCCTCCTTTTTTGAAGTCGGTTTTTGGTCAGTCATTTATTGTTTTCCGTTGAAAACAATGTTTTATACATTTCAAATACGTATACATGAAAAGATAACTCCAATATTTACTGGGTTAAATTTTTTCCCTTTAAGAAAAACCGAAAAAACACCCTTTTGGACCTCCTATACTAATTCAGCCCCCTCTTTTGAGGCCACTTTAGAACGAAATCAACTTTTTATTTTAACGATTAATAAGAAATTAGCTATTATATAAATATAAGTTTGTATACACAAATTGACAAGCGTAATGGTATGTCTAGTCATGCATCATGTTATCTTACCACTTTAATATTTAAATACATATATATATCAATTCAATATATTCGTATAGCAAAGGCCACTTACTTTTACTTTTATTTTACTGCTTACGCCTCTCGGTCGATGCATCAGAAAATTGTCAGTCATCCAGAATATTAAAATCTGAAATAAAATTATTCATTTATTTTATTTTTCAAGGTAACAATATCCGAAACAATACATAGAAGAACTAAATTGACTGTGTCAATGGGGAGGCTACATAGCTTGTAGATGGGAAAGAAACATCCTAGTATGGTCACTGCTACTGGTCACCAGGCGTTGCGTAATAATATTCTAAATCGACTGAAATATGACTGAACTGAACTGAAAGAATAAAGATAAATGCATGAAATGCATTTCAAGATTCCTTTTTTGACACAAGGAAGCCTTATAGTTTCGCTATGCACGTCCGTCCATATGTAAACTTTTCGGAAACTATAAAAACTGAGCTAAAATTTGGTACAAGTTGACAATTATAATAGTTGTTTTGTAGCAGAAATGCTTGACTTGTCATGAACCTTGACTTGTCATGGCCGTCTAAACGCAATAATGAACGCATAGGTAACAGCAGTCTTAAACAACTCATAAAAACATCTTACATGGAGCGTTTTGTCTTGGTTTAAAAAGTAGTACCTAAGTGCCACAGATTTAAAATGTTATCTGAAAAAGAAAAAATCTTAAAAATTATGTTTCTGATTCAAAAAGATCTATTATACAAATAAAAAGTAGGCAAATACCCTGTTAAGAGGGCGATATAGGCCAGAAAGCTAAATTCTGTAATACTAACGAAGTAAATGCACTAAAATACATTATAGAATGTCATATGTCCATAGGCCATGGTGAACGCTTACCATCAGGCGGACCGTGTGCTCGTTTGCCACCTTAGTGGAATAATATAAAAAAAATTACTATGACGTTTATTTGTTATATCCTTCTTAGGTTATTTATACCACAATGACGTCTTGAATTTTTTAAACATTTCTGAATGGAATTTAACGTTTTTAGTCACATTTTTTTTAGTTTTTGCTACAACTTTGAGTCAATGCACTAGATAACAACCAATTCTTATCATTTACCCGACTTTTATTACAAGCGAAAAAACCGTAACACACGCTTTATAAATTTGCACAAATGTTGAAACAATGGTGACTGTCGGATAACTTTTTGCATTAAATACAATAAATAAAAAGCACTAAGTGAGGCAATGCACGAGACAAAAGCAAATTTAATCCTTTAGATGCTAGTTTTGCCACAAAATTTGCACTTATGCGGCGTATTTACGCGATCTAGCCTATATCGCAGTCTTAACCAGGAAACGAAAATGAAACATGTAATGTAATAATGACTTACATTAACAAAGAAGGGTATGATGAGCATAACAACTGCCAGTTCTAGTCTTGGATCCGACACCGGCGAGAGTCGAAGGGTGGAGAGCACATCAACTATTGTAGGAACCCTCAACACAAGAGCCAGAACAGATTTGGCGTATGTCGCTAGAGCTGCATACAATATACACTGGCAAACCCAAGCCGAACACATTGGAGGCTTGCCTGCGAACAATTTTTCGATATTATATAGCATATATTAAGCAATAAATAGTACATTACTGTCCGGGCCGTGAAAACAAGCCTTTGCTTCAAGAGAAGAGTTTGAAGGACGAATCCAGCAATGGCCTCACGACCCAAACTTGTATCGAGCTTTTCTCAAAAACGCAAATCAAGGAACAAGAATTTAATCACAGAATTAAATATAAAAATAAAAAGTTTTTCCAAATCCAGTGCCGTGGCAGCCACTCTGGTGGCCAGAATAGATGTCCTTCCTGTGTACTTTTTTCTTAAAATAAAATTTTTAAAGCATTTTTGAGTGATATTCTGCAAAGTTCTATGTAAAGAACAAAATGGCATGTATCTTTGAGTCCCGAGTATTGCTATGCAGGAAATGTCACTATGAACAAATGTCCTTTATGAAGAACAAAATAATTATTATTTTAGAATCCTGGACTTTTAGCACCGGTTTAAACTATTTTATACTATGCTTTAATTTTTGCTTGCCATTATGTTCTATAGGAAGCCACTTCGCTCTTTAAGACAACTAATAGTTTAAAAACCGAGGCCTTAGGAGGATATACATATAGTATAAATTCTGAAAAAATAAATTATTCCGTCTCAATCAGGTTCAAAGGCGAGGGTTTTTCGTTATTTCTAAAAGTAAGGCCTAAGCGCCGAACCTGAATACAGACAACAAAGGGAGAGGTTTTTTAGATTGTTCTCAAAATCTAGAAACACATGTCACATTAAATTGCAAGAAAAGTCTAAACAATACAATACATAGATGTATAATCGCATTTAGTCAGTGTGGTCAGTCATGTGATAGGTGCCTGCCTAGAGGCAAATTATACTTATATTGTCCTTCGCAGGGCACATAAATCCGCCGGCACTGGTTTGGCCCAAATCAGAGGCAGTATGGGCGGCTTAAAAATAATGACAGCCGGTTGGCCACTAGCTTGACAACGTCTGCCAATTCGAACTTGGTCAAAGAGAGGCCAGTACCCGTGTACCTCCACACGGTACAGGGCAGGCCTCAAGGAGGAAGTAATATACTTTCATTTTGGATTTAACTGTTCAATATTAATAGCCTTTTCTACCACGACATGTGTGATTACTCTTTAGTCACCACACCCCTTAACTTACTGACAAATAGCAAAATAAAAGTTCACACATGTCGTGGTAGAAAAGGTTATTGTGAAACTAGGGTGTATTCAAAATGGGCAATAGACAAATTATCAACAACTACTGTTATCTATATAAGTTTTTGAATTTTCGCGTTTCATTACTAATTTAAAAATATAACGGGATTAAACGCGTAGTTATTTGGTAAATCCAGAATTTGCAGTCAGTCAATAGATGATTGAGAAAAGTATGTTAAGGTGGTTTTGGCATGTTGTAAGGATGAATCAAAGAAGACAAATTTATGAGGCGAAAGTAATTACATGGATCGGCAGAGATAGATCTTGGCGAACATATCTTGATCAAATTTATTCAGTTCTCAGAAAAGGCGGGGTCAAGAGTAATCTGAACCGTCGAACGTATATGAAACCATTAATGCGAGCAGATGAAGCATTAAAAGTTTGCTAGACTTGCAGCAAGTTGCAATCTTTGGTGTCTGCTTACCCTCTGGGGAAAGGCTAGATGTTATGTATGTGTGTATTTATGCAATTTATTATTTATTCATCACACACAACTGTTAGTCTAATTGACATCGAAATTAAAAATTTTTTTCTATGCTAAAGCTCTAAACTTACCATACTCGCCAAAATTAATAAGAGGGATATCATATGTCTTAGCACAATACTGAGCTAAACGTATGCCTGCCCATATTATTAACAGCCCCATTGTAGAGTCTAACATAAAATTCACTATATACCTGGAAAAAGAAAAATAAGAAATATACTATTGCACATTACCTACAATACAAGTTATTAAAAGTGAGAATATTTTACAAAAAGTGATCTTATCACAAGAACAATTTATAATATGTTAGAGTAGGGATTAAATTTTTTTGAGATCCTGTAGAATGTTATAGGATCAAGATTAAAGTTGATGAAAGTGCCTAAGGTTTAGCTACAGCTAAGCGCGAACTCCACTGCGAAAAATGTAATTAAAAAAAAATGTTTTTTTATTATTATATACTAGATATTGCCACCAGTTACACTCGCATTAATTTACAGCTCCAGTGCCAAGGGCTTCAGCGTGAAGTTTCGAAGTTATACAGAATTTAACCTTTCTAAATAATCGTGCTAAATAAAGTTATAATTACATCATTCTAATTATTCAACCATGTAATCTGAAAATCTAAAAAAATACAAACCCAAACCATTTGAACAAAAATTATTTTGAAACTGATTAGTATCTATCTTTTATATATATTCACCATTTTCAGTAATCAATAATAACAATAATACATATGTGACACACATTAAGCTAGGGTTCGATTTAATAAGAGTTATTGTAGATATCTATAAAAACCGGCCAAGTGCAAGTTAGACTCGCGCACTTAGGGTTACATCATAGGGTTCCGTACCTACCACCATTTACGTAATTTACAAACACAAACAACTGTGCCGCTAAGCGGTCGCCCATCCAAGTACTGACCAAGCCCGAAGTTGCTTAACTTTGAATAATGTTTCCAACAAACAAATATGTTAATAATAAGCCAAATGGCGCTGTAACGTTATTATACTTTAGAGCTGACACACACCATAGCTGCAAGATTGAAGCTAGTGTGTTATTATTTTCACGATAACGCAACTATGTTAAGAGTTTATAAACAGTTACACATTTGTTTATTGGAAACGATATTCAAAGTTAAGCAACCCGAACTTGGTCAGTGATTGGATGGGTGACCGCTTAGCGGCACACTTTTTTTTATGTTTGTGTTCGTAAATTACGTAAATTGTGGTACAGAACCCACGGTGCGCTAGTCCGACTTGCACTTGACCGATGTTCATAACACGCATATAAATTCACATAATTTAAGAAAAAAGACAAAAACAAAAAGTGTGCCGCTAAGCGGTCACCCATCTTAGTACTGACCAAGCCCGACGTTGCTTAACTTTGAATATTGTTTCCAATAAACAAGTGTGTTACTGTTTCTCTCAATAATAAGTTAGATGGCGCTGTACCGGTAATTTAAAATAGGCCGATATTTATTATTTGTTGTTTTACTTTAGAATTCACACTATTTTTCACTGCAAGTTTGAAGTTTGTATGTATTACTCTTTTTACGATAGAACAAAAACAACGAAAATGTGTTCCTTGTATGAAGACTCCCCAAGCAAATGTGTTACTGTGTCTCCTAATACTTCCTATATGAGTAGGAGAGTACAGAAAATAGATATCAACGGTGAAAGATCTCCGGGATCAGCAGTCACTATGGGAGTCCCTCAGGGCTCAATTTTAGGTCCTTTTCTATTTCTTATTTACATTAATGATCTCCCATATCATATAAAAAACCATGACATTGTCTTGTTTACCTGATGACACCTGTTTGCTTTTTAAAGTTAAGAGACGACAGACTTATGATGAATTAAATAATGCCCTTTCTAAAATTATAAATTGGTTTAACGCTAAAAATTTGTTACTTAATGAAAAAAAAACCATATATGTTAAATTTACATTACCAAATGTTATTCAGATACAGACATGTATTAATATTAATGGTCAAAAGGTCGGGAGCTATGCCTCTAATACCATAGTGATGTAGCTTCCTGATGAGATTTTCATGTTGAACACAGTCAAATGCCTTAGATAAATCACAATACTCTCCAAGAGCATCATACAAATCCTCCAAGGCGTTAAATATATTAATAGTGCCACTCCTGCATCGGTTGTGGAACGGCCTTTCATAAAGCCAAACTGTTTACTACTAAGTAGATCATTGATACAGAAATGGCTTAACATTTGAACAAAGTATAATTATTTCAAAAACTTTACTGAGTACAGGTTGTATTGAAATAGGCAAAAAATTATTAGGATCTGTTGAACTACCTGATTTAAAAAGAGGTATAACTTCGCTAAGTTTCATCTCATCAGGAAACACACCACTATCAACACAACTAGGTTTGCTAGGCGTCCCGATAAAGCCGGACACAGTCAGGCTTTTTGGTTGCGTGTCTGGTTGTCCGGACAAATAAGTCGGTGTCCGGCATTTGTTAGGTATTTTAAATTTGATCTTTTTTTTATATGGGTTTCCGCACCGCCCGCCTGACTTAAAAAAACATTGTCGTGTCTTATATTACGAGACTAAAAGACCGGTCCAGTGCGAGTCGGACTCAAGCACCGAGGGTTCCGTAAAAAGTCAAATGTATTGAGGGACAAACTTAACTTTGCCGTTGGACAACTGTTGTCCCAATACTACGTCATTGGTCGCGATTAGTTTATTAATTGCAAATAAATTTGTAAAAAAAAAAAATATTTATTGTGATGTAAACAAACTTACAGTTTTCAGATTTTTTCCTTTATATGTGCTAGATGGCATTGTTTCTTGCAAATTTTATGATTCCAGGTCAACGGGAACTGCCCCATAGGTTTTGATTAACAAATATAACTGTGTTTTGGGCATATTATTTTATTGCATTGACTTAGAAGCTTGAATTTTTTACAACTTTAAGTGCCCATAGACTTTAATATTTGAAATTAATTTCAACTTGATACCTTCACGCGTTCTTGAGTGAAAGGCTCTGTGAGTAAAATGTGTTATAACTACAAATTAACAAATTCCGGATTTTTTCCTATATTTGTGATGCTTGACACGAAGACCTTGCTTCACGTAAAATTTCATGATTCTAGGACGGACGGAAAGTGCCCCATAGGTTTTGATTTATTTGTGAATGCCAAAATATGCGACAAAAATGACCGTACTTTGGCCATATTTATATTTGGAATATTATAAGCTGGATTTGTTTAAAACTTCAAGGGACTGCAGACCTTAGAATTTGATATTAATTTGAACTTGATACCTTAACGCGTTTCTGAGAAAAATGGTTTTGACACAGACAGGCAGACAAACAGACGGACAATAAAGTAACCCTATAAGGGTTCCTGTTTTACTTTTAAGGTACGTACAAGTTTAAGATGTCCGGTTTTTTTACCCAAATGTCCGGCTAAACTGATTGGTCTGTCGGGATTTTTAGTTTTCAGACCTGGCAACCCTAAACACAACCATTAAAAATTATGGCTAAGGGTTGTGCTATAATACATGAATTATTGGATTTACAGTTTTTACAGAAAGTCCCCAAAGGCATGGGCGTAGCTAGGAATACCCAGGTGGGGCAGCCGCCTCACCCTAGAATAGCCAAAATGCGTATAACCTCGAAAATTCTGCCTGTACAGTACAGTGTTTTGCCATATGAAAATAATATTTTATACCAGATTTGCCCCACCCAAGCCTGGTCTACCCCACCCTAGCTAAATAGCTGGCTACGCCCATGCACAAAGGTCTGTGGTGATTTTTATTTCTAATGTTTTAAATGTATTTATGAGGGAACTTTAGATTCAGGAACACTAGTTTTTATTAATTTTTCTGCTAAAATTGGACTTGAGTTTAGATGTTCAGTTGTTTTGAATGGACTTGTTTTGAATGGACTTGCTAAAAAAATGTTTAAAGTCAACTGCTACCTCAGAATTTGTTTAAAAACTAGTATCATCTACAGTCTACCTACTGACAAGAATTCCAAGCTTTACGTGTTTCATTATTTATTATGTTCCATGTAGTTTTAATTTTATTTGTTGAATTTTTAACTTTATGTCTGAGGTGAATTGATTTTGCAACAAGACAGACTTTTTAATGGTTTTTGAGTATTTTTTTAAATATTCCCTAAATATTTGGCTATTATTATATGTTCTTTCTTTATATATTTCATACAGTTTATGCCTACTTTTATAAATACCTGGGGTAGCCCATTCACTAAAACTGAAGTGACTAGAAATAAGTTTCTTTTTTGCAGTTAATATTTTATTATACTCTGTAGTAATAGTGTCAATAACAGTATTGTACATATCATTTGGGTTGCCATTATAAAGCAAATCTGGAAGTTTATGCAATAAGTTAGACTTAAATGATTCAATCTGTTTAGATGTTATTGGTATAAATTTATTTTCCTTTTTAGTAATACTATTCTTTCTTTCTAAAACCACTAACTGCCCACAATGATCTGACTCTAAATTGGTTATAATTGATTTTTGAATAGGTTTTAAGTCAGTAAATATATTGTCGATGCAAGTGGCACTAGATACAGCAATTCTAATTGGTTCACAAAACAAATTATTTAAATTAAAGGACCGAAATAAGGCAAGCAATGTGGTGCTAAATGAGCTATTTTCTAAAATGTTTGTACTAAAGTCTCCACAAACAATGATTTGTTTATTGGAATTGCTGATTTTATTCAGCTTCTAAAGGATAGATCCTGTTAATGGTCAAACTGACAGACAGACAGACAGCGTAGACTTAGTAATAGGGCTCCGTTGGCACCCTCTGGGTACGAAACCATGAAACTGATGAACTGATTTGACAAAAAAATTTTTGGTTAAAAGTATTTATAAAGCTTTATTATCTTATTGTATCTTCATCGGATTTCTTGGAACAGACTTCGAAAGTTTAACTAATAACTTAGAGAGCTAATAACTCGCAAAGTACTAATGAAACAAAAAAGTTAAATGGATGTTATAAAAAAATTGAACGAGTGCGAGTCGGACTCGCGCACGAAGGGTTTCGTAGCATTATCTATAAGAAAAGCAAAAAAAAATCATGATTGTTGTATAGGAGCTCCTCCTAAATGTTTGTTTTAATTAAATTTAATTATTTATTTTCAAAGTGAATATATAACTAAATATTCTGTGAATATTTCAAGTGTCTACCTGTTGCCGCTATCAATATCGAGCAAAAAAATCACGTTTATTGTATGGGAGCCCCTTTAAATATTTATTTTATTCTGTTTTTTAGAATTTGTTGTTATAGCCGCAACAGAAATACATCTTTTGTGAAAATTTCAACTGTCTAATTATCACAGTTCATGAGATACAGCCTGGTTACAGACCGACGGACGGACGGACAGCGGAGCCCTATAAACCAGGAAACAGAAGAGAAAAAAAAAAATTTAACATAACTATGACAACTTAAAAATTATATACAGATTTTCAAAAAGACTTCTGGTCAACAAAATACATTTTTTCAAGTTGTGTAATGTCGGGTGTTTGTATCCAGCCAGCTGGCGGCCTGTTTACCAATAACACTCTTAAATTTTCTTTAAATTCCTATTCAATGACACCGTAAAGCACACAACCACCACTATAGAGTGGACAAAAGACATTTACCCTAAAAGTACTTTTTATTGACATTAATGTTCTATAGAACCAATTTAGCACATATATATTAATTTATAGATACTAACCAAGTACATGGATTTCCTGTGAGATGTGGTGATAACCAAACATTTGCTGCATGTATAATGAGAGCTCCTAGACCTTGTTTGGATGTGTCATAAAACCATATCAACCAAGGTCTTCTAGCATAGCGGGGCTCACAAAATCTCTTACCTAGAAATAGTGATTTTTGTTCACAAATATGTCTTATATAGAAATTTACTGCATTTGCAGTTTATTGAGTTTGTAGTTTCTTTTTTTTATTATTAACAGCAAGTAGCAAATATATTATATCTATTCTTTCATTGTTTGTTTTATATTTATTCCTAAGGTTTTAGGCTCAAATTACAGCAATAATACAAAGAAATTAGAGGTCATAAATTTATCATTAGTGTGATTGCAGGACAATTAATCATACATGTTTGCCACAAATTCAAGTAGTCTCATTAGGATTAAGGTCAACAAAGCCATACAATTGGAATTGCAATAGTTGCTAAAAGTCAGATTCTAGGTACCACAAAACAAAAACCAACCAACCCAGATCACTTCTTTTTAAATAAGTAATTTTAATAATACAATAATATAGTCTAAATAACATCCCTAAAGCAAATACATTGTAAGTGCAAGCCCCAGTAGCATAGTACTAAAAACACTTGTGGCCTTGTCTCTCAGGGGCATGTTTGGTCTCCAACCCCAGTTTCAATGTTCAGACACATTATTGATCAGATATTATTTTCACTGTGGTTTTGTAAAAAGATTTCTAACACATCCCTGAACAGCCAAAGTTTACAATAGAGAGGGTTGGGATGTACAAATTGAGTAAAAGGTAAATATGTAAATATTTTAAGTCCAGTTTTTATTTTTATTTTAAGACCACATAGAGTTATTCTTATATCTTCTATTTCTTTGTTTATATTTAATACCACTCATTCTTACCAATTAAACATGTGAAGGCAAGGACAGCCAACAAAAACTGCATAAACCAACCATAAGTATCAGTCAACGCATCCTTGGAGCAGTGAAGCTCGGATAAAGTGAAATCAGAGCTATTATCCATATTTTCATATCAAAGATCTGTAGTGCCTATGGCCTGAAAGTTTGTAATACACGAACTACAATATCTTGTAGTCTTTGAAAACAATTCATTACCAAGGGTTATAATATCGACAAGTAGTGTATAGTTTCTAAAATTTACTACTTCAATAAATTCCAAATAATAATCCCTAAATTAAAAAAATCACAAATAAATAAATAATGACATACGGGGCCCACAGTGCTGCCAACAACCAACCAACAACCTAGGCGCTGAATTAGCGCAGCTGATGTCCAAAGAGTATCTGATATCTGATGGTGGCGACATTGTAGTGTATAGAATATACTTTTATCGTACACCAAATAATTTAAAACTAAACATCATACAATCTTATATATTATAGTACAACTAGGCGGCCTTATCGCTATAAAGCGATCTCAAAATCTCCACAAGCAAAAATATCGCTTAAAATAAAATAAAAATGTAGTTTTGATCTATTTATTTATTTATATTCCTACTTTAAAAAATACCAAAAGCTTCTGTGTAGCTTAAAATTAAATGTATTCTTAGGCCGTTCGCTACGTGTGTCGTGTACCCGCCTACCGAGTACGGCCCGGAAAAGGCCTAGAAGTTTTGGAATGGTTTCGAGCTGTAGGTTCTTCTACCTACCTACGTAAGATTTGGATATATACAACATTGCCTTTGAAATTACTATAAACACGTTAAAAAAAGTTGTGCAAACTGAAAGTGAAAAAAAATAACTGGAATTGGTCCAAACTATTTAGTTAGTACGAGTATAATATAAAAATAATTGTGGGTGTTAGTCATTATAAACAATAGGTCAAATGAATAGTTATCACCGTTGAATGTACGAAACATTTGGTTACATAGTAAAATAAATAAGGTTTATCGGGGCTATTCCGGCTTAAATTTGAACGAGATGCAAGTTGGATTGTTGAAGTTTTTTTTTTGTAGTAGGTACTATAGTGTCTAGAGGTTACGACCTCTTAAGTAGAAAGGAAGTAAATATGCTAGCGAACGCTTTTACGCAGCAAATACTTCGTAGTGTTTTTATGAAAATATAATAGGTGGTGTCTCTGTTTTTAAATAAAAACAATCGGAATTTAGAGTTTGTCAATATTTTTATATTGATTGACATTCCAGTGAAAAATATAGATCGGACAAGTCTATATAGGTTTGGAGGGCCGATTCCTGTCTCTATCAGGGAGCCCTAGAATATTTAGCATGGTTTAACATTGCCAATAGACTTAGGAATAGATACTCCTGTATCCAAGATATAATACGCATCGCCACCATTGCGACTAAATGTAGAAGTTACCAATTGTAATGGAAAGACGACCCGAGGTCTATGGAAGGATGAACTAATAATCGAAGAAGTACATTAGCTAAGCTGTTTTTGTATACTAATTCTCCTAGGTAGAAGTTGTGTCTAAATGATGTTTATTCTTGTGGCGATGGAAAAGAGCATAATATAGGAAATATCTCCTAATACCGTGTTATCATTAGCAGAGATTCCCGATACCTATTAAGTAAAAAGGTAGAAGCAGCTTCTTTACGCCCCCGCACGCTGCAGTACGTATTGAAAAAGTTATCTTCATAATAAGATATAAATGATAAAAGAAACTCTTTATTGGTGATGTGACATTCTCAAAAGAAACTTTAAATTCAAAAATATATGTAAGTACAAAGGTCACTTATACGTCTAGATACCGTGTTCAGGCACAAAACGAGCCAATCCGAGTACCTGATTTTTCATGTACTTGCCGTCAACACTATATCATACGTAATCTGTGCGTCGACGCGAACTGTGCTCCCGCAAAAAGTTAAAAAAATGGCAGTTTGTGCAATAAAATTGTGTAGAAACTATTGGCAAAAAACACTTGATGAAAAAAAATCACTTTTCACAAGTTAGTATAAGTCGTGCCACGTAAGTTGAACCATGCGCAGTAACACATTTTCGGGTCCATTGAGGTGGGGAATGCGGTGCGACGCGAAGGGCAGTGCGTAACCATAGCAACACAGGCCCTGGGGTACAATCACGCAATTAAGTTTTCAAAGTCGGCACTTCTGGTTCAAGTTTATGCCAATTCAAGATGATGTAGAAGGTGTCACGCCGTTACCAGTGAGTGGCAGTGATTAAACACATTTACAACTTTTAACCCTTAAGTGTTTTCTAAAATTCATATGTGTTAACTGTTACATTTTTTTTACACCTAACTACTACTTCCCAAGCCAAAGATGTTCAAAATGTACAATAACTGAGGATGATCCGATATAACGTATTTATGACAATTCCAGTTAAACAGGATGTATTTTAAAAACTTTTGTTTTTAAATTTACTTCATAAGATATCATTACTGGGTACCTACATAAGACGTAATATCTGTTGACTCGTGTGGCGGGCGCAGGGCAGTGCCAGACAGTAAGTTCTTAGTTTTAGGAAAAAATATGAGAAATTACGGGTCAAGCACAAAACATTTGTTAGTACTATTGTCAGTAACTGTACCTGCGCGGCGACCGCCATTTTAGTTCAACTTACGTGGCGCGATTTATACACTTATCTGCGTGTCATATTTGAGTTACGAACAAATTTTTCAAAATTATTATTCGCCAGAGTAACAACAAATATTTTTCTGTCTGTGTTGCCAAGTCAGAAGCCTGTACCTTAAATTTCCAAGTTCAGTAAGGTGAACATTAAAAAGAAAATATATTCTTTTTACCTAACGTCACATACCTACGTACATTATTTCAGGTTGATAAAGTATTTTTGTAATGATGCCCCTGTGACACATTGTGTTCATAGAACGTAATCACTTATGCAATTTTTTAAATTTTACTTTAACACAAACATAACAGTTGGATGTAAATCACAATGGAAAAAGTAGTATGTCTAATGTATTTAATGGACTACGAAACTAAATTAATTTATCACCGTATCTTAAAACACATTAGTAGTTAAATAAAAATCTCTTGTCTTCACAACGAAAGGTAACGTCACACCTTGAACTGAATGCATAAAATTTTAAATTTAACTACCTACTACTATTATTAGCAAGACGGCATATGACCAGTAATGACCACGCGCAATTGGGTGTGGGAAATAATAAGGCTGTCTCATTGTCACTTCACGTCACGCTTCCGCCGCGTGGGGCCAGCGACCTACCTATCTAGTCGGCCGGCGTGGTAAATCAAAAGTGCGCAAACAGCAGGCATTAAGTTGCGCGTTCGTTCTGGGATTAAGAAATCCCACGAATGATACTTTTCTTGATAACGCCAGTTTTGCCACCGACACCTACCGTTCGTGTAGCTTTTAAACGTTACTAACAAAATTTTTGTTTACAAAACTTGCAAAACGAACGGTTGACGTACACACACTACGATAAAACATACACAAACAATGAATATGTATAGGCAGTTTGACAGATTAACACAAACCCCACCTCCAGACATGCGTCTAAAGTTTATTTTTTCGGTGGCAAAAGCGACAAAAATAACAAAAATATCGTAAACAAACGAATGACAGTTTGTCACAGATTTTGATACGATTTCAGACACAAGTTATCCGCGCTGTTCCTCCACAACGTAACGAAGGACGTTTGCATGGCACGGTAATAAGCGTCTTCAGTACTGTCATCTGCATAGCAATGTATGTTGTTAATGGACAACATGTCACTGATATGCAGTAGAAACAGCGTAGGAGATCGCATAGAACCTTGTGGGACACAAGCATTAATCTCCATGCTATCAAAACAACTACCGTCAAAAAAGCTAGCCACCCATTTGCTTAAACCTTTGGTCATTCCGTAACACGGCAACTTCGATAGAATAGGTGCCAGAAACAATCGAATGCTTTCACTATGTCCAGGCTACATGCCTATGCCTCCCTCTGACTCTCAATGGCTAGTGCCAAGCGCGTTACTTTTTGATTTAGCGGCACTGGGATGGATCGCTGAAGGACTTGTATCCTTGCTTTCGCAATGAAAAGAAAACAAAAATGTTCTTAATTCGTTGGCAACACTGTTGATGCCGCCATCTTTTCGTGATCAGGTTATTTTTAGGTTTGTAAGTAAATCGTTTATTGATTAAACTGCTTCAGTTTTTAATTATTATTTCTGCGCTGATTTACTGAACGAAGAAAAAGTGCTTTTTACGTCTTGAATATCTACTTAATAAGGTACGTATTGTGTTAGATTTTAACTAACTCGTTTTATGGGGACCTACACGCTTGGATGCTTGGTATCGATTGATTAAAACCGGCTATAATTTATATCTGTGTTTGTAATACGCGCTGGTTCCTTGAAATTAGTAATATTTTTTCTGCTTAAACCTTTAAAACTGTTCACCTAAGTATATGTTTTAACCAAATATCTAGTTCAAAAAGTACATGAAATTTAAATGCTAGTGTCACTTGAATCAATGGCGTTTTGGTCAGTGTAACTAAAAGGGGGCGCGAGTGAAAAATGATCGAACTTAAAAAAAAATCACGAATTTGTGTTTTTTTTGTGGCCAGAACGCAAATGCAAGGCATAAAGCGTATTGATTGTCAAATTAAGTTTCTATTTGTTTGGTTTCAGTAAGTATGACATGTATTAAATTTTAATGCACTTGTCACTGTTAAAATTTGAGTTCAGCCTCAAGCTTTATGTTTCATTCAATAAGAATGCTATTTTTCTTTAACACAGCTGGCTAGGATACTTTAAATGCCACAATTGTAGAATATATGTTTTTCAATGTTTGTGTGTAATGTGAAATCTAACCTAACGGATTCAAAATCAACAGTCCACTACTGGAGATAGACTCTGGTATAGATGTTGGTCCTAGTGAAACTAGTCTTGTAGACTTAGTCAACAAATGTTTCAAGTATGCTGATGAGATATTGAGGTATCATTACTTACTAACCCTTGATTTTTAATTATATAGACTAAAGTGACATTTGGTGGGTTGCCACCTTATGCTAATGTAAAAATAGTGTTGTACCTCAATGATTCAATCTTTTGTTTGGTTCAACTATTTTTTGATTCATTATTTATATAATAAATGAGGTCTCAAAAAAGGTCCCAAGTGTTATAGGGTACATAAAATAGTCAAGCGCGAGTGGAAAAAAAAGTAGAAAAAAAAAAGAATATTAGTACAATTAATCACAAGCGAAGGGAGACGAATGATGCAACGTTTGGCGATTCCTGTGAATCTTGTGGTGCACAAAATGGTAAATGCCTAGAGTTTTACCATAATTAAAATAGTAATTCTTTAGACTGGCAATAGAACCCATACATTTTAAGAAGATGTTGTAAAATAGGAATCATACAAGACTTTTGCCATAAACAAGTATTTCACTGCTAAAAATTTACGTTTGTAAAAAAACTTTAATTTCTGCTCATTTATGGGTGTAATTTTAAAGCTTTTGCAATTCAATTTGCTGTCTTGCTGTTTTCTTGAAAAATTAATTTACTATGTTGCTGTCAGTGTCACACGATCGCTAAATTTGCGAGCCATTGCATATTATAAAAACCAACCCTATATACACAAAGCATTTATTTAATTTCTTAATTATAACAAGAACAGCTTATATGTTAAGGTCATCATGATCGTACAAGTACCTATGAAAGGCACAGTTGTAAGTTCATATGGAGAAGAGTGCAAAAAGCTAATATTTTTGTATAATATAGATTAGAAATAAATTACATTCATATAAAAACAAAAACATTACACACACTACCATGCGTTTGACACTCACACACCACTTATGTAATCCTACTAATGTTATAAATGTGTCAGTTTGTGTATCTGGATGGATGTTTGTTACTCAATAACGCTTCAGCCTCTGGACAGATCGAGATGAAACTTGGCACACCTATAGATTAGGCCCTGGGACCTTATTCTCACTTCATCTGAGATAATCTCGTATTAGAGATAATCTGGAAGACACCATCTCGACTGTAAAATTTTGATCGTCCACATCATTTTCTTGTTTGCTGTATTCTCACTATTTATCGAAACAATCTTTGAACAAAATGGCGTTTGAAGCAGTAAAATGTTCCCATTGTGAACCAGTTCTCCTGCGAGGTACATTCCATTGCACAGCTTTAGAGGGTAGTCACAATGAGTGATTTGTTGAACCACAACTACAACACTGCATTACGCTTGCAACATTTAAAAAAAAAAGGGTCGATTGCAGCTCATCAGTCATTTTAGTCTATATAATTAAAAATCAAGGTTTATTAAGTTAATGCTCATAATGTGCATCCATCAGTATGCAACTTGCTTTGTCTTCTAATGTAGTTATCATATTCAAGGATATAAGATCCTCTTAAAATTAAATCTTGACCTATACAGCCAATTCTAAAAGTTTGATAAATAACCTTTTCGAGAAAACCACATTGATATACAACTTATAAAAGTTAACTAAATACCAACATTTTTTATTATTATTTGTTCTCACTTTGCAGCTCGAATCTATTCTATCTTTCTCCAGTAAGATTTGCATTTGCTGGTTAGCAAGGGTTAATTATCCCATGTAATAAGATAACAAGGAAACTTAATGAAAACCATTACTGGGAACAGGGATTCTACAGTCCTTTCTCAAACCTTTACATACATGTAATATAACAAATAATTTAGAAACATCATAACTATAAACAACCTACTAAATACCATTTATGGATTTTAGCTAAGCATTAGACTCCGCTAAGTACAGCAAACTATGGTTGACACTACTATGAGAGAAGTCCACTTGCCATAAACAAATGACTATTTTGAATACAGACAATCAAATAACGTCACAACCATGGTCCATGTACTTCAATCTAAAATAATTCAACTAAACCAACTCACTACAAATAAACACAGGTCATAGCATGGTATTTTGTTTTTTCATAGTTGAATGTCAGCTGTCAATGTAAATTTTAACTCCCAGATTGTACAAACCGACTCACTTAATCAAAGTATAGAACTGAACTGAAGTATAGAATAGAACTGGCTGTAACCCTATTTTCTAATGATTTTTAGTAAATTAATATGCACATTGTTGGTGTTACAGAAATCAGCTTTCTGGTCTATATCACCCTCTTAAGTAACAAAACCCTGCCATCGGTTTGCGAGTCAGTCAAGTTCCCAATGGTGAAAACATTATCATAAAGTTATTGCTGCAGTTTAGTGTTGCGTTGCATCACCGAATGGGTCACAGTTCAGCATAAATGCCACGCAAGTGTGAAATATTGAAAAGTACACATATGAATTTATGTGAACAAAACACGGATTTACAATAAATAGTTTAAAGTTTAAACTATCCTGCTCAAAGTCTGAAACTTGAAAAAAATTACGTATCTTTACCATTCTTATACAAGAATGTTACAGAATTTGGTTTTAGATATCTTTAAGAACATTGTTTTAATTATCACAATTGTTCTTTATATAACCAATTTGTTCCCGCATCCAAAATTTTTTATTTTTTATTACAATACTTCTTATCTAATGACAGTGTAACATGGTTAATTATTACACAAAATTTATGGTTATCAAAAAGTAAGAAAGTTACGGCAACGGATTTTCTATAGCTTCCGCCCAAGGTTTTCTGTAGGTACTACAATACGGGGATATTCAAAAAAGAATTGATTAAATTTTTTAAAGGCGTACTGCCCCCCGTGTTGCTATCACTTTTGGCTGCCGGACTGCTCCACACCAGGCGGTTTAAAAAAGGTCTAGAGATAAGTCATAAAAATCCAAAAAAATATTTCTAAAAGTTATGTGCAATTTGAAAATCAAACCCCTATCAAATTCACCCACCCCGATAGGAGTGGAATTAGTTGAAAATCTTCAAAACAATCTTCCTTTAGTCGTAAATAACCAAGAGAAAAAAGCGTACTCCATGCAATTTAGTATATGTATTTAATACATCTCAATTTACATGTACACGTTATTTTTTATTTTTGACTTAACAGAACACAAAAAATAAGTCGGATTTTTTCGCTATTGCGCCTGCATGAGAATTGTAAAAATGAACTACCTGTTTTACACAAGTAACAAATACATCTTAGTAATTTTTAATGTAATTTGCAAAATTTTTTTTTAAGTTTGTCGGCTATTACTTATTAATAGTTTTGTTATACATACATATATATAATACTGCCGAGATTTTTATTTACAAATCCAGAAACAACCATTTAGCTGTCAACTTGACGGTAATACGGCAGCACTTTGCTTTCGCAAACGGATTCCAGAATCGAAAAATGGTTTAAACTACCTATTTAATTAACCACTATGTGATAGACAAGGAAAAAAAAACTTTATCCCAATTTTACATGTAAAATATGTGCTTTAAATTTTCTGCTATATTTTACAATTTTGTCGGCCTGATTAATATGTATACCCATTATATTTTAGCAAAAAAAAACCAGCTTTCTAGTACTAATACCATCTGAGCTAGGTAAGACAGAAAGACTGATATGACGAAACTATAAAGGTTCCTTGTTGACTACAGAACCCTAAAAACAATCTAAAATATAATATCAAATTTGCACAAGGTTGCGGCAAGGAAATTAGTTTTTATGTTCTTTTCATGTACCAACTCCGTAGTTAATCTTGGTTTTTTTTTTTTTACTTTATTTTTAACCATAATACAATAAAGTCTTATACTACTGGGTAAAAAGAATTAGTTGAGCCAAGAGAATAACGTTTCATATATATGCACCAACGAATATTTGCTTCATTTAAGATATAATTTTTCTAAAATATTCAAAATAGTATGTTTACACAAGATCAAATTACTTTAAACCAGTAGGTACATTGAACCGTATCATTTAGAGACAATATTTAATTCATAGAAGAAAAATATGCTTTTTTATTTGAAACACTTTGTTTTCTTGTGCGTAGAACTTCGTGTGTTATTGAATGGAAGAAATCTTGACTACTGCAGCTCTTAAATTAATAACATAATAAATTGTTTAAAACAAAAGTTTCGGACCAATTAAATTACAATCTGTCAAGATAAGCATTTTTAACTAAAGTTTTTTTTATTAGTAGTTGTAAATTGGCAGTCGGTTATTGAGCTAGTAGCTATTATCGCTTTTAATTGATTATACAGTGTTATGTTTATTATAATTGTTACGATTATTTAACGTACCTTCTTAAATGCGTAAGAAAGAAAAGTGTGTCGCTAAGCGGTCACCCATCCAAGAACTGACCACGCTCGACGTTGCTTAACTTCGCTTATCGTTTCAGAGATGAATGCGACTGGACCACGAGCTTTTCAATTCTCACGTAATAATGAAATTATGTTGTCTTGCATAAACTGATACTAATTTGACGAACTAAACCTTAGAATAAACAATTCTTTGAAATTATAATCCAACATCCTATGAAGGACATTGATGAGGTTCATTCAGTTTTAAAAATGCAAATATTTACTAAAACGAAAATAAAATTTGTTCAAAGCAATATTAGCTGAATTATTTCAATAAAAATGTTTAATATTTTTAAGCAGGTATTTTATTTGTTTCGACTAAAACAACAGTTTCAGCTTAAAATATAAGATTTTGAGTCAAGAATCAAACAAATTCTGTTAAAATTACTATTTTCTCTAATTTAAAACAATATCTTAACTAAACATTTAATTGGCTTTGATTTAAGATATATTTATTTTAAATGAAAGTAATAGTTTTTAATATGTGTCGCCGCAAATTTAAGAAAACCATGATTTTGGTGCAAAATGATTATATTAAAGCCACATTATTTTTATTCCCAATGAAGAAAAATATATAATGTTGCACATAAAAATTTATTAATTTTTTGTACTGACTTAGGGTAATTAAATGATGTTCTCAAAGATGCCTGGACCGATTCGAGAAATTCTTTTTTAATTTAAAAGGTTATACTTTCCAGGTGGTCCCATATTATTATAGTGAATTTAAAACTTTTGGAGGAAAAAAAATATTAATGTTAATTTGGAACTGGTGAAACGCCTTTTATGTTGATGATTGTATAAAACTTTGTTACGAATATGGGTGTTTTTAGTGTACAAGAAAAAAAAGAAATTCGAAAAAAAAAACTTTTTAACCAAAAACACAACCGGCTTCAAACCGTACTAAAAAGGCATGACACCAACTTCAAACTGTAATTCAGATCAGATTTTTGGAAATTATTTTTACCTTTTTAGTGCATCTGTTTGGAGCCGGTTGTTTTTTTGTTAAAAAGTTTTTTTTATTTTACCTATCAGTGATACTACCATAAACTAAATCTAAAAGTTTACGTGCGTGCTGTAGACTTACGAATGCTTTTACCGTGTCCACTATTTAATTTAACCGCACATGCGATACACACTACATGGCTATTACATGGGGGGTTATTGGAGAAAAACTGGTATCTAATTGTTGCCTCATCCCTCCCGGTCTGTCGTGGTGGTGCACCACCGATAGTCGACAATATCGAAAGTAGAACGTAGATAATTATAGGTGGTGGTAAAAGGGGGGTCCATTGGGGCCAGTGGTAGCCGTTCCCGCGGGTCGACCGTCAACAAACCGTCGCTCGGCAACTGCTCATGACATATGCATGAGAGAGGCACGGATAACGCCGCCACTTAAATTTACAAGGAAGGTTTAAGATGTCTCACGACAACAGTGCTATTGTAGCGTGAGACACGCCCTTTACCTGCCAACCGCGATAAAGCTTAGCTAAAACTATTTTTACTTCCTACCCACACCGGGCCTTTCGATCGTGCTTCGTACAACTTTTTTTTTAAATTCAAGTTATTGATTTCTTGGCTAGGCCTGTATCAGGTACATTTTGTGGGGTTCCGTACCCAAACAGTAAAAAACGGGACCCTATTACTAAGACCCCGCTGTCCGTCCATCCGTCCGTCTGTCACCAGGCTGTATCTCATGAACCCTAATAGTTAGTCAGGTGAAATTGTTTACAGAAGATTTATTTCTGTAGCTGCTATAACAACAAATACTAAAAAACAGAATTAAACACATATTTAAGGGGGCTCCCGTACAACAAGCTTGATTTGTTTGCTCGTTTTTGCTCGATATTTATAACGGCAACAGGTCTTGATCTTATCTCGTATTCACAGAATATTGAGTTATATATTCACTTTGAAAATAAATAATTAAAATAAAACAAATATTTTAGGTGGGCTCCCATACAACAAACGTGATTTTTTTTGCCGTTTTTATAGATAATGGTACGGAGCCCTTCGTCCAACTTCGAGTCCGACTCGTTCTTGGCGGATTCTTTTTTAGTATTTGCTTCAGAGGGCAAGTAATCGAACATAGACAAAAAGCTAAATTTTGTAATATGTTATGTATTAAAGATGTGTATGATCAAAAATCATTACATACTGTCATACATATTACTGTGAGATTTACATATTTTATCCAAGTTTTATTAGTAATTAAAGTAATTTTCGTTATTTTTAGTCATAAAATTACATTAAATAGAAACAAAACAATTAGCTAATAGGCAAACAAGACAAAAACAAGTATTGTTAGTAACGTATAGATCTAATCTTTTAAAAGCTATAGTTTTGTCAGAAAAATACTTGTGTTATTGGTGTAGGATTATAACAGCAACTCCTCAATTATAGAAAAAGAACCGACTTACACTTGACGTTTTCAAGTAGTTTAGGTCCTTTCCCGGAACTCAAACTATATCCATGCCAAATTTCATATTAATCGGTAATGGTTTAAGCGTGAAGAGGTAACAGTACCATGTTAAAAAAACAATATATTTTTAATAACGCATTTTAAGCTACAAAATGTATTAGTCATAGAAACTTAGTCCACCGTAGGTTGTATGCCAAAAATATGATTCGGATTACCCTTACATAATTTAATGAAACAATCAAATGTTTTTTTTTTTTTTAAAAACTATATCAGCAACTAAAGAAAATAATGTTATTATCGCGAAAGAAATACAGGTAAAAGTTCACCCCCTAGTGGCCTTTCAGACAAAGCTTATCCATTTGATTTGGAAGCGGCCGGCAGCGTGCGTGAATATTTGATGGCCCTATCGATCATAACTTCTTTGCAGCAGAGTTGGAGGAAAGGGAGTTCCACCCAACCCAACATTGACTTAGAGAGACACAATTCGTGCCCCCATAACTCGCAGGCTACTGTCTCGAAATATTATAAACTTTGTTATTATAGTTTAATAAATAATGTGGTCTATGCTATGATGAATTAATTAAAAACAATGTAGCTGCTAGCAGCTGGATTGTTATAAGGTAGAACTGAAAAAGCCCCTAGAAGATTTAAAACTGGTATTTTATTTTGTAAAACACTTCGCTGGCAAACAAGCATACGGTCCGCCTGATGCTGAGCAGTTACTGTAGCCTAAGGGCACTTGCACCACCATGGGGGAATACTCACGTGTTGCAGACAAATAACTTCTTGGAAAATCCCCTTCTAAAAGCCTTGGAAAATCAGCAACGGTCGAGTTCCAACAACTACGGACGGCAGATAGCTTCTCTAAAACCGCTAATTACCCTTTGGGTACGGAACCCTAAAAACAATATTTTATGCAAGCATATGAATTTTTAACGTACAGCCTTGATAAAATTTATAAGAAGTCACTTCCTAATTGTTAAATCAACTATACCAATTTAAACTTAAAAGACATCAGTTATTATTTCTTTGACATGATCGTTTATTGTATGTACTTATATTGCGACCTGTGCATTTTTTATTGACTATATAGCAGCCCTAGACGAGCCCCCATTTGTCCGTTTTCAGACCGGTGCACCGCGCTCGTCGTTTTCCCATAGCTCGCTGAATATTTCAGCAGGCCGAGGCATAAATTACAGGTAGTTTCAGTCCTCACGACTTTCACAATTATACCTTTGAAATAATACTGTTGGGAAATTAAAGTCAGGCTCAATAAGTGGGTCACCGCCGCAAGTGGTTGATTCCCACTGTGAAATTGACACTGCATTGCCGATATTCCCCTTATTTTTTTTGTCATAATGGCGAACAGTAACACTAGTAGCTATATATAGCTCGTTCGAATAATTTGTTAGGGTTCGGATAATAAGTATCATATGCCATAATTTTTTAGCCCTGGTCTGGAGAAATTTAGGACAAATATCCAGACATTCCAAAATTCTATTAAACATTTATGCTTAGGCGTATAAAAATTCGTATTTACTGTCGGGTAAACTTGACGTGTTATACGAATAAATGTCTAAGTCTGCAGTGTACCAGTTTTCTAATGAATTGTGTAGTTTGAAAGATACACAGAATTCTAGTTTTTCATACAATTAAATAAGATTAGATATAAGTAAATTTTTTTTAGGATATCAAAAAACAACATATAAAAAAAAAATAATATAACACTAAACAATTTCAGTGTCTGATCAATAAATGTCAAATACAAGTGAGAAATTAGATTGTATGAAGCACGAAGTGCGAAGGGTGCAAGGCGCTGCGCATCGTATGCTCTTGATAAAAATCATTATTTTTAACCGACATTAAAAAAGGAGGAGGTTAAATGTTAGATGGGAAAAAATTTTTTTATGTATGTCCACCGATTTCGTAATAAGTTGTGAACCGAATTCTAAAAAATATTTTTTTTTCCCAAATAGTATGCTCCTGTGGTGGTTCCATATCAATGAAGTGGATTTAACACTTAAACTTTTGTAGAGAAAAAGTTATTGATGTTAATTTGAAACTGGTAAAACACGCCTTTTATGTTTATGATTGTATAACATTTTGTTACAAGTATGGATGTTTTTAGTGTACGAGAGAAAAAAATCAATTTGCCACTAGCAAGCAAAAAATAAAAACTTTGAAACATAAAACAATGCACTCAAGATCAGATTTTTGGCAATAAGTCATTTTTACCTTTTAGTGTATCATTTTGAAGCCGGTTGTTTTTTTTTTAATCACAAGATACTTAAATTTTGTATTAGATTGGTGCAATATCATTTGGTCGAATATGGAAAGTATTCAGAACTACTTTAAAAATTAACTAATGGTACCACGGTGGCTCTACACAGTAAAAACAGATTACTTGAAAAAAGGCAAATTGCTTTGTATTAAAGCAAATTCATTAACTCCAAGAAAATGATCCTCTCTTTATAGACGTAAGAGAATATTTACTTAGAAAAAGTAAAAAAAAAATCTTGAAAATATTTGTTTGTACCAAGACAAAAAATATTCAATACAATTAAACAAATGAATCGAGTCAAAGATAAGTTATTCTGTAAGTGAAAGATGTTTCGATTTCCATTAAGGAAATTTTTTGTTAGAATAAGAAATATTATTCTTTTTTCTAGCAATTAGATTTGATTAATTGATTCTTCAGAGTAGGTAATAAATATTTCTGTTTGAGAATATGCAATGACAAATAAAGGTACTTATTCACAGTACCGACGATTCAAAAACACCATACTTAGAGATCTAATTGCGTTCCTAATAAGTATCTGTGACTATTGTATTTTGTTCGAATTGATTACTCAATGATTTAATTATGAAAGTTGTCATTAAATCATAATAATTCTAAATAGCGCGTTCTAGCTTAGTGTCAATAACTGTACAACAGTATCTGTTGATATTATTTAGATTTGTCTTAGAGAGGATTAAATTCTTGATTTTAAAGTCCATCTTTTTACTGAAATAAAACTAAATCTCAAAATAAGCATATTTATGTTAAAATTACAAAAAAATCTAACAATAAAATAGTATCAGAAACAGACAGGTGGTAATTTTACAACAAAAATATATTTTAAATCTGAGAAAATATATTTTTGAAATAACTAAATATTTTGAGAAAGTACTCCGTCTTGTAAAGAGAAATCCCGTTTTATCTGTGTACCAACTACATACCTACATAGCTGTAACTGATCCACGTTTGCCCTTTGAATTTGTCTTACATCTTTAGAGACTATCGCAAATGGAATAAAACTTGAAGATTTTGAGTGTAAAGCCGGTTTGAACTTGGTTAAATAGCTTTGGTTTGTATATTCCGTACTAATCCGACTCACACTTGACGTTTTCAAACTACAACTTCCTTCCTTTTAAAAGTCGTTTCAAAAATAATTATATTTAGTCCGTAATCCGACTCAAAACGTTGTTTTAAGTATGAAAACCTCATTTGAGAACTTCCTCCTTAAAAATCGTTTAATAAGCTTTAATATATTAAATTATGAATATAGTTGTACGAAGGGCCATGTAAATTTCGGTTCTCTAATATTTAACTATTTAGTTGGTCCACGGACAAAATTCCGTTCGTACAACCAGTTGGACCAACGGAAAAACCCGAATTTTATAATGGTACCGGAAAAATTTGTAAGATTTATGGTAATATCACTAATATATTTAAATGTGGACTTACCGCAAAATATTACAAAATTTTTGGACAGAATATGTGACTAACGAAGAAGGCGAAAAAACCAGGAAAAACATTATTAAAACAAGGAAAACTGCTTATCTGGGTCACATTTGCAGAAACAGCAATTATGATCCAATACAAACAATTATAGAGGGCAAAATAGAGGGAAAGAGAAGAAGAGGAAGACCACGAACGAAATGGATAGACAATATAACATAATAGACCATAATAAAAGACACAGCCACGCTCACAAAGATGGCCAAGACGAGAGGGCAACTAATTGTCATGTTGATCGCCGACGCCTAGCACCGCGGTCATGGCACTTGAAGAAGAGAAGATATTTTAATGTTTGAAGAAAATCGTACTATTAGTGGTATTTTAGGCTACAATTTGGTACTCATCGTCTCTGAGCCTCAAACATCCTAATTTTATCTATACAATGCTTAAGTACTTGTAATTCAGTATTATAATCATATACTATGACTATGAAGATATAGCATTGAGTTATTGAAAAGTCTGTATTTGTGTTGTTACTCCGTTGCTGGGCAACAATGTCTTCGATGTCGCCGCTACACCGCAGACCATTAGCTATTGACAAATACCTAGAATTCGAAGTACACAACCAATTACATGACACATAATAACTGCATATAGTCGCCCTGTAGTGAAAACTTCTTAAAGCACAAGCGCGACCTAATGCAAGCACGAGGTTTTCACTACAGGCTGACGAATTATATAGTAAATTTTATACGTGTTGGTTCTGTGATTTTTTTCGATTCGATTCTGTTAGGGTCATCAAGTGATAGATGTTTTTTTTTTTAACTTAAATTGAGTCAGTAGACTCAGATATTTATTTGGCAATGCTAGTTTGCACGACATATTCTAGTACTTAATAGAATCAGATTACTGTATAGTAATCTGAATCCATAATAGTAGTTATGAGACTGTCATAATAAGGGGTATTAAACATGTTTTTGGGTTTATGGGACGAGCCAAAGACGAGTTCCAGAATAGTATCACACCAATGTTTTAATACGTAGTCATATGCAGTTATATATACTTATACTACTTTATCTACACTCATAATATTGATACTATAAAAGATAAAAGTAAAAATAAAAATAACTAGGTAAGAACCTATTTCATATAATTGCATGTAATATTGAGAGTTAAATTTACCTCTGTACCACTGCCAGACGAGTCCTCACATATTTTGTTTCTTAATTTTTTGGATAACAGGAAAATTATTGGTTAAGTTCTTCAGAAAAAGTAATATTTTTGGCGCCAAAACCAGATTTTATTCTATATCTGTGACCGGTATTAAATACTATAATAGTGAAGTATTATAACATACAAAAAATAATGTTATAAAGTAATTTTTTTTAAATAAAAGTAGGTGTGTGTAGAGTATGCAGTTAAAAAAAAATTTGAGGTTCGTAACTTGGATTTTACAGTATGAGCGTAGATAAAGAAAATAGTAATGTATTAAATGTGCTTTATTGAAAGAAAACCCTGCCGAGAACATTTTCTAGGTATTTCGCGTTTTCTCCATTTCTTCCGTTCAATTAAACATTTGACAGATAGAATAATTTATAAGTTAATTTCTTTGTGTCTATTGGCTAAGGCGAAATTGGTCCTTCGATCCAATATTAGATATTCATGCCTTTCAGGATAATTTAACTTTGTTATTGTTAGTAAAACTAACATGTAACAACAAATTTAACATCCATTATACTGTAGTCAATTTGTTAAGTGGAGTCGAAGGTGTACATTAGTGTCAGCTAACGACTGGTTAACATGCAATCTATTCTGTGGCCCGAGGCCCAAGATGTATATTTAATTACTTCACATTCAGTAGACAAGTGATAAGAGGTACATGAATATTTACGAAATCAATTTAATTTAATTTATTGATTTCCCTTTGAAACCTTAATATTTATAAACAAACTAGCTTTGGCCCGCGGTTCCACCCGCCCTAAACTTTGTTATCTGTGTAGGATTCAACAGCGACTCCTCAATTATAGAAAACCGACTTACACTTGAAGTTTTCAAGTGGCCTGTGTCCTTTCCCAGGAGTTAAACTATAATAGAAAGTGTCCTTTTATGATAGGGAGGGCATTTTCCAATATTTTAATTGGACGCTGTAAGAGAAAGGAAGAAAAGAAATGCCCTTGCTGAGTTTCTTGCCGGTTCTTCTCAGTACAAGGTCTCCCGCCCTATAGACTTACGAACCGATGGCGTAGTGACATTCATAAGTGCTCAATTATTGTAGCCTAAACTTAATAAATAATATTGAATTTGAATTTATCACCATCCCAAATTCATCTTAACCGATACAGCGGTTCAAGCGTGAAGCGGCAACAAGACAGACATGAGTTACTTTCGCATTTATAATTTTTATATAGATTCAAATCATAGGTTATTCAACGCACAATGTGTGTCTCCATAATTTAATATCGGAACGGCATCGGTCGATACAAAGCATACAGTAAAGAGGCCTACGACCTCCATAGACTTCTTTATTGATGTAGGCTAAATAAAATACATCACGTTGAAACAATAGTATTAGGTTTAGTATATTTTAGCAGTAATTTTCACAATAGTATTATATTTTTTACAGACAAAAAAAATATAAACTTGTTTTAATTCTATTCAGTATTCTAAACATTTTTTTTTTTATTTTAATCCATACGTAATTATAATAGACCACGAAAGTGTGACGTCATATTGAGTAAAACCAAACTCCTATCGCCTAAACTTGTCTGTTCTTACCCTAACCACAAAGTATAGAAACGTGGAATTCCCGCCTAGTTGTAACTTCCTTTCTTTAACAGTTTATTGGTTCTTCCGGAAATCTTCTATAAGATTAGGGTACTGACACAAAAAGGCATATAAATGTAATAAACAGTATATTTATAACGTTGTCAACATATTGCTATACTGAGAATATATTCAAATGGCGCAGCGTCAAAGAATATATATGGCAGCGCGCGTAGAGACTCATGAGATGGATGGTTTGATATAACTTTGGCCGAGCTTAGTCCAGCCTTAAGTTAAAGTACTTGATTGATCTCTCCCAAAATGCGAAAGTGAGGTTTGTTTGTAACGCTTTCACGCCTAAACCGCCTAATCGATTATGATGAATTTTATTAAAAGGATAGATAGGACCTTGGTGACGGTTATATAGGCTTCTTTAAAAACGTTAAGATTGAGACGGTAGTTTTATTGCAATCAAGGAGTTCGATACAAAGTTTAGCACAGATGAAGCCGCGGGCAAAAGATAGTCATTACAAAAAATAAATGACAAAGCAGGTTTTTATGCGGATTCGAAATCTACTATAAATAGCGATCATTTACCTCGGCTATTCGTATGACTGAGGCCTCGAGGATAGCGGAAAGCGGGCCGGCAGCGGCAGAGCAGATACTTTAGTTATTTCCTTTGGGTGGTATTTAGACCAGAAACTAATTAAATGTGATATGACAGCTTAAAAACTGAAAATGGGTTCTAAACCTAATAGGTTTTCGACAAATGCCAACTCTGAACCCTTGCCGAACACGCCTTTTTTTTCTGAATGACTACTACAGGTTGGCTGATGCAGCCATTGATGCTCCATGGGGCTTTTTGGGCGTGACTTTAAAGGAGTATCAGCCCATATAGCGCCCAACGCTCAAGGGCTCCCCGCGGGGGGAGCCTCGGCTTGGTTGTCGCTTTTGGGGTCGTCCGTTCGACCGGTGGCGTGAGCCTCGAACCCGAAGGTGAGACAGCGCCAGGAGGGGAATTCCCCGCTACGCGGTTGCGATTGCGAGTGAGAGGAGGCAAGAAGCGCCTTGGCACTGTTTAATACCTCGTATATGAGGTGAGCGTGCGGGCTGAAGGGCCCTAGTAGGGTAGGGGAGGTCGTCGAGGCTAGTCTCGCTATCCGGATAGCGAAAACGGCGTCAGGGGCAGTTAGTACGTGCCGAGGCCGCCTAACAATGGTTTTTCGACCGTGCTGTGGTGGGTCGAGTAGATGGTAGCTTGTGGATTGCTCGAAGTTCCTGTGTAGGTCCGCATTCCGGACGAACCAGGGGGCTCCGTAGGCCATGCTAAGGAAGCGGTTTTGGAAGGTCTGGAGTCTATGGAGGTTGCGTTTAGACTATGCGTAGTATCGTACTAGCGTATGCTAGTATGGGGCGGATGCAAGTGGTGTAAAGAGTCAGCTTATTTGTAAGACATCTTAATGGACTTGCCTATCATGGGTCGTTTATCTATAGACGACCGAGGAAAAACGGCTCGGTCTCTAACTATTTTGCTGTGATCGCGGAAGTTCAGACGTATCCAGGGTCACACCAAGATATTTGGCCTTGTTTTGCCAAGGAATGGCACGGCCGGAGAGTGAGAGGGAAGATGGTTCCTAACTTTTGTAGCCGACAAACCCATCTTGGGCCATCGTTCCTTATGTAAAATGTGATGTACCCGCTCAGTTAAGTTAAGATGCCGACAGCCTCAGTCACCTCACGTATTTTCATTCTCCGATCATCCAATATCATTCCACTCTCGTATAAATAATTTGCACATCTATCTATGCTGCTGGGATCTATCCTATACTTATATTATAAAAAGATTCTAAAAAAAATTTGTTATTTTGTTTATTTATGTTGAGGATAAATTCCGGACCCACTGCACCTGTCTGGAAAATAATTTCACTCTTCGCAAGGTACATTATTCCAGGACATGGGCTATATTTATGTAATTAGACGTATGCGTATCCAGGGGGGGTGTGTATATTAAAAATAAAGTGGAAGTAAAAATCATTTAAATAAAACAGAGTGAGAGTTTTAACATAATATGCCTGCGTATGTCTATGTTTATGATGATATTCGTCCACTAAGCCCGAAAAAGATCTATTAAGTAAGATAGATCCATAATTAACGCGGACAACATCGGTGCGAGCGATAGTTTTACCTACTTGGTAATTGGGCGAATCAACTTTTTACCGACACTAGTGGGGTGTATTGCGAGGAAGGAGGTTTTAATTAATATCAATAGCGATAGTGAAGAACAACGTGCCCATGCCGCCAAAGAATAAACAAGTAGTTTAATTTGCCGATTTCATGAAAGACGTCCAAATGCTAATATAGGTAACATTTTGGGCAGTAACTCAGTATACGACAGTTCAAGGGACAATATTTTAGCATGTTCTGTGTAAATTAAAATTCTTTTAAATGTTCTTTTTGAAATCTTTTTTTTAGTGCCTCTATGCTCGAGGGACAAGGATTTTTAGAAACACATTTCTTATATTACTTTATAATTTAAATATGAGTTTAGTAATATTGAAGTAAAAGGTTATGTTGATTATTTGTTATTTTATATTTTTTTACTGAATCATCGGAGACAACATTGTGGCGGTAAAAAGTTCATTGACCCAATCCATTATTTCTCGCACTTAACTAGATTTATAATTCCTTCGTATCAACGCCATTCGTCAATCGACGTTAAAAGAGGAAGGCTAGTGAAATGTTCGGAGGATTAAAACTGAGAAAATACATTTTATTAAACGGGTACTGGTTGCACTACGGCTTCATTTGTAACAACTCTGTGTTAAATTTCGACCTACAAACAATTAAATAGGGAGCAGAATTTCCAGTGACAGGAATTAGTATTCTACGTTTCCGGGGCACTTTGAGAGGCTGCGTGTTATCGACGGGGCGGGGTAGAGTAGTGACTGCGCATGTGCCCCTTCGGCGCCCTGGAGTCTCGCGGACGCTCTACTAACGCCCGCGCGGAGACTTCGCCCTACCAGTCCGCTTCCGCACGTTCACCGTGCTACACGCGAACCCAAGATTTAAAAAGAAATAAATACAGTGTCGTACCCCTTCACAATGTGCTCTATATTATATCCTAAGTAGGTTTTATAACGCTGTGTTTAAAAAAATGTTTTAATATTTCGTGAAATTTTTTAATACAATTTTGTTTGTCTTGTTCTAGGTCTAAGCCGCCTTAGTCTGTAGAAACGCCTCTGACTAATCGTTTGGTGAGTATTGGAACCCACCTTTTGTATACTAATCTATTGTTAAAATTTACCTTTCATGGTAGGTATTTACCTTAGTTATTTTACCTGATTTCAATATCGGACAATGTGGGGTGGAGTAGCTGTTAGTGCATCTAAATGGAAAATTTAATGCAGTGGTACAATAAATTTGCATTTACGTTGCGTAATATGTGGCTCCTGTTTTCAATTTGACTGAATAATATTTTAGGCCCAGATTTTAAATAAATCGTAGTTTATTATTATTGGTACTATAATAAACTTAAATCACATTTTTAAAGTTTTAACTACATTGTTAAGAGCCACTTTTATTTTTATGTCAATTAATAACGTAGCCCAGTGTTCAAGTGACTTAGTCATATTTGTTTTTGTCGCCTTGTTTGTGGCAATTGTGACAAAAACTGCACAGTTTTACTTTTTAATTTTCTTTTAGTTTATTTGTTGTTCTAATTTATATTTGCAAAATTTTATATTAATTGCGTATTTCCTGTTGAAAAAAAAAGAATATACATTTCTTTTAGTTGAAGTCTTTTAGAGTGTCATTTTATTGTCCAAAAGCCAGTAGAAATCTTTCTTGAAGCGATTAAATTTGAAGTAAAAATAAACAATTAACGTGACAGGTATTCAGTTTCGATGAACTATATATCTAATAGACTTTATGAAAAACAATATAATGCCATTTCTAACTATAATTTTATTCGTGTGAATTAAAGATGTAATACAAAACTGTTTACAATTAAATTAAGTTGCAGATTTTAAAAATAGAAAAAGTATTTCTTAATTTTTTTACTTGTCAAAAATGTCATTTATTTTTATTTGAAAATTCATATCAATGTTGCCAAAAGCCTTACGTATCGCAGATCTTAAAATATACTCGTTCGCTTTACGGGTTTACCTACATATTAGCGCGATTTTTGTTTGAAGATTATTTATTTTAAACTAGCAGATGTAATTTTGTGTTCTATGTTTCTACTTCTAAACGCTCAAGCACAAACACTCACATATCGTAAATTATTAAGCAAATTTTTATATTTTAATTTAACATTAACTTTTAATGAAAAGACTGAATAATCGGACAAATATAAAAAAATGGGTTCTAAGATCCTAATATTTGTAATAATAAATTTAAATACGAAATTAACAAATTTAATTTAAGAAATTATTTTATCCATTGTAAATGAACGTATACCATACTCAGGTGGGATAACAATGGTTTTATTACTAAACAAGAATGGGCAAAGCTACGTTTCACTTAATACAATCTTTCATATATTCTCATTTTAAAGTAATAAATTAATTGACAGCTCTTTGTCTAGAACACGAGCATTAGTTGAATAAAATTTATCCGATTAATAAAACCTGGTAAAAGCGTGTCGAACACCTACACGATAGGGTTCCGTGATTGTTTATCGATTCCAACCGTATACCGGGACATTTTCTAAAAATACGTATTTTTTGCGTGGGTTCGATTCCCGCACAAGACAAACATTTATTATTTATTTTTGTCTTGAGACTGGGTGTTTTCTATATATAATATGTACTTATGTGCTTTAAAAAAGTATCTATATGTATTTGTATTCGTTATCTGATAACTATAGCACAAGCTTTGCTTAGTTTGGGACCAGATGGCGATGTGTGCAATGTCCAAAAATATTTATTATTTTTCAAGGCGTTACTTCAAAAGTAGTACTGTCAGTCTTAGAGAGTTTTATAAAGATTTCTTATTCGTTTGGTTCTGCATCAAAAATGAATCCCTCCACTAGTAGGGTTGCTAGCTATGCTACAACACGATTTTGCTGCATATACTTATGTTATTTATTGCATATCGATGATTTACGTAAAAAAAAAGAAATTTCTATAGGTATTAAAAACATATTGTTAATCTAAATGGAAACTGAAATATAAGTGAAGTAGTTGGAACAGCAATTTTCAGTACCTATTCTATTAAAAAAATATTAGTTATATTGTATATCTTTCATGTTGTAAGTCCTTGACCGAAAACTAATTGATCAACGACAAAATGCAAAACTTAGGTTTTAAACTGTAGAAACTTATATTATTTATATAATGTACAGGGACAGGCGGTTCCGTTTTTGCCATGTGGCTCTCGAACTCTTATAAGCCAATTTATGAACGTTTCGAAGTTAAAAAGAACAGAAAAGCAGTCGGGTAAATAGGTGGGCGACAGCTGTTGGACATTTTGAACGTAGCTGTTCGCATTTTTTCTTACATTTTTTGCTAGAGGTAGTGTGTAGGTAGGTAAGAGGTCTTTGTGCTGCTAACACCTGCCTCCCGTCTTGGCATTTGAGGCCGACCTATCGGCCCTTTTCTCTATTCATTCAAACCCGTATTAATTCTTTTCTTAAAACCCTTGGCTTGGATAAATTTATTTCGCGATAGAACATTTTTATCGATCGCACGGAACTCATTCTAATTTGCGCTACATCAAATAGTTTTCTGTCAATCACATGATGCTTTGATAAAATTATGAATTTTAGAGTTCCGTACTTATAGGGTTCTAATGGTACGCTACTGATGCCGTCCGTCTGAATACGTGACTACGTATCATGGCAAATATAAAGAAATGTAAAATAATAAACATAAAAAGTTAAAACCCATTAAAAAAAATATACCCGTCGAATATAGAACCTCCTCCGTTTTTGAAGTCGGTTAAAAAGGGAGCTCCATACAAGAAACCTTGAACTGGAAATAACACATTTTCATTACTATTTAGTGTTTATGTGGATGGTACAAAAACATTATTAGTTCATGCACGAACCCGATTCACTCTTTGCCGATATTTATGGGTATTATTCTAATAAAATAATCCCGAAGTTTTATTTCTAGTCGCGGTAAATTAAGTCGTGCAGGTTCTTGTACAATTTCAGAATTGTTAAGGTGAATCCGAATCTGATATATCCCATACAACCTTTTATGCCCCTAAATATCCATAATTATAAACATTTTTCTGCCTTAAATGCGTTTTTATCATATATTACTATTTATCATTCTAACAAAATGCATATTAATTCATCAAATGCAATTTACTTCTAATTCAATAGTATTTTGTTACTTAATGAATTATCGTTTTTTCGGGTAAATATAGTGCTTTGATACTATGAGTTTTGACTAGCGAAATGTAGAGTTCAGAATATTAAGTGTAAAGATTATATGATAGATATATGCTCGGAAACACCTTAACGGCTAACAAAGGACATTATCAAATCTGCAATTCTGAATATCCAATAAATCCTTGATGATCTATTGTGAAATTTGTGAATATTTGTACTATGCGTTTATGTTAAAAGTAGTTAATAGAAAATAATGTTCTTGCATAATACCTTCGGTCATAAAAAGTATATTTCCCACATTCATTGCTTTAGTTATGGCTATTTTATTGTAGGCAGTAAAAGACAGGTCTGATAAGTCTTATTATTTTCCCTTTCTTTATGGTAGTATCTACTTGGTTAGTTTGGTACGACTACTATATATTGATCATTGGCGTTGTTAATCAGTTATGGGATGGGGGATCGTTATTAACCCAAAAAGTTGTACAATTCTATTTTATTGTAATCATATGTAAACAATACAATGCTGTGTAGACATTTTATAAAATAACCAAGAGCACACATAAGAACAGCCAGGGCTGTGTTTTGGTATTTTCGTGTTCCAACACCACGGTGTAGCTACTTACCCAAGAATACCCTAAGGATAATCTACAGCCTGTCACTTTATACAAGCAAACGTCACTTTGACATTTGTGACTGTGACGTCATACAGAACCCTATTTGAGGTGTTTAATTTTGATCGGGTAGATAATGGGTAGATATAGGAGTACGGGTTGTAACACTGGCGTTAAATTTCGAACGGCACGCAGGGGAGTCGGCTTTACAATCAGTAAATTACAAGTTTACCAAATAAAGAAATTCTCACACCGTCTAAAAAGTCTAACTGGGCTACTGCTGGGTACACCAGGCATGATGATGTAAAACTCAAAGGGTACGGGTTCGATCCCCGCATGTTTGTATGGGTGTTTTCTATTTACAATATGTATTATATTAATTATTTCAATCAGACCATATGGCACTGTGTCCAGAAATATTGATTTTATTATAATTATATTTTAATTTTTTACTGTGATCAAAGTTGGTAATCGCAAATCGTTGCAGCACGTTGTATGGCGCCAACCTGCAATGTGGTAACACTAGCTGCCCATTGCACCTGTGTTGGTTGAGTGACCTTGTTCACCTGCCCTTTGGCGCCATGGGCGTGTGAAGCTTAAATTTTACGCTTAATGGACATTTTGTTAAAAGGACTATTCTTATATATATTATGTTTATGTTCACATGTTCTTACATGGATCTCGATAGGTTCTATATTCCGAATTTAGGGTAAACGCCATAGGTTTTTTTATATGAAATTGAATTGCCGTAATCTTTAAAGTTCCGTGAATTTCTTTTTCTATTTTGATATAAATAAGAACAACAAATTAAGTGCTCGGCGGATTTAGTTTTTTTACTCATTAATAAATTTTGGACCCTTAATTTTTTTATTTTCTGATAACTAACGGATAACTTTAGTTGCCATTTTGATGACAGTGTGTAGGGATTTAATTTAAAATAGTAAGATAAATTTTGATTTTATTTTAGGCCACACCTGACTAATCTTCGGCGGCGTCTTTTCGGTCATCAAATCGTTTACACTAGGCCAATGATCCGTCAGTTCGTCGAGCGACGCGACCTGTAAGACGCAGCCAAAGATCGGTCAAGTGTGGCCCGACCTTAATACGTACGACAACTAAAGGGGGGGAAAATACTAGTTTTAAAAATTACACAATTATTGATAAATCCAGTTATTTGTTGAAAATTGGGGTAAGGGAGAGGGGACAGCGGTCCATCTATCGGGTAGCTAATTGTGTATTTATATTTTTATTATTCCTATATTTGACTAACCATATAAATGATTAAGCCAATTGTATCACCTTAATTAACCTGGTTAGAATTAAATTGCTTAAGGCACTCTGTTGTATGTTGGCTGGTAAATAATTTATCAGAGTTAACATACGAGGGATCAATATATGCATATATACACTAACTCCCCAAAATACATTGAAATTGTCATTGGAACTAATATTACAAATCTCTAAGTGAGGTATCATGCTATTTGCAACAACTATTTGACATGTAATTTGGCACGCATATAGTCAGTCTAGACCCCAAAGGATTCACATATCACTATCGCTGACATTTTTATGGAGTATTTACCGTGATCAGTCAAGTCTTGTGTCATGGTGCTTGTAATATAACCACACCGAATATCTGAAGCTTAAACCATTGGAAGAAAAATCACGGAAAAAGAACCCTTTCAAAATATCTTACAATGTTATGATTTTAACCGAGTTTTTTAGTTTTAGAAAAAATCTTTTTCGGCTCTGTAGATCTATTTGTTCGGTTAAAGATTAAATTCAAATCTTTATTTAACGAATTCATTTAAACGTGCTTACGAATAACTTAGTTGTTTGTTAGCTGATTTCCATACCGAAGGTATATGTGACATATAATGCCAATCGGAGAAAACTGTGTATTGCCATCCTATGGCAAGTGTTAATGCTCCCTGTTAATTATCTTTAGTTTTTTTTTTTAAGTAAAGAACATTTAATATCTTGTAGCTGTCGTATTCCAAATAAGAATAATAAAAATTGAACACAAGGAAATAGTTCAGCCACAGCCGGGTTTTTAGTTTTTCACACTGCAAGTTATACTCGATCGCAGTAAAATGATATGTATAAACTCGCTTAGAATCATAAAAGTGTACTGCCCCCTGCCTTGTACTGCTATTTAGTGTTTAGTCAATACTATATTGCTATGCACTGCAGGTTTTGGAACATGAAGCGTGACGCTTACAGTGACGACGGCCCCATGCAGAAGCGAGGACGTCATTCGGGACACAATGAGGACGAGGTCACCTTCCTTATACCCAGCAAGGTCAGTATACTTGAAATTATAATGCAGAGGGATACCTGAAATTACAGCTGTGCGACAGATAGGTTAGTTCCTTAACATGTGGTCGTGCAGATGTATACTTGTGTAACTGAGTGGGACTGGAGTCGTTTGAACGAATGGTCAATAAAGGATATAATTGTGCGACAGTGCGTGCTATTGCTCAATGTTTGGGACTTATTAGCGACGACGCGATGTCCATCAAATTTTCTTTTACCGATGGTAACTTTAGTAACCAAGTTTTAGGTGTAAGCTTGTCGCCTTATATTAGGAAAAACTCAGACTTTATAGTATACTTTATTATACTTTAATACTGTACATCAATTTGTATAGTATACTCAATGATTCTTTTTATGTCCCCAACTGGATATCGAATCCAAGACTAACACTGTAGGTAGACGAATAACCTCTGCGCCACATTTGTCGTTGGCAAAAATATTAGGAATTGCATTTAAAAAATAAATACGAAAATTAAAAAAGGCATATTTATTTTATAGTTAAATTATTTTACGGCCAATGCGAAACAACAGTTGATCCAACTGTTATGTTGTAGAGTGACAGCTGGTAGATAATTCACCATAACAGTAATTTTAGACATAACTTATATATACGAAGTATAGTGTAAGTATTGTGGGGTTTACTTCAATCTAATGAACACATGCTAAAACAATAGCCTGACTTTGTAATTGTACAAAGAAACATTGCCGACAAAATGTATTAAAATTAAAACATGTTTTTAACAGGTGGCAGGGTCGATAATCGGCAAAGGTGGATCCAACATATCGAAACTCAGGAGTCAGGTCAGTATTATAGATACAAAGTCGCTTGCAAAAAGTATATTAGCATATTACAGGTAAAAAATAGCTGGAGGTAATTATTTACTTTCATCGACTCTTTTTTTTTTAAATATTGTAAATTTGGGTTCGATTCAGTTGTTGATGTTTTTTAATTTAAATTTGCTTTGTCAATGTATTTAGAAAGTTATGAAATGTGAGTAAATTGTTATAAATGTATGATATTATTTTGAAATATTAAATCTACTAACATTTTTCGTCACAGGTATCCATCCATCGGTATATTATAAAACCCTTTGGCCTCCCCCGGATAAATATACCACTACAGAAAATGTCTAACGGAACCAAGTCTCGACTTTTGCGGTGATGTTCGCATTTCCAATCTCTCTCTTTTATTAAACCCTAAAATGCAAACATCACTTTTCTTTTAAATTAGTATAATGAAACAATTACAGCGTAAACGTATGGTCGATTCGGCCATCGAGTTGCGCCAGCAGCTAGTCCGTACGCTGTAGAAAGATTTAACCCCCCGGCAGCCATTTGCAGGTCCTTTACGCCCCTGAGATGCCTCTGTGGCGCTTACCGCTACGCGCCGCGCGTGTCCATACAAGCACACTAAGCTGACTTTACTCACGGTAGGGTATTTGACTGAATCCTTTTTTTTTTTATTAAAGACTTATCTATTTTTTTCATTTCGTTTTAGCATCTAAGAAAGTTTAATGCATCGTAAAAATATAAATTTCTTGTAGTATATTAACCTGGCAACCCTTAATTGAACTGGTAATTGTCATTTGGTTTTTAAACTAATTGGCCTATAGCTAAAATATTTTTTAACTGTGGTAATCAATTACGTATTTAGTTCAGAAAATAGTTACCAGTTTAAACGATGGCGTTGTTAGCAGATAGTGTTACATAAAAATAACAGTCAAATACCCTAGTATTTTGTGTTGATAGCGACAAATCGCTTTAGTTTGTGTTGTGAGTTTGGTCATGGTATGTGTGTCGGAGTGGACTCGCGTGGCGTGTCGCTACAGCGTTCTTGGTTGCCGGTCCCGCCCCGCCGACGTCGCCGCTGCCCCCGCCGCACCGCCCGCAGTACAAAGCCTCTATAACAGTCCCAGATTGCCCCGGCCCCGAACGGTAAACCGCCAAAATCTACTCTCAAAAATAGTTATATACCCGCATTCTTTAAGGAATCTACTCGTCAACAGTCAGGAGTCGGAAATGTTTAAATCT
This sequence comes from Apoda limacodes, assembly GCA_946406115.1. Lineage (NCBI taxonomy): Eukaryota > Metazoa > Arthropoda > Insecta > Lepidoptera > Limacodidae > Apoda > Apoda limacodes. The sequence continues at coordinate 17,958,114 of OX291541.1, forward strand.
TCATCAATTCCTTTGTTAGGTGCTTCATCCTTTTATCCCGTCCCAGCCATGAAATTCCGTAGGACGCACTTCTCTTAAAAAAACCAAATAAACACACATTATCTATATGAGTGTCATAAGTATGTTTCTCTCTCCTATCACTTAGCTTCTGCCTTAATTTAAGGCTCTTCTTTTAAAAACAACAGCACCAAAAAATCACTTATCATTGCCATAATCATCTAAAGCAGATTCTGCTACGACCTCCCTGACCGTTGATTTGTTATCCGAATATTGTGTTGTGATTTTTTTTTCGTCATCTTGCGCCTTGTGTCAGTGTATTGACTATATTGTTGTTTTTAGGGTACTGTCGGTAGCCACAAATGATATGGACACGTTGATGGATGCTGTAAAGGAGATACTTCCAAGTTTGGCTGAGGTAATTGTTAAACAAAACTTTAAAATAATGTTGAAAATCTCGCCTTCTTTTTCTAAATTTAGTATATTTGATAGGGTGGACCTAGAGCTAAAGAAGAGGTTTTGGATATTCGCGTCTTAATACATCAGAGCCGAGCGGGATGTGTCATCGGAAAAGGAGGCACAAAGATTAAGGAATTAAGAGAGGTGAGTCTATGAAACTTTATTTATTGGCTGTGGTAACCACTTACTATCAGGCGGACCACAAGCTTGTTTGAAACCTTAGTGGTTTAAAAAAAAACATTAGATAGCTAAGTTGACAGTGTATCGTACGATAATATTGGCCTCAAAGATGCATTAAGTAAAAAATCCTTTTTTCATTCTTACTTTGTACTTAAATAGGACAGGTCGGCCGATCAGCCGGCGATGCAAGGCAGATGCAAAAGCAGCTGCTTCAACGCGTTTGTCTCTTTTTTTATCCAGCGGATGTTCTTCGAAACCTTTTTCTTTAAAGTAAAATCTTGCTACGTAACGAACTAACACCAGCAAACTATATATGCTTTCGTTTAGTAAGGGTTGTTGTACGTTTCCTCTCCTTGGAGAAAGGAGGTTTAGCCCATAGACCATAGTTTTCAATCTACCCACATGGACTCTGACCTAGCTTCACGACTGCTCTCATTTGACAACAGTATCTATTAAGGAGCTCGATTGGCATAGACACAAACGGCTAATATCTTAGTTCCTCAAGAAGTGAGTAACTAAATTCAAAGAGTTGGCAACACGCAAGTGTAACTAACTAACTTTGGTGACTGGTCAGGGTCCTAAGCTTGTTTGGCAACTGGTCATGTATGAAAAAAAATTGTCACATCTAGGTTTCAGCTACAAAATATTGAAAAATGTTAGTTTTTATTTGTTTTTCGTTGCAGTCTAATATTGCTAAGCCTTTCTTGTAACTTCGCTGTGTACCCAATATCTTATTTCTACTCACGAAACAGTTTTCTCGTCGTCGTGTTGGTTCAGAGAGTTTAGCAACTCAAGTCTTTATTCAGAAAGTGCCCTCTTATTTTTTTAATTATCCTTGTTGGTTTCTTCTTTTTTAAAATTTTAATTTTGATGTTTGATGAAACGTGTAATTGTTAACACCATTATTGTCTTTTAAAATAAGAATTCAAATTATACTCAAGTAAATAAATATTGGTCAATTTCTTTTTAGGATTGACTGGTTCTGTAGAATTGATGTTTTTTAATGCAATTTAGTTATTTTTTTTCTTTGCTGTCTTCGTAGCTACCTACTACAGATATTAAGGCAGTATAGTATAGACCTCGATATATTAGTGTCTACATCAGACGAATGAAGGAGGTAGAGGTAGGTAGGAAGTTAACCCCGATTGCTTACATTTTGTTTTGATCAAATAAAAACCCAAAATGCCACTATTCGATTAAGCCTGACAGAGATTATGCTATAATAGTCCGTATAATTGTAACTGTAGTTAAACTTGGATTACATCAAGAATATAATAATATTATTAATAATATATAGTATATAATTTAATAATTCGAAACTTGTGTATTAACTTTTGGTAGACTCCTCTTAAATAAAATACTCAAGTACGTTAAATACGTCAATAAAGATAAATAAAAGTAGATTGTATTACAAGGGCGCAAAATAACATGTTTACGGCGAGAGCGCAATTTTGAATCCAGAAAATTTATATTATAAATTGAACAACAATTTATGTATGATTTTTTTTTTTAATTCTGAAATATTTTCCTTGTTTTGTGATCACGATTTTAGAATTCGTTACTGCCATCTATAAAGGTTCTTGGAGATAGGACGTACTTTGCTCGCAGTTAAAATATAACCAGTCAAGGTTTTTGAAAATTATGAGGTGCAAAATAAATTATTTTGAAAACTAAAGTATCTACTAACCTAGGAGTAGTAGACGTGTTAGATAACACTGATTGATCACCTCATCGTACATGTGATGAATATGAGTTCGTAAAATAAGTCTTTGTAAAAGGCCTTTAGGGTGTGGGTGATGTCTAGTATGAAGGTGGTAAGAGAAGAAGGGCTCGAGGCACGTTAGTGCGGCACGCGCGGGCGGCAGCTGCGTGTCGCGGCAGGTGCGCGCGCAGCCGCCGGATGCGGCACAAAAACGCGCTCGCACCTGGATCCGACAACTTGCACAATGCGCCACGTGACGCTTGGGAAGGCGGCATACGACATATGGCCTGCCTTACCTCTGGCGCGACAGACTACCTTAATAACATTTTTAGAGGGGAACATCTACATATTTAGGACTAAGTATTTGTGTTCTTATTAGTTTTTTGATAACTTTCGTCTTCATTACGGTCTACTTATTATCTAGAAAAAAATAACAGCTAATTAAAAAAAATCCAAAAAAGTAAAAAAATGGCGTTAATTTTTTAAACGTTGTGCCTTTGTCTATATATAATATAATTTTAAAAATTTTCTTGTGTAATATGTAAAAGATTGTCAACAGACGTTTTTCGTAAGTATTTACAAACAAAGTGTTGTTATGGCACCTATCTTATTATTTATCAATGAATCATTGTTCATATTGTTTGGTGATTTGAGAGCTAGCCTCGCACTTGGCCGCTTTTTTTGTAATGATGGTGTAGGTTGCGTAGGGCAGTGTGGTATCGCGTGTACGACGAGGGAGGGTTTCTTCCGTCGGAAACGCGCCGCCGAGCTACTATTACACCGGAGTTCAGCGCACGTGACGCTGCATACAGTTTTTTTAACATCCCCTTCCGTACCTAGTATGACAATGGGTAACACTTAAATAGAGCTACGTGAAAACAAGTTTTGTCGAACCTTAAACGCACTCGCACACGAAGAGTTCCGTACTGTCTATAAAAACGGCAAAAAAATTGTTTTTTGTTTCTTGTAAGGTTTTGCAACATACATCTAAGCTCGTGGTCCATTCGTGTATCAGATACGATATGCGAAGTTAGACAACGTCGAGCGTGGTCAGTCATTGGATGAGTGGCTGCTTTACGCTAGTTGGTGGCACATTTTCGGAGCTCCTCCTGTTTTCATTATAAAAGAATGTCAATAAATATTATAATGTGGTCTCCATCCCCAAACACGAAACATGTTTTTTGAAGTGAAAACTTCTTCAGCGGCGCTGTGCACTTTTTTTGTGATGGGTAAAAACTGTTAAACTCGCGTCAGGTCACGTGTCCTGATCGAAAATTCGTAAGATGTCACTCGCGTTAGGACACGTGACCTTTATTTACATTAGGTTAGTTTTTATTTTTAGTATATGGCGATTATGAGTAGTACAGGGAGGTTGGATATGGGATTTTAATTCTATGACAGATTGAGCTGTCAAATATACAACGTCAAAAAAGTAAATAAAAGTTATTATTTTTAATAAATAAATATGGATAAGAAGTGATAGTAAGTTGATAGCGAGTATGTTTTCACTTCTGCCGGCACTCCCTGAGTGCAACCCGTTTTTTTTTTTCTTTCATTGTGTTTAGTTTTTAGTATATGCTTAATTGTATCTACGATAATACATACAAGGTACAAACTTGGAAGTGATTGTAGAATGAACTGTAACGTAAAAGAACATAATAATAATTATTAGATAACTTTTATAGAACATTGACATGTCAAATTGTGTACAGTTTGGGATGGTATATTGTGGTGATACGGAATCTTCGGCGCACGATTCCGACTCGCTCTTGGCCGATTTTTTGTTTTAGTGTAATAGCATTTGCGAGACTACACAAAAACAATAATTAGTGTATTGGTCATATGGGATAGGTACAAGGTACAATAATTATGGCAGTTTATTGGTCGCTAGGGGGTTGCGTTGGCTGCACGACAATTTGCGTCGCAGTCGCACGCGAGCAGGCTCGCTTCCGTTCCTACGCCGCGTCACTACTTCTTTATGGCTTCGATACGCTTTATACTTGCCTAAATATTGGTAAACTGACTGATTTCGTTATGCGCCACGTTCTTTGAAATGATATAGCACAAGGCATTTTCTGTTTAAAGCTGGTAAATGCTAAAATTTGTTTGACTAAGAAATAAAATGAGTACATGAGAATCATATTTTTCTCTTTTTGTAATAAAATTAAACAAAAAATCGCTAAAATCACCTAATGTTATATATGGACGCCCCCTTGTGACGCTACCTGATTGCAGCTTACCCTTCAATCCCATGAAGATAAATCATATATTAAGGCCCGTCTAATTCTATTTCAACAGCTTTTATCCGCGTTTCCACTCAAACAATCTATAGAAGATTTTCTGGCCGACCGCGATCTCCTGATAATATAATAAATATTATTGAACATTACACACAACACCATCTGGTCCTAAAATAAGTCCTTGTCCTGTGCCCTCGCCCCTCGGGTCATTGCCAAGAATGAGAATTGGTTGTGTGATTTAAAAAATACTATGGCATATAGTCTTAAATCGCAGAATTTCAGTTTCTATTGTATAATATTGTTTTATTTATGTGAGATACGATACTTAAGATAGTAAATAAAAATACTATTTGCAACGAATTATGATTCCCTGTACTCATACGTACTGTACACATTTTGGTTGCAAGTATATAAAAATCACACTACCTAATTCCGACCTCTGGTCATTCATTACATTGATAAAGAAGTGCCACTGCCACGTTTAAGAACAATGCAGTAATGTAATATTGACACCTTTAACACAATTCTACAGCCATGGTGAGGTCCCTCATGACAGAATGGCGGCGTGGCAGTGAGTCGCGGAACCCCACAAGTGCCGTCAATGTGGTCAGGTGACCGCCTCATTCCGCGTTTGACTACCTGCGTGGTGCGGTCGCCCCTATGTCTATCAAACGGGGGTTTCGTTCGAAAGTGTCGCTGCAATATTTTTTTTTTAATACAATCATGAGTTTATTGTGATATTTTACGTAAGCATTACATTGTCAATTAAAAATTACATTTTACAATGTTATAAAAAAAAATACTAGATAAAATTACTGAAATAAAACAGGTTGAAATCAAATTCCTTAACTTAAGTGAAGATAGTTTAATTAAAAGTGGTGTTTTGTGGGTAAGGATATACTTGCAGCCAAATAGTCCACGTGCGAATCGTACGGGTCGATGCGGGCGCGCTTGCGCGACGTGTTTGTCAAACTTTAGGTGGCTGATCAAAATCATGCCTTTCGGCGTCCGGTTATTCAACTTAATTTACAGTTTTCATCAGAAATATGTTTTATATGTGTCGTGCGTGTCACTGGCTGTATACGGCCAAATAAAGCTTAATTTAATTAATTTCTTAATTAACCACTTATAAAAGAAATTGTTAATAAAATTGAAAATATTATCAACCAGTCAATACTTTATATGATTATTAGCAGAACATATAAATCACGTGTGCTTGTGACAAAGTATTAAACATGTTGAATTATTGTTAAGTTGCAACAAAACTTATTTTATCAATCTAAATATCTTTATTCAAATTTTCTTCCCTGAGAAATCTAAAATCTAACAATTGTTACGAATCTACAAGGCTTTTGTCCCAAGACTTCGTGCTCTAATATCGGTAATTGATAGAGACGTTAAATCCACGCACGGTCTTGGTCATACCGAGCTCGATACCCTGCCGTGTCGTGCCACCATGTCGTTAGTTCACTCCGCTCTCATATCTCATTACGTAATTTACTTTGGGTGGGCCCAAGAAAAATGGACTGTCAAAAAGTTATTGTAGTATAGTAATATTATTCGTCTCACCAGATTCCAGACTACAAATCTTCCCTTATAACAAAGAAAATGTGGTCTCACTCTTTGCTTTATTTCCGGGTTTAAGTGACGAATTATTATCGCAATCTGAAAACAAAAAAATTTTTTTTTTTAATTAATAGGTTTAGTTTTACGGCTGCAGCGTGAAATTTAAAATATTTACAGAGATATGAGAAACAAACAAAAAATAATGCGTAATGTTAAAAAAACAGGTAAAACACAGTAAATTGGTGATAGTCATATACATGATGTAATTACAGAAAACTGGTGCCCGCCTGAAGATATTTTCGAACCCGGCCCCTCAGAGCACGGAGCGGGTCGTCCAGCTGCTGGGGAATCAAGAAGCAGTCGCGGCAGCCATCAGGGAAGTCATCGAACTTACAAATGACGTAAGTATTTTGATTTAGATCTATCACAGGTGTATAATACACACTCTTTACCTTTTAGATCGAAATTGTGTTGTAGCAAACACAACAGAAGAACAAAACTAACCCGCTTCTCCCATTCTGAGAACTGGCATCCTAATATTGTTCTGTCCCCCTTATTTCATTATCTTAATATATATAAATCTCGTGTCACAATGTTTGTCCTCAATGGACTCCTAAACTACTGAACCGATTTTGATCAAACTTCGTAAATATCTGTTATTTGATCCAACTTAAAAGATAGGATAGTTTTTATCTCGATATGTCAAGTGCGAGCCGGACTCGGGCACTATAGGTAAAAACCAACTTTCGCCGGGTACAGAGGGACGGCAGCGGAACAACGTTCGCCGGGACAGCTAGTATTAATATATAAAACCAGCTTTGAGTTATATGGGACTTCTTAAAAGCGTGTGATTCATGACTTATGGAACATAGAGATATAAAGCAACCTTACTCCAGATACACTATATAAGAAGCAGTGTTGCTGCCTTCCCATATATTGCCAAATTTGTTCGTGAAAAGATGTCTCCTACATTATGTTATGTTAATAAGTAAGTATCTAGCCTCTGGTTACCCACTTTGGGGAATTAAAACCGTGACTTTATACATAAATACATATTGCCTAGATATTTGATATATAATGTAAGATTGATAAATTGTTCTTTTTGTTATTTGGGTTTTTTTTTAAAATTTTTATTTAAATATTTTTACAACCAAAAATTGCTAGAATATTTTGACTATCTTTATCATGTCTGTGTCTAAACTGACTGCTGCCTTTTAATCTTTACTTACATCTCTCATTAAATGACAGTTTTGGCTTTTGGCATATTAAGTATTACCAGGCCTCTGCTACTCAGCGGTAGACCCATATAGAAATGTGATTACAGAAACCAAACAATATCGTCTCCGGTTGTATGGTTTTGTGAGCGATACTGTTTTTGTTCTAGGCCGTCTCTTAGGGCCGTATAAAAGTTTAGGTATAAGCCGCTCGATTAGACGAAATTCATACTAAGTTTCCAACAAAGCAAGCTTTGTAGTCCCCCCGCTTTCCTTAGGCTAGGTAAATTTATTTAAAACATTGCTTGGCTTGCATTGGCTTGACAGTAAACATATTTATTATTATTTATATATACATATTTTTGGCAGATATGGTACATTTGAAGGGAGTTCACACTTAAGGATATACTATGTTTAAATGTTACCTAAATGTGGTTCAGGGCCAGAAAGTGAGAAAATTTATTTAAAAAAGTAGAAATCTTTTCTTTTTAAAGGCGTTGACTCTGAACTCGAGTTTGCCGGTCTCTAAAAGACTAAATCAAAATTTTCAGGTGCCAATCAAAGGCTCCGTCCAGAATTACGACCCGCATAATTACGATGACTACTATGCTGATGAATACGGCGGTTTCGGTAACGGACAGGGCGGCGGCGGCCGAGGGGGACCCAGAAACAGCGGTGCCGGTGGCGGCGGTGGACCTCCACGTGGTGGCCCTCCCAGGTACTGATAATAATTACATACATATAAATAAGTTATGTATGCCACGGTATAAATTTCAGAGAAACTTCCTCCCGCGAACGCTTGGGTTGTGGAATGAGCTCCCTGCCAAGGTTTTCTCTAAGGACATTATGGGGTTCTTCAAGAAAGAAATTATTGAATTTTTGAGGGCCGGCAGCGCGCGAGTTATACCCCTGGTGTTACAGGCGTCCATATGCTACGGTGACAGCTTACCATCAGGCGGACCGTATGCTTGTATGCCACCTTAGTGGTATAAAAAAAAAGTATGTACCTGGTCGTCCTTGAAAACAACTACCTACATGCTGCCGATAAATCGCGTGCCCGTAGCTACTGAGCGGTTGAACTACGCATGTAGATCTATATCTACTATTATCTGTGTGCTATGTCTATTCTATTAAATAAAGAAAGCAGTTTTGATTTGCTCACCAACGTAGAGCCGAAAACTAAAGTTGAAAAAAAACTGAATTGTAGGTTTCTTTTGTACATTACAAAATCACCCAATAAGAAACTTTTTGAGATTTAAACCCATGTTTTTAATTTTTTTTGGAAACTTCAATAGGTTTTTTTGAAAATAACCCCTTAAGGGCTGACCCCCTAATAGAAGATTGGAATTAAAGTCAAACCCCTTATAAATGGTCTTTGGATATTTGTTGAAACTGATATAGATGTGTTTGTAAAACAATCCCTTAAGGATAAAATAGGGGATGAAAATGTGTATGAGAATCTGGTTATTATTTTGAAAACAATAAGACTGGTAGGAAAATAAAAATCACTTCTACAGGCCAGAAACAGCCAAATCAGCTCTAAAATCCTCTAAAATTGTTATATAATAGAAGCTTACAGCTTAAAAATTGGAAGTTGTAGCTAATAATTTTTAAGGAAATTTTGTCATGGCATCACTAAAAACTACATGTCTAATGTTTGAGATATACGGCGATATATATCAACTTCATATATTAGTTTGCTATGCTTACGTTGACATAGGAGGAAGGATGCATGTAACCAGAAAAAGCGTGCTAAGCAAACAGCAACGCCTGTTTAATCTGTACTGAAATTTTTTTGCTTTAACAATTTTTGTGTTACGGTCTATAACAGCGTGCTAAGTCATACATTAGTATTGAATAATTATATGCCAAAAGAATGCTGCTTTCACTTATTTCCTTTTACGTATTTTCGGATATTTTTGGAAAGAACCGCTTAAGTCTAATAATAATATTCTTAATATAAATACATGCAGTTTATATATAATTTAATTTGTTGTTTTTTTCTTTATATTGTGTTTTAAATTAAAAGGGTTATAGATGTAGAGATTTCAATAAAATTGTTTATTTAGCAGGGGAATGGGTGGGCCTCCGATGGGTGGACCAAGTGGAAGAGGGCCCCTAATGCCCCGCGGTGGGCCTCCCATGGGCCGAAACGGACCCCCCGCACCCAGAGGCGGTTTTAATGACTTCGGAGGACCCAGTCCACGGAGCAATTTCGGCGGGCCCCCACGAAATAACTTTGGTGGCGGAAACTTTGGCGGCAACTTCGGCGGCGGCCGCGGAAACTTTAATGATGACGACAATGAACCTGAAACCTCCACGCAAGTTACCATACCCAAAGATGTGAGTATGCGTTATGACTCTTACACACCCTAAGTTTTAACTGCCCTTGTCACGACGTCTCTGCGGATCGTTGCCCGGATAGACTGTTCGTGCTAAACCGGGTCATTTGTGAACGACCATGTCCGGGTATGTACTAAGTGTTACTAATAACTTCTGTCCATGTATACAATAAAAATGTATTTTTCGTGAGTGAATAAGCTTGTTAAAATGCAATTTTTAGTTAGGTGAACCTGTTAAGTATTGCTACTACTACAAAAGTTCATCACATAAAATATTTTTTCTGTGTGGAGATCGAACCTATGCATCCGAGATGCAGGCAGTCAGTCACTACGACAAGCAGAGTCACAGATCAGTAATTAATCTTAATAGACGTTTTTGTATCACTTGCGTGTTACTAACGCTTCAAACAACAAACCTGATCCTAATTAATAAAATCTAATCAGTTCCTGCTTAATGAATGCTACACTGAAGTCCAGTTACGGCGGTCATCTTTACTGGTCACGCTCGAAGCTGATCCTATTTCAGAATTTCAAGCTACTGGCATGCCATTGTTTATCTAAATCGATATAGTAGTTAAAAAGTGAAGTAGCAAATCATTTTATTTTCCAATTGAAATGAAAGAAATAAAATCTACGATTAGGTATTATTTAGTTTTGTAATTCCGAAAAGATGTATAATTAATCTTGTATTATCTTAGTTGGCGGGCGCCATAATCGGCAAGGCGGGGTCGCGCATACGGCAGATCCGCGCGGAGAGCGGCGCCGACATCGAGATAGCCGAGCCGTTGCCGGGATCCACCGACCGCATCATCACCATCACCGGCACCCCGCAGAGCATACAGATGGCGCAGTATCTGTTGCAGCAGAGGTAATTGTATATTTGCATGCGGAAGTTTAATATTCACCATATTAACTTGGTAGTACACATTGTACGCTTACGGGCCATTCATAAATTAACTGCACGCATATTTTCATGACTTTTAATACGAATTTTTATTTATTGCTAAAATTTAAAAATATATTTAAAATTTTGGGAAGAAAATGTCCTGAATATTTTGCCTCATCTAATGCATTCAGAGAATCATGTTTGAGTTGATTGGTTTTGATGATATAGAACTTGTGTTCAGTTACAAATTCATATACAATCTTCCCTAATTAAAGTCTGCAAAAATCATCTGAAAATAAAAATAACATATTTATACATATTCATATTTTCATAGGTATATTTGAAAATGTTAGTAAATAACTAATTAATGTCGATCATAATCATGTAGAATTCTGCATGTATTGTTGATGCTTGCTTCTTGTGCATTCAGGTAATCACAGGTTTTACACTAAATGCTTACAAGATAGCATAAGATAGTAAAGCTTCATCTTGTAAACCGAGCTGATCGTACATAATAAATACACACGTCTTTGCATATATACCTAAATGTAATCTAGCCCCAAACTTGGGAAACTAGTAGTGCCATAGGAAACAGAGAGAAAAGATTAAGCTGTATGTGATCCTTCCAGCTCAAAATGTCTAGTATCCTAAAAATGACTCACGCGTCTAAAACATTTTTAGGGTTCCGTAGCCAAATGGCAAAAAACGAAACCCTTATAGATTCGTGATGTCTGTCTGTCTGTCCGTCTGTATGTCACAGCCACTTTTTTCCGAAACTATAAGAACTATACTGTTGAAACTTGGTAAGTAGATGTATTTTGTGAACCGCATTAAGATTTTCACACAAAAATAGAAAAAAAAACAATACATTTTTGGGGTTCCCCATACTTAAAACTGAAACTCAAAAAATTTTTTTTCATCAAACATGTACGTGTGGGGTATCTATGGATAGGTCTTCAAAAATTATATTGAGGTTACTAATATAATTTTTTTTCTAAACTAAAAAGTTTGCGCAAGAGACACTTCGAAAGTGGTAAAATGTGTGTCCCCCCCTGTAACTTCTAAAATAAGAGAATGATAAAACTAAAAAAAATATATGATGTACATTACCATGCAAACTTCCACCGAAAATTGGTTTGAACAAGATCTAGTTAGTAGTTTTTTTTAATACGTCATAAATCGTAAACCGCAATTTACCTTTCATTCAATCAACTCAAATATAAAAATATTTTTGTTTGTGTTTGTAGATAACATAAATGGTGGTAGGTACGGAACCCTCGGTGCGTGAGTCCAACTCACACTTGGCCGGTTTTTCAACCCACTTGCGCCGAAAAAATGAATAAAGCTACACATTATATTAGTGAAATATGGCGCATGAATTTAATTTTTTGTAAAATAAATATTTACTTTTATTGAAGTTAACACACTGGCCAGCGAAGCCGCCAACACGCTATCAGCTGAGATTAAATAGGGAATGTTATATCGTACTAGTGTTATTTACATTACGTTACAGGCTCGTGTTTTTTGTAATGCAACTTGCATTATAAACCTAAAAGCGTTGCAATAAGAGCACATTTACAGCAAGTGTTTTGAAAGAATATAGCTTAGGCCGCGTTTCCACCTGCAAGAAAACTTCTACAAGAAGTGTCAGACAGTAGCTTGCAAGTATAAACTACGAAGCAAGTACCCTTGCAATAGTTTATCAAGCGCTTCCTGCGAGTCATTGCGAGTCCAATGAACAGCAAGAATAAACATTACATCAACTCACGACAGATCTTGCTGCTTATCGGTGCTGTTTGGAATATCTCGCGCTCGCAGCTATTCGGTTTTGGTTCAAAATGAGCGAACGATGGACACGTGACTTGTCTCGGGAAGATACTATCAATTAATAGTATTTTATGAGTGCAATTCTTGTTTGTGGAATAACCAACATGAGGATTGTAAATATTAACTCTACACTTAATGACATCGCACAAGAGTTCTTTATAACTAAAAATGAATTTTCCCTAAACTGAATGATTTAACAATTCAATGTCAGACTAAATCAAAAAAAAATTAAGATTAAAAAGAGTGGAAGTGGCTAAGATGATCTAAACAAAACTAAATTGTCATCACTTTCGCGATCTATAGCTCTCATGTGTAAATAAATAAAATAAATAAATCGTTGCAATAAGTTGTGATAGTGTGATCTGCAAGCTTCTCGCAAGATATTTATTGCAGGAATTTATACGATATGTAAACGGTGTTGCAAGAAACTCATCCAAGACTTCCGCAAGTGTTCTTGCAGGTGGAAACGTGGCCTTACACTTACTAGGAAACTGTCGGTTCTAGGAGCAATCTATTGTAAATATGATTGTTGCATATAATCACCATTATTAACTATCTAACACTATTATTTGCCTTATAATGTCTTACTTTTTGTGTGTACTAACTTTATTTGTTGTTCATTTAATAGAATGTTTGAAGAATTTCCAAACTTGACGTCTAAAGCGATGATTAATTAATACCAATATTGGCATTGGACAATACTATAGTTTAAAGGTAAAATCTCAAACCACTTTATTACTTGAGTACAATTTGCATTACCTCAAAAATGGTCCTTATACATACATTCATAAATAGATAATGCGTTTGAAAAATAGATAAAGTGTCACTTAATTTTGCTTGCATCAATGACGTGTTCAGGACCTACAACTTGGTTAAAATTGTATTGCTGTCTGTTGACAATCCTATGGTGCCAATATAATATCGACAATAAAGTTTTATGATTCTTTCAGCATTCTTTATTTAATGACACGTAGCTTCTGAACGCTTCCTATGTGATGTTAAATTTTAATTAATTATTAAGTTAAGACGATCGTTACCTTCCCACGTTTTGAAAGATTTCCAATCAATTAATTTGCAACATTGGCACATTAAATCTGACAGAAAAAACCGATATATATTTTTTTTCAATTTGTTGTAGCTCGCCACTTGATTTATTACGAAAAGAAAAGGCAGATCATCATTTGCCAGGCTAGCTAATAAAAAACAAAAATAGGAGAGAACAAAATTAACAGTAAATTAATTGTGAAATACATATGAATGAAATATTTTTCTCATCTACTTGTTATCAGTCTAAATAAGGCAATAAAGCAATACATGTGGAAGGCAATGATAGACTTAATATTAGTTTCTTGACATAATCAATTACTCGGTCAGTTTGTAATATTAGTAGATAATATAATTGTATTAGTATATTTAGATATCCTTATTCTTCAGTAGGTAGGTAAAATGTTAGTAAATTATTGATAACCATTGTTTGTGCCGTAGGAATAGATGTATTGCATAGATGTACGTATCATGTCATGTTAGCTAGTACAAAACTAATACATACTTTTAACATACATATCTTGATTTGCAGTCATAGATAATTTGTAGAAATTATAAGTATATTTTCTGAGTTGTTGTGATGCAAAAGGTTACTTTACTTATCTTTAAATTACTTGAATTTTCAATACAAGAAAATTATAAATAGCACTTTTATCTAAATTTTCTCTTTATAATATGAAACTGAAAATACGTCGATTAATATCATTTTGCTTATGAAGAAATTTTCTGTGCTGAACAAAGTATAGGAAATTACAGACATTCAAGTCTATCCATGTAGTGTAGGTACTCCTTTGTTGCTTGACACTTTCTATGCTAGGTAATACAAATACTAATGCGTACCTCAAGTGAAATTGTTCGCCCAACGTGGGGGTCTGCTAAGACTTTATATACAGAAAGCCAGTATACATTTTCTTTTATAATTACATATTTAAATGAAAAACAGACAAACATAATATAAAACAATATTTATCACATAAATGTTTGTCCTGAGCCTGAACCGAACCTATTCAATAAGCTTGTTGCCTCATTATTTATGCGTAATTATGAAAAGTCATTGTTAATACGTTTAAGAATATTGCAATTATCTCCTTACGTATTAAGTTTACGTATGTGCAAACCAAAACAAAAGTCTTTTGAAATTTAACCAGTAATATAAACCACTAAACAAAAAATATATTATTTTTAACCATCTGTAAAATATCGAAAACATTCTCTATCAAGCATTTTTTTTTACTTCAAATGGTAATCACTTTCACATAGCTAATTACCTTGCCATACACTTTTGTATTGTTTCAGCACAGTATCAAATAAAATAATTTGGGAGGAGAACTACTCCATTATGTTCTCAAATCCCAAATAGCACGATGCTCGGGTATCCAAAAAGAAAATAATAAAGTGATATCTTTATTATTTGTTACAGAAAATATTTAAAATTGTTAAATATATAGAGTAAAACTTAAAAATAATCAGACATTCGATAAGATAAAAACATAGTTTTATTTTATGTTAAAATTGATGCTTCATTGCCTTCTTCATAGGATTCGGACTCTGGCTTCACAACCCAAGGGGTCTAATTTGTCTCCTAGTGGCTCTTAACCTTATAGAGACTGCTTTTATCACAGATATTTGTACTTGCACTCTCAGCCAGCAAATTATTTGAGAGTATGCTTCTCCCCATTTCTTGTTAAGCTAAGATGCAGTTTTTTTTTTAAGAAACAGTTATATTCAGTGCCTTTGGCTCCTAAGTGATATTTAGGAACAACAAAAAAATAAAAAGAGAGTATGCAAAAAAGTTGATTCCTTCTTTTTCAGTGTTTACTACCTGTCAGGTATCTACTACTGATCAATCATGTAGGAATCTAACGAAAATAAAGTCGCAGCAGATTCAACTTTAGGAATACCTAATTTAAAATTATACATACCTAATAAAGCGCGACCTGGATATCTGCTATTTTTTAAACTGAAATAAAATTATATTATAATAGTATTATCAAATAGACAGTTGCGATTTGGGACTGTGTTAATGCTGCGTCGCGTGTTGACGAATGAGGACTAACCGCTCACCAGAGGTCAGCACTGTGGAATGAGGTACATTTAAACCAATCACAGGTTGACGTAATAAACAGCTATCATACATACAGGTCTGCGATTGGTTTAAATCTTTTACCACATGTCTCAGTGCTGACCTCTATTTTCGATTTCAGCCATTTTAGTGCTGCATTGAGTTTCCAAAACACAACTAATAGGGTGTTCCTTCTGAGCCGCGTTAAAATTTATTAGTAAAACCACATTTTAGCACCAATTAACCGTTCCGTCTGAGCGCATCTAATAATTTCAGCGGCGCTATTATTGTCCAAACGAAACGCGTTTTGCGTCATATTTTGTTTCGATATTTTGGTAGATAATTAATAACAAAGATATAGTTCATAATGCAAAAATAAACTTTTCTCTAAAAAAAACCACGTTATAAGTATATTTCTCAAAGGATTCACTTTTCTATTTGACAGATGTCAAAAAGTAGCGCAAAATACCCACCTCCCGACGTGGGTTTTTGGTAGCAACATTTCGTAGCAAAACCACTCAAAAGAAACGCTAAAAGTCAACATTAGACTTTGCTACCAAAAGCTAATGAAACGCGAACCGTAAAAAGTTCTGCTACTTCGTGTTAAAAAATCGCCAAATGGAACGCCCTTTAAGTCACTGGTTGCTGATGCTAATATAGTATCGTGTGTGCTGAGGCCCTTATAGTTTAACAAACTTTTCTGACCTATGTTAAATTGGAGTGAAGTTACTATTGACACTAGCGACCGAACACCCAAGTTCAGAAAAGTTTGTTGCATTACTCATTAATTTTAAACATATCTAACTATAGAAGTAGATTTACAGTTGGTTGTTTCTTAATTCTCTGAATCCTACTATAGATAGTGCTTTTGACGTTTCATTTAAAAAAAATGTATTTAAATTTGACAGTTCAAAACAATTTCAAAATGGATGGTAACAATGTATAATAATTTTAATTGTGTACTAATATATTTTTTGTGAGAATTATTAATTGCATAAAGGGGCGTTGCGGCTGCCACGAGTTGTATGGAAGACTAGTGATTTTGTTGTTTTAATATATATAACAAGAAATCACTAATCTACCTACAAAGCGTTGGCTCACTCTACGGGCGAAGAAGCTTAACATCTACCATCCTTCAAGCCTTTCCTCTTGTGACTAACTCTACTCTACGTGTTTTATTTTCTTATAACTACTACCTAATCTATATTATTAACAATGTAATTTTAGGTTTTACATTTTTCTGTCTGCTTAGGGTTCCGTTGTCAAACAAGGTACTGTAATGGTTTCGCCGTGTCTGAAGTTACATTTCTTTGAGGCATATCAGACCAATGTAACAGAATTCTACACTAACCGCGGGTCGACATGGTTTAGACTTTTTGTTTCTAAAAGTGCTAAAAACTTACACTTAAATGTAACGTATACTATATTGTGTTGGGTGTGTACTACTCGGCCGAGTTAACATGACACCTGGCCGCGTGTAGTCAATTCAATGTAGAGTGTGCAAAAAAATAGTCAGAGTAAGTTAAAGGGGGTGCAATGGAAAAAAACCGGACTTAGAATATTTTTCAAATTTGAATGAAAATTTGGGGTGTCTCCATAACCATATATTTTGATAATAGGAATCGATAGAGTACATGGCCGGCAACAACGTTTGTATGGAGCACTTTTGTGGAGGGGGTTTAAATATTTTTTTTTAAAAGGAGGTGTCCCTATGACTGTTTATTTTTTGACGATTATCAATAAAATACATTGCCATACAAACGGTTCTCCTGGCAAAAAAATGGACCATCATTGGGACACACCCCCTTTTGAAAAAAAATATGAACCCCCCAGCAGTCCGGGAAGGATTCACAGAGATAAGTTCTTAATACAAACGTTGCTGGCGACAATGCACTTTATCGATTTGCATCATCAAAATGGTAGGTTGTTGGAACACATTCCCTTTTAAATTATTAAATTAACCTCCCTTAACGTTGCGGCCGACGATGAGCTCTATCGATTCCTATCATCAAAATATATGGTTATGGGAAAACCACAAATCTTCAAACAAAATTTCGAAAAAAAATTTTTTTTAGCATCCCCATTTGTAATCAAAACAAAGTGAAAAACGTGAAAATATTCTAAGTCCGGTTTTTTTCGCTTGCACCCCCTTTTAGATACTCTGACCATTTTTTTTGCACATCCTACATTAAATGTGCGGCCAGGTGTCATTTAAGTCGCCCGAGTTTACATTGAGGCTTACGTCACTACATTCCATCCTGGCTCATTTTTAACGGATATCCAATTTCCATTCCAGCGTAAAATTAGACACGTAATATAAATAATGAAAATGTCTTAATAAATGTTCTCTTTATACAGCGTGCACGAGAGCAATCCGAACCTAGGACGAGGTAACTTCTGATCCCAGCGTCGATGTAAACTCCAAACTTAACAACAGTTACGTTGCGCGCACGTCCACTCTTTTGGATAACGTGTTACTTGTTAACATTCATCCAGTGTAAAATAAAAGTCTTATATGAACACCAATATTAAATAAAATATATCACAGGAATTTATTATGATCTGTAATATTGATTATCAGTTTTTTTTTAGATTCACCAACATATTTCATGTTCATTGTACTATAGATATGAGAAAGAATCCTTAGCATGTTGTATCTAATTGTGAAGTGACCTCTTGTAATAACGCTCGATGGTCTACAGCAATGTAAGAAAGCATTTACAATTTATTAAAACTAAGAATAATTCACTTGTAATTTGTTACATTGATGTATTTTAAATGAAATACGGATTAGAATTAAAATTTATTTTGTGCACATTGATTTTTTTTTTTAAGAATTCTCCATGCCCCACTGCTCAACTTCGAATAGATGATGATTTACAGTTAAGAGGTTAAGCGTGTGTGAACGCAGGCCAGGTCAGTTACAACTGAACGGTGTTTATTGACCGTGGTACACCCGCGTAGTTTACCTAGGTGTACCACGAGTTAAAAAAATGCCCGTGGATCACCTGGTTTACCACGGGCAATAAATGAAAAGAATTTACCTGTGGCCAACCCGCGTATTACAGTATATTATATGGCCACAGTAAAATTTTTCCCATAGTGCATTGTGAAATTCCTCAACGGCACTCTCCAACAATTCTTAGCCAGTTTATTTTAAATGACAGCTGTCAAACTAAAAAGGGCTATATGTCCGAAACTACTAATCGTAGACTAGGCGTTTCTTCAGAGGAATGATAGATCTCATTAAGATCTTCACTCCGGATAACAGCTGAACGGCTCAACTAGCGTAGCGTTTTCACCACGGCCTAGCTAGTGCTTAATATATTATATTCGATATATTATATATATAGCCCTTAATATAATCACTACGTTTTAATCGTTAAAGTAATTGTCAAAAATAACTTTAACAATTACTTTTACTTTAACTGTTACAATTCACCAATTTGGGTTGCACTGTCTTCCAAGTTGTAAATGCTATTGTTGCGTAATTTGCTAGGCTAAAGTACTTAAATCCATGCCTTTCACAATGAATAAAAAAAAATATTGTGCGAAGCTGCTAAATGCTTATGTTATTTATGAGTCAATGGAGATTGGCAGTAACCGTGAGCAAAGACAAGGATGGCGCGATATGTAACTAAGCGTGCATGAGTAGTGCACCTATATTGTAACTATGTTGATGTTTTCATTGGAAAACAAGAAATAAATAAATATGGATACTTTTTGTTGTTTTAGTGCTATCAAAAACTATTTTTGTAAAGGTTTAAATAACTTTTACGACTAGGCTTTATTGAATTTAGTAATAATAGCAAGTAGAACTTCATTTTACAAATTTTGTAAGATAGGTCCTATATACATAGTTAAAAAATACTATATAAATATATGTATTTCATTGGCAATGCTACTTACATAATATTCAAAACACTATAGGTAATTCGAATTTGTTGTATATGAGATCAACAAAAAGCCTTGGATAGATCGCAGGCTGTAGTACTTCCGCTTCGCCATTCCGCGCATTCTTACGTTTTAAGAGTCGATTGCGTCAATTAGTTTGTAGGAAATCCGGTTCCTAGCTGTTACAGGCTGGTGGGTGAGACGATCGATGACGACGAAGACGTAGAGCGCAGAGCTCGTTACGGTCGACGAGGTCAAACAGGTCATCAAAGGACAGCACAGCCCCTGGGCGACGCGGACGGTATCTCTAACGATATCCTAAAGCGTCTTTTCCACTTCTCTGCCTTCTAGCAGCCATCTTTAACGCTGCTATGGACAATTGTATTTTTCCTTCTCAATGGGAAAATGCAATTGTCATAGTTATCCACAAGCCAGGGAAAGCTCTTACCGATTGTTCGCTAAAATTCACCCCTCGAATTTGCTCGCATATATTTTATATATAAATAAATAAATTCCCTACACCCGACTACCGACCGTACGTTATAACTGACATAATTCTACGGGACCCAATGTACTAGACTACGTGACCATACCGACACCGACACCTACGATGGAAAGGTACCCAAGGCCGCCAGCGCCTTGCAAGCCGCCCGCTGCATCGATAGACAGTGTACCAAATTAGCCGTCACGAACGCACCGCGCGCTCATCGAAGCGCCCCCCGCCCCGCTCGCCGAAGACGCACCGCGACACCATAATAAAGACAATATAAAATTGTAAACTACAATCCACCAATCCGAAGATTAAATAACAATACCGCAATCCGCTGTATTATTTACTCGTGTGCTAACACCCCGAGGACCGCTACAGAAACCGCTAACATCTCTCTCTCCGCATCTTATTTGCGGAAACAATTGAACTGACGCCCGATTCCGCGCACATTTTTGGAGGTCCCACCGAGAACGCCGGATCGTCCTGGAAGAGAAGCCAAGAGAGCCACCATCACTGGACCATCCGCATCCGCTATCCGATCGGCACCCGCTTCCGACTACGTCCGCATCAGCAGCACCCGCTCCCGAAAAGCCACGCCGTTGCCGCCAAGACCACGCGGCATGCCAAACTACGCCGCCACCGCCGCCGAGACCACACGGCCCCGCCAAACCACGCCGTTGCCGCCGAACCCACGTGGTCCCACTAAACCACGCCATTGCCGCCGAAACCACGCGGCCCGCCAAACCCTTGCCGCCAAGTCCACGTGGCCCGCCAAACTACGCCGCCGCTGAGAGCACGCGGCTCGCCAAACCACGCCGCCGCTGCCGCCGAAACCACGCGGCCCGTCAAACAACCACGCCGCTGAGACCACGCGGCCCGCCAAAACCACGCGGCCCGCCAAAACCACGCCGCCACTACCGCTGTGACCACGCGGCTCCGCCAAACCACGCCGTTGCCGCCGAAACCACGCGGCCCGTCAAACAACCACGCCGCTGAGACCACGCGGCCCGCTAAAACCACGCCGCCACTACCGCTGTGACCACGCGGCTCCGCCAAACCACGCCGTTGCCGCCGAAACCACGCGGTCCCCCGACAAACCACGTTGCCGCCGGTAAAACCACGAGGCGCCCCGGTAAGGTCACACCGACACCGCACGTCGCTTTCAAGTGCGACAGCCGCTGAGCCGCCGAGTCGCTGAACGTCGTGAGGCATAACGACAGAAACCCGACCGCTGGACCGCTGAATCGACTAACTGGACGCTAAATGAAGTTGTCCTGAAACCCACCGACCAAATAACGGTTTCCGTCGAACCTGTTCGTCCTACCGACCCATCTCCGCTATCGCCGACCGAGACTCCTCCTCCGCGAGACCACGAGCATATCTAGCATATAGCACCACCGTTGTCCGACGATAAACCGAAGACAGCCGATCCCGTCATTCTTACTGAACCCGTATCCGATCGTCCGTCTGTCACGCGATCCGCCCGTCAGTCCGATCGTCCGTCCGTCACGCCAATCCGTCACCCGTCCGATTTGTACCGCCCGTCAGCAGCACGAATGCAGCCAAAGCGCGGTTGCAACTTTTGCAACTCAACGTTGCACACATTACGTGGGTGCAACCAGTACTCCGATTTAAATCCCGCTCGACACCCCGATCTAGTCCGACTTTAATTTCCTTATTTAACTAAGTTAAATTAAAACATTCCGATTAAGTTTTAACTTTATTTTCTGATTCGATTAATGACATCAATCCACAGTACCGATTACGTACTCAAATCCGTAACACAATTGCGAACTAATTGTACATACCTACTTATTACTTTACCGACATACAAACAAACACTCGTCTAACTAACAACTATATGTAGTTATACCGTAACCGTTTCTCACACATTCCAAGTTGTAGGAATGCGTTGAAGCAGACATATATTTTAGTCATATCTATTGTAGTGTACCTACCTACTTATAAATTCGCACCGCTTAACTTATATGTTTGTTTAGGTACACATCACACCGAAACAGATAACTTGTTTTAACTCAGTCCTACCTATATGCAACTATAAATTTGCGTACACCGATATGTACCAACAATTTATTATATAGATAAGTTCCTAGCTAGGTATTAGCGTAACCACTTACGCCCGTCGATTATTTAATTTGTAAAATTAAAACTTTGTGATTAAAACCGTCCGTCTTAATGATCCGTAAACGAAACACTAGGACCAGTTTACTTGGTTGTTCTATATGTATTCGAAATTTGTTTCCGAAACAAACCTTTGAAAATAATACCTACTAAACTAAACACTAACGTGTTATCTATGCTATCCGTCGACCGATAATTTTATATTATAAGTTTGAATATCCGTTTTCGAACATTTTTTTTTTTTGCTTCCGTACGCACCGCGCGCCGTCGAAATTACCCTTAGCACACAAAGTTGCTATCCCATGTTCAAGCTACAGAATTAGCTTAGGTTATTTCAATAAACCTTTTTCTATTTTATTTATTATTCGTTACTTGTAGTAGGTAATCTGCCGATAGTTCATATTTAATTTAAGCCGCTGTCGATTCCGTACTTACAATAAGTTTTATTTAAGTAAACATTGCACTTGACAATGTACCAGCCGTAGGGTTCCGTAAACATATAGTGCAATTTAAAGCACATACCGATTCGATAAGAGTTTCTTATCACCGCGACCTTTGTTGAGATGCTAGCCGCCTCTTCAACTCCATATCCGGGTTGTGCCGATGTCTGTTCCTGGAGATCAGACATGTCTTACTCTGTTTTGATAAACCCGTTGTGTTTGGTTTATCAACGTCTATATAAAATTAAGGCGCCTAAACAAGGCATCAACATTTGTCAACAAATTTTTTGTGTATATTTTAATTGACCGCCCGAAGGATCCACTGTTCATTCCCGATCAAACCATAGTTTTGATCCCTTTCCGGCCGCCGCGAGTTATGTTCGCTAAAATTCGCCCCTCGAATTTGCTCGCATATATTTTATATATAAATAAATAAATTCCCTACACCCGACTACCGACCGTACGTTATAACTGACATAATTCTACGGGACCCAATGTACTAGACTACGTGACCATACCGACACCGACACCTCCCGAGGACCGCTACAGAAACCGCCAACATCTCTCTCTCTCAGCATCCTATATTGAACTGACGCCCGATTCTCCGCGCACACCGATCCTTCCTCCTACCGCCCTATAAGTCTACAAAATTCCCTTGGTAAACTTTACGAAAGCCTGCTCATCGCTCGCCTACGGAACGCTATGGTCTCCAAAGGCATCTTAATCGACGAGCAGTTCGGCTTCCGCACCCAACACTCGTGTGTCTACCAGGTCCTCCGCATCACGGAACACATTGGGCGCTGTCTTTTTCGATGTAGAGAAGGCGTTCGATTAAGTCTGGCACAATGGTTTAATTTATAAACTGTACAACTATCAGTTGCCAGACCGCCTTGTACTCATCATACGAGACTTGTCGAATCGCAGCTTTCGCTATAGAGTCGAAGGCACCCTCTCTTCCCTTCGTCCTAAACAAGCGGGAGTCCCGCCGGGCCCGTGCCCCATAGGCAAGTGCAGTACGATGGCTCTTACAAATAAGCTGACTCTTTTCACCACTTGCATCCGCCCTATTTTAGCATATGCTAGTATCGTATATACGCAGTGTAAACGTAACCTCTATAGACTCCAGATCCTTCAAAACCGCATCTTCAGAGCGGCCTCCGGAGCCCCCTGGTTCTTTCGGAATGCGGACCTACACAGGGACTTCGAGCTCCCCACGATTCCCCAATACTCCAAAGATCTGGCAGTTCGCTTTTTGACCGTAACGCCTAATAACCCAAACTGATTCATTGTGCCATCCACAAACTATCACACCCTACCCCGACCGACAACGGCATGGTCGTAAAACCATTGTTAGGCGGCTTTGGCACGTATTAACAGCCCCTGGAGAATAGTCTCGTCGATGTCCCCTAGTAAAAAAATTGTCATGTAGGTTATACAAGATACAAAATACTACAGTTGATTCTGAATCATTGTTGACTGGTATGAGAGAGCATAATGAAAATACACATATGCACTTAAAAACATACATGTATTTAAGAATCACATTATTAACCTTAAAGGTATTACTTTTACAAAATATATAAAATTTGATTTATTGTGAATACCACAACTAAGTATGAAAACTTTTAGGAATTATATTATTACTTCATAAATTTTAAAAGGAAATTTTTTTTTTGAAAGATGTTGTTTCTTCTATTTACACATTCAGTTATAGGGGACTTGTTATTTAAATTTTAAATTATAATGTTTTTGTAGCTATTGAATTCCCAGGAAGTTTCATCCTAAACCACAACTTAAAGCTTTTTAGCAAGATGTTGTCCATTTTGAATCACGAAATGTCTTGTAAAGGAGCAATATCAGGATGTTCAGGTTTCTCTAAATAGAACAAAATATACACAAGTGGTATTACAACACCTAGGAAAAGCATAAGACACACTAAGTGAAACCACTTCAACCCAAAATCGGCACCATTAGAAGTCAATTCCTTAACAACTACAGCTTCGACTGATACTTTTTCTTTATTTGGCAACAGCTGTGTATCTTCTGTCACATTTTCATCTTGTTCCTTGTCAGTGTAAGGGACCACAGAAGGGGCTAACACGCTATTCAAGACAACCGTATTGCAGTCTATAGCAAAATCACTATTACTTTCTTCAGTGTTTTTATTTTGTGTTATATTTTGATCATCATGATTATGTATTGGAGGCTGTAATGTTATTTTTGAAGTCATGTAGCTGGAAGATGGTGACGGGATTGACTTGTTTTGTGGCATCGGCATAACTTCTGTCAACACAGAGTATGGTGTGACAGGCACTTTGATTGTCCGCCTTGCAAAAATTTCATTGTCTTTGTGTATATGATTTATCCTTTTCAGTTCTGAGATCTAAAAATTAAAAGACACATA
Source organism: Apoda limacodes (assembly GCA_946406115.1). NCBI lineage: Eukaryota > Metazoa > Arthropoda > Insecta > Lepidoptera > Limacodidae > Apoda > Apoda limacodes. The sequence continues at coordinate 17,983,003 of OX291541.1, forward strand.
TTAACAGTTAATGATTATTTAACTATAGATGTTTGGCTGAAATGCCCGAAGTTCACATGCTATACTTTTAGATGTGGCATTTGTGCATTATACATTAGTTGAGAATTTGGTTTTACTTTGTCAATGAAAATTTTTTTTATTTGAAATTTGTTCCACAGTCGGTTATAATTATTACAATATTCTTCATTCAATTCATATTATTGGAAATCTTAAGTTATATTACATTATAATATCTTTTTCACCTGAAATGTTTATTTGAGTTGACCAGTATACAAAAAGTTTACACTTACTTTTTACTTTTCTAGACATGTATGGTATACACTTTTCCAGATACATATGTGTATGTCACATACGGTCTGTAGAACACAAATGTCTGTGTTCCTGATTACATGGCAGTAATTTTGGCAGCTAGGTTTTAACATTCAGAACAATATTTGAGAATTATTTTTCACTGACATATGTAACAAATAACTCTTGGTATCTATTGCAGTGCAAACAATTAATTGTGTTAATGAGTAATTGAGTGTTTTAATACCAAATGTTCTTGCTTTCTTGTTGCATTTTGAAATTATAAAACACTTGAAATTTCAATTTTTGCCTTATATTCAATATATAAAACACAACAAGCAATTCTATTTACATTGTGCGTGCATTCGTTTTGGGATTAAGAGTTCCCACAATTAAAATTTTTTACACTTTTGATACTGCCAGTTTTGCAACCAATACATATCGTTTGTGTAGCTTTGAAACATTACAAACAAAATTTTAGGTTGCAAAACGAATGTTTAACATTCACAAACTATAATAAACAATGGAAATGTATAGGCAATATGACAAATTAACACAAAACCCCACCTCCAGAGATGGTTGTAAAGTTAAATTTTTTGGTGGCAAAAATAACAATAATATGGTAAACAAACGCATGCAGTTTGTTACAGATGATGATACCACTGCAAAACAAATGATGACAGGTGACCAAGGAAACAAAAACAAAAATCATAAGCTTGTCTGTTCATGTTAATCTGCACAATGAGCTTAAGATACAACTTGCCAAATATATTGTGCCCGTAGAGCAAAAATTAACTAACTAACAAATAGTGAACTTCAGATATTGTAACTTAAAGTAAAAAAAAAATTGTAACTTTGATATTTGTGTTTTATTGATAACTTTTTAATGGTTTTAAATCCGAATTAACTGTATTTTTTATCTGGTGAAATCAGATTTTAGAAAAACCTTGTGACTTTCGCCCTCATGAAATGATATGATTTAGAATTTTTAGCTAATGTAAGTTCCTTTAGTAAAATATTGCTTAAAAATTTGCGTGAATGTAATGGTGATTTTTGGGTCACCAATATCATTGAGAGAATTTTCTTTTCGAGTCTAGTAGTGATTTTAATAAACTGTTTCGGAGTATAACTAACTAAGTACGCCTAGGCAATTTAAATGTCATAAAAATAATAATCACTATATTCATTTTGTCATTTTGTCCTCTCATCTGAAGGGAATAATTGTTGCATTTGGTGAGTTTTAACATTTCCTATCTCAGTCATACGACGAGCTAGAGCCATGGTAAGATAGAAAAATAAAGAAAAAAAATGAACAGAATGACATTCAAAATTTATTTTTGTTAAAAGAGTCACTTAGGTAACTTTTGCTATATGGGGACGAATATACTTATATTTGGCAAGTTTTAAATAGTAGATGTGGCTTGAATCATCCTTCTTTCACAAATAATCCATTTCCAAGTTATTAGCCTGGCACAGCAATCAATTACTAAGATGCAAAAGCAATCATAGGTACTTACAGGACAATAGAATCTCAAGGCAATGGCTTGCAATGTGTCCCCTTCTTGGATTTGGGCTTCAATGTAATGTTCCTGTGGTCTTATTTTGTGTAACTGTACATCACAGTTATTTTCTCCATCATTCTTTTTGTTATTATTCATGTTACTTGCCATCAAGTCATCTCCACTGTGTATAGGACGCGTTCTGAGAAAGATATATCTATTAGTAACACGTAAACATAAACTGTCAATAAACTACGACCGCAAACTATACTTACCTTTGTTTCATTTTTAAACACAAAATAACTAATAATAATTAGCATGACCCGAATATTAGTAACAAGTCTACTTGTAATCTGGTTTTCCTTATTTAAAAACAAACATAACTCACAGCTGTCTCTTCGCTTGAATCAATTCATTTCAAGTCAACCCAACCAAACAAACTTAAAAATAATGACGCATTGTTTGACAGTACAGCACTGTTGCGAGCTGGCAAAGTAGAAAATGCGGAAGTATTGCTTTTAAAACGCGATTATTTTTTAAGATTTTACATTGTTAATATTAAACACTAATATTTAATATTGTTTATTTATTCATAGTTGGGGGAACCTTGTTCACTTTCAACAAAAATCGCGTTTCTCGGGACTCTAAAGCCGTGATTTTTTAGCTGTTACCATTGCATTTGCTTTCGTGCTGTCTCTTACTGTTTTGTAGAAAAATTTATTTGCTATCCTTCTGTCAGTTGCCAAATTGCAAGCTAAAAAAATCAGGCCCTAGTAGTTTGAAAGTTTTTTTTTTTATATATATGTAAAGAGAATGATCTCTTTAATTTGAGTATGCGCGCGCACTGCTAGTTCGTGAGTGAGCCGCGTTGTGTCGCGTCAAGCAAGCTGTCATTGTAAAATGTCAAGGACAAATATGCCGAGATCATTGAATTATATTTTATTCTTGTTTGTTAATTAATTTCGTACTTAGTTAAATTATATGCATCGAGAGGTGATAACAATAAACTTTTATTGTCGTTTCTTTATTTACAGGTAAGATTGTGTTAGTCTTATAAGGATTATATGAGTGTGTAACCTACTCGATAAATAAAATTGCATTCTTTATTTACAGAGAAACAAATAGAAGTTTTATTTTGCCTCTTGCAAATTGAATTGCAACTAGTGTCTTATAAAACGACAATACTTGTTTATAATGGCACAAAAAATACAGTTTGCATTTAAACTGGAGGCATCACAAACTGACATTAAGACGAGTGTGATTGCCATAACCTCAATTACAACAGAAGATGACAAAAAGTATACACTGTCTGAAACTGATAGATACGCGAGTCGTCACATAGCACTAACTAAAACAGAAACCTACAAAAGAGTGAGAAAAAGTTTAAATCAAAGAGGTCAAGAAAGAACAATATGGATTACATGTACACAAGAAATGATTCAAGTCTATTTTGATGAAGATAATAATTTAATGTTTAACGAACTATATTTAAAAGAAGAATTAAAAAAAACAGATATAGTAGAATCCACACAGAAAAACAAGGGTCAACTAAATTTGAAAAATATATCGGAAAGATTCATGATTAAGAAATTTGTATGTAAATTCTCAAATGCGAAGCAATGGATAGAAATATTCGAGAATGAATGTAAACGATTTGAAATTGAGGAAGATACAACAAAGATAGAAATATTAAGATTATTTTTGGACAAAACATGTGCAGATTGGCACTCGGCAACATTGAAGACTTTGAAAATCGAGGCTGGATGGTCCGAGTGGAAAAATAAATTTTTGGACACATTTGCTGATAAAGGATGGAGTTCGGGAATGTATGCCATATTTTATAAATATAAAGAAGGATCACTAATGGAATACGCCATAAGAAAAGAAAAGGTATTATTAGATATGGATGAAAATATTGGCGGGAAAAGTCTGGTCACACTTATAGCAGCCGGCTTACCTGAATTTATTAGAAACAGAATTGATCCTGAAAAGTGTGAAACCTCAACAAGATTGCTCCATGAAATAAGTAAATGTGAAAGTTTTGTAAATAATAAAAACTTCATAAAAAAAAGGGAAGAAAAAGATGACAACAAGAAATACAGTTTAGGGAAAAAGCCATGCAAAACCTGTCAGAATTTAAATAAGGGTACTCGATACCACCCAGAACAGTCTTGTTGGTTTAAAAAAGAAGGGACAGATAACAAAAGGATTGAAAGTAATTCGGTTATAGAAGTGAATCTAAGCGAAGAGACAAAAAACGAGTAATCACACCATTGATAAAAATAAATATGTTATTAGAAGACAAAATACAAATAAATGGAACATATGATTCAGGCTCACAAGTATCTCTGATAAACAAAAGATTAGTTAGAATACAGAATGATTCTGAGGATACAAATAGAATATTATTTAGAACGGTCAATGGTGTGACATACACAAAAGGTTTAATAAGAATAAAAGTAAAGATTTTTGATATAGAAGAATATGTTGATGTTTTTATTGTAGACTAACTAGATTTTGAAGATTTCATTATAGGACTAGATATGATAAAAAAAATTAAATTAGTTCAAAATGAAGATTTAAAAATTCTACAGAAGACAAAGAGGGAGATAAATGCTATGAATGCATTTGAAGAGATAGAGGAAATTAAAGTCAATTTTAATGAGCATGTGGGTAAAAATGACTTCATAACAAACCTACATCACTTGGAAAATATCAAAAAGACTCGAATACACAATTTAATAGAAAATTATAATACTGTATTTGCCAAAGACAAATATGATGTAGGTACAGTAACAGATTATGAAGCCCGGATAGACTTACTGGTGGATAAGTACTGTAGCAAAAGACCATATCGTTGCACATTAGAAGATAAAATAGAAATAGAAAAACAAGTGGGAAATTTACTAAAAAATAACTTGATTGAGGAATCATACAGCCCATTTGCAGCACCAGTTACCTTGGCATTTAAAAGAGACGAAAATACAAAATCAAGACTCTGTATTGATTTTCGTGAACTAAACAAGATAGTCATACCACAAGCACAACCATTTCCATTGATAAGCGACTTGATTGTTAAAGCAAGAAACTGTAAATATTTTACCACACTGGACATGAATTCCGCGTTTTGGTCCATACCACTACGTATTGAGGACAGACAAAAGACAGGATTTGTCACACAGGATGGACATTATCAATGGACTTGCCTACCATTTGGATTGAAAACATCACCTGCTATTTTCCAGAGAATTTTATCAAATATATTAAGAAATAATAACTTGAAAGACTTCACAGAAAATTACATTGATGATATCTTAATATTTTCACAATCGTTTGAAGAACACATAGAAAAAGTACTCAAAGCAATGATAAAAGAAGGATTCAGATTAAAATTTAAAAAATGCACATTTGCAGCAACGTCAGTGAAATACCTAGGACATATAATAGGAAATAATACGGTAAAACCACTTAGAGATAACATTATTTCAATAAAGAATTTTCCAACACCCAAAGCCCAAAAGAATATTAGACAGTTTCTGGGAAAGATTAACTTTTACCACGAATACATACCAAATTGTTCGATATTATTGGATCCACTACATAGATTATTGAGAAAAAATGCCCAGTTTATATGGTCAGAAAAATGTGAAAAATCTTTCTCTTATATAAAAAATTTATTATGCTCACAACCGGTACTGGAAATATTTGATAATACCTGCCTATGACAATTTACGCGGATGCCTCGTTGAATGGTATAGGTGCAATATTGAAACAGATTCAAAAAAATGGTAAAGAAAAACCAGTTGGCTATTTTTCAAAAAAACTCAATGATATACAAAAAAAGAAAGAAGGCAATATACCTTGAATGCTTAGCAATAAAAGAAGCTATCAAATACTGGCAATATTGGCTGATAGGAAGAAAATTCACCGTTTTTTCGGATCACAAACCACTAGAAAACCTCAACATAAAGGCTAGAACAGATGATGAACTTGGTGAATTAACTTTTTATTTGTCACAATATGACTTCAACATCAAATATATTCCGGGGAAAAATAATACGGAAGCAGACAGTCTCAGTAGAAACCCAGTATTGGAAGATAATGATAATGATGAAGAAATTTTAAAAACGGTGAATCTGATAACAATAGATGATATTAAGGCAGATCAGCAGAAAAACGAGAAAATAAAGGAAATGAAAACCAAATTAATCGAAAGAAATGGGATACTATACAAAAAACATCGAAATGGAGAAAAAGTTATATTATCTGAAGAAGCAAGTGTGGAATTAATAAAGGAAATACACACCGAATGGTGCCATTTAGGGATCAACCAAATGATAAATAAAATCAGTCCTTATTATACAGCAAAGAATTTAACAAGAAACATTAAAAAAAATTGCAATAATTGTGAAACCTGTATAAAAAATAAATCGAGAGGCCAGGATAAATACGGATTAATGTCACATCTGGGACCAGCCGCAAAACCATTTCAGATTATGTCGATAGATACAATCGGTGGCTTTGGAGGACAAAGATCAACAAAGAGATACCTACACTTGTTAGTTGATCATTTTACAAGATTTGCGTTCATTTTGACATCAAAAACGCAAAATGCTGCAGAGTTCATCAAGTTGGTAAAAAAAGTTCTGGAGACGGAAAACATTGAGACATTACTAGCAGATCAGTATCCAGGATTAAATTCAAAAGAATTCAAAGAATTTTTGACAGATAATGATGTAAAACTAATATTTACTGCGGTTGATACTCCATTTTCAAACGGACTCAACGAAAGATTGAACCAAACACTGGTTAACAAAATGAGGTGCAAAATAAATCAAAAAAATGAAAAGAAATCCTGGACATCAATTGCAAGAGAATGTATAGATAAGTATAATGAAACCGAGCACACAGTGACAGGCTTTGCACTATTATATCTATTAGAAGGAAAAGTCACCAGCATCTTGCCACAAGAACTACGACAACCATTAAATACAGAAACATGGATAAAAAATAGACAACAAGCACTAGAAAGATCAATTAGATCACATGCATATAATAAGAAATTATTTGATAAAGGCAGAAGACAATGTGAATTCAACATAGGAGAACTGGTATATGTTGAAAACGGAAACAAATTAAATAGGAAAAAAATGGACAATTTAAGAATCGGCCCATTTGAAATAACAGACAAAATATCGAATACAATATACAAAATCAACACAGGCAGAACAAAAAAGAATAAAAGCTTGTACCATATAACAAAACTTATTCGAATGGAAGGTGGAATAAATGATAGACAACGCTGAATAATATGTGCGGCTACGATGAGAATTACTGAAGCAATTCTCACACCGGAGGAGGGAGATGTAAAGAGAATGATCTCTTTAATTTGAGTATGCGCGCGCACTGCTAATTCGTGAGTGAGCCGCGTTGTGTCGCGTCAAGCAAGCTGTCATTGTAAAATGTCAAGGACAAATATGCCGAGATCATTGAATTATATTTTATTCTTGTTTGTTAATTAATTTCGTACTTAGTTAAATTATATGCATCGAGAGGTGATAACAATAAACTTTTATTGTCGTTTCTTTATTTACAGGTAAGATTGTGTTAGTCTTATAAGGATTATATGAGTGTGTAACCTACTCGATAAATAAAATTGCATTCTTTATTTACAGAGAAACAAATAGAAGTTTTATTTTGCCTCTTGCAAATTGAATTGCAACTAGTGTCTTATATATATATATATATATATATGAAGTGGCAAACAAGCTAATGATCTGCCTGAGTTGCGTTCAAAAACGAGTAACTTGAGTAAAAATGACGTCATCGGGTTTCTAACTCTACCCTCAAGTTTTTGAACGGCGAGTTACGTCTGTCAAGTTTCAATCAATGTTACCACTTTTAGGAATTTCGCCCTTGTAGGGCCATATTTTAAAGGGAGCAAATTCAAATATATTTTTTTTGACTGAGTGAGAACAAAATAATAAATTCCTTTTTGCTTTTTTCAATTAAGATTTCATAAACTAGGTGGGAACTTAGTGATTTCATGTGCTTTAATTATATATTCTAATATAACTTACTTTTATTATTAAGTATGTTATTATACTACTTATTTATCAGTATGTTAACAATTCCTACCTTTTTGTTCTTGTAACATTATATTTCCATTCTAAACACTTGAATTGTGCTTTATTTTATTATGAGATTTTATTTTGACAAAAAATAAAATGAAAATAAGGGTATTTCTAAACAGCTAAACTTTACGGCTAAAACCAATATTTTAACCCTATTTTAAGGCATTTTGGGTGATTTACTAAAGGATCTTAGAAAAAACTAAACCCTAGTAGTGGAGAGAGTTTTAAGTATTACACTTAAAAATCTTTTATTGTTTAAAAAACTACAAATACAAAAGTCATAGAAAAATACTAAAATACAAAAACTAACAAAATAATTTACTAATTTTCTTAATTCGGAAACATTGTTTTGACCATTTTAATCAATTATGGCCGCCAACTCCGACGAATCCCCGTCGAGTACGGTTCACTTGAGTCAACCCTAGGGTAACAACTCTACGCGTTTTTGAACGGATTCGGGTTGAAACTCAGTTTGTTTTTGAACGATTCGAGTCATAACTCTACTCGAATCAGTTAGTTTTTGAACGGCCCCTAGATGGTGCAGGTGTCCATAGCACCGTGTGTTCTCGCAGGAACAACAGCTTGGAACACTAAAAAACTTTATTTGATTTTAGACTTTATTTGTATGCAAATAAGGTCGCTTTACGATTAAGGTATAATAGTTTAGTTATGTAATACGAGACTGTGGCGCTAGTATAGGCGGAAGTTCCCAAGATTAAAAAAAAAAAGGCGCCATTATAAAAAAAAAAACGTTGGCGCGGTTTTGTAAATTAGATTTGCGTAAGTTTTTTAATATTAACTATAAATTTGATATTATTAACGTTGACAAAGTGATAAAGCATGAATAATTTGTTTTTTGTTATTGTTTGTTATAGATTTGGAACATATAATTGATAACTATGAGTAGAATTAAGTGTTGTATAAAAAACTGTGACTCCAATGGTCAAACTAAAAATATTTATCTTCATGCTTTTCCTTCGGTGGGATATAAACGAATTCTTTGGTTAAAAAACATAGGTGATAATAATTTATATTCATATAATGCAAAACAACTACATAACAAAAAAGTATGTAGCAAACATTTTGAAGAAAAATTCTACGAAAATGGAAAACTTAATTATGTTTACGCAAGACGGAAGGATATCCAAAAAATCAACCAGAAAGTAAGTTACCTAATATAATCCAATAGGTTACTATTTCTTACGGCAAGTAAAGAAGTTTGTTATAGCAAGCTATAGATGCAGCTATGGTTTGTTCGTGAAATTCGGTTATAGTTACTCCGCGGATTTTTTTTTAATTTAAGTAGCCCTAAAAGTAGCCTTTTTTCTTCTCCATATCTTCGAGTACGTCTGCTCCATTGCGGCAGGATTGAGTAACTAATGTTTTAGTCATTCTCGAGGACACTTTTTAATTTTCCAAGATGAAAAATAGTCTACGTCCTTCCCCGGCTCTTAGGTTATCTCTATACCTAATTTCATCTAAATCGGCTCGGTTGAAGTGTGATTGAGTAACAAACAACCAAACATCTTAACTTTCCAATATATAATAATAATGTGCTCCACCCGCCCTAAATTTGGTTATCGGCCTTAGATTCTAACGCCAACTTCTTAATTATACCTACGAATGAAGTTTGCTATACCAAGCTAAAGTTCGTTTAGGCTCGTTTATAATTATTCCCGAGACAGACATACAGAGTTACTTTGGCATTTATAATATCAGTATATATATGGAAGTATGGATATATTTTGGCATATTAATATATATTATAGCTACTTGTTTAATGTGCTTGATGACCGATATCTCTATTACATAATATATTGCTGTTTTTGAAGATATCCTTATAAAATTATAACTTTTGGATAAAGTTTTGCCGTAGTAGTAGTAGAAAATTTATCCAAAAGTAATAATTTTAAAAAGAAATCTTCAAAAATAGCAATATATTATGTAATGGAGATATCGGTATAAGTTATCTATTAAGCTATAAGGACGAATAATAAGCAGACCCTTATTCTTATGGTTTCCCAATGTCTGTATGTCACTTCGTCCGTTTGTATGGAAACACTAATTTTATTTAGAGACAATTATTAATGACCACAGTGTTGAAATGTCATTGTTCTGTGTCCATAGAATATTTTGCCTTTAAACAGTCATGAAAAAATTGCTTTCTGTGTTCCAAATGATATGTGTTTATCAGTAAAATTCTGTAGATTTATAACTAAAATATTTTAAGATTTTTACGTCATAATTATAAACTTAAAACAGTTGTTCACAGTCCGTACAGCCTCCAGAAATAATAATAGTATAAAATAGTATATAACCAATATATAGCCAATAATGACTGCCCCAAATATCCGTATACCATACAGTACTGGTCGCAACCAGAGTCGAGACAACTTTATAATAACATAATTAGCGGGCCCTTACCGGAAATCGAACCCGAACTTCGACAGTCGCCTGTTCTACCACTGCAATGCGCCATTCGGTCCTCTACTCCACTATTAAATTAAGGCTACGTTTTGCACAAGGTAGAATGCAAGTGGTTTTGGGTCAAAATATTTTTACTGACTTACTCATAATATTTTTCCACCTATATTTGCAGACGGGTTTTCTTACAGCTTTTTGGTTTTGCAATTTTGCCCTGTGTCAATTTTGTTCAGCCTGATATTAAGTAACTAATCTAGTCTAATAAGTAACTTTGTAATTCGGCGAAAATGAAGATCTTTGTCCACATTGGTTGCCATAGTTTTTTGTGGCCGGGCGGCAGCTCTTCAGAGGCTTGGAGATATATCTCGAGGGCACAGATTTTGGAATCTGCTGAGGATCATAGTATAACTGAAATGTTAGTTGATTTACAGGCGAAGTATATAGGCGAAGTATATATATAGATAGTCGTAAAAATATTATACCCACTGTAAAAAATCGTATCTGTACAAAAATACCCTGTACGTAGTAAATAAAATTAGCTCATCGTGTAGGAATGTAAAAAATTTAGAATGATTATGTCATATCTTTGAACGTATTTAAATTTATTGTTTCAGAGTGGCTATCGTCGGTTAGAGTAGGTTTACATATGATTTAGAGATAACATCTTGTCCAAAAAACTACACGTCGAAGGTGACTTTGAATTGGTTGCCTAGTCAACATGGAAGAGTCCATATCACAGAATAAAGAACTAGTAGTAAAAAGTATTAGCTTATATATTGGTGTTGGCACTTGCAACTGTGTATTTTCTATCTCCACAAGATGGTTCACATCCACAGGCACCATATTTAAGTCAATATAAGCAAATATTGATACACAAAATTTAATTGTATGTCCTGAGTTACAATGTCACTTTATAAAGTTTATGCCGTGCAAACTCATTGTAACTCAGAAAAGGTAATAAAATGAAAGTACTTATAGCACATTAATCATACAGAAATATAAAACATTCCTTTTTGAACATTTTTTTTAGTTTGAATGGCATTAGGACGTAACAGACGTCACTAAGAATTTTTTGAAACTTCGACGCGCTCTTCTGTAAACTTACGACAAATGATTTACGAAGTTTTGCCTTGCAGGTGTCGCTATAATCATTGCAAGGTTGAATCTTGTATGGTAATTTACGATAGAGAACTTTTTAAGATTATTAGGAGAGATAAGTTTGTAAGAATTTGATTAATTTTGTTACAGTCCTGAGTACACTTTTTGACGTGAAAAAAACATAAGTAATAGTACAAACCTTATTTAGGTGAATTTGCTAATATGAATTATCATATTATCAATTTAGGTATATTATACAGAAAATACACAACATTTTAAAAATAGCTAGTCTATTAGTAGCTATTAATAAATAATTGTTTATTTACATTTTAGAAATCTCTTTTGTACGAAGAGGAAACAAAAAATATAAGCCTGTGCCTAGGTATGATGATACTCAAAAAAATAATATCTACAGATATTTTGTATTAGAAGGTATTGTCTAACATTCGTTATCATTTCAATAATCTTACACGAATATTGTTTTAAAACATTAATGAAAGTTCAAACTATACTATATATTACATTGAAGTTTTAGTTCAAAACTAAACAAAAACTTTCGTAAATGGTCTAATAATTATTAATTGCAGCCTAAGTAATTAGCTTAAGAATTTAAGAAAATCGAAAATAAATGTACATTTCATGAATATTTATGAATAAACAATGTCAACTTTGAGAACGTTGTTTGATTTTACGTCCTTTGGTCTATTCTTCGTAGATGAACAACAATATAAATATTAGTCTGGGATGGAACTTGGTATCTATAAAGCCACATTAGAAAAGTAATTTAAAAGCTGGCTAGTAATAATTGAATTTAAGAAAAAAAAATCCTTTCCGTTTTGCGCACTAGCGCCACGCACTCGTATTACAGAACTAATCTTAGTGTTCCAGTAAATGTATGGGCCGTTGCCTATCTGTACTATATGTATATAGTACTGAACTTGCATATCTATGGTCCATAGGCAGGCAGCCATATTTGATTAGAAATATCAAAATGTTTCCGTATTTAGCAATTAAATGAATTATTGTCCTGTAAATAGGTATTATTTTTAATATATTTTATGTATTTTGTGTGGTAATTTTCATGTGTTGGTTTAATTTTTATTCAATAACCTTAGAAAATAAAAACGATTTTAAACGGTATTTCTACTTCACTATTAGATTCTAGTTTTGACATAGATATTATAGTCTCAATTTTAATGCCTCAAATTAGTCTTTTAATATCTATGGTTCAGGACGTAATGTTTAGCTGTTGGCTGTTTGTAGCAAAAATACAAAAACCCTATTTTTAATTTTTTCAGTAAAAATGATTAAATTGAAATGAAAATTAAAAACAAAAAAATTAAATGTATTTCAAGAGTTTTAAAATGAACATTACAACTACAAAGAGGTACACGATGTATCAAAATACCAAAATAGTTTGTTTGGGACTCACGACAATCAAATCAAATAAAAAAAAACAAATAAAGGCCATCATACACGGAGCTACAATATATATTTTTATAAATTATAACAAGGCATATTAAGATATATTTCCTATAGTAATCTTTGAATGGTTACAAACGCAGCTATAAATATATTTAAGTTATGTATTTGTAAATTTTGGCATATTTATTATAGCTACGTGTGTGATGGACTTTATTCAACAAAACAAACTGTGTATAGATAACTCCTATATTGTTGACCTGTAACGTACAATACTTCATAAAGTGAAATATTTCCACCCAAAAATATAAAATAGCCTCAAGCCTTACATATTCTATGCGCCAGTTTTTGTAGCTTGCAATTTCTCGCAAATCTAGCAAATTTCGCAACTGACAGCAGGATAGCAAATAGATTTTTCAACAAAACAGTAAGAGACAGTACGAAAACAATTGCAATAGTAACAGCTAAAAAATCACGCCCTAAACATAACAACATTAACATTTGGCCCTAAAGAAAACGAAATTTCTTGAAGTGGGAACACTGATTTGATTTGACACGATTTGACAGCTGCAACTCGGTTAGCCGTTCAAAAACTGTGGGTAGAGTTGGAAACCCGATGACGTCATATTTTACTCAAGTTAGGTCCACTTGCGCTTCTCAGGGTTAGCGCCATTTTTTCCAAGTTATAAAGTTAAAGTTTCCAAATTATACTACTTAACCCGGGTCACTGCCGAGTTAAATATTAAAAATTTAACCCGCATCCATCAGAGGGTTAAGTCGCTAACTCCGCCATATTGCGCCAACATTTTTAAATTAAATTCGTTTTGATATCGATTTTCTGGTTAAATTTATATTATTTTTCGACTATGAGTAGTTACCTATAACTATAAATAGGTAAGTAGGTAGATAACATTTAATTTTCTGACGAATACATTTACTAAAACCATTTTAATAGAACTGTGCAAGAACAAAGTGTTTAGGTATTTTAAAAGTATGAGAAAACAAAACATTAGCTCACTTTTCTCAGATAATAATTATGGGTATGTACACTGAATTCCGAGGTTCATTATTTTTGCTTCTGCTGCCTGCAGGCATTCAAGGTATCTCGGTTTTTTTTCTATATTCAACAAATACACATAGGACTCCACCGTAGAAAAAAATGGAGCAAGAACGAACACGTTAAGACAACGAAAGATCTTAAGTAGGTCCATTTTTAACACTTCCTACTTGCACAATTCAAATTAAATAAAAATGTAGTGAATAAACCGACAGACTGAGTACCTAGGTACGCGTATAATGCAAAACATGGAATAACACAATTTTTAAAAGCATCTTCCATTCCTAAAACGTCATTCATAAACATCTGGCTTTCGGCTGCATAGCATCACGAAGGAGTCGAAGGACGACATAATAAGGTTATTATCTTTGAAAGTTTATTGTAGAAGAATAACAGAGATTGTAAAAAGATATAGATTTATTGTTTCTAACAAGAGAGAGCGAGACCCATATATACTTATGCAGGATTTCTTATTTAGGCGGTTTATAACAGGATGCACATTTATTTTTATTATGTTGTCACTTCTGAGGAATAGTTAACTTTCTGCTTCTGCAAGACAATTGACGAGTTATCTAGTTATACCTTTGACCCAGGTTTAGTTATTTAGCTAGTTATTTATTTAACCCTGAATCTTCCGCAAGTCGGCCTCACTCGTTTTTGAATGCAATCCTGGAGAATCTCGCTCGCGTGGTGCCAACCCTTCAAAATGACTGTGTATGCTCACACAAGCAGTACTAGGATCATAACATAAAACAGGGGGCATGAAGTCGACACTATAGAGCGGCAAACACTACTATATGAGTGGGATTGAGGTAACTACCAGTGACGAATTTAAAAAACATTAGTCCTTAAATCTTACAAAGCATAAAGTGAAAGATTACTAGATAATAATAATGGCAGGTTATTGAAATTCTGAACCGCGTTATCCTAATGTGGGAGACGGACCTCTCATAAATTATATAGATAAGTTATTACCTGTAATGCGGTAAAGTGGTGTGTCTAACAACATTGTAAGATCTGCGGCATTGCAGCAGAATGTCGAATTTGGGGCGTTTTCAGTGTAACCAGATTTAGCAGGAATTTTTAGAGAATAGGATTCTCGTTTTAGCTCTTAGAAGGTTTTGCAGTTTATTTATAAAATATATCACTTTCTAGCAGGATTGGTGACCCAGATGCATTTCTTTCCTTCCACAACTTATGTTTGTTTGACCCACAGACCTAGGTTTTTATTAGAATTACCAACAGCGCGGAAAAGAGATATATTCATTACATGAACGCTGCTCAAGAGAGAAAGAGACAAATAACCATGTAAGTCCAAATATGTCGATTATATTTGAGTAGAAGCCCGTATCAACCTGATTGTTTTGTGACATTACGTGTTTACATAATTATGACGAGAATCCTGATAACTAAGGACCACAAAGTGTTGGGCCTTAGTTGTTGTTTTGTTGTTTAGCTAACTGTAACGTCACAGGAAGAAATATCCAGGACAATCATACTATTCACACGTAAATACGAAGTTTTCACGTTTTTTTTTTAAATCATATTTTGTCAGATTTCTTTTTAAAAATTGGCTCAGGAAACAGTTTTTATGTAATAATATTATTACCGTCAAAAGGGAAATTTGGGACTTATGCCTTGTTTGAGACATTTTCATGTGCAAATTTTATTTCATGTTCTAGCAATACAAACACACAACCCGGTGATTTTAGTGTCAGATGGTGTGTCAACGTTCAGTTATTAGAAAATGTGAGTAAAACGTTATTAATCCTTTCACGAATTTTATAAAAACATTAAAAGTCAACCCTTCACTTAAGGCTAATAAAATACTGCGAAAAACTTTCTCCTTTCAGCCGGTTTTGTGCTATTTTCGGGTGTGGAAGTTTTTTTTTCATAACTTTAGTCTATGGCGCATTTAATTTGATAAAATATGGAATAATGTTGCCACTATATTGCGAAAAATTTACTAAAATTACTTTATGGGTCAAAAAGGAGGTAACTTGGAACACTTGTCCTAAGTAAGCTTACGTGTCCCAAGTTGGAACAATTATTTATAATATTTTTTTTACAGATAATTATGCCGCAAAACAGGAAAAAAAGCCATACGCAAGATTAGCTGCATAAAGCATTAATAGCCGTTATTAATGGAGGAACTTTACGATAAGCTGCATAAAAGTACGGAGTTGCAAGATGTACTCTATCGCGTTTTTTAATGGAAACCTGAACCAAAGAAACACAAGTGACCAGAATTGAGAAAATAAAATAGAACCTGAAACCAGGTGCTAGTGTTACCAACGAAAAGCTTTTTGAAGATGACAACAAAGAAAACAAAAGACCACAAAAAAAACGATAAAGAAGAAGGCGACAAAAAGAAGGAAATAAAGGATGATTATCCATCTGAAACTGATACGGATGCTACTATTTCCATTCATGATTCGGATGACGGCATCAACTTTTAAAGAATTTTGTTTTTGATTATTTTAAATTAAAAAAAATCTTTTAAATGGTGTTTGATGTTTTTCCTTACATAAAAAATACTTTTTTAAAACAGAAATAAAGCGGCAGAAACAAAGGTGTCCCAAATCACCTGTAAGATAACTTGGGACACCATGTTCTAAAAATAAATAAATCCTAAAACGCGGACTGTGTCCCAAATCAGATATGAACATGAAACTACGACAACTTTGACTTGTCGTTGAATTTAAAAATTGGCCCAAGTTCCCCCCTTTGACGGTGCTTTGTAAAACATGGTATTACTTCATATATAAAGGTTTTATTTAATGATATTTTAAGTAAAATAGTAAAATGTTTGGCTATGCTAGGCTTTAACAAAACGATGACGTCATTAGTATCAGTATATCGATATCTTTTGAGGTAATTATTTATTTGCATCCAGAGTAGAAAAATAACACCTAATTTATTTTAAAAATGTTTGTTACAAATATTACTAGAGCACACGTGTTTAATATTCTTTTGTATTAAATTCAAATTCAAATTGAATTCTTCATCTCCATCCGTCCTCATTTTACAGCCTCATAATTCCACCGCCTTTGCATCAACTTTAATGAAATTTCACAGGAAAGTGACTAACAGAGTAACATAAAAACCGGTCAAGTGTGTGTCGGTTCACGCAGTTAGAGTTTTTCACCGTAGTGATTAAAATTTAAATTAAACAAAAACTTATTAAAGCTTTCCAAACGATACTCAACTCAAACTATTAATTAACTAAATTTCGACAGTGCAAATCAATAACTTAACTTAATTATAGGTAGTTCGAAAGACACATACGAAAAGTACATATGCGCTTATGAACGCAGCTGCCACTTGCTGGATTTGTTACTTCGATTCGCCGCCGCTGCGCCGCCTGATCCAATGCGTTATTCGAACGTAAATATTGTTATTAATTGAGTAAATATTAGTACTTATTCAGAATGTTATAATTTTATTTTTCGATACTACTAAGTACCCGGTTCATAAACTTCTTCATCTATGTACCTTTTAATGTGTACGAAATTTTTACTTTTCCATATACATTTATAAAGCTATGATTGTTTTCCTTTTAATTTCGTTATATATGCAATTTAAAGCTTAATAATTCGCAAACGCATTTCTAAATTCAAAAATGGTTTTCAAATACCCTTAGTATTTTTAAACGAGCTATCCAACGACGCAACACCCCACACTGTATTAGTACAGTGCGGTTTCAGAGAAACTAGGTTTTGCCGTTTTTATAGATAATGGTACCGAACCCTTCGTGCGCGAGTCGCACTTGGCCAATTTTTTTGGACTCTTCTTCATATAAACTTTAATAACTGTGTCTTGTATAGGTACTCCTACGTCCACCTAATTTTTGTAAAAAAGGGTACAAAGTTTTTGCTTCACGTTTTAATATAACGATTATAGCTGCGTCTGTGACCACCTTAACTATATGTTAAGTTAAGAGCGCTAGTATTTTACAACTGTAATTTTTAACCGTTAAATACTTGTATATGGCAACAATCTTGTATATATTTAATTCATTTTTTTACTCTTTTTCTTAAAAGGTGTGTGTTCTATTGCCAGTGTAAAGAATTACTATGTTATGGAATTATGCCAAAATTAAAAAAAAGGATTCCGTTTTGGTGTAAGGCCGCCTTTACACCAGTAAGTTACTTTCGTAATATTTATGTAACTTACTTACGGTTGCATTTACACTTAAAATAAAGTTACAGTTAATAATGCTTACGTAATTTTTGTGAGTTTAAACTTGCATAAATTATTATACGCCCATTTACATCAGTAATAAAAATGCCTTCTCATAGACGCCACGTTCAAGCGGCTGCTGCATATATAAATTTATCCAATAAATTAATAAATTAATCCAATAAATGGTTAGAAAAAAGAATGGCACAAGGTGCGTTTGAAAATCTTTTGAAGAAGGATAGGAAGAGAATGGAAGACCGACACGGATTTTCAATTTTATAAGAATGAATGCTGCAATACTTTCAGGTGATTCCTATTGATCGTTGATGTACTTGTTCAGAATATCAGCATCAACAATTTCATGACATTGTTTTGGTGTAGGTTCTCAACTTATCAATTTAGTTCGATAAGCTGCGAGTCGCTTCTGTAAACAAACTTGAACACGTTTAGACTTGTAATTTTCCAATTTACGAAAGTAGTAAAAAATTACAGTAAGCCACTTACAACGAGTGGTTGCACTTAAAAATTTATCGTAAGCGGCTTACGTAAGTGACTTACGTTAGTGAAACTTACAGGTGTACAGGCGGCCTTAGATAATGCTCCTTACCACTCCCGTTAGGTAGAAAAAACTCCCACCACGGCGTGGCGTAAAGCCCTAATTCAAGAGTGGCTGAACTGAAAGAATTTAAACTTCGAAGAAACAATGATTTAAGCAGAACTATTGGACATCGTTAAAAAGAAAAGGCTAATTTTCAAAAGAATTATAACCGACTTGGATTTTGAAAGTGATTATTCAGAACTAAATACCTAGTGATTAAGGAGATTCGATTTTTATTATTTTTTTCCATCTCTTCCGACTAAGACTTTCGGAAATAGTTAGTTTAGCATGTTACTTATTGCATAGGTATGGGTATGAATAAATAAAATAAAAACCGACTGCAACAACATAACCTGCCGCACTCAGATATACGAATTAACAACAAAGTGATAATTAACATTTTTATTCATACAATAATTGTCTTTATTCCTATAGACATAAGTGTTACAGGTTTTTCTTAAGTAACCATTAAAATTAAGTGACGTCTCTGAGTGCGGCAGTAATAACTAAAAAGAAATAAGCAGGTGCACCTAAAACATACCAAATATTTAATTATAAGCAGACAGACCTCATTTTAAGGTAACTACTATAGTTTAAGCAATCTGCACTACTATTTGGACTTGCATTGAATGAGTCTCGCCTGCTTATAGTTGGATAATTAGTTGGTTTTAAATGAACTTGTTTATGTCTTTTGCTTCTTATTGTTTTTGTTTTTTTTATTATTTATTTTTATTTACACCTTTTTGTTTTTTTTATTCCGACTCGCGCTTGACTATTTTATGTACCCCATATTATTCGGTAGATGAATACCTTTTTATTTTAATCTCATTAATTATTAAAAAAATGGATCTATAAATAGTTGAACTAAACAAAAGATTGAATCAGTCAGGTATAACACTATTTTTACTAAAAAAAGGAATAGGTAATTTATTTCTCCATTTAAATTAAGAAAAAAAAGTTTTTAAACATCAACTTTAACGAAAAAATGGCTAGTTAAATTGTGCACGAAATTGAATTTTTCGCACAATCACAAAACTAAAATTCTTATATCTATGATTGTTGCCCTAGCACATATAGGCTATAAAGGGTTTCGTAACACAAAGTCAAAACAATAAAACTTATTTCATAACTTATTGTATGTATATTGGACTAATAATAGTAAAATATGCAAATGAATTTCAATGAAAGAAAACATATGTCAAACTGTAGATTTTAAGTAGCAGTACACTTTTTACCAGCCATTAGAAAAGGGAGGCGTGGTAGTATCGTAAACACACATTAATATATAGGTTATGTTAATATATTAATGTATACATACGATAACAGACGAACAGGCATACACAGGCACACACTCATACACAAACACACATATACAATTACACAGATACACATGCTCAGATACGGTTGTTTACATCTTTGACGTGGCCAAGGTCACGAACTGCAATAGGTTATTGTCAAAAGTCTCGGGTACTCGAGTCTCGTGTTCTTGGGGGCAAAATGTATGGAAGTACATAAAAGATAACTAGATGAAATCACAGTTTAAAACGCATGCATTTTTTCCCGCATGATTAGTAGGGCGACATTAGACAAAAGACGGTAGCTTTGAGCACCATTGTAATGGAAAATTATGGATGACACAATAATACTAACACTGTAATTGCATAATTTATGTCATTATAATTTATTAACTCAGAGTATTTTATACAACAGTTATGGAACATAAATACCTTTGGTATTTCACCATAATTATGGCAATAATTGCACATAGGTAATTCATTTCCTCTAACTAATCTTATGTATATACAAAAAATACAAAATCCGACTCTTGTGCCGTCACTAGGTGGAGGTAACATTAGGTACATTACGTGATTACTATATCTATAGTAAATATTTATAAGTTATAGACAAGCCATGTAAGCTATAACAAACTATGTGAAACGATCTTCTAAGTCCAATGGTAAACATAAATGCGAAAATTAAATATTTTATTTATTTTTTATATTTAAGAAGCCTATTAAAAGCCGCCATTAAATATTTTTTTATTTTTTATTTTTATTATATTTTTATGAAGAGAAAAATAAAACACATTTAAGGGCAGTGCATGTTAGCGACTATTTGATGGACTACTGTAGGTACGTGTTTATACACCAGGCGACGACGACGTAGTTAGAACTGCGATTTTCAACGGCAGTGTTTATAAAATCATTGCTGTCAGCCAAACTGGTGTATTCCACATTACCATAAAACAAAAACATTTCGCACTTAAATCCAGCATAGGTAGAGTGGGTGCTTAAAAATAAATCGGAAATGTCGAAAGCGAATTTTGGTATAATAGCCGATTTTTTCAAGTACAAAATATGAAATGACAGAAGATTATTTTGTGTGACTTTGTGTACATAACAAAGTTATCAAAGTAGACTCGCAAAAATGTTTTTTTTTTATCTACTCCACCACCATCACTATCCTATTTCTATGTCGAATAACAATTTGATAGGTCAAATAGTTTTGGAGAAAATTTGCTTACGCCTGCCGGACTAGAAGGTTACATTTTCTAAAACTGGCACCCAATCCACTGTAAAATTAAATGGTTTTTTTTCTATTCTTGCATATCATTTGACTACTAAACATGCTTTAGGGTGATTATTATATATATAATTAAAGTTCTTTATACCTATAAATACACGTAGCTACTTTAAGTTCAGTGTAATTAAATTATGTCAACACAGTTTAGAATTATGTACCTACTTAATCAAAAAATTACACGTTTAGAATTGAAATAAATAAATAAATAGTAATATTAAAATTAAAAGTTTTCTATCAGTTTAATTGGACTAAAACACAATAAAAATAATTATATATCCCAAAAACTAACCCTGAGAGGACACATTAAAAACTGATAAGATTGTTTACGATAGTAAACCTAATTATGTAGTCCTTTCACTGTCTTATTCGAAATAATAAATTAAATTAAATACTGTTAAGTATATCAAAAGTATTGAAATTTGCTGCCATATATAAAGCATTTAAAATTATAGATCTCAATACAAATATAAATGCTTATAACAACCTAGAGTTTAAAATATAATTAATATATTATTACCACAAACTAAAATTTTAAGTTCGCAAGACTGAGCAATACGTAAGACGCAACTCACCAATTTTTCCGCTGTAGTAAGTGACAATTTATGAATATATAGTGTGAATAGGCACTACTTTTGTTACGTCTTGGAATACCGAAATGAGTTACTATTAGATAAATAATTATCATATCCATAAGTTAAACAAAATTGCACTTAACAACATAAAACGATTAAAATATTTCTTACGACTGTAATTTTTTTAATGAGTAACCTAAGTAGATAACAAGTTCTCTATGTGAAATTACACAATATTTTATTGTATTAAATCATAATTACGCACTAACTTCGAAAAGTAATATGATAATTAAAAAGCGTTTAATGCATGTAATGAATACTTTGACAAATACATAATCTATCCTAAAAAATACTTTCTAAAGTCATTTACAAAAATTATGCTTTTTGTGCCCAATTTCTTTAAAAGTACACTTTATTAGTTGATTTACTTGCAGTGGAACTGAATAGTCAAACTTATACATAGTTAATGTTATACATGATGTAGAACAATGTAAATGCTGTGAACATCGTACAATTGATTACCAACTAACGTCAATTTAATAAAAATTTGCTCAATTTATGTTTATCATGATTTTAATTTTGTTTACTGAGAAATTAATAAATAAATATATAGACATTACACGCTCAGCGCCATCTGGTCCCAAACTAAGCTAAGTTAACTGTTCAAGTGGGATGTAATCTAGCAAAAAAAGACCCAGCATAGCTGTTTCTTAGCTCGCTGACCAACTCTGAGCTTAGTTAGGCCACTCTCTGTTATATAAATCATCTCTTGCGGCACTGGTTATAGGTATCGTCCCTAGATACCACGAGCGTAGGCACAGGCACGGTGGGCCGGATGGGCGCTTGCATTTAAGTTAAACACCAGTAGATAAGTTGGTAGTTTAAAACACAGTTCACAAAGCAGTTTTATATATTTCATAACTACCTACATGCTTTGAAAATTTGCATAAGTGTTAAAACAATGGTCACTTCCAGATTTTATTAGCGTTAATACAATAAATTAAAATCACTCAGTGAGGCAATATACTAGACAAAAGTAAGTTTATTAACCTAAATTGTTTTGTTTCGATTCTTTAGATGCTATAGTTTTGCCACAAAATTTGCACAGAAACGGCGTATTTATGCGATCTAGCCTAAATCTTAGCCTTATATGGTAACAGCAGTTCTATACAAGAGGTGATTTTCTAGTAAAACCAGGTTAATTTTTATACTGATACTGGTACTCTTGCAAATAAAAGTAAATAAATTATTTGTAATATCAAACGAATAGAGATGTACCGGTGATGAGCCACTATCAAGAATTTAATTGACCAAATAAACATTCAGTAAGCAGAGTAAAATTCATTCAAAGTCAATTTTTTTATTCAAATTAAGTTTTTACAAACACTTTTGAATCGTCAAAGTTATTCAATACTATTTTTTATTTTTTGAACTGTAATACCCGCCCTGCGGTGGTAAAAAATTATATCATGTATTTCATAAATAAATATTAGTTTGTGTAATAAATCAAAGTAGCCATCAAATTATTTATCCAATAAATTTATTGGATATATAAAAAAGTTATCTAGAATGTGTTCAAATAAATTAAAATTGTTAAAATTAAAACTAAAATACATAGTGTTGCTTATAATTATCACAGGTATTGTTTTAAGACATTGATTAGTCGTAAATAAAACATATTATCACAGGCCTAATCATTCAGTTAATTTATACAGTCGGCTATCGAATACGTCTAGACAGAGCAATAATAAAGGTGTGGTGCGCCGTGATAACATGGACTTAGCGACATATGGCTAGTCGTCACCTCGTCGCCATTACTGTCTAAATGTTGTCGGATTTGTCTTCAAGATCAAGGGCGATGATCGACTGTTCATAATTAAATGAATGTTCACGCTGTGATATTATCGTGTTTTTAAAATAATATTTTCGTAATTGTTTTTTTCGTAATTAAATAATTTTAAGACTGTATCCTTATTGTTAATATCACTAACTCCCAACAACCTAAATGTAATAAAATAATACATAAAATTTAAAAACACTCCTTAGTTTAAGTATATTGGATTAAAACGAGATCAGAAAACCTAACCACGAATGTCAATAAATTCGTTATCTATAAAAATGTTTATTTAACTATTGTTCGTCTTTGTCACTCAAAATGAGAAGAAAGAAATGATTCACAAATAAGGCTATAACTGTTATAAAAAATAAAACATTTAAAAAACATGTATAAAATTGAGTCGAATATAATGGAAACAGCATTAATTTTTTATTTTATTTTATAACTCATATATAATATTGTATGTGTTGCTTATTAAATTGAATTTATTTATATATGTATATACACGCTACATTAATAACCAATATATATAATGTGCATTCAACTTAATATGTGTATGTGTATAAGAAACTACTGAATACTTTTCACTACCAACATTTTTTTTATTCAGTTCTTTTATTACATTATGGAGTATTTGAAAATAATCACAGTAGGTAGTCAAAATAGGTTAAATTTTGATATCATACAAACATAACATTTATGTACAATAGTGCATAATACAAATTTAAATTAATTTTATAAATACAACTGATAATAACCACCAGGTTACAAAATACAATTTTAAATGCGTGATAAATTAAAAAAAAAACACAAATTAAAAAATTCCACAATACTTTGGTCAAAGTACAACAAAGGTACAGAACGGACGGTTCACGCATTATCATACCCCTGGAAATCCCCAGGCCAGTTTTCCCTTTTCGCCACCCGGTCAGAACCGGTACAGGCAAAAAAATCGTCACCCTCAAACGGGTCTGTATCCCTCGTAAATATATTCACTGACTCAGATTTCTTTATATTGTCTTTAGCAACTGGTTTGTTATTACGTAAAGGTGGTATATCACCTTCGTCCTCTTCGGCGATTGAAGCGTTTCTTCCCCTCGGAGTGGATAATGCGGTGAAGTCGTCTTCGAACATTGACCGGGGTGAGACGGAATCGGAGTCGAACCGGAACCTGGTCGCCGGCGAATCGCCGTCTCTCGCTCGAACGCTACTAGCCGATATGGGGGACGTCGTATCGTCTGGTTCGAAAGCGAATCTGAAATTTAGTACTTCTTAAACGTGCATTTATACTGACTAAAGATAGTTAACTAAATGCGGCTTATAATTTTAATTCTACATATAACATATTCTACTTATAATTTGATAAAAATAAATTATTAATACAAATAAATTGGTTGTTCTGCATCGCGATCTGAAGGGCAGAGATACAGTGTATCTTTTATTTATACTAATAAGGTGGCAAACAAGCTTACGGTACGCCTGATGCTAAGCGATCGCGGACATAAATCGCAAAATACCGACCCTTTAAAAAATCTAATCACTTCTTCCTTAAAGAACCCCATATTATAGTCCCTAAAGAAAACCTTGGAGCTCATTGCATAACTTGAGCGTTCGCGGAAGGAAGTTCCTTTTAAGGTTTTAGGATAATTTCCCTGTCGATGGCGAGCGGTGCGGATGTAGAAAGTAGCCGTGGGCATCATTTAAAAAAATCCTCAGCACACAACCTATTACACAAGCGGTAGAACACCCACAGGGAGGCAAAGTCTTTGACTTTACTATCTGGACTAAGGTGGCTCTATATATAACCATATGTCGTAAATCACCAGCATTAAAATAATAAGCGGTAAACTGAACTCAAGAATAGTATCCAGTTCATGACGAACTTTATATGCTGACGAATTAAGTAAGGATTGGGCACGGGAAGTATTTATTACCTGGTTCCTTCTAAACTCGAATACGGAGCACGTTTCTTCGTAGTAGGCGTTGGTACATCTTGAAAATCGTTATCAAAAGGCGACGTCGTTCGCTCACGATCTTGCGGCGAGAAGTCGTTTGAAAATCGATAGTCTCTAGGCTTTTGTCTCTCTTCCCTCCTGGAGCGTCGCCGAGGATCACGCGAGTCACGCGAGTCACGCGTGTCGCGCTGGTCGCGTTGGTCACGCTGGTCACGAGAGTCGCGAGAGTCACGTGAGTCGGAGTCCCTCCGTGATGCGTTGTTGGCTGAACGACGTCCGGGCCAACCTAACGTTGATCCGTACCTAAAATATTCATTTAAATAACTAAAAACTCTTGAGATGTAAAGTGAAAATCGTATTCGCAGGTGGCATTCACTTCACCGAAAAGCGTTGGTTCGCTTACAATTGTTTAGTTTGATTTTAGTACGTACGCTTTATTCTTTTGTTTCGGGCAATAACAAAAGGCGCTTTCCTTTTAGCGTCGCCGCTATTTGATAGCAAGACCTCATTCTAGCACCAACTACTCGTCCCGTTTAAGCGCAGCTGATAATTCTAGCGGCTCTATAATTGTTAAAAAAAACGCATTTTGCGTTATTTTGATTTTCTTGTCGTTTATAATTCTATTTAGGAGAATTTCGAAATTTTTTACAGAAAATCTAATAACACAAAGCCGTTGTTTTACTTACGGATTCTTTAAATAAATTAACTTTCTTTTCAAAAAATACGAAGACTTTAATAACTTTTCTGAAGGGATTCACTTTAATTTTCACATTTAAAACCTGTCCAAAATTAGAGGAATATACCTACTCTCCGACATGGGGTTTTTCGCAATATTTCGTAGAACCTAACAATCAACATTAGGTTTGGCAAACGAAATGTAAACAGCTTAAAATTCTGTTACAGTAGAAACTCGATTAACCGGACTAATAGTGTCGTTAGGCATTGGGATGATCGAATGTATGAAGAAAAGCGGGTTTTGTGCATGTAGTACATAATGTTATGTGTTTATTAAAAACAACAAATACATATCAACGAAAATCAATGTTTATTAAGAAATGATTTTCCAACATGCACTTATTTATGTATGTACACGTCAGAGCGGAGTAACAATTGCTAACTAACTAAAACAATAACGAAACGCGCGGTGCAGGCGGTATACGCCAGTTCCGACACGTTCATGCTTGCTTGAATTCTACTTGTATAAATATATATAGGACCGTAAGCTTGTTTGCCACCTTAGTGGTATACAAAATAAATATAGTTGGTAATCCGGATAATCGCGAATCCGTATAACTGAGGACCGGTTTATCGAGTTTCTACTGTAGTTAAATGGAACGACCCTAACATTAAATAAGTGTAAGTTAAAAAATATATATTTAGAGAAAAACATAAATATTGGGTAAAAATCGATGGAGATAAACCACGTTTATTATTATATTGTTACAAAAACTAAAAAGAAATAAAAGTGAATTCCGATAATACTTGTTTAAGATTTACAGTAAGATTTTACTGTTAAGATGACTATCCGGGTTTTGTTGGGTTCAATTTTGACAATGAATTTTTATTTATTTTTTTGCGCATAATAAGTTTACCTTAAAGTTGAAGCTCTTACATCTCATTTGATGTGTTATATTCTTTTTATAGTTGATGAACACAAGCCTTAGACTGTAATTACCTTCTGTCTGTAGAGTCTTCGCTTTGTCTGAGATCGGCTCTACGTCTGGATTCTCTCCACCCCAGAGAACCATAATTTCTTTCTGAAATAAATGTAGTATTTTAAGAACGTAGAGTTTAAGGCTAAGAAATATATGTCCCATATATATCGTTATATTTTAGGTTTTATATTTTATTATATAGGTTTTGGTAGGTAAATATGAAAATGAGATAATATAGAATTTAGAACAATATTACAACATTATATTAGTGTCGATGTCGTGAAAATAATCCTTTGCTGGTTAAGAGTTTGAAGGACGAACCATGAGGTGAGTACGTAAATGTTATGAATCCAGGAATGGCTTCATGGCCGAGACTTGCATAGATGGTTTTTATCATAGAGACATGATTTTCTTATTAGAGCGAACTCCTGGTGTGGCATACTTATGAATAAAATAAATATTCCTGGACATTATTGGTTACCAGAGAATGGATACAAATACTTTTTTTCTTTAAATACATACATATTACACAAAGACAACACCCAGACTCAAGACAAACACAAATGTTCATCACATTAATGTGTGTCCTGTGCGGGGATGGAACCCGCGGCACTCGGTTCAGCAGGTAGTTGTTACTACCATCAGAGCCACTAAGCAGTACACGCAAAAATACTCTCGACAGGAAACGTGCCCAAGCTTTTACCCAACATTAATGCATATAACACGAAAACGAGCGTTAGCGACTCTTATGAGTAAAATTTTTTAGTTACCGTCTCTTCGCCACCGGTCCGGCCATAGCTCCCTTGGGGAAGACTGCCCAGACCCACAGCCATCACTGTAACTGTAATACAAGTACTCATTTGTGTTTGCTCGTACAAATATTCCACGTTTGTGTACTTCTTTTTATCAATTTTTTGAGTTCATAATGCTCTTTTCTTTGAAATACTACTGAGAACATTAGTATAAATTCCATTTATTTCTTCTGAACTAATGATCTTAGACTTTTGGAGCTGGATTTACGGAGATAAAGTTCTTCCTTGTTTAATTGCTATCATCCTAAATAAAGAAGTTGATGATATCTATCATTGCTGTAGAGAAACTACTAGTCTGAGATCATTAGCTACGGAGATATATCCCTTCCTGGTTTAACAGCTATCATCCTAAATAAAGATCATGATGAGATCTATCACTGCTGTAAAGAAACTGTTAGTCTAAGATCATTGGTTACGGAGATATAGCCCTTCTTGGTTTAACAGCTGTCATCCTAAATAAAGATCTTGATGTGATCTATCATTGCTGTAAAGAAACTGCTAGTCTAAGATCATTAGTTACGGAGATATAGCCCTCCTGGTTTGACAGCCGTGCTGTTAATAATAAAGGAAAAAAACGATTACTAAAACTTGAGACAAGTAAAACAAAATAACACCAATTTAACATATAGAGATAAATAATGTGCTCATAAAATAAGTGATCGCTAAAAATCTACTTAGAGCATTGCGAAATCGATAATTAATTTATGTGGATGTAAAAAAACGTTCGCTAAGAATTACGATTTTGAAATTTGCTTCAAGTAAACAACGCGTTTATAAAATTCATCTAACAAACGTTGTCGGATTTATCAAATGGCTGTCTGTATAAATGAAATAAATGTTTAGTCTGTGGTATTACTATACAATATATTCTTTGTACAATACAGTATTTCCAGAACTAATAACAGCACAATATAATAAACCTCAGGGTACGGATCTAACACGGACTAATTTATCTTTTTAATTTAATTTATTCGGAGGCAAATTTAAATTGTCTGAATTGCCCCATACTTTATATACGCAACCCATAACTAAAAATCTTAAACGTGCCAAAAAGAAACATACTTACTCATCTTCATCATATGAGTGCTTCGGTTTCCGATGTCTATCTTTGTCCCTGTAGTCTTTCGATCTCTCTCTGCTTCTTGACTCCCTGTAATCTCGATCTCTACTATAGTTTCTTTCTCTATCCCACCCATCGCTTTCTCTCTCTCTACTTCTACGGTCTCTATGATCCCTGTGGTCCCTGTGAATTCGTTCTTTGCTCAGATCGCGTCTATCCCTTCCGCTCCCAGAATCTCGTCTGTCTCTTTCCCGCGTGCTTGATTCTCTGCTATCTCTACTAAGATCTCTATCTCTCTCTCGCTCGCGACTTTCCCGTTTGTCACGAAGTTGGTCCTTTTCTCGACCACTGCCCGAGTCTAGGCATTCTCTAGAGCCGGAAGAATTATGCCTGTTTAAATATAATGATACAGTTTACATGTGTGCCCTCGATGTAATTATATACGAGTGTGCGTTGCGTTGCAAGACGAAATAATGTATTCCTTTAGAATTAATCTTAGACCAATAAAATTTATGTACCATGTATGTTATATATAATAAAGTATAAGTACAGAAATAAGGGCAAAGTGGGGAAATGTCTTTTTTTTTTAGATTTTGGATAATGCTCCAAAAACTCAAAGTCAGTATGAAATAGAATGCTAAAGACTAAGAAGGAGCGGAACTAATGTTGTTGCCTGAGCCAGCATAATGGCTTCAAGGGGCATAGGCCTCTCTTTTGATCATGCCCTAGGGGTTGGGTGTCTGCCTCGCAGTCTGAGGGGCGGAGGTTCGTGTACGAATAAGTCTTTTTCTTAGTTACTTTAGTACATAGAATACTCACACCACTAGCTTTACGGTGAAGGAAAACATCGTCAGGAAAGCTACGAACGTCTTATAAAACAAAGGATTATGGTCTAAATCGCCCTCGCCGAAGGGGGCCGTAGGACGTGCCCCAAAAAGTTTTACGTAATAATAGGAACTGTATTAACGCACAGTCATTTGACTTAGTTTGACTTATAAATATTAACAACAACAATATGAAATACAGAATTTATAAGAAACGAATATTAAAAAACTCTAACGAACCTAGAGTCCCTGTCGCGGTGTGAAGGCGGAGGTCGCTGCAGGCGCGCGGGAGGTTCCTCATCCCAGGGAGACACCTCCCGGGAGGACGAAGATGTTTGTACTGCACACATACAACGATACATACTTACAAATACATACAGATAATAGTAATATATGCATATAGAATAATGCTATGACATAATATTTTTATAAATACTACAGGCATTGGATAGATAGAAGTCATCAACCTAGGGACTAGTCTTCTTAGCGACAATATTTTGTTGTTTTACGTAAATTGTTTCGATAATATGAGATGGCTTACTCAAAGGGATTGCAAATATACTATATTGTTTTCCAATAAAACTTGCTCAAAAACTCCCCTATCATACTGCCCCTTAAATAAATGTGTACTTTTGTTTAAAATTACATTATTGTGTACCTATTGGTCCAGTGTTGTGGGGGCTGCGATGCACTCGACGTGAGTCACGGTCTCGCCAGGCACGCGGCGGCGAGTCACGTGACTCCCTCGAGTCAGACGACCACGACGCACCAGCTAGCACCGACCATCGACCCCCGCGACCCGACTCACGGCCACAAACTGATTTATCTGAGGATTCAAACAAATCATACTCACAATATACCAATAAGAACGCGTCTATCGCCAAAAAAGCGAAGCCACCACTGTCGATAAGCATTTCTCTCGCACTTACACTGCCATGTATTTTGCGGAGTGAGTGAGTTTGTTTTTTCACAACGATGTCTCCAAATTAAACTATATACTGAACTGTAGAAGGGGCCCGATTCTTGTGCTGATAGAGACATTGCCAAACTAGAAATATTTTAAATTGATTTACTCACTGCTTGTAAATCGCGATGAGCTCCACTGGTTTGAACTAGATATGTAGAAAAAACATGGCCGATATCGCGAAAATGGTTTTTATGTATTTTTAGAATCTCAATATAGACAGACATATGTCTACCATAGTAGAGACGGGGTGTCGCACGTCATTAATATTAGCTGAATTTTCTTTTTTTAAAAAAAGTAGGATCTCCTCATTTTTCCATCTACCTGTCTATCTATTGGTTTTGATCATCAAAATAGGAGACATGGGGAAACACGCATTTTCTGAAAAAAGAGGGGTCACAAAAATCATCAAAATTAAAAAAAAAAATCCCTCTTGTGACCCCTCCTTTTTCAGTGAGTACCCTGCATCATGCATCATAAAGGTTTTTTTTTATAGGGCTCTTTTTTGAAACCGTCTTTCTTGTAAAAAGGGTGTTACACCCACCATGGTTTTTTCAACAAATCAAATTTTAACTAGTCGAGATATCGCTATATATCGCATAAGCTATAGTGTCTATAAAAATAAATTTAAATTTTTGAGGAAATAAAAACGAAACTCCTAATAGAATTGTAGCAATATTATTATACCCACCAACATATGAAATTGTACGCACCTTTTATATCAGGAGATGATCCACTGGCAACATCACTGATAGAGCCGGTGGACAAACGAGCAGGAGGCTGCAAATCCCGAACCGGCACTATCTCGATCGGTACTTCTTTTACTTCCACTTTCTTTTCTTCTTCCTTCTCTTTCACGGATGGGCTCTTTCTAAATGCATCTTCAACATGAGAAAACGAAAGCGAACTGTTATCGATGCAATCAAAGAAATCAGAGTTGTCAAATCCGTCAGACTTTTCATCCGATTTCTTCCGTTCTTTCGGCGCTTCTGACGGAAAAGACTCAAATTCGTCCGGTGGTTCTGTAATAGTAATTTCACGCAACGCAGCGTATTTATCACTTAAATCTTCATGTTTAATTTCCGGAATATTATTATCACGAGGTGATACACTTCTCCTTGATTTTTCCACTTGTAGTGTTTTCATCACGGATTTAATATCCTCTATTTTGGCGTCTATTTGATTGGACGGTTTTGGACTAACTGACTTTTTGAACATATTGAATGAATCAATTGTTAATTCATCCAAGCTTTTCAACGGGCTTTTGCTGATTTCCTTGCTTTCTTCTTTCTCGTGGTTTGTTTTCGTTAAATCTTCTATCAATGCTATTTCTTTGTCTTCAATTTCTTGTTTAATTTCTGCGTTAATTGTTTCGTTTTCTAATGGATCTAGGATAGATTTTGCTTGAAATTCTTGGTCTTGTATTTCTCTAAATGCCGCGTATCGATCATAAGAAGAGTTTGCTTTTTGATCAAAATCTTCGAAATTAGCTACGAATGTATCATTTGAGCTTGAGTTGGGGTTGAAATTATCTTCAAATTGCGGTTTGAATATTGTCTTTTCTAGCTTTTTTGGTAACAAATTATCTGATAAGGAAGTCGGCGGTGTTGCTAAAGGTTGAGAATTAGGTTTGGTTTTTTCAGTCTTCATTGAGGGTTCTATATGGATCCGCTGTAATAGAAGATTTAAGAATTCTGATTAAAAATATGTTATTATAAGCTGTTACCCACGGTTTTGCTCGGGAAACTAATTTTAACGATAATGATCTGGCCAATCTTGACTTATTTCCTAAAGTTAATCAAAAAGACCAAGAGGGTGTGTTCTTCCATCCCTGGTCGTTCGTTACTACTTTAAATTAGGCCAGTAATTACCTCCTGACCTATGCCGAGCGATGCGATAGTAGTAAGTAGCCGTGGGCGTCTTTTCAAACTTCATGAGTAGTTCTTGAGTTATTAAGCGTGAGTGACAGACGGATGAAGACAACAAGTCTTTTGTAATATTTAAGGAAAGAGTAGGCATTTAAAAATATATACTTACTGCTCTATCATTGTCAGCTGATAAATACAGTCTTAGGTAGTCAGTCAATTGCGGCAACGTCATTGAGGATAACGTCGTCGTAGGCACCCTTAACCTGTAAATATTTTCAGATGTTAACATTGATAATACGCTAAGAATTTTAGCAGTAACGTGAACTGCGTGATTGTGTTTTTGCTTGCTAATTAAAAAAAAGGTCTTGTAGTATTCGACGACATATAATAGCAGTGTTTACGAAGATCTGTCAAGAATAATGCATTAAATAGAGTGATAGAGGACAAATGGCGAACAATGAACAAGTAGCGACGCACAGCATCGTTTTCGTTAAATTGTCTAAAACTCGAACATGGCGCTTTGCCAAACTTAGATATAAGCACAGGAATATAAAATCTGTAAAATATGTAGAAACTAGCTATTCCCCGCGGCTCCATCCGTGCTTAATTCAGTTGTCGGGGTAGGATTCCTATGGCAACCCCTTGATTATAGTAAGGAAGTTTGCTATATCGAACACGCATAGGTGTAGGCATTGTAACCATTACAAACTTTTTGATAATAGTCATTTTAACATCGTTGAACATCAAGGAGACATCTGTGGTAAATACGTATAACGGCTGCGAGGAAGAAAGGCTATACCAGAAGCGATCAATTAAATTTAAAAATTATCAGCAGCTTCTGCAGAATATATCCTTAACATTAAGGTTCACAATTGTTTCTGGACACATTGCATATTAACACTAGAGTGCACGCTCCCAACTTTTTTTACAAGTTTGCTCGCGTGTTCTACCATGGTAGAACACATTAAAATTGCAATATTTTCAATCGTATGGCAATTTAAAAAAAAATAAGCACTTTTACTTAAAATAATTATTTTAGTAAATGAAGTTACAAAAATAATGTTTTTTTTGTAAAATTTTCTTAATTAGGAACATTTTTAAGAGATCACATAAAAAAATTACATATTAGGCAAGTTACAAATTATAAAATGATTTTTCTGCCACAATGAATACCTTTTGTTGCTAAAAATAAACAAAGTACAACATGAGTTGATAAACAAATAAATATGACGTAAAAACACAAACAGAAAAACAAGAAGCAATAAGTTACTTACTTTTTTTATTAATTACCCAAGTGGTCGCGCGTATTACTCAGGTAGAACGACCAATTTGGCGCAAAATAATATCGGCGTGTGGTCTCCTTTTAATTAGGTTGCACACTGAATTCAACCGGAGTTTAGTAGTCGGGGCTTATCTAGGAGCGCGGTCAAAAGTTTGAGCCTGTTCTAGTACAGTAGAGCGACCGTGCGCTTTAGTGTTAAAGGTCTCGGAGCTATGTGCCCCGTACACTGCTAGACATTAGTTTTACTACAGACCTCCTCATTTCTGTACGAACACTCCGAGCATAGCATCGCCCGGTGAGCGAACTTGAATCTCAGAATGGAACCTGTAGTTAGCTTGAAAGAAGTATATATTAAAGCATAAAAACTACTAAATAATTTTAAATACAGTACCTGGAGGACCGAGCTTCACTCGTTTTTTTTTTAGCAACGCCATCTATTGTTTGGTAGCTGAACAACCGCCATCTATTGTCAAGTAGCTTTATCGTTGCTGTTTCGGTAAAAATAATAGTATGACTAATCGCCAATAGATTTCAGGAAGAGTCATACTTTTCAGTTTATCACTGCCTTATAACCACGGTGTTCAACTCATTGAACAATAATAAAATAACTAACAAGCCAAGTCGCATGACAAACTGTATGTTGTGTGAATGTTGAAATGTGAATGTAGGTTACTCGTGGAAACTCCAAAATTGTTGAGTATTATCTAGGCAATAGACTTTGTAACATCACTGTGCACACCAACAGCACACTAATATATAATATAGTTGTTAAGTCAACATAAATAAATGTATATAAAGTAGAAATTTGTTAAATAAAATTAATTGGAATTAATATACAGTCGAGTTTTACTCCTCATCCCCTGAAGTACCCAGAATCCGCTGGATGAGCAGCCCTGAAGTACCCAGCACCCGCTGGACGAGCAGCCCTGAAGTGCCCAGCAACCACTGGAGGAGCAGCCCTGAAGTACCCAGCAACCGCTGGAGGGGCTGCCCTGGCTAGATGTTCCCAGCATCCGCTGGATGAGCTGACATTATATGTCTTCCAGCATCCTCTCATTGCGGCCAGGAAACCTTTAGCCGTCAGTCGATTGGTCTTGTGAGTCCGCTTGACCAGCAGTGAGAAAATCCATCCTGTGTACATTGCGCGACGTACACACACCCCTTCCTACCCACCTTCCGTCTGTCACCTTAGGTCTCCTGGTGACAGGCAATCCCGTATATATCTATATATTTATATATTGTTCGAATCCTATGGTTAGGGCTAGGGCGTTAGGGACACGATAGGTAGGGTAGGGCCAATAGGTACACAATTAGCTAGGTACACACTTACATACAATCACTAACCTCGGATACATGCACAAGGGGTCCAGATTATATTTACAAACAATTAGGGAACTAGGGATAGGTTTTAGGAGTAGGTGTTAGGGTAGGATTTTCCCTCCGTTACTGTTAACTTATCTGGTAGCTACACGCCCGCGTACATACCTAGCGTAGGGTAAGGTGCCGGTTGCCAGGTGCAGTTTAACACACGGATTAAACGACGTTTTCTAAAAATGAAACCTAGCTAGATCCGTTCGTTGGAGCCGTTTTCGAGATTCAGATTATATATATATATATAGATATATAAGATATAGATATTTATTTACCTGTCAGCAAGCTCGTCCATGGAGCACGTGAGAAGTTGACTGAGGGTGATATCGAAGCGACGCGCAGCTGGGAGGGGTGGGGGTGCAGGGGTAAGGTATTCGTCTTCACTGCTGTTTGTAGCCGCCGAATACAAGCGAGGTTTAGTGCTGCGGTCCGCCTAGACAATATTACGAAATATTTAATTACAAAGTATTCAATCATTTTTTTTATAGTAAGTTAAGCTAAGGAAATCTCCACAATTCAAAAGACTATGTGAAGTCTGCATTTCGCATCGGGCCCGCGTGATAGACTATAGCCCAAATCACCCTGGCCCGAGGTGAGGATAGGCCGGTACCCTAACAGTGAATACATGAAGGCTGGTCAGGAAATTCAATCTTCCCTGCCAGTGAATCAGTGCAGTGAAAAATGTGTATCGAAACGCTGTTTGTGGTCGTCGGCTGGTTTTGGCACTAACTATACTTCTTTCTACCTGACCACTCCGCAGAGAGATTCATTTCTAGATGTCTTCAATGGGGTAAGCGGTAGTCGAATGGATCTCTATTATAACATAATTTCTGACCTAAACTAACCACAAGTTTTATTTCTAAATTGTCTAGGGCAGTGAAGGACACGTACCGAGCGGCTTTTGGTTGTGTGATAGTTCGTAGTCCAGCTACCAGCAATTCTTGACAGAAACCCAATGAAAGAGAGTATTTTTCTACTTTAAATATGTTCAATGTTAGACTTACCACAGGTTCTTTCTTTCTCGACGGCCGGGGCAGTGGAGGACCTGTATCCAGAGGTTCTTCGTGGTCATGCGGCGGTCTCGGCGGTGGTCGGACTATAGGTAGCTCCACTGTCTTCTTCGGGGGAAGTGGTGGAGGAGGTGATGCATTTTCATTCACCAACTTTGAACGCTGCGGCCTCTGTCGTATTGTACTTGTATCGGTATTCTGGAAAGAGCACCGTGAATCATCATCATTT
This sequence comes from Apoda limacodes, assembly GCA_946406115.1. Classification (NCBI taxonomy): domain Eukaryota; kingdom Metazoa; phylum Arthropoda; class Insecta; order Lepidoptera; family Limacodidae; genus Apoda; species Apoda limacodes. Next base: position 18,019,727 of record OX291541.1, read on the forward strand.
CGTTTTAACAATGATCATTTTTGTGTGAAGTCATGCCTTCCTCGGCCCCAGTGGTTTGACGTCCCACACTGAATATAATAATAAATAGTATTTCTAAATTCGATAACAAACACACAGCGAGATAGGCCCGAAAGCTTATTTCTGTAATACTAACGGTTTGCATGTAAATGTACTAAAAATTATTAAACAGTCATATCCATTGCTATTAAATCTATTTGTTAATAACTCTTTCCATATGAAATTGAACGTTTTTTTTTTGACATTTGCCAAGTCATAGTCAATGCACTAGATAACAACAAATACTATCTATTTTACTAACTTTCATAACAATCAAATGCAACAAACGCTTTTATAATTTGCACAAGTGTTGGAATAGTAAAAAGATTTCTTTGCTATAGTTTTACCAAAAAAAATTGCATAAATGGTATAATTACTTTAACGAAAGAAGCACTGATTTATCAAAATTTGGAAATTTTACAGAAGACGTGCTCAATCTTTCGATAGTGAGAGCTTGGTCGAGGGTTAGTCGCGGCTGTATGTTAGTGACAGAGCTATTTTGGGTTAGACTGCTGATAGTCAAGTCTTAGTGTATCCCTTCTCATGGGTGTAGCCAGCTTTTGAGCTAGAGTGCGGCAGATCTGGTAGAAAATATTATGTTTATATGGCAAAAATGTACTGTACAGATAAAATAGGTTATAAGCACTTTTGGTAGTCTACCTTGATATTCCTGGATACGCCCATCCTGCTTTACAAATTTAGTGCTATGATTTGTGTTCATAACTATATTGAACCCTCACTATGGCCAAAATTTCACTCCGTCTTGTAATAGGTAAAAAAAAGAAAGACTATTTTTTTATTTAATTATTTTTTTTTACCCGAGAAAGCGTCACCGCAAAAATCCCGTCTCTACATAAAGGCAGCGGGCGACATAGCTAAATGTAGTTTGCAAATCGTGTTTTAAACTAATATTTTCGTGGCTGCGTAAATTTATCATTAAATAAAACGAAACTTTTTATTTCGTTTCCGATATTTCGGTACAGTCTCATGCACAAATACGGTCGCAGACGGACGGCTGTGATGCGTAGTGCAGGTAGCTACGTTGGGCAGATATATCTATCTAACCTCCTTGTGCGTTTGTGCTGTTCGTCACCGTTTTAACCCGCTGCCTTAGTCACGACATACAATGCTCACAGTGTCACTATGTGAACTCGAAGTCGGATGTAATTTACGATTATTAAATAACTCGATCACTGGATTCTATATGTTTCCATATCGGAAACAAAATAAAACGTATCGTGGTTAGATCCGTTTAATTTAATAATAATGCAAACCGAGTGTTGTGTTGTATCGTGCGGATTTGCAACATAAGTAAACTATTCATAGAAATGAATGGCGATCAAAGTTGTTACTTTACTGAATTTTTGTTGTTAGGTGGCTTCTGGAAAAACGCACTAAGGCGGTAAAAAGGGATGTAAAATTTGTATCGAACGGAAAAAAATTGGCATGGGTAGAAAAATCAGCTAGGACATCATAATATTTATTGAAATTATAGAAACAAAGTAAAACATAATAAAACATGAAATTTATTTCAAAATAAAACGGTCAGTAAACAAAAAAATACAAAACATACTAAAATTTTGAATAGAAAAACATGAAACACGCAAGGCAATAAAGCATATTGAATATTAAATTTAAATTACCTGTCTCTGAAGTTTGGGTGACTTCGGTGTTGGCTCCGGCGGTAAGGACACTTGCAGAGGTCCATTATATACATTTCTCTCACTATCCATACTATCCGACTTGTTCTGAGTCAACGATCTCCTGAATTTGAATTCTTCAATCCTCAATCCGCTTTGTTTGGGAAACTCTTGCATAGTTGTAAAAGGATCCTCTTTAAAAGAATCAGCAAACAGATCTGTGCCGTCAAAGGGATCAGTTTCGGCGAATGGATCACAAGCGTAGTACGTTGCTGAATAAACAGATTGATTTGGTTTGGCAATAGCTACGGAACCGCCTGATTGTCGTGACAAGGAAGCCATTGTTTGAGTCGAACCGTATTGGTCTTTAGATTCTGTTGTATTTGGATGTATTTCTGACTGTGTTGTCGGTACGAGGTCTTTAAGGACTTTCTTTGGCGGATTTTTCAGTTCCTGAAAGAAGAGTTTTTTGTCAACGTAAGGTTTACTCCGGCCCGTGCCTAGGGGGTCTAGTTCGGTGAATACGTCGAAACTGAGGGAAGAGGCAGACGGCGCGACCGGCTGGTTCACCTGCAAAACAGGCACTGTCTTACGATTCGATTTAGTTTTTATATATTTCAAAATAGTGACAAAAAAGGAGACAGTCCGGTTGATGTTGGGTGGCACTGTGTTATCGAACTACTGTCCATATAAGATATATTTCAACGGAATTGAATACAGATTCAGTTAAGAGAAACCATTACACAGATTATTTAAGAAGAAACACTCATTATAGATATCTGGTATCGAAAGAAATAATAAATAGGTTGGTAGGTTGTGGTAACTTCGGCATTAAGTTTGGTCCACACTGAATGCAGCAAAAAGCTATTTACCCAAAACTTCGTACGTAAAATAAGGCGTAGCATTTTAGCTAAATGTAGGTAAATAAAAGTAAGATAGCACGATGATGTTACACTAAAAACAATGCTATAACTCAGTCCCTCGCAAAAAAGATCGGATTTCAAAGCCAGGTAACAAAATCTGTCAGTAAGTTCCAATTTTCATTCTTCAAAAAATACTTTGGAACTATGAATATTGTAACTCACTAACCTTGCACCTAAATACAAAAAAAACATGATGGCCACTGCACTACCTATACTATTCTATACTATAGACTATTGTCCGTCCGTATCCTCATGCAAAGGCATTCTACATAATTTTAAAACAGCCCTGAATAAGAATTATATTCATCGGAAAAACCCAAAAATAGTTATTATTTTAAAAACTTAGCTCTATTTAGTCTGGTAGCTTTGTGAAATTATGAATTTCGCTGAAGATATATACAGAAATTCTGTTTTTGCAAGTAAAAATTAACATAAACTGTGCTTATAATAATGAAAAATGTGGCAAAGTTAACTTGGCAGTGGTTTCATCAGAACAAAGTTTGTTAAATAAAATATTTAAACATGTGTTAGGTATTAAAACTCACCAAAGACTCAGGCAAGTTGTCGACTAAAGAGGGCGGTACAGGCGGTGGTGCGGGGGCAGGGGGCGGTTCGAAGTCGAAAGGAAGCGTCGCAGAGGCCTTGCTGGGGCTAAATACGTTTCGAGACCCCGCGGGCGTGGTTCGACCCCGAGTTGACGACCCCGACGGTGGAGGAGGCAACAACCCTTTCTGTAAATTAAATAACAAATAGGAGTTTTTTTTTTTTTTTTTTTTTTTATATATGACGCTAAGGTGGCAATCAAGCATACGGTCCGCCTGATGGTAAGCGGTCACCGTAGCCTTTGGACGATTGTAGCACCAGGGGTATCACTCGGGCGTTGCCGACCCTTCAGATATACAATAACTTTCTTGAAGTCCTTAGAGAAAACTTTACCGATAATATTACATTGGTGCAAAAGTATTTGGATACTTTTCAATTTTCAAAAATGAATCAGATAGTGTATACAAAAGTATATGTAATAAGCATATATAATAGTTTATATCTACAAAATATAATTTAAAATTACCTGTGAAGGACCAATAAAGGAATCCCCAAAAGGGTCAGTAGAAGGTGTGAGTCCCTCGACCTGCGTGAGCCCCCTCCGCAACGAGCTGAGCTCTTGCTCGAGATCCACTAACTCCGCAACCCCACCTTCACCCAATGTGTCCCCGCCCTTACTTGCTAATGAACTTGATTCACCCGTTGACAAGTTCTAAACAATTTTTTTTTATGAAGCTCATACATAATATTACAATGAAATTAAAAAAATCATTAAAGCAAGGTTTTTCTTTAGAAAATACTTTTGAATCCTCAATGTTTTCCTACTATTCACAGTTTTTAAAACAGTCTTTTTTGTTACACTTACGAGCAAAAATAACAGTCACTTACATAGACGACAATATTTCCTAAACAACTCATGATAGCTCATGAAGTCAGAGGAAAATTGAAGCGTATTTAATCACTTATTTAATAATTTATGTGTAAAATAAAACTCTTTTTAAATGAAATATCGTCATTTATGTAAGTGACTAGTTATTTTTGCTTGTCCACTTTCAAAATATTTTTTGACGTGACAACGTCTTATAAATTGGTTTGCCGGGTGACACTTCAAGAAACTGCGTTACGCTCCGCTCACGTTATGCGCTCACAATGAGAGCGAGTGAGAGGCACGCGGCATGGTTAGCCCGCCTAAGAGCGAGAGAGACAGACATAAAAAGTGAAAGGCACAAGTTGTCACGTTAAATTTTCGCCCGTATACCGACTTTACAGGCAACCAGTTTTTTTTTTTTGTTTATTTTTCCATATTAGACATGTTTATTCATATACTATTTCTTTGATTCTCTAGGTTTACAAAGAAATGACTCCATGAAAAGCGATGAAAAAAATTAGAATCTTAAATTTTAAAGTACTTTATTTTTTTTTTGAAACCAAATTTAAATTTCCTTCTTGCTGTTGAATATTATTGGAAACTTTGTTGTAAACGCTAAAACTAATTTAGTGTAAACGTGTATATGCACACGTTACTTTATAGTACTTAATTTTTAATTTAGCGCAATTAAGTAACTGGTCAAATTTTTGAGCACGTTTAGGCTTTTCGAAAAGAGGTGTTTTTAAAGTGAGTGCGGCGAATTTAAAGAGAAAATTTAAAACTATTAAATGTATTATATTCCAATAAAGAAAAAAAACAAAGACAAATATCTCGGTCTTATACTAGATAGTAAGTTAGCGTTCAAGGACTATGCTGACTATGTGCGATCTAAAATAGTCGCGCTAACCGGTGCTCTGCGTAAAATTTCTAACTGTCTTTCGATGAAAGTTCGCCTTATGATTTACAACTCATTGGCGAAGTCTCACATCAACTATATTATTGAAGTTTGGGGAGCGGCGGCAAAATCCAACCTTAAAGATCTTCAAATTATTCAAAACAAATTAATCAAAGTGCTTTTCCATTTCGATCACTTTACGCCGACCTTAAATCTGTACAAACAAACTAAACTAATCAATATTTCGCAGATAAACGCCTATAACACATGTTTACATGTGCAAAAAATTCTCGACTCCAGCATAAAAACGGAAATTGCTTTAGAGAAAAAAGTATCGCGATATGAGTTAAGAAACCCTATAGCAAAATCAAATCCCACGCGCCTAGAACCCAACCCAACAACTGTATAACAAACTTCCAAAAAAAATAAGTAAACGGTTTTAAGTAAAATTGAAAGAATTTATTTTCGAAAATCCTAAATTTTTTAACACAGTACGTTAGCAGTCCTAGATTGTTATGTCACGTACTGTATTAAATTTAAAAACCTATATTTATTTTTATATGTATAAAATAGGAATAGCTACCTTAACCTAATGTAATGATACGATTACGCAACGAAACTTATTGTATAGTATCATTTTTGTTACATTTCTTATTGTGAGTGGGTCATCCTTTTAAGAAATAAAGAATTGAAACATTATATTTTAGGTACAAATGTATGTAACTTAATTATATCACTTTGTATACTTAGGTTATGCCTCTTTTGAAATCTACTGTAATTGTTATTTTTAAATTTGAATAATTTTCAAAATGTAATTTATTTTTCTAGTCAGTCGTAGCCCTACTTTTGGTAGGGTCACCACCTTTTGCCTTTAGATAAGGATTTATAAGTCCGTATTTTTAACTTTGTACATGGTTTTAGGATAAAAAAAATGCAAAATTAACAGTGAAGAACAACTTTTTATTTTATTTTTATTATAACTTATCATCTTCAAAATCCACTAAACTTTATTGTTCCTGAACCCCTAGAAACCCGCGAACCATGCAAGGGAAACACCACATTTTAATATACATCACAGCTTTTCGAGTAATGATTTTTCTGAATTGTATATTTCGGGAGCTGTTAGCGACCAAAAGCCTCCTTAATTTAGCTTCGAAAAATAAGATCTGGTGATCTAACTTTTTAACCGCAAGTTCTACAAATCTATAAAAAAAATTACAGAACATTGCAAGTAATCGCAACCGACTAAATGTGTCCAAACACGATGTATTTGCTGTAAGATATCTAGGTGTTAGGTATTCTGCAGGTTGTTCTTATTCATGGAAGGCTGCGAATGTGCACCCGGTGCCCAAAAAGGACGATAGATCAGATCTATCGAATTACAGGGCTCTACCTCTACCTCTCTTCTCTCCAAGGTGATGGAGCGTGTGATCAATACACAGCTTCTAGGGTACATAGAAAAACACGACCTGGTCACCGACCGTCAATATGGCTTTCGCCACGGTCGCCCGACTGGCGACCTACTAGTGTATCTCAAACACAAATGGTCACTAGCCATTGAGAGTCAGGGGGAGGCATTGGAATGTAGCCTGGACATAGCAAAGGCGTTCGATCGTTCGGGGCTGGTACCGGGGTCTTCTATCGACGTTGCCATCTTACGAAGTGCCCTAGGGATTGTGTAAATGGGTGGCTAGCTTTTTGTCCGGCATACGAGCCGTAGTAGACGGTAGTTGCTTTGATATCATGGACAGTAATGCTGGTGTTCCAAGGCAAGGCTAAGTGCTGAATCCTACGCTGTTTCTACTGCATATTAATAATATGTCGTCAACAACATACATTGATATGCAAATATAACATGGGTCGTGCAAACATCCCTCGTTACGTTGTGGAGGAAAGTCGTGGAGAACTTGAGTCTCAGATCAAGATCACTCTGTCCAAGGTCTCTAACTGGGGATGAGAAAACTTGGTCCGATTCAACCCTACAAAGACACAAGTCTGCGCGTTCACCGCTAGAAAAACCCCTTTTCCCTGTGGTCCCATAATTCCGGAACACTCTCCTATCCATATCCAAGATCATTGGGATCTTTGGTGTTGACTCTCCAGCGATGTTCAGTACCGAGATCATTTGTAAGACAAGGTGAAGCTGGCGTCCAAAAAACTTGGTGTACTCAAGAGAGCGAAGCAGTACTTCACGCCGGGGCAAAGGTCTTTAGAAGTCGGCCCCATATGGAGTACTGCTGCCATCTCTTGCCGGATGCACCCGGATACCAGATAGTCCCATTTGACTCAGTTCAACGACGGGCTGTGAGAATTGTCGACGATCCCAAACCCACATGCCGTATAGAGCCCTTAAGTCTGAGGAGAGACTTTCTGTGTGTGTTCTACCACTTGTACAATGAGATATGTTCTGAGGAATTGTTTGAAATGATGCCCACGGTTACATTCTACCATCGCACCGCTCGCCATCGGCAGGGAATTCATTCTCTCACTTTAGAACCGAAATGGTCCCGTACAGTGCGGTTTCAGAGAACCTTAAACGCTTGGGTTGTGTAATGAGCTCCCTGCCAAGGTTTTTTCTAAGGACTACACTATGGGGTTCTTCAAGAAAGATGTTATTAGATTTTTGAAGGGTCGGCAACGCGCGAGTTATACCCCTGGTACTGCAAGCGTCCATAGGCTACGGTGACCGCTTACCATCAAGCGGCTCGTAACCTTGTTTGCCAAATTAGTTCAGTGTCACCGTATTTATGATTTGCATTGAATTTTCAGTCGATGAGATGAGTAGAAGAGATATAAATATGCGATGTTCGGCTTAAATCTAAGAAAAGAACAGAGCTGATTCTTTTGAAACCCACGGAATGGATTTAAACATAGCTACACATAGCTAAGAAATACCTTGAGTAGACCAGCCTTGAAACAATAAAACAAAAAAATATTGTTATTTTGAGTCAATAGATATACCTAAAAAGACAGTTTTATAAACTAAATTTAATTTTTCATTATTTAATGCCAGATTTCTATTGATTTGGACTACATTAGGTGGTGAAAATTTAGTACATTTTGTTTTATATTTATTAAGTACAAAATTATTTACCTACAGTAAACCAGTTTGAGACTTTTGTAGGGTGTCTATTTATATCATTAGAATCGTCGTTTTTCCTGTTCACATTAAACTATAACGAAGTGTCATCCGCAAATAATAAATTTAATTACACATTGATTTACATTTAATTATAAAAAGCAGGTCAGAAACACATTCTTTATTTCAATCAAACAGCCCTTCTTTTCGTTAAGTATTATATATCTGTCAGAATTCGATAAAAATACCTACTTATGTTATTATTTGATATTCTTGTACTTACTAATTACAAATTTTATCAATTAACACTCCTAATTAATAATAACAAAAAGTACCGATAACAAAAACGTAAAAAACTCTATATTTATACTAAAAAAACTTATTTTATAGCTCTCGCAACTGTAGTCGATAGAGGTTTTACGGGTTCCGTAGCCAAATGGCAAAAACGGAACCCTTATAGATTCGTCATATCTGTCTGTCTGTCCGTCCGTCCTTATGTCACAGCCACTTTTTTTCGAAACTTTAAGGACTATACTGTTGATGTACTGTTGTAAGTAGATGTATTCTGTGAACCGCATTAAGATATTCACACAAAAATAGAAAAAAAACAATAAATTTTTGGAGTTCCCCATACTTAGAACTAAAACTCAAAATATTTTTTTTTATCAATCCCATATGTGTGGGTTATCTATGGATAGGTCTTCAAAAATGATATTGAGGTTTCTTATATCATTTTTTTCTTAACTAAAAAGTTTGCGCGAGAGACACTTCCAAAGTGGTAAAATGTGTCCCCCCCCCCCCCTGTAACTTCTAAAATAAGAGAATGTTAAAACTAAAAAAAAAATATATGATGTACATTACCATGCAAACTTCCACCGAAAACTGGTTTGAACGAGATCTAGTAAGTAGTTTTTTTTAATACGTCATAAATCGTAAACCGCAATTTACCTTTCATTCAATCAACTCAATATATAAAAAATTTTTTTTTGTTTTTGTAGATTACATTATTACATTTGTTTGTGTTTGCAGATTACATAAATGATGGTAGGTACGGAACTCTCGGTGCGCGACTCCAACTCGCACTTAGTTTTTTGTTTTTTATTAATTTTTTTATTATTTAATTTACACGAAGATAAAATAAACAAATCTTGTAAAAGACAGAAAAATAAACACTCACATGTCTCTTCCTTATAAACATGTCCGGCAGCAAAAGATATACCCGAGACATTGTTTCACAAAACGCACAACGATGCAGTCTATCACAAAACGTTACTCAATATAAATATTTACAAAATCCTTATATGTTTTGATACCGTCACCTACAACATTACTAAACAAACTATCTTCAAATCGACAGACTTGCAACATGTCTATGTCGCCTTGCATATTCATTATTTCGCAATATCTCTTCAATTTATCTATTACCTACTATATCTTTAATATGCATAGATAAAAGTGATGTAATACGCTTTTTTTGCAAACACCGCATTAGTATTATGATTCTTTTAAATGACACTTATTTAACTATTTAATGCATCCTTGTTTAATTATTTAATGCATCCTTGTGGTTGGCAATTAAAACAACAAAATTACTGTATGGAAATAAGGGTAATTTAAAATGCCGGCTTCATTCATAAGGTCAAGTAGATAAGTGTTCTATTATTATTTACAAGCTGACCGGGCGAACAGTCTGGTAGTCTCAAACGAAGAAAAATTATTTCTACGTATGTATATTTATCATGTATTCTATGACTATTTGTGTATTTATAAGATTGATGTACTCACGGAGAAAAACTTTAGTAGCTACAAGTAAATAATACTAATAATCACTAAAATATTAGTAATTCCGAGGACAAGTAAATAGACTGACGGTTACCAATGACTTTTACTTATTGTATTTACCATATAATTTACTAATAAAACTAGTATTGTTGGAATAACAGTGTTGTTTACTAAAAACAAGTAAAGTTTAATGGAATGCAAAAAATGTATAAACACGCTTACAGTCAGCGTTCAATAAACACCGATACGAGTTGGTCCTGATGAAGTTCTGTAATGCGAAGCGTACGGTTGATATCTAGTCTCCTGATAGATGCAATGCAGTACAGGGCTTCGGTAGGTTTAATATATTCAGCTCAGGCTTACTTATTATGGAACGGCGGTACAGGGGATTCCCCCACCAGGTAATGAGTTATATCTGAAGAACGACTTGTAATACTTGTTCTTTTTTTTTTTTTTCTGAGCTAACTATGCAGTTGGCTGTTGCAGCCATTACTGCTTCACCGGACTTTTGGGGCGAGACTCTGAAGGAGCCTCAGCCCATATAGCGCCCAACGCTCAAGGGCTCCCCGCGGGGGAAGCTTCGGCTTGGGTTGTCGCTCTCGGGAGCGTCCCTTCGACCGGCGTGAGTCTCGAACCCGAATGTGAGTCACCGCCAGGGGGGGAGTTACCCGTTACGCGGGTACGATTGCGATTGAGTGGGGGCGAGAAGCGCCCCGGCAATCTTTGATACCTAGTGTATCCTTGTGGGCGCCGACGAACCCGGGGACGTCGGCGTCGTGTTTGGAGGGAGGCCCTATTCGGGGAGGTCGTAGAGACTAATCTCGCTATCCGGACAGCGAGATCGTCATCTGGGGACGTTAGTACGTGCCGAGACCGCCTAACAATAGTTGTACGACCGCGACCGGGTCGATCGGGGGGACGATACGTTGTGGATTGCACAATTAATCGATTCGGGTGATTTTGCGTACGCTCGAAAAAGCGGACTGCCAAGTCTTTAAAGTATTGGGGAATCGTGGGAAGTTCGAAGTCTCTGTGTAGGTCCGCATTGCGAACGTACCAAGAGGCTCCAGAGGCCGCTCTGAGAAAGCGGTTTTGGAGGGTCTGGAGTTTGTGGAGATTGCGCTTGGACAGCGCAAAGACTACGCTAGCATAAGCTAGTATACAACATAAGGGCGGATACAAGTTGTGTAAAGATTTAGCTTATTTCTAAGCGACATTTGACTATACTTGCCTATCATGGGATAGAGACGACCGAGGACAAAAGCGGCTCGGTCTCTGACTATTTTGGTGTTCAAACGACTATCCATGGTCACACCGAGATATTTGGTCTTATTTTGCCAGGGAATGGCACGACCGAAAAGAGAAAGGGGAGTAGGCCGCGGAGGGCGGCCTAAGGTAAAAAGGACGGCAGAGCTTTTGTCGGGATTCACCTCGATTCTCCATTTCCGAAACCACTCGCCTAGGGCGGTGATAGCGGGTTAGAGTATCTCAGTGATTCGACTCACTTGCCTATCTGTGGTATAGAGAGCGGTATCGTCCGCAAAGAGGGCTAGGTTGGTACCTATCGTTTTAGGGATATCGTTAGTGTACAGAAGGTACAAGATGGGGGCGAGCACGGACCCTTGCGGGACTCCTGTTTCTATGGGACGGGGGGAAGAGAGAGTGCCTTCGACTTTGTAGCGAAAACTACTATTCGACAAATAGTCTCGCATGATGAGCACGAGACGATCTGGCAACTGAAAGTTGTACAGTTTTAAAAAGTAAACCGTTGTGCCAGACTTTGTCGAAAGCATTCGCTACATCGAAGAAGACAGCGCCCGTGTGACGGGTCTTACCTAACGCTGGTTGAAAGCCAGTAAGAATATGTTCCGTTATGCGGAGGAATTGATGGACGCATGAGTGTTTGGCACGGAAGCCGAACTGCTCGTCTATTAAAATGCCTCTGGAATATACTTGTATTTCGGTATGTCGGTATATATGGGAACTATCAAAAAAACTTCGATAGCGCGATGTAAGACGTGAGACGTCACCTTAATTCGTAGCAGTTCGATATGGTGTTTGTTATTAGTAAATTTCACACATTCTAAGAAAGGTGTTTGTAAACGGTAATTAGCCTTCATTGTTATGACAAGTATTGTTTTATCTGCCCACTTTAATAAAACTTTTTGTAATCTTTAGTAAGCTTTATATGTTGATATTAATTACCCTACTCATAAAAACAATATTTTTTTCTCCGTGCTACGACTTTATAAATTCCTAGTAGTTATGTATAGTATAGAATATTTTTTTAAGAGAGATACGGAACAACACCATGAACAATTATATTACAATAAAGTAGAAAAGATGCACAGTATAGGCAATATTCATACTTCATATAGCATGGCTACTGTTCGTCCGCCGCTTTTTATTGTCGCCCTTACCTCTCCTCTCCTCTATTACGATCCTCTTACCGCAAGTAGAATATGCACACTTTTGTTATTAACTTGTTAATAGATCAAAGACGCAAACATTCGCGAATACTAATATTAAGTTATTGAATAGAGCTCAAATTTGACAGCTTGTCAAGCTTATTCGAAAAAAGCCGATTGTAGTTTGTTTACCAATCGACAGACAGTAAACCGAAATAAGTGAATTTTGAAAGTGTAATAAGTAATTTGTCAACATGATTTAATCAGTTTCTAGTGAAATATGGACTTATTCTACGCCTTGAGATGACGATAGAGACTAGATTTAAGCTCTGTTACGACAAATATTCTCGAAAATAAGAACTTCAACAGCGAAGAGAAATCATTTGAAGTTGAAGAACGAAAATTGACATTAAATAGAGGTTTCTTCAAAAACTAGCTTTTGCCAGCGGCTCCACACGCCCTAAATTTGATTATCAGCGTGGGATTCCTACGGTATCTCCATGATTATATTAGCAAGCTGTAGCTATAGTTCGTTTAAGTAAAATTCGGATAAAGTTATACTTACGAAAACTCTTTGAATTCTTGTTAATAAGTACGTAGTAAGTAAAGAACTGATTGAAATGTAGCCTCTTATGTTGCCTCTGATGTTCTTTTTAACTATCTCTGTGCCAAATTTTTAAGAAACAAACAAACTAACTTTTACATTTATAATATTAGTAGGATAAATCTAAAGCTTCATTACCTAATAAATATGAAATATATTCTAACGTAGGTATTGTATACTAAATATGAAGGTGAAAGCTGTCTGATGCTAATATATTTGCAAAAGTCTATTTGTTTGTTTGTTATTGCTTAGCATCGCAAAGGAGTAACTAATTGGGTGTCTGATTTTAGGCACACAGCTTGTTGGAGGGATGAAGAAGGACATAGGTTTGGAAAATTCAAAAGTTTTCACAAAAATAAACTATACTTAACCGAATTCTACGTGGACGAACTACAGCTAAAGCTGCAGATTGTACACTTCATTACTAATCAAGAAGTTGCCAAAATAACTCTTCGCTGATAACCGAATTCAACGCATGTCGAGCTGCGTGTAAAAGCTTGTTGCAGTATAATTGCAGGGTATGTTATAATAAGCTTATGTTACAACAGGTTTTTCTATAAAAATTATAAGAAATCAATATTTGTTTTGTTTTATTTACCTTATATTAATTAAACATTATGTTATTTCTGAAGTTCATATTTGCATGAATTTGCGAATACGGATGCGAATGTTAAAAATTGATAATACGAATATTCGTTACATCACTAGAATATATATAGATTTACAATCATTAATTATTTAAGCACATCATACAGGTAGAGGCATACCTTAGATTTAATATCGGAAGTAATGTTAATCATGTGTCTCCCGAGTCCGCTAACGCTCTTTCCTTCTAATTGCTGTTTTGCCAATTCTATTTCTTTCTTTTTCAATTCGAACACCACTTGGAATAAATCCCGCATTGCTATAACTACCTGCAGAAATAAACATTATTTTATTACAATATTTATATTAGAGACGATTTACGTAAAGCTATGTATTCACTAGGTAACAATTGACGTGCAACAAGTTGCTCAACATATGTGCCACAGCATATTGAACGATTGCGGATTTTTAATTCAGGAATATTGTCTGTTCATGCACCATGATGCGCGACGTCGGACAATTTTGCGCGCTGTTGTGCAATGTTGTAGAACATGTTGCGCGTCAATTCTTGACTAATGAATACCATGCCTACATTTTGTATAGTGCTATATGGTCTAAGATCTAATGGTTTTTATTAATTAGGCAATAATTTTGTAATTACGTTACGTTGTTTACTGGGCTGAAAGTGTCTATAACATTAAGGCTATTATAATTAAGACAAGACAAACTCACTAGTAATAATAAACAAAAATACCTACTGGTATTGAGTTATTGTTAGGTAATCCTTTAGAATATTTATCATCATATCAGCTTTTATCCACTGCTGGACATAAGCCTCGTCCATTTCACGACACTTCTTGCAGTCCTTTGGCGTCTGCATTCAGCTACTACCAGCCGGCTGATGGACATCCTACGATTTGCTTTTTTATACAATTATTAGAATAACTTTTGTGGTAAATTCTTTTATAATTCTGTACAGACATCATGCTCGTCTATCAGTGAATAGCATAATATAAATACCGGTATTGTAAGCTTAATCTACGGTATTAATAAAGAGGAAATTAGGGGAAAACAAAAATAGATAACTACATTAGTCCAAGTATCCAATTGACCCGATACAAGGTCATTAACACACACATACACACACATAAATTTTAATGGCTTTCTTATTAGGTTGCGTATATTCCTATGAAAAATTCTCAAATTTAAGTCTTATCATGTGAAAATGGCCTTAGTTAGCTTTAGAAAAAAATTTGGGTATATAAAGCAAACGTTATTTTTTTATTAAAGTATTAATTGCTACTTACTTGACTAGCTGCTTTATCAGTCTTAATGCCGAAGAATCGATGACCTGTGTCAGGAGAGCCGAAGATGTACCCGAAAGCACGCGAATCAGACATATCTTGAGCTATGAAAGATATCTTGTGCACCGGGTGATGGTACAGAGAGTCCTGGATAAAAACGTACGCATTTATTGAAGTTGGATTAAGAGTGCCGTCGTATATCTATCTATCTGCATTGGATTAGCCAGAGCAGGATGAACATAGTACTGACATAGTTACATTTTTATATACAAACGTAACAAAAAACAAATGCGAGTATGTCGGGTGCTTCTTCCCACGAAAACATAGGTTGCAAATGGGTTCTCTCAGCTCGCTTACGAGATTGTTCCTAAGGATTACAATATAGTGTCTTTCGAGAAAGGAGCGATTGGTATTTAAAAGAGTGGTATTACAAGCGTCCACAGGCTAATTTTAATTAGAAACTTGCTCTTACCCGCGGTTCTACCCATTCTAATTACCATTATCGGGGTGGGATTCCTACGGCATCTCCTTGATTACAGTCAAGAAGATTCCTAAAGCTAGCGATAGCTGTAGCAAAAGGAATTAGGTTATAGTTATTCCTGCGGGAACTTTTGAATTATCTGGGATGAAGAAGTGAAAATCTATGTGTTATTTTGAGGAATAAGCTATCTCCATTCAAAATTTTAGCCAAACTAGTGAAGTTATTGAGGCGTGAGGGAGCAAAAACGTACTAGCTACTATATATGAGTAGAATGAAAAAGGAAAGACATAGATAATTTATAGTAAAATTAAATATATTTTTTCTAGGGAAATTATATTATATTCATATCATTTTCATTGTTGTTTATGTTTTCGAAAAAGTACTTAAAGTTTTTTACTAGTGAGCAATGTGCTACTTTTAAGCCAAGTTTCCTCCCTTTGAAAGTGCTATCACTTTCAAAGGAACTAAACATGGCTTATATCTCGCAGGCTCGAGCAGCTGTGACGAAAAAAAAAATTAAAAGTTAAGTCATGTTAAACCTATCAATGATTCCCCATCAAACAATATATAACAATATATTTAAAAGCCCTTTTGGGCTAAGAATTACAAAAAGAGCTTTCAAAGTCTTAAAATAAATACTAAAATGAGGTTAAGGCCCTAATCCAAAGCGCTGGCCTAGTGCGTGTAGACAGAATTCCAAATACCTATACAAATAATCGATAAACTCACCCCAGTTTTATCATCTCGCAGGCGCAGACCGTCGATGGCTACGTGTACTTGTATCCGTTGCTTATGCTCGCCAGCGGCTCTGATCGCCATCTTAAGATCTGCGAGCGCCTCTTGGCACATCCTATCGCCTCTTGCCTCTGGCACTTCTAATACTCCGATCAGTTTTGCACGAAATGATACACCCTCGCCAAGGAATCGACCTGGCTCGTTTTTGTCTGTAAAATAAATTTAATTAAAATTAAACATTGAAAAATAATTTACATCTATTTGTTTAAGCTTTGTTAACGATTTTCAATTAAGGGTAACAATACAGCACTTAGCTATACAAAACGGTCTTTAACCTTTTCGTGCATGTGTAGGTAAATTACTTTAAAGCTAATGAGTAATAAAAAATAGGAACCAAGGTTTAAGTAAAATAGCCTGGATCCATTTCACTTACATATTTAATGCTCTAACATTATCGATGAAATGGTTCGGGTACTTGAACAGCCTGCTCTAACTTTTAAGGCGCCACCAAAAGATATTCTTTATTTGCTCTTTGTTCAAAACTGTTACAAACTAATTTTTTAGATCAAGTGACAAGCTATTTTTAGAACTTTATATATATCGTTTCTAAAAATAGCTTGTCACTTTTTCTTAATAATTAGTTTGTTACCTTTTTTTAAATGTGTTTTGTTCTGCTAAAAGTGGTCGTTTTTAGATATAAATAGATAAATAATATGAGAAAGGAATGACGTAATGTACGGAAATGGCTGATTCACTAGATGGCGCTTTATGGCAATAGATAAATATAACGGGGCGCGAGCCTGTTTCACACTTGGCCAGTTTTTATTATTTGTTGTTATACTTCAGAGCTCACACTATAATTTCCTACTGCAAGTCTGAAGCTTGTATGTATAAGGTACTGTTTTTACGATAAAGAAAATACAATGTAAAACGTGTTTCTTGTATCCCTGAAATTTCAACTAATTAATTTTTTTTTAGTTGTCTGGTAATCTGCCCTAGTAGCACAATCTTGCCAGCCTTCATAAGTCCCCACTATTGGGGCACGGCCTACCTTCATAAGCGAGGGTGATTTGCGCCATAGTCCACACGCGGGCCCAGTGCGGATTGTGGACTTCA
Organism: Apoda limacodes; assembly: GCA_946406115.1. Lineage (NCBI taxonomy): Eukaryota > Metazoa > Arthropoda > Insecta > Lepidoptera > Limacodidae > Apoda > Apoda limacodes. Next base: position 18,036,747 of record OX291541.1, read on the forward strand.
CATACATCGTATGCAGGTTTCCTCATGATGTTTTCCTTCACCGAAAAGCCAGTGGTGTGAATAGCATATTCAAAAGACAGACCTCGACCCCTTTCGATATAAATTTAAGGTTTAAAACCCTGACTTCGCAAGTGATTTTGTCGATTTTACTATCCTTAATCATCCAGAGCTCTCCTGCATCTTCCCTGATTTTTATAAAGAACCCTGCTTAACTTCCGCCTAAAATGTAACTTTACCACTTCTTTTGAGGTTCCAGATTAAAATATTAATGTTACGAAAAAGAATTTACCTAGGTACTTGTTACGAAAAAAATACTATAACTAGATACTGATTAACGTAATATGTAGAACTATAGCAATAGGAATTAGTTAATAGCTTGCAGTTACCACATTGCAAATAAAGAAGTTAAGGTGGGTTTAGACCAATGGAACATAGAGCTAGAATATCTTAATACCGTTTACAACTCAAGAGCAATAGAACTAGAATCTTGCACATGCTCTAAGGATGTTTGGCCTAAGTGAAAAAATCGAATGCTCGTATACCATTTAATAAGTGGTTGTACGGGCTGTACCTCCTTTGTCCGACAGTGATAGCGATATTGTTATTGCAAGTTTTGCATTTATCATTTTGTCTCAATTACTTAAAAAGAAAAGAAGGATGTAAAAAAAAAGATAAATGTATCTTTTTTGTAGCCAAAACTTGACAGCGACAGCTGCAACAAACAAAGAATCCTGGCTCTGTGTTATAAAATTCGTAGATCCATGTAATTACTTAATTTGAGAATTGCTTTAAAAAAATCATACTTCCATGTCGCTAGAACACAATAACGCTTTGAAGACACCGCTTCATGAGCACTAAAACGTAGTGATTACATTCTTTTCGATTAGCATGTCCGACCCCAAGAAAATACCGCGTGCCGTTTAGGTACATCAAGTTAGCGTCCATTCTTAAAACATACCATAGAATCCATACGAACATAGATAGAGCAACGAAAGAATGCTTTATTCTATTTCATGCAACAAATGCTCTAGGAAACAATTCGCCTGTTCGTGCGTTATTTTATTTACTTCGACGAGCATACTTAGCACACTACATAGAATGCCCACGAACGTATAGATAGAGCAAAGAAAGAATACTCAGTCTTTATTTACACTAAAAGAATTTCACGAAGTGGCGACAGAATGAGCATTCACTCGTTTGGCCTAAACCCACCTTTATATGTACACATTGTATTTTATGAGATACTTATTTATATTGAAATTATTTATTGAGTTCTAAACAACATACAGTTCATTATAAAAATCATTGGTGTACGCGCATGACAAAACACTAGTAAATAGGTAAATTAGTAAGTAGTCATAGGTATAAGGAAATTGTAACAGATGCGTAATATATAATAATGCCTAATTACTACCTGAATTTCATTTTTAAAATGAAATCAAATTACTGTGTTCTTCGGTATATGATACAAACCCTGCCGAACGTAAAAATAAGATATATGAACTTTTCTGATAAAAAAATCCTTAACTGACCTCTTTTTACTCTTTTTAGGGTTTTGTACCTCAAAAGGAAAAAAGAACCCTTGTCCGTTTGTCAAGTCCCTTTTTCTCAGGAACGCAAGAAGGTATCAAGTTAAAATTAATATCAAATACTAAGTTTATAAGTCAACGCAATAAAAAATTCGACCGAAGTACCGAAATATTTTTGTCTTATATTTTGGCATTCACAATCAAATCAAAACCTATGGAGTAGTTCCCGTTGTCCTAGAATCAAGAAATTTTACACGAAGCTATGTCTTAAATCACAATAAATAAAAAAAACCGAAATTCGTTAAGATGTAGTTATAACACATTAAAAAATAGTTTGTCTGAATGTCAAGACTCTTTTACTCTAGAACGCATGGAGGTATCAAGTTGAAATTAATATCAAATACTGAAGTCTACAGTAACTTAAAGTTGTAAAAAAATCAAGCTTTTAAGTCAATGCACATAAAATATGCCCAAAATACAGTCATTTTTGTGACACAAATAAAGCAAAATTCCCGTTGATTTTTTGATAAACTTTCAATTTAGGTTCTTGTATTCCAATAAAAAAAAATGTGAGTTGAGATATAGCTGCACTACTCACGCACGCTAGGTTACATATCGCGTCTTCCTTATTTTAATCCACCTCTTAATAAACACGAACTAAAATATTAAATTTAAGTTAAAATAACACATATATTTATTATATACACAAAAAGCAAATCCGCAGACAAGAACACTCACACACACACGTTAAAAGATACTATTAAACACTATACCTTTTCCGATAAGATTTTTCAACTCAACCATTTTCAGTGTCATGTTTTTTAACGCAACTACAAATTACGCGACCATCACAGGATTATGTTCCAGTGTAAAATAACAGTTCTATTTCGGTAACTATATACGTTGCATCATTCCCGTTGAACCTAATTGAATATCCTGTTTTTATAAGTACCACTGTACCAATGTACCATAACCGACACAGATGTTTTGTTCACGTTTAATAAACAGACAGACTGATGTGTTATTAGAAGACTAACTTATCTATGACAACATCCTTAATAAAACGGAGGCTTTGTAGGATCTCTTCCTATTCAAGTAATATGATAGTTATGCGATTACAATTTATTTTTACATAAAGACTTCTAGTCCATTGAAATGTTACAATTTAAGGACCGAATATTGCATTTGTTAGAGGACGCAATTTTATTCTTGGGACATGTGTGGGGGGTCAATAGAAGCTTAACCTCAAGTTTGAGGGGTCGCCATTGACATTGTTTCGCGATATCTCGGAAACTATGCGTCTTACAAAAACTCGTAAAGACACAATTTGTAGCAAATTGTTTTGCCTACAAATATGTTAATATAACTTTTTACCCTAAATATAGAAAAGAAGAAGAAAATGAAGTCGAAGATGAACTTCCAACTATGACTCCAATTTTAACTCCTGTTGTTCCTCGAGCTTTCACATTTGACGTTGATTTAGATATTCTGAGCCACAGCCTGGACCATCGAAGAAAAGTAGATTAGAGTAGCTAGCTAATATGTGATTGAAAATATTATGATGTCGAGGATTAACTTATAAGCAAGAGTAGGCCTACTGGGGATACCACGTAAAAAAAAACGCGCCTACAGACTTTACCTCATAGGTGGCGGGGAAAAGAGTTAGGAATGAATAAGAAAAGTTGTACGAATTTAACAAAAAAAAATTAAAAATATATTTACAATAACAAAAATATTCAAAAATAAGTTAAGCATTTCGTTTTGACCGGATTCTCATGAGCATTGACGAACCCGGTCGACTTTGGAGCGCTGTAACAGAGTTTGAAATGAATGAAATTAAAAAAAATTACAGGGAAAAATTTGCCTCAAAAGATCATCTACAAGATTGGTCTGAGGTAATTTTTTTGTAAAATGTATAAAAAAAAAAGTTATAGAGCAAAAAAGAAAATTTTTATAAAATTTTTCTCACTTTTTTGCTTATAACAATTTAGGGCAAAACAATTTGCTACAATTATGTCTTTACGAATTTTTTGTGAGACGCATAGTTTCCAAGATATCGCGAAAAAAGTGTTTTCACCCCTTTTTCCAAGATGGCGGCCGAATGACAAGGGTGGCGACCCCTCAAACTTGAGGTTAAGCTTCTATTGACCCCCTCACTCATGTCCCAAAAATAAAATTGCGCCCTCTAAAAAATGCAAAGCTCATGTAACATTTCAATGGACTATTCCTTCTGTTTTCGAACAGATTCTAATCTAACAAGTGACATCATTGGTAGAAACGTTCTAAATGTTACCGATAAACGTTTATTAATATTCTAGCTGTTCTTAGTGGTTTCACCCGCGTTAATTTACTGTTTCACTTCCAAGGTCTATAGCCCTGAATTTATATATACTTTGAAATTGATTTTTTTTCCAAATCCGAATTGTATTTCCAGAGTTTAGTGCGCTCAAACAAAACACTCTATACCTTGATTATATTATATGTAGATTATAAATAGCTGTGTCTGTTATGTACCAAAAATTCTACTAATATTATAAATGTGAAAGTTTGTATGTCTGGATGGATGTTTGTTACTCAATCACGCTTTAACCACTGGACGGATCGGGATAAAACTTGGCATACATATTGGTGAAATATAGGCTACTTTTTTCCCTAAAAATTCAAAAGTTCCTGCGGGAATAACTATAACAAAGTTATTATTATTAACTATAACCGAACTATTGCTGCACCTATAGCATGCTTTTTTAGGGAAAAAAGTAGCCTATATTTCAGGACCTAACCAATATGTATGCCATGCATAGCAATTCATTGGTATAAAAGTTAATTAAGGAGTTCCACGCCGATAACCGAATTTACCATAATTAATTCGCCGCTGGCAAAGTCTAGTATGTTATAATTTACTATACACTGTAAGTTTATGTACTTTAACAGTTACAATTTAGGTTAACCATAGTCTATGGTTACACAGACAGCATATTTTTCAAGGGTGTAGGTATAAAAAAGCGCAACAAAAAAGTTAGAAAAATTGAGTAGTTTTAAAACGTTCATCTCAGAGTTATTATTTAATTGTCAAGATAATTTACATACACTGCCATAGGCACGGTTGACCCTTGCTAGTGTAAAGATTATCAAACCCTCGTTCCAAAATGTTTGCGAGGTTAACCTATAATGGTAAATGGTATAATGGTAATTTGCTCTATTTTTTTAACACAAAACCTAGTGCTGTTATTACCAAATTTCAATACAAGAAATAATATTGTCGTTATAAATTATAATGTTTTTCGCCCATGATACGTTAATTTTTCGCGTTGTATGCAGAATTCGTCTGGCTTTATGGCCACTCTTAACGCGCGATCATTGCTCGACGGAGTAAAAGATAATTGAAACGTGGCCCAAGCAACTTTACTGGCTAGTTACAAGGCACCAAATTCCAATCAACATGGTACATCTAGTATGTGTTCCTAAATTCGAACCCGCATACTGGCCAGTACGGTGTGACGTCATATTTCGGAACGGTCAGCAGTATGACGTTAGATAATGACGTCACACCGTACTGGCCAGTATGCTGGTTCGAATTTAGGAACACATACTAGATGTACCATGTTGATTGGGATTTGATACAAAAACACTAATTAGACAGCCATATTCTGGAGTTCCCACGTCAACAGGTCTTTTTCATAAACATTCACATTAGCACTGACAGCAATGAATAAACAAGGAAGTTTGACAGCAAACAATAAAGAAAAGTAGACTTTATGATATCATCTGGTATCTCGCGTCAGGAGTTGCTTAATACAGATAAAATAGTTACCGAGACGAAGATAGCACGAAGGTGTAACGTTAATTTAGTGATAACTATAAAAAAAATCAACATGTAATTGTGTTATACCAACATTAAACATATTGCACACTTTTCCAAACATTTTTTGTAGCCTATATTTTAAATAGCTTCAGTGATGTTAATTTTACCTAATTTTGGTTTTATTTATTGATAAAGCACAAAAGTGTAAAAATATTGTATTTGAAAATTAACATCACTAAAGCTATTATAATATATTATAACTTTATTAATTAAGTATTGACAACGACAAATAAACGTCGAAATATCTACTTTGTTTTGGTTTAATTTAGTGATGTTAAGGAATTTATAATGTTAATTTGTTTTCAATGTTATACAATGTTGTAGGTTGAAAACAACAACTGATGATATATATAGCCAGGCAATTCTAAATTCGGTAATCGGCTACTGTGATATACTCCTTAATTACACTAATGAAGTTTGCTATATCAAGCTGTTGCTATAGCTATAGTTCGTTTAAGCTCGGATATAGTTATTCCCACAGGAATTTCGGGATAAAAAGTAGCCTATATGCAATTCCACGACCTAGCCTATATGTATGCCAAGTTTCATCCATATCCGTCTAGTGGTTGAAGCGTAAAAGAGTACCAAACATCCATCCAAACAAACTTTCACATTTATAATATTAGTAGGATTGCTGCCATCTTTGGGCAGATGCAACGACGATATGAGAGAAACGTCGACCATCCCAAACTCATAAGCCGGTTTGAACCCTTCAGTTTGAGGACAGAGATGGTCTCTCTTTGTGAGTTCTACCGCTTGAATAATGGGCGGTGTTCTAAGGAATTGTACGAAATGATGCAGACGGCTACTTTCTACGATCGCACCGCTCGCCATCGGCAAGAAATTCATCCTCACACCTTTGGTCACGAACTGTGCGGTTTGAGAGGAACTCCTCCCGCGAATGCATAAGTTGTGAAATGATCTCCCTGCCAAGGTTTCCTTTAAGGACTACTGTATGGGGTTCTTCAAGGAAGAAGAGCTTAGATTTTTAAGTGGTCGACAACGCGCAAGTAATAAGTAGTGTTGCAAGCGCCTTTATGCTGCGGTGATCGCTTTTAACATCATACTAACCGATAACTTGTTAACTTGTAAATATAAAAGAAGTAATCATGGACAGAGTTATTTTGCCAAAGCTGCTTTACTGGATGTATATACATATTATATACCTAGGTAAATTTTAAGTATTAAGTACCTACACAGAAAACGTAACTATCCGTAGAAATTAACAATAGGTGAAATAACAATAAATCGTAGAAAAACTTATATTTGCTACACATAGATATCATGAAAACTTAATTAAAAACACATAACTGCTTTTTGCGGTCGTAATAGTCAGTAGGATACTACAAGTAGTACAACTGTACCTTCATGCATAGATAAAGCATAAAAGGCGCGTTTGTTTTGAGATGCAGAATTATTGTTTTTCGTTTACTTTGCCATCTGTCATCCGTTCGTTTTGCATTGGTGTCAAAAATTTCAAAATTTAAGTATCATCTATAACAAAGTGTCATGTGTTCGTTTACGATATTTTTGTTATTTTGTCAGTTTTTCCACCGAAAAATTAAACTTTATACCCATCTCCAGAGGTGGGGTTTTTGTGTTAATCTGTCAAACTGCCTATACATATACATTGTTTATGGTAATGAGTGTTTTATCGTAGTTTGTGTACATCAACTGTTCGTTTGTCAAGTTTTGCACCCAAAAATGTTGTTAGTAACGTTTCAAAGCTACAAAAACGATAGATGTCGGTAGCAAAACTGGCGTTATCAAATTGTGATAAGTATCAATCGTGGGAACTCTTAATCCCAAAACGAACGCGCCCAAAGGTGGAGGTATATATATATATGTAGGAAAAAACAAATGTCGCACACACTTACATAGAAAACTGTCATAGTAATGTTATTATTAAAATGACATAAGTAATTAATGAGTTTCAACCATAGACATAGGATTGTTTTCACTACGTTCAAAAGACTAATAAAGCGTGGGAGCGAGAAATCCAAATTAAGTGCATAGTGCCCATGAGAAAATGAGATAGACGAAAATGGCCGAATGAGACAATAATTACATTGATAAGCGTCGATATCGGCGGGTCTTTTTTAAAGCGATTGGAATTTTCTGTTTTCCTGCTTGAATCCTTGATTTATATTTTAGAATATTTAAATTGTAAATTTGGTATCTATTTTGTGACCCAATGTGACATTACAAGTCGCAATAAGCCGAATAAATACACGTTTTACCGGTAATTTATGATTTTTTTACTGCTTTTTTGTTAATTATATTTTATCGAATTTATCCGAAAAATTAACGTAAAAATTAATTTGAATTGTAGTTTATATATTATTCTCTTGATTTAATACCATATTTCATTGCTAAATCAAGATTTGGGGGATATTTTGTGTAAAATATGTAATCATTTAGTTACGATAAAGATTGACTTAGCACTGACGTCATGCGTATCGATATCGAAAATAAAGTCTATTAGGAGTTCTTTTTGCTGCAAAGACATATACGTTTGACAGCTCCTTGGCTCTGTTGGTAGTTAAGACTATCTACGGAAACGAGGGGTGCAGGTTCAATCTCCGCACAAGAAAAAAAAGACCAATAAATCGTGAAAGCGAGAAATCAAAATTAAGTGCATAGAGCCCGAGACAAAATAATACAGAAGAAAATAGGTGCCTATGTCAATGTCTGCCGCGATAAGATCCGGTAAGGTCGTCATTTGTTTACTGTGACTGGAATTTTCTTTTTTCTTTCTGTAATCCGTACTTAATATTTAAAATATTTTTTAGATACAAAAGCTGTCTTCTAGTGTGAGCCAATGTTTATTTATAAGACGGAATAATCAGAATTACTGCATTGTCGATTGAATATTTTATCTAATACAGCTGAAAAATCAACGAAAAAAACCATTTGAATCGTAGTTTACATGTTTTTCTATAGACTTGATACCATATTTCGTTGCTAAATCAAGATTTGAAGGATATTTTGTGTAAAATATGTAATCATTTAGTTACAATAGAGATTGACATAGCGCTGACGTCATAGCGGCATAAATAGAAACACGTTCATTAAAATCATGATAAAAAAAGTATAAAATTATATGACTACAAGAGGACATAGCGTTTCTCTTAAGACGAATGGATTTTTTTTAAATAATCCTGGATTAACATACAAACTATTAATTTTGTAGGTAACTATGGTGTCTTGTGATAATAATTCGAATTGTGTACTTAACACATTTCACAGGTAAATTATGATAATTTCTACTGCATTGTTGTCATATGCATATTTAATCAGTTTAAGTTGAGAATTTTACGAAATAAAAAACAATTTAAATCAAAGCTTGTATTTTTTTTGTTTTGATTTACTGAGTACCATTATTTCGTTGTTAAATGAGGATTTGGAAAGTATTTTGCGTAAAATATGTAGACATTTTGTTACCATAGAGCTTGACAAGGTGGTGACCGACGGCATCAGTATCGAATTATGTAATTATACATGTATAGATAATTATTCATAGCCATCCAAAGGTGATCGCACATTTGTCCGCACCGTACGCGCCGTTCAAGCCACATTTATAGAATCAGTATGAAATGCAATATGCATTACGCGTACGGTGGGGGTGAATTGTAAGAGGTTGCATGATGAAAAATAATATAAAATACTTAGTTTTTATGACAGTGTTTTGTTCACCAGAAGTCTACTTACAAATTGTGATAAGTATCAATCGTGGGAACTCTTAATCCCAAAACGAACGCGCCCAAAGGTGGAGGTATATATATATATATGTAGGAAAAAACAAATGTCGCACACACTTACATAGAAAACTGTCATAGTAATGTTATTATTAAAATGACATAAGTAATTAATGAGTTTCAACCATAGACATAGGATTGTTTTCACTACGTTCAAAAGACTAATAAAGCGTGGGAGCGAGAAATCCAAATTAAGTGCATAGTGCCCATGAGAAAATGAGATAGACGAAAATGGCCGAATGAGACAATAATTACATTGATAAGCGTCGATATCGGCGGGTCTTTTTTAAAGCGATTGGAATTTTCTGTTTTCCTGCTTGAATCCTTGATTTATATTTTAGAATATTTAAATTGTAAATTTGGTATCTATTTTGTGACCCAATGTGACGTTACAAGTCGCAATAAGCCGAATAAATACACGTTTTACCGGTAATTTATGATTTTTTTACTGCTTTTTTGTTAATTATATTTTATCGAATTTATCCGAAAAATTAACGTAAAAATTAATTTGAATTGTAGTTTATATATTATTCTCTTGATTTAATACCATATTTCATTGCTAAATCAAGATTTGGGGGATATTTTGTGTAAAATATGTAATCATTTAGTTACGATAAAGATTGACTTAGCACTGACGTCATGCGTATCGATATCGAAAATAAAGTCTATTAGGAGTTCTTTTTGCTGCAAAGACATATACGTTTGACAGCTCCTTGGCTCTGTTGGTAGTTAAGACTATCTACGGAAACGAGGGGTGCAGGTTCAATCTCCGCACAAGAAAAAAAAGACCAATAAATCGTGGAAGCGAGAAATCAAAATTAAGTGCATAGAGCCCGAGACAAAATAATACAGAAGAAAATAGGTGCCTATGTCAATGTCTGCCGCGATAAGATCCGGTAAGGTCGTCATTTGTTTACTGTGACTGGAATTTTCTTTTTTCTTTCTGTAATCCGTACTTAATATTTAAAATATTTTTTAGATACAAAAGCTGTCTTCTAGTGTGAGCCAATGTTTATTTATAAGACGGAATAATCAGAATTACTGCATTGTCGATTGAATATTTTATCTAATACAGCTGAAAAATCAACGAAAAAAACCATTTGAATCGTAGTTTACATGTTTTTCTATAGACTTGATACCATATTTCGTTGCTAAATCAAGATTTGAAGGATATTTTGTGTAAAATATGTAATCATTTAGTTACAATAGAGATTGACATAGCGCTGACGTCATAGCGGCATAAATAGAAACACGTTCATTAAAATCATGATAAAAAAAGTATAAAATTATATGACTACAAGAGGACATAGCGTTTCTCTTAAGACGAATGGATTTTTTTTAAATAATCCTGGATTAACATACAAACTATTAATTTTGTAGGTAACTATGGTGTCTTGTGATAATAATTCGAATTGTGTACTTAACACATTTCACAGGTAAATTATGATAATTTCTACTGCATTGTTGTCATATGCATATTTAATCAGTTTAAGTTGAGAATTTTACGAAATAAAAAACAATTTAAATCAAAGCTTGTATTTTTTTTGTTTTGATTTACTGAGTACCATTATTTCGTTGTTAAATGAGGATTTGGAAAGTATTTTGCGTAAAATATGTAGACATTTTGTTACCATAGAGCTTGACAAGGTGGTGACCGACGGCATCAGTATCGAATTATGTAATTATACATGTATAGATAATTATTCATAGCCATCCAAAGGTGATCGCACATTTGTCCGCACCGTACGCGCCGTTCAAGCCACATTTATAGAATCAGTATGAAATGCAATATGCATTACGCGTACGGTGGGGGTGAATTGTAAGAGGTTGCATGATGAAAAATAATATAAAATACTTAGTTTTTATGACAGTGTTTTGTTCACCAGAAGTCTACTTACAAATAGTTCCTATTTTTGATGTTCTTATAGTTTTAGTATTATTACTAAATGTTAAATTTAGTTACATTCAATAAAAAAAATTGAGACGTATCAATTAAATTTGGTTTTGTTTTTTTGGGTTTGCTCAGTGGATGCGCCTCTTGGCTCCTTTGACCACTCTGTCGCCCGGAATCAAGTGTCATGCACACTAACCGTTTCCTCTGCGCCAATTAATTGGCGTTGTGTGTGGCATTATAAGTCAGCAGATTGTGATGGATTGCGAGATTTTTATGCATCGTACCCGTGGAGGCAGCTCTGCTTCAGCTCAGAAGATCCTGACATCTGCGCAGCCGCAGTCACTGAGACAATCTTCGCTGGCATGGAATGTTACATTTCTAACCCTCGAATAGCTGCCGATGTCAAAAAAAGGCCGTGGTTTAATAGGTCTTGTAAAGAAGCTAAAATTCTCAAGCAAACTGCAAATGAGGCTTGGACCACGGTTCGATCAATAAGGATCTGAATACGTCTGAGTTAAGACGCAAATTAAATGCTGCCTCGAGGTTCAGTAAGAAAGAGGTCCGGCGGGCGTCGAGCGTTTCAGGATTCAACCCAATAAAGACACAAGTCTGCGCGTTCACCGCTAAGAAAATCCCATTTACTGTGGTTCTATAATTCCAGAACACAGCACTTACCATCTCCAAGTGTGTTGGGATCTACAGCTATATCCAGTTTCGCGACCATTTGGCAACCAAGGTGAAGCTGGCATCCAAGAAACCATTAGTACTCAACAGAGCGAAGCGATGCTTCACCTCAGGTCAAAGGCTGTTGCTTTACAAATCACAAGTCCGGCCTACTTCCACCTCTAGGCGGGTGCACCTGGATACTAGCTTAGCCCTTTTAATTCGAGCAGTAAGAATCGTCGACGATCCCAAATTCACATGTCGTATCGAACCTTTAGGTCTGAGGAGAATTTTTTGCCTCCCTGTGTGTGTTCTACCGCTTGTATAATATGTTCTGTGTTTTGAGGAATTGTTTGAAATAATTTCCACAGCTACTCACTACCATCGCTCCGCTCGCCATCGACAGTGAATTCATTCTTACTCTTCGTAACCTAAATGGTCACAAACAGTGCGGTTTGAAAAGTACTTACTCCTGCGAACGCTTAAGTTGTGGAATAAGCTCCCTGCTGAGGGTTTCTCGAGGGACTACGATATGGGGTTCTTTAAGAAGAAAGTGATTAGATTTTTAAATGTCCTATAAGACGTGATTATAGTCCTAATAGTTTAGGTTCTAATGGTATGTTTACACTCTTGCATTCAACGCTATGTCATTGGGCACATGTACGAGCACAAGCGTGTAAACAGTTTGCTTTGTCCGACAACGCGTACCGAGGCTGCGTGGCGCGAGTGTAAACGCGACATAGGTAATATTTAATTTCACCAGCGCGCTAGTTTGCAATAATTTTGTGGATGTAAAATTATCGATAGTGTTGTTTGACAACACTATTCCACTCACACATTTGCAAATTTTTTTTCTGTTTCGTTTTTCATTTGGCATGGTTGATCTTGTACATTCTATATCTATGGTTTCAACTGTCGCGACTTCTACACATTTTAAAGAAATAAATACAAAACTGCGTAAATAAACAAAAAAAAGGTATTTAAAACTATTATAATATTCACGCGATTTAGACTATTTATATGTAGGTATATCTGCAAAATAGAAGTACTAACAAGAATTAATACAAACTAAAATGAGCTACACCAACATAATTTTATATTAATAATTCTATTGTCTGTAGTAAAGAAAATATGGAAACATTGGAAAAAAATCGGAAAGTCGGGTGTTATATTCAAATATTCATTTTTTTGGCTAAAAATGTAAATGTAAATATTTCGTTCAGGAAAAAATAAAATTAGTACTTTGAATTCGAAAGTCTTGAGTACCTTAAAAAAACTTAAAATTCTAAATAAAAACCTAGGAAACCGTGTCGGTGAGCGAATTTAACTCCCTCTTAACCGGCTTTTCGGTAATATGACAGCTTTCTAGAGGATGTGCAGTATATTTACAATACACATTGTATTAAATTTTAATAGGTACCATGCAGAATTATTCATTTTATTAACTTCAAGCAAGAATAGAATATGGCACAACCAAGCAGAAGTGCATGAAAGCTGATAGGAAGTACTTACCAAATTGGCGCAAAAGGTGCTGGAAATGACACACCTGCATTATCTCCCTTTTAAACCCCCAAATACAAGTCAGTCCGCGCCACCGCACCTTCTCCTCTGGCCCACAACACCCTCTGTCCAAAATACCAGGGGTAACTATTATGACATGGAATTACTAATGGGTGCTAGCCTTAGGGATGTCATACACCATGCATGTAACAAACATCGCCAAATATATGACAAAGCGTTTTTTGATTACAGTGATAGGATATTCATTTAGCGCTAACTAACACCGCATAAAAATACAGAGTAAAAAAACATAATTACATCTATACACGGTGCTAACTCACATTTACAAGGGCTGGTTTTCTTTCTGAGGGTTTGCATTGGGAAGTCAGTCGGTAACTTGTGATTAAACATCGGTAACTTTGCGATAACACTGAAATACCAACAATAAAATTTTGGCTATCACGTAATAAAGAACACTGTTTTTTTTTAAAAAAAGAAACTAAACATTACACCAGAATTCGAGTATTGATTTTTACGTTGTACGTGATGTCCTAATGTTGTTGATGTTTTTTCACTGATACCGTTATGCCTAGTAACGTTAGTATTGAAAATAAGTAATGTAAATTATAATTAAAGTGTATTATTCAAGAAGTTATGTGCCACCGGTAATGCACGTTACGCACACTAGCGCGCGACCAGTCGGAGACTGAAGGGTGCGCCGCACACAGGCGCACTGCAGCCCTCAATCAATAAATCGCCCCGACCCCAACTGGGTGCACTTTCAATGGTTTCCTGAATGTAGTTGTGACACAAGAATGACGATATGTAACGACACTTGTTAATTATTAGTGCTTCGAACTATTACCTCTGCTATCATCGTTTTTTTTTTTTGATACAAATATCAAAAAATTTAAATAAATTAATAAAAATTAAATATTTCAAAAACCCACGAGGGATATATTTCTATATTAGGCATGTGAAACGGCGGGGCATAACTAGAATGTAATATTTAAAATGCCTGGACAATGTAAGAGGCCCAATTTTGCAAAAATATATTAGGATTTTACAGATTTCAAGGAACTCTAGTTTGTTCGACGGCATTTATAATGTTTTATTTCTCTCGCAACTCGCAAGTTTTAACTACCAAGAAAGAGGTAAAAGAAATTAGAGTTCCTTGAATCTGTAAAGTCCAATGATTTCTTTTTTTTTTTTTTTTGTTAATGTACATCGTTACAGTCATTTTGTAGAATTTACAGTAAAAAACTTTAACAAGCATAAAAAAACCGTCGCAAAATATCAATGCCAACGAGTTTAGAATCATGTATACCAACCATCATCACCTTAGATAGATAGATAGATCTATGGTATCAATTTCCGTTACAACGTCACTTTTACCTCGAATAAAAATTAATTTAATTCAATAGTTAATTTTGTTCCAAATATTTTTTATTAAACAGAAAAGTTACAACAACCCTTAAATCTATCTTAAAAAGTAATCGGGTGCCGATGTGTCATCATCCATACTAATATTATAAATGCGAAAGTAACTCTGACTGACTGTCTGTCTACCTGTGGGGTTTTTCTGTTACCTCTTCACACCTTAACCGCTGTAACGATTAGGTTGAAATTTGGCATAGAGATAGTTTAAGTACTGGGAAAAGACATAGGCTACTTAAAAACGTCAAGTACGAGTCGGTTTTTTCTCTATAATTGAGGAATTGTCGCTGAAATCCTACATCGATAACCGAATTTAGGGCAGCTGGAACCGCGGGTAGAACCTAATAATCGCGGAACTCATTTTTAGGGTTTGGAGGCAAAAAAAAAGGGGGCTGTCCGGCTGACTGTATAAACCGCTTACTTTTCCCAGAAACTACACGATGTCCAGTAGCAGATTTTAAAAATTTGAAATTTAAAAATTACACGGCCAAGTATGTGTCGTATACGCATTAAGTTAGGGTTTCGTAGAATGAGAATTATTGCAAAACTTGTAAACCGATTTGGTTTTAACACACAGGGCGCTATAATTCGTTATTTAACAGAAAATCCAAACTAATATTATAAATGCGAAAGTAACTCTATCTGTCTCTTACCTCTTCACGCTTAAACCACTGCATAGTGGTGGATTAAGATGAAATTTGGCATCGAGATAATCTGAGTCCCGGGAAAGGAAATAGACTACTTAAAAACGTCAAGTGCGAGTCGGATTTTGTTTCTACGTATGATTCTTCTGTACTTGTGTTTGTCACCTAACTCCTCCTGAACGGCTGGAGCGATTTGGGTCAAATTTTGTCTGTATAAGTATTTTAATGGGTCCCTTGCAAGGTTTAAAAACACAATTGTACCCGGTACGTGGCGCTGGAGTCGGTGAGTCACTGATCTCCTCCGAAACAGCACGGACGATTTTAATGATATTTTTTGTGTACGTTCGAGTGGGTCCCTGCAAGGTTTGAATTCACAAATGGACCCGGCAGGTGGCGCTGCAGTCGGTTTGTCCCTGATCTCCTTAACGGCTGGGATAATTAAAATTATATTTTTTGTGTACGTTCGAGTGGGTCACTGAAAGGTTTGATAACACTATTGGATCCGGTAGGTGGGGCTGCAGTCGGTGTGTCACTGATCTACTCCTAAACAGCTAAGATTGTATCGTAAAATAAAAAAAAACTAATTTTTAAATTTAAAATATCATTTTAATGCGGCGTTGCTTTTTCGGACAGGAAAAGGTTTGCCGGGTCCGGTATAATATAAATGCGAAAGTAATTCTGTCTGTCTGTTACCTCTTTACGCTTAAACCGCTGTACCGATTAAGATAAATTTAGGCTTTAGTAGGCATACGCTTCTTGAAAACGTCAAGTGTGAGTGGTTTTTTTTTTAATAATTGAGGAGTTGCCGTTGAAATCATACACCGATAACCGAATTCAGCGCCGGTGGAGCCGCGGGCAAATTTGGCATGGAGATTGTATGAGTGCCGAGGAACGGCATAGGCTACTTGAAAACGTCTAATTTAAGTAGGTTTTTTTCTATAATTGAGGAGTTGCCGTATAGCTGCAAAGTAAAAGCTAGTAATACATATTATTTAAGAGGGCGATATAGGCCAGAAAGCTAATTTCTGTAATTCTAACGTTGTGTATATAAATGTACTCTAAATCATTAGATAATGTCATATACATTACTATGAGATATATATATGATATACTTCTTAAGTAATTTATACCGTAATAACGCCTTGAAAATTTTAATTTTTTGTTTGGAATTTATCGTTATTACCATTTTGTAGTTACATTTTTTGACTTTTTGCTATAACTTAAGAGTCAATGCATTAGATAGCAAGCTTTCTTATTATTTAACCAACTTTCATTACGAGCAAATGCAAAACACGCTTTAAAAATTTGCACAAGTGTTGAAACAATGGTCACTTCCAGATTTTTTATTGCATTAAATACAATAAATAAACTAGACAAAAGTAAGTTTTATAACATATATTTTTCTTAATCCTTTAGATGCTATAGTTTAGCCACAAAATTTGCACAAAAACGACGTATTTTTGCGGTCTAACCTGTACCGCAGCCTTAACGTCGACTAGTAGATAGTAATCACAAGTAAATCACATTTGATTTTATTTATTTTAGATTTTAGTTTACCACTTGGTAGGCCTGAATAATATGTGTAACAAAACCAAATTACAGCTTTCTACTACTACTATAAGTAAATAGTATTTAAATACAATCAGACAGACAGGCGGGCGGACATTGCGAAACTATAAGAGTTGACTACGGGACAATAAAAACAGTCTAGTATTTGTCGTACGCGGATTAAGTTAAGGTTCCGTAGAACGAGATTTATTGTGGATGTATAAACAACTTGTGAAAATTTTGTTTAAAACAATTTTCTCTAAAGCTTAATTTTTTTTAAAAACGTATATATGCATCTGAAAGATAAAAACAATCTTACAATTTCAAACTTTATTTAACACATTTATAATCACTAATTACATAAAGTGTAAATGTCAAATAGCCCGACAAAAACATTGTTGAATAGCTTCAAGGTTTAGGTGTGGTTAAGACTGAAAGTTGCATTTTAAGTTAAGGGGCCAACATTTGGGTGTTTTACGCTAAATGAATTTTTATAACTATATTTTGCCTACGGCTCTGTCCGTGTATAACTAATAGGTACCATCTAGGTATTACTTTTCTCATAGTTTGAATAACTTTTTCATGCTAAATTTATGCTCAATACAATATTATGTATCATACATATGTGTCATACATACTCCTGCCTGTTCAAAATAATTTAAAAAACTTCAGTGGTCATGTAAAAAAGCTACTTATGTCCCAGACCTTATAACCAAAAACCTGACAAGAGCCACAAAAAACTAAAAAAAAACAACCAACTTCAAAAAGATACACTAAAGAGTTCCATACCCAAAGGGTTACAAAACGGGAATCTATTACTGAGACTTCGCTATCCGTCCGTCTGTCACCAGGCTGTATCTCATCAATTTTCACAGGTGATGTATTTCTGTTGCCGCAATAACAAGTAATACTAAAAAACAGATAAAAAACTAAAAAACAAACAAAATAAATATTTAAGAGGGCTCACATACAACAAACATGATGTTTTTGCTTGATATTGATAACTGCAACAGGTAGACGCTTGAAATATTCACAGAATAATTTTTATTTTTAAAGTGAATATATATTTAATTATATATTCACTTCAAAAGTGAATAATTAAATTAAAATGAAACAAATATTTAAAGTAAAAATGTGACTATTTTGCCATTTTTATAGATAATAGAACAGAACCCTTCGTATGCAAGTCCGACTTGCACCTGGCCGGTTTTTTAAAGTTTTAATTCTTTTTTTATTTCGAATGACAAATTGCTTTTTTTTCTTGTACACTAAAAACATCCATACTTGTAACATAATTTTATACAATCATCAACATAAAAGGCGTGTTTCACCAGTTCCAAATTTACATTGTTTATTTTTTTTCTTCAAAAGTTAATGTTTTATATCAACTTTAATAACGTTGGACCACCTCAGAAGCATACTCTTTCGAAAAAAAAATTGAATTTTTAAAATAGGTAGACATGCATAAAGAAAAATATACCCATCAAACATCCTTTTTTGAAGTTGGTTAAAAAAGGCTGAAATAACTATATCTGACTTCGGTAAATATTTACTTATAGGGCACAAGCTACTTTTGCATATAAAACAATTTTAATCAATATAGCAGCATCTCCTTATACACAAATGAAATACAAAAATTGTCGGAAAAGAATAGATTAAGAACAAAAAAAAATTCAAAATAAAAATGTCTATACTGGAATTCTGGTGCTAGGTTAGGTTTGGTTATGTTTTTTTCCACCCAAGCCAAGGGAGGGCAGCCCACAGAGGGGTGTGTGGCATACCAAAAATTAAAAAAAAAAATCCATACAAAAAAAATTGGTTTTGCCGATTGTGTGTGGGATGTGCTTCTTTATCATTTAAGACATTTTTTATGTTTTGCATAGCTCATGCCCAATAAGTAGGGTTGCCATAATTATTGGGAACTGATATGGGATGTTTAAGGTAATATTCTTGAGATTAGCAATTATAAAAAAAACTTTATGTTTTACAGACAAGATATTGGTACATATGATAATTATGAAGTCCTGCTTTCCTAACTAATAAAAAAATCATTAAATTGTCAATGTGCAACAGTTGTATTGTTGGACATGTGTGTGTTAACGAAAAACGGGACGCAATAGCAATATGTGATAAGGTTCTCAAATACGGTGACAGTCCCATATATACGGGACGTATGGCAACCCTACCAATAAGTCAATATTTTCCCCGACTTCTTTAGCAAACAAAATTTATGATTACAGTGGACAAAGGGTGTACTAAAGGAAATAACATACATTTTTGTACCGTCGTTTGTGCAGCCTTTAACTATGATCTTTATTGACAAAGTAACTAGAAGAAAATAATTTGTTATATTTAAGTGTGTTAAGAGGTGGATATACCCAAGGACATACATATATAAACCTACAAATTAACTAACTGCAGTCATTAAAATTTTAGGAGTTTTACTAACACTACAATAATAAAACTGAATATATCAAAATCTTACCCGAATTAGAGTCCATGACCAAGATTTCGTTTTTCTTTCGAAGCCATTAATACAGAAATTTTAAGAATTTGATTTTAAAACAGGGAAGTTTGCAGAAAATACCTAAAAATAAAAGGATATTCATGTACCTTATACGTTATCATTATTTATTTTATTTAGTGATTTCAGATTAAATTTTATTTATAACCATTTCATAGTGTCCGAATATCTTATTCATTTAGTCATAATATTTGTTTATAAAGTTTTTTTTTTTTTTTGTGGTTTTAATTAAGTCCGAAGACTCAACTATTTGCCAATGTCAGTTAACACAAAATAAATAAGATGCAGGTCAACGGTTTCTATTGATGTAAATATTGAGCTTACTCAATCTATGTACACTACAAAAACAAAAAAACTACTAGGTAACTAAAAACAAAATTGGAATACATACATATTTAAAAATATCATAACAATACATAAACATAGAAACAAAACAATACATAATTTTCAAAGTCTAATATTATTAAATGACATGAATTTAGACAAAATTTTGATGACTTTACGTGAATATACATAAGTAAGGAGGTATTTAAGATTAATCAGTCGAGGGATCTTACAGGGTAGTAATTCATACAATGATGATGATAGTTTTGGGCATTCAAAAAATATATGATCCATAGTACCCTCGTCCAAGCCACATTCACACAAAGAATTGTCCCTGATCCTGAGTTTAGCTAAATGTACCGGAGTACAAGCATGACCAAAACGAAGGCGACAAATAGTTGTAGTAAACATTCTATTTGTATCACGATAACGGAAAAACCATGGTTTCGATGGGATATCAAGTTGAATGTCACCATAGTGCTTACCTTTAAGTGTTTTGGAAACTTTCCATATCGAGTCCCAAGATTTTATAATTTGGGGTTTTGTTAAGGTAAGAAGGTCATTGGCGTATAATTTATGATGTTCTAAAGAGCCAGAGACAATGGCATCCCTAGCACATGAATCAGCAACTTCATTGCCCTGTATCCCAGAATGTCCTGGTATCCAGGCCAATACAACATCAATATCTTAACACAGACACTTAAATAAGGCTTCTTTTATGTTTAAGATGATTGGAAATGGAGATCTACAATGGAATTGGTTTGCGAGAATTGCCTGTAGACAGCTTAATGAATAGGACAGAATTAAAGATTTATTAAGGGAATGAGATTCAATATAATTTATGGCTTCTGATATAGCAATAGATTCACCAGTAAAGACAGAACATTCAGCAGGGCACTTATAATTTAGAATTGTATTAAATTTTGGTATCCAAACTGCTGCCCCAACACATCCATTTTCCTACGATTTTGAGGCATCAGTATAAAGAGGAGACCAACCTCGCACGTCTTTAAACAGTTTTCTTTGTAAGGATAAGTTTGCTTGTAAAGTTTGCTTAGTTATACCTAGATTCAAATTAACTTTGGGACGAAAAGTCAGAGCTTGGAAATTAGTACAAAAGAGAGGAAACCTGGGAAATTGAGTTGGAGGGCATGTAACATTGGCAATTTTGAAAAAGCTTTTAAGAATAGGAGGAATATCTTTATGAAGCCAGTAAGGGGAGAATTGAACTTGTATAGCTAATTGGTGCAATCGCAATAATAAAGGATGTGAATCAAATTGAAATAATTTATATATAAATCGATCACTAAGAAACTGCCGGCGTAATTTCAAAGGAGGTTCAACACATTCTATTTGTAGACAGTTAATAGGAGTGGACTTCATTGCTCCAGTAATAATTCTAAGGCATTTATATTGAATCAGGTCTAGTTTAGCTAAGGCCAATTTATTACATGGTTCTATAATAAAGCAAGCATAATCAAGATGACTACGAATTATGGCATTATAAATTAATTTTTGTGTATATGGATGACTGCCCTACCAAACACCTGCTAAAGCGCGAAGAACATTAACCCCCTTTTCGCACTTTTGAGTGATATAATTTAGATGAGGAATACCAGTCATTCTGCGGTCCTGAAACACTCCCAGGAATTTTACTGTTTCTACCAATGGGATAGCCTGATTTTTATAAAGAATTTTAATATCTGGAGAAGATCTGCGTCTAGAAAACACTATCACTGAGCTTTTAGGGGAGGACAACTCTATTCCATGATTGGAAAGCCAATCTGAGAGATAACTCATTGCTGAATTAGGGCGTGTTCGAGCTAAAGAAATGTCTTGGCTAGGGAAATATAATGCAAGATCATCTGCATACTGAAGTATACGACAGAAAGAATTGACAGATTGCTCTAAGTCAAATGTGTATAAGCTATAGAGAAGAGGGCTGAGAACCAATCCTTGTGGGAGGCCTTTCCAAAAATATCTTGCTGGAAGAAGAGATTCCTGAGAGCGAATATGGATGATCCTCTGCATAAGTAAATTTAAAATAAATTGAATGACTTTTACTGGGACATTAATCTGTAGTAATTATTGTTTGAGAACTGGTAAAAGAACACTATCATAAGCCGAGGAATATCCAAAAAAACTCCAACTAGGAGTTCATTTTTAGAAAGAGCAATACGAATGTCTGATGTGAGAATACTAAGACTGTCGACTGCGCCTTTTCCTTTTCTGAAACCAAACTGTGATTTAGCCAAACTCCCATTGTTTTCCATAAACCATTCAAGTCTATTCTTGACCATATGTTCCATGATTTTGGCTAATGCATATGAGAGAGCGATTGGTCTATAGGAATTAGGGTCAGAGGGGCTTCTACCGGGTTTTAAAATAGGAATAATGATTTGGCTATTCCATGCCGTGGGGATCTCATCAGTGGAAAAAATCTGATTAACGATTTTAAGAAAATGTTTTTGGGCTGTAAAAGAAAGGTTTTTGATGAACGAGTATGGAATTCCATCTTCTCCAGGGGAGGAGTCAAGAAGACCATTTATGGCACAATTAAATTCTTTTAAAGAGAACGGAGAGTCTAACCAATTGGTAATATCTGGGAAAAAGAAAGCGAAGGGATATGTTAGGAGCTGAGGGGGGAGCTAATTTGCTACAGAAAGAGTCTACCCATGTTGAAGGGTCATAAGAGGTAGGATCATTTGCAATAAGGAAACCTCGAAATTTTTTAATATTATTCCATACTAATGCTACAGAGGATCTCGGGGTTAAATTTTCGCAGAATTTCTTCCAGCCATCTTTTTTTTTCTTAGAAAAAATCTTCTGTGCAGTGGCAGCAATTTTTTGGAAATTCACAAAATTATCCATGGACATCTTACGAGAAAAGAGCGATTCTGCTAGCTTTCGCTGCTTTATCAGGGCAGTACATTCAGAATCCCACAATGGGGGGGACGATATCTTTTTCCTTGCTGAATTTTTAAGGGGAAAAATTTTCTCAGCAGAAGAAGAAATAGCTGAAACAAGGCTGATAAATTATGATAGTCATTGTATTCAAAGTTTCCAGAAACTTTTATATCAACCGACGAAGAAAAGAGACACCAGTCAGCTTTTGTCAAATTAAATTTGAGTAGAGGAGAAGGAGACTGAACTAGAGTAATACGATGGGGTAAGGTTAGAACAATAGGAAAATGATCACTCCCTAAACATTGTGGAAAAACAAACCAACTCATAATTAGGGCAAGGCAAGGAGAACTACACGATAAATCTACAGCACTTTTGGGGTTTTGGGAGGGAGAAACTCTACGAGTTGGAGATCCATCATTAAGAACACAGGCATTCATTCGTTTCATCAAATAAGTCTAGCAATAAAAGAGCAAATGAATCGCAATAGTGTGAACCCCAAGAAGGATGATGGCTGTTAAAATCACCCATAATAATGACAGGTTTGGGAAGGGATAAAATAATTTGTTTAAGATTTGAGGGATTTAAGATAAGAGGGATTTGTGAAAAAGGAGTATAAGGTTTAATTAGAAGGAGAGAGCCACCCCAACCATCTGATCTGTCATCTCGAAGACAGGAGTAGCCCTGGACACGAAATCGAGAACCAGGGACTAGCCATGACTCCGAGATGGCGACAATGGAGGGGTGGCGGGGCAGGGCAGGGGATCGACTGACTTCAGCATAAGATTTATAAACTGTAGCAAATTGAGAGGAGGCATCTGCATAAGATATGTTTTTTTCTGACATGCTCTGCTTTATATTTTTTTGCCTAATGTATTCAGGGCATTT
The DNA here is from genome assembly GCA_946406115.1 of Apoda limacodes. NCBI lineage: Eukaryota > Metazoa > Arthropoda > Insecta > Lepidoptera > Limacodidae > Apoda > Apoda limacodes. The sequence continues at coordinate 18,060,222 of OX291541.1, forward strand.
TTTGATTGTGGCAAAATACATTTTGCTTAATCCGGAGACACAGAGCAGTTATCACCTGCATGTTCATTACCACATCTGTAGCATCGAGGTTTACTGCGGCACTCCACGGCATGTGTCCGAATTTGCAACAATTGTTACATTGAAAAGTTGGAAATACATATGTCTCTACCTTTAATAATTTGTTATAACAGAACAAACGTGGTGGAAGAGCCTGACCCTAAAACGTAAGAACTACTGAACCTGTTAGTATCCATTTAGGAGATCTATCAGTGAGATCCTTACGGTTCAGACGGCGAGCCTTTAAGATTTGGCCGAAGCCATTGGGAAGTTCAATGGCATCTACAAATCCATGGACCAATCGGTTGGAACATCCCTGACTAACCCCATTCGCTTTATATTATAGGAGGGAATAAATATTTTATTATTAGACTAAATTTGATCGCATCGAGTAGATTGTAGATGATACTAGTTTTAAAACAAATTCTGAGGTAGCAGTTGCCTTTGAACATTTTTATCAATTCCATTCAAAACAACTGAACATCTAAACTCAAGTCCAATTTTAGCAGAAAAATTATTATAAACTAGTGTTCCTGAATGTAAAGTTCCCTTTGTATTTAAAAACATTAGTCCTACGGATATCATAAATACATTTAAAACATTAGAAATAAAAAACACCACAGACTTTTGGCCCTTTCTGTAAAAACTATAAATTCAATAATTCATGTTATAGCACAACCCTTAGCCATAATTTTTAATAGTGGTGTTGATAGTGGTGTGTTTCCCGATGAGATGAAACTTAGCAATTTTTAAATCAGGTAGTTCAACAGTTCCTAATAATTTTCGGCCTATTTCAATACTACCTGTACTCAGTAAAGTTTTTGAAAAAATCATACTTTGTCAAATGTTAAGCCATTTCTGTATTAATGACCTACTTAGTAGTAAACAGTTTGGCTTTATGAAAGGCCGTTCTACAACCGATGCAGGAGTGGCACTATTAAAAAATATATTTAACGCCTTAAAGGATTCGCATGATGGTCTTGGAGTGTTTTGTGATTTATCTAAGGCATTTGACTGTGTTTAACATGAAAATCTCATCAGGAAGCTACATCAGTATGGTATTAGAGGCAAACCTTTCGACCTTTTGACCTTTTGATCGGTGAAAGATCTCCGGGATCAGCAGTCACTATGGAAGGCCCTCAGGGCTCAATTTTAGGTCCTTTCCTATTTCTTATTTACATTGATGATCTCCCATATCATGTAAAAAACCATGACATTGTCTTATTTGCTGATGACACCTCTTTGGTTTTTAAAGTTAAGAGACGACAGACATGTTTTGATGAATTAAATAATGCCCTTTCTAAAATTGTAAATTGGTTTAACGCTAATAATTTGTTACTTAATGGAAAAAAAACAAATGTGTTAAATTTACATTACCAAATGTTAGTCAGAGACAGACATGTATTAATATTAATGGTGAGCAATTAGAACTTCTTAATTCAACAGTCTTTCTTGGCATAACGCTGGACTCCAAACTTCAATGGGGTCCTCATATTCATAACGTAGCCAAAAAACTTCGCTCTGCTATGTATGCGATCAAAAAAAAAAAACAATTGACCGATGTCGAAACTGCAAAATGCTATTTATAAATGGGGATCTAGGATATCTCTGAGGGATAGGTTTAGGGAAGTAAAAATTTTAACTTTAGCGTCGCAGTACATATATGAAAATCTTTTATATGTACAGTCATTTGCTTAAGTTCATGCATAGTGTAAAGGTTAAAATTGCGTGAAGCCATTCTGTGAATCTCGCACTCACACATTAACATTATCAGAACTATCAATAATATTAACCTTAAATTGACGAAATTAGGTTTAGTTTTCTTTATACTAACCAGTTTATTTAAAGAGTTCTTATATCTTTTGGTTCCTAACTTAACAAATTAATTAGGTGTAAACTGCAGTTTGTTCTACATAAGTATTGTTTATTTCGCATTAATTGTTATCCGCCCCGTGGCCTCGTGGTGTGATCCATAGGCGCTGCGACTTAAAAATCGGTGAGCCCTTGGTTCAAATCACGCTATTTCCGTATTGAGTATTTTTGTTAGGAATTACTTTTTTTATGTTTTGACATCAAGGTCTCTCTGAAAAATACCAGTTGAAAAAGTTCTCATACCAGAACTTTTTGTTTTGATTGCAAGAATTAAAACACATGCAATCTAATGAAAATGGTTTTTATTAAAATTTTATAAATAATGTTTTTGATAAATGTTTTTTTTTCTATATATATATATATATATATATATTTCCTATGGTTACAGCTTAAGTATTCGTTTCTGTAATGAAAAGAAAATTGAAACATAACCATAAGAATAAAAAAAAATACAAGTACCATTCATTCGGTAACACTGCTATATTTTGAAAAACAACAAAGTAAAAAAAATATGTCTTAAATATATTGAAATGTAAAATAATATCTGTAAGAAAAATAGTACTTTATTTTTAGGGTTCCGTACCCAAAGGGTAATTAGGGGAACCCTATTGCTAAGACTCCGACTGTATCTCATGAACTGTGATAGTTAGACAGTTGAAATTTTCACAGAAGATATATTTCTGTTGCCGCTATAACAACAATCACTAATAAAATAGAATAAAATAAATATTTAAGGGGGGCTCCGATACAACAAACGTGATTTTTTTGCCGTTTTTATAGATAATGGTACGGAACCCTTTGTGCACGAGTCCGACTCGCCTATTTAATATAACCTCCATTATTTTCAATTAGAGCAAGCAAGCGCCGCCGCATAGATCCGACTATATTAGAACAAATCTGTTGCTCTAATATTGTCCTAAATTTCTACACAGTGAGTTCTAATGACTCTGTAGTTCTTTCATTTCGTATGTCCCATCTTTGCACCATCAAACCCCATAGGTTTTCTATGGAACAGCCGCAGGCGCGAGACCCAACGCTTTACGGTAATCCACTAAAAACCAAATAGTCAGATTACACATTTTTCAAACTACTGAAATTATATTTTCAATTTTTTTTAGAAATTTACTTACAAAAAAGTGTGGTATTAAAAAATTATGATATAACATTAACATCAAATAAAATACTTACGGTAAAACCAGTCTCATTGCAAATTTGAGATATATTGTAACCCATATTATATAGTTCTATAATACGCATCCTCTCTTGTATATTAATATTGGCCTGCATATTATTTTTAGCAAAGAAATTTAATAAAAACACCATTCAATCTTATCAACACAAGCACCTACAGTAACACATCCGCAACGTCAAAAAAATGGCTACCTAAGTAATTACTGCATCTAAGTTAATAGCTAAATAAAAAACACCAAACAACCTTGTCAGAACATACCCCCAGAAACAAATCCGCAACAAATAAAATGTCTACCTACGTAATTAAATTGGTCTAAGCTGTTTAACAGAACGAAATATTCATGATTCGTAAAATGTAACAAAGTAAATACTAGAAGTAGAAATAAGCTGACCATGCACCAGGTTCACGTCTTCACAAAATAAGTAACTCTTTTATGGGGCAATGTATACGCTTTTACAACAAAGTGTCCAATAATAGTCAAAAGCTATCAATAAGTTAATTTAAATCTTTTATTAAACTTTGTAAAAAGGCATACTACAATATCTCAGACTATGTAAATTATAAAAATCTTTGGGACTGAATATGCTCAATTACAGGATGCATAGGTAAACCAAATTAAAATTGAAATAATATAAAATTGTACAGCTAAAATTTTTTATTTAAAACATTGATAGTATTTTTAGTTTTTATGATGTTTTTTAAAAGAGTAACTATCGAGTTTCTTGCCGGATTCTTCTCGTTAGAAATCAACAACATTGTGAACTGGAGAGAAGGTGGAAGGGTTCAAAAAATAATTTTTCTTAACTTTGACGATTCAAAAGTGATTGTAAAATCCTAATTGCAATAAACCATTTTGACTTTGACTTTGACTTTGACTCACATTTGACAGCTGTCAAAAAGAAGCGCAAAATTCTGCTACTTAGTGTTAAAAAATCGCCAGATGGAACGCCCTTTTTGTGGACACTTAATTTTTTGACCTTAAAATTGCTTTGAGTGTATTCATAGGGTGACTATAAGAAATTACGGTAGAGTTGTTTTTTTTAAACTTTAGTAGGTACATCGTTTTTCTATATGTTTAGGGTTCTGTACCATAAAAGGAAAAACAGAACCTTTCCGAGATCACTCTCATGTACGTCCGTCCACCCGTCACAGAGTAGGAAGAGGCAAATTTGATGAAATTTTTCAACTATTGAAATCATTCGAAAAAAAATCATTTTGTGTTTGGAATTTTCAAGTTCGATGTAAAGAATATTCAATTACCATTTTTAATCATCATTCATCATCATTTTATTTTTAATCATTGCTTAAAAGATTTCTCGTATAATAGGTCCTTTATATTTTAATGAGCATTTTTTATTCATTTGTCATTTATAAATAGAATACTGTAGTTTCATAACAAACTCATCACAAATTATAGACTAACATTTAACATATCCGTATTGCGTATATATCTGATAATAGATAGTACCTGGATGATCGAGCTTATCTCCTTTCCTTTTTTGGTAAATCTTGTTTTTTGAAAATTATATTAAGTTACGAATTACTTACTGATGAAATATGAATAATATTTTTCGATCTTACTGACATAATAATAAAAAAATATGGACTGGTTTTTAAAATTAATAACCATGAGCGCAATTAGTTTAACATTTTATTAGAAACAAGTACTGACTTTTTTTTCAGTTTAGGTATATTTTTATCATCACAATGATAATTATGAAATCGGTTCTTACCTTGATACTTCCTTCCATACCATATTGCGGGTTTGTCGAGGATTTTCATTTGGAAGATGGACTTTTAACGTAGTTGGTCGCTTAACACTAGGAAATGTTACATATGCCATGCCATGCATACGGACTTATAGAACTTTTAAAGGGGAAAAATTCTGTCAGACATGATTTTTGCGAAACTTTAACCGTTTACGCAGCGGTAACTCGCAAAAGGAACAAAAAAAAACATTTTTATTGGGGTCCGCCCCTATTGGTCTTAGCGTGATGATATATAGCCTACAGCCATCCTCGATAAACGAAAAATCCGACCAGTAAAAAAAAAGAAATTACTACTACTCGCCAATGGATGTCAAGAAGATTCATATTTTTCAGTTAATCATTGCCTGAAAACACGAATAAAACGACGTTTTCTAAATTCTTAAAATGGAACCTAGCTAGAAGCCCGAAAGCCCAGCTTACCCTAGGGAAAATACCAACTACATAAAATCTTGTTTTCTAATCGTTATTTGCCTTTGACTATTAACATCATTTAAAACTTCGCGCCTTATTTCGAATTTATCTAATTCTAGAGTTTGCCAGGATCTCCACCTGCCCTAAATTCGGTTATCGGCGTGGAACTTCTGAATTTTGCAGCTATAAAACGTTTAAGCTCGGTTATTTGCAGGAACTTTTGACTTTTTCAGGATAAAATGTGTTGGCTACCACCATACCAAATTTCATTTAAAGTGGTCCAGCCGTTTCAGCGTGAAGAAGTTACAAACATACAAACACACACACAAACTTTCGCCTATATAATATTAGAGTAATATATGGCGCGTAATACCTCGCAATAACGAAATTCAGGGGATAGTACGTAATATCTGATTATCTCGCTGGCTTTTCACCTTGCTCCGTATTTTTATTTCTAACTATTAAAAATGCGAAATAATGATAAACATATATAGTGCAATTGATGAAAATAAAAAAGGGGTGATACGGCATGTGATCAAAGACCTTGAGCAGTGCAAACTACGTCAGTTTGACGCAGTATTCGTTAGACGCAAGCCAATCTATCTTCTGCCGTACACGTGTTGAGAAACACTTTTTCACGTAAAGAAAATGATAATAACGTCATAAAGCTATGGCCAAAATGCCATGTTGTTCATTTATTAAGTGCACCAATCATTCCGGAAAAACAAGAAGTCCACAGGAATCACTTATCACTCGTAAATTTGTGAAATATAATATTTTTTCAAATAAATACCACTTTTCTAAAATATTACCGCCGTATTTTTGTGAAAGCTAGATAGATCTATGAAATCCAGCAAGTGTGAGTGCAACGCAAAATTATTCTTAACAGTACTCGCTTTGTTCCCGTTCGTCGGTACCGTCAAAAAAAAACACAAAATTTATGTAAATTTTTTTAGTGTTCAAGTTCTAATTAAAAGAATTCTTCGCAGATTTCCTTAAGGTCCGAAAACAAGCTACAGATAACCTATGGTACCTTGCGATCAATCAGTTCGGGGAATACCCAAAAATTGTTTATCTCAGAATGTTATGGGTGTGTTGACGAATAGCCTGTTATCTTGTTCTGACTACAGATTATTTACGATTCTCTGTTAATGTTATGTCCTATGCATCTGTACGTAATCGAGTAAGGTACTTGTAGTTGTATTAAGCTCAATCTTTGTTTTTTCGACACTAAACGAACTGTATCTTCCCTTTTTTGTTTTCATCAATTTATAGTGCACGAAACTACAAAGGTTTACAAATTTTATGAATTTGACTTTTTACTCAGAAATTTCTGCCAATTGATGCCAGTCAAGATGTTCGAATCTCACTAAGGACTGCAGCTAACAAATATTCAGTTAGAACCGGACAAGGTTTTAAGAGGTGTACCTGTACCAAAAACTACTACGAATAGGTGCCAGCCAGTGTAAAAAAAGATTTTGTGTAATTCGAAATGCCGCCATAGTACACCATGTAATAAGAGAGATAATAAGATTTATGTTACACTCAGTAGCACAAAAAGTTCATTTTTCAATTTTACTTTAAACCTAAAAATTATTATTATTATTTTATTTGAATTTTCATAAATAATTTCAACAGATACTATATTTGAAGCTCATGGCTTAACAGAACACATAACACTAGTATTGGTTTTATTTTATAGTTTTGTACTAGTGTTGTGTCACTTTTATCTATACTGTTTTTTTGGATTAGGTAGACTAAGTGTAAAAAAATATTGCGCATCTTATTTATTGCCTTTTTATTCTAAACATTAATTTACTTAAATGATAATTCAAAATCAGTACGGCCTAGGTCAAACTAGTTAAGTCGAAAGTATAAAGGCCTAACTAGATTGTCCTGGGCTAAACTAGTATATCATGACATGCTAAGGATGAACCCGTTTGGCCCAGGACAAACTAATTTGGCTGGTAACATATGGCCCAAATCACCCTTGTTGAGAGTAGTCTGTGCCATAACAATAGGGACGTATGAGGCTTATAAGGTGCATATATATATATATGTTATGTCCTATGCATCTGTACGTACCGTAATTATTAAACTTGGGTACAGTAATTATTTTTTTACATTGTCATACTAACTCGACTGTTGTGACTGTCAAAATAACGGATGTTTATTGTTTTATTTTGATTTCAATTACAAATTAAGTATAAATGCTTATTTACTTATTCTAAATGTTTACAATTACATTGAATTTGGTTATGTAGACATAGATGATCATGGCTTGCAATAGCTGGCTTGATAAAATATTTAAAATGCGTTGAGTGGATGTGCATAAGCTTAGTTTTTTTTTGCATCGATAGGTAGACCAATGTCGTGGGCTCATTCACATAAGATGTTGTAATTTTTTTGCAGCTTGTGGTTTCCCCAGAACCAGTTTTAAATTTGTCCCTGTATTCCATTTTTTTCTAATTTAGAAAAGATGGTTTCATAAAGCAAATAATCAAAAGTCTGTAAAGATAGTAAAAACGTGGTTTTTCTCATTTAAGTATTTGTTTATATCATAACCAAACACGTTTAAAAGTTGAAAGGTACTTTGGTGTTTCTGAAAACCGTTCTGTTTTTCTTTGATAATATTGTTATCTATTAAATATTTATTTATTTCGTTACCAAAATACCTCTTAATTATTCTATCAATACATGAGAGTATGGTTATTGGCCTGTATTTATTTATGTCGCTGCGACTTCAATTTTTATAAATGGCTCTTTTTATTTCTAATTTTAATTTGTCCGGGTAAGTTGATTTCGAAATACATGTGTTAATTATGTGCGTGATGACAGATTGAGTAGCGTAGTTATATATTACGGCAATTATCCGGAATGTTGGTAACCCACAACTCAACCAGAAGGGTCAAAAAGGTCAAAAAAAATTAGTTTCAACTATTTGTTCGTAGTGCACTCTTCAGTGAAATCCATATACAAGCTTCTTGTTCTAGACCAAGAAGCTTATATATGGATGTTCCAGACACGCCACAGCCAATTAGTGTTCATTATCATGTATCAATCAGTATCAAGGCGAACGTGTTCTGACAGCAGGATAGCAAATATATTTTTCATCTAAACAGTAAGAGACAACGCGAAAGCAATTGCAACCGTAAAAGCTAAAAAAATATGCCCATAGATTACGCCATAATGTCAATGGTTGTGTGAGTGTTAATTTCTTTTTGTAACAATATTCTACTCTGTGGTGTTTAGTGCGGATTTAAACAATTGGATTTTGCTTGTTTATTTTTTTAAATTAGTCTAGTAGAATTTGACGACAAATTTCAGCAGCATTATGAAGACCTGTAAAGAATTATACATCGAAAACTTATAGAGGATGAATTGAAAGCAGTAAGCAAGTAACGGTAGGCTAAGTTGTAAAAATTTTTACTTAACGCTCCAACAATAAAGATTTTTGGCGCCATTTTTGGCGTCATAATTAGGGCGGTCCTTCTGAATTGAATAGTAAAACCTCATTCTAGCACCAACTATCAGTTCCGTCTGAGCGCATCTGATAATTTTAGCGGCGCTATTATTGTGCAAACGAAACGCATTTCGCGTCATTTTTGACAGTTCCGTGTGTGTATATGTTTGAGTATTTTATTTTCATTTTTTGTTGATAATAACAAAGATATATAGTTCATAATGCAGAAATAAACTTTTCTCTAAAAAAAAACATCGTTATAAGTTTTTTTCTCAAAGGATTCACTTACATTTGATAGCTGTCAAAAAGTAGCGTAAAATATCTACTTCCGGACATGGGTTTTTGGTAGCAACATTTCGTAGCAAAAAAATCAGAAGAAACGCTAAAAGTCAATATTAGATTTTGCTACCAAAAGCACGAAACGCAAACCGCTAACAATTTCTGCTAAAAAGTAGCCAGATGGAACGCTCTACATATGTTTATTCTAGGCTAAATTAATCAAATTTCCAACAGCCTTTCAGAGCTTCTTAAGAAGCCTGGTTAATTAAAAAAAACCAATGGTTGTTTGTCGACAAGTGGGGATCCCTATATAGTCTGTGACAAAGTGCCAAGTTTTATTTGGTTTGCGTTCCAAAACTCAAGCTTGAAATGCTTTGTAATTGTTAGCCTGATCTGAACTTCCGTTATATATTATAATCATAACGACCACCATCAGCGAAAACCGGTCATAATGAGTGTGCTCTATAAATTCCAGGATACAACCTTATTAGATCATAGGAGTTATATATCAAACATTTTCAAGAATGTAGGTGGAGTAGAAAGTGGAGTTACTAATTTTACCATCTTGGCTAAGTTATTTTCTATTTATGTATGTAAAAAGCAAACCACTAGGAAAAGAGGTATTAATATGGATAATGCTCATGATGAAGTAAGTTGTAAAATAACGTAGCTAAATCCAGTTAACCACCTTTTTTATTTCACCTAAATGTTTTGTGACTCTTTTAGATGTCAAAGATAAGAGATATATATAAAAATTGTGTAAATCACATTCCTTTACACATTAAAAATGACACAAGTATGAAGTACAACATATTAGACACAGTATCGGTTCGCAATTTATCGAGGCAATTGTTTGAATCAACAATATTTGACCACATTGGATCATCAGGAGCTAATACGTCAAAAACGGCACTAAAATGCACTGTGAAAAATGATGTTTTTCTAATACCACAAAATTCAAGGTTATATTTTATTAATCTTATTATGACTAAAAAATTCTTAAAAAAAAGTCACTATCTTCAGTAATGGAAGGTCACTTATATAAATATTAGCAGTCAGTTTGCGGTAATTCGTTCCAAATATCGATTTTCGAGAGATAAATCGACATAACCTTTGGGCTCACTCCCATAGGTTATGTCAGTTAATAAGGAAACCTAAGGGGCTGCCCATTATAAATAAAATTACATTTTATTACAAAATTTATAATGGAGCTCAGAATTATTTTAAATTAAGTCTAGATAAGTGTCTCTTTTGCTATATGCCTCCTTTAATTTCTTCCCCTGTACTCTGTCCCTTGTCACTTGTGTTAAGTAAGGTCCAGCAACTAGTTTGAGGTCATACTCCCTTCTCCTAATTGGTGTTGCTGTAGCCTATTTTACCTTTCCTTAGGTGCTAGACATTGACCTTGAAGCTCCATTGGTTTTGATTGCTTTCTAGTGCCTGCCCATCTCCAATTTATGTTATTTATGCTGGTAAGAATATTCCCCTAATGGATTTATTTTGAAAAAGTCTTTTTCAAAACATTCTTTTTCCTTTTCAGTATCAGATATTAAAAAAAATGCAGCGATTTAGCAAATGGGTAAAAACTCCATATAAACTACAATCCTGTGACAGATGGAGCGATAACTTACCTATAACTATAAGAATCTATTTAGACACATTTTGGAATAGTGTCACATTCTTTGTAAAATGACTTAATGTTAGATATATATCTCATATACCCACATGTTTCAGATTTATGTGTGGCTGTGTCAGAGAACAATGTATAAAGTTACAGGGCAATAAGTTTGATATAGTAATAGCTGATCCTCCATGGTGGAACAAATATATACGAAGATTAAAAGGAGCCAATAGTAAGTTAAGGTACTATTTTGCTCATTGTAAATTCATTCTTTCTTAATTTTTAATGGCATGCAGATTTAAAGTATACTAGCCATAGTTAACCACAACTGTATCGGGGTGGATGTTGTTTTAAAGATTTGCATAGCACAATATGTCACCTGGTAGGCTGACACTACTATTTAAGCCCGCTTGTAAAGATTTGCATAGCACAATATGTCACCTGGTAGGCTGACACTACTATTTAAGCCCGCTTGTAAAGCATGCTTTTTCTCAGTTCAGCATGGAACTAGGCTTGTAGGTAACCTAACTAAGTAGTATAAACTCACACCATTTTTAGAATTTCATGGATGAATCATAAAAACCCTAAATATCTTTCTGTTAGTTTGTCAAATCCTTATATTTCTGCCATCTTTCTATTGATTCTGTTGAAATTATATTAGTTATAAAACAAACTCACATCATATTAGTTAAATAATGGGTTTGTAAAATAAATGAATTTTAAAAAATGAAAACAAAAAGTAATTTCCTGTTCGATATGGCTGTTATTTTCCATTCCTTTTATAGACAAAGCCAAAACTTGTGACCAAATGTACTTTGTTGCTTTTAAGTTGGGCCTGACAGACAATAAAAAAATCATAGAAATTACACGTCTTCTTTGATTCATCACAGAAATTTACCATCTATAGATTTGTTCTGTTACAGTTATTCAATGATGTATAATGAAGACATAGCTGCTCTCCCTCTTAAGGATTTGATGTCAGAAAATTGCCTTATTGCTGTCTGGTGTACCAATGCACCTAGTAATATTGCAGCTGTCAAACAGCTCATATTTCCAAAATGGGGTGTGGAATATGTCACAACATGGTATTGGTTGAAGGTGACCAGAGAGTTTGAGCCCCTGTGTGACTTTGGAATGGGATCCCAGAAACAACCATATGAAAGGCTTATCTTAGGTAAATTCTGTTGTTGTTTGTATGGAGTCGGTGGTGGTTAAGGGGTTTTGATTTTACTTTGTGTCCTGAGTGGCGGGGGTTCGAGACCGGCGTTTACCAATGAGTCTTTTTCTTAATATCTCATGCACATTAATTATTCACACTACTGGATTTTCGGTAAAGGAAAAACATCGTGAGGAACCTGTATAGGTAAAAAAAAGACTTATGAGAAGTCCATAATCCGGACTAAAGGAAATTGTGTAAATCTATTACTATTGACAATGTTTTGGCTGATTTAAATTAATTTTTGACAATCCTATACATGTATTTTGTAACAGTTCCTTCCTTCACCTAAACCCTAATTTTTTAAGGTTATTAGGAAGTAGCTATGGTCATTGCAGTGGTGATCTAGACGACGATGGCAAATTGGCCTTAAGCCTAGAAAAGAAATCCAATGAGATGCATGAAACAAAAGGTGCCGACAATCTTTGTTGAAAAGTTTAAGCTTTATTTAGGTTGATGAACTAACTGTTCTGCTTGCCTTTAAATTTTTTTTTTCATATTATTATTTATTTATGTGAGTCAGTGGTGACCGAGGGGTTTAAATTTGTCTTCACGTCCCAAGTGGTGGAGGTTCGAACCCCGGGGTCGGCGTGTACCAATGAGTCTTTTCTTAATTTCTCAAGTACACCGATTTATTTATTCACACCACTGGCTTTTCCGTTAAGGAAAACATCGTAAAGAAACCTGCACACGCCAAGAAAAACAAATGACCTATATAAAGTCCACAATCCGCACTGGGCCCGAGTGTTGACTATGGCCCAAATCACCCTCGCTTATGAGGTAAGGCCATGCCCCAGCAGTGGGGACGTATGAAGGCAAGCATTATGTGTTTAAGTACGGTTGCTGATATATTGTAGGCACCTTGTTACAAAAACAACTTTTTTTTATAACAAATTCTTTCATACATAATTACAAACACAACAAAAAAGATCAACCAAATCGGTTAAGCAGTGTCTTAAAAATATTTCAAGTGATATTTTTATTTTTATTATTATTTATGTATTTTATTTTATTTATTATTGTTAATAACAAGTGATAATGATATTGATGATAGTCAAACATATATTATATATATGGTTATTATATTTGTCAAAAAAAAAATCTTTTATAATTTTTAACATGAATATACTGTAACGTCGAGGCAACATCAAGCAAAGACTAAGACTGAGGGCTAACTGTTTATTCGTTTCAGTAACACACACATAATTAACTACCTCTTCACATAGTAATTGACACAAAATAGATATACAGTAAATAATGAAAATATATAAATTAAAAACACAGTTGATCGAATATCTAACTACAAGCAAAGCAACACAGCAAATAATGAAGTTGTAAATATCTTATCTTATTACATATACCTATTATATACTAAATTTATTTAAGTGGTATTTTGTTTATTTTTATCTCTAATGTAGGCGCGAATAGCTCGATCAGATGCACCCGGCGGTGGAGGAGTTAGCTCCTGATGGGACCATACTCTGTTGGCTTATTTCGCGCTGTAACAGTTTCATCGCTACGTGCCGTGTTCTCCAGTTCGTCGCCGCAGCCGTCGGTATCTGTTATTTTGGAAAATCTGAATTTTGCTCTACTTCCTCGGTCTCGTTCGAACAAGTCCGCGGTAACGAGTATCTTCTATTGTTTACCGAGATGATTTCGTCCTGATGTCGTCTCCACTCTACACCCCCTCCGACGTCTACATTATATGAAACTGGTCCATTTGTCCCCCTTCGCGGTGTCGCGCATGTTCCCGCCGGCCGAGGCTTGCTGACGCGCGTGTGCCTCGCGTGCCGCTGCGGCCGCATCAGGTCGCAGCGCATCGAGGCGGCCGCGCAGCCGCCGTCCCAGCAACGCTACGGCAGGTGACACGCCTGTCGTCGCGTGCTCACAGTTGCGGTATTCAAAATAAAAAGAAATGTAAAGACTTAGAAATGTCTTTGCCCTCCAATACGGCTTTTTTTATAGTTTTTTTATTGTTTTTACAGCATTTTCAGCTTCTCCATTCCCTTGAGGTCTGTATGGTGCACTTGTAATGTGCCTAATATAATTATTTTGGCAAAATTGTTTAAATTCCTCACTTAAGAACGGAGGGCCGTTATCTGTTACTAACTGAGCGGGCAGACCGAAACGCGCAAAAATCGACCTTATCGCGTTTATCGTTGCTGTCGCCGTAGTGCTGTTCATATAGCTTCAATCCACTTGGAATGTGCATCAACCATGACTAGGTACCGTTTGCCCGCACAATCTGAAAAATCTGGGTGGCACCCTGTTCCAGGGGTTCAGTGGGAACTCCCATGGGTGAAGTGGAACACGGGCTGGAGCATCCCTAATTGCACAGCACGTACCACATGCTCGACATGTATCCTCAATGTCACTGACTAGCCTGGGCCAGTACACATAACTGTGTGCGATAGATTTCATTTTATTCATGCCAACATGAATTTCACTTAGTACTTTTTTTTGAATTGACTGTGGAATAGCAATGCGATATTTATAAATGATACATCCTAACTCAATATAATCATTTTTACGAGCGAAATATGGTTTTTCATTTTCACATTTTGTGTAACTTGGCCAACCGAACATTATATAACCGAGAATTTTACTAAGAATTGAATCTTTTTTTGTTTCTTTCGCTACATCCTTAAAATTGATAGGTATAGTGTTATCTAAAGTTCAAGTAGGATTTTGAATATTTTTCCACAGTAGCTGCGTTTTCTTTCAATGGAAGACGGGATAACGCATCCGCTGGTCCGTTATTTTCCGAACGTACAAATTCTATTTCAAGCTCGTATCCCGCTAAACGCGTCGCCCAACGCTGCAGCCTACTCGCTGCCGTTTGTGGTATGCCCTTTTTTCCAAAAATATGTGTAAGAGGCTTGTGGTCCGAACGTAATAAAAAGTGCCTTCCGTACAAAAATTGATGATGTTTGCACACTCCGTAATATATAGCAAGGGCCTCTTTATCTATATAGTTGGCTATAGTTCCTTTCCGCTGGCGTGAGTGTCCTCGACGCGCAGCTGACGGGCCGCTCGCTGCCGTCCTCGTATAGATGCGCGAGGACCGCGACCACGCCGTACGCGCTGCTATCTACTGACAATACTAACGTCCGCCCCTCTTCATAATGCGCTAACACAGTTTTACTTAAAAGTATTCGCTTAGCCTCAGTAAACGTTTTTTCACATTCTGCGGACCATACCCATGGTACTTCTTTCTTAAGCAAGGCGTTTAAAAGGTACAGTAAAGTACTTAGGTTACTGACAAATTTTCCGTAATAATTAATCATCCCTAAAAAACTTTAACCGGGAAGTGTCATTAGGACGGGGTGCAGCGGATATTGCTCTCAGTTTATTGGGGTCGGGATGTAAGCCGTTTTTATCTATGATGAATCCTAAATACGTCACACTACTTTGCAAAAATTTGCATTTCTTTTATTTTACTGTTAAGCCCATTTCACGTAACCGCGCGAGAATTGCTCGGAGATTGTTTAGGTGGTCTGTACGATTTTTTCCAGTAACACATGTGTCATCCAGGAATGCTACAGTACCAGGAATGCCTCGTAATGTCTCTTCCATTAATTTTTGGAATTTTTCTGGGATGCACGAGAGACCGTAAGGTACTCGACAATAGTAAAAAGTTCCCACGGGAGTTGTGATGGTTGTAAACCGTTGGGACTCTTTTTCCAAAATGAGTTGTTCGTAAGCGTGATGGCGGTCAATTTTTGTAAATTCCTCCCCATTACTGAGGGTTGCAAACAATTCTTCAATTCGTGGGAGCGGGTAGTAATCGCGCTTAAGTTTGGGATTAATGGTGATTTTATAATCACCGCAGATTCTTATATCGTCATTCGCCTTAACTACGGGAACGATCGGGGTCCCGTACTCTGAGTGATCAACCCTAACGATGGTGCCGTCGCGCTCTAGCCGCTCCAGCTGACGTTCAACGCGACGCGCCCGCACGAACACGCCACTCTCATCGTTCAATTCTAACTTAATTGTTTTCTTGCACGTGCCTTCCTTATCGCTAAATACTTGCGGAAATTCTTTGCTGAACTGATTTACGAACTGATCCTCGACAATGTTGTTAAAATTTATCTGATTAATGTTTAAAGCTCGCAGCCAATCGCGACCTAGGAGAGGCCTGCCCCCTCCCTTGATTATGTACAGATTTTGGTTTTTAGCTTTGTGTTCGTTTAACGAGATGTCTACTTTAATAAAACCTAATGGCTCAATTCGTGTACCCGCATAACATTTTAAAATTAAACAAACACTATGTGGCCAAATTTTTCGTTATAAAATTCCTGACTTATCGCAGAAATTCGGCTACCAGTGTCTATTTCACACTTAACAGCTACATTATTTACCTTAATGTCTATAAAAAAAGGTTGGTTACCAGAAGTGCAAACAGATAAATTATTAAATTCATCATCGGACATGTCACCGAGATAATATTGCCGCGTGTTCACTCTCGCACCTTTGTTTATTTTATCACACATGACTTTTAAATGGCCTCTTTGTCCACACAAATCACAATTGTAATTAGAAAACCGACACCTCTCCGCTCGATGCGATCTCCCACAACGCCTACATGTTGACGTGTTTTGACCGAGTATATTGCCTTCTACGCCATTTCTAGTAGTGCCGCCATGCCGAGCTCCTTGTGTTCTCGTGCTCCCCTCGCCGCTGTTAGTGCGCTGTCATCCGGTGTACCGTATCAGATTCTGGCATGTTCGCACCGGTACCACCTAGGCCTGCCGCCATCTTGTTTGTTCCGCTGACTTCCGCATGTCTATCTGCGGCTTCCAGCGCCATGGCCAGCTCCACAGCCTGTTTGTAGTCAATATTTTTCTCTGAAAATATTCTCGATCTCATTGCTTCACTATGTAGGCCGGAAACTAATTGATCCCTGAGATTTTCTTCCAAGCCTGTTCTGAAATTGCAATTTTTGAGCGTTGCGGTTCCAAATGTTCCTGTACTTTACTTACTAAAATATCAAAAGTTAAACTTTCTGGGTGCGCCGGCGCACATAAGTCACACATGAGTGTATATGTCGCCTCTCCGACCACTGTAATTAACGTTGGTACATGTAATTCCTTTTTAATATCATTTAGTAAAATAAATTGTTTCACACGGCGCACATAAGGCGCACTGTTTAGAGTTCAAATCAAACGGTTCTATTTTGCCGTTAGGCATGTTTTGTTATTGAAACGCGTGGTGTCTTATTAATAATAGCTCGTCGCCAGTGTAACGTCGAGGCAACGTCAAGCAAAGACTAAGGCTGAGGGCTGACTGTTTGTTCGTTTCAGTTAAACAAAATGGCCAGGAACAGAAAAAAGAAAAGAGTTTTGACAGCGGTTACTCCATCCACATATAATGTGGATTTTTGCAACATAAGGGGTATTCACGCAAATCTTAACGCAGTCCATCACCATCTCGAGACTGCGCAGCCAACCATTCTTTTTCTAACGGAGACGCAGATATCCTGCCCGGCCGACACATCATACCTTCGTTATCCCGGCTACAAACTCGAGCACAATTTTTTGAGTCGTGCCGGTGTATGTATGTTCGTCCGGGAGGATATCTGCTGTCGCCGACTTCATAGCCTTGAAGACAGGGACCTGTCGATATTGTGGGTGCGCGTAGATCATGGGGGCCACACTCGTATCTATGCGTGCCTATACAGGTCTCATAGCGGTGACACGGACGTAACTCGACTCTTCACGCACCTGAGTTTGACGACTGACAAAGTTCTAGAGCAATATCCTACAGCAGAAGTAGTTATTTTGGGAGACTTTAACGCCCACCATCGTGAGTGGCTCAGTTCTCGAACCAATAACTATGCAGGGATATCTGCTCATGAATTTGCTCTGACCTATGGATTCTCTCAGCTGGTACATTCTCCAACGAGAATACCAGATATAGAGGACCATACAAGCTCCTTACTGGACCTTCTGCTGACTACACGTCCGGATGGATACTCCGTCTCAGTGGATGCGCCTCTTGGCTCCTCGGACCACTGTCTCATCCGGACTCGATTGTCATGCACACAACCCGATCCTTCTGGGCCAACTAATTGGCGTCGTGTGTGGCATTATAAGTCGGCAGACTGGGATGGATTGCGAGAATTTTATGCATCGTACCCGTGGAGGCAGATCTGCTATAGCTCAGAAGATCCTGACGTCTGCGCAGCCGCAGTCACTGAGACAATCCTCGCTGGTATGGAATGTTTCATTCCTAACCTGCGAGTAGCTGCCGGCGTCAAAAAACGACCGTGGTTTAATAGGCCTTGCAGAGAAGCTAAAATTCTTAAGCAAACTGCGTATGAGGCTTGGACCACGGCTCGTAATAATAAGGATCCGAATATTTCTGAGTTAAAACGCAAATTAAATGCTGCCTCGAGGTTCAGTAAGAAAGCAACTGCCAGAGCAAAATTCCAATTCATCGGCAAAATAGGTGGGCGACTTGCGAGCTATCCTTCTGGGAGTCGTGCTTTCTGGTCGCTTGCTAAAGCTGCCGAGGGGAACTTCTGCCAGTCGTCATTACCACCACTGCGAAAGACCGATGGTGACTTGGCCCACAGTGCAAAAGAGAAAGCCGATCTATTGGGCAGTCTCTTTGCCTCTAACTCGAATGTGAACGACGAAGGCGCTGTACCACCTACTTTACCGTGGTGCGGTAAGACCATGCCGGAAATCACTATAACACAGCGCGAGGTCCGGCGGGCGTTGCTTTCCCTAGACGTTCATAAGTCGAGTGGGCCAGACGGCATACCAGCAGTAGTGCTTAAGCAGTGTGCTCCTGAGTTATGTCCTGTACTCACGCGCCTCTTCACGCTTTCCTACCACACTAGGCAATTTCCGTCTTCATGGAAGACTGCAAATGTGCACCCGGTGCCCAAAAAGGGCGATAGATCAGATCCATCGAATTACAGGCCTATCGCTATAACCTCTCTCCTCTCCAAGGTGATGGAGCGTGTGATCAACACACAGCTTTTGAGATACCTAGAAAACCACGACCTGATCAGTGACCGTCAATATGGCTTTCGCCACGGTCGCTCAACAGGTGACCTTCTAGTGTATCTCACACACCGATGGGCACTAGCCATTGAGAGTCAGGGGGAGGCATTGGCATGTAGCCTAGACATAGCGAAGGCGTTCGATCGGGTCTGGCACCGGGGTCTTCTATCGAAGTTGCCTTCTTACGGAGTGCCCGAGGGTTTGTGCAAATGGATGGCTAGCCTTTTGTCCGGCAGAAGCATACGAGCCGTAGTTGACGGTAGTTGCTCCGATAGCATGGACATTAATGCTGGTGTCCCGCAAGGCTCTGTGCTGTCTCCTACGCTGTTTCTACTGCACATCAATGATATGTTGGACATCAACAACATACATTGCTATACAGATGACAGTACTGGAGACGCTTATTACACGGGCCGTGCAAGCATCCCACGTTCCGTTGTGGAGGAAAAGCGTGAAGAACTTGTGTCTCAAATCGAGATCGGTCTGTCCAAGATCTCTGACTGGGGGCGGGAAAACTTGGTCCGATTCAACCCTTCAAAGACACAAGTCTGCGCGTTCACCGCTAAGAAAACCCCATTCACTGTAGTCCCACAATTCCAGAACACTCCCCTCTCCATCTCTAAGAGCATTGGGATCCTTGGCGTTGACATCTCCAGCGATGTTCAGTTCCGAGATCATTTGCTAGACAAGGTAAAGCTGGCGTCCAAAAAACTTGGTGTACTCAACAGAGCGAAGCAGTACTTCACGTCGGGGCAAAGGTTGCTACTTTACAAGTCGCAAGTCCGGCCCCATATGGAGTACTGCTGCCATCTCTGGGCGGGTGCACCCGGATACCAGCTTGGCCCTTTTGACTCGGTTCAACGACGGGCTGTGAGAATTGTCGACGATCCCAAACTCACTTGCGGTATCGAGCCCTTAAGTCTGAGGAGAGACTTTGCCTCCCTGTGTGTGTTCTACCGCTTGTACAATGGATTGTGTTCTGAGGAATTGTTCGAAATGATGCCCACGGCTACTTTCTACCATCGCACCGCTCGCCATCGACAGGGAATTCATTCTCACACTTTGGAACCAAAATGGTCGCGAACAGTGCGGTTTCAGAGAAACTTCCTCCCGCGAACCCTTGGGTTGTGGAATGAGCTCCCTGCCAAGGTTTTCTCTAAGGACTACAGTATGGGGTTCTTCAAAAAAGAAGTTATTAGATTTCTGAAGGGTCGGCAACGCGCGAGTGATGCCCCTGGTGTTGCAAGCGTCCATAGGCTACGGTGACCGCTTACCATCAGGCGGACCGTAGGCTTGTTTGCCACCTTAGTGGTATAAAAAAAAAAAAAAAAAAAACACACTCACACATAATAAACTGCCTAGCATATACAACACAATACAAATAGCTTAAACTAGCTATTAATTCATGCGAGACTGCGCGACACGATTTAAGTAGGTACACGCAATCTCCCTCGAATCAGTCTCGATCATACTCAGGACGCAGTTGGCGCTGGCCCGCACCCTGCGCAACAGTGATGCACACCGGTTTCGCATAGTGACTTTCACTTTGCAGCCTGCGAGCTAACATGTTCGTTGTTACCGACAACGCCCTCTATCTCATTATAATTATTGATGTTTATTTATAAATAAAATATGGTTGTAGCTATGTGTAATACATACACATACATACACAATTTTCCAAAAAAAAAAAAAACTATTTTTGATTTCAGGTAAAATTGGTAATATAAGAGACATCCCAAACGAGCATTTGATTATGAGTGTGCCAAGTGCGTTACATTCACATAAACCTCCATTGTTAGGTAAGTTGGAACTACTATTTTGTTTATTACATAAACACACTTGTCTCAGTCGGTGTTTATTACCACCTCAGGGGCACTGGCCTCTCCTTAGAGAAAGTATACTTTGGCCATAGGCTACAGCCCTTGCCTAGTATAAGTACCCATTAATTGGATTACTGATGAATTCTAGAGTTGCAATTTAATTATTTTAAGATAAAAGAGTGCCCATTATATAATAGGTTTATTTATTATGTTTTTACTGGGGTTAAATGTTCAACAGATTCACTGTAACGCAAATTTGAAATAACTCGCTAAAATGCGTTTCGTTATGCAAGCAACCCGGGTTTGCACAGCTAGTTCATCACAACATGGCATTCTGACTTAACCAAGGGGAATCCCTGCGTCATAATAAACAATTAAATGTGTTTCAAGTGCGGAGATCGAACCTGTGCCCCTCGGATCCGCAGGCAGACGCTATTCCAACTATATCCCAAAAGAAGCATAGGACCGTGTGATATTTTTAACTAAAAAGTATATATTGTACAAATAACCAGATGGCCAATTTAGTGATTTCCTAAAAATAAAACGTTTTCAAAATAGCTTATTGGTAATTCAAACTCTTTTGAAATTCGTTTTGTATTGAAACGTGTTAGAAACATGTAATTGTTGCTCTAATTAGCGTTTATCTTATCACCTTTAGTACTGTATTAAATTTTCTAATCTGACACTGCTTTCCATTATCAGATGTATGTTTTATTTTTATTTTATTTAATAAGGACCAAATGAGTGTTTTTTTTCGTATTACAGAACTCTTACAGCCATATGTGTGTGAGGATAATCCCCAAACATTGGAATTATTTGCAAGATATTTGCTGCCGAACACCACTAGTGTAGGATACGAGCCGCTCAAGTGGCAACATATATCATTATATGAACCTGTTAGTTGATGATATTAAATCTTGTGGGTACATAAGTAAGTTCCTACAATCTTACATTTTTTATATTGATGTATTTTTATTTTACGTACAAATATACCCCCATATCTATTCTCGACAATATATATCTTTCGAGTTCGTCTACCTAAACCAAGAAATTAGTCTGATCCTAGGTTAGGAACCTTATCGGGAACAGTATCGAGTTAAGGGAATTCCAGAAAAAAATGTATAGAAGTCTGACTTACCTCTCGAAACCCGTGAATGTATTTGCATGCATGGCGTCTCT
Organism: Apoda limacodes; assembly: GCA_946406115.1. NCBI lineage: Eukaryota > Metazoa > Arthropoda > Insecta > Lepidoptera > Limacodidae > Apoda > Apoda limacodes. Next base: position 18,082,117 of record OX291541.1, read on the forward strand.
CAAGTTGACCCCGCTACCCCTCTGAACCTTCTGTGATCGCTCGCAAAAACCACGCACACATTAGCGCGTATACACACGTCATTTGTTTGTGTAGTTCATGGTATAAATACTGCGCTACAGACCAGCGGACAAAAAGGGTCACGTGATTGATACGACACTACGTCATCATCCGACAGCGAGCGATGGTAAAATATGTTACTCTAACGCATTCGACCAAGATGACGATAAACAGCGATACAGATGGTTAGTGACGTAGTCTCGCGTCACTGTTCGGAAGAGAAGACATTGTTTTCTTAGATCATGATGTAGTGTTAGCTGACTAAACACAATAGTCATAGACTGAAAGTATGTTAAAATGGCCAATCCATTATTTTTAGCGTTGAACTCAAACAGGCTAAAACCTAAAAATTAACTAGAAAGGAATCCAAAATTGACGTCACAAAGAAAATTCGCAACCTAAAGTGACGTTGGCGGTTGGACTGGTTACACGATGAGGGCGAAAAAGTAGCAAGGAGCGTACGACTTTACGGTTTGGTACCGTTCCGCTAGAGGGGAAACGTCGTAAAGGTCGACAGATTAAGAAATGCGAAAACGATCCGCCAAAAAGCTGGATAAGAACACATCAGGATAGAGAACAATGGCATAACCTAGATGAGGCCTATGTCAGAAGACAACCGGATCTTAAGGACACAGATGTCAAATTTAATTAAATACTTGTAGTGCATGAAGTGTAAATAAGACTTGAATAAAGGCAATTTTCATTTCAATATCCACGAATCTTATGGTGCGTATAGCCTCTGCAGATGACATGACTTAAGGGGGCGATATAAGCCAAAAAACTGATTTCTGTAATACTAACGATGTGTATGTACTAAAAATCTTTTACTATAACTTATATGTGTTATATACTTCTTAATTTATAACCTAATGACGCCTTAATACTTTTTTTATATGGAATTTAACGTTTTTACCATTTTGTATTTACATTGATTGACTGTTTGCTGCAATTTAGAGTTAATGCTCTAGATAACAACCAATCCCTATTATTTACCCGTCTTTTAATACAAGCACATGCAATTCACGCTTCGAATAGTGTTTGAACTATTGTCAATTTCAGATACAAGAAATAAAAATCAATCAGTAAGGTAATGCAATGGACAAAAACAATATTTTTTTCAATCATTAATCCACAAAAACGGCGTTTTAACGCTATCTAGCATTAAGATAAAAAGCACGGAAGACTTCAAAAAACTTGTACTAGCGGTCAACCATCCAATGTCTTACCACGACCAGCATTGACTAACTACACTGCTTATGTCTGATCGATGAGAGCAATCTTCATTGATTGAATGCATTTTAAAATGGCGGCTAAGCGCAAATTTGTTATTAATTACCAAACAATAAACTTTTTCTTTTTTTTTCAATTAAAATTCACATTAAATGGGAGACATTTAAAGCTCACAGCTAAAGCGGCTGATTCATATGTGTTCTAATAATATGCCTGTAAAAGGAATTAAACAAAAAATGTGTATGTACTTATTTAATAGTATATTAGGCTATGAATATGATACAGTGCAGTTAAAGTTACGTATAAGATTGTGAGGTTAACTTTTGCCGTTAACGATGACACTGGTTTTTGTACTGGTCTTGCGGTATCCGTCCGGATTCATTGTCTGCCACCGCCAGAAATCAGTACCTGGAACAAAAGGCATGTATTAATTGGTTTTTAGGGTTCCGGGCAAAGAAATAAATGGAACCTACATATTTCTTATACGTTTTTTTATAAGGTAAGTGGTCGGGGTTTTGTTTTTTATAAAAACGCGTGGAGGAATCAAGTTAAAACTAATATCAAAATCTGAGAAAGCTAAGGTACCTTGGAGCTGTAAAAATATCAAGGTTCTATGTTAACGCAATAAAAAAATACGGCAACTAGTGCCGAATATTTTGACAAATGCAACCTTATTCGTTATCAGGTAACCATAAGTATAAGCTTTGCTTAGTTTATCACCTAACTACTAACTTCACTAATAAATTCGTCTAGAATAGCTTTTAGTATGTGGTAACTAAACTTAAGTTCTGGAATGAGCATCCTGCCAAGGTTTTCTATAAGGACTATAGTATGGAATTCTTCAAGAAAGAAGTTATTAAATTTTTGAACGGTCGGCAACGCGCGAGTTATGCCACAGGTGTTGCAAGCGGCCATAGGCTGCGTTGTCCGCATAACGTTAACGTTTGTTACCTTTGTGGAAAAAAAAGATTGAACATAGCAGTAGTTGATGATTTTTTTAATGACAATTCAGAAAACTATCAGCACACCAATGTAGGTGTATAATATTCTATATTTTTATTATGACTGATGATGCCTAAATATATTGGCGAAATATTTCTTTAAAATAAAAGACGAGGCCAATCTCTATATATTACAACTAAAACTGTTATTTGACAACTAAAATGTTATTATTAATGAAAAAAAAAAACGGGGTTTTTCCGGGAGCCGGGGGAGGTTTGTTGGCGGCGGCGCGGCGGAACGTTGAAAATATAAGTAAAAATACAAAGAATCACGTCGACCAGCGCTACTTACACATCTCTTCGACTGTGTACTTAGTGGTCCAGCCAAGCTCCTTGGTGGCGAGCGTGGGGTCTGCCCACATGGCGGTGATGTCTCCCACTCTCCGCGCTTCGTACTGCAGGGGTATCTTGGTGTTGGTTACGCGCTCGAATATGTTAACCAATTCCTTTACGGATACACCTTTGCCAGTTCCTAGATTGTATACCTGATAACAAATATGGTTTTGTTTATTATTGACATCTTCTAAATTATAAACTAAAGCTATCGAAACCTTTTACCGTGGGAACTCTTGCTCGAGGTGAAATTATCCTATATGTAAACCAGGACATATTTTACCTATTCCAAATCCCTTCAGCCCATTTGAGACCCCTATTTAATTAAAAGGATTTTTATAACTATACCCCACTCAGGAGATGTGCTGAAAAATATTTTATCCTCAATTTGCATTTATGGCAAGGTACCTTCAAAATGGAGTATTTTTCCTTTTTTTAATATTCACTATTAAATTTAGATCTATACCCAAAGTGCCTACACACCTAACTTTTTTTCATAAATATTGAAGTCATGACGCTGTGCAGACCGAGACCAACAAACAGACAGACTGGAAAATTCCAGAAGAGTTCCGTTTTTTTAACTTTTGAAATAGGTACTTAACCCTCAAAACGAGAGTCAATAAAACAGCAAAGGCTATGTCGAACCTTAAGTCCAACGTGGTTTTCCATAAGCAACTTCAAAGCCGCCATGTGGCCGCTTGCGAGGTCCATCACGTGAATGTAGTCGCGAATGCCTAAGAAAACAAAAACTATTATTAATCTCTACAAATTAAATACTTAGTTGCGTTTCAAATAAGTTGGCCGATGGCCGCAAGTCCGTGTAGGTGGTCGAAATCTGTAACTTGTACTCAGCAGTTGAGCACCGAGCACACCGTAGCAATTCACGTACAATGTGGCGTCATTAAGCATTCAAATTGTTTGGAAAACTAAGAGTATTCTCTAATTAAGTAGGTAATTTTTATTTCATAATTGTACATTATAATACATATAAGTTGAAGCAAAAAGTCAAAAAATGTGACTACAAAACAGTAAATACGTTAAGTTCCATCCAATTATTTTAAAGATTTAATGCTTCATTAACTAATTTATACCATATTGACTCATTATGGTATAAATTAGTTAAGAAGTATAAAACAAATATATCTCATAGAATTTTAGTACATTTGCATGGGCATCGTTAGTATTACAGAAATTATCTTGCTGGCCTATATCGCCCTCTTAAACGAGCAATATATAGGTATTTATTTTTCTTGGACCGCTTTGACGATTGCAGTGAAATTCATTACATTGCATAGATAGTCTATATTTCTATAACATAAACTCTCTTTTTCATGTTTCCTAATTTTGAACCATTTCCTTGGATATATTAGTTTGTGTTAACAGTTTAAATTGTTTACCTGTGCCATCAGAAGTCTTATAATCGTTTCCGAACACAGTGAGCGATGGTTTCTTGCCGAGGGCGACTTGTGCCATGTACGGCATAAGATTTGTGAAGGGCTTCGTAGGGTCCTCGCCAATCAGACCAGAGCGGTGAGCACCAACCGGGTTGAAGTATCGAAGTGATATTATATTCCATTTCTGTGAAGAAATATTAAACTTCATTATACCAGTATATATGAAATGGCTTATATAGGAGTCATCGTTTTAAGTCAGCGGCCTTTCTTTCGGAAATTATAACAGTCGAGTGTTAACTGGCTGGCATTGAACCTGTGATTTGTGGTCAATATTAGGCAAGTGCTTATGCAACTATGCTATCTTTGAGCAATAATCGTATTGAAATTATAAGGGTCTTCGGTTACTATTCAATTTCGAAACCATAAAAAAAATCCGATATTCCTAAACTCCATATCACCGAGTTTTAGATTTTGTGTCTAGTTTGCTTGTTTATTTCTTGGAGCATCATGCGAAAACTACACACCGATTTTGAGGAAAAGTTTTTACAACTACAACTTTTACAACTATAGAATTAGTCTTTAAAACTGGTATTTATTATATGTTGCTACGATGACGAGAGCCAGGACTCTTGTAATAAATCTAATACCTTTAAAAGAGCAATCCTTGTATAGGTATATGTACTTATAATCTGATTCTCGGCAACGGCTCCAACGATTTTCATGAAATTAAGCATGCAGGGGGTTTCGGGTCGATAAATAGATCTAGCTAGGTTTCATTTCTAGAAAACGTCGTTTTAGCCGTGTTTTCAAGCAATGATAAACTGAAAAATATGACTCTTCCTGACATCTATTGGCGAGTAGTAATACTATTACTTTTTACAAAAAAAAGTTGTTAAAAAAAAAGAGCAAAGCTCGGTCCCAGGTGCAAATATAGTTAACACTAAATTTTTCCACAAACAATCCTTGCGATTGAAGTCGCAGGCAAAAGCTACTAAATACCGGTATAAACTTATAAAGATAGCGTGTTCACAATCACCTTTTTATATTCATTATGTAACAAGAATAAATGAATGTGAATACTTTAAAATGTATTGAGATGAACGTGACAAACATTCACGTATGTAATTTGTTTTTACACTTTTTCTTTGTACTTGACTTTTTTTAGACCTTGAACTTTTTAACGCTTAACTTGTTAATGACCAGCATTTAAATGTTATAATTAATTTGTAAGGAAGTAATAAATGTGTGTGCTGCGACTCTTATATGATTTTGTTCAAAATAAAACTTGACACGTGGTAGTGGACATCGGAAACAGATGTTCTGGTGTTCCCACGTTGCTTGTAAGACCCGACAAATACAAAAATAACTTAGGCTATGTTCCAAATCACGCCGAGTAATTATCGCCCGGTAAAGTTGAAAAATCAACCCGTTCTGGAACGAGCGTTTGACAGTTAATTTTCACACTGACAGGAGTGATTTTCAACCTTTTCTATGGCAGTGTAAAAATTCAACTTGACAGTTGGAAAATTACTCTACCCCGGGCGTCCCAAAACCACTTTTTTAACTTCCTCGTTGCGATTTGGAACGCACCCTTAGTTTACTTCTGAAGCAATGTTAGTTTTTTTTGCGTATAGATTGATACGAAACATAAAATAGTTAATCATTAGTAAGTATTTTGTAGTATGAAGATGAATTAAACAATATTTAGTGGCGCCGCCAGTGTACAGTATAAGTGGCTTCAAGGTGTAAAATGGAGTCCTATTGCTGCCACTTGTGTGTCTGTCCGAGTATATCACTAGCTCTTGAATGGAGTTAGGAAGAAAAATGGATATCTGGTGTAGAATTTTTACTTACCAAATTATTAAATCCCAAATAATAATTAATTGAATTTTTATTCATTAATTTTTTGGGTGGGTTTCATACGTGAAATAGAAACCGGAGTTTATTTTTCCTAAAAATATAGGCTTTCAGTCTAAATAGATTTTTTAAGACTAAGACACAAAATTATAAAATAGAAAGGTTTGAAATTCGCAAACAAAGCTCGTTTATATAATAACCTATTTTAGTTTCACAACCCTAATTTTAGACTTCAAATCCGTCACCATATCAAAACTAAAATAAAATATCTTTTTTTTACCTTAGATTACTAAGATAGTATTAAAACAGACCCACAAATCAATACCATTTGTGTTTCCTGATAATACCATATAAGGGTCATTTCTTTCGTTTTAACACAGAGCCCTAAAAGTGTTCTACATGGACGTGAATCGTTAGCCTGAGCTACTTTTGTCAGACCTAATAAAGTTCTTATTAGGTTAATAATTATGTAGGGCTAAATGCCCTTTTTTATTAGATTTTTTCCATACGACGTTCGGTGCACTTAATAACCATAACTAAAAACCGTTTTGCTGCTTGAAGTTCACTATTATCGTATATTGCCATTAATATAATTGTAGCAAAATGAAAATTAATTCATGAAATGCCAGTGAATTATTAAATATCTAAAGTTTTTGTTTATTTCAATGATTTAATTCATTCAATAGAAACATTTTTTTTTATTGAAAATTCACTGGTATTTTATTATTGAATATGCGTTTTGCAACTATAGTGCATTTTTTTTAATATTTGGTCCCAAAGTAAGCAAAGCTTGTACTATTAATGAATACCAAACAATGGATACAAATACATATATTTTTAAAACATACATATTATACATACAAATAAGAAAACACAGACTCAAGACAAACACAAATGTTTATCATATAAATGGGAATCGAACCAAGCCTCTAAATTCAGTGGGCAATTTTCATCTAATGAACAAATGCTGGTTTTATGAAACGTGTATTTTTCAAGGATGTCCACTCTCTGTAGTACATCTAACGAATTGTAAGTGATGAGGTGATAACATGAGGCGAGGTTGTTTGAAAATGATGTACTCAAATAAGAGTGTGAAGGTAAAACTAAGCAGTGCAGTGATAAAAAACGACCTATTGAAAATGATATTGTATTAGTTAAGTAGTTTAGTTTTATTTTGAACCTAACTTATTTATAGATTATGTTTGTTACTTTGGCTAGAGAAGTAAAATCTTGATTTTTTTGATAAAATGACATTTATAAATGAAGGTTTTAAAAAACTTAAGATATGTATAGGCATTTTTCAACCTTGACATATCTTCTTTATAGATATAATTCTACTGTACCCAGCAGATGGCGCTCAGTCGGATGCAGGACAACCGCTGCCCAGTAAGCGCCATCTGCCGGGCTGATTTGTGAATCTAAACCATCCAGGGCGCCATCCAAATGCATACAAAAAAAATCATTCAAATCGGTCCAGCTGTTTAGGAGGAGTACAGTGACATACACACGTACAGTAGAATTTATACGATTTTAATGATTTTTTTTGTATGCGTTTGGGTTGCGCCCTGGATGGTTAAGATTCAGAAATCAGCCCGGCAGATGGCGCTGGAGTCGGTATCATGCAGGAAACGTCTGCCCGGTCAGCTAGTAGACATATAGATTACTTTTTAAGGACCGGGCAACCAGCGTCTTAAAGTAGACGTAGCTTTTTGTTCTAACGGGCTTGAAAATTAACACCGCGAGGCATGGCATGACCAACGTGATTTCATTCAGTAAGTATACGTGAGTTCTCAATGTTTTACGTAATTTTCAGAATTAATAACAGTTTTTTTTTCTAGTATGAAAAATCGAACTTGTAAACATACAATAAGCCACATCTGTATTTTTTATATCCATGCACCCCTTCTGTCTTGAAACACACCGCTCCCGCACTTCTACATACAATTATTTAGTCATGTTCTTGCTGTTAATAATAATATTTTCAAGACTTTATTTACACACAGCGCCATCTGGTACCAAACTAAGAAAAGCTTGTTCGTTGAATGCCAGACAGCTGATACAAATACTTTGATACTTTCTTTTGCAAATACATACACGAGTTTTTTTTATGATAATTTAAAGACAAACACAAATATTAGCTCTGTGTGGTAATCGATCCCACGCCCCTCGGTTCAGCAGACAGGCGGGCAGGACTCAGCCGCGGAGCCGCGAAGATGCAAATTACTAAAACACTAAGTACTGACCTTGTCTGCGGTACTGAGGTCTTTGAGCATCTCCTCTATGAAGTACTTGGTGCGTCCGTAAACGTTGGTGATGTTGCCTGTGGGATGTGACTCTGTGATGGGCAGGGTCTTCGGCTCACCATACACTGTGCACGACGACGAGAACACCATTTGATAGCAGTTGTGTGAACGCATTACCTGGGAATTTTATCATCCATTTAGAAACTCGTCCAATGCTTACTTCTTATAGTTTGTCAGGAATTGGCAATGGGGTTATGTTATTATGTCCCTGGTCATTTATTTTACCACCGTATTCTAAACAGCTAATCTAGTTTCCGAGTTCCAAAAGTTTGACTTTGCTGTTAATGAAGTCGAGATCTATAAATCTGCCTCAGGGTTCACTAAGATGTACGTAATACAATTTTATAAGAAACTAGACAATCCCTGTGGTTTCAGTAAATTTTAAACTTTTGCGTATTTGACTAATTTTAGAGTTAAATATTATTGAATGCCAACGTTAGAATGAGGATTGCACCTCATGAAGTGACTTACCGTCGCGTGAAGACCCGATCTTAACCCCGTGGTTTTACCCGCGAAACACCTATTATTGTGGGAACTCTTGTTTGGAAGCTAGCACTTTCCAATAATAAAGTTAATTGTAAGCAACGTTGCGATGTTAGGAATAGTGTCCCGCAGAAAAAAATCAGTGGGAACTATTGATTAGAATAAAAAGTATCTATTCTATTTTTTTTTTGTTTCTCCAGCTAAAAAAAAATCACATCATAACGTTGTTGCTTCGGTGCAACGTTAAGGAAATGTTTATTATTATTATTGGCATATAATTACAATGAAGAGTAGGTATGAGTGAAAGTTCTATTTTAATTTTTGTACGTCATATTCCAAATAATGTCTGAATGCAAAAATCTAAGTAATTAGTAAATACCTCCAACAAGTTGAGCATGCCGAGTAGATTATTCTGATAGTAGAGAAGAGGCTGTTGCATCGACTCTCCTACAGCCTTCAGCGCTGCGAAGTGAATCACACAGTCGATTTGATGCTGTGAAGAAATAACAGAAAGCTTTTAACACAAAAATACTTTCATGCTTTGTCTATGTACTTAACCTTGGGCAATAGGTACTAATGTTTGATTAAGGGTGGGTATGTTAAATTTAAATAGGTAATGAGTAATCCATGGTAAAATCTAGTAACCTTGTCAAAAACTTCCTTAATCTGTGATTTTTCTAGCAGGTCCACTTTATAAAATGTGATACTCTTTCCGGTGATCTCTTCCACCCTCTGCAGAGCTGGAGATCCAGTCTCGTCTCCCACGGCATTTGCGAAGTTGTCTATAGCGATGACTTCATGGCCAGCTTCCACCAAATCCACAACGCAGTGGCTACCAATGTAACCGGCTCCTCCGGTCACCAGAATGGTCTTGAAACGTGGCATTTTTAGTATTTTTCTGGAAAAGGAATATTTGGTATTTATTTTTTTATTTTTCTTTCTTAGAGGCAACAAACAGAATCACAATCTTTCTTATTAACTAAGATACAGTATAAGAAAATAATTATTGTGAAACCCACACCGTTATCCACGTATTAGTCTTTAATGTGTTACTCGTGTACAATATAAAATGCCCGCGTGAGTGCAATTATAATTAAACTAGTAATGCATGCAAGTGATAACAAAAAGATAACAATGTCTTAGCTTAAAACTAATATTATAGATAAATATAATATGTATATACATATATATATATATATATGTATAGAATAATAGGTGTATTTACAATTATATTACATTACATATCTGATTTTAGAGTGTCAGTTACAAGTTTTTTAAACGTAGTTATAGAAGAGGCAAAGATGTCTAGTTCAAGGAAATGTTCATTAAATGTATCGATGAGACGGTGTAAAGGCGCGCGCGCTCCAGAATATGTTCTGTGTGGTGGAGTGTGGAATAGTTTGCGCACGCGCACCTCGCGTCGCTGCACTGTCCTCGGGACTATGTAACACAACCTATTGCTCAATTCAGTACAATCAAAATTATTATTACAGATTTTGGGTAGTGTCATGATGCTCAGTAGTGTACGTCGGTTTTCTAAGCTTAGAAGGTTATAGTTATCCAGTAGCTGGTGATTGGTGTTTTAGGTTATACTTAAAGTCGATTCTGCGTAACAATTTTCGTTGTATTTTTTCCAATGCATCTGTGTATTTGTGGAATATTGGGTTCCATACTGGCACTGCATATTCTTTTGCATATATATTGGGATCTAATTAGCATTTTATATAAGAATTAGAATGTTGAGGGGCGTTTAAAGTCACACGAGGATCTCATAACAAAACCATACAACCTAAGAGCTCTATCTCTGATGGTGCTTATGTGTTGATCTAGATATAGTTTATTGTTCAGCCACATACCCAAGTCTTTAATAGTATTAACAGAATTTAAATTAACATTCAATAAATTGTAATTGTTAGTAATTATCTTTTTATTTTTGGAAAAAGTAATGGTGTTACATTTAGCTAGGTTGAGTTTAAGTTTATTGCTAAGGCAGTAATAGAAGAACCGGTTTAGGTCTGATGGGTTTTTACAAACTCTGTAAATTTTTAGGTCGTCTGCGTACATAATGAAATGTGAGTTAAGAAAACATTTTTTGATGTTGTTTACATATAAAATAAACAAAAGGGGACCAAGTATAGATCCCTGGGGAACTCCAGACGATATGTCAACAATCGCGCCAGATTTCAAACCATTTATGACTACGGTTTAGGATCTTCTTGTTATGTAAGATGAAAAAATTTCAGTAGGTTGCCACGAATACCATTGTAGGCTATTTTGTTTAAAAGCAACTCGTGATACACTTTATCAAAACATTTTTGAAAATCAGTATAAATAGCGTCGACTTGCAAGCGCCGGTCCATGTATAGTGAGTAAAAGTCATAAGATTAGTGGTAATGACCGACGCCTAACAAAACCGTGCTGTTCGGGTATTATAACATCATGGAGACTGGGGTATATGATATTGTGTACTAGAGTTTCAAAGACCTTTGACAATATAGAGAGTATCCGGGCAATATATATCGGGCGATAGTTTTCGATATTATGTTTATCACTATTTTTGTGTACAGGTGTAATGTTTGCATGCTTCCAGACGGTGGAAAAAACACCTCTTTTCAAGCATTTCTTAAACATTATGTGAAGAGGTTTAGACAGGGAGTTAGCCGTTGATTTTAAAAAGATAGCAGGTAGACCATCTGGGCCTGGTCCCTTTGTTACATCTAAATCTTTTAGTTTTTTGACGATTGAGTTAATATCTATCTTAATATCAGTTACTAGAACTGAATTGTCTGCAAAGGCAGCTGGTGGTTGCCAGTTTTTTGGGTCTAAAAGGTCTGCGTCCTTAGACCTTTTTGTCGGGTCATAAGTATCAGGCTGAAACTTTCTAGATCGCTTCATTTCAGTGAGTCGGACAAACTTTTTATTTGACAAAAATCTCGGTAGTGGGGACTAATTTTGCTAGAGGCCTTGAAACATGTCGATAAGTCCGGGTCCCAAAAATTTACTAATACCAAGCCGATTCTTACTGAAATTTAAAGATTAATTTATGAGAAAGTCAAAGAGTAGATTGTCCGACAAAATTTATGGGGATAAGCGCCAGTCCGACACTCGAAAAATGTCGAAAATACCAGCACAAAAAGTGATTAATACTTGTCGGACAAACATGAGTAATTGTAGATTAGATCATTTATAACCGAAATATAGTGATATCCGACAAAAATAATGGGTCATATCGCTAGTCCGACAAGATTAGCCTAACCGCAAAGAAACTATATCTATATATACGCTCTTAGAAACGGCAGTATATCTATATGTGGATTTCGCTTTTCGCTTTCGAGAGCTCTGTTAGTGTATCTGTCGCACTATATAGTTACATGAGGTTTTAACCTCTCTACCACAATTAGAAGTTTGTGAATAAATGTAGCTGTACTTGGCTCAAGTTTAATGTATAAACTTTTTTTAAGCTACCCTTTTTGTTTCTAATTAGATAATCTTAGAAAAATAATATAAATTTATGTTGTTTGATAAATAAAATATTACACGGAAAAAAAAGAGTTTCCATGTTCTATTCCACCAAAGTAATTTGCATTCAGTCAAGAAATCCAACTATTTTGGACATATTTTGTTCACAGAAGGCAATATTATTTCCCAGAAAAAAAATCATTTTATCAATCGAAATTGATAAAATTCTTTTCGTATGAACAAATTTTTTTTTAACCAAATAAATGTTCGTTGTAGATCAACCAAACTTAAATTAATTACCCTAAGACAGTTAATGTTCTTGTATAAAATAAATACATTTTTATATGCAACATTTTATTTTTCTTCGTTTGAAAAAAAAAATTATTTTGCTTTAATATAATTTATTTTGCGCCAAAATCATGGTTTTCTTAAATCTGCGACGTCACTTATTAAAAACTATATTTTTCGATGAAAATAATTGTATCCTAAATCAAAGCCAGTGAAATGTTCAGTTAAGATAATATTGTTTTGAATTAGAGAAAATAATAATTTTAACAGAATTTGTTAGATTCTTGACTCAAAATCTGATATTTTATGCTAAAACTATTGTTTTAGTCGAAACAAATAAAATACCTGCTTTAAAATATTAAACATTTTCGTTGAAATTAATCAACTAGTATCCCTTTGAACGAATTTTCTTTTCGTTTAAGTAAATACTTGCATTTTCAAAATTGAATGAATCTCATCACTGTCCTTCATAGGATTTCGTGTTGGCTTTTAATTTTAAATAATTGTTTATTGTAGGGTTTTGTGCGTCAAATTAGTATCAGTTTATGCGAGAAACCTACAGTTAATTATTTTCTGAGAATTGTAAAGCTTGTAGCGGATCATATCATACCGCTACAAGCAAGGCTGACGTCACGCGTCCTACATCGCGCTATCAAAGTTTCTTCTGTCCATGAGTATATATAGAAAACCGAACAGAATGATAAGTGGACCACGGCGGTCCCCAGGCATAACACCTCGCCTGGCAGGAGATCTCCTCTTTGCCGCCGCACCACAAGCATCTAGCAAACAGTCGCATTCGTCTATCAGAAACGATAAGCGGAAGTTAAGCAACGTCGACCGTGGTCAGTATTTGGATGGGTGACCGCTTTTCTTCCATGTTTAAGAAGGACCGTTAAATAGTCATAACAATTATAATTAAACATAACGCTGTATAATCAGCTAAAGGCGAGAATAGCTACCTTAGCTCGACAAAGTCCATATAAAGGCAGTGCGGGTAGACTGCCTATATGGCCCAAGCCTCCAGAAAAAGAGGCCTGTGCCTCTGCAGTAGGGCACTACTAGCTCGACAACGTCCGCTAAGACACACTAAGTCAGTGCGGTAGACTGACTCTATATGGCCCAAGCCTCCAGAAAAGAGGCGTAGGGCTTTTTAAAAAAACTTTATTTAATCTTGACGGTTAACTATGTCATTTTGGACCGAAACATTTTTTGTTTTAAACTAAAATATAATGTTATTAATTTAAGAGCTGATGTAGTCTAGTTAAGAGCACTATTCTCTTGTGTGAACTAGAAATTTCTTCCGTGCAATAAAGCACGAAGTTCTACGCCCAAGAAAACTAAGTGTTTCAAATAAAGAAGCATATTTTTCTTCAATGAATTAAATATTGTTTCAAATTGATAGAGTTTTATTTACTGGTTCAATGAAATTTGATCTTGTGATAACTTCATATTATTTTAAATATTTAAGAGAAATAATATCTTAGATGAAGTAAATATTCGTTGGTGCATATATGAAACGATATTCTCTTGGCTCAACTAATTCTTTTTTACCGTGTAGTTTTATTATCACACATTTAGAAGTTTTTAATAGGACTTGACTCAAAAAAATTGGCAAAAAAAAAATTACTTCTCAAATTCATCAATTTTAATTGGTAATATTGAAAAAACTATTAAATATCTAAGTAGTATATATACAACAAATGGTTTAAGAAGGCTACGCCTTCTACCGCGCGTGGTTTCCACACGCTCAATTTTTTGCTAATACGTTATCTCATGGAGTCAAGCGATAAAATTTTTCTTGTTTTCTTCTAAATGATACATAAGACGTGTCAAAATACGAGCTTACAGATTTTTTTAGGAGGATTCGTATAATATTAAAAAAATGGAAGCTAAACAGGCCTTTTAAAATTTAAATTTAAATTGTAGATTTTTGAGGAATACATTTTTGGTTACTATTTTATTTTTGTTAAATTCTAATAATAGTTAACTTAAGGAGAGATTAAAGATAGAAGACATGTAAAAAAATATTTGTTTATGGTTTGAAGCAAAGGTTTTGTATTATGAAAAAATAGTTTGTTTTTTTTTTTTAAATTATTACTGTATCTTAGAAACATCTGCTTTTCAATGTCATTTAATTCACACAAGAAACACTGCATGATGAACAGTTTCTTCTATAGAAGGGCAGCACTTCAACAGTTGAACGAAAAAAGTTTTTTTTTATTTAAATAAATAAACTTCGGTTTGGGTTGACAAAAAGTATTGCGTGGCTGCGTGCATGTGAATAGGTTATGGATGCCACGCGGCCAGTGTGTTTGTAACTACTGGGTACCTATAGTGCGCTCTCTGCCCCATCATCTTTCTCACTCACTTTCATGCAGCCAAACACAGAACAGAAACACACAGACAGCGTTCAGGGAGAGAGGGGAGATATATATAGGTATACCTAAATGCTGTATACAGAACGAATAATTTTAATAGATATTTTATCGATTTTTATTAGTATTCCCCACATTTCTTGTCGGACAATCGTAGAATCACGTTTGAAACATTATTTTATTACTGAAAAAATAAAAATTAGGTTGATATCAATCACTTTTTTGTGCTGGTATTTTCGACATTTTTCGAGTGTCGGACTGGCGCTTATCCCCATAAATTTTGTCGGACAACGTTACAGTTGTATTATATTAATTTTTATGAACCTATAAAAAAAAATTTAGCCTGATATTAATCACTTTTTTGAGTTTGACTTTCCAACATTTTCAGTATGTCCGACTGGCGCATAGTCCCCATTAATTTTGTCGGACAATCTACTCTTTGACTTTCTCATAAATTAATCTTTAAATTTCAGTAAGAATCAGCTTGGTATTAGTAAATTTTTGGGACCCGGACTTATCGACATGTTTCAAGGCCTCTAGCAAAATTAGTCCCCACTACAGAGATTTTTGTCAAATAAAAAGTTTGTCCGACTCACTGAAATGAAGCGATCTAGAAAGTTTCAGCCTGATACTTATGACCCGACAAAAAGGTCTAAGGACGCAGACCTATAAGGTTGATAGTTCATAAACAGAATGGAAGTAAGAAGAGAATAGATTATATGTTTGAATGGGGTCATTATTGGGTCATTAGAAGATTTGTTTTTATGATTCATTTTAGCAGGAACAGCGGAAGTGCTGTTACGGTTTGATATGTAAGTCCAAAAGTATTTTACGTTAGTAGATCTGGATAAAAGTATTATTTTTACTCTGATCTTCCAGCTATCCCTTCACCAAAAATAAAGTTAACCCGTTGCTTCGTTGGTACGTGGACGTGTATTGTCTTTTTTTCGACTTAACAAAAATTGATAATTGTAACAGTTTGTCAATCAAAATGCCTCTATTACTCATATAAACAGTATATAAATGAAAATGCCTCTGTTAGATACTCAGGGATAGTGTATTCTTAAAGTAAAATATTTTTTAAAATTGGTTTTGTAGTCGTAGATACTCTCGACATACATAAAAAACTAACTAATTTTACTTACATCCATTAATTAGGTGAGGATCTTATTTGATTATTTGGACCCCCCATTTCCCCTTGGTGAGATTTGATGAGATGTTGCTAGACATAGGGGGGCAGACCTTGTTTTCGTATGACCTAGTGCACGCGTATAGCGATCTCTTAAATCACCAGTTAGTCGACCGATCGAAAGTAAGACATTTGCTGTGTACAAAATTTCATGCAAATCGTAATAAAAAAAAGATGAAATCTAACCACATTGCAGGTTGTTAACAAAGGGGATTTGAACCTTCGCACTTTGGAGTGGTAGAGACCTAACCTACGCTTTAGCCATTGGTAGTAATTGTTAATTTTATCTTCCGTTTTTGAGAACGTAATAACTTACAAAAAAACAAATAAAAATATTGCTCCTTTAAGGATTCATTGCTACAAAGTATATTCCTGGGCTACGAGGCATTTATTTTAATGATTTGAAACAATGCAAGATATGTCGTTTTTCCTGCACGCGTCATGTCATTTTCATAGTGATATCATTTAAATTACGTGATAATGAATGAAGAAAATGATAATGAGCCTATTCAATGTAAAGATATTAATTTGCGTGTATGATTAATTAAGCGGCTTTTTCCTATTTACAAGTAAGGACAATGGGTAGTCTATATATCATATATGTATATTCTATATGATAAGCACGTTCATAGATCTAGTTTGAGATTGTGAAACGAAATGCAAAGTGTTAAGCAACGTCGGGCGTGGTCAGTGCCCGGATTGGTGACCGCCTAGGGGCACATTTTTCTGAGCTCCATGCTTTGAAGGCGAGGGTATTTAAAGCGTCGATCCTGGCTATATTAAAGTCAGAGCCTTTTAGGGGCGGCTTGAAAACTTGCTGTCAAGTAGCCACTAGTTCGACAAACATCTAACGAATGGACACTGGGCCAGCGCAGTGGGCTGTCGCATAAGCTTTCTCATCCAAGAAGTGACCTGTGCCCATGCAGTGGAGCATACAATGGCTTAGGCAAGCAAGCAAGCTAGCGAGAACGAAATTATGATAATAAACTATCTACTGAGGAAATTTTACTGCGGTATGTTGTTTATTAGTCAGAATTTATTTTTTTAAAAGGGGCTGGGGGTCATTAAGATGTTTCAAATAATCAGATTTACTACTAAATTATCTGTAAACATATTTAATGCTTCTTAATAATTTAAGATAAGCAGAAACTAATATAAAAAAAAATTTTTTTTTAAAAGATATCGCTTGGAATATGTAATTCTGTCCTTACTGTCTGTACTTTAAGTTACAGCCCATCAGCACTTCGAGATTCCCAATTTTAAGATAGTAAAATGGATTAAGATTGTTGTCAATAAGCAGTGAGGAGCAAATATAAAAAAAAACATTTTTATAGAGACAACAAAAATAAGTATATGGATAGGAAAGTAAGTACTTATCTTAAAGGCGAGTTCTGACAAAAAGGACTGAATCTAGCCTTTGTTATATTACACAACAAATTAATATCTGTGCAGCGACAGCAGGGTCGGAGTGTTACGAAAATGTACCTAAGCAGTGTCAATAGCCTTGGATCCTTTAGAAACGGGCGTCGCACTGACTATAGATATAACTGTGCCAACTGTCACTTGGCATGTCGTCGCAAACAAAACAGAGTGTTGTAAAAAAAAACATGTAAACTTATCTGAATTTGTTATAGAGGTGACACTGTTAACATTGTCACCCGGTGACAGATTTTGGAGTATATGTATGCAAGTTGTCATAAATTCCAGTGACGGGCTAATTTTGTTGGTAATATCTCATTACCAACAGAATTAGCCCACTTAGTTTTTAAGTCTATCTTTTATCGCTTAATCTTGTTTAGGAAAGCGTTTAAGGCTGCGCCCTACTGAAATGTGCTGTTTTCCGCACTTTTTCAAAACCGTTTCCATTGTCCTATATTGCAAGTTTCAGACTAGAAAAAAAACAATTTTAGACATTCTATAACTGAAAAATTGCTGTATTTGATTTTTCTATTTTTCATTCATAACTCCTTATGAATGAATAAATGAAATTAGCGCGAACATAATTTGATTCTTAAATATCAAGTAACTATAAAGCTAGTTTACATTACAGTAAGAATTTCTATATTTTAAATTTTATTATTGTAATTAATTAATTTCTACCTTTTACGCTAAGCTTTTCTACAATTTGTAAGTTAATTTTTTTTTCACAAAAAATTAATTAATTTGAGATTAACATTGTCGATGTCAGCTTAACGCCCATGATGTATTTGAGCGTTGGGTGCCCCCTTAACGTAGAAACTTCAAATTTGCCATACGTTATATAAACTCTCCTTGCACATACCTAATGTCTATTGCATTATCATTAAAACAGGGGGATAAAATATGAAGTCGATTTAAAATAGTTAGGTCATTTGAAATAGGTACCAAATAAGATAACTAAAGGGGCATATACACTAGTAAGTACCTAATAGTTTTTAGGGTTTCGTACCCAAAGGGTAATTAGCGGAACCCTACTACTTAGACTCCGCTGACCGTCCGCTGTATCTCATGACCCGTGATAGTTAGACAGTTGAAATTTTCACAGAAGATGTATTTCTGTTGCCGCTGTAACAAAAAATAATAAAAAACTGAATAAAATAAATATTTAATTAAATTAAATTAAATATTTAATAATTTAAAAAATCGGCCAAGTGCGAGTCGGACTCGCGCACGAAGGGTTCCGTACCATTATCTATAAAAACGGCAAAAAATCACGTTTGTTGTAAGGGAGCTCCCTTAAATATTTATTTTATTCTGTTTTTTAGTATTTGTTGTTATATCGGCAACAGAAAAACATCTTCTGTGAACATTTCAACTATCTAACTACCACGGTTCATCATGAGATACAGCCTGGTGACAGACGAACGGACGGACAGCGAAATCTTAGTAATAGGGTTTTGCTAATTACCCTTTGGGTACGTAACCCTAAAAACAGTTAAAAGGGTTCAGTTTAGGTTTTTTTTCAATCGAAAAAAAGTTAATTAATCGTGTTTCGACGTTTTTCAGGTTATGAACCATATTCGAAGACTACAGTATTTAAATTACAGTTGTATCTGCTCAGCGGATCCGGAGAAACCTTTGCCAAGAAAAATGCAATTTAGGTAGTTAGCGCCTTAACAAAACGTAGCGATTATATATTCTCTTTGGTACCAACAATAGCTCCATGGAGCTATAGAGGTTGGTACGTCATAGAAAACTGACACGTATTTCATAGATATGTAAAAAGTAAAATAAAAAAAAATAGTGACTGATATCTGTAATTTTTGATAAATATCCGTGTTTTAATTAGTTTATCTTATATCATCGCATCTTATCAGAACTCTACCCTCGATAAGGTAGATATCGGAACTTGTATTTGACATTTCTTATGTCGATAAAACCGATAGCGTGGATAGGCGTTAGATTACCCTGCAATCTCTGCAAAATCACAGCCAATATTTTAAACAACAAAGGCGCCGCTCCCAGACAAAGGTATAGATAGGTATTGGTCTGGGATTAAAATACTAAAACATACCGATCGTCTGATGCGATAGAAAGACGGGCGAAGACTATAAGGGTTCCATTTTTGCTACTTGCTATGGAACCCTAAAAAGAGAATATAATCACTACGATTGGTATAATAATAATTTGTTTTTTATAGACATATGTTCAAAAAATATCATTATATGTCAACCTACATACATTTTTATAGAATGACTCTGTCAAAAGATTAACTCGAGTCAGGAAAAAATAACAATTACAACTTTTTAATAAATTATTTAAAATTTTAAAAAGTCCAGTTGCAAAGAAAAAACAAATAAACAAATTAACACCTGATAGAGGAAGTTTCAAAATTGAATTTAATTTGGCAGTTTATTACTGTTCTAAAGCAAATAAAAATGAACCAAAGCATAACTTACACTTGAAATTGCAAGAGGTTAGCATTCCTCATGACTCCCATCCATGAAGTATAAGTGCTAACGGAAACTTTTACACTTAGATGCATAGGCGTATTCAGGGGAGTGTTTCGGGGGTTCAAACCCCCCAAAATTAAATAACTTGTGGTTTTATAATAAAAGTTCTTCTGTGTATGTACTTACCTATAAACTATTTTTTTATACTGAAGACACCCCCCTTCCCCTCCAAAAAAACCTGGATAAATGCTGAATATATATATGCATAGGCATCTATGCTTAGATGGATGTAATTGTCTAATTTCGAAGTTTAAAATATGTATAATTAATGTCTGTTTGCGTGTGCGGTGACCGGTTCCATAATTGGAGCGTCTCAACCTGCCTCTGTCGTTTTTTTTTTCTTTAAGCCACATCCTGCATTACCCTTGAGGGTCAATCACCGCTTGCACACTGATGGAATTACACGGCATTAAACTTCTCGGAATTAAACTTGGTGCTAAAATCAATGAAGGAAAGAAAGAAATCTTAGCGATCAAAATATATATAGAGGAGTAACTTAATTATTTTTAAAAGGGTAAGAAGCGGAATATTTGTTACATTAGATTAAAAAAAATAAAAAATCCACAAAAAGGCACAAATCGAAATATAGGCAGTTTGGTCAGATTAGAGGAGGTTGCCGCACCTCCGTCTGTCTCACTCTGGGAACACCAATAATATAGCTTCTGAGTTATTGCTGTTTTGTTATAATGGTACCAACATTAAAACTATACAACTTGAACATGTGTTATTCCATATTAACCATTCGGAGAATACTTAAAGGATGCAGATGTTATTCGGAATATGGATGAGTCACGCTATGTAAGATGAGCGTCATCATAATTTGATTAAGGTTTTACCTTTGGCGATTGCTTTTAAGGTTTTCATTAGGCCTTCTCCCATGTAGGAAACTGTACAAAACAAATGGTTATCTTGTTTTGTGTAGGTTAGTTAAACTGTTTTTTAAACTTACGGATAGGGAGTGTCACGACATCGAGTTAAAAATATAATTCATATTTATAGTTGCTTTATAGTTTTTTGTAAGTATGAAAATTTGGTTACAGATAGTTTTTATGATGCATTAATAATTAGTGTTACATTCTCTACCTACTATTTAATTTATTCATTACAATATATAACTAACCTGTCTAGAGTATCATCCATAGAAGGGTGGATTTCCCCCTTTATCCCCTTAAATGTCACCCAAAGTTCATATTGAGTTCATCAATGCAGATTTCATCAGAATCCCACCTAACATGGTACGGCCTCATTAGAGGACAGCGAAGATCACACGGTAAAAACAGATTACTTGAAAAAAGACAAATTGCTTTGTATCAAAGCAAATTCATTAACTCCAAGAAAATGATCCTCTCCCTATAGACGTAAGAGGATATTTACTTAGTAAAAATAAAATAAAAAAACTTGAAAATATTTATTTGTAACTAGACAAAAAATATTCAATGCAATTAAACAAATGAATCGAGTCAAAGATAAATTATTCTTTACGTGAAAGATGTTTCGATTTCCATTAAATGATTTTTTTTGTTAGAATAAGAAATATTATTCTTTTTTCTAGCAATTAGATTTGATTAATTGATTCTTCAGAGTAGGTAATAAATATTTCTGTATAAGAATATGCAATGACAAATAAAGGTACTTATACACAGTACCGATGATTCAAAATTACTGTACTTAAAGATCTAACTGCGTTCTAAATAAGTATCTGTGACTATTGTATTTTGTTCGAATTGATTCCTCAACGATTTAATTATGAAAGTAGTCATTAAATCATAATAATTCTAAATAGCGCGTTCTAGTTTAGTGTCAATAACTGTACAACACCATCTGTTGATATTATTTAGATTTATCTTAGAAAAGATTAAATTCTTGATTTTAAAGAAGTCCATCTTTTTACTAAATAAAACTAAATCTCAAAATAAGCATATTTATCTTAAAATTACAAAAAATCTAAGAATAAAATAGTATCAGAAACAGATAGGTGGTAATTTTATAACAAAAATATATTTTTAATCTGAGAAAATATTTTTTGGAATAACTAAATATTTTGAAAAAGTACTCCGTCTTGTAAAGAGAAATCCTTTTTATCTGTGTACGATTGGCACTTAATGTATCCTAAGAAAACTTCTGAAAGCGCCGCAATGGATCTGGTGGTCAAACGTTGCCTTAAACCTAAACAATACATGTCTGATACAACAACCCGGTATAGATCATCTTGGCGCGGAAAAAACACGATTTGCATAAAAATACAACAAAGAAGAAGTATGAGATGTTGGCAAATACTGTACTAAAATAGGTAACCTTTTTTGTGGCCATTTCACAGCGAAGGAGTACCTCTATCTAGGTTGGTACTTGTATAAATTAAGTATTCTTAATTTATAAATTACATCATTACATATTTAAGTACCTAATTAAGTTGACAACTTTTGTTTAAAAAAGTGAATACTTTTAGCATAAAATATTAGGTACAATAAGTACGAAGACTTGTAAATAATAGTATTATATGATATGATTAAAATAGATACAAACCAATGCCAAATAACGAATAAATCTGAATTAATGAATGTTGATAAAGAATAAAAAAACATTCTCAGTTCCCTGAGCACGAGCACTATTTATTAGACTGGTAGTAGTAGATACCTATTTATTTGTTGTAGGAAATAAGATGATTTCAAATCTTATAGGTTCTAGTTTTTATCGAATGCCCTGTGTCATTTATTATATCTGACAAGATATGCAAGCTAGCGTTTCGTATTTCGATATTAATACAGAATGTTCAATATACACAAATGAAAGTTAAATAAAAATTAGGATGACACCAAAAATGATGGATGACAGATTTTCGATCATTCTTAAGAGAATACGATTCGCGGCGCCTCGCAGCGTGCTTCATACATATGAATTTTCCACTTGTTTTTGACATTTACTGCACAAATACTATTAAATTTTGTAGACATGATATCAAGCCGAATATACATGTCTGTGGCTTTCCAAAATCCAAAATAAAATGTTTTCATTAAGTTGTAATCTTGTTTGTATAGATGTTAAGTCCTGTATAACTTTTAAACTATACAATTAAATATAAAACTGTCACGCTGCAGACCTAGATATTTATCCCTAGAACACTTTTTTAAAATTTTATGGTATTTGAATGGTAAATGGCAAAAATAAGTGGGAAATTCGTTTGTATAAAACACACTGCGAGGCGACGCGATCTCTTAAGATCGAGGACAAGCCACAGAAAAAGGAATACAAAGCTTCAAAATTTAACCTTCAAAAGAAACCTACTTTAGTGCGATAATAGTTTTTAAATTTTGAAAATAGGCCTTTTTGAACTTTTATATTATAGGTACTATTAAGTACTGCCAAACTTTTTAAATTTTTTATTTAGTACCTACTATAACAAAAAATTATATTCATGGTCATTCATTGGAAATCTATTGAGTTAAGGTGGTAATTGTGAACAAGCATTACTAACATATCACATCCTCACTACTCCCATCGCTTTGCGTGTTCGAATCTAACTGTTTTTGAAGAAATGCAGGTGCTTTCACAAAGCTGCAAGACCGTTAACAAAAAAAAAACTTACCGTTAACTGTGATCTTAATTCCCATAAACTTGTTTACACCAGCGTACACATCGAAGGTCGTAAATAAACTAAACTTAAGATTAGATTTAAAACTAAGTGTGGAGTGCAACGCGTCAGGTTGACACCGAAACGCGCGCACATCTGAAGAACGGCAACGCTAAGAAGCGCTTACTACTGCGACACGCCATATCCATCCGTCCGTGCATACGTCATCATGGAGTTTGCAAACTGGAAAGATGCGTTTCCACTGAAGTGTAACAAAGACTTCGGTAGACAGTTTAGTTGTAAATGAGACAAAATGAAGAAGGCTGAGTTCCAACTATTTATTTTCTCGTTATAGAATAATTATAAAAAGGATTTTCTCTTATAACCATTACGAATAAACCAAACAAATGTGTAATGGGTAATTGGTTAACTTACTACCAATACACACTTTGCAGCCAGTCTCGAATGCGAATACATTAGCACATTAATTATAATGCTAAAAGAGCCTTTTTATTCGAAATCGCCCTACGAAGCGTTCGTTTCACGTCACACATGGGCACATGTCCCAAATCAGAAGCAAGAACAAAATTAAGGACAAAGAAAAACTATCCTTAGATGTTATATCCAAGTGTATGCTCGTCATCGTTATTCAGCAAAACCCATGAACCTTCCTCCTTTAAATACGTGTAAATTTTGTACCCAAGTTTTGAGCAGGGACTTTTTATACCAATGCGTAAATCAGAAAGGTTCCAAATTTTTTCTTTGCAATGATATCAGTCTCATGTTCGCATCGAATTATAGGCATTTCTGGGAAGTGGGAGAGGGAAAATCTCTAATCAGAAGATCAGAAGACACCTGGAGATTACCGTACCGTGGTCCGTGAGCCTATGTTTTGAACTTAGTTTAATACACGTTCAAACAAAAATTTTGATCGTGAGCTGTAGTGTATGACACACGTGACAATTGTGCTTGTATCTGATGTTAACCTATTTAGTTATTATTTTAATATTCTGATCGATGAAATCAGTGTTAATCGTTCACCTACATAGATCAACCAAACAATGGATGCTGATTTCATAAACTGATCACAATTTAACAACATTCATTTGCAATGCATGTATTATTATCACAGTAATTCGATGGTAAGCTGGGTGATTAAATCTACATTAATAAAGGACAGATGATGACAGTAGGTATCGATTAAAGTATAGATGGACACAGGATGATTATAAAAATCTTTTCTTCAAGTTTTTGGCAGGTGTGTTAATTTCCTTAAAAATTTTATTTATAATTGACCCTAAAAACATTACATAAGGATATATAATATAGCATCTTACTTTAATTGTAATTTGATATGGACTTCGTGTTACATCGTAACAGTAAACAATTAACAAAATCGGTGATTCAGCGATTAAGTAAAAGTCTATGTAAATTGCATATGTCTGTCCAAGTATATACGTAGAAAGGAATACTACAGCTAATTCCAATTAGCTAATAAATAACGCATTATCATAATCATTATAAACCTACTTAGCGTTAAAATTAATCTGAAAATTAGTGTTGTTTCAAGTCTGCACAACTTCCTCTAAGAGCTTACTTCACATTTTTAGTTACAACTACTAAATTCAAACTTGGAATCCTATCATCATAGACACATCAAGTTCATATCGGTGTAAATGCACCTAGTGGCGGAGTCCGACTTTGGCATGGCGTGCTGCAGACCGCCACTGACCTCGCAGACACATGCTTATCTCTTCAAATACCGTAACAATCTTTAAGGCTAGTCCTATATGAAGCACAGAGCTTTAGGACAGTCACCCATCATCGAACGTCTTATATGATTTTAATTACCTACTTACTCATTTTGTCTTGCCAACCGTCCTATGTGTTTTTAGATGGAAAATGCAAATAGAAACGATTATGTATTTTTTTTTTTAAATTAAGAATATGAAGGATTCAAATTATTTCAAGATTGTTTTTGAAAATAAATTAATAAAATTTTAATAATAAAAATAAAACCCCTAGTCAAAAAGTGTTTCATTCCCGTATCATTGGCTATTTTTGTCACTTAGTTCTTTTATTCAAAATTAAAAATGAAATAGAAGCCTTTCAAAGCCAGCTATAGTATTGCCTACATATACATATGAAGATCGTCTTGATGATCGCCGGCCACAAGTCACGTTCCAAAGACTTGTTTGTAAGGATTACGTACTGGTCCTCGCGGCATTAACCTTGTCGCTTTAAGTTCATGGTCGTGTTGCTTCACTTTCTCAATTGATAGGTATTAGCAGATTTTAGACGCAAAACTGATAAGTAATCTTATTCAAACTTGTTAATCGGACAACAGATTAAATTAATTGAAATGAGTGTTACTCCGCAGTCCTCAGAAGCCGGTTTTTATAAGGATTGTTATTGGTCACATCTAAGACTATCAGAAATGTTTTTGAAACACATTTTATTCATTGTGTAATTTAATAGGCGCTAGTAGAGGAGCTCGTGTGCCAGTAACAATCGTCTATCAGAAACGAATCCGAAGTTAAGCAACGTCGGGCGTGGTTGGTCATTAGATGGGTTACTGCAGTACCTAGTAACAATTTTTTTTGAGTTTCTCTGTGCTTCGGAGAAAACGACAAACTGTTGGTCTTGGCTGTTATTATATGACAAAAGTAACTGAGCCTATTAGATGCCTTATGTTCAGCTTGAAAACTCTGACAGTCGAGTTGTCACTAACTCGACAGCGTCCGCCCATTCATATAGGTTCAGCGTGGTGGACTATTTGGTCTAATCCTCCTTTATTGAAGAAGCCGGTGCCCCTGTAGTAGGAAAGTAGAACGGCTGATGTAGTACGTTCTGCTAATTGCAAACAATCCGGTTTTGTAAGAACTCTTGGTACGGTATAAAATATTTAAGTTTTGACGTGACAACGTCTTATAAATTGGTTTGCCGGGTGACACTTCAAGAAACTGCGTTACGCTCCGCTCACGTTATGCGCTCACAATGAGAGCGAGTGAGAGGCACGCGCCCGCCTAAGAGCGAGAGAGACAGACATAAAATCATTGTCACGTAAAACTTTCGCCCGTATACCGACTTTACAGGCAACCAGTTTTTTGCTAAGTTCAACTTCCAAATTTTTTGAAGGTGAATGAGAGGATTATAAATATCTAACTGTACCTCGCTACTTACCTATAAGAACATGTTGGTAAAGAAGCAACTGAATCATTGTAAAAAACGGGACTGAATCATGCATGATTTTGGTTGCGTAGAATACCACAATTAATTTTATCCTTTCGACCGCGACAGATAGTCAGTGTGTGTTAACTTAAGTTATAGGCGTTTTCTACATTATGCAGAAAATCTGAAGTAATACGGAGATAACTTTGAACCCTCGAACCCTACTTTACGCCTATAACTTATGTCAATACATTTCATCACCCCTTCTCCTCTAGGTGACACCCGATGCAGGTCGCACCCTCTATAACCTTCTAGCTTGGCCTCTGATCTACGTTTTATAGTTTTTTATGTTATAGCAGTGATTTATATTAGTGAGGAGCACTAGATAAAGTTTGAGAAGTCTCGATATTTTCCCGGGACTTCAAGACTTTTCTAAACAAATTAAATTCTGATTTAACATAAATATTAAAGCCTAGAATAAGTCTAGAAAGAAGAAGTTCGTATCTTTAGTTCCCTAAATTGCAGATTAATTCTTTAAGTACCTGGAGGACCGAGCTTTACTCGTTTTTTTTTAACGAAGCCATCTATTGTCAAGTAGCTTTAGTGTTGATGTGTCGGTAAAAAAAATAGTAGCCAATAGATGCCAGAAAGTCATTTTTGAGTTTATCATTGCCTGAAAATACTGATAAAACGACATTTTCTAAAAATGAAACCTAGCTAGATCGATTTGTCGCCCCCCTGCATACTAAATGTCATGAAAATCGTTGGAGCCATTTCCGAGATTCAGATTATATACATATACCTTTACAAGAATTAAAGGTATTTCATAATGAAGATTTACAATTGTGGAACAGACTTAGTAATGCAATAATCAATTAATCATAATTATGTATCTAGTCACAATTAAATCACGAGATAATTTTTTTGCTATAAATTTTTTCTATATATTAAAACAGACTAGAAAAGTAATCAAAGACTAGTATAGTGTTACGTTTGTAATTTATTTTAACCCTTTAAAATAAATTTATTATAATACGATTTTGTCAAGCGTGTTTTGTCGAGTCTCGAACCGAAATACGAGGAAATTAAATTTGGAAAAGTCCCTGGACCTAGAGACACGAGAATACCAGTTTATCTAATGCAATAAGTGTACTACGTATAGGTAAGTGTCGCTGTACATACATCGATTTTATGTATGTGTGTACAACATCGCGGTTTTAATTCACTAAATGTGGTAACCAGTGGTTAGATACACACCTATATCATAATGTTCGTCGGCTCGTGGCTCGGTGGTTAATGACCCGACTACTGAATAGAGGGGCGTAGGTTGATTACCGCACAAGACAAAAGTTTATTACTTGTGTGTCTGTCTTGAGACTGGGCGTTTCCTATGTATAATATATGTATGTATACATGTATGTATATTTAAATATATATATATATATATATATATATATACAGTGTGGAAACGCTAAGTGATCTCACCTACTAATATTATAAATGTGAAAGTTTGTTTGGATGGATGTTTGTTACTCTTTCACGCTTTAACCACTGAACGGATCGGGATGAAACTTGGCTAAACATATAGGTTAGGTCCTGGAATAGCATATAGGCTACTTTTTATCCCGAAATTTCCGCGGGAATAACTATAACCCAGCTAAAACGAACTATAGCTATAGCTTGATATAGTAAACTTCATAAGTGTAATTAAGGAGTAAATCACAGTCACCGATAACCGAATTTAGGGCGGGCGGAGCCGCTGGCAAAGTCTAGTACAAAATAGTTTATAAAATTAACTGGATCTATCTGAAAAATTGATGTCTTCAGCTTTAATACATTTAATATTAATCGAATAGAAATAATCGAGTGAGATCACCCTGTATTTGTATCCATTGTCTGGTATCCATAGCACAAGCTTTGATAAGCTTGCGACCCGACGTCGCTGTGTGTAGTGTCCAAAAATATTATATTATAATAATTTATTATTATGCGAGACAGCCTTTTTTCAGCAACCACTTTACTTCTGTGTGATATGTAGTGAGCACATCGCCGCAACAATGCTTGGATATAGTGTGTCCAGACTATTAAATAAGTATTCCCAAATTATGTTAAAAATAAAAGTGAAAATAAATAAAAACAAATTTATTACTTCCTTTAGCACTTTGTCATTGTCATTTTAATAACTGTTTACTTAAAGTAACAAATAAAATTAGGTAACTTTTTTTTTATATTCACGAAACATGTGCCCCTCATCGCTAAGCACCCATGCGATTTGGTCAGACGTTTCAACTCCATATTACATTTAAATTGTCAAAAATATCATATCATTTAAAATCGAATTATTTTATTTAATTGTAGGTATTGCATTATTATAATCAAGAGTCACAATATATAATACTATGTAAAGGAAGTCGAAATAATCGATTTTCGTTTCGCGTTATGTTATGTAGGTGTATATATAATACTAATTAAAAATATTTACAATGCTTGATTTAATTTTTTTACTTTTATCCACTCATAAAAATGGAGGGTCAAACAACACAAAGAAAACCAAAAACTTACCATGTAAGTAACTTATTCACTATTATTTTTGGCAAATTATTGAGGAACACTCAAAATAAATGTAAAAGTAATACTTTAATGTAACCAAAAATATCTTTAAATTAAAATAAAACTTTATGACTAGTTAAAAAATCTTAAACTAATGAAATCGTTATTTTGGTCGTTGTGCCATTTTTTTAAGGATTTCAGGGTTTTTACTATTTTTTTTAATATTTTTCCCATATTTTTCTTACGTCTTTGAAATAATTACTATCCTAAAGTATGCCGGCCGTCGAATACTACGTCGGTGTCAGTCCACAGCGTAGGTTCCGTAGATATGAAAGATGTCGGTAAAACCTGAAATAAAGTAGGTATATATTTTAATTTTTGCTTTTATGGATATTTGACAGACCCTTAGGTGTAAATTTAAAACTACAACTCCAACAACCGTTATCACTCGCGCTTGACTATTTTATTATAGGTGTTATATATTTTCGTACTCGCCTTTCAAAGCCCTTTAATTTGATGCATAGCTCTAGGGTATGAAAAAAAATGTTGTAGCCTAAAGCGCATAAAAGCCGCCATTTTGATTTTTTAAGAATTTTATGTACCAAGTGAAGTGGTTAACGTTATACGTAAAACGTTAAATGGTACCACTCAGCAGTTGAAATAGGGCTGATTTTAGCGCCGATGTGCTAATTGGGTAGGAAAAGTACTATGTATAATCATTGCTCACACTCTGTGCTAATTAGTCTTCTTAGTGTCTTTGGTCTCGTCCTTGGGCTGCCCTTTACCCAGAAGCTTGGCCAGCGAGTCCCAGATGCCGCCGAGAAAGAGAGCGCAGAAAAGGTTCTCGAACGGAACGAATGGGTCATGGATACCCAGGAGAATTGAAGACAACTGGTAACAAGAAAAGATTTATATGACATGAAGTGACAAATGAAAATACCGACTAAACGAGAAGGCTCTGCCTGCCTTGTACGTTAAATAACAGTTTTACTTGTTCTGTGATGTGATCTCTTTTCTTATCAGGAAACTTTATTTTATTATTATCCTATACTATAATACGAGCAATACTTATATATTCATTTATATGGAATCGCGTTCTCGAAAACGGCTCTATTTATTTCGATGAAATTGACGGTGGGTACGGGCGAACAATCGATCTAGCCAGATCTCAGTTCTGGGAAATTCGTTGCCCAATGACAAAAACGTAAGTCTACCACACCGGAGTGCGCGAGTTTGAATCCTGCAAGTATCTCGTTCTAACGATTATGATAAAATTTTGAATGTATTTAGATAATGTTTTACTTTCCATGTTTATCCCCAGCAAAGCTCGGTTGCCCAGCTGGTAATATCTTGCTAGAGATATTCTTAGTTATTTTTATAAATAATTTGATATCAGCATCAACCAAAAACAAAATAAAATGAATACCTTAAAGTATACGAAGAAGATGACGATGCCGAAATAGACGAGTGCGTGCGGCGCGGAAATGAGGTCCGTCTTCTTGTCCAGCACAAAGATCACAGACGCCACCAGCGATGCCTTCGTGTAGCTGGAAAACAATGACGAGGTTTAAAAGGAGATAATTACATAGAACTATAATACTCATTTCTACTATTATTCTGAATTAATAGCTTGTTACAGTTATAATGGCCTAAGCCTCCTTTCTCTATAAATAGGCCTGTAAAAATATTACGGGTAAAATAAACTGTTATAGTCATCCACCGGGGTCACAGCGGTGTTGAGGTTGATTGATTTGATACCCAGTGTTGAATCAGGTGACACCTAGCAGTGAATCAGATAAGTATGGTGTCATCCGTTCTGCACATCACCAAATTCTTGTCCGACAACAGTTGTTGCCTATTGATATATTGATCTTTTTTGCTATACGCATGAGAGTATGTATAATTTTCTTGGTAAAGAGAAGCAACAACATTGACGAACTGAGCAAGTTTTATCACCTTGGCTTAAGATTGACAAACCCTCTTCGGGCAGTTCGTGAGAAGCAACTTAGAAGAAAGGTCAGACCCGCAGCTTTAGCCATAGACTTCGAGTTCTGTAATCTGTCCTATAGAGTGCGCAATGGGCCACACTTTAGAAAATGACAAAGTTAACCTGTGTTACCATACGTTCACTTCGTCTTTGTCACTCTTTTGCGACTATTATCTTTCAAACATCATGTCCGGTCAAGGCTAATAGAGCGAGATAGAGATAGGAGTCTTAACCTGAGACCCTTAGGGGCGTCCATTAATTGCGTGAGGCGTTTATAGGGTTGAGGGCGTCAAGCCGAATCTCAATTAATCTCACATGGGGGAGAGGAGGTGGGTCTCGGCGAATAGAACGTAATTTCTTTTTCGTAAGAAACTGTAAAATTGCGAGAAAAATTGGTTAAATGAAATAAAACCTGTTTTTAACAAAAATATGACTAAATTCTACACAGTAATATTTATCTCGACTATATTTTTAAATAAATCCGATAAGATTAAGCATTTACCCTAAAACTACGCATTCTGAAAAATCTCACGTGAGATTAGGGGAGGGGGATACACGAAATTCCACTAAAGCGGGAGAGACGGGCGAAAAATTGCCAAAAAAGCCTCACATAGTTAATGGACGCCCTGTTGCACCGCTGTGATTCTTTCCATCATCTAAGCATCCGTGCAGATGCACCGGTCATGATGTTCAAAAGAGAACTTGTTGCAACTTTCTGGTATATTGCATCATCTATAGCCTTGCACAACTAACGGTATATTGGCCGCTTTCTCAAACGGATGTCTCCAAACAAAAACTTCGTCGTAAGCTGATGCAATTGCCGTCATAAAAGTCCCTGTAACGTCACTTTACCACGTGGTGCTTAATTCAAAATACGTCATTCTCTCTCCTTTAATTTCCGTTCGACCAGTCAACCTGGCAACTCGTCTCCATTACTACAACACCACCTTCTTACGCAGTTGCTTAAGAAGTGGAAAAAAAGAGATTGAGGCTAGTTATTGATAGTCGTCATCAGTCATCACCAGTTACTGAGTAAGTTACCTACGGTTATCGCAGATTCACCGGTAGTTACCGTTTAATAAATGGAGTCAACATCATAAACAATACATTTTATTTGTGTTACTTCAAAGGAATTCAATTCAAAAATTTCAAAAACTTAATCTATATAATTTGGCCGGTTAGATTACATGTCCGTGGCGAAAGCTGTATTAGCGGTTGCTGACCAAATCACGTTTTTCTAGGTACCATATATATTTTACGGTATTACTATGAGTTTTAGAACACCCTCTCCCCTCAATAATTGTATAAAGTCAGTGCCCCTGGTGTTAATCACCAATCTAATGCCCTTTTTGGGCACCGGTTGCACATTCGCAGTCTTCTGCAAATTAGCGGTTAAGTACAGAATATAAATGCTGAGGACTGATATACGGTCTGGCCAGGGCTGTAGCTAGAGTTGAATCTAAGGTAGAGCAGCGGTGGTTTCATGCACGGGTACGGCGCAAGTATTTTTTCTATCTTTCATTATTTTACCTGCTTGTGAGCGTGATTAATTAAGGTAGAAGTTAATTGGGTGTGATCGCGTGAATCAAGAGCAAAATGGTATGAATTTATAGTACTGAAAAACAATTTATAGCTTAGTTTATGGTAATTTTAAGGTAGGGTATTAGTATTTCAAGGTAGGGCATTGCCCCACAATGCCCCCCCTTAGCTATACGGCCCTGGGTCTGGTCCACTCGTTAATTCAAAATTCAAAGAAAGCAACTCTTGCCGCTGTATTACAAAGATTTCGGTGTAGGCTTACCGCACCGCACCATAAAGGTTGGTCTAGTACAAAAAGAGAGAACGCTTTCTCATCAACACTGTGGGCCAAATTACCATCAGTCTTTCGCAGTGGTGGTAAGGCTGACTGGTAAAACTTTTTACCGCAGCTTTAGCGAGCCACCAGATAGCATGACTCCTAAAGAACTAGCTTGCAAGTCGTCTAGCAATTTTGCCGATAAATTAGAATTTACATTCTTATTGAAAGTCAAGACAGCATTCAATTTGCATTTCAACTTTATTAATTAGTGTAGGTGTATTTTGTGTTTCGGAGCGTTTTACCAACCTGGACTCAACTTTTGTCATTTCAAACCTAACTATTTAAATATAATATTGCTTGATATAACAAGGCTATGGTATAACTTACAAGCTAGGCTGCATTGTCTCCATGGCGGTCGGCGTCCATGCTCCGCGGACCAGTCGCTCGATTAGTCGAGTAAAACCGGCGCCATTACCCTTCAGAGTACCTGGAACCATTCATTTTACTATTAAGGCAAGGCATTGTTGAGTATTGCACAGTAAAGTGAGCACGAACTTAGGTAGCCAAAAAATGAAAATTGAAAGCGAAAAATTGATTTATTTAACTTATCAAAAATTAACGGTAACGAATATCAAAATTCCTAGCCGTTGAATTTCAGGTAGGTATTGTTGTTACCTACATATTTAAACTATTTTAAAGGAAGCCTTTACGTTATTACAATTATCTCAATTTTAATGATTTTGAAGAGGGGATTTCGAATAAAAAGCTGTTGAGCCCAAACCATCAAATCATGTTTCTGAGCTGAAAAAGTCAAGAAGAAGGTCTGAAAATACATGACGCTTAGTTTCAGATCCGTAGCTTTTAATTGTTGATTTGAATTTTTAAACGAAAAAGTACTCGTTTTAAGAGACGGCAAGATAAAATATGGATAGATGGACAATTTTCGTACTGCAATTAATCTATCACCATTGTCATAGTCAGGCGCGTAGGCCTTGAATAGTGCACAATATACCTATATTCAATACAAGAACTTTTACGAAGTGCGTAGCAATGAAAATGGTATGGCCACAGACTACACAGGATGGAAATTTTAAAGTTTTTTGTGATTTCTGAAATTTCTAATAAATGAAAGTTTTGTGAAAATTGCTTTTTATTTGCTGATAGTACCATTCTTTTAAAATGTGTTAATGCCAGTCATAATATCTTAAAAAATCATGGCCAGTCTTCTTAGACCGTTTTCTTGTAGCTATAACAATAATGGTACCCTTTACCATTTCCACCCTGTATAATACTATACCTATTAGGTATAGGCTTGAACACGATCACAGTTGGAGTGACAATATCACCGCTGGTAACATGATTAAGATCGTCCACAAAATAAGGCTATGCTGCAACCGTGCCGAATTATTTTTGTTACGCTCCACTCCAGTTCCTTTGTTAAGACATTGCTCACTGCAGATTTTTTAACACCGATATTAGAGATCGGGCTACTATTTAGACAGACTAATCCGATAATTATTTTTTAGTAGCCAGTTAGGTATGTCACTTTAAGATCTTAAATTAACCTTCCTTTATTTACAATTTATATTTGTACTTTAATAATCTCATGTAATAAATATCCATGGATGGCTCAGTTTACAGCGATGCTGTCTGTTAAACCAAGAGGGTGGGTTCTATTCTCACATAGAAAAAATAAACAAACATTTATGTACTTAACGTAAATTGCATTTACCTAGAGTCTGGGTGTTTTCTACGTAAAATATGTATGTATTTACAAAAAATGTAAGTATATGTATGTATGTAAGTATTTGTACCAGTTGTCTGGTACTTAAGCTTACAGTACATACAAGCCTTGCTTAGATTGGGACCTTTGGGCTTTGAGTGGTGAAAAAAAAATTGCTAAGGCCTTCGCCATAAAAGTATTCTGCGTTCTGTTTGTGACCGGTTACCGTTAGGCGGACTTTAACTTGTTTGCCACCTTAGTAGTATAAAAAAAAGAGTCATAAACATTGTCATTAGCAAGCTGAAGTGGCAGTAGGCTGGCCACGTCTGTCGGAGGACCGATAGCCGATGGAGCAGACGTGTCTTTGAGTGGAGACCGCGGAATGGAAAGGCGAAGCGTGGGCCACCCGCCAGCCCGGTAGACTGACGACTGATGGTGGCTGGATGCGGTAGGCAGAGGACCGGAAGAAATAGCGAGCCATGGAGGAGGCTCATGTCCATCAGCGGACCAATGTGAGCTGATATGATGATGATGACCTAAGTATCAAGTAAAATAAACTTACCAACAATGATCATTATGACGTATGCGTTGGGATACAACTTCCCGGCGTGGCTGACCCCGTCGTACACCTTCTTGGCGCGATAAATCTCCTTCATGGTTGCAGCTACCACTTTCACTGGGAGGAACTTCGCCACCTTATAGCCAATGTCGAATGGAGTGTAGAATACTATGTACCTGGAACATAATTATTTGAAAATTTAGAGTAGTTCGTGCGCCAGTTATATTCATTTATCAGAAAAATATGTGCAGTTAAACAACGGTGCGTTTACAAAGGAGAACAGAAAATGGAACAGATATTTAATTTATCTGTAGATACATTACTGCTTTTTTAATTGATTAAGTTTGACTTTTTAGAAGATTCTGAACCCAATACATATTTTTTTACCAATTTTGTCTGTTCGCGAAAACTGCCTGAGATTTTTTACACCACTGGCTTTTCGGTGAAGGAAAACATCAAGTGAAAAGCAAAAATCTGAGAATTGATTCATGTTCGCACTGGGCGTTATGATAGACTAGGCCCTTTACCTCATTAAAGTAAGGGTTTGGTAATGAATCAACAGTAAAGACTGGTTACTAATTGAGAACCACCTCCTTTTTTTAAAGTCGGTTAATAACATTAAATTTATGTGCCAGTATGGCGAAACGAGGTTAATGTGTGTTTGCAGATACTGACCAAGTGACAGTTCCGATGACGAGTTGCGGCGTGTTCTTGAGCGGTGCGAGGATTGGTTCCCCCAGCAACCCGTTGACCACCATGCCGCCCGCGAAGATCACAAGCATCGTGGACAGCCAGCATGACAGGGGGTGCTTGCGTGAGAATGATTGCGCGCCTGTAACAACCAATTTCACATTGTATTAAAAAAATACTACCTCGCCTGATGCCACTGATGATTTTCCGGCCCACACGTGATAGATTGTGGGTGGTGGACGCCGGTACAAATCAGACTCGAGAACACTATTAGTTTTTAGTATGCAGATAGTAAGATTTTGTAGCCTCTTGTCGATTGATCAAACCGGTGACCTTCGTCACTGCAGTCTAACAAGATAGGTACATTTACATAAACACTTATATATGCAACTAAACTGGATTAATTATTAAGATTCCTTGTTTTGAAACGATAAAAGATAACTTTCGTTAACTTTTGTTTTTCGTCTGCAACCGTCTGCAGTCCATCGGATCAAAAAAAGTATAGATTCCCGTTTTTGGGATTCTATACCCAAAGGGTCAAAAAAAGGACCCTATGACTAAGGCTCCGCTGTTCGTCCGTCCGCCCGTACGTCTATCACCGGCTGTATCTCATGAACCGTGATAGACGGTAGAAATTTTCCCAGATAATGTAATTCTTCCCTTGTTATTATTATAGAACTCCGGTCTTAACCCGATGTACGTAAGTACGTATACGGAATCGTAGCTGTATTGGGTGCCGACGTTCAATCCTTGTCGAAACGTCGGCACCCAATACAGGTGCATCGCGTTAAGACCCGAGTTCTATAATGATAATGAGTGAAAAACGCGAAAGTTTAAAACTAACTGATGTATTTCTGTTGCCGCTATAACAACAAATACTAAAAAACAAAATAAAATAAATATTTAAGGGAGCTCCCATACAACAAACGTTTTTTTTTTGGTCGTGTTTGCTCATTGATGACGGCAACAGGTAGATGTTTGAAATATTCACAGAATATGTATATATTCACTTTAAAAAAAATTATTAAATTATAATAAGACAAATATTTAAGAGGGGCTCCCATACAACAAACGTGATTTTTTTTTTTTTTTGCGGTTTTTATAGATAATGGTACGGAACCCTTCGTGCGCGAGTCCGACTCGCACTTGGCAGATTTTTAATAGATACTATTCTTATTGTTGAGGCAATGATATTATTACATGCACTATCATTGGATTGAAGTAAAGATATTGTAGTTATACAGAGTAAGGTTGATATTAAAAGCGGGGAATTAGATGCTATTACTGAATTATTATTATTATTATGTACGAAACCCTAAATTATACAACTGAAATGACGTAGTAGGTGTAGAAGTTTTTTATTGTTTTCGTACCCTCAACATCGCGGCTCGTTGGTCTAGGGGTATGATTCTCGCTTCGGGTGCGAGAGGTCCCGGGTTCAAATCCCGGACGAGCCCAAGTTGGTTTTTTATTGCAGCTACAGTTTATTTTTTTTATACCGTTAAGATTAAAAATACTTAAATCAAATTTATTAAGCTATATACGCTTAGAGTTTAACTAAACATCGTATGTGTTCTGTGGATGGGCTAAAAATCCGCTTTTTTTACGTATAAATGAGTATAAACAATAAAGTTATGTGAACCGACAATAGAGCCGCGTTATAAAATGAATTATTTTGTTAACATGGAAAAGTCATGTGGGTCCTAATAATCAAATCAAACTGCTAAAAACCTTAATAAGCATTTCGATCACTTTTTGTATTGCAGCCATATTGCAACAAATAGAGCAAGTAAATGTATTTTACAGAGTTCTCTTTTTATTAACCGACTTCAAAAAAGTAAGAGTTTCTCAATTCTGATGTTTTTTTTTTTATGTAGGTATGTTCGGGCATAATTCTGTCATATATAGACGGATTTTCAAAATTCTTTTTTTATTTTAAAGGGTATACTTCTGAGGTATCCTCATATTAATGTCGAATTCAAACCTTAAATTTTTGGTAAAAAAATAAATAATTGGTGTTAATTTGGTAATGGTAAAACGCCTTTTATGTTGATGATTGTATAAAATTTTGTTACAAGTATCGATGTTTTTAGTGTACGAGAGACAAAAGCAATTCGCCACTCAAAAGTAAAAAATAAAAAGTATTTAACAAAAAAAAAATAACCGGCTTCAAAAAGATTCACTAAAAAGGTAAAAATAAATACTTATTCAAAAATCTGATCTGAATCACAGTTTGAAGTTGGTGTCATGAAAGTGAAGTGTGTTATTAAACTTTAGGTACATAGATAGTACCTTTTTAATGCATCTTTTTGAAGCATATTTTTTTTTTTGTTATAAAGTTTTTATTAGTGCATATTTTTGAAGCCGGTTGTTTTTTGGCTAAAATTTTTTTTTTAGCACTTATTTATTATTAGTACCTTCTTTTTAGATTCATATAGGTCGTCATGCTGCTTTACCTCCACTTCACCTCCCTCACGTGCTAAACAAAATTATTCTGTCTATCTATAGAGGTAATTCCTATCCCTTCTCTAAAATTACTTTGTTAGCCCTCTTACTTACCTGCTCACTGACGTGGCAAACAAAGCTATTAATAAATAGCACCCGCATTGACGGGGAGCACTGAGTTACTATACTAATAACGGGATATTTGTTGTTTAATTACCTCGCTGCTATATTATAGTATGTGGCTAGGGCGACACTATTAACTATAGGCAGGTATATAGCGTTGTCATTTATCAGCCTCGCTAAAAATATTTGGCAGTTGTAAATGCATTTACTATCATATTATCTGTGATAGTACCTATCATTTTGCTTTCATACGATGTAATTTCGTGATAATAATAGGATACAACCAACGCAACGTGGCCAAACGGTATTGGACGATATCGTCACACAACGTCACGTAATCGTCCAACACAGTTAAATAAAAACTGGGCGCTGACATTGTATGAAATATATAGGAGTCATATATGATTTCTGCTTGAAATACTACGTTTCGCTAACGGAAGAAAAACGTATGAGCTCTCTCAGAATTTTCGCTTTATACTATAAGCCCGTCACAGAATATTCGTATCGTTCGTGCACTTTAATGGTGCACCTAGTTTAAGTTTGAGAAAACTGAAAGGTCATGTGAATGCAGCACCTCAGCCGTTTCACGGCTCTCTGTAGGGGCACGGGCCTCTACTTGAAGAAGAAGGCTTAGGCCATAGTATGCAATGCTCAAAGAACACGAGTTATAATGTATTGTGACCACGCTGCTGGCCTAATGCCGGTTGGCGCAATGTAGTAAAAATGTAAACTTATAAAAAGTAATATATGACAAAGAAACCAAAGTTGTAAATTATTATTGCGCTCGAATTCCGAAATGTTTGCTTTTAAAGGCCTGCAACCTATTCTTTATGTGATTATCGTCGTCAGATCGATATTTTATTGTCGGATCGTACAACCATGTATAAAATGATCTAGAATTTGTGTCTTCTTGTATACCATTTTCGAAACTTCACACAGTAGAGTACGTTTTTTATAGGGATAGATGAAACCAGTTGAATAAGAGAGGTTTTTACTTTAGAAAAATATTATGCCAACGGAGTCATAATCGTTCTGTGTTCAGAAGATTAGATTAACTTAGATTGATATAGGATGTAGAGACAGAGCTTACCCACATTTTGTAGGTAAGGTACTTTTATTTCACGACCTTGCGTATCCCCAAAGGTATGGTCGAAGATATTACGAACGAACCTACTGCTTGTACATCTGTCCCACTAACGTGATAGGTGATGATGATGAATCTATCGACGGACTGAAACGTGAAGAGAACTTTACAATAATAAGAAAGTACCTGCCTATTACCTAAATTGTAATAATTAGTTGCCTCTTATCGGCAGTCGAACCTCGGCCCTTCGACTTCTACATAATCGATTGCATAGTGCATTAATAAATTGTGAAGTAGATATGTGCATTTCTTTCATTTAATTCATTAAAAACTAATGATCATTCTTAATGAGTGCATCCACATCCAGTGCTGGAAATAGGCCATTTCGGAACCATGCAACCACGGTTCTCCATCTTCCACATCAATGCCTATTAGATAGAGTTTGATATTGTTAGCAATGTGTAGCAACTAGGGGCAATAATGTCACGAATGTGTGGCAAAACAAGGAATGGCTGGCAACCAAACAACAACATAACCTCTCAAAATACCTATCTAATCTAAACAATTTAGAATTATTATAATATATTTATTGATACAGAAGTTTAATTCGTTATAGTTAAGTACCTATACTATAGATAAGGGATTTAGGTATTTACTTTAATGTTAAAACGCTATTGTGGTATACTTAAAATTAAATAGAAATTAAAAATAAATATTCTTGTTTACATTACATTGTTAGGTAGGTATACCTACTGCTTATCTAATAAGATAGGTAGGTGATTACGTTCTATTTCACTGGTACCATTGATACCCAGTTTATCAGTGTTTAGCCAAGTTTAGCGGTTAACATTAGACATGGTTAGAGCAGTCTTGGTACTGAGGATAAGCTATTTTTAACTCTTAAATAGGTAGGTGATCTCTTTATTTTCAACTTCTTGAATTCCTTTGGTAAAATTACAAAATAAACATCGACATAAGAAGTACCTGTTAGGTTTTTACTATTTATAATTGGCGGGCATAATTTAAAAGAAAAAAAATATAAAAAACTTACCAGTTCCCAAATCTTCTCTCACTGCAAGAGCACATAATAAAGAATGTGCTATGTCAAAATATGGATACATTTTTAATTTTATGACCTGATTAGCCAGGTCTAAGAACGATTCGGGATCCATGGTGTTAGTTTTTTCTGAGCCTCACGGTTTCACAAGTAAAATGGATTAACTAAACACCGACAGTAATATGCCACGGGCGTTCTCGTCCGCGACTATACGCGGGCAATGTAGCCGCGAGACTGAATCAGAAAAAAGATGATTAGATCTGCTTTTTTTGATTATTTTCGTCGGCCAGACAGGCGAAAGGCGCTCAGACGAGAGCTGATGACGGTGACGGTCCATTTGTGACACTTGGCAGAGATTGCACTGGTTTTAACTTCCTGTCATCAGAATGTCAACCATTATACTACGTTAGCAATTCGTATGACATTTTCGACACGAAGTGTATCGTTTCCGTAGTGTAGCGGTTATCACGTGTGCTTCACACGCACAAGGTCCCCGGTTCGATCACGGGCGGAAACAATACTTTTTTTTTACTTCTATTTGTATTACGTAGGAACTCAGTTAAGTTAAAGCGATATAATTGAAAGTTTTATACGAAACTTGGCCATCACGCTGATAGCAAAGAAAATAAACTATTACTCCTAATAGCCCAAAGCTTCCAAAGACGTGGATTTATTAATTTGTATAAGTAGTTACGTCATTCAATAAATAATCAGATTATTGTTACATTAATTTCAAACTTTTTAAGTAAGTTTTTGTTTTTTTACGGTTTGACTCCCAGAAGGGGGTGACCAGTGGCTGGATATGTACCCCCTACGTACTGAGATTATAATTTACATTAATAGTTAGACCACGCAAAAAATAAAAACTGTGAGCTTTTTTTTCGAAAAGAACAAGTGTGAACTTGAGAATCAGTCCAGTTAGGAGAGAGCTATCATACCTACCACGGCATAAATCTATACTAATATTATAAAGAGGAAAGAATAGTATGTAAGTATGTTTGTATTGAATAGGCTCCGAAACTACTGGACCGATTTGAAAAATTCTTGTACAATTAGAAGGCGACATTATCCCTAATGAAAATAGGCTACTTTTTACCGCGGGAAAATGCTTCATTCCTACGGGAAAACGGGTAATAGGACAACGGGTAGTAAGAATTGTCCTTCCGTACTTATCTTTTTCACATAACTTCAAAACGGCTTGACAGATTGGATTGGGTATTTCGATGGTTTCACAGACTCGAATGTATTATGCCATTAAGGAGGATATATTTGATAGTTAGTTTTTTCTCTATAAATAAGAAGCTGCCGTGAGAACCTACGCCGATAACGAAATTTAGTGCGGGCAAAGCCGCTGGCAGAAGCTAGTACATACTAATATTATAAATGCGAAAGTAACTTTGTCTGTCTGTTACCTCTTCAAACTTACAGCTGTACTGATAGAGATGAAATTTGGAATGGAGATAGGTTGAGTACCGAGAAAGGACATAGGCTACTAGAAAACTTCAAGTGTGAGTCGGTTTTTTTATTATTATTGAGGAGTTGCCGTTTAAATCCTACACCGAAAACCGAATTCATAGTGGGGGAACCGCAAGCAAATTTGGCATGGAGATAGTTTGATCCTCGGGGAAGGACATAGGTTACTTGAAAACGTTAAGTGTGAGTCGGTTTTTTTTTCTATCATAAGAAGTTGCCGCTGAACCTACACCGATAGCGGGCAAAAGCTAGTCACGTATAAAAGGCAATTCTATTACTATCAGAATTTGTGAAACTGTAGTGTTCATATAGTTTTTATAAGTTAGGCAACCTTCTAAGAAACTAATCCGCGCTCCATTGGGTGACCTAAGAGCTGGGCTGTGTATTGGGTTCCCAGATAGAAAAATAAAGAAGAGAGCAGACTACAAGGTATATAAAAGCAGAAATTCGGTAGGGTATTTGTACGTAGAGAACGCAGATATTTACAAAACTCAAACAAAGGAAGTGGGTGTATTAGTCTTTACGTAAGAATGGCTGAAGCGTAAGACGGGGTACTAGGTACTTTGAAGGACGACGGGACCACACGGGTCGTTACCTTATTTGGGATACCTGTGTTGTTTACTTTGGAACCATAAAGATTTTGCTATCTTGCTGTAATACGCGATTATCACTTTTATTGAAGAGTCGAAACACTCAATCCATGGAGTCCTGGTGCTCTACATTTGTACAAAGACTTAAATAAGCAATTCTTTTCTCAAAGTTAGAGGCCCCAAGAACTGGCAGCTTCACCGCTAAACGCTTAACGTAACTACGTACGCTTACTTAACAAAGCTGTACCCAAGAATATGATATACCTATTATTTTGATATTTCCTTATTAGGGCCGAAACTTTATAACTCTACTGTAAAGTTAAGTGTAAATTTTTCTTGTTTTATTATTTTTTTTTCCCTCGTTCTTTTTAAATATTTCATTATTGTATAAAATTATTCTTTTTTTTAAATGTATCAATTTTTTTTTTATTTTCATGATTTGTAGGCATAACACATTCTTTGGCCTAAGTATGTAGTGTGTACCTATTATTAGTTGTGCATTGTTAAAATGTGTCTAGATTATAAGCATCATTTATATCACACTTTTTGACGTGAAAAAAAATATATGTTATAGTTCAAAATCTAATTAAGTGGATTTGCTAATATTATAATAATTTGGCTATATAAAGTGTGACTGAAAAAAAATCTGAGACTATTTTTGGGTTTTTATTTTAAATTGTTTGAAAAACTAAGAGTGATATTCTCTTAATTCTTATTTCATAAAATATACAGTAACATGACCAAGTATATTCGCTTTTTTCATAGTTCTATATAAATATTAAAATTTTATACCGACAAAAAGCCGAGAAAATCGAGATTTTCAACGTGCGGTCACGTGCTAGCGTCTGTCGTACGTGGAACTGTCTCTTTGCAAGATTTAGTAGTGAAATATGTCCTTGTACACTAGTCAAAGCGGCGCGCTTTTGCTAGGGTATGCCATAGCCTTAAGTTGAATCTCTAGCGACGTTCTCACAATAAATGTCAAAACATATTTATAACCAAAATGTCCTTGTAAGGGTTTATTAAAATCAAACCAAAGTTAATTACAAAATATATATTTAATTTCGCAGTGATTTTTCTTACAAAAAATTATTACAACAATTAAAATTTTAATTATAGTGTATAAGGTAGAAATAATAAATAATTTAGGAAAAATTAGGATACATTTTTCAATCATCAGTCTTTAACATTTAATTGATCAGAACATCAAACGCACAGCCGAAGTCTTTGGAAATTCAATTTCAATATGCCAATCATCTCAATAAAATTTCATCCAAAACGACTTAATGTTACAACAATGAAAATAAATAGCCATATAATATATTGCACTTTTTTAAAACGTTATAGAATTAGGAACTTAGGGTTAAATTAGCATAATTTATACATAAGCCTGCATAATAAGCAAAATGTATGCTTCAATGAGAAATGTTATGCTTCAAAGACGATAGCCATGCATAATTTTAAAATTCTTAAGATTAAGGTATAGTGTAACAAACTTTTCTGACCTTCTGACCTTGGGTGTTTGGTCGCTAGTGTTGTTGTAAGTTCACACCATTTCAACATGGTAACAAAAGTTTTGATTCGTGACCACCGGGTGAGAAAAGTTTATTGCACAGACAAATAAAAAAAAAGGATAGAATAAGAGTAGGTCAGCTACAATATGCATTTTCATATATTTTTTAGAGCTCATGGTTTTTTTTAATTATCTGGAACTGCTTAAAATATTCAATTTCTTTTTATTTATTACCACGCCATTTTAACTAACACCGTTTGAATACAACTTTATTATATGGCATTTTGACTGAAATAAAATGCCCTATTCAAACATATCTGATTTAGATAACACGTAAAAAAA
Organism: Apoda limacodes; assembly: GCA_946406115.1. Lineage (NCBI taxonomy): Eukaryota > Metazoa > Arthropoda > Insecta > Lepidoptera > Limacodidae > Apoda > Apoda limacodes. The sequence goes on from OX291541.1 coordinate 18,126,692, forward strand.
TGGAAAACTTGAAACTAGTACTACTAGTAGTCAAAATGGCGTTAAAACAAAAAAAAAACTTTTTCTTTTTTAAATTTGAAAAAATGGTAAAAATCTATCGACATTGCAGGAAAAATACAAATTGTCACCACAAATGGTATTTTGATTTTTTTAAATGCTTTTGACGCGATAACGCTATTAGTCTTGTGGATAAAGCAAAAAAAAACAATTAATTGTACTTAAATCTACTGTTGACCTTCCGACGTGTTCTTTATTTACACATGAAGATAATAGAATAATGTTTGATATAGTACTAACTAAACTTTCAGTGGTTACTATTTTATTTTAATCGACTCCAAATCAATAGAAATCATTTTTTTTTGATTACAGATCAATAGAATAAAAATGTCTTAAATAAAAACCGGCCACTTCATTAAAAAATATTAGTTGTTACTAACACAAATACCAATTACATGTGTTTACACGCATATGTGTGCGTGCATACTTTAGAGAGCGGGGTAGTGCCCAAACTGCATTAACTTATACTGTGGTGTAACAATCCTTTTGCAATCTCAACTTATTTTTATTTATAACTTGCATGTAAAGTGTTTTTCGCAATCTTTGTACTCCCTTCTGTTCATAAGCTAATAGGTACTTTGTTGCGTGATGTAACAAAGTTTTTGCATCAAATAACATAAGCTTAAAATAGTTTTAAATACGGTAAAACCAAAATCTATTAAGGCATACATCCTTTTTTAAAAACCATACTCCATCTTTAATGGGTATTAATAAAAATACTTAAAAATATCAACGACAAATAGGTATATATCAGGATCAATCAGTTTATCACGTTAATTTCATTGTTCCTTTCAACACCTTCATGTGATCACAGAGTGTCTAAATTGTTATTTTAATTTACAAATCTTACGATGGCTAACAAATAAACATGCGGGCCCAGGCGGCAGTTGCCTTTATTACATTCAGATGTAGCGCCTTAAACATCCTTTATTTGGGCATTTTTAAAACAATCAATAAAAAACCGAGTGCGAGTCGGACTTGCGCATTATCAATAAAAACGGCAAATTACGCGTCTACCTGTTGCCGTTATCAATATCGAGCAAAAAAATCACGTTTCTTGTATAGGACCCCCATTAAATATTTGTTTTATTTTTAATATAATATATAATAATATTTTATGTGGAAGGAAATATAGTGCTTAAATTGTTAAATCTGTCGCCTGCAGTAGATTTAGATAGACCACAGTAAGTATGTCCAACAATTTGATAAATAAGTTACAGTGTAATAAAGTTGTATGTGTACCATCTGTCGCGTTAGATTAAACGACAGAAAAAGGAATAGTCATAAGCAAGCAAGGTAGGTAACTACTACAGTAGTATAAAGTCACAGTAAAAAGACATAGCAGTAGGTTTTTTAATTCGTTAATTGTTTTTTTTATTTAGGTGAATCAGAATCATGAAATTTCATTACTTTTTTTAATTAATATTCTTGATACTCTCTCCCATTTCAATTTAGGCACTATATTTCCTTTCACAGTATACAACTAAATTTTTGAAGCGTCTACCTGTTGCCGTTATCAATTTCGATTTCGACAAAAAACACGGTTCATGAGATACAGCTTGATGACAGACGGACGGACAGCGAAGTCTTAGTAATAGGGTCCCGTTTGATACCCTTTGGGTACGGAACCCTAAAAAACAAACAATACAATATTTTCAACCTTGTTACCAATGGTTCATTACAATTCACGCACCATTTTTTGGACAAATCAGGATTTTATAAAATTCAAGCCTTAAGCTAATTTAACAAATCGATAGTGTCAATTTAGAATCACAATAACCAAACATTAGATAACAATATGAAATGCAAAAAGAATAAAATTTAAAAACAATACGATACGGTTGATAAAACAGATTTTAGGGGAAAATATATAATTGTTAAAAATTAGCTAAAATTAACTTCATAAATAAGTGAAATAATAAATTTAACCTAGAACTTAACCAGAATCTGTAAAAAACAATGGCCATTCTGGACTATGAAAAAATGATGATCAAGTACAATGGAATTAGTACCATATATAGTAAGCGGTATAAAATGGTTGGCTGATATAGAATGCCGAATGGCATTAAGACCGCATTGTATACATATGTTTGTGCAGTAAGTTTTAATAAATAAAAAAAATATCGTGCACTATAACACTGTTTTTAAACATTTGGGCAAATTATTTTAAAAGTAAGAAGAAACAACTTGAAAATTACATAAAAGTACCAGTTTGATTTGCAATTTCGTGACTCTTCTATTAATTTATTTTCGGAAGGATTAGGATTTTTAAATTAAGTATTGATAATTCTTGGAAAATATGATCAAAATATTTTCATTTGCAAAGAGATAACTTCAAATCTTCTATTCGCTGTATACTTTTTCCCAACTTTGACGGAATTAGTTTTAAGCTAGTTTTGTTTTATTCCTATGGACATACAAAACGTGATATGTGCAACTAAAAGACTTGAAGCTAATCCGATCATATATGGAGAATGGCCATTATTCTTTTTTAAAATGACATAGTTTGTAATTCTTACCTACCCCGGAACAAAATAAAAAACTAAACAAACGCAACTTTTTTACCATTTCTTTAAATGCTAAATATTAAGAGGGCGAGGAAGGCCAGAAAGCTAAATTTAGTGATACTAACGATGTTGATAAATAAACTAAAATTACACAATTTCATAAACATTAATGATGAGATGTATTTATTCTATACTTCATCATTAGTAATTTATATTAATTAAGATGGAATTCTTGGTTTTTTGTATGAAATTGACGATTTTACCGTTTTGTAGTCACATATTTCATCAAAAACAGGTAATTCGCTAGATATAACAACAAATAAAAATGACATACATTACAACTAGATGCAATATATGCTTTAAGAATGATCACAAGTGCAACGCTAAAAATCTACAATTAATGTATATAACCCACTTTTCTCAGGCACAGGCAAAAGTAAATTTGTTAACATATCTTCTCAAACCTTCACATTCTAGTTTCTGCAATATTTACGCGATCTAACCTACAACACCCCCTTAAATATGTTTTTTTTTACTAATGCTTAACCTTGAGTAAGTTATGAAAACAACAATTAGAGCCGGGCCAAGCTGTATGCCTAGTGTTTTTTTTAATATAATACCTTATATTTTTCTTCACCGTATAAGCGCGTCAGCACGGTGCTCGTTCACTTTCATACCGCACTTCATCGCAGTTCTGTCGAACGGCCGAGTTGACCCACAATTTGATTTTGTTGCACCTATGGTAGGTATTATCTCGTTTGCGTATTGCGATTTTTCATAAAACTAGCTAGATAACTGTAAAAATCCACACTACACTCTGGTCTTAAAAAAAAACCTATATAGGCGGTACAAAAAAAAAAAGGAAAAAATACGACATATAACTTATGTTAAGAGACTCTTATGAAATAATTATACAAATTTATTGTTACAAGTTACAACTCCTGGTATAATATTAACTTAATCATTAGTTTCAGCATTCCTTTTTTTTAAATAACATGGTAAATGATTTCGCCTTGCTAGTACACTTTAGTAATGTAGTTAGGTGCCTATTGAATTAAATCCTTCTTCACATATAACATAGATTCACAGTTACGGTAAACACTCGATGCTTTCACTGACTGTTATGGTTCCTTATGTTTTCTGAAAACAAAAATTGAAGAATGTTTAAAGGTACAGCGGGCTAGCTACGGAATAAAAATAAGAAAAAAAAGTTTTATTTGAACTTAACCTATATTCTAATGGGAATTTACCAATACTCAGATGCTGTTCGAAATTATACGCCATATAAAGGAGTTGTTCCGTTTTGGTATTAAAATAAATTTAAAAACTAGCTTAGGAGTATATTTTTTCTAAAGAGCACTTAAAATCTAAAAATTCTAATATAACTCTTATTTTATGTGAAGAAAGCAATTCACAGAAAATAGTTAATAATTTAATGTAAAACGGAACGAAGGACTACGAAACGAAGCGTATATCTTTAGGCTGATGAACCAATGGTCAGTGCTCACATTCAAAAAATTGACGGCTCACATATTATTATTTTTTTCTGAGAATGTTATGGCCTGTGCTGCTAATTCTAATATGAATATAAAACTATGAATAATCATACATTTTTGAAAATCAATTTTAATTTTTAATGCCGGTTTCAATATTTATTTTTCTTATTTCGCTAAGTTCTTTACCCTAGGCTTTACCTAAATCCAAAAGTTGGCGCTGGTTAAATTTACTTGGAAATAAAATAGCATGAAGGTATTCGGTACAAGTCTTTTCCTGCTGTCAGTACTATAATCTTCGCGAGTAATAAACCGCGCCTTGGACGCGACAGACCTTGGGTGGAAAGAAGATATTTTGTAACCTTTTCGACATCGTATCGTCTTAAACTATGGTCTTTTCGAAGCTTTTAATGTCTATGAACTTTACCGACTGTACTTAACTAAGTTTTAACTGCGTCGTAGATACACCTTAGCTGTTGTACGCTACACTACAAGGGCACATCACTCTCCTTGAAGAAGGAGGCTTAGGCCATAGTCCACCACGCTGGCCTCATGCGGATTAGCGGACGTTATCGAGCTAATGTCAACTCGACTGTCACAGTTTTCAAGCCACCCATAATGCCTGACTAGGCGTGACGATTTCTCTGTCCAGAAGCGACAGGTTTGCATGCCCTCCGAAACACGAAAGAGCTCAGAATTATGTGCCACTAGGCGGTGATCCATCCAAGTAGTGGCCACGCCCTGCGTTGTTTAACTTCGCATTGTGTCCGATAGACCAGTGCCACTAAGCCACGAGCTCCATTTTATTATAGAACGGGGCCGTGGAGAAAAAATAACCATAACTAAAGAAAATAATATTGTACATAATATTACCTTTTCTTCCTTCAAAAGAGCCATCCAACGTGATTTTTCCTATAGACAAATATTATAATATTAACATTTTGCGCTTTTCTTTTATAACACTATAAAATAACTCTATAGCATAATTTAGTACTAAAGTGAACACGTTAATCGAGTAAAAAACACTATTTAGGTACAGATACGTTTTCGTACAGGTTCAGTCGTACGTTCGTACAAGCACTAGTGGTATGTAATCTTCAAGAACCATCAGATCTCTCATACAATTGATTCTTGTGCACTATAATATCCTATATTACTTACATTATGAAGCTTGTTCGTTAAGTGTCTAAATACAAAATATGTATGTATTCATTATTTGATTCAAAATATTATATAATTTTATATTATGTTTCGTTTGTAGTTTTACAAAGAGTAAATAATGGATGCTGGCAATAAACTAGAATTGTCATTAGTTTGTTAGACCTTCTAATCTTGGGTATTTGGTCGCTAGTGTCGTTGTAAGTTTACACCCATCCAATATGGTGATTGTAGTTTTGATTTTTGACCACCGGGACAACAAAGTTTGCTGCACTATACTAACCTATTTGAATAAAAAGATATTGAATTTTATAGTGGCAAAGTATATTGATTTAATACATGATTTATAAGGTTCGTAACAGAAGATGGTTCTAAATGATAAATGTTCCAAGCAGTCGGATACGTTATTAACACATTCGAACTATAAACCCTGTTACTACGCCGGTACATTTTTAAGCCCGCGTTGTAGCCCCCGTTATGGCAACTTCAAATCCGTAGTTAATATCTTGAGAAGGAAAACTGAGTCATTTTTAGATTAGATTAGAGCTCAAGAGTTGGGAAACAGTATATTTAGGTCCATGGGTTAAAATTTTACAAATTCCAACTGCTACTAATCTATCTATACATAGTATAAAACAAAGTCAAACGCTTAGGTCTCTTAAACTACGCAACGGATTATCATGCGGTTTTCATCAATAGGTAGAGAGATTCAAGGGGATGATGTATATGTATAGTTTAATATTGTTTTTTGTTAAGGTGATGAAAAAATATAAGTTGTAGTTCAAACGTTAATTAAGTAAATTTTCTAATATTATTATAATTTGCCTGAAACTCTATTTTTGGGCTTAAATTGAAATTGTCTGTAATTTGACTTAAATTGACTATGGAATTAGCAAATTCGTTTCTTCATATTAAAAATTATTTTATGAAACAAGAATGAAGATAATATAACTCCTAGATTTCTAAACAATTTCAATTAAAACCCAACGTTAGTGTCACATTAAAAAAAAAATTAATATAAGAAAATCCACTTAATTAAGGTTTGAACTACAGCATATATTTTTTTTACGTCAAAAAGTTTACTCAGTACTGTAAAAATGTAAATCATATTCTTGCAAACTTAACTCATTTAGGTACGCCATCACCTTAAATATAAAGGTGTTTCATTGTTTTTGAAAAATCAGATATTTTTACAGGTAAAACTAAAAACAGTTAAAACCTTTTTTAAGCTAGAGTAAATAAGAATTCGGATATTTTTACAGGTAAAACTAAAAACAGTGAAAACCTTTTTTAAGCTAGTGTAAATATACATGTGATGTACATAAATAGCAATATTGAAAGAGATAAAAAGATGTGAATACATAGCAATATTGAGCCTTATTATCTTAGATTGTAAAGCTCGACACAATATAATTCTAAATTAAAATAAAAAATAAAAACATAATAATAAACATTTAAATAATTCTCTGTTTAAAGTTGTTTACTACATACTTTATTTACCATATGTTTTGTAACATATTTTAATTTGGATTTGGAAGATATCAACTGCTTTGATACTAAGTAAAATGTTATACTTACCTCTTTTTTTTGACGGCGTACTCTTTATAGCTTGGCCATTGGCTGAAAAAGAAAAAGAAAAGAAAAGAAAAATTACTTTTAATAATAATTTATGTATAATGAGCAGGGTCGAAAATGTTTTAAACCCAGCCAAGTGGTTGTCGTACACATATCAAGTTAGGGTTCCGTAGAACGAGAATTATTGCGGATATCTTAAAAACTTGTGAACCGACATTATTCAATACAAAAGTTGTATAAAAGTTGGATAGTGACACACAATTTTTCAACTTTGGAAGCATAAGATACTTCTTACAGAAAAAAAATCCCTGGAAACCTTAGAATGTATTTTTTTAACCTACAAAACTCATCGGCAGTTTTGATAAGACACCTTTCTGTTATATTTTGCCAGAATCGATGGAAAGACAGCAGAATTATAATGCTGTGACATACGGTCGGACATCACCAAACCTTGAGGATTCTGATTTTGCCAATTGGCTACGGAACAATTAAAATAGAGAAAAAACATTATGTCACATTAATTATTATGTAAATGAGACGCAGTCATACTTCATTGCAGTGTTTTTTATTTCAGAAGAACTCAAGTAGAAACCGTGAAACATATAAGGTTCATAAATTCAAAGTTTCATTCATTTCATTCATAGTATTAGAAATCTTACACGATGATATAGTGTTTTTTAATCTAATCTAATTAATAAATTCACTTAAACATATTTTTGTATGTTCAAAAAAAAACGTCATTATTTACTGTAAATAAGATAGAATACAGTCTTAGACATTAGAGGTTTTAATTAGCATTTTCAGCAAATTTATCGCCAAATTAAAATCCGTTCGGCAAAGAAGAATATTATTATGTTAAATTAATAAAGAAATCTTACCCATCTTCATTGGTGATTTCCTACTTTTAAACGGCGTGCATTTTTCATTCAATATAAATTGAATCGATTCTTCTTTAGGTGTCATATTCTTTGACTCAATTTGGGTTTCAGCAATTTGTGAGTCACTGAGGGAATCCTTAGTATTTTCATTGGACGCATTTTCATTTGATTCGGCCTTCTCCGGTGTGCTTACGTGGTAAGGTTTTGGAGGACTAATGTCTATACGGACATCGGTAATTTCCGACGTGGATGCGTTCGAGATGTCGTTCGATTTGGTGGGTACAGTTTGTACAGAGGTTTCTGTATCGGATTCGCATGTTCCTATAGAGGAGTCGCTTTGAGAATTTTTTATCTGAAATTCAAGCATTTTATTTTGAAAATAATAAAATTGTTTGATACATTACAAACTTTATCTCGGAAAATTCAAAAGTTCTTGGAGGAATAACTGAACACTACACGGACAACGGAATAAGGGGCCGCGGGGAAAAGCTAGTAAGACTATAGATGAGAGCTATAAATGAGATGACTTAGGAACTTTTTACGCACCTTGGATATCACCTGGCACGACTTTTCCCCCAACTAATACGCCTGGTAATGTTATATTCGAATTTAATACATAATTAGCTATAATACCACACCAAATCCAAAGCTCTATAAATTGCACGCCTTCCTTTGCTTTTACATCCCTTTTGTTGCCTAACCACTGTCACCCCCACCGCTAAACAGCTGCCAGGTGCCCGGATCAATTAATAATGATAGTATAGCACACTAACTACAAGGATTTCGATGCTCTATAAATTGAACCATATTTTCGTAGCTAGCTCTTAAGACTATAAGCCTTATTCGTACTCGAAGTTTTGGCTTTTTTAGTACCGGTACGATTTAGAAATTCGGATTTTATTTTCATGGCTAAATGGAAATATAATTCTTGGTCCCAAGATTATATTGCTTAACGCCAGAATATTGACTACAGCAATTTCCACATGGAAATGGTATTGCAAATTTAAAAAAAAAACGTCCTTAAATATAGTTGCAAAATTCAAAGCCAATGTTTTTTATACAATATAAATAAATAATTAAATAATACTAGTCTCGTTGGTAGTGTAGCTGGCTGCGGAGCAGAAGGTGTGGGTTCGATTTGCGCACTGGACAAATTTTTATGAGATAATCATTTGTGATTGTCTCGAGTCTGAGTGTATTTATGTATGATATGTATGTATTTACAAAAAAAAACATATAAGTATTTGTATCCGTTGTCTGGTTTTACATACATACGTGCGAAAACCATTACCCTCCTTCTGTGTCAGTAGCGTAAAAATACAAAAAACGGGTTACAATAAGACAACAGCATATGAAGTTGTTGCAGAAATCCCTCATACATAAGAAAGAAATAAAGAGTAAGTTATAGGAGTTGACTTAAACTTGAAGGTCTTAAAAAGGAAATATACCAGGGCACAGAACAATAAGAATAAAAAAAGAAAGGAAAACGAAACTTGTATGTAAAGTTGTATGAAGATAATAAAAAACAAGACAGGATTCAGTGCACTGAGTGCAAGACCTAGGTTCACCTCCTTATCGCTGGTGTTGATAAAAATACTTTTAATTATTTTTTGATTATTGCAAGTAATTACAGAAATCAATTAGATATACTACTCAGAATAAATTAAATTGAAATTCAGTAGGTGGGTTTGATTATGAGATTGACAATAACGATATAATTTCATAGTACGATTTAGATTCCCTGAAGTACGATCTAGGAAGGTATTCCTACACCATATATCTTTTCATAGTACGATTCAGATTCATTGAAGACTATGTAGAAAGGTGTCCCTAAATTATATTTCTTCTGATTCATTAAATATCTTGTTGTTATTAAAAGGTATACAGTGTTTACGTTTAAATTGGTTACTTGTTACTGTTATTGGTAAATCAAACAAAGATTTTATAACTTTTAACTATTCATGAGAACTTTCGATCAGGATAAAAGTATTCTTTGCCCTTCTCTACTGCTTCAACAATCTTTGTGCCAAAAATCAAGTCAATTGTTAAAACATTACGACATGAGGGTAAGATCATTCCCGTGGTAGCTCTCAAATGGGATAAAAAGTATCTTATATCCTTTTTAGTCCCATCAGATATCTTCAAAAATCAGGTCATCCTGTTGCTTCTTTGCAGTCTATATAACTTAACCCTATTGACCTTAGAGGAGCAGTAGGTAAATTAAAGCGGCAAAACCCGCTGGGAAAGGTAAACTTCGAGGTATACGGTTCACGACCCCAGAAGCGGGGTTCTGAGAAGTCATTGAAGTCACCTCCGAAAATGTTCTTCCAATAGTTCCAAAAATATTTAGAATATAATATAAATCATTGTCAACGAAAAACTTTAAAAAATTATTAATATAAACATAACGAATGTATTGCTTTAAATTAATCGAAGTGTTACCTCTATTTGAGTAGCTAATAGGCGGCAGCAAAAAAATAGGTTTTTAATTATTATTTGTGTTTTAATAAGTTATTTCTCGATATATTAAGTAACTTACAATGAGAGGTTCTGCATCGAAGTCTGATTCGGCATTAAGGTCTACCATCATATTCTCTATCAGTTTCTCCATCGCAGGCTCGCCACCAGCCACGGCCGGAGTTTGACGAACGCGCTTGCACCTCTTCACCACCTGCAAGAATTATAGAAAAAAAATAATTTCAGTATGCATAGTACTTCTAGTAATTTAAATTATATGAAGTCGTAGAGTGAACTCGTTTTGGTATAAAGAGTTCCCACGTTTGATACTTTTTACACTTTTGTTAACGCCAGTTTTGCTATCGACTCCTATGGTTCGTGTGGCTTTGAAACGTTGCTAACAAAATTATTGGTTGCAAAACGAATTGTTGACATACACACTCTACGACAATACACATACACACCACCCCACAACCCCACCTCCAGGTCTAAAGTTTAATTTTTTAAGTGACAACTAACGCTTGACACAAAATACTAAAATTTGGATATTTTTGTTACCAATGCTAAACTAACAGGTAGCAAAATATACAAAAATAATGATTTTTCATCCCATAACGAACAAGCCCTGAAAGACTACAGTATGGGGTTCCTTTAAAAGAAGTTCTTAGATTATTGAAGGGTCGGCAACGCGCGAGTGATACCCCTGGTGTTGCAAACGTTCATAAGTAACGGTGGCGGCTTACTGTCAGTTGACCGTAAGCTTGTTTGCCACCTTTGTGGTATAAAAAACACAACACCACATATTGAAAATCTTGAGCAATGTTAATAATAGTATAGTCATGGGCGTACCCAGTTTTGAGGTAAACTGAGGGCAAAAACCTAACTTTCAGCGTAGGGTAGGAGTTTACTAGGTAAAAAATATGTGGTTAATACCCGAATCCCTTAAGGAAATAGGTAATTTGGTCAGTTTGCACCCATCGCCCATGGACACAGTAGTCTAGCTATTCCACACAGTGCGTTGTATGGTACTCAAATTAAAAATATATTATTATAATTAGACACATCGATATATCAAACTGAAATTAATGATTTAAATTTTCTAGTAACATAGGCCATCATCGTCGTTCTTTGTCAACGGCCACAATATAAGCATTGAGAAGTAATTAACCATTAAATAAAAGTAATTATAAATAAAAAGAAATTAAGTGACGCGTCTACAAAAGTTTGCTTATTTCAATTTTTTTCACCAATGTTTTAGTATGGCGACGTTAAAACATCTAAGAGTTGCTCTCTCTGTGATCAAAATGTGGCTATAATTAATTAATTTTGTAGGCCTTAAAAGCTAAGAACTTGAGAATAAGCTAAGAAAGAACAGATACAAACATATATCTACTCAAGTAATAATTATGCGGTGTAGTGTAGTCAATGAGGCGAATGCATGCCCCAAGGAAGATAACGGCGCTTTACACTGTTGGTAGGCTATAAATAGTTTTACGAGGTTTTCATTACGAACCTTAAGGTTGGCGGATTGATGTGCATAACTTGTCTGTTGCCATATAAACTAAAGTACAAAGGTTGTTCTAAATGATTTGTTTACTTTAAACTATGATTTATGTAGGTTGTTATTTTTGGGTAATGGTTCAGTTTAGAGCTCTGTTAGGATAGGATAGGATCAATCACACAATTTTTAACTTTTTTACAATTTCTCAAGTTCGTAGTTTTCATATTTTGTATATTACTGCAATTTTAAACATTATGATTTTTGCTTAAATAGGTTAAATTGATTTCCCGTTTGGTAGATTTCTACATACGTTTTTAATGTAAAACAATGTAACTTGTTTAACACTTTGAAGTGTAAGGTTTCATGCAAGTGAAGTGTGTTATAAACTGTCAGGTACATAGACACCAACTTCAAACTGTAATTCAGATCAGATTTCCGGAAATAAGTAATTTTTAGTGCATCTTTTTGAAGCGGTTGTTTTTTTTAGTTTTTTATTTTTTAATTTTGAGAGTCGAATTGCTCTTTTTCATACACCAAAAAGCACTAAAAACATCTATACTCATAACAATATTTTATACACTTATCAACATTAAAGGCGTGTCACAAGTTCCAAATTAACATAATTTTTTCTTCTCCAAAAGTTCAAGTTTTAAATTTACTACATTAGTATGGGAACACCTGGGAAACATGACCTTATAAATAAAAACATACACAAAAAATTGATCTCGACGAATTGAGAACCTCCTCCTCTTTTGTAGTTGGTAAAAAAGAATAAAAACTGTAATTTCTCAGTCAATAACATAATTGACATCTGTAGTAATTAACCGAGAGAGCGCGAAGCGTCTCCGTTTCAACTTGGGCAAAATGCGAGAATTGGGCATTTCGAAAAATTTTACAAAACTATTTTGTTACTCTTTCATGTGATAAGCTTCGGGTGGGTCAAGGGTTAGGGGGTGGAAAATAATGAAAACGCAAATTTCCTGTATCAAATCAAATCAGTGCGCGGTGAATATGTATTAAGTTTTAAGCTATACAAATACAAACTCGCGAGGTCTACAGTTCACAGAGTCACTAGTAATTAAATGAAATGAAAATTACGAACTTGAGAAATTGGTTAAATTGTACATTTTTTTAAATTTTAAATCTCAATCAATGTTTATTTACGTATTCTTTTTCTCTAAGTGAAAACTATGACTTTTTGCACGCTCTGATTTCACATCTTTCCTTCAAAACTAAGGACATTAATTATTTTCTTTGCATAGAGGTACGATTATCAGAAATATAATCAATACTTTAATCACTAACCATTGTTAATGTATGTATGTAATATATCTTCCCGGTTTTTATACCCAGAAGGGGGTAACCATTTGCAATTTCTAGATTACTTCAGCAATGTAACCAAAATTGCAACACGACAATATGTGTAATGTATAACCCTATACAAAACAGTTTTTCTGAAAATAAGCTAGAATTTAACGTCTAGCTTTAGAGCCACTATTTTGGCAGAAATTAGCAAATGCGTCATTGCAATAAGTTCTGGATACCAGAACAATAGGGCGTGTGTATTGAGCTGACTATGCAGTTGGCTGTTGCAGCCATTACTGCTTCACCGGACTTTTGGGGCGAAACTCTGAAGGAGCCTCAGCCCATATAGCGCCAAACGCTCAAGGGCTTCCTGCGGGGGAAGCCTCGGCTTGGGTTGTCGCTCTCGGGGGCGTCCCTTCGACCGGCGTGAGTCTCGAACCCGAAGGTGAGTCACCGCCAGGAGGGGAGTTCCCCGTTACGCGGGTACGGTTGCGATTGAGTGGGGGCGAGAAGCGCCCCGGCACTCTTTGATACCTAGTGTATCCTTGTGGGCGCCGACGAACCCGGGGACGTCGGCGTCGTGTTTGGTGGGAGGCCCTATTCGGGGAGGACGTAGAGACTAATCTCGCTATCCGGACAGCGAGATCGTCATCTGGGGACGTTAGTACGTGCCGAGGACGCCTAACAATAGTTTTACGACCGTGACCGGGTCGATCGGGGGGACGATACGTTGTGGATTGCACAATTAATCGATTCGGGTGATTTTGCGTACGCTCGAAAAAGCGGATTGCCAAGTCTTTAAAGTATTGGGGAATCGTGGGAAGTTCGAAGTCTCGGTGTAGGTCCGCATTGCGAACGTACCAAGAGGCTCCAGAGGCCGCTCTGAGAAAGCGGTTTTGGAGGGTCTGGAGTTTGTGGAGATTGCGCTTGGACAGCGCAAAGACTACGCTAGCATAAGCTAGTATGGGGCGGATGCAAGTTGTGTAAAGATTTAGCTTATTTCTAAGCGACATCTTACTATACTTGCCTATCATGGGATAGAGACGACCGAGGACAAAAGCGGCACGGTCTCTGACTATTTTGGTGTGAGCTTGGAAGTTCAAACGACTATCCATGGTCACACCGAGATATTTGGTCTTATTTTGCCAGGGAATGGCACGACCGAAGAGCAGAGCTTTTGTCAGGATTCACCTCGATTCTCCATTTCCGAAACCACTCGCCTAGGGCGGTGATAGCGGGTTGGAGTCTCTCAGTGATTCGACTCACTTGCCTATCTGTGGTATAGAGAGCGGTATCGTCCGCAAAGAGGGCTAGATTGGTACCAATCGTTTTTGGGATATCGTTAGTGTACAGAAGGTACAAGATGGGGGCGAGCACGGACCCTTGCGGGACTCCTGCTTCTATGGGACGGGGGGAAGAGAGAGTGCCTTCAACTTTGTAGCGAAAGCTACGATTCGACAAATAGTCTCGTATGATGAGCACGAGACGATCTGGCAACTGAAAGTTGTACAGCTTAAAAATTAAACCGTTGTGCCAGACTTTGTCGAAAGCTTTCGCTACATCGAAGAAGACAGCGCCCGTGTGACGGGTCTTACCTAACGCTGGTTGAAAGCCAGTAAGAATATGTTCCGTTATGCGGAGGACTTGATGGACGCATGAGTGTTTGGCACGGAAGCCAAACTGCTCGTCTATTAAAATGCCTCTGGAGACTATAGCGTTCCGTAGGCGAGCGAGGAGGAGACGTTCATAGAGTTTATCAAGGGCCTTTAGTAAACTTATGGGGCGATAGGAGGACGGCTCGGTACGAGCTTTGCCCGGCTTATGGATGCCTATAACAATTGCATCTGTCCATTGAGAAGTAAAGATGCAATGTTCCATAGCAGCGTTAAAAATCGCTACTAGGAGGCAGATAAGGGGAAGAGTGAGGCGCTTTAGGATATCGTTAGAGATACTGTCAGCACCGGGAGCTTTACGGGGGCGTAGGTCTTTGATGACCTGTACGACTTCGTCGACAGTGACAGGGGGCAGGGGGTCTTGTGGAGGCAGAGAAGTTCTGCGCTCCACTTCGCCGTCTACCTCGCGCACGTGGTCGGGATCGAAGGGCTGTGTGCTTAAGGCACATTGGGCTTGGAGGCTAGACGCTAGGCAATCCGCTTTTTCGTCGTCATTGAACGCGGGAACGTTGTTGGGACGAGTTAACGGAGGGAGAGAGTTTGCGGTTTCGGATTTTAAAGCTCTGGCTAAGTGCCAATAAGCTTGGTGAGAAGGAGAAATGTTCTCCATAAGATCACCGAAACGTTGGGCGCGGAGCTCAGCTACAGCGGTTCTTACACGGCGGTGTAAGTCGTTGAAGCGAGCTTTATGTTCGGTAGTGGGAGCGCGATCGCGTGCGCGGCGGGCCGCGTTACGCTCAGTCATTAGCGACCTGATGTGTTGAGGCAGGATTAGGTGGTGATAATCACCAACCGGCACCTGTCGTGAGCACTCGCCAACGGTGGCGGTCAGGTGGCTAGTGAGAGAGTCGATAGCTACGTTTAGGTCGGTCGCGGAAGAGATCACGTTGGGAACGCGGTCTAGATGTGGCGAGCTGGGATTTTCGAGCAATTGCCCAAATTTATCCCAGTCCGTCACGGTTCTAGTGTCGGGAGGAGAGTCCGAAGGGGAACCTAATCGGAGGATGACAGGGCGGTGGTCCGAGTCAAGTTCGTCAAGCACCTCTATAGAACGAAAGCTTAGCCTTACATTCTTTAGAAGTGCTATGTCCAGTACGTCAGGGTTGTTCCTAGTATTATGGGGAAAGAATGTGGGCGTCATGGGAGCGATAATGTCAAAGTTTAGTCTGTCAACTAAATCGTCAAGGAGTCTGCCTCTCCGTGAAGTTACAGAAGAGTTCCAGCGGCGATGCTTGCAATTTAGGTCGCCGGCAAGAATGACTGCGTCGCCTAAACTTAAGAGCGACTGAAGGTCGCTCTCGAGCAAGTCTTTTAGGGGGGAGAGATAAACCGATGCAATGTTGATCGGCTGATGGCCGGTCATCGCTAAGCGGCAGACGGATGCTTCTAAATTCGTAAGCGGTGGAGGATCGATAGGGGAGCAATGCAGGGAGCGCCTGTAATAGATGAGAGTGCCTCCGAGATTGGAGGAAGTTCTATCATTACGGACGGTGCGATAGTTCGCGATCGAAGGGGTACGGACAGCGGGCTTTAGGAACGTTTCCTGGATGAGGAAGACGTCCGGTTTTTGGGACGAGAGGAATTGCGTTAATCCCTCTCTTTGGTTGCGGAGACCGTTGGCATTAAAATGGCCTATGGAGACGGACCGGGTTTTTTCGCGCGACAATAGGGCAGATTATCTAACACTGCAGAAACCGATAAATGAATCAGTGCAGAAAAACATTTATATACCAAGAGGATAATGTAACAGAAGTTGCGTGCGCCTTCTGTCTTACGAGTGGTAACTAGACTAGATCGCGCATTAAATAACAATATTATATTTACGCGGAGACGAGCCGTTTACGCACAAGCCATAAAGAATCATCGACACAAGGTACTCATGCAGCTTGTATGGTTGTCGAATTATAAATTTTTTTTATATTCATTTGCACACCACTGCTTTTGGTAGATCATAGACCTCAAAAGTTATGTACTTCTATCATTATTAACTTGTGTATCATGATATAAAGATTTTGATTGATTGCTTGAAGTTAAAAAGCAAAAGATTATTCTTATGACTTTTTCAACATATTTGTTCATAAAGCGAATATTATAGCACCGCTTTCATAATACAGCTTTTATAACACGGCGTGGTTTTTACTTAACCATAATTGCACCAGTGCATAATGTCATATTTATTTTATTTTAAGCAATTATATACTGTTGTCGCCTTTCGATTAAAATATTTGTAAAATGTGTTATTTATTTTTACGCGCAAGTGTGTTAAAAAATGTCGAATGAAACGCGTGATCTAAGGTCATTGCACACTTGGCTCCATTACGCCCTCGTTCAGCAGCTTGGGCTGAAATCCAGCTTCGTGTGCAATGACCAACTTGGCTTATGTGTATCATAATGTACTATTATTAGGGTTGCCATAAATGTTGGGAACTGATACGGGACGTTTAAGGTCATATCTCTGTAGATTAGCAATGAGTCTCAAAAAGCTATATTTTCGTGCCATTTAATGCAATTTTTTATTAAATTGACGATTTACGACAGTCTTAATGCTGCAAACGCGTATTCTATCGTAAAACGGGACAAAATAGCAATACGGGACAAGGTTCTCAAATAGGGTGACAGTCCCGTATATATGGGACGTATGGCAACCTTAACTATTATATAACTTACTAAAACCTCGTCGTTATTGCTGACGCTTGTAGTATTGTTGTTGCCGTAGTTATATGAGTTTCGGCGGAAGCACATTGTAAGCTCAAACAGTGAGTGCAGATTGCGGTACCAGGACTCCTGAGACTGCGAGGAGGTTGCTCGCGCTCTCATAGCTCGATTGCCTTGATACTTGAGCGTACGAAGGTAGCGTCTTTTGCTCTGGATGTATATTACCTGTATGTTATGAACAAAAGTTTTTTAACATCCTCGAAAAAAACACTTTACTTTATACTATTTATTTTATATTACAATATTTTTTCATAACTTGAATTACAATGAATAAATTATAAAAGATGATATTATATTTTGCTGCTGTCAATGGCGTACAAATATTTTAAAGTACGTAAAAAAGGAATTCCTCTGGAAATATAAAATGTATTTAATAAATACTATTAAACTAAACAACTTCTGTCTGGATCTGCGTTTGAGAAATTTTCTTTCCAACGATTATCGAAGTTACTAACACTTTTTGCCCTTATGTTTGCTGACTTAACTAGCTATCTCAGTTACTTCGGTTTCAGCCTCATGACTTTGTCGACTTTTTCCGACTCACCTTTTCTCTCTTTGTACCTATACTCAGCGCTTTTTTCTCCACTACACTAAGCGCTCGTCACACTATATCGACGACGTTTCCTAATACAGTTATGTCATTCATCTGCCAGGTGTCTCGCGACAGATTAGAAATTGGAGTTCCTCACAGTATTATAATCTGTAATAAGGACACGACACCCACGGAAAAAAGTTACCTTGTAAAATGTTGATGTCCTGTCCTTATTAAGGATTATTACACGTAAAATAACTTCAAGTACACGTCGTTCCATATAGCATGCTGGTGACTAAGTATATTATTCTTCTCAGACGGAAGATGTCTTTTTTTGAACGTAGGCCTTTTTATGGAATTTTATGATAAAATGTATACTATTACTCGTTTCGTAACTTTGTCAATATAGCTACATGTTGCTGATTTTATTAATCTTGGATGTTTTTATTCAAGATTTTGATACTTACAACGTCAGCAGATCTGAGCGGAGGTTTACCGAGGGCGAGATTGACTAGTGATAAGGACTCCCGGGTTAGCCGAAGTATGACTATGAGCGTTAGGAAAAACACCCACGGGAGTGGTCGAACCAGTTCTGGCTGAGGTCTTTCATCCTGGTCCACTGTTAATGGAAAAAAATATGATGAACTGAAAATATATTAAACATATAAAAGAGTAAACTGACTGACGGACTGATATATCTAGCCACAGCCCAAACTACTGGGTCTAGGGACTTGAAATTTTGCACAAATGTTTCTGTTGTAACGCAGGCGAGCACTAAGAACTAATTTTGCGAAATTCATTCCCTAAAAGGGTGAAATAAGGGTTGAAAGTTTGTATGGAAATCCGTCACTTTTGAAGTTAAATGCACAAAACTTGGTGATGCGCCTTAAGATTAAGAATGGCATATTTCACTGATTATGGATAATCATTCCCTAGAGGGTAAATAAAATAGAGGATGAAATTTTGTAAGAATATCGATAGTTTTGGTGGTGGATAGATGGTGGATAACGAGATAATAATAAAACTACATATATTTATTTCCTTTGGCAGATTTAAAGATTGAATATCACGCCTATTAATTACCTTAACAGGTTAATTCAATCAATGGATATTTAAAAGTGGATAACGAGATAATAATAAAACTACATACATTTATTTCCTTTGGCAGATTTAAAGATTGAATATCACGCCTATTAATTACCTTAACAAGTTAATTCAACCAATGGATATTAAAAAGTAGATAACGAGATAATAATAAAACTACATACATTTATTTCCTTTGGCACATTTAAAGATTGAATATCACGCCTATTAATTACCTTAACAGGTTAATTCAATCAATGGATATTTAAAAGTGGATAACGAAATAAAACTACATACATTTATTTCCTTTGGCAGATTTAAAGATTGAATATCACGCCTATTAATTACCTTAACAGGTTAATTCAACAAATGGATATTTAAAAGTGGATAACGAGATAATAATAAAACTTCAAACAGCTCTGGTATACTTAGCCTCAGTAAGCCCTTCAGCCCTTTGTAAACAGTTTGTACAGTTCGAACTACGGTTCTTGGGGTTTCAAGTTTCTGCGCAGATCGTCATAAAAAAAATGAATTTTTTTGGACTTTAGCAGGGCCCTAGTAATTTATACAAATGGCATTTGAAAAAGAGAAAAAAAATTCAGACATAGTAACAGTATATTTATCATTATATAAAAAAATGCTAGGTCTTATGTCAAAACCCAGGGAGGAAACAGGAAAATACGTTTGTATGGAGAAAAGCAGCCTTACGCTTGTAGAAAAATACTGTTTTTAAGAAAGAAGCGAAGTAAAAAACACATTATTTTCTCTCTTTTATAGGGTGCCCTTTGGGTTTTAAGTTATTGATTTTTTTAATTATTTTCCATGATAGACGCCACAGTAACACGTATTCAGCAAAAATTTCAACGGAACAACTTTTACGGTTAAAAAGATACCTACAGGCCCTGTACAATGGGTGGAGATGAAGACAATGGCGTGCGCTGCCTTCGTGCAATCATTTAGAAATCACACGCCTGATCTCGGCGAGCGCGGGCCACGCTCTGAATTTGGGTGCCGCCGACAAACAGCAAGTAGCACGTGCGCATTCACACCTAAACTTCAGAATGCGCCACGCCTGGTAGTAATACCATTGACACCATTTGAGTAAAAACTAATATCCTTACGTGGCGGCGGCACGGCCCATCTGGCGGTCTTCTCCAGCACCCACAGCCCGCGATCCAGGTACCGTAGCACAGTTTGTCCCAACCGGTAGCTCACGGCCTGCTCCGCAACATTGTGCAGCAAATCCTTGGCAAGCTTCACTATTTCCATATCTACAAACAATACAATACAATATTTCCTTTAAATATGTTTTTAATAAGATATTGTTTGTAAGTGGTACTGGCCATGTACTGGCTTAGCGTTAATGACATCAAATGCATGTTTGCAACAACAGCACTTAAATATGAATCCAAAAGATTTACTATTAAATTTAGCTTTAAATTTAAAGATATGCTAACTATATAGTGCCACCATGACTACATACTACTTAGTAGAAATCGTTACTAAAAAAAAATTCAATTAAAACATTTTAAGGTACACATAAGCTTTTTTTAGAACGCTTTGTATGAAAGATATATTATACAAGTTTTTTCCTAAAATTTTCATTCACTTATATAAGAGTTCAAATTTTCAAATTTTCAACTTTCACAACCAATAACTCAAAAAAAATACATATTATTAGAGAAAATGTTCTTTTAGAAACTTTTTTCATCCCGCAGTTTAATGTATGGAGGGATGGCTGCCCTAAAAAAATATTTTCCTATAGGTATATCAAACCTGTATGGCGGATTTTGAAAATACAAGTTTCTGAAAAATTTAATCAGTATCGGAATAGAACATATGTACAACCAGTCAGACGGACGGGACGAAACTATAAGGTTTCCATTTTTGCGATTAGGCTACGGAACCCTTAAAACATGTAGCAGTGGGGGGGCTAGTTGGTATATCTTAGCACCTTAAGACATGGTAATAAACTTATTCCTTACATCAAGTAAAGTATAAAACGGTTTTTTTTTATCCTTTCATTTCTTTATTTTGGGGGATTTAATAAACAACTAAACTGCAGGCAGCCACGAAAGTAGGTCTTAGTTAGTAGGTTTTTTATACTTTTCTGTATTCACCTAAATTGCTGTAACAAAAGATGTAATCACTCTACAACGTTCCCTGCTCGTTGCAGTATCACAGTATGACCTATGGGTGTCCGAGATATCGAGTTTGATGACCGAGTGCAATTGTTTGCCTGAGAGACAAATAAGAGAATTTTTAAGTATTAAATTTAATTGTAGCGATAAAAACTATTTTTATAACAAAAACTAAAAATTAAAAAACAAGTGCCTACTGCTGATTGATATAACAAAACATTAAGCTACATATTTCATTTGCCTTCAGTCTAAGTCGGTTTAAAAAGTAAAAATCGGTGAAGTACAAGTTACACTCCGAATATGATGTCATGTGCCACACCGTATTCGACAGTTTGCCGATAATACGTAATAGGTAAAGAACGTATTTTACCACATTTGTTTTTATATAACTTCAAAATATAAGGAATATATAAGGTAATGCATGCAGTCGTATTAATTTATTTTGAAAAAATATCTAGGTGTTAACAGCGACATTTTGTGAATTTAAACTTTTCCAATTTTCATATGTAGGTAGACTGATATAGAAATAGAATAGTGGCGTTTTGTTGACCGACATAGTGTAGGTAAATTATGCGCTTAATGTCGATAATTCAACCAAAGAGATTGAGCCAAGATTTGTACAGTGTGTCATATAGAATTCATGCCTTTTTAACTTTCCTGTATTATTCAACGCATTGAAGCAGTGAATAGAACGCACCTAATGTAGGACAATGTGACAAAAGTACAAAACCGGACTAATAAATAAAGGCTTCAGTCAAAAGCGTTCCCTTTACAAATATTAACTAGGCTTTTGGACAAAGTAACACAGAAGTAATAAAGTCCGTGATAGTATGACGTTCGTGCAACACATTAATTTACATCATTTATGGTTAATTGATGAACTATAATCTGTGTTTTGTAAAGAAGTGTTTGAAATAATGCCCAAGACTATACTTTCTGCCATCGCACTGTTCGCCATCGGCAGGGGTTCATCCTCAAACTTAAGAAGAAGCAAAATGGTAACGCATTGCTTGAGCGATTATTCCCTTAGGTTCTAAAATAAACTCTCTTTCGAATTTTTTTTAGGTACTACAGTACCTACCTATGGGATTCTTTAAGAAGAGCGTGATCAAGTTAATAAAAAGGTCTCTAACACGAGATTACAAGTGGCCATAAACTATGATGTCAACTTAACATCAGAGGGCTTAGGCTTAAATTGGTTGTCACTTTGGTTGCAAAAATCCATACTATTATTATAAATGCGAAAGTAACTCTGTCCGTCTGTCGGTCTGTCCCTCTGTCTGTCTGTCGGTCTGTCCGTCTGTCTGTTACCTCTTTACGCTTAGACCGCTGTAGATGAAATTTGGCATGGAGATAGTTTGATTCCCAAGAAAGGACATAGGCTAGGTAAAACGTCAAATGTAAGTCGGATTTTTTTCTGTTATTGAAGAGTTGCCGTTAAACTCCTATACCGATAACCGAATTCAGGGTCGGTACAACCGCGGCCAAATTTGGAATGGAAATAGCTTGAGTCCCGGGCAAGGCTTCATGAAAACGTCAAGTGTGAGTCGTTTTTAGAGTTCCATACCTCAAAAGGAAAAAGTAACCTTTATAGGATCACTTTGTTGTCCATCTCTCTGTCTGTCTGTCAAGACTCTTTTCTCAGGAACGCGTGAAGGTATCAAGTTCAAATTAATATCAAAAACTAAGGTCTACGGTCCCTTGAAGCTGTAAAAAATCAAGTTTCTAAGTCAACGCAATAAAAAATCATAAATAAATTAACCTATAGGGCACTTCCCGTTGACCAAAACTCACAAAAAATTTTTTTTTTATAACCAGTTGCAGTTGGTAAACTTGCCGCGGCCTAAGTCGATGTAGTGGCATAACGGTTGTCCAACGACGAAGTTATGTGTCTATCAGTACAGTTTACCTATTACGGAACCCTCGGTACGCCAATCCGACTTGACCGGATTTTATTTATAATTGAGGAGTTGCCTTTGAAATTCTACATCGATAACCAAATTTAGGGCAGATGGAACCGCGTGCAAAAGCTACTACAATATATATTTTTTTTTCCACTGAGTCGCTTTAGCACGTGGAAATAACATGTTTTCGTTTTTTAACAGTCACATACAGTATAATTAACTTTAAGTGAAAAAATTAATTAAATTTGATTGATGAATTAATTATGACGATCAAGCATTAATGCATGTAAGCTATCAATCACTGCTTTGACAAGTGGATACGCTTAAGATATAAAGATTCATCAAGATGATATTCGACTTTACTTAATAGTTTTAAAAGGTGTTTTTTAATAAACATTGAGTAAACTTAACATTTTCGGAAAACTTGTTCCACATTTACACAAGTACCAGCTTTGAGAGAAAGGTAGGTACAGAGTAGAGGCCCAAGTAACACAATGAAGCTGTTAAATAGATGTACAACAGAATTTGATCCATCCTAAACCTGTATAAAAAGCTGTAAAAAGTCTGTATAAGCGCTTAGCCAGCTTTTATAAGTGCAACTTGGGCTCCAAATTTTACAGACTTTGGTTTTAGAGTGACTGTTGTATAACGGAATTGTAAGTGCTTAGTAAAGGCTGACAAATCTGCTTTTGACCTAAAATATGTCTTTTGTATAGCGCTTACCCAGTCTGAGTTATTTATAAGCGTAAAATTTATAAATAACTCTATTTAATAATTAGCATCTGCAAATGTTGTTTGTATTATTTACGCTGTTTTAATTACCAGCTAAAATTATACAGTATTAAGTTAAAAGTTTGTGTAATGGTTGTCGACGTGCAGGAGAAATTATGATTGGGAATAAAATTTTTGCTTCTCTTTCAGTAGATAAGTGTGAAATATGGCTGCGGTGCGGATATCAGTTTATTGTGAAAGCATATAATTATTTTTGTTGATATTTCACGCGCCAACGATATAAACGCTACTGAAGGTATGGATATATTATACGATAAACAATTTCGGTAATAATGAAGGAGCGCATCACGTAAAATAAACTTATTGTTATTTTAAGCATTCTGAAATTATAAAAATTAAATCGTAATATTATGGGAATTAAAGTAAATGGTGGCAGTTTACTCACCAGCTTTAGACATTTTAAACATACGTTAAAGTGCAGTTTGATAAAACATGAAAAAAAACAGCTTGAGGGCAGTTTGTTGCCGTATAAATTACTTTCTTAAGGGGATAGGCTGCATCGCAGCGTTAAGAGAGTATGTAGTAATGCGCAAAGCATTTTGGGCGATAAAACACGTGTATTATACAGCTTATTAGGGTCTCGCTAGTAAAACTTAACTATTTACATTACTGGTGATATTTCTATATTCTTTTTGCACTTACCGTTTGAAACCACCAGTTCTTTTAAGTTTTCTCCAAGATTTACGATACATTTGCACAATTCGCAAAAATAATTTTAGAATCTAATAAATAGTAGGGCTAATTAAGTAATATAGTTATAAGCTAAAAATAAGGTCTTATATTATATAATGGTCGTACCATTGGCATTTTAAAATACTTCTATGTTCTTTACTATACAGCTAAAGGCCTACTAAGGGACCTTTTATGAAGGATAAGGAGGAAAGGCTTTACTAATTATTTTATCAATGCTTATGTACAGCTGGCATCAAAAGAGCATTTACTTTTTCCTTTAAATAGTTTAACTTTTTAAAATCTCTGCTTATATATTGGAGAGTTTTATTAATTGAATTTTGCAAAGCTTTTCAAAGGATTGTTGCTGTAATAAATTCGTACTTAAGGCTATAGGTATTGCAGAATACCTCAAACTGCAACAAAAGTTGTAAAGGAGAATTTATTAATTCTTAATCACAACTCATTGCTTAGCAATACATCGATCTAGAGTACTATACAACTTTAATAATTATTGACTTTGTTGAATTTTTTTAAACAGGATATATCCTTTCCGGAAAACGTCATGTTTCTATTGTTAGACTTGGAGACATATACTGGTTTTTGGTTTTTCTGTTATACAGAGTTTGTGTTACTTTGGGGGGTGATAACAATGACAAAAGACAGAAGAAACGGGGGAAGAGGGAATAGCGGTTATTAAGGTCGCGAACGCACTGCGCGCGATCAGCACCTACATAGTCGCCAAGCAATTTGTTCAAAGAAACAGATGTTTGAGAATTGTCACCTGGCTACACGCACCAAGCGACTAGCAAGTCACCTTCAATGTGGCCATCGTGTTATCTTAGCGACTCACTAGGTGTGTAGCCATCGTCTAGGCGCTAAGTAAGCCACCCGCAGTGTATCGTAGCGACTCACCAGGTGTGTAGCTAGCCTCTAAGCGCTAAGCATGCCACCGGCAGTGCAGACGCGGCCTTCTGGAAAATATGGTCGTATAAAATATATGTTTCTTAATTTCTTATTGCTAAATCATATGTTTACTGCTAAAAAAGGGGGAAGGGAGGGAGGTCAGGAAAGAGAGGGTTCGGTCGGTTGTTACTGTTAAAGTAGGTGTCACAATTTTTTAAACCAATAAGGTGGTAAACTAGTTAACGGTCCGCCTGATAGCAAGCGGTCACCGCAGCCTATGGACGCTTGCAACATCAGAGGCTTCACTCGCGAGTTGCCGACCCTTTTAGAATTTATTAACATCTTTCTTGAAGGAATCTTTCTTTCACTCCACAACCTTAGCGTTTGCGGGAGAAAGTTCCTCTAAAACCGCACTGTATGTGACCATTTACGTTGTAAGGTGTGAGGATGAATTCCCTTTAGATGGCGAGCGGTGCGATGTCACTGAGTTGGATGATAGAAGTACAAAAAAAGAATCAAGGGTGGGGCAAAACTAGTTGCACTGCAACCTACCTTAACTGTTACTGTTTTGTGGCTTCCTCATATCACCACTTCCCATAAGCATTCCTGCTTATGCTCTTGCATGACATAAGAGACTATTAGCACACGTGCCTACTGTTTTGATTTTCCATTCCGTACTATAAAATAATGCAGATATCTTCGTAACAACACAGGTAAATAAATGTAGTGACCTTACCTAGCAGAGGCCGTTGGAGACAAAATACAATGTATAGTGTATGTATTTTTTTTTTTCATTCAATACTTGAATGCACGCGTCTTATGAAACATGGAACCTTGAGTACAATGCGGTGTAGGTGGGTATCATTTAACTTTCAGTCTAGCTAAACGGTAATGAGTAGAGATGTAACAGTTTTCGGCCTCCGAGCTTTGGCTTTTTTTTTATTTCGGATAAAAAGAATAATCAAAATAAGGTAAGATAATTTGATTGTTAATCTCAAGTTTTTTTGAGATACTAAGTATCAAAGTAATAATAGTTAAGAATAATTTTTTTTGTTAGCTATTACTAATTAATCAAATTTTAAGTATCAAAATTTAAAAATTAGGGCAATGTATTTAATAAACAGCAATGTCGCTGAAAATATTCATAAGATAAGCGCGTCTAACACGTTTGGATTGACAATAAAAATTTTGAACGAATCGAACAAACCATCCGTAATTTTATGACTATTTTTTTTCTCTATCTGTTATAAGTTAAATCTAATACCTTAAAACGAGCAATTCTTGTATATGTGTATATAATAGATATATTATCTGAATCTCGAAAACAGGTCCAACGATTTTCATGAAATATAGTATGCGGGAGTTTCGGGGGCAATCGATCGAGCTACGTTTCATTTTTAGAAAACGTCGTTTTATCCGTGTTTTCAGGCAATGACAAACTGAGAAATACTCTCACATTTATTGGCCAGTAGTAATACTAATATTTTTACCGACAAAGCAACACTAAAGCTACTCGACAATAGATGGTTGTTAAGCAACACTAAAGACACAAACTCGGTCCCCAGGTACTTAACGTTAAATGATATATGAATATGTTTGTAGCATTAAAATATATTTTAGTTCATTTACTGTTTTGAAGAAATACAACACAACTGTACAACGTGACAGGCACTGGTTCCTGGAGCACGTGATATTAACTATATTGGGAGCCAGGGTTTTCGACTATAGGTCACGCGAGCATATTGATAGTCCCATGTACCTACATATTGTTTCACTTGTATCTGGAAATCATGTCAAACTAGCACTACTTCCGTATCTAATAAAGCTTGGCATTGATTTTTACTAATGCAGATGTCTCAATTACGTAGGTGTTCCGCTACAAAGAATTCGTCCCACTGTATACAGCAAAACAGAGATCACCTCTAACACTATACCTTACGAGCTGCATGTGATTTTTTTAAGTTCTACAGCAAAAACAAAAACAAGGTATTTACCATCAGTGGGACGAAAGTTGCAAAGGCCGAAACATTTGCCAGCTCTATTAGCTCAGAAGCAGACATAAATACATCGTTTTGACTTCTTTATACCTTATAGATAATACAAGCAGCAGCAAAGGGTAGAGGTCACTGCAATCGTGAACAGATATAGAGAGGCCAGTGAGACACCAATAAATACCTAGTGCATCTAATTAAACATTATTTAACAGGCACACAGCAATATACTCTGTATATAAAATTATTACTGGGCCTAGTTAGCACGTGACTAATCCACTGCTTTACATATTATAACTGTGGGCTGTAAAAGGTTTGGGTAATCCTTTATCAAACCGGATCTCTTTAAAGGTGGAGGTTCATTCATTAAGTCTTTCTTCAATTTTTACACATTAAAGCTGTAATGGGATCATGTAAAAGGGGAAAAAATAGTTTTAGAAAAAGTATTTGGGTCAGCCTGGTTGCAAAACATTCTTAAACTATTTGTCAATATGTTTACTATATGTTTTTTATATAGTATATTGTCCCAATTTACCCTCTAAAGTGCAGTTCATGCTACATTTATCTGCACAATAATGACAGTAAATTGCTTTTAGAATTGGATGCAAACATGACCTTCAATTTATTAGCTAGAGTATGTATGAGTAAGGCTAAAAAGATATAGACTGAATCACAGTTTTTCTGCATATTTTGTAGCCTACAACATAAAGCAAAAAATATATGTTACAAAACTTAGTTTTACATGTTTTATTGAGAGATTTTTATTTATAGTATTTAATGCTAAAAAGCTAAAATTTTTGACTTTCTGCTAAACTTACATTTTACTGCCAGACATATCAACTTCTTCTTTTTTTTTATATACCACTAAGGTTGCAAACAAGCTTATGGCCCGCCTGATGGTAAGCAATCACCGCAGCCTATGAACGCTTGGGCCAACACTCGCGCGTTGCCGACTCTTTAAAAATCTAATAACTTTTTTTTAATAACCCCACATTGTAGGCTTAAGAGCAAACCTTGGCAGGGAGCGAAGTGTTCCCGGGAAGAACTTTCTCTGAAACTCAACTGTATGCAACCATTTACGTTCTAAGGTGGGCCAATAGCGAGTGGTGCAATAGTAGAATGCCATGGGCATCATTTCAAACTCTCGCTTTTTGAGTAGCGGAGGATCCTATGAGTCTTTCTGTTAATTTTCAAGTACACTGGTTATTCTCTCCATTGTGTAGTCACTCAGTTGACTCACAGAATATTTATTTTAATTTAGAATCTGGACATTGGATAAGAATTTATAATATTAATAATAAATCTGCAATTCATCATTTAATATTGTTTTGTATAATTTCGCTTCTCATCAAATATTAACAAATTCTTGTTGGGAACATTCCCAACGATAACAATTATTGCAAACTATCAAAGTTATATAAATTATTTGAACAACTTGTGCTGGTACTGTTAATACAAGATAAATTACAGCCCGTGGTGACCACAATGAATTTTATCAATATGTAGTTTAGAAGATATCAATTACATCTTTATTATATATAATCAACAATGCACATTGAAAGCTTCTCCTCATATTTGCCTGGTTGCAAGCACATACTACCATCAATCAACACTATTATTCCAGGATAATACAATAAATGGTTAAAATTTCAATTGGAAAGATGGATACAGATTATGAAAAGCTTGGAAACTTGTGATTGGCAACGCATACTCATATCATCATATCATTGTGATGTTTTACAAAATACTAAGGGGCCATCCATTTAGTATGTCATGTATATTTCCTTAATTTCACACCACCTTCCCCCTTGTCAGGCTTTTTACTTGATTTAAGTATGAACAATTTGCCTTTGTCACATTTTGCTTGACCCCCCCTCCCCCTATACACAGACCATATTAAATGGATGGCCCCTAACAGTTTGAACATCAATATTGTCAAGATGAAGTTAGGATGTGAAAATCCCCAACTGCCCAAAGATGACAATGAACTATAAGCGCAAGTAGGTTAAAATATAAGGTAATAAGAAAAGGTACCTGTAATTCCCACAATTATGACCCATTGTTTATAATTTTTTAATATGGGTACAGCTTGATTTTGAGTTTTGTTCCCATGAGATAAGGTTAGTCTGGTCACCCCATTTAGTTACTCTGTCCAATCTAGGTCTGAAGACATGCAAACCTTAACCCTTAGAAGTTACAATGCATTCATAAACTACTTACACAATTAATTTAAAAACACCCAAATTTTAATTAATGAAATTACTGGTATATTAAGTATTTTAAACCAATTTTTGTTATAAGTAATTTATTACATTAAAGAAATCAATTTTAATTACTAATGACAAGGGCTTTACAATGCTTTAAAATTAGGAGTATGAAAAAATAAAGTAAAGTCATGGTTTAATTGTAATCAGTCTTTTTATTTTCCTTTAAACTTATTTGGAACAATTTTTTACTCAATATCTAAAGGTAACATATTGAATATCTTCAATCAAATTTTTTTTTTTCTTGTATATGAAAATAACAAACAAAAGGGCAATGAACAATGGGGTATAGCAGGAGCCCATCACTAACTTCTATTCAGACATGGGTCTTATAGATTGTGGAAACTGTTTCCAAGTTATCATCAACACTGCATAACTGCCCTGGACATCAGTCAGTAAAAGTTAAAAAGAATTGGATTTTTTTTCGCGACGAAACAACCTTTCGGAGCATTTTTTCCCTTGCGCCCCCTTTCAGTTACTCTGACCCATCAGTCTACTTGAAGTCTTTCTTATGATTTCTGCCTGATTTAATATTTAATGCTGATGCAACTTCAATGTCTTCTTCTCTCAGTCAATGCATTATCAAAAATAATGATGGCAAATAAATAACTAATATTATATGCAAAAAGGTACTAAAAACTTTTGAAGTGTATTACTTACAGTGCAAGTGAGTAGCTCATTAAGACTACAACGGCTGTAAAAACACAGTGTTTCAAGTGTATCTTCAAAACCGCGTTCACAAAAAACCTGCGTGTTTGAGGGCCCCTGTCGACTTAGGATACGAAGAATCTCAAAACTACGCTTCAAAAATAAAGTGTAGGCATAAAATTAAGTGACATGGGTGTAAAAATACCCTTATAACTTTTCGTAGGTATTTGTCTTATTCTTTATTTCTATAACATTCTAAATGTATTTGATTAATATTTTGTGAGCCACAAACAGTTAGAGCTGTAATTTATATCGATGTTTTAGCGTATTTCTTTCTGAGTCTAAGCACGTGAAAATGAGGGTGAATTTTAAATGATGATAACTTACGGCACACTTATGCATTACTTAACTTACCTTGATCTATATTATATTGATTTTTAATACAATTAACGTTTAATTTAAAATCAAATGTAGAATCAAAATTATCTGTTTTCGGTAAATAAACCAAAAATAAACAAACATTTTTTTTAATATTGTTAGGGCTTGCACGCGGCTCGATTTCGTAAAATGACAGCTAACAATTCTCGTTTGAAATCCATAGAAATAAGATATACATTGCGCATTTGAAATGACGTATGAAATTCATCGATTGTAGCGAAACCGCAATGTATATCTTTTTTGTTTCAAAAGGTTAGCAATCTTTTACGGAATCGACCCGCTGGTCTTGCCAGACCATTTATGCAATTGCAAGCCAGAGTCGTTATCGCACGTCCTCGTTTTCATGCTTGCTAACTTTTTCTGAATTTTCTCGTGTCGGATTTTATCGCGCAAAGAAACACCAAGCCAACGTTCCTGTACCATAATTCATGACTGGCAACACACGCTGATTGTTGACTTGTCTTTAGGGACTGAGGTATTTTGGTCGAAAATACTTGCCCTAGGTATGTGTATTCGTCACCATTTTCGAGAATAGCGTTCCCAACAACAATCGGTATAGGCGTGACATGGACATTTCACACTAAATTCGTTTTATCCATATTCATTTTAATGTGAATCTGCTATGACCACTATGTCATCGACAAATCGAAGGTGAGTGTTGTATTCGCCGTTTACGTTGACGCTGTATCCTTGACATGTGAAAGTGGTGTATATCGCATCGAATGATTTCCGAGATTGACGAGATTTGTCTATTGAGCCGCTTATCAGATGAAGACTTTTTGTAAAGAGAGAAACTTTTGTGTTCTATTTTGCGGCGAGCTTTTTTAGAACTGCCAATCAGTTGGACGGTTTCCACCAGCTTGTCATTTAAATCATACACAGTTTTGCAATCTGCTAGGCACTGAATGTGATTTTAAAATTTGAATTGAAAATTTTCGGATCCTTGGACGGAGCGTAGACTTTATTAAGCGACTTCTTTCAAATTCGAGTTAATATTCACCGTGTCTTTTACCATGCGGTGATCGCTGTCAGTTTTCACACTATTCATCACAGAGATATTGCTGATTTTATTAGCGTATCAGAAATCAGGATAAATTCAATCTCTTCTTTCTTTCTTTTTTTCCAGTAAGTCGGAAAATCGCTGGCTACGGTTTCATTGCCCTACTTCAAATTTCCACATTTTTAGCTTATCGCAATTTCCAGTACCTAATTTTGCATTGAAGTCTCCCATGACGACAGTAAAGCGTGTTAGGGAAGTATGTATGGCTTTGTCAATATCCTCATATGTAACTTCAACCTCTCTGAGTGTTACGAAGTCGGTGCGTAAACCTGTATTAATTTTAGAGAATATCTCTTGGTGATTTTGAGAACAAGGTATACTACTCTTGTCTACACACTCTCGATGATCGTTATATTGTTAATGAGACCGATCGACACCACCTTGGGACCGTTATTCGCCCTTCCAGAAGAAGAACAAATTGCTGGAGTTGAGCAATATCGAGTCCTTCCGCTGTCTTCGGACTTTAAATAGCCCTATTATATTCCAGCGCAGCTTCTCTACTTCTTCAGCTCAACAAGCTTTTCGTAATTCCTCAAAGTGCGCGCATTGTACGTTGCCAGGGCCAGTTGTCGTTGTTTATGGTACGCGTATCTCTGCCGGGGATTCTTCACTCCCCCTGCCCCACCGTTAACACTACCATAGTCAGGACTAGCGGGACTGCCGGGGACCGAGACCGTGTCATGACGGTCGGCACAAATACTGAGCAGCATTCCCCAGGGTATAGCACGTGCCACCGTTCGAATGATACGTGGAGTATGTTCACCTTACTGCATTTTGCTTCGCGGCTCAACGAGTATTGTCTGTCAAGGCAAGTAGTATAATATTGGGCACTCTAGACCACCTCCGTGTCATCAGGCTCACTCCGTTCGCCTGCACTCCGGTGGCTTAGCGTGCCCAATATTATGTTTTTGAGATCAGTCATCGTTCGCCTTTTGAAACACGTTGTCCTTAACACGATTACAGAGAGCCCGTGGTAAGATCACTCTGTGAACCGTGTATATCCTAAACCTTTCAGTTGGAAGACCCGTGGTAAGTTCTTCCTGGGGTGCCCGTGGTAAGATCAACCCCACCGAAAGGAATTCCTAACACGTTCAACTTGGAGCCCATGGTAAGATCACCTTATTGAACGCGATACCTAAAACACGATTACACAGAGCCCGTGGTAAGATCACTCTGTGAACCGTGTATATCCTAAACCTTTCAGTTGGAAGACCCGTGGTAAGTTCTTCCTGGGGTGCCCGTGGTAAGATCAACCCCACCGAAAGGAATTCCTAACGCGTTCAACTTGGAGCCCATGGTAAGATCACCTTATTGAACGCGATACCTAAAACACGATTACAGAGAGCCCGTGGTAAGATCACTCTGTGAACCGTGTATATCCTTAACCTTTCAGTTGGAAGACCCGTGGTAAGTTCTTCCTGGGGTGCCCGTGGTAAGATCAACCCCACCGAAAGGAATTCCTAACACGTTCCACTTGGAGCCTATGGTAAGATCACCTTATTGAACGCGACACCTAAAACACGATTACAGAGAGCCCGTGGTAAGATCACTCTGTGAACCGTGTATATCCTAAACCTTTCAGTTGGAAGACCCGTGGTAAGTTCTTCCTGGGGTGCCCGTGGTAAGATCAACCCCCACCGAAAGGAATTCCTAACACGTTCGACTTGGAGCCCATGGTAAGATCACCTTATTGAACGCGATACCTAAAACACGATTACAGAGAGCCCGTGGTAAGATCACTCTGTGAACCGTGTATATCCTAAACCTTTCAGTTGGAAGACCCGTGGTAAGTTCTTCCTGGGGTGCCCGTGGTAAGATCAACCCCACCGAAAGGAATTCCTAACACGTTCAACTTGGAGCCCATGGTAAGATCACCTTATTGAACGCGACACCTAAAACACGATTACAGAGAGCCCGTGGTAAGATCACTCTGTGAACCGTGTATGTCCTAAACCTTTCAGTTGGAAGACCCGTGGTAAGTTCTTCCTGGGGTGCCCGTGGTAAGATCAACCCCACCGAAAGGAATTCCTAACACGTTCAACTTGGAGCCCATGGTAAGATCACCTTATTGAACGCGATACCTAAAACACGATTACAGAGAGCCCGTGGTAAGATCACTCTGTGAACCGTGTATATCCTAAACCTTTCAGTTGGAAGACCCGTGGTAAGTTCTTCCTGGGGTGCCCGTGGTAAGATCAACCCCACCGAAAGGAATTCCTAACACGTTCAACTTGGAGCCCATGGTAAGATCACCTTATTGAACGTGATACCTAAACACGATTACAGAGAGCCCGTGGTAAGATCACTCTGTAAACCGTGTATATTCTAAACCTTTCAGTTGGAAGACCCGTGGTAAGTTCTTCCTGGGGTGCCCGTGGTAAGATCAACCCCACCGAAAGGAATTCCTAACACGTTCAACTTGGAGCCCATGGTAAGATCACCTTATTGAACGCGACACCTAAAACACGATTACAGAGAGCCCGTGGTAAGATCACTCTGTGAACCGTGTATATCCTAAACCTTTCAGTTGGAAGACCCGTGGTAAGTTCTTCCTGGGGAGCCCGTGGTAAGATCAACCCCGCTGAAAGGAATTCCTAACACAATCGCAATTGGTTGACAGACCCATGGTAAGATTCCGCCCGGGGAGCCCGTGGTAAGATCACCCCACGCCAACCGCGATTGTTTAATGTTCCAAATTAGTGAACAGATCGAACGATCGAATTCATAATAAATAAAAGAAAAAAATTAAAAAAAAAAAAAAAATCACCTTTACCTTTTGAAAAACCAAATACCTTTTACCATTTACCTTTTACCATTTTACCATAGAAGAATTACCTGCAGGTGTATAAAAAATAAAACAATGTTGGAAATAAAACAATGTGGAAATATCTACAGCTCAATCAAAGTTCATTACTGCTTTGAGTGAACTATAGAGTTTTGGTAGGATAGGTTTTTTTTAATTTGAACAGGTTACAAAAGTAAATACTTTTCTTTATAGTGTAGTGAAGTCTGGTCTGGTAAGAAGCATAGTACCTGCGAACAATAAAATATATTAGCACTGACAAGGTTCTTTTACAGTTATTAAAAATATTGAAAACCAGCGAGTTACCTGAATGTCCCATGTAGGTACTTGGGTCTTAAATACTTGAAAGCTGACAGTTCTTAAAGTCGCAGCACTGTCTTCTCTGTAAACAATTTAAAAAAATATAATTATTATAGTTTTACGGTGTTTTTCTATACAAATTTTATACCTTGAACACAGGTACCTACAGTTTTGACTAATAAAAAGGAAACTAGCAGTAAGATAACAGGGATTTTTATTTTTAAGATGAAATAATAAATTAGATTAAGGCATTGAATCCGTACTAAGGAAGATCTAGTGCAGATCTAAAAAAAATATAAAAAAAAATAAACTGTTGCATTAATTAAATATAAATAAAATCATGATAATTGCAACAGTGTTATAATACTGAGAGCTGAGCTGAGCAAAAACCATTGTGAAAACGTTAATTACATGTCTAATAATTTTATCAGCATATTTTTTATTTTATCCTAATATAATCAGAATATTTCCAATGAGCAATAAAATGTTACATTAAAAAAATCTCTATTTACTTGACAAAATGAACAACTAAAAATTATATATTATTTATTTTTAATTTTACAATAAATAAATAAGTAACACACTTTACTTACAGTATATAAATAAGTAAGTACTGCTTGATCACTTTTCTTGATTTTGGTAATTGCACTTTCACTAATTAAAGTTTTGAGACGTGTTCACAGCGCTACAAGTTTCTATGAGAAATGAGTTATAATAATTATTATAGAAATAATTCTCACGGTTTGCTTATACTCCGACCAATGAATCTTGAACACTTCGGAATTTAGAGCAATTCAATCGTGTTTAGTATACGTTTTAACACCAGTATCTTATTGTTTTGTAGTATAATATCTAGGTTATATTAATATATTCTCACATACTTACAAATATGAGTGATTAATTTAACTGAAAAAAAAACAATTTGTTTTCACATTCATTGAGAAAATAAGTTTTATTATTTTTAAGCAAATTTTATATTATGCAAAATTTTAGATGATTTGTTCATAATAGCGAATTTAGGTTATTTGTCCCTACCACAGAAGCAAAGCCTTCGTTAGATAAAGGAGGCTTAGGCTATTGGCCACCGCACCGGCCGGCCGCAAATTGGTGGATTAATTTAAGTACATAAATATATTATAAATACATTTTAGTTAATATAGTTCTATGTGGGTTCGTAACCGATTTGTCTTTTTTATAATTTGGTATTTCATTAATGTAATATTTTAAAGTATCATGTATAGTTCAGCGACAAATACATAAACAAAGAGCCTTGCAAGCATAAAATAGTATCACGAACATAATATGAGAAGTTCATCTATTGCGAAATGTTACAGTCAAGTTAAAAAACATACGATAGTAAATATATCCGTATTGCTTATTTTTATATAAAGTTTTTGTAATCTTTGTTGTATAGCGAGTCATATAAGAAAAGTACTACTTAGTGTTTTTTTCCCTCTTTTTATGAAAAAAATCATACAACGTCTCAAAATTAAATTATTGAAGTTATAAGTACAATAACTAACGAATCCAGTTTTCGAAAACATAAGTTTAAATCTAAGTTTTTGTTTATGATTTTTAAGTGTGGTATTTTGCCGAAATATGTGTTGAGAGGGGTGCAATTCGCGAAGCATTAATTTTATTTGACAATTAGTATTTTATAATATATGAAGGAGTTAATAAAGGATAATTTTAATAAGAAATGTAACTTAGATTTTTAACCATTTGGTCAAATGTCTACAGTGCGACATTTTCAACATTTTACCGCGACCTAATATCAATTTACTACACATCCTTTGACGCAAGGCGACAAAGAATACCTAAGCGTGATAATTGCAAAGTATGCAATATTATTGATTTAGGGTTCGATTGGGTTCAATTTAAAAAAATCAAACGGTACATTTTATCTAGTCATGAGCTGTTTGAGTAAAATTGAAAACTTCGTTATAGACGTTATTAACTTTAGACATATTTCAATTTTAAACAACTGAATAGTATAGAGAAGGTATAAAGTTATGTGTTAAGATGATTTTTAATGTTTGTCTATGTGTAATTACATCTGCAGGAATTATTTGTAATTATTACCTAGTACATGTCAAATTATTTCAAACCTCTAATGATAAAAAATAGGAGTTTTAAAAGGTAGATATCGTAGTAATAAAAATTAGGTGTTGTTATGACTCGCTCTTGACCGGTTTTTCTATTTTTGCTGACGAATCTATATTCAATAGCTTATAAGCTCACACAGGCTACAAGTAATTACATATTTTTTTGAAAATTTGTGCATTAAATACAGTTGCTTCCGGTGTTAAATCCAGTTATTCTGATATTGAAAAATGTAAGTAAGTACCTACTTATAACAAAAAATTTTTTTTGTTTTTAAATGTTTTTTTCTTATAGTTGATTTTATTATTTCTATTTATTTCACAGGTCTGACTCAGAGTTCGAATCCAGCCAAGAAATCCTTGCGGTGGCGCCTACACCTCCGGTGTCTTCTAGAAAACTCTGCACATCCTCAATCGGTGCAAAAGCAGTGAAACCCAAAAACATCGCCTCATCCCGTAAGCGCCTTACATCGGATACGCTAAACGAAAAGACAAGGTACTTATATAGTTGTGTTTCTATTTTAAAAATCTTTTGCTAAACTTAATGTAAAATTTGAAATAGGTATACATATACTTTACCTTTTCTGTGGTGTTTGCTTTGTAGTAGCACGAGCGATGATGTGACGTATGTGATGATTCATCATATCATAACGCGTGCAGGCAAATACATGTTTGATGATCGTATATAATTTGTATAATAGATTGTTATCAAAATAGATTATTTTTTTAAAATGTTTTTATTATTTGTTATATTAAATTGTTTTTATGATAGTACCTATTCATTACCGATTGATAGAATGTGACCCTTATTACGCAACCATAAATAATGCTATTTTATTTTATTTCTTTTTGCACCACCAAGGTGGCAAACAAGCTTACGGTCCACCTAATCTTAAGTAGTTACTTCATGTCAATAAGAAGATAACTTTATTTGTTGTTTTGTTCCCAGTTCAAAAAAGAAGAACCGAAAAGACCTCTTCACAATTTTAAATTTTGAGGAAAAAGCATCGAGCAGCAAGAAGAGTGTTCACAGTACAACATCCTCTTTTACATCGCGCGTTTCAACAGGTCAGACTCGTCGCGTTGGGAACTTTCAAGGAGACTTCTTCATTGATTTGAAGATTTACAACACGGGTGACGTTCAGGACGCTCCACCAGAGGAACGGTACAAGAAAGCCCTCGCAGCGGTAAAGCTACAGTGTGAGAGCTCTTCCAATGAATGGGGGGCTATACAGGAATTTCTCGCTATAGCCTTCAACTTGTTTAAGGATAGTGAGCCTACGCATTTTAATAATAAGTTAAAATTTACCTAAAAAATATATTAACAATGGATTTATCTACATTATTTTATTTTTGAACTCACGCATTATACATTAAATATTCATGAGGTTAATATAAGTATTTCATAACAACTTTCTGATATTTTGGTTTTCGTTAATTCATTAAAAAATGCCTTTCTGTTCTGTTTGTAGCGTATCTGTCAATAATAAGTCATGGACTGGTCACGTAAGGAGCAATACTCATAAAAAAAATGATAAAACTCAACGCCATAGCGATGGGGTTGAAATTATTAGCTCGGCGTTTCGTCGACGCATTATTTCCTATAGACTAGTGGCTTTTGAACCTATTCCAAATAATTTATCTATGTTTTTAAACTCTCTTCGTAGTAAAATAATGTTACTTTTGAGTGAAAACTTACAAAAACATACCTGTCTAAAGGTAAATTTGGAGTTATTTTCAATTTTTGTTTTGTTTAAAAATAACAAGCAAGAAATTAAGTCCTTCAGTACAAAAAACATACCAATTTATTATAATTACGATTTTAATAAGTTTTTTTCAAAAGTTGTTAATACTTTAACAAAGAAAGTTGAAGAGTTTGAGCAACGTGAAAGCGGTTGGGCCTTCCTAAGTGCTTCACATTTGGAGGTAAATGTAAACCGTTACCAACCGTTGCGGGGTGGGGAGGGGTCCACATTTATACAACTGCCGAGAGTCATAAAGAATAAAAAGGCTTGTCTTAACATTCAGAATAACGATGAGTTTTGTTTTTTATGGAGTGTTATGGCAAACCTTTACCCAGCAAAATATCATTCTGAAAGAGTAACATCTTATCCTCATTTTCGTGATGTTTTGAACATAGATGGCATGTCTTTTCCCGTTACGTTTACAGATATCCACATTTTTGAAAAAAATAATCCACAGCTTAAATTCATAATTTTTGGTTTGCAAAACAATAAGACCATAACGGGACCATTGTATAAGTCTGAAAATATAAGTAATAAAAAAATCATACATTTGTTGTTTTTTGAAAATAATGGTAAATCGCATTACTGTCTCATTAAGGATTTGTCACGGCTTGTTCGTAAACAAATAACAAACCATCACGGGAAACTGTATTTTTGCGACACGTGTTTAGTATTTTTTAAAACACAAATCGAAGTTGATAATCACGTTTGTGGTGGAATAGTGACTTTATTACCGGAAAAGGGTTCAGTAATCAAATTCAAAAATTATGACCGTAAACAAAATGTCCCCGTCGTAATTTACGCGGACATGGAAACTTTATTGAAGCCGTGCTATAAAGAACCATCAGGCACTTCGAATACAGAAACGTTACAACATCATATTCCAGCAGCGTTTGCTTATCAAATTGTTTGTACAGCGGACCCGAACCATAATCGATATGTGTCTTACCGCGGCGTTGACTGTATTGAAACATTTATCGATTATCTTTATAGAGACGCGCGTAAAATACACCAAATTCTATCTCAAAATGTTCCTATTATTTTTAATGAAAATGATGCAAAAGATTTTAAAAATGCTACCCTTTGCCATATTTGCCGGAATTTTTTATTTGGTGACAAAGTGAAAGATCATTGTCATATATCAGGCCGTTATCGTGGTGCAGCTCATAACTATTGTAATTTACAATACAAAATTCCCAAATTTGTACCGATATTTTTCCACAATCTGGCAGGCTATGACAGCCATCTGTTTATCAAAAATCTAGGAGAAGCTCCAGGAGCGATAAAAATCATTCCTAAAACTAAAGAGAACTATATCTCATTTACTAAATTCATTCCAGTTTCCGATGAAGAATTCATTCAGCTACGATTTGTAGATTCTTATAAATTTTTAGGCACCAGTTTAGAAAAGTTGGCTAAAACTTTAAAAAAAGAACATTTTATACATCTTCGTAGATGTTTTTTAAATCCAACTCAATTCGATTTAGTTACACGTAAAGGAGTTTATCCTTACGAATATATGGATAAATGGGATCGTTACAATGAACAGAAACTTCCTAAAAAAGAATGTTTTTACAGTTCTCTTACTAATGAAACTATTTCGGATGAGGATTACGAACACGCGCAAACAGTTTGGCGCGCATTTGATATTTTAAATCTCGGTCAGTACACTGATTTATATTTGCAAATTGATGTGCTTTTGCTGACGGATATTTTCGAAAATTTTAGGCAAACATGCAAACGTCACTATCTTCTCGATCCAGCATATTACTTAACAGCAAGTAGCTTATCATGGGATAGCATGCTTTTTAAAACAGGTGTCGAGCTTGAACTCATTGGAGATTTAGAAATAATTAGAATGATTCAAGCCGGTATAAGGGGCGGTGTTTGTATGTGTTCGCACAGATATGCAGAAGCTAACAATAAACACGTTTTACACTATGATCCTTTGTTAACTGACTCATATATAGTCTACATAGATTGTAATAATCTTTATGGATACAGCATGTGCCAAGCTTTGCCTTTTTCAAACTTTCGTTTTTTGAGTCAATCTGAAATAGTTAATTTTAATGTTAACAATGTATCAAATGATGCTGATTACGGGTTTATACTCGAAGTCGATTTGATTTATCCTAAAGAATTGCATGGAAAACATAACGAGTTACCGTTTTGTCCAGAAAAAAGTATTCCTCCCGGAGGGAAAACTTCTAAACTTATTCCGAATTTATTCGACAAATATTTTTACGTAATTCACTATGTGAATTTAAAAACTTGTATAAAACACGGTTTAATCCTTGAAAAAGTGCATCGCGTTATTACGTTTAGGCAGAGCTCTTACCTAAAACAATACATCGATCTAAATACAAGTTTAAGACAAAACGCAAAATCGGAATTTGAACAAGACTTTTTTAAATTGTTAAACAATAGTATCTTTGGTAAAACATTAGAAAACAACGAACGAAGGGTTAAGGTACAGTTAGTGAATCAATGGTCTGACACCCAAAATAAAACTAAAAAGAAAAATAGCGCAGACAAATTAATAGCAAGTCCGAGTTTTCATAGTGTTTCAGTCTTTACTGAAAATTTGGTTGCTATACAAACCAAGCCTGAACAGATAATTTTAGATAAGCCTCTATACATAGGGTTTACAGTGCTCGAGCTATCTAAAGCTCACATGTACGATTTTCATTACTCTATTGTTCAACCATTTTATGGTAAACGCGTACGCATGTGCTATACTGATACAGACAGTTTCATATATCACATAAAAACACATGACTTTTATAAAGACCTAAAAAAACATTTTATACAGTACTTCGATACTAGCAATTATGGTTTACAAAATGACTATGACTTGCCACTAATAAATAAAAAAGTTCCAGGTCTTTTTAAAGACGAAATGGGAGGGGATATTATTACAAAGTTTGTAGGCCTACGTTCTAAATTGTACTGCGTTAAAACTGCAAACAGTATTATTAAAAAAGCTAAAGGTGTAAAGACATGTGTTGTACGAAATTTAAGTTTTTCAAATTATAGAAAAACATTGTTTAAAGGCGGTGTCATAAAAAAAAAAAATATTTTATTCAAATCTATAAAACACGAAGTGTTCACGCGTAGCGTTAAAAAGATTGCCTTGTCAAGCAACGACGATAAGCGATTGGTGTCAGGAGATAAAGTGTCTACGACAGCATGGGGTCACGTGTCTATTTTAGGGGTATAAGTTACTTGTCAACCATATGTGTCTTAAAACATACATACGAATATAACGGTCTACAGTTAATAATTGCACTATGGGGCGACATCGATTTCAAACCAAAAGTCAAGATATTGCAAAGTGATTGTGAAATAGTAACATTAACCTCAAGTGATTTTGGTTATATTAAAAATATTCTAAATTTAAATACTTGTGATATGCATGAATTATATGTCTTTTTATACTGTGTAAAACTGTGTGATTACGAAATTGTTACAAAAGTACTAGGTATCTTAAAAAAATTTTACCGTTGTATGTGTATATATTTCGATTATCTTTTAAGTTTAGATGAATATGTGTCTGAATGCATTACACGTTTTAAAAAAATTATTAAACAAGACACACTTTCTTCCGTTGAAAACATTTACTATAGACTATTGTGTAATTGTAATACCGAGTCTTTGGTTGAAAATGAAATAGTGACTATTGGGTTTGATTATTTTTTACCTTTTGTAATTTTCAACTTATAAATATTTTAAAAAATTGTTTAATAATTGTATAGTGCATGATTATTGAAAATAAATTTATGTATGTAGAATTTGTATTTTTTATTTATTTTCTACCACTATACTTGGAAGATACCATTATACCTGCTATTAGTCTATCTAGAGCAACAATTAACCAGTCCAGACATGATTTTTAATGACGCATGCGTATTACGTTGCATTGTTGCATAGCGTGCGAGCGCGGGGAGCGGGGCGCGTTGTCTAGTATATGGTGCATGGCATATGCCTAGCTCTTAGCTCATTACGTTCTTCGCGTTAAGTGCGGTCACATCTATATCAGTATACACGAAATCATGTCTGAAGTTCGATCAATGCAAGCTAGTATGGTGGCAGTTATGGACTCAAAAATACCAAAGTATTTAGTAAAAGTTGAAATTTTTGATGCAGTTGATAAAGCAAATGATGTGCATTTACGATCACGTATTAAAACTCAATATATAGTTTATGATGAAAAGGATAATATTCTATACAAGGCATCCCAATTAATATACCAAATAACGTCTGAGCTAGGAGAGCGCAACGAAAATCTGTGCAACGTAAATCTTTTCAGGTATGTAGATATGTTTTTATATAATAGCTAATTTTTACTTCTCCTTACTTTTAAGTCTTTGAAATGGTATTATTTCCTTTTACAGAAGCAATACACTAATCATTTTTTGTTTTGTTACAGATAATAACGCTTTGTTTCATGTCAAGACAAGATACGGATGTCAAAATAGCCTGCGCTGCGACAATATCTTAGTAGATAAATATGAAATCTATTTAGAAATATAAAATGTACAAATTGAAAATAAAAAAGTATATTTAAAAAAAGTGTATTATTTAAAGTCTCACTCACATTTCATTATTAGCATTTTACTCTGTAGATGTCCACCCCATAGTTAAAATTATCCTTTCACATTACCTTTCTTGTATCCGTTTCATAAATATAATAAAATTATAAGTGATGGATTGGTTAAGGTTCAAAAATAATACAAAAAAATATTAAACTATTTATTTATTTAGTAAACAAGTAAAAAATTTACACATTTTCAAAGTACCATTTCTTAATACATA
The DNA here is from genome assembly GCA_946406115.1 of Apoda limacodes. Lineage (NCBI taxonomy): Eukaryota > Metazoa > Arthropoda > Insecta > Lepidoptera > Limacodidae > Apoda > Apoda limacodes. Next base: position 18,170,204 of record OX291541.1, read on the forward strand.
AAACATTTTTTAAAGCGCATTCTTTTTTATGATTTTTACAACTTGTTACAGAACCTACACTACTATATTTATCGTACAGATTACCAAAGCTAGGACAACCTATCTCCTCAATATTTGAAGACTGACACTTTTCACAGAGTAAATTAATCCATTTTTTCTTTTCGTCTCCTTTCGTTATGACTTCCTTATTTTTCAAAAATGATTTCATTAGTCTTAAGAATTTATAATAATCTATGTAACCTTCGCTCCAATAGATACCTCTGTTTCGTTCAATCCATGATACTGTTTTCTTTTCTTCATCAGTTAATTTCGTGTACGGGTAAGGAGGCTTAATCAAAAATACCCGAGTGTTGTTATATTTGTCAGAAATTGCAAATTCTTTTATGATAAAATCATTTTTGTAATTTTTAAATCCTTGAACATCGACAAAATAAGAATTCATGATATTTTACGAACGATGTTACTTAAAGGTTTATATTCAACTATACAATCGTTTAGTATTAAACAGTAAGCAGATGTCTGATCAGGAATTTCTACATCACTTTCTAACTCTAATCGAATGTTTACTACAGGCCCACTCTTTAGTGATTCTGGCTGACGAGCACAATCAATGACAAATAGCGGCGCTTTTTCTTTAAATTCTTTCGTGCTTAGCAACGGTTCAGCTCTACGACCATAATAAGACTGTTGAAACTTAACGTATTGTTCATATATTAAAACAAATCTATCTTCAGAAAAGTTTGCATTTAGACATTCATAAGGAAAATATGTTGAATTCAGAAAAACTTTAACATCACGTAAATTACAATGATCAAAGTGCGACATATCTTTCAAAGCATCATTTTTTCTACCAGTTTGCAAGCCTACAATAACATATCTAGGTTTTTCTATTTGAGATGAAGTTTTGATGGTCCAGGTATGCTTGGTGGTTTTAGCTAACGTATTTTCATATAGGTCCCAATTTCTAAACGTTAATTGAATGGTGCGATCCTTTTCTAATAGTTTAAGAAAATTTATTCGTTCTCGGTCGGAGACCTTAATATGCGGAACACGCCAGATTATTTTATGTATTTCAATATCGTCTATAACTTCTCCAGTATTTAATTTGACCGCGTTTAGATTTGTGTTACTGCGCAACATGACAAGTTCATGTTTACAATTAATTACAACTTTCTTGTAATCCTCAGCAAAACCTAAAATATTGCTCAACGGTATAGATGCTGAAAATCTTCCACCATGCATATTTTTTGTACCATCAATGTCCCAACCCCAAGCTTTTGAAATTTTTGATTCAGTTTCATTCATTGATAATAAACTTTTCATTGTTGTGGTAACGCCAGCATTTTTCACTTTATCAATTTCGACTCCATTTAATTCATATCGAATATCTTGAAATAAATATAGAAGGGGATTGTTTGTAAATTGAACACTAGATACTTTTTCTTTTGTATCTCTTTTTATTACATTTACTATTCCTTCTAAGTACAAGGTACTTGCGGAGGGCAATATGTATACATCTTGCTGATTAATCGGAATTCTAATTTCATCGTTTTTGTTAAAACTTGTGACATAAGGTTTATACGAATGAGTTTCGATAGCCTCGATAGAATTATCGTGAACAGGAGGATTGATAATGTTTAAAATACTCATTTTAATAGGCCAACTAATTTTAAAAAGTTTATGTTTTCAACGCTTAATTTTTTTTTCTTGGTATGTGTTGTTTTACGAACACCACTATTATTACTACGCGTTTTAACTGGACGTTGTTCGTTTTTATAGTAATCAATCATTTCTTCTTGATATGTAAATACAACTGAATTTCTTCACCTCTTAAATTTATCAAGTTATTCTTTATATCCAATATTCTTATGTCTATATTGTTAATGGTATTCCTATTTACAGGAAAATAAATAATGTTTTTTGGTATTTCTATTATTCTATAACCTGGAGGAACATTCGGAGAAAACTCGTGGATGATGTGACTGGAAACTCCGTTTATGTATGAACCACTGACTATGTCACATTCGACTCTGATCACAGTTGTTGATAAAATGTTAACTGGAAAGCGGGACTCGTGCAATTTATTAGCTTTTAACAATACTTCACCAAAACCTAACAGGTTACCAAGTGATGACCGTTTTTCAAAATGAATATCTTTAGTACAAAATATTGTTGTCTTTAAAGTGTTATTGTTACAATATAATTTTAAGTCACATTTTTTTATTTTCGATTTTAAATAGTCACAAATATCTTGAAGTTCGTATGCACCTTCAGGGATTTCTATTAGTTCATTAGTCCCATAATGAAATTTATTATTTCTGCCATCAATATTCGGTAAGGAATTAAATGTAGATAAATGTAGCAAGGCACACTCATATTCACCATCAAGTTGTAATGTAGGAAAATAGTTCGTCGTCAGAACAGAGGTGTTACCTGTTATAGACAGCGTGAAGGACATATTGCTATTGGTAACAGCAGAACTAATCAGTCCGAATTTATACTACCGTTTTTACCTTTATCGTACATTGTTTCCAGAAATTGTGCAAAAACTTTAAACATAGATGTCCGCAATTATATGAATTAAATTTTTGGAACTTTGTGTAATTGTAAGTTATATTGTTTGTGTCTAAATATTTTACTAATTCAATCGGTGGTTTTAAATCTCCAAAACTGTCAAAATACTGACAATATTTATCAATCTTTGCATAGGCTACCCAATGAGTTCCTTGATTCTTGTAACTATCCAAATTAACTATGCCACATTCAACTTTTTTCACCTTTCCAGGTAATCTGTCTTTCATATATACTCCTCTAAACTCTGGTATTTTTGTTTTTTTGGCATGTTCTAAGATGTCATAATTTGTAAGTGCTCTCTCAGGCAGCCTGGTTCTCAGTTTTTTGATGAATTTAAAAATATGCCATTGCCTTTTTTATATGGTTTAATATACAATCCTTTACCTAATGCTACAGATTCCATAATTTTATTATGTCGTTCAGACTCCTTAAAATTTTGTTGAGCCATTTTATAATCATTTATTGATTTAGCTATACCTGCCGCACCTCCAGCTAAACTACCTAAGGCTGACAGCCCCGCAAATATTGGGATCAAAGGTAGAATGCCTCCTGATTTCGGAAGTGGTATAATACGTGGTAAGTGCACACGGCATTTTTTAGGAAATAATTTCTTGGCTGCTAAATATGCATATTTAATAGCAGTATTACTATCTTTATGTTTAAATTTCTTAATTTTTGATCGTATTTTGGATATAATTTTTTTGAACTTCTTGACTCCTGCACCTGTTTTAATTTTGGCTTTCATAACTTTGCTAACAAGCCATGATGCAAGTTTTTCACCTTTTCCAGAGTCTTTTGATTTGAGACGTTTTCTTGCCATATTTAGTAATTGATTATCTGCTTTGTGCCGGTTCGACAGATCTGAGAAATTAGAGTATGCAATATCGTGATGCATACAAGCTTCATCTAATTTGTTTACCCCCTTATCACCCTTTAATAACCGTTCTCTTAGTCGTGTTCCCGGACCGCAATAGTTATATCCTGGTAAATGTAACTCAAAAGGAAGATTATTAATTAAATTATTTACAAGTCCTTCTCCTTTCATTTCTGAAAAGAAAGTGATAAGTACCGAAAACTGTAGATAGTATAAGTACGTTAAATTATTTAACAAGTTCATTTCTTCTAATCCAGCAATTTTCGTTATCATTAAGACCCAACCATTTAACAAACAACTTATCTCTGTTTTTTCTAATAACTTTTTCTACTAAATACACGTTAGGACAGTTTGTTTTTTGAAGTTCTTGCTCATAAAATGATCCCATTATTATTTGTTTTTTGCAATCTTCAATAAGATAAGTTGGTGGGTTAGTGTTATTAACTTTTCTAATAACAAAAAGTTCAGTAGTCCAGTTAGGAGTATATCCCTTTTGAAATATTGTTTTATATTTACTAATGCGAACAATATCTCCTACTTGAAATTTATTTTTATACGACGTAAATGACTGTTTCTGGGACTTGTTGATATTATTTAAAACCATCATTTCATTTTCTTTGTCAACTTCGCATGGTTTATATTGGGTGATGCGATGTTTGGTATTATTATATGAAAGCATAACGTCTTTTATAGTATTTCCAATCCATCTTTTATTTCCATTGAAAGTAAAACATTTAAATAACTGATTTTTAATAGTTTTAATCAGTCTTTCGACAATAGAAGCTTTTTTAACTGAATATGATGAATAATGATTTATTTTAAAAGCATTCATAACTTTTTTGAAAGATTCATTGTAAAATTCTGAACCCATATCAGTTTGTAAATTATTTGGACATCGACCACTTAAACGTAAAATGTTTTCAAAGGCTGTACTGACCTCTTTCTTACTTTTCGTTTTTAATGGTACAGACCAAGCATACTTCGAAAAACAATCAATAATAATCAAAATAAAACTGTAGCACTTATTATATTTTTTAAGATTATTAAAATCTATGAGATCTGCTTGCCATAAATCATCAATCCTTCTTAAAATAACGTGACGCCGAGGAAAATTTTTTCGTGCTGGTTTGTGGATTTCATTTACCACTTGATGTTTGCTCATTTTTAATCTTAATTACTATTTTATCCAAGTAGTCTTTCGTACAAAACCTTTCTTCAAACTGTTTTAAATACATTTTTATATCGGTTTTTAAAGTTTCTGTAAGAGTTTCAAAATCTTTCTTGCTACAAAAATTTTTACATGTGTGATCTACATATTCCTTGTTGACAGCATCATCAGACTTTATAGGTGACTTCACACCTACTAGTCTTGCTGATTGTAAGTCAAAACTCCCACTATCTGACTTTAACAGTGCTTTATCAGCAAATTCAAATATTTCTGAAAAACGCATTCTTTTATGCACATGGTGACCAAATTTATCAATATTCATTATGAAATATAGAACGTTGCTTTTATGTTGAAAGGTAAACGTAAAGTAATAAAAACCAATACATATTTATCTAATTTATAATACCACTTTCTCGCAATTCTTCTATAATAGATATTATTTCGTTATCCAAACCCGAATTTCCAGCATTTCTAGAAGCTGTCAATAACTTTAGTCTATCAACTAATTCATTAGGATCGTCCCAGTAAACATAATCAGTATTCTTTTTTAATCTTTTCATCAATGGCAACCCTTGTCCGACAAAATCTTCGTCAATATTGTCATCAGTACTGACGGATTGTTTTCGTAATTTGAACAATGGTTTTATAACAGTTAGATATTTTCGTCCTTTGTTTGATTTTAATGGCTTATGGGGATCAAAGTCCCTACGATGAGCATTTGTGTTCAGAAGCATTGATTTATAATTTTGCAAATCTTCACTTGTCACTAAATCTAAATCAGGCATTTTCTTGAAAAGTAACTCTACCAACCCTGGTGTAGAACTATATACTCTTCCAGCAACTGAAATCTCTCTATCGGTAACATTTATGCGAACTGATCCCATCATAAGTTTTCCGCGCTCTCTTCGAACACCGAAGGGGACATCGCAAAAGGCTTCTGAAGATAGGGACCATGATGATGTATTCTGTTCAGGAGTTGATACTGATTCAATTGTTTTAAAGGATTCATCGCCCTCATCGGAAATGTTATTAATGTCGGAACTATCGTCTTCATCAGATGAGCGTTTAGGTGTTGAGACCATAGAATTTCTATTTACAACAGTTTTATCCATTATTGTTGATTGCGGAGATGCATTGATACCAATTATATTATTATAACTATTTTCTAATGTATCATTAGCTAAATTTAGTTTTTCACTCCCTATCATTTTATTAAGCGGATTGATGATAGGTTTGAAAACTGTTTGTAAAATTTCATGGTTATCAGTCTCCATTGTACGCATATTTTTTACTTTCCGCTTAACTGCTTCCGCTGCTTTTACGATTTGTGTTTTTAATTCCTTTTCCATATTAATGTTGTCTGTATACTTATATATTATATCTCTCAATAGTTTACGTATATAACCTTCAATAGTAAGTAGCAATGAAATAATGAATATAAAATACAATTTTATAGACATTTATAATATCACTAATCAAATATTACAAAGGTATCAAATTTTTTTCTATAACACCCGTTACTTTTTGAACAATCTTTGTTTATAACTAGATAGTTATACGCTTCACTCCATATTTTGGAACACATTTCACGAAATTCAATCCACTTCATATCTGTGTTGACGTGCTCATCATATATGTGTCTTAAGTTGATATCATCCTGCTTAAATAAAACTAAAAGATTTGCATTGTCTCGAATAAGCTGTTTAGGAATTTTGCTATACGTTTGATTTAAATAAAAACAATCTATATTCTTATGACGACCCATAGCAAAATAATCTCGAATGTTTGTTTGACTTTCGCATGCTACGTCATCAAATATTATTACCGAATTCGGTTTTGCGTCCTGAGGACTAAGCACATCTTCATTATCACTGTATTTTGCGTAAGACACGGCTGGAACAAGATGCAAAACTCTTTCTAAGAAGACATATTTCGGTTGATGAAGTGTTTTCGAATAGACATATACGTTTTTAAAACGTAAACCATTTTGATGTAATAGAAGACCGATAACCAAATTAGTTTTTCCACTATTTGACGGTCCACAAATTATACAACGAACGGTATCAGGTAAGAGATTTCCATGGCGATGAGTTGTGTTTATAGTATCTGGACAAATTTTGTCGAGCTGCAGGGATTGACTTTGTTTAACAAACTTCATTGTGAACTAAATCAACAGAGCATTTTGCCTTGAATGACATTAATGAAAGCACTCTTTTCGTTTTATAGCAGAAAATAACAAAACAACTCCAGTCACTCAAGGTAAACAGAAGATCTCAAAAACATAATATTGGGCACGCTAAGCCACCGGAGTGCAGGCGAACGGAGTGAGCCTGATGACACGGAGGTGGTCTAGAGTGCCCAATATTATACTACTAAGGCACAGATATAATAATAATATACTTTATTGCGCATATAGAAAACAAAACAATTAAACAATAAAAGTAATAACAAATTGGCGGTCTTATCGCTAATGAGCGATCTCTTCCAGACAACCTTTGGGTAGAGGAGACTTTCTAAAATTATTGAGTAGAATGTGCTAACTGAAACTTTACAATATAAGTATACATTTATAGCAATAGCTAAATTTTTATACATATGAATAATAAATAATACTAATACGTACAAAAAATAAATATATATATATCTAATACATAACAAAAAATAAAAATAAATACACAAACTACATACATCTTAAATAATATAGATGAATAAACAGTGTTGATGAGACAGCTTAAATTTTTAAGTAATGTGTGATTACGAGATTTTTAAATATTCTTAAAGTTTGTGCTTTTTTGACATCAAAGGGTAAATTTTTCCATAGCCTTATAGCTGTGACAGTGAATGAGTCATTATATGCTTGCGAATAATGTGTTGGGGTTTTCAGCATCATGTTTGTAGTGGCGCGATGAGCTGTAGACCCTATAAAATTGAAACGCTCTTTCAAGTATAACGGAGTAGACGGATTGAACAGTACGTTGTAGAGAAGAAACAGAAAATGAGTATTATATAGTAGAGTAAAAATAAAAAAAAAAAGGTTTTTGTTAGAAAGTACGGTATTTGAAATGTATAAATAAAAAAAAAAACGTGTTTCGGGTACGGACATAGTCTATGCCAGCCGCAGCTGTTGTATGCCCTACTACATTACAGGGGTACAGGCATCTTCTCCGAGAATAAAGCTAAGGTCATAAGTCTACCACACTAGCTTATATCAGTGAAAATTGGCGGACATCTGTCGAGCTAGTAATCACTTACTGTCAGAGTTCTCAAGCCGCTCCATTGACTTTTGCTTAATAGTTTTCATATTTTTAAAGAGACTGAAAGTTTTTTATTTCTGTCAGAATGGGTCCCATATGTGATAATAGTTTCGTCACAAGAGGTAATCGAACTTTTAAACATTCACAACAGATAAATGGTAACCATATAAAGATATTGGTTCAGATCACATATACCTTATTATGAGTAATTTAAATGTGATGTCAGTGTTTTTTGTAAAAATTAAGATTGACGTGTTTCACGGTTATTGAAAAATCATTCCCTAGGGGGCAAAACAGGGAATTAAAATTTGTATAATAATTCTCATATGTTTTTAGGATAAACCATGAACAGTTACTAATAATAGACTTTGTTTTTTCAAAAGTTCACATATTTGCACGGAGTTGCGGGTACATGCTAGTTAGCACAATAAAATAGGCAATTACAAGTATTATAAATATCAATTTTTCATTTTTGGTAAATCTGTATTTAGGGAGAACAACACCATTGTCTTTCGGCTTTAGTCAGTAAAATAGGACGCTTCTTATCGATACACTAGTAGTGGAATGACGGACTAGAAATAGTGACATTTTTATGCCACTTTTGTTCGGTTTTGTTGCTCGACTGATTGCAGTTTGTTGGTAAAAAAATCGGGACAAACAAAACATAATTCAAAGTTTTTGAGACATATTTGTCAGTTTTGTGATGAAGATTTAATTACACTTGAGAAGTATTGCCATATTCTTGTAATGTAGACGTTGTTGATCTCTTCTTACAGAAGAATATCGATCAATTTGGTATTATTAAAGGATAACCGCACAGTTGCGCTACTAGATTTAGGGTAGTAAAAGATCCAATTTGAAATATGTATGTTACTGGAATATGGTCATCTGGACTTGTACTTCTACAAAGGGGAACGCCTGCGTAAGTAGGGGTCATGTTGCTCTTTGCTCGGCGGAGAGTCGAAGTAAAATTTCCTACTGAATCTATGGGAGTGTAATCAATTCAACTTGACAGTTGAAAAATTACCCTAAGCTGGGCGCTCCAAATATATTTTTTTAACGTTAACGTTGCATTTTGGAACACACAATAAATATCGGTATATATTGGAGCGAAATTTGATCAATCAATTTATTTTGTGCATGCCTAGTCCCTCAAACTTTTTTTTGGGACTGTGACACACGGTTGCGTTAAAAAACTAGTCACTGGAGTAAAAAATGACGTCTTTGGGTTCCCAAATCTACCCTAGAGTTTTTGAACGGCCTTACTAAGTTACATCAGCCAAAATTAATTAAAGAGAGGTAGGGCACTGCAAGTACTCGCTCGAATAAGCCACCCGAACAACTAAGCAGGGCATAGCGAGTACTTGCTCGAATGAGCGGCCCGAACTGGGGAAGTACCTCCACCTTACAGAAAACCGCGGCCATAATAACACTAACATTGAGTAGTGTTGTGTTCCTGGCGGTGAGTAAGGTTGCCAGAGCTCTTTGAGGATTCGCTGCGCGGACAGCGGAGGACCGGCGGTGCTTGTTGCTGTCGTACTCGGCGTAGACGCGGCGTGCTGGTTCGGCGGTCAGGGAGACCTGATGAAACGGCTGACCGCTGGCCGCCCGCAGGTTGAACGGGATCCCGAACCCAGGGATCACTTAATCTCCGCCCTGGGAGGCTGATTCGCCAGCCTGTGTAAAGTATCTGAAGTGGTAGTCGTGCCGGAGAAGAGATCTTAACGCAGTCCACCACCATCTCGAAACTGCGCAGCCGACCATTCTTTTTCTAACGGAGACGCAGATATCCTGCCCGGCCGACACATCATACCTTCATTATCCCGGCTACAAACTCGAACACAATTTTATGAGTCGTGCCGGTGTATGTATGTTCGTCCGGGAGGATATCTGCTGTCGCCGCCTTCATAGCCTTGAAGACAGGGACCTGTCGATATTGTGGGTGCGCGTAGATTACAGCGGCCACACTCGTATCTATGCGTGCCTATACAGGTCTCATAGCGGTGACACGGACGTAACTCGACTCTTCACGCACCTGAGTTTGACGACTGACAAAGTTCTAGAGCAATATCCCACAGCAGAACTAGTTATTTTGGGAGACTTTAACGCCCACCATCGCGAGTGGCTCAGTTCTCGAACCAATAACTATGCTGGGATATCTGCTCATGAATTTGCTCTGACCTATGGACTCTCTCAGCTGGTACTTTCTCCAACGAGAATACCAGATATAGAGGAACATACGAGCTCCTTACTGGACCTTCTGCTGACTACTCGTCCGGACGGGTACTCCGTCTCAGTGGATGCGCCTCTTGGCTCCTCGGACCACTGTCTCGTTCGGACTCAAGTGTCATGCACACAACCTGATCCTTCTGGGCCAACTAACTGGCGTCGTGTGTGGCACTATAAGTCGGCAGACTGGGATGGATTGCGTGAATTTTACGCATCGGAGGCAGATCTGCTTTAACTCAGAAGATCCTGACGTCTGCGCAGCCGCAGTCACTGAGACAATCCTTGCTGGTATGGAATGCTATATTCCTAACCCGCGAGTAGCTGCCGGCGTCAAAAAACGACCGTGGTTTAATAGGTCTTGCAGAAAAGCTAAAATTCTTAAGCAAAATGCATATGAGGCTTGGACCACGGCTCGTTTTAATAAGGATCCGAATATTTCTGAGTTAAAACGCAAATTAAATGCTGCCTCGAGGTTCAGTAAGAAAGCAACTGCCAGAGCAAAATTCCAATTCATCGGCAAAATAGGTGGGCGACTTGCGAGCTATCCTTCTGGGAGTCGTGCTTTCTGGTCGCTTGCCAAAGCTGCCGAAGGGAACTTCTGCCAGTCGTCGTTACCACCACTGCGAAAGACCGATGGTGACTTGGCCCATAGTGCTAAAGAGAAAGCCGATCTACTGGGCAGTCTCTTTGCCTCGAACTCGAATATGAGCGATGAAGGCGCTGTACCACCTACTATACCGTGGTGCGGTAAGTCCATGCCGGAAATCTCCATAACGCAGCGGGAGGTCAGGCGGGCGTTGCTTTCTCTAGACGTTCATAAGTCGAGTGGGCCAGACGGTATACCAGCAGTGGTGCTTAAGCAGTGTGCTCCTGAGTTATGTCCTGTACTCACGCGCCTCTTCGCGCTTTCCTACCACACTAGGCAATTTCCGTCTACATGGAAGACTGCGAATGTGCACCCGGTGCCCAAAAAGGGCGATAGATCAGATCCATCGAATTACAGGCCTATCGCTATAACCTCTCTCCTCTCTAAGGTGATGGAGCGTGTGATCAACACACAGCTTCTAAGATACCTAGAAGTACACGATCTGGTCAGTGACCGTCAATATGGCTTTCGCCACGGTCGCTCGACTGGTGACCTTCTAGTGTATCTCACACACCGATGGGCACTAGCCATTGAGAGTCAGGGGGAGGCATTGGCATGTAGCCTGGACATAGCGAAGGCGTTCGATCGGGTCTGGCACCGCGGTCTTCTATCGAAGTTGCCATCTTACGGAGTGCCCGAGGGTTTGTGCAAATGGGTGGCTTGCTTTTTGTCCGGCAGACGCATACGAACCGTAGTTGACGGTAGTTGCTCTGATAGCATGGACATTAATGCTGGTGTCCCGCAAGGCTCTGTGCTGTCTCCTACGCTGTTTCTACTGCATATCAATGACATGTTGGACATCAACAACATACATTGCTATGCAGATGACAGTACTGGTGACGCTTTTTACACGGGTCGTGCAAACATCCCTCGTTCCGTTGTGGAGGAAAACCGCGGAGAACTTGTGTCTCAAATCGAGACCACACTGTCCCAGGTCTCTGACTGGGGACGGGTAAACTTGGTCCGATTCAACCCTACAAAGACACAAGTGTGCGCGTTCACCGTTAAGAAAACTCCATTCACTGTGGTCCCACAATTCCAGAACACTCCCCTCTCCATCTCCAAGAGCATTGGGATCCTTGGTGTCGACATCTCCAGCGATGTTCAGTTCCGAGATCATTTACAAGATAAGGTAAAGCTGGCGTCCAAAAAACTTGGTGTACTCAACAGAGCGAAGCAGTACTTCACGTCGGGGCAAAGGTTGTTACTTTACAAGTCGCAAGTTAGGCCCCATATGGAGTACTGCTGCCATCTCTGGGCAGGTGCACCCGGATACCAGCTTGGCCCTTTTGACTCGGTTCAACGACGGGCTGTGAGAATTGTCGACGATTCCAAACTCACTTGCGGTATCGAGCCCTTAAGTCTGAGGAGAGACTTTGCCTCACTGTGTGTGTTCTACCGCTTGTACAATGGGTTGTGTTCTGAGGAATTGTTCGAAATGATGCCCACGGCTACTTTCTACCATCGCACCGCTCGCCATCGGCAGGGAATTCATTCTCACACTTTAGAACCTAAATGGTCGCGTACAGTGCGGTTTCAGAGAAACTTCCTCCCGCGAACGCTTAAGTTGTGGAATGAGCTCCCTGCCAAGGTTTTCTGCAAGGACTACAGTATGGAGTTCTTCAAGAAAGAAGTTATTATATTTCTGAAGGGTCGGCAACGCGCAAGTGATACCCCTGGTGTTGCAAGCGTCCATAGGCTACGGTGACCGCTTACCATCAGGTGGGCCGTAAGCTTGTTTGCCACCTTAGTGGTATAAAAAAAAAAAAAAAAAAAAAATGTATCCAGTTTTAAAAATTTCGCCCTTTTTAAGGAACATATTTTAATTTGAAGTTCTAGGACCTATATTAGGCCTAAGGAACACTAAAAACTAACAACGAAATAATTTATTAATTTTCTTAATTCAGAAACATTGATTTGACATTTTTACTCAAATATGGACGCCATCGACAGGCACATTTCTTCTGAGCCACGTTGCAATTTAATTGTAAAACCTCATTTTAGCGCTAACTACCCGTTTCGTCTAAGCGCATCTGATAATTTCAGCGCCGCTATTATTGCTTAAACGAAACGCGTTTCGCGTGTTTTTTTGGCAGTTACGTGTTTGTATATGTTTGTGCCTTTTATTTTGATGATTTTTTTTGTAGATAATAACAAAGATATGTAGTTCATAATGCGTAAATAAACTTTTCTAAGAAAAAACAACATCATAACTATTTTTCTCAAAGGATTCAGCTGTCAAAAATAAGTGCAAAATACCCACCTCATAAAGCACAATCGCTTAGACGAAACGCTAAAAGTCAACATTAGATTTTGCTCATCGGCTCAGTGCGTTTTTGAACGGCCCCAGTAATAGAGCTGAGAACAAAGGGCTGTGAGAATTGTCGACGATCCCAAACTCACTTGCCTTATCGAACCCTTAAGTCTGAGCCCTCCTCAGACTTAAGGGTTCTTTGCCGCCCTGTGTGTGTTCTACCGCTTGTACAATGGGTTGTGTTCTGAGGAATTGTTCGACATGATGCCCACGGCTACTTTCTACTATCGCATCGCTCGCCATCGGCAGGAAATTCATTCCCACACTCTAGAACCGAAATAGTCGCGTACAGTGCGGTTTCAAATTTCCTTGTTGTGAAATGGGCTCCCTGCCAAGGTTTTTTCTAAAGACTACAGTATAGAGTTCTTCAAGAAAGAAGTTATTGGATTTTTGAAGGGTTGGCAACACGCGAGAGATATCCCTGGGCCATAGTCCATAGACCACGGTGACCGCTAACCATCAGACGGGCCGTGTGCTTGTTTGCCATCTTAGTGGTATAAAAAAAAATTCCCCCCATTTTTGACGAAAGTGCCTAAAGTGCAACTTTACCTTATTATGTATATGAAATATTTGTCGTACTTTCTACTTCTACCATTAGTTTAATGTTTTGTCAAAAGTTTGCTTACATCGGATTTTATTATAATTGATTAGAATCATCGATGTACTACATGAGTATATCGATGATTAAAATACATCGGTATTAAAGAAACATATTATCTGTAGGTCGATTCCGTAAAAAGATTGCTAACCTTTTTTGTTTGAAATTTTCGAATTTGACAGTAATGCGATTCCGGATGCTCAAAATTTCAGCTTCAATTACAAACAAAGTTTGATTGCAGCTGAAATTTATCGATATATTTTATTTGTATGAAAACAGTGATTCCGTAAAATCGTTGCAAACGTTTTTGCACTCAACTGACAGTTTGTGATAGCAGCTTTCCTCATGTTGATAGAAGCTAGTCCGACGGTGTTTCTTATCGATTTCATATATTCAAAAAATTTAAATGTAAGTATTTTAATTAGGTTTCTTTAATGATTTCAGTGTTTTGTACAATAAAGTTACCCTAGTAAGTGTTATGTAGCTGTTCTTATTAAATATCTTTCATTTTAGTACCACAATGGCACGTGCGGTTTTATTGGCACACGCTGAGGAGGAACGGCGCAAAAATATATTAAAGGTGTGTCGTCGAGAGATGAGGGACGCCAGCAACCCTTTAGCACTCCCTGGCAACGAATTCGTGGCTCAGTTCCGCCTCACGAAAGCTGCTTTCGAAGAGTTGTGCAGGGAGGTGATCCCGTTGTTACAAACCCGCAAAATGAATACAATGATTCGCGAAGAACTTAAAGTAAGTCAAGCCGATATTACGCGGATCAACAATTCTATTGACCATTGAATTTATAACCAAACACGTCAATCATTTAAATTACATTCAATGTTTACTTAGCACATTGCAATGTTGCGCCATCTCGTACCTTTGGTAATTTCGTGAATCTGTGACTAATAAATACATGAGTAGAATAAATAAAAAGGGATCCTTAACAATTTTCACAGTTTAATTTAATTTTGTATTCCATAAACATTTTATGCTTGAAAATGTTTCAAAGATTGCCTGAAAATGACTGGTGGTGCAACAACTTAAATACCATTCTTGAAATAACACTTCTGCGGACCTGAAAGAGTATGCTTCGCTGCTGTGTGCGGAATGAGTTATTATTCAATTTTAATGTTTACACATTTAAATCACATTGAATAATGATTAATATTGTTATCATTGCAATAAAAGCTTCGGTGAATGTAGGCTTTCAATAAGATTGCACAATTGCATGGAATGTATATAATGTATTTAGATGTTTCAATGCAATTGAAGCGATCAAATTAAAAGCAATATTGAACCGAAATTAAACAATATAATATAATATAATATCAGCTTTAGGTTGTGTTCAAGTTTCTATATCCAAATCATCTTTATTATGTACTAACTTATTGTTTATTTTTGTTTGTAGGTTCTTGCAGCTTTATCTTTTTTTGCCTGTGGTTCATATCAGCGTGGTGTAGCTTCATCTTACCTCCACAATATGTTGCAGACCTGTTTGAGTAGGTGCTTGGAAGAAGTTACCAATGCCATTAATACGGAGGCAATTTTAAAAAAATATATCAAGTTTCCCTCTCAAAGACTCCAAAGAGAAACTATTATGGCAAAGTGAGTACCCACTAAACCATATAATATATAAACTTATTTATACTGTAGAAATATTTGTTTTCTATTAAGTCCCATATAAAAAACATTTTATCAGCAAGTTGATATCGTTAAAATGTAAAATATTAAATCAGAACAAAATCTTTATTGGGATAAACTGATAATATATATAAAGTAACCAACCTGACCTATTAAGCCAAAAAAAACAAACAATTTAATTAATATTAGTAAATAATTTTAAGTTTTAATCTTTTCTAGTTTTATGAATATGAAAGGTATCCCGGGGATAATCGGATGCATAGATGGGACACATGTTTCTATTATCCGGCCAGTAGACCATGAGGAGGCATTTTTTAATCGCAAAGGATACCATTCCCTTAATGTATTAGTTGTAAGTTTTTTATAACATACATTTTTTTAAGACTAATACAACATATTTTAATCATTTTAGAATTATCAGTAGTACTAAAAATCAATAAAGTACCTACCTGCTCAAATTAAATTAAATTTGCTATTTAAATTGTTTAATATTACAGATATGTGACCGCTATTTAAACATAACATATGTCGATGCATCTTATGGTGGGGCAGCTCATGATAGCGTTATTTGGGCTCAAAGCCCACTAAAGATGTATTTGGAGCAACTAAACTTAAATGGCGAGAGTTGCTGGCTTTTGGGTATGTAGACATTCATACTAGTCCACTTAGTACTAATATTATAAATGCGAAAGAACCTGTGTCTGTCTGTCTGTTACTCTTTCATGTCGCAATAGAGCATCCGATTGAGCTGAAATTTGGTACAGGTATAGTCGGAAAGACAGAAGAACATAGGATACTTTTTATCCCAATTAAGAAATATATTTTCTTTCATCAAGAGTTAGGAGTTAGGAATATATTTTTTGCAAATCCTGTCTGTCCTTCCTTTGCGTCGCAACGGAGCATCTTAACCGCTTAACATAAGGTGGGCCGCAAGCTTGTTTGCCACCTTGGTGGTATTAAAAAAAGAAATGAATAAATGAAGATGTAGAAGTGACTGCAACATCTATGAGATTAATGGTTTTTTTTTTTTGTTTTTAGGTGATTCTGGTTTTGCCCAAAGGGCCTACATGATGACACCGATATTACAAGCTGCAGAAGGTTCGGCAGAGGAACATTACACAAAGCTTCACTGCAGCACTCGTAATGTTGTTGAAAGATGTTTCGGCGTACTTAAGTCGCGTTGGCGGTGTTTGTTGGGACACCGCGTGCTTCACTTTAACCCTGCGAAAGCTGGGAAAATAGTGAATGCATGTGCTGTGTTGCATAATATCGCCAACATACATAAGGTTCCTGTACCCAGGCTAACTAATGTTGACCTTCAACTGATCCGGCGTGGTCAGCTTCAGCTAAGGTACGACATCAGTAACAATGCAGATGCAGATGTCAGGAGCATGCTTGTACAGACGTTATGGTCAGTAAGATCATAGTTACTGATTGACATAACATCATGGTTGAGCGAAGCGATGGCTGATTCATGTGTCATACTCTAGAACGGGTGCTGCCTGTTGAGACTGGTCTGCTCTTGCAAACTTCTTTGTATCCCTGTATTTAGTTTTACTTTTTTGTTTTGTTTATCAATACTGTAAGATATTGATTATTTCTAAGTCATGAATAGGTACATAAACTGTCTTTTTTTAATATTTTGCAATTAGATACTTCTTTATGTTGTGCTTGTGCACTTTATGTTTTTTATGTTTGTAATGGAAAGTGTCCTTCTGTGATAGGAAGAGGATTTTCCAACATTTTAAGTGGACACTTTAAGAGAAAGGGAGAAAAGAAATGCCCTTGCTGAGTTTCTTGCCGGTTCTTCTCAGTACAAGGTCTCCCACCCTATAGACTTACGAACCGATGGCGTAGTGACATTCATAAGTGCTCAATTATTGTAGCCTAAATTGAATAAATGATTTTGATTCTGATTTTTTGATTTTCATTTATTGTTCTCCCTTCAGCCTTCTTTCTCAACTGGCAATGAGAGGATTGGACACTAAAATAATGGTACTACAACCAATTGTACTAATATCTTTTACCCAATTTAAATCGTGGTTAGGCGACAGAACCCTGTAACAACAAAATAACCAGTGGGCGGAACAGATGGACTGCAGACCAACTAAAAACTACTCTTACATCCCTGGACGAACACTTGTCGCATAAGCTACCACAACTCAGTAGGAAACACCTACGCTATATAGTTGGCATAGGTCTACGGCCAACTAAACAAACATTTCATTAATGTCGGCGTCACCAACCACCACAGGGGTGCAGGTGCTGCATGGAGGTCAAGAAGACACCTACTCACGTGATCCTGCGCTGCAAAAGCGTGAGCAACCCACGGGCAAAGTTCCCTAACGATCTACAAACCATGAGAGATTTCTGGACAGACCTAAGGTGGTATGAGTAACCAATGCGTATGAACTGGTTACTTACGTACAATGGCCTAAATATGGGCTCCTTTAACCGGTAGTAGAATAATAATAACATTTGGCATGTCATCGTGGTGCTATTTTGTTCATTTATTGTAAAATTTCGGTGTGATTAGTATAAAATTTTAAAATATTTTGTTAATAAAATAGATCATATATTTTATATTGTAATTTATTTTTTTTATTTATAGTTAACAGTAATTTGCTACCTTTATGGTACCTTGATAACAAGAGAGCCGTAACAATCGGTCAGCGACTTGTCTTAATAATATTGATTTTGTGGCATAAAAAAGTTATAAGTAGTTTATTTGTTGCCAAAATTACAGTGTCGAAAATTATTCCTATGTTCTTGTCATATGACAGCAGTCGTTAAGCCTCTATTGAGAACTTGCCTGCTGCTGCTCTACAAGCTGCTGCAGACGTCCGAACATAGTGGTTTATTTGATGCCAAAATTACAGTGTCGAAAGTTACCCCTATGTTCTTGTCATATGACAGCAGTCGTTAAGTCGTCGTCTCTATTGAGATCTTGTTTGCAGCAGCTCTACTATCTGCTGCAAACTTCCTAATATTGCCCCCCCCAAGGTCTCCTCCAGCGTGATGCGCCGCTCCTCTAGTGCAATGCGCCGCTCCTCCAGTCCAACCAGCACAGGGATGCAGGGGCTGCATGGAGGGATCATTCTCACTAGATCCATTGTCCAGATCCATAATGGATCTAGTGAGATATTATTTTCTTAATAGATCCATTTTTAAAAGTGTGTATCTACTGAGAAGTATTTGTCTCGCTAGTACCGTTAACCAGAACCAGATTTGAAAGTGTGGGTCTACTAAGGAATTTCTTTCTCACTAGATTCAGTTGTGGATCTGATAAAAAAATTTGGTAGGCTAGGCTTGTTGTACCCTAGGCTGGGGAGATAACGGAACTTGCTTTCTAATACTATTTCAGGTACTCATATTTCCCCTGCCATATTTTTATTTTTACCAACTTTAAAAAAGGAGGAAGTTCGCGAATGGTCTGTAGGTATATAAGAGATATTATTAATTCAAAACTAAAAATTAACCGACTTTATAAAATGAGGATCCATACTAATACTATTACTAATACAGTATTATAAATTCAAAAGTGTCGGTATCTGTCTGTCTATTAATCCGTTAAATTTTACAGTTGGACCAATTGTGATGAATTTAATATGGAGATAGTTTGAACCGCAAAAGACAAGAAAAATACTGTTTTTCTTAATATATTTTTTATTTTATTTTATATATTAAAAAAAAATTAAACTATTGATCTTACACGTGTAGTTATTTTACAAAAGATCTCATCAAGATCTTTATTTCAAATGACAGCTGTCAAACTAGAAAGGTCTATATCTCTGTAACTATTGATCGTAGACTAGTAGTTTCCCTAGTAGAAATCATAGATCTCATCAAGATCTTTATTTCAAATGACAGCTGTCAAACTAGAAAGGTCTATATCTCTAACTATTGATCGTAGACTAGTAGTTTCCCTAGTAGAAATCATAGATCTCATCAAGATCTTTATTTCAAATGACAGCTGTCAAACTAGAAAGGTTTATATCTCTGTAACTATTGATCGTAGACTAGTAGTTTCCCTAGTAGAAATCATAGATCTCATCAAGATCTTTATTTCAAATGACAGCTGTCAAACTAGAAAGGTCTATATCTCTGTAACTATTGATCGTAGACTAGTAGTTTCCCTAGTAGAAATCATAGATCTCATCAAGATCTTTATTTCAAATGACATCTGTCAAACTAGAAAGGGGTATATCTCCGTAACTATTGATCGTAGACCAGTAGTTTTCCTAGTAGAAATGATAGATCTTATCAAGAAAAAGTTACCCCTATGTTCTTGTCATATGACAGCAGTCGTTAAGTCGTCGTCTCTATTGAGATCTTGTTTGCAGCAGCTCTACTATCTGCTGCAAACTTCCTAATATTGCCCCCCCCAAGGTCTCCTCCAGCGTGATGCGCCGCTCCTCCAGTGCAATGCGCCGCTCCTCCAGTGCATTGCGCCGCTCCTCAGCTGCGATGCGCCGCTCCTCAATGTCGTACGCCCAGCCTGGCAAGTTGTTATCACGATCTAAACAAAAATTACTATTGATATTTGCGTAATCCGAGAGAGACTCATTCATCAGAATTTATGCAGATTTCGCGGGATTATAAGGCTGTTGGGATGGACGGAAGAGATAATGTTTAAGATCAAAAAAAAAAGTTTAGTATGTTTCTCCTTCGGCGATTTTACAAAATTTTCATTGTAATCCTAACAAACATGCTTCAAAGTTGTTGTAAACTAGTAGGTATAAAAGTTTAACATTTACTTCGCCTAGGTCTGGACCTCCTCACAGGAGCCACTGGGGAACGGCCGGGGAGCATCTCCCGTCGCTCTGAAAAACAAAATATATATTTATAATAATATTAAAATTTGTTATGTAAAACAAAGATTAGTAATTACTAGATCTTTTTAACCGACTTAAAAAAAAGGAGGTTATCAATACGAAAAGTATGTTTGTAATTTATATCTTGCAGTTCCTATGATGATAATCTAGTAGGGCTTCCAAACATATCTACAAAATTGAAACTAAAAATTAATCAATGTCCTGTCAGTACTTATATCAGCCTTATGAGGTTATTTTTTTCTTTTGAGTGCAATTGAAGTTTTGAAGAATTTGAGTACAGTTGAAGTCGGTTTATGAATGAATAAATTTTCTTTATTGCACAATTTAAATAGAAGTACAATAAAAAGCTAGAATAAAAAAAAAAAAGTACAAATAGGCGACCTTATCGCTAAAAAGCGATCTCTACCAGGCAAACCTTTTCGGTTTAATTTTTTGTTAAAATGTTATTTATGGTTCCGCAGCCACTTGGCAAAAAAAGATTATTAAACCTATTTATTTTCCTTTCTTCGCATTGATTCTGATGAAAATTTACAGGAAGCCTATGTAAACCGCCATAAATTTGTATTACGAAAAATTAAGCGTAGCTACATTAAATTGAGGGATAAATGATTTTTTTGACGCACGTTGTTACGTAAGTCCAATACATTTCAAGTTTTTTTAGGCTATCCTTTTCAGGTCATGAGCCCATTTGGCTAGAGGGCGACCGACGCTGCGCTTACTGATCCGTGGTCTCCACTCTAGAACATGACATTGTCTGCCCCAACGGCCATCTTTCTGCACAAATGTGACCTGCCCATTGCCACTAGATTATTCTGAGGGCTATGTTGATGAATTTGGTTCTTTGTCGGATCTCGTTATTTCTGACCATATCCATCAGACAGTATAAACGACTTTTAACATATAGGTCGGCCAACTGTTAGTGTTTTTACGTGCCTGCGCCATAGGTCATGACAGGCAAGACCTATGTTAAAGACATTCGTCTATAAACATTGGGGTAACAAAAAAAACATACGCCCAACTCGCACTTGTTGGTTTTTTTTAAATAATAGCTCTTTGCGGACATTACCTTGCGCAGTAGGAGGTGCGGGTTCAGCGCTGGGAGCTGCACTTGCCTGTGATTGCTCAATCAGGATATCTGAAACATTAATATATTTTTTAAGTGAATTGCTGGGATGCCCTTAAGAGATCATTTATTTTTGTATCTTCACTAGTATAATTTTTCAGATTTTTCTATACGGAACCCTGACTTAGTGTAGTGCGGAAACCATCAATCAGCCTACAGCAGTCCACTGTTAGACATAGGCCTTTCCAAAGAACCGCTACCACACCTGCTCCTCCGCCTTTCTTATACAGCCACTTCCGGCTATCTCTTTCAGATCATCGGTCCATCTCGCTGGAGGGCGACCAACGCTGCGCTTGCCGATCTATTGCCACTTCAGCTTGCTTATTCTGAGAGTTATTATATATATATTCGATGACTTCGGTTCTTCGTCGGATCTCTTCATTTCTGATCATATCATTCAAAGAAACTCCGAGTATAGCCCTTTCCATAGCTCGCTCAGCGACTTTTGACTTGTAGATCAGACCAACTATCAGTTTTCACGTTTTTGCGCTATAGGTCATGACAGGCAAGACGCATTGTTGAAAGACCTTTGTTCTTAAACATTAGGGTAACAAAAAAAAACCTACGCCCAACTAACGTACTTTTCGTTTTTTTTTTTTAATTTACATAATAACAAAAAGCTCTTTGCGGATATTACCTTGCGCAGTAGGAGGTGCGGGCTCAGCGCTGGGAGCTGCACTTGCCTGGGGTGCCTCAGTCAGAATCTCTGAAACATAAATATATTTTTTAAGCTTATTTAAAATAATGTTTAAATAAAGTCTGTTTCTGTGGCAGATAGACAAAACAATTCCGGTTGAGGACATCCCAGCGGTTCACTAGATTTTTTGATTTTCTCTTTGTAAAAACCGTAATTTAAAAATTTGTATAAACCGAAAATAAACCTAGTCATAAGCTTTTTTCAGAATGTTTTGTTTTGTTTCTAGAATATGTCTCAGAGTTTTAAAAGCGGCAACTTTTAGGGAATATTCTATTTACAACTCAGACATATTCTAGATTTCTTTCGTGTTCTCATTAAGCTGGAGCCTCCCTCAAAAAAAATATTTTTTGACAATTTGTATGGCTTTGAGTAAACAAGATGCTTATACTATGAAAATTTGAAGACTGTAGTTCTAACCGTTTGGCTGTAAACCCTTTGTGACGGACATGTGAGTGACAGCAATAGAGCTACGTTTGGATCCTTCAAGTACGGAACCCTAAAAAGCTTTCATGTTTATCAAAAGGTTTGTGCAACTAGTCTCAAACCCACAGCATTGCAGTCGGTTGTATAACTATGCGTATAATTTTTTTGGCAACTTGTAGCAGCTTACCTTGCACGGTGGAGGGAACCAGCTCTAGCTGCGGCTGCTCGGGCAAGGTGTCTAGAAAGTAATAATAGATAGTTAAAGAAGGAGTGAGAATCCAATTTGAGCGCTCTGAGCGTTCTGTATTAAATAGAAAATTTTATATTTCTCTGAGAAACCTTTACTAAAATATTGACACGTATTTTCACAGCTATTATTATAATTTAAATGTGTAAAAATTTTTAGAGCTGTAGCCTTAATCACTGCATAAATTGATTCTATTTTTCATTTATTTTTATACCACCAAGGTGGCAAACAAGCTTACGGCCTATCTGATGCTAAGCGGTTACCGTAGCCTATGAACGCTTACAACACGAGGGGAGTTACTCACGCATCGCCTTTCAAATTACTACCTTCTTCAAGAACCCGATACCGAAGTCCCTAGAGAAAATCTCGGTAGGCTTATACAGTCTTGGTTGACTATGGTTAGCTCTTGGATTATATAATTTTAAATATTTAGTTAATTAGTCTTTACTGAACCATAATTTATTTTTGAGAATCAAAAACTGTCCCTTTATATAACATATGTACATAAAATTCACAGAAACACATGTCATTTATTAACAATTTGCATGTTCAACTTAAAGGTTTGTGCCCTGTGCATCCTGCTGCATTGAATGAACACTGCATAACTTGCAATGCACAATCAAAATGTACTAAAGCTCCCTCTCCAGCGATGTTCAGTTCCGAGATCATTTGCTAGAGAAGGTAAAGCTGGCGTCCAAAAAACTTGGTGTACTCAACAGAGCGAAGCAGTACTTCACGTCGAGGCAAAGGTTGCTACTTTACAAGTCGCAAGTCCGGCCCCATATGGAGTACTGCTGCCATCTCTGGGCGGGTGCACCCGGATACCAGCTTGGCCCTTTTGACTCGGTTCAACGACGGGCTGTGAGAATTGTCGACGATCCCAAAATCACTTGCGGTATCGAGCCCTTTAGTCTGAGGAGCGTCCATAGGCTACGGTGACCGCTTACCATCAGGCGGACCGTAGGCTTGTTTGCCACCTTATTGGTATAAAAAAAAAAAAAAAATACTAACAAGTTTCGAAGTAATTGTGGTCTCCAAGACCTCCAAACTCCACCTCCACCTCGTAGTTCTCCACCTGCGCGTCGTTCTCCTCCATTTCTATGTCCCCTGTTAAGCAACAGAATATTAGAAATATATAATTATCAACAAATGTCATGTTCGTTCATATTCATTCATCCATCAAAATTACATATAAATAATATGTATTCTAAGCTTACATAAAGCGGAGTTGGTGGAAGTCCTTGGTGCGGGCGTCTGGTAGTTGGCTGCGGCTGTGGTAGTGGGTAGATGGTTTGGTATCTATAATGAATTAATTTTTTTTAATTTTATGAATTATCTATTTTATAAAGAGGCCTAAAAATATATAACATTAACTTGCCTTTTATAGATATATATCAAATTGTGTATTTGAATCGGTCCATATAAAAGGGACATCATCACTTTTTTAAGGTATACTTAAGAAACCACAATAATTAAAACATTATTTGAAGAACAATATGGTAATATGCATATAATTTCTTGGAATAATAGTTCTTTAAAATTGACCGTTTCATTTTCTTTATACAAATATTGTTGACTTGTGATTTCAAAATCAGTCAGTTGATGGCATATTACATGCATGATTCCCAGGATCAGGCACATCAGTCATTTAGGTATTACTTTTCTGCAGACCAATTTAGATGAGAGAAAAGCATTGGTTTACCCTAAAGAAGTTTAGAAAAAATGAGGATTAAAACTAAATTATCCGCACTAAAAAATTGCTTTAAATCAATAGGCTTCACCTCTGAGAGGCCCTGAACAGTATTCAATCATGTTGTTTTCCGGCGAAAAAAATTTAGAATAAAGATCATGTGTGACTGTGATCGGCATTTTTTTTACTGGGACAATATGGGGTAATCTGAAACCAAAGGAGATACAAGAAAACTGCCTTAGGAAACATTCGCTCTTTCTTAGTGATATTTATATTATTATATAGCGTGAGTTGTCCGTAAAAATGAATAAAATTGATTTTTTTTTGTGTAATTTGTTTTTATTTTAACTTTTGTTTTTGCGGAAATGTTAGTTTTAATCCTTAAAACCATTTATTTAACTATTGTAAATCACATTGTTTGCAGCTACAGAAAAATTTTTAATAAGCAGAAATTAAGTGCAATGAGTGCAGTTTAATAGTTATTGTGAATATAGTTTTAGTAAGCAAAGTCAGAGCAAACATGTTATAAGACTTACTCTATTACAAAGCAATGTTATAATTAGGTTAGTACAGAATTATAATAAAATTATCACCATACTAGCCTACTGGTTTATATCATAATACCTACTCATAAAAAAAAGTTATCATACAGTGCTAAAATTATAAAATCATACAAAAGCATACTAACATCTACTGGTATCCTTACTCCAGGTGTACCCTCCACCGCTACCTTCCCAATAATGCAAACAATCCTCTCTTCTAAATCAGAGAGAGGAATTGTTTTGTTGGGTCCACCACCCGTGCCCACACGACGTCTTCTTATATCCGCCGCCTTAGCCTTAGTGCGGCATTTCAGCAAGTTCCAGTACTTATAAATTTAAAAAAAGATTGCATGCAGATTTCATATGAATTTAATATTCATATGTCACATAATCAGTGAATGGTGAAGGTAGAGCTATTTTAGGCTAACTACCTTTTGTGCAGGCTTTAGTGTATTAATAGCAATATAGAAAAAACTAATAATTCTTTTAGCCATATAAAATAAGAAAAAAAGATAAACCAGACTTTAGTATTATAAGTGAGTTACAGTATCTGCTTATACTGCTTGTGCGCTAGTTGAGGAGTATCAAAAACAGCTCTTACTACTCCAATCACTGGTCATAATCAAAGGGCAAAATCTGTCAAACCTTGGGATTGACTAGTCAAAGCCTCATACAAACTTTAATTTGACAAATATTAGTGCTTCCATGTAGATTAGGTTATGTTATTTTAATTTTTAGCAACCTAACTAAGGCGTACTTAACGTCTTTTCATACATATGCTTTCAACAATTAATAATTGTAGTATGTTTGCTTACAGCTTTCATACAAATAAGTGACACTCTGTCAACAAAGCGGCAAGTTCGGAACTAGAACATCTTTGTGATGAGTTAGATTGTATGAACGCCTTTGACTAATGAATCCTAAGGTTTCTGGGTTTACACTTAATTTCTTACACATTTTAACTGTTAATTAAATTTCAACTGTACATATATGGCGATATAAATAATTTACCTTGACAGTTGGAAAATTACTCTACACCGGGCATTCCAAAATAACTTTTTTAACTTCCGCATTGGGATTAGGAACACAGTCTAAAAAAAATGTGTTAGATGTGGAAAAGCCAGACAGACCCCATTAAGCATGCCGATAGCGTGCAATATAAGTAGGTAATACACAGTTAACATTCTAAGCAGTTGGGTAAAAAATAATTGAAAAAATTACATACTCGCCTCCATTTCTCGGGACTTTTAATGGTCCCCCCGCCAATGGCATTCAGTTTTTGGCCCAAGGCCTCCCACGCCTTGTTGGCCTCTTGCTGGCCAAGGGGACCTTTTCCCAGATTTCCCAATACAATCTTTTTGTTTGCCTCCGCAAACTCAACGAGAAGTTGTAGTTGGCGGTGGCAAACTTGGCGATTTGGCGGCATTTCTACAAAACAAGTTAACAAATTAGGTACAATTTGCTGATTTGTGCAGAATAGGTAAGGAATCCATAAATCTGAGTACTTACTTTTCGTCAATTCCTTCTTTAATGAGAAATATATAAATTTATTAAACACCGTATGTACTTATAAACTTTTTTACTATACATACCACAGATAATAGTATATTAGTTATATTCAAAATAATTTCAAAACAAACTTATTCCAACAAATTAGAATGTACTCTTTACACTCTATATAGCCGTGCTATAACTTTACTTTTTAAAGTAGTTGGATTAGCTTGATTTCGTACGAACTTCACGCGATACTTTATCGACTGAAATGCATCTCAACACACTGCCAAAATTTTACGGAATCGCAAAATATCGATTGAAGTTTTTGAAGGTTAGCAACGAAAATTCGTTTGAAGCTATTTCAATAGCTCATACGGAATCGACCCACTCAGGTCGATTCCGTAAAAAGATTGCTAACCTTTTTTGTTTGAAATTTTCGAATTTGACAGTAATGCGATTCCGGATGCTCAAAATTTCAGCTTCAATTACAAACAAAGTTTGATTGCAGCTGAAATTTATCGATATATTTTATTTGTATGAAAACAGTGATTCCGTAAAATCGTTGCAAACGTTTTTGCACTCAACTGACAGTTTGTGATAGCAGCTTTCCTCATGTTGATAGAAGCTAGTCCGACGGTGTTTCTTATCGATTTCATATATTCAAAAAATTTAAATGTAAGTATTTTAATTAGGTTTCTTTAATGATTTCAGTGTTTTGTACAATAAAGTTACCCTAGTAAGTGTTATGTAGCTGTCTCCAAATCGAAGATAGAAGAAAAAAAATAAAACTTTCAAGTCTTAATTGCTTCGGGCCTACAATATGCAATTGAGCGTGGCGCTATTGTCTATGAAATATTTTGATACCTGCTTTAATCGTAGGTGTTTTTCAATATAATATTAATGCGTCTTTTTACTAACCGTAAAAATAATTTGGCTTTATTGTCGCATAAGTCTTATTTTTTTGCATCGAAGATGGCCGTGTATGTATCCATAGATGTAGTGTTACCAGTGCTACTTGGAGATTAAGAACCCCTTCATGTTACGAAATTTTAGATTAAGGAACGCAAGTATGAGAACCGGCCAAGTGCGAGTCAGACTCGCGCACCGAGGGTTCCGTACAAACCTGTAGGTATATAAGTGGGTAGTTGCGAGTTTCG